>OZ022395.1:7394911-8654927 GCA_963989295.1 Ametastegia equiseti
CATTTGTTTTTAGGATAACGTCAATTGGAATATTTTCTCCGAAATTTTGATGCCAACAAACTCGGACCGTACTGAATCGATCAAATCCAGAATCTCGATTAAAGTTTCAATTTCAGAAAAATCGCATCGATTAAGAACAAAATCGTGGAAATACCTGAATGTTTATCTAGAACCGATCACGGAAGATGATTGAAAACGTGGGAACCTGGTGAATATTCAACCTCTCACGTTTATATGAATAAATTTAAATACGTGAATTCTGAAACATTCTGTAATAGATTTTCTGAATTATATTTTCTAACATAAATGTCATTGGAATTTTTTATTTATTTATTTTTCTAATTTCTTTCAATCATCACTTTCTCAATTGTGTTTCACTTAATTATAGAGGAGAGTAATTCTGTTTTAGAACTGGATGTTTGTCTCCACTTCACAAACAGACAAATAAATAAACGAACAAGCAAACAACCCCTGTGTTCACGGAGTGGATATAATCATTCCAAGAAAACCTTTTCGTATAACGTATAATGTTCGGTGAGATTTCCGTTACACGAACGACCAAGTGGGTGTCGAGCTTCCTTTCGTTTTTTTTTTTATTTTTTTTTATTTTTCACTTCAAGTTTCACTAGTGTTTATCATTTTCTGCGAGAGTAAATAAATCTGAAGTACATAAAAAAAAATGCAAAGATCTCTGAGAAAATTTTCAGAAATTCGTACTTTCGTTGTTCTTTTTTTTTTTTCGTTTCGATAATTGTTTAGCCCAGTTTACGACGACTGGTATTCACTTGACACGCGAACATAGTACAGTACGACGAGTTTATGGTAGATATATGTTATACATGTGTATAGTAACGAAGTTAAAATCATCGCTGGATTGGCAGGGAGTAATTACCTGCAGGTGTATAACGAACTTTTCCCGAGAGTTTAATTCAGTTACTTTTCAACAAACTTTTGTTTCATTACATCTCACCGACATTTCCGGGAGATTGTCCAGACCCTATCGAGACTCGGGCTAAAACCAATAACTTATTGACGATTCAATTATTCCGCCACTAAAAAACCGCGACAATTTTGGCCGTAAACCTGAACAGCTCGTGTATCAAATTGCGCGATGTAAAACGCTCTGATCGACAATATCTTGTGATGTTCCTGGAACCTAAGATCTAATTCTCAATAAAAAAAAAATTGACAGAATATTAGAATATGAAATTTAGATTTCCTAGCAGAGTCTTTGTCGAAAAAATATTTAGGTATAATGCGAAATTTGATCAAAGAAATTCGTGACGTTTCAACAAAATCGGCAAAACTTTGCGACAGAACTTCAGGCTACGGTGGAATAATTCATGAAATTATGTATGAATCAGTGAAATTATACAAATAATTTATGAAAAATACATGACATTCACAGAAATTTCATATTAATTTGAAAGAAATGTGTCCAATTGGTGTTTGATGATTTTGTAGTGTCTATAATAACGTCAACAAATTCAGCGATATTGAAAAAACAAATGTGGATTCCGAAGGAAATCTATAAAACGTCTGAAATATTTAGGAAACATATCGAAGGTGAAAAACGCTGCTTTCGGAAAAATTATTAAAATGTTATTCTAACCCAGCAAGAAAATCGAAAGAATCGCGCCATCGTAGAATTATACGCCTAATCCAACGAGCACCAGCCGATCGACGTAGCTTTGCTGGTTTTTTTGGAAAGAAATGCCGAATTTAGAATACAGTTTAAGAATAGTGAAGAAAATTAATCATCAAGATAATCATCGAATCTTTGTTCTCGTATAGCGAGTAAATCAGTCTACCTTGTAGAAAAAAAAAACTAAAACATAAAAAAAACAAAATGAAATCCTTAGAACAGGCAGACTAGCAAGTTTAATTTAATTTTCTATGACAATAGATAGACAAAAGGATATAGTGTACAGGTTTGCATCGAGCAGAGGCGTCTTAAAGAGAATGATTAATCGAGGTCTGACCATTAATATATATAATAATAAAATTCTGTGAAAGGACGTAGAGGCTGAAGATTTGGTCCCAGGAGGTCGAGTATCTGAGATAATTTAATTGAAACAAATGAAGGAGCTCGCTCGTTCGCGTAAGGAGGTAAAAAGAAAAAAAAAAAAAAAAAAAAACCAAACTGAGTTACTAAATAAATATAAAGCTAGCTTTCTCGCTAATTCAGAGACCGGGGATGAGCCGTTGGTGCAGTAAACGTAATTGGAAACCGCGAAGCCTCTTGCTGCTTTCCTCAGTAAAGCAGTACAGTTTTTTTTTCTAGAACAGGTAAACGCGTGGAGAAAATACGGTAAAAACTATACCCCGAAGCTTTGAAAAACGAATAAGCAAAAACTTTTTGCAAAAATCCGATCTCTTGGTCTCAATTTTCAAATGTAGTCTCAAAAAAAAAACCAAAGGCGTAGGGGTTTCTCTTTAAAATACGACAAAACTGATCGTTCTTATCTTTTTGCTTTTCTTCATGGGACTTCTGGTTTATTTTTTCTAATTAACGAGCCTCGTTGAGTTTGAATTCGAGGCTCTTTTTTTTTTCTTTCTCTCTCTCTCTCTCTTTCTCCCTCTCTTTCGAAAAGATTTTCCCAGGGGTGACTGTTAGGAACGGGAATTACTAAAAAAAAAAAAAAAAAGAAAAAAAGGAAAAAAAAAGGGGGGAAAAATGCGTATGAGGGGGTTAGAAGCTTGAGAGGGCAGCAGCTGCTCCCGGTGATTCTGAGAGCGGAATATCCCGCCGGTACTTTCTTAGGTCTGTGATCTGATTAAACCCAGTGCTAAAGCCGCGGTTCTGAGGCTCGCCAATCGCCCATCGTGAGAAAAGGGAAAGGGCTATAAGTGCCGGTAAAAGAGTTTCCCTGCGGGATAAGAAAGGTGAAATAGATGCAGGCGATAGCTCCAACTCAAATAGATTACTTTCGTCTCAATCCGGAATTAAAATACGAAAATGAACGGGGCCAGATTTGAATAAGAAAAGAAATGAAACGAAGGAAAAAAAAATTGGAAAAGAACGAAAAATCTTTTAGATCAGAAAGAAATTCGCATTTGTTCACGAGCAATCGACCGATTTCATTGTTTATAAATTTGATAACAATCGTTGCTTCGTAGGTATTGATTATAGGTATAAATTGAATCAGGTTGAATGAGCGAGGCTGCAGAGGAAGAGAGCTTGTGACCTCAAGTTGTCCTCGACTTAACCTTGACTTCAGCGGAGGAGCTTCGATAACTCGAAAATGGAAGGTCGGAGGTTTTGGAGTTGCCCGTCGTTGCGTCCTGCGAGTAAAGTAGGCTTTAATTTGTGGGCGGAAACGGGGATCGGAAGTTTATAATTAAGTCACGCAAGATTTAGACCAAGTTTCCGGGGCGCATTTGTACAACGCCGTTTCTTCGTTGTCTCGACAAAATGTGGGTAGGTATATTTTTTGTCGAGATGTTTCCTTACCTCGCTTATTGTATTTTGTGTATACATGCATATTTGAAATTCTACAGCAGTAAATTCACAAGTAAAATCACAAAATTAACAAGACCTGATTTTCGAAGACTCCATCATTGTATGAAATAGAAACGGAACGCAAAAGCTTTTGAAAATAAATAACACTTTCAGAGAAAGCTACTGCAGTTTCGCAAATACGTATACGTTGCAGCTTTCAATGGAGGAACATGAACAGATAGTTTCCACCAAAAAGTGTAAAAAATTCAGAATTATTCACAGTCTTACAACAAATCTTCGAGATTTGAATTAATCAGGTTTATCATGCAGCATCATTCGTCAATTTCCTAATCTTCCGGCTGAGATAAGTGACTTGAAATATTGTAGAATAGACTCCGGAGTTTTTGAAGACGGTAAAAAATATAATTCGAGTTCAAAAATTCCGAATTTTGAAGAGTTCTGAAGGTTTTATTCAAAAATAAACGAAATGACAGCTTTCATAGCTTTCAGAGCAGACAACCGAAAGAGAGACAATTTCGAATCGCGGAATCTATTATTCGAAGTGTTTCCAGCCCCTAATCATTCCGCTCCACGAGGAAAAAACAAAAAAAAAAAAAAAAATTGCTACTTGCAGGAGGAAAAAACGGTGTTTCCAAATCGCTCATTTCTGACGAGAAGACGTCATGTCGAGTGATATCGAATTCCGCCCCAGCGTGCGGTCTTATCACCTTCCATCAGAGCGGTTCATCAACAATTTCATCTATTCACCCACGCGCAGACCTAATCTGGGTCACAGGAAGGTTTATGGGCTTAGAAATTAGGCGCCAGCTCTCACGGGGTGCAGATAATGCTTCGAATTTTCGTGCCGAAGAGATCGCCGGACGTTGACGTATATACATATAGGTGTATGGGTAAATGTGCGATACATTCTAACCCCCAACCACTAGCTGGGGCACATTAGCTTCGGATAGGATTTTCTGTATTGCCCAAAAATTCATCTCCCTCATATACATATAAGCATGTATATTTCGTTGGGATTTCAGAGAGCTGAGCCCATCTCATGGTTCGAGAAGTTTAGGAACTCTCGATAATCAGCTGAAATTTGACATTTCAAGAGTAAATCTGAATTAGGGTACCAGTATGTCGTGGTTGTAAAAATGAAATGTGGTCCAAAATCAATTTATTTCTTCACCAAAGTTAATTTCGCATTATTATAATCATGTCACTAAAAATCAGTGGCTGCATGAATTGAGGCAGACCGTAGGTCCGATTTCACTTTCTCAGGATCCAAATTGTTCGGAAGACGCACCGTCATAAATTGAACGAGGGAAATTGAATTAAAAATATTATCACAGAAGATATGACCAATTTTCCGAAAATCGAACATTTCTTTTCCACTTATTTGCAAATAACTCAGCCTAAAAATCAAATTTTCCAATTTCCCTCATTCAATTTGTGACGACCTGTATTCCTTCAAATCTTAGTCATAGATAAGTCGAATTGGACCAACGGTGTGCCTGAATTCGTGCAGCAACCGTAATTTTTAAGTGAGATAATTTCAATGATGCAAAATAAACTTTGGTGATGAAAGAAATTGATTTTGGACTATGTTTAATTTTTCCAACCGCGACATACTGCTCCCCTCAATGATGTCGGGAGTTTCGAATATGAATTTGGCAAAAGTTGAAGTTTTTTGGAAACAGAATAGGACCCGGGTCTTATGACAAACCTTCGAAAAACAGGCTCCTTCAAATCTCAGGATCAATACGCCGAGTCTAACCGATATGAATACGTCTGCGTGAGCAAGCAGCAGCAACTCTCACAGGGTGCAGATACGCGTCAGCAGAGGCCCAAGTTGTACTACTATACTATACCTATAGGCTTCCGTCAATGCTTGCCCTCTGGGCCGAAGGGAAACCCTCTTCGACTCGAGGAAGACTCGAGGGTAAAGAGCTGCGGTAGAGGTAAAAACACCAAAAGCTCTCCACAAAACTGCCAATCCTCGCCGACCTAGTCTTACCAATACAAATGCCTAAGAGTGGTAGAAAGAAAATAAGACGAATCAAAAGGTATTTATTGAGAAGAGCCTTTCGGAGAACTGATGGGAAAGGAAATACAACAAAGTTTTTTATTCCTGATTTTGGATCGATTCTGATTTCCTTTCCTTGCCTTTTTTTTTTTAAGTCTGTAAGTTCACGACTTTGGGTCATATTTCTCTTTTCTGAATTGACTCTTCTCATTCTCGGTGGTAAATCACCGTCTGTATAATAAATATATATGTATTCTGAACAGATTTTTAAAGAGCTTTCGAAATATTACTTCGAGCAGAAGGTCGATGAGAACCAGAAGTCAAAAAACTTTTTACCCAAACTCCAGCCCAGTCACATATATTACTTCGATATTTCTGATCAGGAGATCAAGATTCAAGGGTGTAATGAAAAAAAGTACGATTTTCTGGATCGATTATTCCTTCTGTTCTCGCGAATCGTTCGTCATCTACCCTGCGGCACAATCCTCAAAAGAATTTTGGCATTACACCCGATGAAATTGATGAATTTTGAATAAGTAGGTACATATAATAATATCATTGCGGGAAAGAACCCTGAAATCGAAGGGGTAAGTTCGTACTCTTAACTCTTTGGGATTTTCCCTCAAATTGCAGTTCTTTTTCCATGGAGGAACTTTTCCAACTACAAAGTAAGTTGTTCGTCGTCAGAGTCCCCCCAAGAGTTGAGACTGAAAATTTATCCCCTAATTTGAGGGTTCCTTATCCGTGAGGAATTTTCAAAAACGTAAGAGACATGCAATAAGCTTTCGTGATAATTTTCTAAAATCAGGTGAAAATAATAGGCAAAAATAATTGGTATATATCCCTAAACAGTAAACGGTGATAAAAATTTTAAGCAAACTTTGATAAAAAGCTTTCACGTAATTTGAATTTCGCTAAAAAATGATAAAATAGATGAAACGAGTTCACGTTCAGATTTAGAAAAAAAAAAGAAAGAAAAAAAAACGCGATAGAAGATTATACCATACCGTAATGTTGATTTTGGCTCAAATCGCGGGGCAATATAATAATATTAATCTGGGGCAGCAGCACAGTCCGCAAACTAGTTAGCGTTATAGAGAGTCATTCAATGTGCGTTTATACACCTATATAACCCACACACATTTATACAGGTAGGTATACATGTGTCTATATACACATCCGTGTATGTACGTTGTACGTGGAGTAAATTTGCCCAATTAAGATAGAGCAAAGGCTAATATTGGGTTAGCGTAGTTTACGGTGGCTAAAATATTGTCGATTAAGTTGGGTCAGGTTGGGTTGAACTAGCGAATTAAGCACTCGAATGCGCGTGCTCTTATATAACGCGACGTTTATACTATCATCCCCTAATAAGAAATATACAGCAATATATGATGAGAATACTATATGTATATAGTTAATGGGAATTTTATACCCAAAAATGATTCGCCCTCGGCTATTTACTATTGCTAAGCCCTTGCCCAGACGAATATACGCTCAAATATCTGAGCTATTTGATGTAACAACACCCCAACAAACCATCGTCTAGGAATCTACCCTTATTTTTCAAGACTCAAACCCCCTTTTCATCCTCATATATACACATCGCGCTGAACAAACTACTCAAAGCTGCATGCATGTGGGCTCGAAGTTTTCTTATTTATGTTTTGCGATAAAGGAAAACAAAAAAAAAACAAAAAAAAACAGAGAGGCCTTTTTTCAGTCTTGAGATTTCCACAGAGAGTTGCTTCACATATTATTAGACCGATCAGAATTTGGATAGAAAAAATTCCTTGAACAAAATTATAGCGACCAATGAGTTATCTGATGTCGAGACTATCTTTGGAAATTTCTAATTCAAAAATGATCATGCCAAGAAAACTTTTTTTCTACGAAATTCTCGTTTGCCCCTACACTGTGTCTAGAAACTCTTTGCGACGTTTTTGAGACCAAAACGAGATCTCCGGCGACACCATAGTTTTTGAAAAAAATTGTACTGAAGAGCTTTTGGTTACTATAATTCAATTCAATGACACTGTTGTTATTTTAGCCAATGGTTTGTTGTCCAAAGCTCAAAACCTGGGCTTATTACACATATATAATATACATTTCGTGGAAAACACCCTCAAAAGATCACAGGGTTATATTTCGTTGCTTAAAGGTCGTATCGTGCGGTGATGTTTTAATTCTTGTTTACCTACATGTGAACGATGTTATACCGCTAAAATCAGGACCTTTGTGAAAAAATAATAACAACAATAATAACTCGCGGGAAACTCTCCCTGCCTGTGTGGAAATGAGAATTTTTCGGTCTCCCAGCTTGCAATTTCATTTTTTTTTCCTCATATTCCATTTTTTTCTTTTTTTTTTCATGACACTTTCCATCTCTGTCTCTCGCGTATGCTTTTTTGCGAATAATCAAATTTCCTCTGCCTGCAGACCGGGCTAAGGGTTTGTTACCAAAACGTGAGTGTGCAAGTGCCACGTGTGAAAGCCACGTGTTTTTGTAGAATATCTTACACAGACTGGGTTTCGCTGCACATTATACGTGTATATATATATATATATATTGTCCGAGCCTTCAGGGATTTTGCAGGCTCCGTGGATGAGGATAAAGGAATTAGTTAAAACCCTGGGGTATGGGCTGGTTGACGGAAAATTCGACTTTGGAATGACGTTTAAAGTATTAAAACGAACGACAATGGGGTATTCTCGCTTGGCCACCACACGTACTTATTGACAAACCGATACAAACACTTACGAGCTGGATATCGGACCTCGATCGTATTACCCTGCGTCCGTGTATTTTCTAGCCCGGAAAATTGGATAAAAGAAGAGGGAAAACGCCCCTGGAAAATCGATGCGAAATTGAATTCCATTCCACATACATATTCTCTGACCTTTGTACAAGCATAGCTTCGCACATATACTCATACTCACTGTTCGAAATCCGTAAGATCAGTAGAAGAATATTAATTTTTGAAGATTTTTCCATTTTCCAATCCATTACAAACATTGAACACTAAATTAGGAAGACAGTACTAGAAAAGAGTGGAGTGAATTTTTTCTTTCGTACAGAATGTTTTTTGGTTTTTTTTTTTTGTTCCACAGGAGAAATTGAACATTGTTTTTTTCCAAGTGATAAAATGGCTGTTTGGAAAAGAATCAGAAAACTAAAAATTATTTAAAAAAAAATGAAAATCCTTTTCTTCGAGTAGAAGAAGGTCTTTATTTTGGTTGAAGAATGCGTCGAAAGGGGATGTTTCTAAGGTAGTTTAGGAAACCTTTGGCGAAGATGAGAAAAGAGAAGAGCAAAGGGCGCTGTAAGAAGGGAGGTCGACTGGTATAGAGAAGAGAGAAATTTAAATATAAATGGAACTTCCGGTCAAATATATATATAAAGCCTTGTATTTCCTTCCAACTTCGTTTTGATAAGCGCGGATGCTGTGCGTCTTAGTGGCTGAAATTCTAATTCGAGCTCTCAAGTCGTCGTATATATAAATGTAAAAGAAGTTCAGAATGAAAGTGCAGTTTGAATGTATACCGGTATATATTTATAAATTCGTAAGTTTTCGCAAATTTTTTTTTTTTTTTTTTTCTTCAACATAAATTATCACAAAAAAAAGAACAAATTCTGAATCTGCATTTCAAGCGATTATACAAAACCCTGCTATAAACCACCCTTGAAACTTTTCTCACCGCCTGAAGCAGGCGGGTTGATTATTATATTTGAGGAAAATTAACGACAAACTCTACGGACTAGAGAACCAAGCACCGGGTTCGATATACAAAACTTTTTACCCCCACTCTGCAAGGCTGGTGGTACACAGCCAACAGTCCCCAATGATTAGTGAATTGAAATTAACGCCATTGGGTATATGATAAGTATGTATAAGTCTGAAATTAAATGAAAAATTTCTATTCCGGAGAGAATCCCGACGATTCTCATTGTCAAAACGGTAAATTGTAGGTTGCATTTTATTCTCTCTTCTGATAAAAATATAAATTTACCGCGTCAATAAAAATTGGTTAATAAAAATTGTCCAATACTTGAAAAACTTGGACAAATTTTTCGGGAATCTTGGACTTTTCACTGTTTTCCTATAATATACTGACAATAAATCTCAGTTTCATTGTGTTTTATTTCGAATGGTTCTTTTCCGGATGGTTAGTCCTCTTGTTAGAAAAATCGTTCAATTTCGGTCTTCTATTATCATTTCATTCGAAGAACAAGATTTCTTCTTCTTCTCCATTTTTTTGAGGGATGCGTTTGACAGCAAATAACAATCATAATAAATTAATAATGATGACGACAATGAACGACGATGGAGATTCGGTATCTTCGTGACTAATTTGATCATTCACAACTTCTACTCTACTTTATTAATGTTTTTTCTTTTCTTCTTTTACCCGTCTTCTGAATGGGGCTGAAATAAATTCGACAAAAATATATACATACCAATGACTATGTATATATGTATGTGATACTGTAGGCACAATATTAAATATTGTACATCAACTTTTCATCAGCCAGCATGCCTACAGTCGTAGCAGACGCTTTGATACAATGAGCTGAAATTAATTGCTGTACGAATCGCGAAAGCAGTAGGTATGTGTATATTACCTCCAAAGAAAATAGCATAGCTGCTCCGCAGGCTTATAGAGACCTACTTCACTCAAGAAATTGAGTCGAGGAAATTAATGCGAAGTGATATAGAACTCGCGACTCGGAATATATTAAACATCGCAATGTCCATCCCCACCATTAACCGCGCCTCGCTAATTCTCACGATCGAAATAATAATTATATTGTTATATTAACGATTGATGGTTCGTTGTTATGAATAATTAATATCATCAATGGCTCTGTACGTATAAATATTTATAACCGTTGCCGGGATAAAATGAGGTAGGCGGCGTACTCGAAAAATTTGCCAAAAATCAAAACTGTGTCGTGAAATATTTTCTCGTCGAATTAGTTTATTCGAATTTATTCTTCGATGATCGAGTAATTTGTTGGAATTCAATCAGTACGTTGAAGGCAATGATCTTTTTTTTTTTTTACAATTTCAGTGTGAAAACCTTTTGACTGAACTGTAAATTGCATTTCCTTTATAAACTGATTAAATTTGAAAAATTGAAAAGATTAAGGAAGCGAATTTCGCATTTAATTTACTCATTAGAAATGGGAAATTTCAAAATTGAAAATAATTGTAATTGAAGGCAAAATCCAAGAGAGAAACGTTGATCACTAATAATTGCAAATGATCGTTTCTGCTCAACAAACATTGCGAATGTCTTCCTATATGGTCCACGACTGGAGTCCTCGGGGATGATATAGAGCTGCATATAATTCTTGTCTGTTTACTCGACCAAATATTGAATACGTCAGATGTATAAATTTGCGAAAGGCTATATGTGAGAGACAAGAGGGAAAACCGTTCCTTAGGAAAACCGTGACCAGAGACTGCTGCAGGCTATGCAAAGTCACGTTTCACATTTCGTGAATCGATTCTGCACCTCTTCACCTCCTTCCTACGAATATTTGCCCGATCTTTTCCACCAACGTGACGTGTTTGAAGTGAGTTATGTAAATTCTTTTCTTGCAGGTGAACACGAGAGTTGAATTGTGTATATCGTTAAGGCTATATCTATACGTCTATGTATTCATACAAACATATTCCAAAATTCACAACTGGATTGTAGTAGTATGAATTATTCGCAAATTTGGATACAAATTTTCAACCTTTTTTTCCAATTGTCCTTTTTTATTTTGTAATCATTGACAGAGGAGAAGAGGCCATTTGAGGTCTTCAAAAATATTAATACATGTCTCGAAAATGTAGAAAACAATATTTTCGTAGATCTTCATTGAAAAATTCATGACTAAAATTACTAGGATCTGGAATTTTTACCACGCTTCTTGACAGTACTTTGTAAAAAAACTCTGACGTTGGGTGATATTTGCGAAGAATCTCAGTTCTTCGGTTGTTTAAATATGAAATACATGATCGAATATGTGATAATAAATGTCCAGCATGTTGAGAAAGCACAGGAAGATCTTGTTCTCAATTTTTAACCTGCTTTTAGTAATCGAAAAAGTTCTGGCAAAGCGGAAGACTAATTTTCATACTGACCTAAACGTCTCGGACCATGCGATCGGTACATATGTGTCATTGTTCCGGCAAAATATAATACAAAAAAAGCGTCGAAAATCCTTTTTCTTTTTTTTACAGGTTACTTCTGGCACGTGTCTGACGTATTCTTTGACCCAACTTATTCACCACTGGGAGCACCTGAAGATGGTGAGCTTTTTTCGTTATAACTAGATAATCCTCGAAAACTGCTGATTGTATTAATCGCAAGACGTAAAAACTGAATTCGTGGCTTTTTGAATATTCCAAATTTTTTTTCTTCCATTGAGAATGAAAAATTGTTGTACGTACACGTATTAACTCTCCTAAAATTCATGGTATTTCACCATTCTGTTGAGTTTCTGCATCATAGATATATAACCGAATTATATGTATGTACACAGACATGGGCTATCTATAAAAGAAGCTTTGCTACGCAATAGATTTTATCTTCTTTAGCAAGTAAATTTCTGGTTCATCCTAATCCTATTTAGCACAGATTGCCACATAAAAAACTCTATAAACTTCACGAGGAATTGCGGATTTTTCGGCGAGCTTGGACAATGTTCAGCCTTTGGATTAGTCGAGACAATAGCGAGGGCGATGAACTCGACACGATGGAAAATCGCCGGACCAGAATTTTGCATTTTTACCGGGTAAACCTAATTCCAAAAAAGAGTCCTACTGATTATTTTCCTAAAAACCTAATGAGTGAATTCCCCAAAATTGACAGATTTTACAGAACCCACATTTTTTATTCATATTTGATTCATAACTTCATCTATTATTATACCTTTAATGAATGCTTTCCACGTTTTGGACATAAAAAAAAAAAATCAGGAATCTGCGATGTCCGAATGGAGGTAATCCTTCTGAAGCAATTTACGAAACTATGAGAGCTTTTATCACCGATATCCAAAACGCGGGTTTTGTCAACGTATATCCAAGTTACGGATGGTACGATTATCACCCTTACGGTCGTCATCCCCTGAAATTAACCACCCCCTACGACAAATTGAGAGATTTTTTCCACGAGCCGAAAAATAACCCTTCAGTTAGTCCAAATTACTCCATCGCAAAATATTGAAATTAGAAAAAAAAATGTTCTTGCTCTTTCTAAAATTCACCTTATTATTTTGACAAACAATGCAAATAGAAGAAAATTTCATTCAGATCCTTGATCAACTTACTCCAAAAACGGTTTATTTTTCTCGTGTCGAATTGCCCGAGAAGAAAATCCGAGTTATAGTAATAAACACAAATTTTTACGTGAAAAATCACATCGCTAGTCGTCTTCCCGATCCAGCTGGACAATGGAGTTGGCTAACTGATCAACTCGAGGAATGTCGAATGGCCTCTCAAAAGGTCAGCTATGCTATACGGACCACCGATTTTCGCTCATAATTTCTTTTCTATTCTCACGACAATTTAACAACCTAAAGAAGGGACATAAAAAAAAAAAAAAGAGATTTGTGGAGATTGAAAAAAATTCTTTTCTACTTCGGAATCTCAATGCAAAATGATTATTAACGATAATTCAATAACTTCAATTATTAATGATGATGCAGACCAAATTCCGTAGATTTTTTGCAAATTTCAATCCTTGATTTTTATCGCCTTACGCCAGGCGTTCGTCGTGATGTCGGTGCCTCCAGGTGTTCATCGGGAATGGTACGAAGGTAGGAAAAATTTGGGTACGGATTTGGTATGGAGCGATCGACACAATCGACGATATATTGAAATAATAAACGAGTATCACGACGCAATTGCTTTGCAATTTGCTGGACATAGACATGAGGATAGTTTCCGTTTGGTTTACAACACAGAAGGTGAAAATATTGAACGTCAGATAAAATTTCAACAACAATAATATATACGGTCTCAAAAATGTCAACCTTATCATTTGCATCTCCATAGGAAAAGCTGTTTCAACTATTCTTCTTGCTCCAGCCATAAATCCCAGTTTTGGAAATTATCCCTCGATGCGGATTTACGTGTATAATAAACAGAACGGAAAGGTATAAGAGCTTATTGCGGTGAATAATAAAATTGTTTCCCTTGATTCAGATTCGAGTGGATAACTCTCTTCAATTTTAGGCGAATCTGTACAAATAATGGCAAACTTTTCAGTGAAATCAGATGCCAATCGTATATTTCCTGACTGCAGTTAGCTGACTTTTCAAAGAAATCCAATTCACGTAATTTTCTCTATTTGATTTCTCCGCCTCTTATCTTTCTTCAAGCTCCTGGATTTTGTTCAGTACTACTTTAACTTGACGAGGGCAAACTTGGAAGCTGATATGACGAGACCAGAGAAATACTGGGAAGTCAGCTACTCGTTCCGAGATTTTTACCTTATGCCCAACGCGACGACATTGAGCTTTGAAAGACTTGTCGAAAAAATGAGAAAAGATGACGTTTTATTTCAACGGTGAGTTAAAAGCTCATTCCATTGCGACGTCAGGCTCACCACGGGTGTCAATAATCGATCAAATCTATAATCGCCCACATTTCACACTGCAGGTACTACAAAAACGCGGAGGGTCTGAAAGGCCGAGGACGGAAGTGCAAAGCTCGCTGCAAGCTCATTTCTTTCTGCGTAATAACAAGTATCGACTTAGTAAAATTCTTTGAGTGCGTTTCCGGTGAATTTATGGCACACGAACGGCGCATTCAAGAATCCCAACCGGCACCGGAAGCTTTGCGAAATCAACTCATCCGACGCGGTATAAACTTTGTTTCCGCATCCGTTTCGGCCACCTCACCATCTTTCAAAACTGCAGCTTTCTTTTACGCAGTGATATCGTCGCTACTATTTGTCAAATAAATTATGTTCGCGATTCAAAAAATTAATTTTTGGCGTTTTTTCCTTTTTTCTTTCATAGTTATACATTTACAATAGTCATCTGGGTGAAATAGAAAAATGATACGATGTTTTTGTGACACTTTTCAACTTTCCGTTTTTTTTAATTATAATTTTTCTGCTCGTAATAGAATTTTTATTATTTTAGCTCGAAATGAGTTTGAAAATTGATTGATTTCTGTTTTTTTCATAACAGCCAATTTTCTGATGCGTTCAAATAAATGGATCATACTGTGAAAAAAATTCCAAATTTGAATGTCGTACCATATTAGTATATTACTATTATTCGAATTTTTGTTCTCAAAATTGTGCAGTTGGTTCTCTCCAAAAAGTTCGTCCATTTTTATAATACCTTACTATACCTACTAATACTCAAATGAAATACTATTTCGTGTATGAGAACGAAACGCAATACTGGAACTTTTGCAAATATCATCTGAAACAAAAAAAGACCTGACAATATTTTATACAAATTCTCGGGTTTCTCTCTCATAAAAATTTTTGCGACAAAATTTCCGCCACAGGGTACTAATATACTCAGCCTGCAATACTCACGATATCAACTCACATCATATAAACGTCTGATTGTGAGTGCAATGAAAAAGAAAATAAATGCAAAATAGAGAAAGATAGGATCGCTAAGTATAAACATACCTACTATATGCAATAAGCTCTAGCATGCGTGTGAAATAAACTCGCAGCAGGTGTAATTATTTCTGTTTATTTCTCACTGATCGTGCACTGGCTCTGGGCGCACTCAACAGAAAAATAGAAACAAAAGGTCTGGAAAAAAAATCATAAAAAAAAAAGTAAATAAAAAATAGAAATTATAACGTGGTACCTATACTCCGCACGAAAGGCATAGCGTGTGCTTTTCCCATGCATTCAGATGTCAGTGTAATACGAAAAAATCGAGGGGAGCTAACGAAAAAGAAAAAAATTGAATTAAATTTTTTTTAAAGTAACGAAAAAACCAACGTGGAGGGGAAAATACGTTAAAGTTATTCGGCGTAGGACGAAAATGTCCTCGACAACGATCTCTCCATTCTCTCTCTCTCTCTCTCTTTTTTCTGTTTTTTTTTTTCTTCTTTTTTATTCAGTCCCGTTTCTATTTCTCTTTTTCTCTCTATATTTCCTTTTTTTTTTCTGGTTCGACATCGTCGGTTGGGTACCTAACGTTGTTTCGTTCACGAAAAAGGTCTCCTCAGTTCTATAGGTCAATTCAATTCATCCGGTCAGCTTTACCCAAGGCCTATAGGCTAGCCGACTTCCGTTCACCATCAGACGTTGAAGGTTGACATGTAGCGTATCGGTTTGCGAAAGGCATAAAAACCTACAAAGATTCACCTTTTCAAACGATCACCTCTCTTTCGCCCACGATCATGCGATGCGGTCCTGTTGTCGCACCAGGGAAATCTAAGGACGACGCTGGTTATCGAGTCCGATTTACTCGATCAGGCTGATACAATTTTAGATACCTCGTCTGTATACATGTTCACCTATACCTAGACTCAAACACGCCAAACTTGTATCCACCATAAAATTCCAAGGGATGTAGGTGAGCGATTTATGTAGCAAATGGTATTTTTTTTCCGTGTCAAATCTGCTTTTTGAGATTTTTCTGTTCCGAAACGTCAAAGTACATCATAATCTCGATTCCCAAAATTTCTGCGATTAAATATTTTTAGATGAAACAGTGAAAACAGAAAATGATAAACGGAAAAAAATTATTGTCGAATTTACAAGAGTCAGCAGCAACATAGGGGACGAGCGAACGTTTTTGTAAAAATGACAGAAACTCGTGGTACGAATCACTGCAGGTTTCCTTGTTGAAGTTATAATCGCGGTTGTATCTAATACCGAAAATTCTTGTCATTTTTATAAGAAAGTTCGCTTGTACCCGACTCTATTGTAAATCCAACAATATTTTTTTTTCCGTGCACATGCGAGGGACAAATGGAATAACAATGTCACTGAACATCAAACCGTAGTATACTGGATCTCACGATAGAGTTATCGAAATTATTTTAATTGAATTTGTAAACTGAGGGATTCTTATGAAAAATGAATTCCGAATGAGATGGGAAATATATCGTTACTGAAGTTGCTGTAGGATCTAATCCCTAAATCACTTCATTTGGTTCCTGAAGCTACTCGGAACTAACTGATATTTCCAAAAACTTGCGATTCACTCCAAAAAAGAAGTAGCCATATCTAGAATGTGACATCGTTATCGACATGATATTCATAGCCGCGATGAACGATGGAACAGAAATTGCGGTTAATCATTCCAAAATTAACTGTTGCGGGCTTTCAATTCGGGGGAACCTACCTATCGGCGAACCTATAACATTTCCCATATTTGCCCAATCTCGTAAATCATATTCATAAAATTTTATGGTATCCGGAAAATCGGTAACAACGTCGTGGCCAGCTGCCCAGCTAATTTAGATATCATGCGGTTAGGTAATCGGCAAAAAAGCAAAAAATAAAAAAATAAATAAAACCAACGAAAGGATAAAATAGAAATTGTAAAAGCGGAGTAGAGGACGTAAACCACGTTTCTCGACTACTGAAAAAGTCTCGACCAATTCTAGTTGACAAATTGATTAATTTTTGCCTATGGAAATTATCAATGTTTAAATAGCCTGACACAAAATAATTTTCAGAATTAAATATCGTCTTTGAAAATACTTGTACACATAATCGGTATCGAAATTCAAATGTCTAAGGTCAAATGTCTGGTTCAAATGTCACTTTCTTCTCAGAAAATGGAATTCGAGAAATTTCAGCCGAAGACAGAAAGAACTTTTCATTCAGCCGCGTGAATGAAATGCAAATGCTCAAAGTAGGTAGTGTAGCTTTTAAAAAGAGAATATTAAATTCTACCCATGTGTATGTAGTACATCGCACTTGAGAGGAGAAATTCTTTCAGTTTATACAGTTTCTTCTCTCTCTTTTTTTCTCTTTCCTTTCTTTCATCTTTTTGCATCAAAAGAATAAAACACACACTTCTCAAATGAAAAATAGATACATTTTACAAGAATAAAAAAACCCACCAGTGCCTACTGAAATCAGAGAAAAAACAAAATGAAAATTTTCAAGCCCAAGACATGCAATCCCGTAAAAGTGTCGCAAATTTCGCGAAGTGAGAAACTAGTGTTGATTTTTTTTTTTTTTTTTGTTCAGCTACTGCTTGTTCTGTTTTCGAAAAATAAAATTTCAGTATTACAATATTCTGTCTTATTGTTAGATCGTAAAATACTGCTAGTTAGTATTTAATAAATACACACAGCTGTATCTATTTGGTAAGCTGTTTAATTAATTTATACAATCAAGGTATGCGCATTGCTCTCGAGGAAACCTATAATTGGATTTTTATCCATTGGACTTGTAAATAATAATAATTATAACAACTACAGATATAAGTGAACGGTTAATTGGCGATGACCCGGCAACTTTTAATCACCCTCGTATTGGTTCTCGTAAATTATTTCCAAACCAATTATCCACTTTCCGAAAAGTCTTACTTAACAGATAGCTGTCGTACTTACACGTATTTAGAGATCAATTGAGTCGTCTATGAAAAAATTAGGTCACTTATAGACTCTCATCTTGTTGGCGGTATTTCGTTATTACATTATACGATTCGACGTGCTTCAAAATCATCCAAAATCGTTAGCTCTACCATCAAAATGACAGTAATTATTTCCAAAACTAACCGCGTACGAAGAGCTCGATTCAAATCTGTTCTAATTTTATCAATTATTGTAAAACTCAAATTATACGTACAAGAAATAAACGGTTCGATAGTTAGAATTGCTTCTGAGTATAAAATTATTTATTTATCCGTCAATGTGTTGAATGCATTTATGATGTACGTAGTCGGTGTTTAAATTCGCCTAATAGACTCAAATATCGTATATAATATTTCAGCAAAATATCTTCCCTTCACGATAATTTTATAACCCATCATCAACTGCAGTGAGGTCAATGCGATGCACATATGGTCAATGTACCTCGAGCTAAAGAAGAATACATTTGCTTTTTAATTAAAAATTAATTACCCCCAACGGTGGCGAGCATTGCCTCGAATACGTACACAACTAGGGTGGACGATAACTCGAGCCTCTCCAGAGGGCGGCTTAAATTTGTCCATTAAAACACGTGAAATAAGAAAAGAAGGCGAATCTAATATAGTAAATGGTTGCGGAATATAAATTTCGAATAAAATGTCGTACAAAGTGGAAATAGACTAAACGAATGAATGGGTTTTCATGATTTTGGTTTTATTCGATGCAGCTGTTCTTCATGATCTAGAATTGATCATATTTCCGAATTGATCGCTCTAGTATTTTTGGGGTTTTCGAAAAACGTAATTTTCCAGAAAAACATTGCATTAGACGATATCTCAAGAATGGATCAACGGATTTCTGATTTTTGTTTCAATCGGTAGCATTTGCTTCAACTTAAGTTAGAATGAATTTCCGAATCAACCAGTTCAGTAGTTTGCTAATTGAGTGAAGCGTTTACAATCTATTTACTCAAAATGAACGGTTTTTAGCTTGAAAATTGTAGGTGGAAAATTATACGTTTGACCTAACGTGTCCAGCTGAACTTTCCACTTGTTCGTTCTTCCTCATAGTGCGCAAAAGAGAATATAAGCAACTGCAGCATTACATACCTACATATACATATATAGGTACTACATACGTTTGCTTCAAGCTACCACGCTGCGGCAACAAGATTGTAAGTTTAGTTGGCAGGCTATACAGTAAAGTGCTCGCAAACTAAACTCCTACACGATGTTATTTACTACGTATACCGAGACTTGAAGGTATAGGTAAACCCATCACGTCTTGCCGCCTCCGAGTGTTGAGAACCTGAAGACAGCACATGTCTGTTTATCTTGTGTACAAGATGGTATCATATACGTTAAGTTGCTGTCAAGATCCCAATTCCGTTTTTTTTTTGTTTTTTTTGTTTTTTTTTTCTAAAATCTCCATAGAATGATAAGCCGGTTGAAAAATAATGATACAGTTTTTCGGATAAAATTTGTACGCATACATAACTTGGAGCATGTGTAATATAAAGCCTACGTATGGCTGTTTCATAAATAGTTTCATTCAAGATGAAAAATTCGAATTCTTAAATTTTTCTCTGTGGATTCGGTTACCATATCAAGACGTGATATTTTTCACCCTCTAGGATGGCAGGGAAATTCAATGAAATCTGTCCTGACGCATAGAATCGCGTTACAATATATATGATTTGAAATCGTTTACCGGTGTCACAAATATTATGTTTTGAATTTTTTACAGTTTATACAATTAACAGAACTCCAAGCTGAAAAATCAACGAGCATAGCTATATAATCAAAACCAGTAGCAATATCAGATAATTAACAGAATGATTTGAAACACTTAAACTCGTGGAAATCGCTTGAATTCATTTGATGTAAGAATTGTCTGAAATCGTATCAAATTATCAAAAATAATTTCGAATCACGTGAAATTTAATTCAAAACCATTTGAAGTGATTGGACATTATTTTTCGTGTTACTTTTACGGTTTTTCCCCGCATAAAACCCCACGTGTCATATAAATTACGTGTCAAGTTCTAACAGGGGCTTAAACTTTCCCATAGACGCACTTAGCGCACGAGACTGAAACATGGAAGGTATACACACTGGGTTGTTAGGGGGTTAAGGAAGATCGATAACACACATAATATGTAGGTGGAAGTAAATGGTATGACCCCTGCCGTGAAAAAGTGCTACCGGTATGACGGAATTCAGCACCGGTCGTGTCGTGGATTTTCGCCGTTGGTGGATATATATCATGTGTATAGAATTACATACATACATGTTGTACGTATAGTGCAACGTCTATGGCGCTTGTAATGGATCGGGAATGTACGGCACCGCATGCGAGCCAGAGTGTTTTTTTTTTTTCTTTTTTTTTCTTTCTTATTGTTTTTGCTCTATCCTATTTACTTTTTATCATCATCATAATCATCATTATTATTATTATTATCATTGTTCATCCGTCTGCCTTTGTCTGTACTTTGATTGATCGATTGCTTTATTCATTCATTCATATCTTATGTATGTATGCATTTTGGAATCCATTTGTCGCAGAAGATCCGATTTTTCAACGATTAATTTAATTCTATTTTTTTATTTATTTTATTTTTTTATTAGTTTTATTTTGAATCGATAACTGTGACCTGGTAGATTTCCGTTGTATAAGTGGAGACAAGTATTTGTGACCGCAAACACGTACTGTGCGTATAGCACCCTGACGCCGTTTGGATATATATTATATGGTGACTAATGATGCTAATACACGCGGATATTATCATAGTAGTATATATTTATGTTGGAGGCAATTGGGTTGGGTAATGGGTATATCATATATAAATGTACTAAAGGATTTTAAAAACCATCGGGTTCTCCCTTTATTTTATCACGATTATAATACGCATTTCATTTGTAAATATTAGAGAGATCAATCGATTATGATAATGATGATCGATACCGTTTTGTTCTTTTGTTTTTTTTTTTTTTTTTGTTTTTGTTTGCGTCGTGAATTTGGTAATCACTGAAGCGATGGGTCCTTATAATATTGTAGTAGGCACCTGATTTTATTTAACGACACGTAACCTAAACAGCAACGAATTGTGAAGTATAGGTTTGAAAAATTTTTTTCTCGAAAACTAGGAAGGATAAAAAAAATCCCTCCGATGCATTTTTTTATAGTCCCTCGCTGTAGCTGCCCCTAAAATTTCAGTATCATCCGATATTCCGTTCTCGGGAAATAGGCCGTTGAAAACCGCATGACTAGCACGCAACCTAACCTCAGAGGGTATGCAAGCGTGGAAGTAGATCATTCATCCGAAAACACCTTGATGAATTTTAAGCTTAAGGTTCAAGGATTATTTTGAAATTCGTTTCATTAATTTATTGGCTCTCGTTTTCGAGAAATAGCTCGCCGAAAACCGGCTGAAGACAGCGAGGTGTGCTTGCATCCCCTTAAACACGCGGGAGTTTCTCAATGACCACAAAATCGTGTTTGTTGATTAGAATAGCTATATGCATGGATAAGATCGATTATGTCTTTGAGGAAGATCGCGTGTATATATCGTACGATTCACGACGTTGCTTATGGTGAGCTTATCTCAGCTCAATGAGCCGAGAAGCTATGACTTGCAGCTAGGATTCTGACTCGGCTTTAGACCTCCTAAACTGGGGATATTATCATTAGCGAGAAATACGCGGTGCTGATACCGTTAGTGGCTGTTAATGGAACCAGAAATTCATATAGAGGCTTATGCGCGCCTCGGCGAGGATACGATATTAATATTATTCGAACATGAAACCCTTCAATTTCCAGACTTCATATATATGACTGAAAAAGATACCCTGCTGGAAGTAAGAAGATAGAAAGAGATAGACTATTTGTGGATAGAAAGGGATAGACATTTTCTATCCCCGGCAACTGTACGATCTGCACACCTCTATCCACGGTCGCCGTCAGGTTGGATTGCAAAAAAGATAAGAAGGGATAAAAAATCGTGGATAGAGAGAGATAGACTGTTCGTCGATAGAAAGGGATAGACTTATACCTGTAGATAGAAAGGGATAGACATTTCCTATCCCTGGCAACTATACGATCTGCACACCTCTATCCACGAGCGTCCGCCAGGATACGACAAACGATAGAAAATGATAAGCAGTCTCTATCCCAGACAATCTCTGAAACGCTATCTCTTCCTATCCATTAGTTCAATATTCATTTGTGTGTATCTTTTTAGATCTTTGCGCCTATCCCTCACATTCCACCAACTTTATCTTTCTTTATCCTAAGGTAGATCATTGGGCTCGACAAATTCGTATCCTTTTCTATCCATATTCTTCTATCCATTGCTATCCACAAAGTATCTCCGGAGGTCTATCCATTTGAATACCCACTTGAATCTTTTTTTGACGGCAGCCATTTTTTTAAATGAAAAATGGAAAAAAAATATGAATCACAATTTAGTTGATAGATCCAGACGGCGGAGTGAGTGCAGTGAGAACTGATACCTTTTTATAAATTGCATCGTTTCAGTTGGGGATTCGAACCCTCGACGGCCGGATTTATAGTCGCACGTCCTATGCGCTGCGCCACGCTCTCGTCTTGTTATTTAAGTTCACTAATTCTACATGAACACTGTTTCGGGATGGGGACTTAGAATTACTTATCGAATGTCTACGGAATGTTTTGAATCCTCCATTTTCTATTATCCAGTCGTATCCACATTCTATCCACCTGAATCCCTTTCAATGACTATTAGAATTCAAAGTCGAGTCTATCCGTTCGTATCCCCGTTTTCTTATCCAGTCGTATCCACATTCTATCTACCTGAATCCCTTTCAATGACTCTTGGAATTTGAAGTCGAGTCTATACGTTCCTATCCCCGTTTTCTTATTCAGTCGTATCCACATTCTATCCACCTGAATCCCTTTCAATGTCTATTGGAATTCAAAATCGCATCTATACGTTCCTATCCCCGTTTTCTTATCCAGTCGTATCCACAGTCTATCCACCTGAATCCCTTTCAATGTCTATTGGAATTCAAAATCGCATCTATACGTTCCTATCCCCGTTTTCTTATCCAGTCGTATCCACAGTCTATCCACCTGAATCTCTTTCAATGTCTATTGGAATTCAAAATCGCATCTATACGTTCCTATCCCCGTTTTTTTATCCAGTCGTATCCACAGTCTATCCACCTGAATCCCTTTCAATGTCTATTGGAATTCAAAATCGCATCTATACGTTCCTATCCCCGTTTTCTTATCCAGTCGTATCCACAGTCTATCCACCTGAATCCCTTTCAATGTCTATTAGAATTCAAAATCGCATCTATAGGTTCCTATCCCCGTTTTCTTATCCAGTCGTATGTACAGTCCATCCACCTGAATCCCTTTCGATGAGGATTAGAATTCAAAGTCGAGTCTGTCCATTCCCATCCCCGTTTTCTTATTTAGTCGAATCCAGTCTATCCGTGCGAATCCTTCTCAAAGTCAATTACAATTCAACCAGCTTTAGATTTTCGTGTTCTGTATAATACTATCCATATATGTGAGTCCAACACCGTACATACTTATGTGGATCTCGTTCTATCTCATAGCTAACTGGATTATGCGAATCAAATTATAGTGAACAATTGTTGAAAATAAATATAGTTTTCACGTGGTTGCAGTGAGTTCACGTATGTATTCTTGCGATTATATTACATTTGATATATAAGTATAAATATACATGACATATCGTTGAGAAATGAAATAAAATAAAATATGTAATGATGTTTCTTCAATTCTATTCACATTGCACACCAGCTGTTAGGTGATAGAAGAAATTTTATATCAAATTTGAGTAACATTATATTCACGATATGATAATTGCACGTCGCTATGGATAGAATCAGTGGATAGGAAAATGGGGATACCGAAGGATAGACCGGACTCTGATTTTCAGCAGCCATCGAAAGACATTCAGAGAGATTGGCTATGGATAGGAGTGGATAGGAAATTGGAGATATGAAATGATAGACCGGACTCTGATTTTCAGCAGCCATTGAAAGACATTCAGAGAGATTGGCTATGGGTAGGGGTGGATAGGAAATTGGGGATACGAAATGATAGACCGGACTCTGATTTTCAGCAGCCATTGAAAGACATTCGGAGAGATTGGCTATGGGTAGGGGTGGATAGGAAATTGGGGATACGAAATGATAGACCGGACTCTGATTTTCAGCAGCCATTGAAAGACATTCGGAGAGATTGGCTATGGATAGGGGTGGATAGGAAATTGGGGATACAGAAGGATAGACCAGACTGTTCATTTGAGCAGCCATTGAAAGGCATTCAGAGAGATTGGCTATGGATAGGAGTGGATAGGAAATTGGGGATACAGAAGGATAGACCGGACTTTGAATTTTAGCAGCCTTTAAAAGACATTCGGAGAGATTGGCTATGGATAGGGGTGGATCGGAAATTGGGGATACGAAATGATAGACCGGACTCTGATTTTCAGCAGCCATTGAAAGACATTCGGAGAGATTGGCTATGGATAGGGGTGGATAGGAAATTGGGGATACAGGATAGACCGGACTTTGAATATGAGCAGCAATTGAAAGACATTCGGAGAGATTGGCTATGGATAGGGGTGGATCGGAAATTGGGGATACGAAATGATAGACCGGACTCTGATTTTCAGCAGCCATTGAAAGACATTCGGAGAGATTGGCTATGGATAGGAGTAGATAGAAAATTGGGGATACAGAAGGATAGACCGGACTTTAAATTTGAGCAGCCATTGAAAGACATTTGGAAAGATTGGCTATGGATAGGGGTTGATCGAAAATTGGGGATACAGAAGGATAGACTAGACTGTTCATTTGAGCAGCCATTGAAAGACATTCAGAGAGATTGGCTATGGATAGGGGTGGATAGGAAATGGAGGATACGAAATGATAGACCCGACTCTGATTTTCAGCAGCCATTGAAATACATTCAGAGAGATTGGCTATAGATAGGAGTGGGTAGGAAATCGGGGATACAGAAGGATTGACCCCATTCCAGGAAAAGGATAGGTCCCATTCCAGATTCGAATCGGATAGAAAAAAATTCTCGAAGATAGACGGTTGATCGGGTCAGATAGGGAATCAGAGATTGAAAAAGATAGGCCCTATTTCAGATCTAGATTAGATACAAAAAGATTGACGAAGATAGACGGTGGATTGCATTGGACAGGAAATCAGAGATTGGAAAGGATAGGCCCCATTTCAGATCTCAATCGGATAGAAAAAGACTGACAAAGATAGACGGTGGATTGGATTAGATAGAAAATCAGAGATTGGAAAGGATAGGCCGCATTCCAGATTAAAATCGGATAGAAAAAGATTGACAAAGATAGACGATGAATTGGATTGTACAGGAAATCAGAGATTGGGAAGGATAGGCCCCATTTCAGATCTAAATTGGATAGAAAAAAATTGACAGAGATAGACGGTGGATTGGATTAGATAGAAAATCAGAGATTGGAAAGGATAGGCCCCATTTCAGATCAAAATCGGATAGAAAAAGATTCACAAAGATAGACGGTGGATTGGATTAGATAGGAAATCAGACATTGAAAAGGATTGGCTCCAGTTTGGATTCAAAAGAGGACAGCAAGAGATTCGTAAAGATAGACCGTCGATAAGATTGGATTCATTTTTCTTATCCCTTTTTATCTAAATGATTCGAAGTGATTCAAGTGGATAAAGATTCTATCCATTGACTTCCAGCAGGGTACCTAAATTGTAATTACCCAATACTTTGATCAAAGGAGTTCGAATTTAATTATTCCTCAGTCTGCTTTTATCACTATAATATACAGTTTGTATATGAAATTCGTGGAATTTATTAAGCAATTTTTGAACATCGACTATATCGCCTTTTTTTAGCTTAACTATATATACCACAACGAATCATATATATGTCTATTGTCTATACATACGAGTATATTCGTTAAATAAGAACGATGACGATCTCTATATCTTTTACCTTTTTGTGATAAACTGCAAATATAAATACGAATTTATGCTCGGAATTTATATCAGAATTTAATGCAATTGCACTTGATAATAATTTAAAAAACGTGATCATTCATATACACCTCATCGGCAATAAATATTTTAAATTTCCCGTAAAAATATGTTCAACTTTATTCAAATTATAATAAGCGTAAATATATCAATTGATCATGAGAAACTATCTAGATATAGTTTTTGAAAAATAATATTCCTGAAAATTGTTGAGCAAACTACTTCTTTTTGAAAATTTGGTCAATTCCATTAGCTTCCAGCTTCGAAAAATGTTGTCAATCGACGAGGAATTCACGAGCGAAGAAATCAATCGATCCTAAATTTGACAAAGGCAACGATTTAACGGGAATCAAATTCCAACCAGATCATCAGATCATAATTCACAAGCTAACCGACTGTATGTTTGATATTTTTGTAGCGCTCTTCTTTATCGACGCATGCAGAAGCGTCGAGTCAATGTGGATCGGGTATCGGTCGTCCTTCAAAGAGGGCGACATCTTACGTCGTGTGACGGTAAAATAAAAGATGGCCGACCACCTCCTGGCTTGATAGCTGTCAAAGTGTCAAATACATAGAAGAAGCTAATAGTAAAATAGGATTAACCGCTAACCTACTTATAATAAATGTATTGATACGGATATATTGACGGTTTGAAATCCGCCTCGCTGTTACATAACCTAATAACCTTACCGCGTTTCATCCTCTTTTCGCTACTATAATATCCAAAACAATGTTGTCGGCGGCTGCTAACACCATGTCGAACAACGGAGGTTCCTACAGCAATGACAGACCTTCTAGTGCTGGGGAACCTGAACTAGCAACGGACGCTGCTTCTGGAGGCTTTTTCCACTCCGATTACAAAAAGTAAGAATTATTATCCATCGTCTAACCTTCTGCAATATCTTTATAGCGATTCTCATTTAGGTTAGGTTAGGTTAGGTTAGAATGAAATGCAATGGGGTATATAATCGTTCGTTTATCGCTCACGCGAACTAAAGCACCAATTATTTTCATTATTATAAATTTAGGCACGAAGATTTGAAGCAGATGCTCGACAGCAACAAAGACAGCCTCAAGCTTGAGGCTATGAAACGAATAATTGGGGTAAGTCGAGGCTAACGCAGTTTATACATGGGATAACAAGTCGGTAACAGGGTTTCAAATGAAGTCATTTATTCATTCATTCATTCATTCATTGGCAATGCCTTCAATCAACAACCGATGAAACTCATATCGTGAATTTCTTTAGCTATATTCAATCGAATTTCATCGAATTCTTCAAGTAATACTTTGTCTTTGGCAACGAATAAAATATGCTCATTTTTTGTGGATTATGCACTAGAATTTCAAGAGGATATTTGAAAATTAATATTTTATATGGGCGAATGAGAATCTTTTACATGAAAAACCTATTTTTCCATTTTTTTAAAATCAAAATTAGACGAAATTTATCTAAACGCAGATCAGTTTTTTCTCAATCTATAGAGTTTCACCTGAGATCATGATCGCAGATCATTATAATTCATATTTCATTATTTTCCAGAGGAACTGTTCATAATTATTTTTTTCATAGATAATTTGTGACGATCATTTCTCATCTTATCTCCATTCGGGTAATTCTGGTCTAGACTCATTTCTGCAGCTAACACCATCGCAGTATTTTTCACCCATTTGGTTTCCACACAATTTTGCTTCTTGATCTTTCATTCATTTCAATGAAATAATCACGCGATTTTCTCCCATCTCCTCATCACCACGTAGAAAACATCATCAATATCTACTTATTTATGTATTGTATCAATGAATCCATTCTACTTCGTCTTTCGTTGATCTTATCTGAACAAAAACGTTTCTCATCATCCCATAATCTACATATTTTCCTAGCCTTCATCTTATATCTAGATAAAACAGAATAATTGGTGGCTCTGATTGATTTTCTGAATATCTAGATGGTGGCGAAAGGCCGAGATGCGTCGGAGCTATTCCCAGCAGTAGTTAAAAATGTAGTATCAAAGAATATAGAGGTGAAGAAGCTAGTATACGTGTACCTTGTCCGATACGCAGAGGACCAACAGGATCTAGCCTTACTGTCAATATCCACTTTCCAAAGGGCTCTGAAAGACCCGAATCAACTGATCAGAGCAAGTGCCTTAAGAGTTCTATCGAGTATCAGAGTCTCGATGATAGTTCCTATCGTAATGCTGGCGATAAAGGATTCGGCCAGCGACATGTCTCCCTATGTAAGGAAAACTGCGGCTCACGCTATTCCTAAACTATATTCGCTAGATCCGGAACAAAAAGACGAACTCATAGGAGTTCTAGAAAAATTACTATCGGATAAAACAACTTTAGTCGTCGGATCGGCCGTTATGGCTTTCGAGGAGGTTTGCCCGGAGAGAATAGACCTCATACATAAAAATTACAGAAAACTCTGTAATTTGTTGGTTGACGTCGACGAGTGGGGTCAAGTCGTCATCGTCAATATGCTCACTAGATATGCCAGAACACAATTCATCAACCCAAATTTGGATGTAAGTCTTGAATAGATTCGGCAGAGAAGAAATGCGCCTTTAGTCTTTTAAGAATTTGCTCAATTTTACTCAAACTTGTAGGACTTAGGGGAAGACGAAAACCGTCCGTTTTATGACTCTGATTCCGACTCGTCAAACTCCAAGAAACCCAAGTTTTCCCTCGATCCAGACCATCGGTTGCTATTGAGAAACACCAAGCCGCTTCTTCAGAGCAGAAACGCTTCTGTCGTTATGGCTGTGGCGCAGCTTTATCATCACGCAGCTCCTCGCAGCGAAGTTATGATCGCTGCCAAGGCTTTGATCAGATTATTACGCGGGCACAGGGAAGTCCAGAGCATAGTTCTTCACTGTATAGCCAGTATATCGATATCCAGAAAGGTAAAAAAGTGTTAAAACGTGATTTCGATTGGAAAACTAACTGGTATTTTATTCCAGGGAATGTTCGAGCCTTTTCTGAAGTCTTTTTTCGTTCGGACCTCTGACGCAACTCATATTAAGTTACTCAAACTCGATATCCTCACTAATCTAGCTACCGAAACTAGCATCGGCGTTATTCTCCGAGAATTTCAAACCTACATCTCTAGCAGCGACAAGGAATTCGTCGGCGCCAGTATTCAAGCTATCGGTAGATGCGCTAGCAACATTAAAGAAGTCACAGACACCTGCCTCAACGGACTAGTTTCTTTACTCAGCAACAGAGATGGTGCATTTCTTGAAATTTTCACTTTTATCAAGTTCAACGAATTTGTTACAAAGTTATTAAACCTCCAGTTGGAAATATTGATTCATTTTTAATTTGGCATGACTATAAAATTATTGAATTTATCAACAAGTATTCTGAATGTTGGTTTTTTCAGAGGCTGTAGTAGCGGAGAGCGTAGTAGTGATCAAGAAGCTTTTACAAACGCAACCGAACGAGCACAAAGAGATAATAGCCCACATGGCCAAGCTAATGGATTTTATAACAGTACCGCAAGCGAGAGCTTCGATCCTTTGGCTTTTGGGAGAGTATTCAGACAGAGTACCAAAGATAGCTCCAGACGTGCTTAGAAAAATGGCTAAAAGCTTTATCAACGAACAAGATATCGTCAAACTCCAAACTCTGAATCTTGCCGTCAAGTTATATCTCTCAAATCCAAACCAGACTAAGCTACTGTGTCAGTACGTCTTCCAGCTCGCTAAATATGATCAAAATTACGATATCAGAGACCGGGCAAGGTTCCTTAAACACTTTATATTCAATCAAGACGGTTCTGCGGCTCAGACTAAACTTTCGCAGTTTGCTAAGAAGATATTTCTCGCTCCAAAACCAGCTCCGATGCTCGAATCAAGATTCAAAGACTCTCAGTTCCAGTTAGGAACGCTTTCTCACTATCTAGACACTCCTTGCGTCGGTCATCACATTTTACCACCGTTTCCTGACGTCGCTCCTGATCCCTCGCTCAGAGATGTTGCGGAGCCTGTTAGCGCACATGAAATCAAAGACGAAAGACACAGCAGGAAGGAAAAGCGGGAAAAGAAAGGGAAGGAGAAGGAGAAGAGCTTTTACAGCGAGGATGAAAGCAGTCCTGCTGAAGGTGGGCTCTGCTCGGTGACAAGCTTATTTTTTGAGACTTTCTCATTCTTGTTTATCTCACCTGAATAATATTATCGATTCCACAAAAATCTCCTAAAATCTGGAATTTACTAGTCAAATTGTGGTTCACAATATAATAAAGGAATATTTTTCAGAGTCGGAAAGCGAAGAAGAGTCCAACGAGTCTTCCGATTCTTCAGAATCTTCTGATTCTTCATCCGAAGAAGACGAAAGTCAATCGTCGAAATCTTCGGACTCAGAAAAGCAAGAAATTAGTAAGAAGAAGAACGTTATTAAGAAATCAGAAGACACCGAGAGCGGGTCTAGCTCCGAATCATCTGAGAGCGAAGATGATTCTGAAAGCGAAGAAAGTGAGGAGGAGAAATCACAGGAGAGAGAAAAGCCTGTGAATAAAAAAGAGGCTAAAGAAGAGGCGAAAGAAAAACCCAAGAGCAATCTGGACCTGCTTTTAGACCTGGATGATGGTAATTTTTTGTACCATTTTATTTTTTTTTCACAAATCTCGAGTAAAAAATGTTTTCAGCTGTTTGATTTTCTTCTATCTTCTTCCTCTGCAGTCGTCCCGATAACTCCAATCATGACTCCAAGTCTTGGGGGATTTCTGACTCCGATGAATACCCAAAATTCAAACGGTGTTACCGAAGTGGCGGCCAGTTTTATTCCCAGCAAAGCTAACGTACTGTTGAATAAAATCAGCGGCAAAGGGCTCAGAGTCAATTTCAGATTCACTAGATCGCAGCATCTCGTTAGCTCAGCTATGACCAGCATAGAATTAACTTTTTCTAACGAAAGTAGCGACGTCATTAAAGATATCAAAGTCGGAAACAAGGTAATCGTCGATTTTCTCCAGTTAAAAGAAAAAGAAAACAATATTTTTTCGCTTGAGAATTGAAATATTAAGGTAATTTCTTGTTTCTAGAACCTCCAGTCCGGTATGCAGATGCACGATTTTATGCCTATACAAATTCTACAGCCAGCAACTTCGTGCTCTTCAACTCTAGGAGTTAATTTCAACGATTCAACCCAGCCCGTTAATTTTGGAATTGATTTTACTAAAGAAGACGAGAGACTGTCTTCCTCTGTTACGATCAAAGCTCCAATCGGAGAACTAATGCGATCTGTTATGCTACCTGAAAGTCTGTTTACCGCAGAACAGGCAAAGCTGAAAGGAATGAACGAACATCTTTTGAAAATCCCATTTCCTGGTAACAGGAAAATTATTTCACAGAAAGTTTTCGAATCTGCTAACGCTGCGCTCATATCCAGCGAGGACAATATATTGAGGTGACTAACGTTTTATTTATCAATTGAAAACTAAATACGATAACATTTTGAAAATATTAATGTTCTATTTTCATTTAACTGTAGAACTTTAGAATTTTTATAAATCGTTGTCTTGAATTTACATCCTACAGGTTCGCTGCGCAAACTCTTGCCTCAAAATCATTGGTTTTGATAACGGTGAGGATCGGAGTTAACGACAACTTGGAGGTGTGTGTTAATTGCGAAAAAATGGTCGTAGGATCAATGGTGCTTAACGATCTGAAGGGTAATTTAAAATAGATAGTTTACCGATGGTGTATTATTATTTTTTTTTTTTTTGCTCTTTTATAATACACAAAGAATATGTTATATATATATGTAGTATGATTATAATGCTCAATCCATTTCGTCAATCTTTTTATATTGGGTATATATTGTATATTGTTTTTCTCTCCGTTTTGATTTTATTCATTTTAGTACACGGTTACTCGTTTTAATTCCATTCCATGTCTAATAATACTGAATAATATCGAAAATTTCCAATAAAGAGAGGAAAAGAAGAAAAAAAGAAAAGAAGAAAGAGAGAGATAAGAAAATTTCTTATAATAACAGTCGATCAATCAATACCAACGTATGTATAATAATAAATATATTATCTTTATTATATATAAAATCTTGAATATATATATATATTGTGTATAACTTTTTTTCTGCGATTTTGTTCGTTGTTTCATTTTTTTTTTAGTTTGATCTATATACATATAATAAATGTTACATTTATCTTCGCGTTGTCAATTATTATCATTACGTAGAGTTGATTTACGTTTTTTTAACGTAAACCATACCAACCTCCGGCTTCCCTCGTTTCCGCCGTTTTCAATTTCCCAAAATTTTAAACGATTTGTTTTATGAATTGTTAAAAATTTTTCCAATACTGAAATACAAAATAATGTCATGTATCTTCGGTAACCTGATTATGTTTTGTATTTTTTATACAGCGAAGTTGCAACCGATTTGAACTTGTCTAAATAAAATTTTGTTAGATAAGCTAATTTGCTCTTTCACGGTACTCAGATATCATTTTCGAATTACTATCTATATTCAGTGAAAAGAAACTCGACGATTTCATTCGGAAAATCTAAATCAGTGGATTTGGGAATTTCTTTCGTTTTTCATTTGAAAATTGAAGAAAAGCAATCGAAATCCAACAATTAATTATCCAACGAAGCTTGAAATCGAAATCGATACAATAATGATAAACGGTTCAAACCTTTCCACATTCCTTCCGAAATCGGTCGAGAAAAACCAATATTTTCGTTAGAAAATTTTTCCGTTATATTCGTCAAAATCTCAGAGCCAATACCTCGGTTTCTGTATTCTGACCGGATGTAGGCCGTGTCGAGGGTGGGCATTGCATATTCTTCGTTTATCGATGATATTTTCGATCCTGCATAGATTTTTTATCATTATATTTTGAAAAAAGAAGATCAAAAAATTTATAAACAGTCCAAAAAATCGCATTACTCAACCTTTTTGGTGTTTATTGCTACCATAATTGAGTACCTTTTAATTTAAGCGTGTAAAAACCGATTGCCATGCCGCGTTCCCATCTTAGCATAACCAAATCGTTTTCATCGGCAAAATCGTACATTGACTCGTATTTATCTGGATTTGGAGCGTCACGTTCCGGGTAAATGATCTGACTCAGTACGTAGTAAATGATTCTTTCATTTCTCGTTTTTGCCTGGAATTATATATACAGATAGTTAATTACACAGTCGATATTTCGATCGTTCGTATGTGTATCAATCACAAAATGCAATCCATAGAATTTAAAATCCAATTGATTCTATGTATATTCAATGATTTATATATTTTTTTATGGGGGGAAAAAACCTCCTGCCAACTATTTTTCTCCTCATCATCGATATTACGTCGGTCAATATTAATTATAACGTAGTTTCCATTAACTGCAGATCCAGCTGAAGTTTTGATCGCGATGAAATTATCGCATAACTTGCAATCCAGACGTTCAACGTCACCATCTATTTTGTATTTTGATAAATCTAATCTCATGCTCTTCGTTGGTGTTTTTTTATCACAGCTAAAAATAAAATTCAAGCTTCGTATTACGTATATTTATATATTCAAACACGTGATACGTATAAACGTAGATGAAATATGTATATACATAAATACAATGTGCATGACAAATAATACGTTATAACATGACGATTGTGTTACAATATACCGTTGAAATGGTAAAGTATACAACGAATACGATGACATTACACCTTACTCATCGTCTGTCGCAATTCTATCATATACATTCATATTGTTGCATGAAGCGTTTTCATATTGGAAATATATATTGTCAATTGGTAACAATTAAAATTCTATATAAGGAATTTTACCACACCGCAGACTGCAGCAGTGTATATCACAATATACGTTTTATTATTCATATAATAATTGTCAGTCTGAAAAAAAGACAGACAGACAGAGAGAAAAAAGAGAGAGAGAGAGAGTGAGAGGGGAAGGGGGAATTTTATTAGTAACATTTTACACGCACTTATAATTTATACATGTATGTTATAAAGTATGCATATATGTGTGTCGCTTCGTGTACATGAGCTGATGATCAACCGCGGTAGAGAAGACAAAAAAAAAAGTGAATTAAAAAAAAAACAAAAAAAAAACAATGTAGTCCTTTACATCTATATATGATTATGATATAAGACGCATACAATATTATGATATAAATACGTCAATGGAATGGTTCACCTTGAGCATAACATTGAATCGAGTTGCAAACGACCCTGCGTAGTATACATCGTGACATATGTGAAGGTTTCTCGACTGTACGAGCCGTATAAGAATATAGTATTTGTATACATACATATACATACACGTGTTGCATATATAACCTAGTATGTATACGTTCAGTAGGTCACGTATTACATACTGTATGTATGTATACTACATATATATTACAGTCGCAGACTATCGCCAAAGGCCCACTTCCGTAACAATTTCCTTTTTTTGTGTGTTTTCGTTTTTCAACACAGTAATGATGCACCCTGGGCACCGTTTTCCCGCCATTATTACACTCATCGTAAGTATATCTATACATGAATGTTGCGCGCAACTTGCGCGTTGTTTCCGCGGGGATTTCCCGTATACTGATTCGCAATCAAAACACAATGCGTCATAATCGTGAGGTATAGGAATGCGTATGACATAGCGCCCTTTCTGAAACTGATGCAGATCGGTAAATACTATATATTGAAGAATTATTCATACCGCATAAAACCAAAACACATGTATAAGTCTTTGTACACATTTTTCCTAAATATTACATAGAATTAATATAATTTAGAATCCTTCACACGCAGTAAACTAAAATGGTTCTGTACGAATCCGTTTTTGTTTTCTTTTTTTTTGTGTTGTTAGTAAATTTCAATGAACAAAAACTAATTATTTCATATCAGAATCCACACTTGGTTACTTTCGATCAAATACAAATTAATATATCGTTTTGTTTAAAGACGATCAGACTCTGATTCCGGAACAGGCTTGTTCGGAACAATTTAACGTTCTTGTTTTGTGAGAGGATCAACGAATTCTCTTGTTTTGGAATATGTTTTGAAAAGAAACAATTCAATTCGCTACGTCTTAAAATAGGAAAATAGAAACATTTGAAATGCGATAACTTCAGGGTGCGTCATCGCGGTATCGAAAATCGTATCGCAGGTAATCGTATCAAGGCGGCGACACTGTCGATAAAATCACGGCAAAACGTACTGATTGTGATTACAATAAATAGTACACAGAAAACAAAAAATAATTACAACTATCCTGATTTGCGATTACTTAAAGTTATTGTCACACCCATAGTTGATACTCGAAAGTATTAAAAGAATTTTCGATTATTACAATTTGAAATATTCCGCAAGTATTATTAACTTCTATCCGACTCAGTTGGTAACAAAGTTAACGCAATATCTGCACAATCATAGTTCGCAGACCACCACAAGCTGAATTTATTATTATATCTGCAATCGTTACATAATTAACAATAACAATTATGAGTATAGCATGTGAATTATACAGTGTAATTAAGTGATATCGCAATGAGATTAGCGCCCGTGCGTATATTGCTGAGCGCATCAATTGAGCAGAACTTCAGGCTATGTTCGTTCAGTTGTTTGAGGATAATTTCAGCATCTTTCCGACAGGTGGCTACCCCGGTCTAAAAATCAAGTCTACAAGTGGCCCAACTTGATCAGTACTGAACTGAGGAACAGAAGGGAGCCGGAGAGCCTGCCAGTGGTTCAACCTTCTACAATCTACAGTATACCACAACGAGTTGTGCGCTGGCTAAAATGGCCGACGAGGTAATACGAGAGTGTGACATTCCCGCAGCAGCAGCAGCAGCAGCGCAGCAGCAGCAATAGTATCATCATCATCATCATCATCATCATCATCATCACCATCGGTACAGAGAGAGAGAGTACAGTGTTGTGTGTTGTGTCGCGTTTGATAAGTGTGCCTCATTATTGGATATTAGTGGATTTGGTTGTTAATAGCAATTCTCAAGATTACACCTCAGTGGAGAAAACAACTTAACGTTAATTTAATAAAGAGGTAAGTCCGTTTCCATTTACCACCGAAAACTTGAAATATATATATATATATATATATACTCGAAAGAATTTTATACACGTACGACGAAGGTAAGTATCGTGAGTTTGTATTAGTTCGACATCGCCTCAACTCTCTCTATCTACCTCTCTCTTGATTTCTTATTCTCTCTTTCTCTCTCTATCCCTGGATGCGTGTGAAATGATGTTTTAAGTATGAATTATTTTCGTCCCACAGAGCTTAAGCACTCCTATTCAATGTTATGACTTTAGTGCCAAATGTATGATTTGAATTTTTAATTAGAAACTCCAGAGTATCCTTATCTCTTATAGTTTCACCCTAAAGAATCAGACACAGAGCTATACGTGAATTTCTTATCATCGACCACCACGCACCGCGCCGACCCAGAGAGCCCGAATATTTTTATATATCCACTTATAATTTCTCTTTTTGCGAGATGTGCGTGCTTATGCGATCTACGTATATATCTATCTGCATGCGTGAAAATTATTTGATAATCACATCCGTATATATATCTATACAGAGAGAATCATCAAAATCGGAATTATCCAAGAAAAAGTGCGAATTTTCTGTTGTTTTTATTTTGTTTACACTTAGTCATGGACGATAAGTCATCGTTTGATATTAGTTTCGAAATGTATAACATGTGTGTATAACAATATGCAAACCTCGTATCATTTAGAATAAAAACACGTTAAAGAAGGAGTAGAATCATTGCGATATCTCATTCGATGTTAAATTATATTATTCTTTTAAATAATATATTATTGCACGAAAGTAGTGCGACTCCCCGATTCGCGCGATGCATGCGCGAGCGAGTATGTTGTGCATAAGTACCAACATGCACGTTGCATACCAACATACATGGACACGATGTGTACCGAGGAGGAAGACTGAGGGGCAAGAGGAAAGAGAGAAAATATGACAAACAGAAAACGCCGCGACTGCCTTGCCGGCTGCAAACTATATACACACATTCTGCACATCATAGAATATTGTAGAGAATTTTTTCAACTTACTGAGGCACGAGTGCATGTATTATATTAAACTTCTAAAGAAAAAAAAAAAAAAAAAAAAAAAAAAAAAACACATAAAAGAGGAGAATATAAAGTATGATGTATGCGCAATAAACATTCAGTACCTATCGTGGCTTACAATTAGTGATACTTACCTACACCGCACTTTAGTCGAATGAAACTCAGATTTCATCTATTACCGTAAAGCCAGATCATTTAAATTATCATCGCTGTGTTATTCTCGAGGTTATTTTATTCAATGTATAGGTATGTTGATAGATACAGACAATCGTTCAATTACCTACTCCGATTTGTCACATATGTTTTTTTAAGGACAATATGCCCTGACCTCGACAAGATCAAAATCCGTCTTCTAATAATGTATCTCAATTCTCGAATTCGAAATAGGAAAATTTAAAAATGGCAAAAAAATACTGCAGAAAAAAACAAAACTGAATAGAAATAAGTTGAAAAACAATGGACAAAAATTCATGTAGATTTTAGCTCGCGGTTGAGAATTATCCATACATTTATCTATCTATCTTTTATAAAATATCTCGTGCGAACTTTTTTAATTAGGAACTGTAGCGAGCAATAATCAGTTAATTATTCGGTTAACGGAAACCGGTGGTGGTAAGTGGGATATACCTACCTATCTACTAGGTAGATTGTTATGTTACACATGTACTTCCAATGGAAGGAGAGAAAACTAAAGAGAGTGAGAGAGAGAGAGAGAGAGAGAGATAGAATCGAGAATGATGAAGAGTTGATGGATAATAACGCCATAAGTATACTATATATATGCATAGACACATATAGATTATCTAGGTATATACTGTACATACAGTATAGGATGTACATCTGCATATACCTATGCATATGTATATGAGTATAGATACAATGGCTAATTGTAAGGGGAGTAAATAGAGCAGTTTTCCTGCAACAGTAGTAGCAGCAGCATCAGCACCAACTCATAGTCGTAAGCTGTTAGTAATTCGGTTAGTTAGCTAGTTAGCTAACTAGTTAGTTAGTTAGTTAGTTAGTTGATTTCCTGCGCAGTCCTTAAGGCGGCAATAAAACTAGTACATACGATGATTGCTAATTACTACCAGTCTATTCTTTGAATCGAACAATATTAGCACTTCGTTTGGGATGATGCACGCGTGATCGAATATCTGCTATACACACACTTGACCTGATAAAATTTAATAACCAAACACGAATAGAGATCACTTGATTCTATCTTATTTTGATTTATCTATGTTTCCTCTGCGTTCATAGATCAAACTATTGTATACATACCAACGGTTTTTTGTTTCGTCAATACTCTATTCTGATAACGGATGAATTTTGAATCTTTTCATTCGCCTGTACGATAAATTATACTATTGCTTGTAGACAAAAGTAGTTATTCAAATGCCCTACTATACGCTTTAACTGCAACTGCAGCAGTATATAATATAAGTAAGGAACAAACTGCGGAAGCATGCGGTTGAATAATCAGAATGTATACCGTATCAAAATTAACTCGCACAACTGTATGTATATAGTATATTGAAGATTTTATATACCTATACTACCTATTCTTGGCACATTTGCATTTAACGTAATTGTTACAAGGTACGTTTACCCTGGCAACTAAATATACAGCTTCCAATAATATAATTCTGCGAGACTTGTGAACAAACTGAACATGAGGAAATCATCAATCATCATTACTTACTTAGGTCAAATTTCATGATTTGTTTTGACCAAATTCAATAAAGTTGAAACTAAAAAAAAAAGAATTTCAAAACAATTGATAGTCTGGTAATTTTATACGAACTTAATTTTATGTTGTTTTTCTTTTGCTGATCATTTTTCATAAACCTTCGGGGGTTTATGCGCGTTATTGATTGATGGATTTATGGAAAAATATATTATGGTAAATGATATAGGGCAGATATCAAGTACGCGTGTATAGACTGGCGTTTAAAATGAATCAACTTCCACCGCAAACGCAATTATAACAAAAACAACAACAACAACATCATGCATATACTATACGCTACGCTACGCCAGATGGAATACGCCGGGTCACTGTACAGTAACTTGTACTGTTAAGAATACCGAATGATGAAGGTATCCCTTTATTTAGATTATTATTTTTTCACCGTTCTGTTCTTTTCTCATATTCACGTTCTACAGTGCGTGCATACATTTCCAAAATTCATTACCTTATCCCAAAATCACAGCTCGATATTGTGCATAAAGAAATTTGCACAAGAAACGAAACGTGAAATCGTGATCGTGTCGTTATAATACTGAACATAATGTGAAAAGGATTACGTAATGCAAATAATTTCTCTCTTTCCAAAAATTCTGAGCCTGTACTGTACTTATTCCTTCATCTTTAAATTCTTTAATTTTCGCTCAGCTCTGGAAAATGTCAAATATTTATTAGATTATTAATTTATAAAAGGTGACCGCCAGGTGTAGTGTAGCCGGTATAGTTTAATCCTATAATGAGTTACGCGATGTGATGATGACGAATGTAAATGGATTAATTCAATAATTCATGAATACAAGATAGAATCAGTGCTGATAATCGCGAACGTGTTTATGCACTCTAGAAGTCTTCTTTTCGTCATTTTTCATAGCCAGTATCCTGCGCATTGCTATTTTATTATTTACTCATACGTCTACGCATGTGCTTTAATATGCAAATGATTCATGATATGTTGTCATCTCGTTGTCGGTGGAAATGAATTAATAATATTATATACCCAAGAATATAATACTATACAAACACAATTAACGCGCTATATAATCATTTCGTTGAATAAGTAGCGTATACGTCGAATGATCTAAACAGCCAATCAAATACATATTTGGTAAAAATAATATACCAAAGATTCTGGGGTTCAAATTAGTTTCAAAATTTTTGATCGATTCGCGCTTTCAGAATTGATTATGAATTATATTTGAAAAAATGTACATTATTCACACGTTTCGTATGATTATTCATCCAAATTTTGAAGTGTTTTTTTCAACCAAATTCCAGTGTTACTTTCTGTTCCGCGAAGTCTTAAAAAAAAATTCATCAACGTTTAGGTATTTGTATAATATTGCTATCATATTCTCGTACATGATACAAGGAATATATGAAAAATTGAGCCTCCATAAGCAAGCCATGGGTACATAGATATAGGTACCGGGTCACTTAGGGCTTTGATAAACGCGTCGTGACCTTTGGCCAGACGAAATGACCGCTGCTGAATAACGATATATTTCCTCCATTAACCAAAGCGAGTGCTCCGTATATGTGTATATACGTTATTATGTATATTGTACATAACTAGGTATGTGAATTTATCATGAATTTATGAATATACACTCTTGAAGTGTCGGGAGGTTTTTATGTATACTTCATTTTAATATAAAAATCAATTTTAGATACGAAACAGGCATGAAAGAAAAAAAAAAAGTATAAACGCTAACCATTCATCCTTTTCTGCGAGAAGACCCAGAGATTCTCAGTTTTTTAAACGCGTAATTGAAAACCTCAGTTTGGAATTTGAAAACCGAATTGAAAGTCATCGAAAATCTATGAACTCTGGAATACCTTAATTGTATCCAAATACTTGAAAATTAAAAAAACAAAAAAAAAAAACAAAAAAAATTGCGACGGTCCAAATTCTCAAGCTGCAAAAGATTTGACAACTCACTAGCATTCGCACAGGTTTTTTAACAGTCGCCTGATCAAATTCGCTAAATCCACGTGACATTGCTCGCGGTCACCACAGCTGAATTCGAGCAGAAAATTGCTGGCACATGATCCATAATCATGTCTATACTATATTCACATCATTGAGACTATTGATTCAGTTTTTGAAAAAAATGCGAATAATTCGCACTGTTCGAAACCCGACATAGCATAGCTCTTGGATTTTAGAAGTATAGTGTGTTTTCGTACTAGTTGATGAAACCAGTTTGGTATTAGAATAATAATCTCAATCGAGGTATAGCATATAGTGGGTCGAAACGTGACGATCAGGTTTGTGCGAATAATTAAACCCAGTTCGTTTTTTTTTTTTTTTTTTTTTTTTTTTTATTTATTTATTTTTTCTCAACTCGTAATTTGCATAAAGAAGATCGCTCTAAAAAAATTTCTGCGAATCTTACAAATATAAATAAAATGCGCTTCTTGTATTTGTCTTTTTTTATTTTTATGTCACGCGATCTTTTCAACAATTTTTTTTCGAAACTGTATATTAAAACGTATTACAGTAGTTTTCAGACAAGAATAGCAAACGGCATAGATAATTAATTTACCTCTTTAGTGAATTTTTTTTTCGTCACGGTTTTTTTTTTTTTTTTTTTTTTTTTAATATTTGACGGCATTCAACATTCTTGCGGGTTCTTATAATATTTGATAGAAGTTTATTTGGAATGGGACACTCGGCTTGGCTCCTCTTCAAAATACATACATATATATATATATATATAGTAATTTCAATTGGCATCGCAGAGCCTACAGGTCCATCCCCGCGAGTATAATGGTCACTTGAGATTACGTAAGGATGATTCAGATATTAGTATGGCATGCTGCAAGTACCTTCCCACCTATACCTGCCTACCCACCTACATATCTATGCGAGTACCTATACACTTGTGCGATAATCTTATACGTAGCTATATACGTATATGCATATATTTGATCTTCGTTCGTGTATACATATACCTATATGACATAACTATTGCAGACGTCACGTTACATACATACATATATATATATATATAATACGCGTTTAGCCAAGGATAAACGCTGGTTGAATTATTCAATATCGTTCAGAGATTTGTAATCTTGGCGTACATAGGTAGTTTGCTTTACCTACAGCAAGTCGACTTGACAAAATACAATTATGTATCTTCATTTATATTTATGCCCCATCATTCATCGAGAGACTTTTACGTTACATAGAAAATATTGGAAAATAAACCATAAAAGAGGATGTAAGTTATAGGTATTAGATGATAAATAGATAGATTTCTTATTTGATTAACTCCTTTTGGAATTTCACGTCAAGATGCATTGTGTTGCATTTTTGAATACATAATCCTATTATTTTCATGGCATTCTTTTATCCTTGATATGACGCGACTATAAAATTCAAAACTCAGTCCATTGAATCCTCAAATACATCAGCCCGCATATATTGTTTCGAACTTTCGAGGCAGTCTTGTACATTCAATAGAAACATTAGTATAATATAGAGATTATAGTTATAGAAATTTCAGTGGTTTTCGTCAGCATTGAAATTTTAACACAAAATTTCAATTTTCTGTATGTTCATTTCAATTGAAATACTGGAGCTGTTGGTGAATTTCATCAACTTTTGCAACTAATTGAATCTTCAACTATTAATTTTGACGATAGCATTTTTTTTTTTTTTTTGCAACGAATTTCGCGCTGTTCAAGCAGCTTTAGTTGCATTTTACAGAGTTTTGAATTTCCGCACCACACGCTTTTAATACGCAATTAGGTATGCATTTATTAGGATACGATATTCACATAGCTTATATCTGACTGTTACGATCTTCGAACTTAATTAATGTACACTATTATCAATATATGCGTGTATATGTATATAGACATACCTAAAGTATACAGAATTAATTGGCATTTTGTATAAACGAGGCGATTTATTATCCCTTTACCAAATGCCAATATGCGTAGGTATATGAGCTGCTATTAGGTACAGGCAATCTAACTACTATTCGCTAGAAACGAAAACTGGCTGTATAATATCGACGACGATTAAAACCTACGCGCTGGCATGCGCACAGCTATATCGTATATATAATTAACAGTAGAGAGCGGAAGAAAGTTTTGATTTAAAAAAATCATACAGAATAAACGCTTCGATAAGTCGATATAAAATGAATGGAACGATCAGTTTATGAATCTCCAAAATTATTAGCGCGATTTTCACCTCATACACTTACAATTAGCTTTTACGTATATTTTTCTTATACTACTGTTCGAAAAAATATTCAGGGTGTCAGCAGTGTTGTAATAGGTACTCGATTTTCAGTATCTAGGTACAGGTACAGGTACTCGCAGAAAAAAGTATCTAGGTACAGGTACAGGTACATTTTGAGAAGTGTACCTAGGTACAGGTACAGGTACTCAAGATGTACCTACATTTAGGTACTTAGGTACTTTTTCTACGGCAAATGTGAGAGCAACATGAAAAAAGTGGCAAAATATAGAACAGACGAACAGGCTATATCCATACTGAAAACTATAATATGATAAATCACGTAATGTCATGACCGAAATTGGTATGTATTCTATTTTGTAATTCAACGTGTGAATACGACTTCATACATAACGAATCATATGATCAATCATGAATTATGATTCCTCGAGTAAACTACCAGCAAAATCACATACTGAAATATGATAATTATGGGTAATTCTACGATATTGCGTCTCAGATCCTAACATTTTTGGCAAAAAAAAAATGTAATGATTACGGTTAATTCCATATTTACCGGAATATTAACAGCCTTGTAATGATTTCTACCGAAGGGCCAGTAAGTTTTATTATTTTTAATGACTTTTGCAGGTGCCAGGGGAAAGACACTGATCAGGGGCGATATTCGAGATGCAGGGTATATTTACGGGCAAGGGAGGGGGTATTCCTCATGAAATTGAAGAAATAAAAGACTCTCAGATACGAACATGTATACGTAATGTACTGTAAAGGCATGACAATATTTGCAAAAACGTCTTTCCCCTGGCATATCTCCCCTGGCACGACAATATCCCAGGGGAGATATGGCAGGGGAGAGACATTTTTGCGGAAACTCGTTGATATTATAGAGACAAATTATGCTTTCGATTCGAAATTTGAACAGGATGAATATTGCACGTATTATAATAGATGTTCCTTACACTAAGACAAATAGATAACTAATTGCGACGCACAACTCGCCAGGGTAGATACAGGATCACTGGCATCCAGAACCGAACGCGGTATTTGCTGCGTGATAACAATGAAACCAAAAGTGCAACGGCGTTCACCCGTCACGTGATGCTAACTTCGTGCGGAACTCCTAACACGCTGACATAGTATATTGAATAATAACATTGTATTGATTCAAAAATAACAGTCATAAAAATGCCAGGGGAGGAGACATCGAAAGTGCGGGACAAAACGGAATATGGAATATTTTGAAAAATCCTCGTACGGAATCAATTTTGTTACTGATATACAATTATACGTTCATACAGCTGTAAGAAAGTTCCTTTTTTATTGCAATCTATTGAATAGATTACCAAATATTGCTACTGGAATCATCAAATTTGTTGGCGGGACATGCCAGGGTAGAGACAATTTTAGTGTTCGAACTCAATTTTCTGGAATTGTGAAAATGTTTCATATCTAAAATTCAGCGCTCTATATAGAACACAGTTTGAATAATAACTATAGTCATTTTTTTAATTTTTTATCTTTCAATCTGTGCTATTTTTTTTCCAAGACACGAAAAAACGCAATATCGTGGAATTACCCTTATGTCAATTTTTGTTCAGGTATTTTACCCTAAGAATTATATTTTATGATTCATCATGTGATTTGTTATGTATTAAGTCGCATTCACACGTGAAATAAAATGATAGATTACTGTATATCAATTTCGGTAATAGCATTTGGTGATTTATCATAAATAGTTTTGAATAGGGATATCATAGCAAATTATTAACTTCGTAAAATTGCTAGCGCTCCGGAAATGTACCGCCATTTCCACATGAGTAAAGTACCTTGGAATGTACCTAAAATATAGGTACAGGTACTCCTAAAATGTACCTAGGTACAGGTACAAGGTACTTGTCTGGAAGAGTACCTAGTTACAGGTATAGGTACTAAAATATGTACCTAGGTACAAAAAAAGGTACTTGTACCTAGGTACTTTACAACACTGAGGGTGTGGCAAAATTGTGTGATAATTCATGTCTGTATTCTTTGCAAAAATCCATGACGAATTTGTATTAGCGCGAAATTTGTAGGTTCGATAGTTTTCAAATAAGAGCGATTCGAAGTCGCTGACCAACCACAGCGTTCGCTACGCGACTGTTATATGTACAGGCGCGCTGTGATTGGTCCGCAATTTCGAATGGCTCCTATTTGAAAACTACAACACCTTTGATATTTTTGTCAAATGAATTTCGCTATGGTTTTTCACGAAGAATGCCATCCGCGAAGAGAATTGATGAAAATAAACAGAAGCAAGAATACACGTGATATTTTCTCGATAAAAAATAAATATAAACGGTGAAAGTAATAGTATGAAAGTTTCAAAATTACGTATTCATGCGAAGAGCCATACGAAGAACCAAATATCCTCGCCCCTCCCACGATTATAGATTAATTGAATAAGTGATACATCGTAATTGGATAATTCGTCGACTGATGATTAGTATCTTCCCCTATAAGACTCGACAAGATTGCATAATTGATGTATCTACCATATGCCGGGAATCCACTACGTATACAATGAGAAAATTATTAGTCATACTTGACTGATATCCACACATGTATACTCTGCGGTTACAGGCCTTTAGAACGGAGAGCCAATCCAGATCTGATGATTGATACCAGTTTTACTAGCTGTTGAACGCTTGTTCTTTTTCCTCTAATAACAACTATATATATGTGAACGTAGTATATTGTCGAGTTATTATCCAATAAATCAGTCTGTTGAAGTGAATAAAAATTGGAAATTAAAAAATAGATTACCACATTGCTATTGAAATCAGTATATTTTGTATCTACCTATAACTGGCTTATCTCACTCGCCAATTATTATCAGGAATCAAATTCTTGACACTTGAGATTGGATTCTTTTATTGTTGCAGATAATGATTGCCCATTTGGATTTATAAAATGAGCCAAAATCTACAGAACTCAGCACTGGTGAGTCCCGGATAATTTATTACCATATTATATGTGTATGTCCATCTATCTTGCATAGTAATGACTTACATCAATTTATGTGACTATCACGATGTTCATGAAGAACTCAAGAATCGAATAATCAGATTGACAAATACTGATTAACTCCATTTGCGTATCTATAAGTTGAGAAGTTCTGTAAAAAAAAAGGAGAGATCACTCCAATTTGACTCTACTAATTACAGAGGCTGAGTCAGCCGACAGTGACGGCTGCAATGCCGACGTATCACAGCACCGGCGGTGGCTATCCGAATATATCGGCCGCACCTCGTCAGGCAAAGCTTGATGGAAATCAAAATCATCATACTATACCGTCTAATCTAACTTCTCATTCATTAACGCAAAACAGTACCCAGCATACTCCATCCGCTAATTTACATCCGGTCAATATGACTCCGTTACCTGTATCGCCAACCATGACCTCACATTCTGTACCGCCAAATGTTACGTCCCATAATATTCCATCCCATGCAAATATACCGCAACAACCAGCAGTCATACTCGCATCAAATTCGTCAAATATCACAAATCCAACACCGTTGACAAACAATCCAAGGCACGAAGTCAAACTCAACGCTATGCCGTAAGTGGATTATAATACTTCATAATATCACACTATTTGGAATTGGTTATCGTCCATATTCTACTATTTTTATGAACAAATTTTCACAGCTGGTTCCACGGTAAAATATCGAGGGAAATGGCAGAGCGGTTGCTTCGTCCTAGAGAAGACGGTCTATTCCTTGTACGAGAATCGACTAATTTTCCTGGTGATTATACCCTGTGCGTTTGTTACCAAGGTCGAGTAGAGCACTATAGAGTCAAGTACAAAAACAATCAGCTGACTATAGACGACGAAGAGTTTTTCGAGAACCTAGCCCTCCTTGTAGAACACTATGAACAAGATGCCGACGGGCTTTGCACTCAGCTTACCAAATCACTGCCAAAGCAAGGCAAACAAGACTTCTGCGTTGATCCAAAAGCCTTCGTTGAAGCAGGCTGGGTGATACAAACTCACGAATTAGAGCTCAGAGAGTGCATCGGGAAGGGAGAATTCGGTGATGTTCTTTTAGGCGTCTATAGGGGCGAAAGAGTCGCTGTTAAAATGCTCAAAGACAACAGCGAAGCTGCGCAAAGATTTCTTGCTGAAGCTAGCCTCATGACTTCACTCATACACGATAATCTGGTCAAACTCCTCGGGCTTGTTTTCAACAATCAACACATGTACCTTGTCACCGAATACATGAGCAAAGGGTCACTTGTCGATTACCTCAGATCTAGGGGGAGATTACACGTCTCTAAAAAGGATCAGATCAATTTCGCATTGTAAGTATAACGTGACGCTAAAAAGGTATCATTGTTTACAGTCAGTCCACACCGAGGTCCAAAGTCCTATTAAATCTTCTGGGTTCCCTCAAATCTTATGAAACCTCATTGAATTTAATGGAATTTCTTGAATTCTTAAGAAACCCTCTGAAAGCCTGTCAGATTTTTTGAAGTGTATGAAATTGTAGAAAATCTGATGAAATCCCTTGAAGTTTGGTGTACACACAATTTTCCAGAGCAACATCTTCTTTCTTCAGAAGTAATCTTTATTTAACAGAAAAAAATGAATTTTATAGTAAAAACTTCCAGTAATGATTGATTACATATTGAAACCTGTAGGAGCTTTGAAGAAAATTCTGATTTTCTATCTAGAGACTAATTTTTATGAATTTATTTTCACCCAGTGATACTTGCGCGGGGATGGCATACCTCGAATCTCGACACGTTGTGCATCGGGATTTGGCTGCAAGAAACGTCCTTGTAGCAGAGGACAACTCTGCCAAAGTATCAGACTTTGGGCTTGCGAGAGACGAGAACTTTACTCTGGATGCCGGAAAGCTGCCCATAAAGTGGACTGCGCCAGAAGCATTGAAGAACAACGTGAGTTTAAAAAAACCCAAACCATTCATTTTGTGATTCATTTTCTAATATTAGTTCGATGCTCAAATTGGTTTCTACTGTTACAGAAATTCTCTAACAAATCCGATATGTGGAGTTTTGGGATTCTTCTATGGGAAATTTACTCATTTGGCAGAGTTCCTTATCCCAGAATTGTGAGTATCGAAGTTTATTCCTCGGTCTATAATTCTGATCGACGTGATTTTCATTTAATCGAAATATTTCAGCCGCTTGCTGACGTCATGAAGTGTGTTGAGAAAGGATACAAAATGGAACCACCGGACGGATGTCCACCAGAAGTTTATGAGATCATGAGACAGGTAAAGAGAGCTTTAATTCTTATCATGGATTAATTGAATAGGAAAATTTTGGTCCTTTGAATATAACAATATTTGAATTTCTACAGGCATGGGATCTGCAGCCGGAGAAGAGACCAACTTTTTACGATATCAAAGTAAAACTTGGGCAGCTTAAAGTGGAGTATACTAAGTGCGCGAACTGATAATCTCAGACAAAGTTTTTCGACTGATTTTAAAGACTCAATGATTAATGAACAAATCAGTGTTTCAAAATACATAAGGAATGAATAGCTACGCTGGCCAGGAAACGAGTGACGATTAAAAAAAAAAAGGTGTGGCTCTGAATATTCGTGAAGAACAAAGAAACTAAGAAAAACCTAGAAGAAATTCAATTTTTGTTACTGTATATTGTACAAACGTTTTATTTCCGTTGCTTGTATTTATTGCTACTTATTTTATTTAGTTAACTGGGATTCCTGTTAATTTTTATACAGTACTACATTGATACAAAATAGGTATTATAAAATTTGTCCGACAATTATACGGAAGCTCAATCTGCATCGGTTGTGCCTTTGTTTCAACGGAGAATACAGTATACAAAGGGAAAAAAAAATGGTTAAAAAGAAATCGACTTGGCTTATTACGGCTAAACGCTTCAATCGCATTAAATTATAGATTTTTAGAGCTGTTACATTTTTTTTTTTCGAGGCCAACGACTAATCTCAACAGATCAAACAATAGGCAATTACAGAAGTCTGGTTTGAAATATCATACATAAGAGATCGAAACTATCAGTCTGTTCTACAGCTTAGGATAGTTGGGCGAAAAAATTTTTCCAACATTTAAAAAAAATTGGATCATCGTTATCATCAACTGTGAAATTATTTTTTAATCATTTACTTATCGGTTATCGGTGCAGAGATATTATTAATATGTGAATGCAGAACGTCTTGACATTCAACGAAGATAATTGGCATTCGAATGAAGATTTCAATACTCATTTCATCTTTGAGATAAATTTTTTGTTTTTCTCTCTGTTTCTATTACATGGCTTGAAAAATCGTTTGAAATCTATTTTCAGTCGCTTACATGAGTCTAAAAAAAAATTTTTTATCGTGTATAATTGTTGCGTATGAAAAATGTGAGTAGAATATGGCCGCAGAAGAACGATATATGTTTTAACCGTTGGCAAAGATTATTGCGAAGAACCGAAATGTGAAAAATTTTAAGTTCATCGAATATAATCTGACTGCAAGAAAAATCAAATAATTATTTTATTGAGCGTTTTACCCTTGACGATAGATAAATAATAGAACATTTCAATCCCGTTCTAACTACCTAACTACCTAAGTTTTTTTTTCTAATTAAAATACAATAATTTCAATAGCGACTCGTAACTGGAATATATTTGATACTATTTTAATTATATTATTATGATAATCGTGTAAATGTATTTGTAAATATTCTTGTATATATATACATACATATATATATATATTTGTCTGTCAAATGATTATATTATAATAATATAATAACCATTAAATATTATGTCCGGTGGTGAGAAACGTGAATTGCTAAAACTATTACGAGGGCAAAAGAAAGAAAGAAAGAAAAAAAAAGACAAAAAGGAAACAGAAATACGATAACTACAATTAAAGCGATCATTCAAAGTTTAACAAAGTTTAACTAGGTATACGCATACATACACACATATATATATATATATATATTACATTTATCCAGAAATTATCAAAGGACGTCTTTCCAAAATCGTATTGCAAACATTTTGGCAATTAACACAAAATATGTTGTACGTATCTAAGTGTAATAATTACCAGAATTACTTCATTTGCGTTTACTAATTTGAACTAAACTTGATTTCTTATTATCTATATACCTATGTAACAAAATTTTGTTCAAATTCCGACTCCAATAGTAATTTTTCTTGTTTTTTTTTTTTATAGCTACTTTTCGACAATTGTACATTTCTATTATTATCATCAATACTATTACTTTTATTATTATTATCATTATTATTATTATTACTTTTATTATTATTATTTATATCAGTTTATATACATTCACCCATACACAATTTCATTTATGCCGTCTATATTAGAATAAGCAGTGGCAGTGCAGCCCGATATTATTATTATTATTATTATTATTCTATTCTTATTCTTTGACTAAAAAATCATCATCATAATGTACCCAATTTTCCTTAGGACGTTAAGAAATTTAATATATATTAATATAAAGTTATACAAATATATCACCAGATGAAAGTAAGCAGTTTTGGAAATTTTCTCCAGTATACGGCGAACGTTATGAATTAGGAGAGTATCTTTGTGATGTGTATTACATTGGTCGTCGATTTATGATGTTAATTTATTTTATTATTTTAAAGTCTTAGTTAATAAACGATTTACTTTCTCTTATATTATGAGAATTCAAGAAATTCCGATTGAATTTCATACTCCACGGATACTCTCCTTTTTTATTGCGTCCGTTAACTTCGTGTCTGCAATTCTATTAATTTTCTTATGATAAAAAGTTGATAATCTCATGAATTTTCTCAATCGGGAAGGATAATATTCTACGACTAAGTAATTTATAGTATCAATTGAATAGTATTATTATAGTTAAAAGGTAAAATTAAAGAAATATATATATATAATTATTATATATAGGTACATAATCGAAAAGTACCGAATGAAGAAGTAAGACGCCCAATTCTAGATGAAGGATACCCAATTTTCATTCTCTTTTCAAATTCATTATAAATTAAAATCTAAAACAACGTTGATTCATGTGGTTTTTGATCCTTTATGTATGAATCAGCAATAGTAGTTATAATCAATTGGGCAAAAGACACAGGCAAAGAGTTATTCTGTGTCGCATCGATATCGAATATACAAAATAATGTAATCGATATAATATGATGATATTGCTTTGATTATGCATGTTGAAGATCGTATGTTTCTAATTAAACATAATGATCAAGAACGTCAAATGATAATAAAATATTTCAGATATTTGAACTATCATTTTCTCTGGTCAGGAATTTGATCTTTATTTATTTATCTGATTTAATTCTTATGCTTTGAGACTTTTTCTTCCGAGTTCTCAGAAAGCTAGAAACTTTAAATCTATTACAAAGCGAGTTATCCATGCAAGGGAATCGTGTGTTGATTTTCAGAAAAAACTCAGTAATTGTAATTAGATATAAAGAGCGATTTTCAGAAAATCAACAATCCTTTGAAAACACTGCAAAGTTGTAGTTTCTGCCTGTCTTTTCACTCAATTTAAACGACAAATGCTGTAATAAGATTTCGTAAACTGATACAGTAGGTGTAAACTTGAATTTCCTTATATGAATTCGGAGCTTTAAAAAATTTGTCTGAAAACTAATCGCAAATTAATCAGTTACTTGAATCTGTGATTATATCTGTTGCGCTGATTCATGCCGATTGAGCTGCTAACGCTACCTTCTGGACTTGAGTTGTTTCTAATTTTTTTTCCCATAACAGAACACGCTCTTGTAGGGCTTATCATGTTTTCTTTATTACTACTCCGACTGATTTTTTCCAGTTTCTCTTTACTACTTTCTACGATGACAGAGCGAACCAAAGGTTCTGTTGTCTGGTTCTGTGCTTCTTTGAGCTTCTTGGATTTCACCGATGTTTTCAACTTATAGTTTGCTTCAGCATTACGATCTCTCAGTACTAGAATTCCTTGCGACTGGCCCATAGCCGATGAGTTTTTCTTTATTGAATGATTCGTTCCAAAACTAATGATGCTGTTGCTACTGGCATCTCTCATTATTGAACAGATCTCGCTTGACACAGCTCGTTCAGTTCGAAGATCATAAAAAGTCTCAAGATCATCTGCATTCTCTCTGATTATATCTAGTATTTCTTGATTACCACTTGTGTGATGATCATCGCTTTTATCCTTTGTCGCATTCGAAGGATCTGAATCATTTTTGCTGCCCTGATTATCTTTTAAAAAAGTTGAAAGCTCGGTTTCATGACTGTCCATATTATTTTTTGAGTCACATTCATTGTGTAAGATTTCTGACAGCATAATTGCAACATTTACATGTTTCTCTTTTTTCATACATTGGGGTGTATCACGTTCTCCGTCTGGTGTACCATGGCTTGTCTTTTCCGGAAGATCATCTTTACTCATCGAAGTTTTTTTTTTGCCCTTCATGATATTTTTCAGGATAGACTTGCTCCCTTTTTCATTAAGCCGTCGTTTCTCTTCGGCATCTGAGCTCTTAGATGAAACGGAGGTTTCTGATCTTGACCCGCATGTTGAGTCGCTCGGAATAGACTCTGCTGACTTTTTTCTCACGCTCTTTTTCTTAGCCTTCTTTTTGTTGGATCTCTTCTGGTCTTTGTCTTGATCCTTGGATCCCTCAATTTCCTTATCAATCACAATGACAACGTCAGGCGACAGCTCAACAAACTCTCCGACTTTCAATTCCTCCAGACTTTTTTTCTTAACGCTAAGTTCTCCTTTATCGTCAATATGGATTTTGAGTTTTTTTTTACCCTCGTGACGACTGGAGGCTTCTTTGGATGGCTCAGCGCTCTCTTGATCCCAGGATTCTCCGTTTTTGCAACAACCTTCGTCGTTCTTTTCCAACTTTTTTACCTGCAAAGCCAGAACTCGCTCCTCTTCTGATTGATCGTAAGTTGTTTGAGGACCTCCAACATTTGGCTTAAGATTCAAACGCCTTGGGCTTTGGACTTGTACCATGAAAGGACTCGGTGAGTCAAATCCTTTTCCACCAGCATCGTTGACCTGTGATCCATTGAGAGTTGTATAGAACCCATGAGGACTGTTGAATTGTGGATCCTGGAGAGAAGCTCTGCAATTTCCTCCTTTATAAAACGATTCCTGATGGAATTGACCATTGGGTTGAAGCCAGGGCATAGCTGCTGCCCTTCGTCTTTCCATCTCCGTTTCCACTTGGTTTATCTTGTTTTGAAAATGGTTTAAGCGACTCTCAGCAACGACTTTTTGCGAATGATAAGGCGCGTAATTGACATTGACTTTTTCCTCACACTCCTTCTGCCTCAAAGTGGCCAAAAGCTCTCTGAGTTCAGCATCAGACTTGATGGCCAAAATAATCGGCTCCAAATTCGTATTCCCTTCAGCCCCAATGCTCTGACATTCACTGACGCTTTTGTTGATCAGGTTTTCCACCAGTGCCTTTAGGCTGTTCACCTTGAGCTGGAGCATGGTCAAAGCAGGGATGATGTTCTGAGGCGGACTAGCCATCATGTGAAGGTTTATCAAGCCGTTGACATGCTGTGCATTTCTTGCCTCAGTGATCAACTGATCCTTGTTCAATGAAGCGATCGATTTCTGAGCTCGTTCCATCGTGTCTTCTACAGTAGTGGTCACATTTGATCCAGGGACTTTTCTAAGCACTAGTCTGGTAGCTGCACAGGGTATCACACCCTGAAGTGATAATAACTGAGAAGCTAGAGCCTGGAGGTTGATGGAAGCTGGGCAATTCGGTTTTGTGCAAATAGTGTCATCATTCCCAGGACGGCATCGGTGCACCTCCACGTCATCAGAAGTCCCAGAGTTTCTGGTCTGTCCAGAATTGTTACCCCCGTTATTGTTTCTCCTGCAGCAATCACAGTTCATCGAATTTCCCCCCAATTGTGATCGGTTCTGGTTACCAAAAGCATCGCAGAACGGGATTGGTACCGGAAACGGATAGCATGGTGATGGAAATACGGGACTTGAGCTCATTCCAGGATAACCAGTTGCCATTGAAGAAGGATAACCCATGCTTGGGTATCCCATGTTCATTTGTGGCACAGCTGGACTTTGCTGGACTTGAGGAAGCTGTTGTGTTTGAACTGGCTGACTATTAGGCAGGATGAAGATTGGTGCTGCGTTTCCGACGCAAGTGCGTATTTGCTCGAGGATATTATGTGGCAGGTAATTATTGCATGGTGTCATCTGTGACTGCCCTGCAATTCCAGGAGTACAGAGACAAGGATTTCCCGGAATTGGCTGCAGATTTGGAGCACAAGGATTCTGCTGCTGTTGCTGATTATAGCCAAATGGCTGATCCTGCTGCATTGGTTGGCCGAAATAATTCTGCCCACATGTTCCTAAACAGAAATTATATTCCCTTCGCACTTATCTTTCTAAAAAATTCATCTATAATTGGTGACACTCACCTTGTTGATTCATTCTAAAAGAGTTTGAGGTCGTGGAGGAAGTTGGGAATTGGGGAAAGGAGAAGTGAACGTTTTCTTGATTTACGGACTGGCCCACCTGAAAGTATAGGATTCAAATTAGAATGATCGACATTTATCTGCATAGCTTTTCCTTGGTTCGGAAACCTCCGTGCACAAAATGTTCTTTACTTCCCTTTGTAGTTAATCCACTGCAGCTTCTTTCCATTTAACAAATAATTTGCTCAGCGAAGACCAGAATCATGAAATTTTTTTCTCTGTAATTTGCTGTATTTAAAAACTTGAAAATTTTGCGTCAGAATTCATGGAGGCTTGTGACGTAGAGGATAAAAAAGAAGAGAAGAAAACAAAGCAAGATAAATAGGAGCGAGTAGGTGCATCTCTCAACGAATGAAGAGGTATAAATTTTGCGGTCGAATTCCATCTACATGTTTCTTTGAAATTCAAAACGCGATTTACGTAGTGCTGTTCGAATATTTTTCGCGGTTCTATTTCCGCGATTGGTAGGATAATGTGCAACCCTGCCTTGAAAGTATAACTGAATAAACTGATGTATAATATGAATACTTTTATGTATGTACCTTTGTCTTATCTTACAAATGTTTCGTATGTGATTTTATGCCCAATCAAGCATGACGCAAGTACAGCAGTGGCGCAGAGCGAAGTTCTTAACAGTTCAGATTGGAATTCCTATAATAATTGATCTATCCTTTGCTCGAATCTCAATGACAACTACTTACACTTCTACGTTTGGTAAAAAATATATAGATATTCCAACCAATTTTTACCTCGCAGTGTAATAAAACCAATGATTTTAATACCTCTGGAGTAAAAAGTTTTCAAAATTCATGATCAATTTCGAAGCATCGACCAATTCTTTAATATACGACGACCAGCCTCCTCCACTGTAGAAACGTCTGTTTAAAGTGGGGAGATGCCTTTATTAGATTACATCGTGTCAAGGTTACTTGTGTCCTTGCGGTCGACGAATGAATAGTGGGCCAGTCGCCAGAGGCATATCTTGTCAAAAGATTGAAAGCAACTTGCTTCGCTGCAAGAGACCCGAACTGTTCTGTAACTCAATTTCCTGCGATATTAGTAGTACAAAATTTTTTATCACTCGTTATCGTTACATTTCCACACGCAGTGATCAACCAGATAAATCTAGATCCAACTCCCAATCCAGAATAGGGTTTCGAAAAAGGTAAGTTCATTTCTATCTTCAAAAATACTATAATCAAGATTAGTCAGACTATACCCTAAATCCATGTACTTTTGCTTGAAATACGCGCTTGACAGCCACAGCAGTCGTTTTCAATAATATAAGGAAGTTCGAGCTTTCCAAATCTCATCTGGTAACCAGAATGAATTTTGACAAATGTGTTTTTCTTCCATTAATTTCAGTGATTGAAAAAAGGACTGATCGTGAGAAGAATAAGAAAATGACGCGTTCGTCGCGCGACAAGGATTACGAATTCATCAATGAACTGTTATCAGAAATGGTGCACAATCGTTGTTTTTGTCCACCAGGTTCTCGTGAGTTTGTAGAATTTGATTCTGTGACGCGAATAAAGCCGCTTAATTTTCGGGACAAAATATCTGTAAGCGAAAAATATTCGGCTGAAGTATGCGTCAGATTTTCGGGCGAGCCGCAGACGTTTTCTGTCGTGATAAAGCTCCTTCCGGAACAAACTGAGGTAGCTAGTGCCTTCGAACTTTTCCAGAACGAGGAACTTTTCTATACCAAAATTGTGCCGGAGGTCAGGACTCCGCATATAGCAAAATGCTTCGTAGCCGATATGGGCCGCTACGGAAGGCCAGTTATCGTCCTTGAGGACCTGAAAGCTCAAGGTTACGTCGAGGTCGAAGAGAAGCTCGACGAAGAGCACCTGAAAGTCTGGATCAAAGCCCTGGGTACATTTCACGGTAAGGGATTGAGTCTGAAAAAAAAGAACCCGTCGGAGTTCAGGGAGTTTTACGCGAAACTCCAGGAAGCCACTTTTAACGATGAGAACAAGACCGACATGCCGAATGTATTCCTGAAAACGTCTCCATTCAGGGGACTCAAGTATCTCAAGTCTCTGGCTGATCCGGACGTCGATTTAATTGGAAAAATCGAAGCAAAACTCGGGCAAAATCCTTACGAAATTACGAAAGTCCTTGCAACAGAGGTCAGCGAGTTCTCCACACTCTGCCACGGTGATTTAAGCCGCAACAATCTCCTCTTCAAGTACAACGATCTGGGGAAACCCACTGACGTCAAAATAATCGATTGGCAGACGACCAGGTATTGTCCAGTCGGTGTTGATCTGGGTCCCATCATCTTCAACAATCTTGGATCAACGGATCGGGTCCACAAGGTGGAAGGTCTCCTGGAAATTTATCTGGATAGTGTGGAGCTCGAATTTCCAACAATATCAAGAATTGATTTGAAGAAAGACGTCGTCTCCAAGTTTCTTTTCGCATATAACGTCGCGTCCTTTTGTGTCCCCTACGTTGACAGGGACCTCGTGAATTTAAAGGAAAGGGAAACCCAGGAGCAGTTTGTTCAGGCAGTTTGTTCACTCGGCGGAGAAGAGGCTGATAAAGAACTGGGACTGATATTGTACGACCTCAAAGCCTTAGGAACTTTCGACTAGATTGTGAAATTATACAGTCACAGGTCTTCTGCTTCCATATTTTTATAAATAACATGTGTATTCTGGGGGGATCTTTTATGCACATTCCGTACATTGATATCAAATATTCCATGTTTAGCCAAGGTTAGCTAAATAAGATAATTAACAAGAACTGAAAACCTCGTAGCAAGGTTGCATTACGATTACTCTGTTTTATATCTATATTTCATAAGAAATAAAGATCATCCACTTTTTCTTTATATTTCTCAAATGGTGAATTTGTCACTCGAAGTTGTATAATGTAGGAAAGGTCTTGTTAATAACAACGTCACGATTCATTGTTCTATTTGTAATGTCATTTTGTTTTTTAATAAACAGCCTCTGATGAGGGCAGAACATCACTACTGAAACGTCAGGCAACACAAACACGTCATGACTCATCGGCTCGATTGATTAAGACCTTTCCCACAAAAAATCATTCACGGTGAGACGTGATTTTGAAAATTGACCAATACGGCGAACAAGTAATTCTATTTTCACGGGTGCAATATAAAGTAACTGCAGGTATTTGGATACAACAGTGTAGGGCAGTTTCACGTTATAAAGCGAGGGATTGGGAGGGATATAATTTGTTCGAAGTAATATTGAACTGGTCCAATGTGGATTGTTTGATGTAGATGGATATCTTGGATTACTCATTGTTAGTGATCGTAACGCTATAACGTAATGTTTAGACTTTAGTATAGATATAAGCTATGGCAAACACATGTGATGAAACCTAGTTGCGTGTGTATCTTACAATTAGACTGCCCTTTAATATAACTTTTTTTCTACTCGCCTCCTAATCTGGTTTCAAATAAATAGAAAAAAAAATTGTGAGCACAACCGGAGCCCTTTATCCCAAGGAGACGGGGTGCCTGTTATCATGAACTTTTGCCCATTAGAATAACATAATGGGATTTTCGCATAATCTGGTTTCTATAGTAATTTTTAAAATCTCAGAGACACTCAAAGAATCTGAGAATCATATGAATCTACTCTATATTAGTGGAAAACATGGGAACAATTTGGATTGGTTCCTCGTGCAATATTTCGTTTGATTTTAAACGCACGTATGGAATCGAAAAAATAACAGGGTTTTCCTGAACTGGAGAATTTTCATTATATCTTTAAAAATGTTTGTCACTAATATAGAGTAGATTCTAATGATTTCAAGATTTTTTTGAATGTCTTTGGGATTCAGAGAAACAAAAAAAAAAAAATTAGCAACCAGAATATGCCAAAATCCCGTATAATTCCTATGGGTAAAAGTTCATGCTTCCAAGCACCCCTTCCCTTGGAATAGAGGACTCCGGTTGTGCTGATAATTTTTTTTCTCTTTATTAGGAACCAGATCAGGGGGCAAATAAGAAAAAGTCATGTTACCTGTCTTGGTATTATGGTGTATGTATGTATGTCTAGTACAACAAAATCATAGCTCAGAGCAAAGGTATTTTCGAAATTCATGTATACAACTTGAAGGGTAGATATATAAAATAATAATGTTCTCGAGCATCAATTCATTCATTATAGCCATGATCATTACATGTCAAAGTTTGTTCAGCTTTGATCGTGAAATAAATTCCATTTTCGAACCATCAAGTGTATTGAAAGGTTCCGTTCATTATTCGCCCTATAATATAGGCGTTTATTTCCCATGATGATTCAATAATTGAAAAAAAAACATTCATCAGGTGTAGCCTGAGATTATTTGGTGATCAGAAACTGTTCCACTTTTTAAGACCCTAGTCTGTGAAATAAGTATATGATGAAAAATAAGTGAAATAATTAAGTGTAAAATAACATTAAGGCGATTATCCAAAGCTGATCCAAAGCACGTCAGAATGCAGGCGATCTAAACCTCATCCGTACAATCGCGTCTCACATTCTTACCGACGTTTTCATATAGTTCGCATGACCGCAAACTCTGCGAATGGCGCCACATCACGGATAACAAGAAAATAGTACTCATATCCGATCTGGCTTATGGAATCCGCCATGGGCAGGGTCACGGGAGATTCCATTTTTGGTTTAAACTTCCCGTAATCTGACTGTTAATTCGAACTTTGAACTTGTCGTAATATAATCAATTCAAACTATTTCCACCGCCACAATCGGTCATAGAAAGTATATATAAAGTCTACTTAACACATTCAGCGTGCAAATTAGAATTGTTATTTTACAAAACAAGTCAATCACATCTCAACAGTCGCGCGTGTCATCCATAGCCTAACTTTATCCTCTGTCACATCATTCGTTACATAACAACTGTCAATGTCGTTGATTGAATATCGGGTTTGAAATTTCAACGTTAAACAAACACCCTATAGCATGCTGTCGATAACGATGAAAAAGTGTTGAATTTTAGTAAAGTATCATAACATAACCTCAAAAGATTGAATTCGACTAACGTATAAAGTCTCCGCCGTTATTCATAATATTATTTCTAAAAAATGGCGTGGCTGGGTGCCATAGCCACTGAATTAGTATTGAGAAATATTCTCGGTACGGAAACTCAGCCTAACAAAGTCCTCGAGGTTAAACCTGAGCATTATGGTAATCGTACGATTTATTGTCGAGGGGATGGGATCGTCGTTTATGGACCAGACGACAGACAGAAAGAAAAGTACGAAATCGTTTTGCACAGACCTTGTACCGAGACCCTGCATCAGGCTTACAGGTTCGTATATAATTATAACACATTTATAATTTATTGCAAATGAATATTAGAGCGTAAGGCTAAATTTCCGCATCCATTTCTCATTTATTTATTCATTCGTTGTTCTAAATTCATTTTTTATCTTGTTTTCACTGTATCGTTACTCATAATCACCTTTGCTGGTGAGGTTGAGGTTGATAACGATAATAAAACGAGATTTCGCACGCACACTCACTCATTCAGGATTGGAATATTGTACAAATTTCAAAATTCGATGCATAATTATAAATGATAAATTCACGAGATTGTCTTTAATGTGTAAACCCATTCTATTATAACATTTGAATTCAGAAATATAGAATTTTTGAAAAGAATCCTAGGTGGCGTTAACGCAATGAACTACAATCACGTGGTTTTAATTCTATACTTCATTACACATCCTGTTTTTTGCCTTGTCTCTCATTTTTCATTATAATTCTTACTTTCGTTACATATTTAATTTGTCGTGTTTTATATTCCTTGTATAATTTTATTTTTTTCATTCACCTCTTCCTCAATTTTACATCCAGATTCTATTGGTTACTTCCTCATTGATCAATCTGGCTCTTCACCTTCTCTGCGTCAGTTTTTTACTGTTTTTTTCCTATGAAGTTCACAGCGGGCAGTAATATCAATTGCAATATCCTTTCCAAAGCAAGATCCTATCATTGCAATATTCTCTTTGTAATATTTCCAGCCTCTTTCGATCAGATACCTTGGGCCCTGCTGAGGAACTTTTCAATGTCTACAAAGACAAAGTTCCTGTTCTCATCCAAATCTCTAAAGAGGTGAGAATCTTTTGATTAAAAAATCTACTTACTCCATGTAACTTCCATTCAACATTCCAATACTTGGATAAAATTCATTGCTGTAGTATTCAATCCTAAGTCCCTCTCTGTCTGAAAATTGATTCCCACTCTGCAGGATTTTCTTCTCTTAATAACTTAAACAAACGGATGTAGCCAGCAAAAGTAGATAAAAAATTTGATCGATATTTTTTCTTCAAGCAAGTTTCGTTGTAAAATCAGCAGAATAAAGCAAGACAATTTCTTTTCAATAAGAACCATGATTTGTTTCATCTCTAGCTTGAAAACATACATTAAACTCTTGAATTCTGATAATCTTTACCAGCTGTGCAACACAAATGGGATTCGCAAACTGTGCGACATCCTGACAGACCATCCAACATGGACATTAGCACATCTAGCCGCACATCTTTCTCTGTATGATGCGTTTAACTACGCAGCAGTAAACAGTCACCTAAACAGCAGTGATCCAGCAACCGGAATGTCTCCGCTTCAAGTCGCAGTACAAACGAACAACGTGAGAATTGTTCAGATGTTAGTAGCGGCCAAAAGTTCCCTGGAACATTTGGACAACAACGCTAACACGGTTTATCATTACGCGGCTAATTCAAGCAAGGATATAATCCTCGCGCTTGGAGCAGGATTGCCAAACAGTTTAAACAGCAGAAACGGAAATGGACATACGCCGATGCACGTCGCTTGCCTTGCCGATAAACCAGAGTGCGTTAAAGCTCTGCTGCTCATAGGAGCCGATGTAAACATTTCAGCAACCGAGGGTCAGCCAACCAGCCCTGGATATGTCGGTGACTTTCTCCACGACAGACCTAACGCTCTTCATCCACAAGACATGAAGTTCGGAGGTACTCCTTTGCACTGGTCTTGCAGCAGAGAAGTGATCGACGCTTTAATTGAAACAAACTGTGATATCGATGCCCTTAACTTTGACGGAAGAACTGCACTTCACATAATGGTACTGCGAAAGAGACTCGACTGCACAGTAGCTCTTCTCAGCCACATGGCCTCGGTCAACATAGTTGACAACGAGGGAAACACTCCTCTTCATCTAGCCGTCACTTTTGCTACCCCTGCAATAGTTAAAGCTCTTCTTGGTTTTGGAGCAGACATGGACGCGGTTAATTACAAAAAGGAAACGCCCAGGCATTTGACTCCAATCGAATCTAACACAGACGGAAGAAAGGTACTCTATATTCTTCATGCCGTTGGGGCTCAGCGATGTCCTCCGGGAATGGAAGGCTGCCATATAGGCTGTAAACACGGAGAAAACTTTGAGGGAGAAGCACCGCCTGAACCACCATCAGCAGTACCTAGGACTATTTTAGATCAAATGTTGTACGTCGCAGGAATGGAAAAGCTCGCCGAAACTAGCAAAAAACGAGTAGAAGGCGGACGACTGCTTTGTCTTGATGGAGGAGGGATACGGGGACTTGTTCTGATTCAGACATTGCTAAGAATTGAAACTGTGATTAATAAACCAGTAATTCATTGCTTTGACTGGATCGCAGGAACTTCAACAGGCGGTATTTTAGCTCTTGGACTAGCTGCTGGCAAGAGTTTGAAAGAATGCCAAGGTCTGTACTTTAGAATGAAGGACAATGCCTTTGTGGGATCGAGGCCATACTCCAACGAGGGGCTAGAGAACACTCTGAAAACCGCGCTTGGAACGCACACAGTTATGGCTGATATAAAAAAGCCCAAGTTGATGATAACCGGCGTATTAGCCGACAGAAAACCAGTGGATCTACATTTGTTTAGAAATTACGAATCTCCTAGTACTCTCTTAAAAGTTCCTCCAAGCGGTAAGTTCAAGGAGACTTATCCCCCTGAAATACAGTTGCTCTGGAGAGCTGCTAGAGCAACGGGAGCTGCTCCAACTTATTTTAGAGCTTTTGGAAGGTTTTTGGACGGCGGTTTAATCGCCAATAATCCAACTCTTGATGCCATGACTGAAATCCATGAGTATAATCTCGCGTTAAGAGCTGCGGGGAGAGAGGATGAAGTCAAACCCTTATCCGTTGTTGTTTCTCTTGGCACAGGATTAATTCCAGTTTCTCAGTTGAAAGAAATCGACGTTTTTAGACCTGAGAGTCTCTGGGATACTGCCAAACTAGCTATGGGTATATCTGCGCTTGGAACTTTGCTTGTTGATCAAGCTACCGCTAGCGATGGTCGTGTTGTCGATAGAGCAAGAACTTGGTGTTCTATGATCGGAGTACCATATTATAGATTCAATCCACAAATGTCAGAGGAGATTGCTATGGATGAGAGAAACGATGAGAAACTTGCTAATATGATATGGGAAGCAATGGCATTCATGCATGTTAATAGGGATCAAGTCAAAGAGTTAGCTGCTGTCTTAGATTCTGATTAGACAATTTTTTCGCATCAAATTCAATGGAATCTGAAGAGCGCTGATTAGTAAGCAAGATAGAAGCACCAAAGGATCAGAACCGGCATTATTATTACAATTGTTAGTTTAATTGATGTGTCGTATGGCACTGTATGATATTATAGGAGGAAATAAATCATGACTTTAATTTATTAGAATTATTTTTTTATCTTATTCTTTGTTATAGATTAGAGCATTTTAATAATTCATTGCAATTGTATTGAATGTGTAACGGGTAAAATTATACTGTTAATAAAATTCAGAGTTTTTATTCCAGTGGTCATGGTATTTTTTTAATATCTCAATTGTTATTATGTATTGTATGTACCTGCACATGTGTTCAGTGCATTTTTTAATTAAATTATGCATACACGTAATCTAGTTAAAATAGTTATCGATTTGTTTAATATCCGAAATTAACGGTATTAGATAGATCTTCTTATAATTTTTTATGCATTGCTTAGTCAATTTTTACTAGTTTATAGATTTATTCCATTCCTTCAGGACCAATCCATTTGAATAAAATGAAATATGAAGCATATGAATGAAGATTTGCATCTTATTTAGGATACCCGATCTCCAAAACCAGTTTCCTGTTTCATAAAAGATCCGATGAATTAGAAAATCGTCCTGAAAAATAATTATCGAAAAAATTTAGGCTCTATGACGAAGAAGAGAAATCTTCAAACTAAGGGATGCTCTCGTCCATATTTCCTGCAATTTTTTCGACAGCTAAGGCTTGGGATTTTTGTATCCAGTAGGAAAACTAAATCGTTGAATATAAAGTTCATGACTCATCGTTAATATTCAATTGTCAATTGATCAGTTACGCGACTAACTGCAGGTGAAGAATCTCGTTCATAAATTTCTCAACCAGAACCAAAATCACGATGTGTTCCCGCTTCGATGACACGAGGGCTGCTGAGTACTGACGCCTGAAAATCCGCAACTGTATGGACTTGTACTGTAGGTCGGTGAAATAGGTAGCTTGGCTAGTGGTGCCAACGAAATAAATTCAAACCACTGACAAAAACGATAAGTGGTCTGCGGGTTGCATAAAATGAGGCGCGAGATTCAACAAATTCGCAAAACCTTAAACTCAGCCGCTCTACTGAAATTCTACTAAGTCTGTGCATTATAGGTCGGAGATATTTTTGCATGAATAAAATCGAGGGCAGTGCCAGGTTGCATGCAACCCGCACGCTAATTGCATGGCCAAGTCTACAAGGTGCATACAAACAGGCGTATCGATAAGAGCTGATTTGACGCCTTGCTGTACCTACTATGTATAAGCCCCGATTCAGAAAGCCGAGTTGATAAAACTGACTGATAGAAAGAGATAGAATCGGAAACAGGAAAATTTTGTCCTGATGAATTCGTCAATTTCTCTATAACTTATGTATTCTTAGCGGCAATCTCTTATATTTGTACCTTTATATCTCGAGATGTTCTTCGTGTGTGATTTCCTAGTTTCTGTATATGGTGAGATCAATAATATTCAATCATTTTCAAGGGCAGAAGAAATATCTGTTGTAATTGTTTAAAAGGAAAAAAGTACAAAGTATGTACTGTATGTACAGACAGCCAGTAATCTTTGTCTCGTTACTGCTATATCAATATAGTAGTGCGCGGTGACACATATCAAATTCCATGACAATGAGCACCCCGAGACTATGGAGTCTTGGAAATCAGTATCATTATGCAAGATTGGAAGACGTACATACATATCTTACATATCGAACTATCGTAGGTGTGCGAAAGGAACAATACAGCGAATATCTTCTGGTGGAAATATTCCTACAAGAAAACTAAGAAATCTTGCAATCTCTTTAAAATTCGCAGAAATTCGTAGTGATGGAAATCGTCAAATCTATAATCTAGAACTCATTCGACTGAAAAGATAATAGTATTTTATAATTAGTGAATAAAATTCAACTATATACCTATAGTTCCTTATACATGTTACAATAATTTCTTCAAGTCCTTTAATTCGTGTCTATCCTATCTGATCGCGCAGGTAATAATGATATCACGTGAGTAATCTCACCGATGTAATTTATGCACTCCGAAAAGGGAAACAAAAGGTGTTGATATTTTAATAAATTAGCGCGGGAAAATCGTGTATGCCAGTTGTGTGATACGAAAGTGAATGTTATAGGTATATGTACGTTGAAACGATTGTTCCCAGAGATTGGTCCAACTATTATCATCTTGTGGATAACTCCTGGTCCATAAAACGTCTCGAAAGTAATAATATCAAGCATGGAATGGAATATAACACATTGATCTGGGTTTGCGTATGCGCAGAGACGCGTGATTCCTCTCTGGCCACCCTGACCGGGTAAGCGAACCAACAGGTGACGAGGGAGACACTCCCTCGAACAACATCCAGGCTCCCTGCAGTCCCAAGAGCCCAAAATATACAAGATTTAGTATCACTACAATTTTTTTTTACCATTTTTAAATTCGAACTAACGCAATACGTGCATATACGTTATATGTAGTTACAAAATTCGGTATGAACAAAAAATTGTGAGAATAAAAAAAACCATCAACAACAACAACAACAACAACAACAACAACAACGACAAACTAAAATGAACTATGAGATCTTCGCAGTGTTTACCAGTTGCATGTTAGTGTATAAACTTTAAATAAGAATAAGAATAATAATGATAATGTTTTGAATCGGGTTGAATAATATTTCAGAGCATTATAATAACTAACGATTCAATAATCCAAATTAATATCAATCTATGTGACTTGTACATGATAGAATAAATCAAACCATATTCAAATTTTCTATTTTTCTATACTATTTCTGCCGCAACGACTGTCGATTCTTTTGTTAGTTTTTATCTTCGATATGGTGTAACAGTGATGACGAATTGATATCCGTATGCTACTTACTTGCTACATTGTTTTTTATTAACAATTTGATGAAGATATTAAAAATATCAGTAATATGTGAAGAAATTGAAAAAAAAAAATTAATCTGACATCATTAAATTACATGGCGAAACAAATGAACATGTGTATAATGACATCGATTGATGTATTATAATTGTTGTGTCATAAATTTGATGCATATAAATAAACATGCCAATACTGTCAAACAATATTGATAAAAGATAATAATAATAGTTAAGATTAACAGATTCTATGTATACAAAGGTTGATAATTAAATATGAGGGAAGGATAGATAGGCACAAAGTTCTTTCATAAAACTTGTGTGAAAAATGTGTATTTTTTATTAATTCTTACTTCGTTTTCAAATGCCTGAGGAGTCGAAAACCGTGGCAAAAAAATAAAACATGCATGTTTATTATAGACGCGAATGTGAGAATTTGAAGAAAAAAAACGTGCCACGAACGAAAGGTACTTATGATGTGCATGTGAAAGTTTTGACCCCCGTGATGAGCAGACAAGTTGTATAATCATACTGTACTGTGCGATCATAAAGAGGAAGTTCGTTTGGAAACAGAGGGTTGAAGGTAAGTTTCCAGCTTTTCCCCTTATTACTCCAATTTATTTCTCTCGTATTAACAAGCCGAATTCTGAAGCTTTTCGACGAACTGTCGCGGTTTGACCTTTCATGATGTTTACCCACAAGAGAAACGGCTTCCAAAACCACAAATTAAAATGAACTACAGTACGGAGCTAAGCGTCTTTAATTTTGTTTGATAATTAACTAATCCGAAATTCTTCGAACTAATTGACGGAATAATCCGCGGAGATTTTAATCCTGAATTAATTCTTCGTATAGGCCGTGTTGATTGTCAAAAATCAACGAAAGCAAAAATCCTAAAATACTCCGTCGGTTTTTCTGAATAGGTTTTTCTTCCAGAGTTTTCCAGGAAAAATGTCCATCAGACTTACCATTGATTCGTCGTGATTGATAGAAAACAATTTTCCAGTACAGAATTCCAATCGAAATCAATAATCAAATGAATTCCTTCAAACTCTGTAAATTTTCTGGGAGGAATCTTGAGACGTTGTTTGGCTCTGATCTGGATTCTCTAATTCGGTTTGACGACAATCGTAAATGAGAAATGGTAGAGGCCACGGGTTTGATTTGTGAAAAAAATAGATTGACGGCATCGGCCGTGTACGTAGCAGAGATCATTACTCATTAGTTATTATTAACCGGTAAATTTGCATGTTTCTCCGGAGTTCTGTTCAAGACGTGTTAAGATCTGGACGTACGTTTTACCTGGAAGCTCGGAAAAACAGATATGTAGTCGCATGTTCGATCCCCTACTACCTACTATACGTTGGAAATTTACAGCCTGACATAAAAATGGGGGCTGCAGGTTATAAATCCGTGGGTCGTTTTGGTATGATTTGTGCCGCGGGTGTTAAAGCCACGATTACATAACGATCTCTACGAAGTGTAAACAGCGAAACGTGACTGGTCCATTAGTTTCAGCCCGATTCTGGGGAGTAGCTGTCGTATAGAATTATAAACAGCTACATTAAAGTGTGATTTGATTTTGTATACAGAATATAAACTTCGGAAAAGATGAACAGTAAATCTGAATGTTGTTTATCTGAAATGATGATGAATGATCATTCTAATATTTCATGATATCCTCGTAGAAATTCAACCTCATGACTATTTCAGAAATAAACGATGCCCCAAGGAGGAGTTCATTGGCAAGGTACCCAACGACGAGCATGTGCTCCTGGCGCACATTGGAATGTTCAGGTAATTATTTTGTCAAAACTTTTTACGATTATTGTGCTTTTATAGATGCTGTAGCCTGAGATCGTTATTGTAATACAGACGAAAATAGTATGTAAATATAATCGAATGGCTGCTCGACGACCGAAAATACTCGGAATCAGTCGAAACAAATCTGAAATGCCTGTGAATAGTTGAAAAAAAAAGTCTCGCAATCCATCAAATCAAATACGAAAAACAGTTGGTATAAATGAGTAATTATGGTTAATAAAAGTTCAAAAATCCAAATCTGAAACTAAATGCCGACAGTGGTAATTTCATTAATTAAGGGCGTGACCGTGAAAAGGGGAAAAATGATAATCGTAAAAAAAAATTAAAAAAAATGTTAAGGAGAAAGGAAAACGGTGTTCGAAGCATTTTGCAAAAAAAAAAAAAAAAAAAAAAAAAACGTCAGTGAAAAGCTCGAATATAAAGACCCCACGGTTCGCGGCAATTCTTTATATGGGAATTGCGTTGCTATGTATAGGTATATAGCCAGCACGAAATATTACGAGTGTTAGCAGTTAGATGGCTGGAAAAGCGGATCAAGAGTCCCACGTAACAAAGGCGAGTGCTTAAGAACGACGAAGGACCAAGACGTAGCCCCCAGGCTTTCGGTTTGAAGGCGCGGGTCGATTTTTCTCGTAATCTCTGAAATCTGAACTTCTGCTTGTGTGATTTTTTTCCCACGGAATGTACTGAAGTCCAGAAGTGATCATCGAACTCTCCTTGGAAATAAATTTGTCATTTTATCGCGTGGGGTAAATTTTTTTCAATCCGAGTAGGTAGTGTGAAGCATTAACATTTTCCAAGATCGTATAAATGAAAAAAAGTCAATTATTTGCATAAACTTATATAAGAAATTTGACCATTGGTGAGTTTTTTTCGCAATTTATGATGCAAATTTTCACAAAATCTGGTAAAATAAAAGAGAATTTTTGTATTTTTTATACCCGAGTATCTCGTGTTCGATATTTTATATAATACGCAAAAAATGTGTGTATACGTATAGCTCGCTTTGCCCTCGGTGAGGAAAAGCACAATAGCCATTTCGCGGTTATCTTCACCTTTTGTTGCCTCGTATAATAATAAAGCTTTGGAAATCTTTACATTGCCAACTCCCACGCATAGCGTAAACATTAACCGCCGATACCACGAGGAATTTTAAAGTTCTTCAAAATCAGGGGAAAATTTCCGAAACCAACTATCCACGGTGAAATGTTAATTCCTATGCAGATTATAAAGCTTACAGAAAACTTAATATTAATATATGCTAAATTAATGTACAGGCATACATTATTATATTATACTTTATTACTATAGAATAAATTTATAATTCATTCACATGCTTATCAATATGCTTAAGTACTGCGCCTTCACAGCTTTTTATATCACGATTAATATATCTGCAACCGATTCGAATGATCTTCTATTAATTGCACATTTATATTCAGTTCAGGAATGAGAAATAGACTATTTTTTCTAAATTTCGCCATCTCATTCAACATCGTAACGAAGTTAAGCTGAAAAATAGCGAGGAAAATTTCAGAAAACATCTGTTCGCCAATTGTGTAATGACAAAAGCATAACGTAACGGTAGAAAATAAAAATTTTGTTAAATTTTCAGAACTTTTGAACCCGAGTTCCATTATAGAGAATAGTTGAAACGTTAATGGGATGATTTTACAACGTGATGATATCGTTCGAATGTGAAGTTGAGTTAATTACGAATCAGATAATAGGTGATTCAATTTTTTTGCAGCTGAAAATTGTTTATAGAGTGACTTGAAAAATGTCGACTTGATGTATTGATCTCCGTGATCACTGGTTATTATCTCTCGCCATTACCAGTATCTTGAGGACTATATTTAGTGAAAGGGGTTCGTGGCTAAGTAGTAGATTTGAAGCTTCGAGTTTACATATACTGTATACATATATACAAGTTGCGATCGAAGAAATGGATAATAATAACTCATCCCGCTATGGAGAAGCGTTATAGTGATCCCCAAGCTTGTCTCTGGCGTTTCGCGATTTTTATGGATGGGCTATTGATGGGAAGAAAAATAATAAATATGCAAAAAAAACCATGTGTCATTTGAATTTCGCTATCTCTCTATCTATTCATCTACAATTGATTTCTCAAAACGGTGTTGACGTTAATTCATTTGCCAGGTGGTTAGAGGAAAAGTAACGACACGCTGCTTATGGCACGCTTGCAAAGCTCTTGGCATTGGACTTTTGCTGATGCTATTGGGAGCTTGCATGGCTACGATAGGTAAGGCTTTAGTTCACACCACTGCTTATATCTTATACCACAATCTACCTAAAATAATTATATATTTAAGATTAACATTCTATATGGATTTTAATGATTTCTGTCCAGCTAATCCCGGGTGTAAATTTATTATACTCGCACGACTTTCAAAGAATTCGAAAGAAAATTCCAACAACTTTTCATTTTATGATTAGAAATTGTATTTATTCGTGGTCATTCACAAAAAATGGCATATTCTCGCGGTCTATCATTTGCATCAAATAATTTATATTTTTGTCGATCAAACTAGCAGAAAAAAAAAATTATAATTACTTCTAAAAAAAACTACGAAAAGTCCAAATTTCCCCGGAAATCTGCCGAGAACTGTAAAATCATTTTCATCCAAAGTATTATAGTTTTCTTCGAATGATGAATTTCATCAAATTGTTATACTTTAATGTTTCACGATGACATTTCGATGACTATATATAATTTCATGTTTGACCTCGATAAATTTCTCGCCCAGGATATTACGCCGATCAGTTATCAATGGCCCAAGAAATAAGAGGCAACTTGACAGTCAGAGTGAAGAACGAGTCTCGTGGCTTTCATCTGAACAACTTAAGCTACGCTGGACCTATTGTCATGGGAGTCGGAGGTAACAATAGAAAAAGTAGAACCAAAAATCGGTCTATTTTAGTGTCTCGGAATAGATAGCTTGAAGATTTTCGGGAGTTGGGAAACATTTTGCCGAAATTATACAGTCTTTCGGTTAAAAATTTAATTATGCTTCGACACATATAGAAGACTCGACAAAATCTCGTTATAAGTTAAAATAATTATTCTCAAAAAATGATTTCTATTGGGAATTCCAAATTTTCGAGTTTTTTTTACTGTATGAAGTATAAGGAATCGGATTTCCATTAGATAGAATATATAATGGATGTTTAGATTCATATTGTTTGCAACGAGCTGAGTCTCAACCGTGCGCGGATCCCCGTTATAGATGACTGAACTAAAAGCATCGGATAAGCTGTACAAATACTCGATTCTCTTCCTAATCGATATAACACCGTCGCTTTGTTATCCCTATTTCAGTTGTATGTATTAACCGAAATAGACTATTCCTAGACCAGACCAGACTCGTTAAACGATTCCATTTCGCAGTACGCGCGTCTAGACCTCAAAATTTATCGTGTCGATAGTTGAACCGTGTGTACAGTGTTGCAGCATTATACTATAATATGGTCCACTTCGTGCGAAAATGGAAAGCAGGTGAACACCAGTAAACATTTCACATTTCGACAATTTTCGTTCCATTTTTCAGAAATCGCTTGAAAGCTATTTAATTTTTTGCCATTCAACAAATTCAACGATAAAGGAGAACAAAAACACAACTGCATTTCAATAGTACAATTGCTGATACACACACTCTGTATACTTTTGTTCTATACAGCTCCGCGTATACATTGAATGTCGAGGATTGATTTTACTGTACCAGAAGATATGATCAATAAATGCAGTTTTACACGTAAAAAAAACACTTGCATAACAAACTGCTATGAATTATAAACAAAATTGTTCGAAAAAATGTCGGAAAAAAATGTAAAAAAATAAGCTGCCCCCAGAGAGATTTGAACTCTCGACCCCTGGTTTACAAGACCAGTGCTCTAACCCCTGAGCTATGGAGGCTACACATATGACGGACTGAAAATTCCGTATTTCATACTCGGATATAAAACATCTGAACATCACAATTTCTCAACGCGTTCGATATCCCGCTTTTGTTTCTGTTTTTCAAATTTCCGAAACAAAAAAATAAAAATAACAACAAGCCACTAAACGCTGTTGTTCGTTACATTTGATATATCTTGACTATACTAATGATATATATGAATCGAAGGATTAGAACATCCTTGATAAGACGTACATGTTTTGATATCAATTAATTACGAATCAATAAAAAGTTTGTAAATGGTCGTGGAAAATGTGTAGATATTGTCATTTTTTTTATGTTTCAATTTTCCTGTGATCGTATAATATTAACGAAAACATTCATCATATTTATTGTTGATGCTTCTAGGTTTTATCGTTGTAGCAGCCTGCGTGATGACGTTCGAGGCACGAGATAGCGCGGCAAAAGTGGTTCCGGCGCGTTTCCGGTTCGCGCAAAATCCGCCATTAAAAAATTCCAGCAAGCAGCGTAGTCGTCGGTCGACGTCATGTCAGACAACGAGATGGGACCACCAACTGGGTCTGTTCAGAGTTCATAGAAGCCCGAGTCCGTCGACTCAGGAGGTATCGAGAAAGCAATTAACCGCAGAGCTGATGCAATTCTCAAAGAATTTATGCGACAAAAATAACCTACAGCCGATAAAGAAGAGCCCAAGCGCTCCTAATCTGGTCATGAAGAATTCTCCGAGGAAGAAACCCGGTCGGTATACCAACTGCGCGCTTCTCAACGCTGAGTTGCTCAAAAGACACGCTATGTCGGTCGATAATGCAGGGTACAATCCTAGGGTCAGCAGGGAGAGCTTAGACTATAATAAAATATCTGAAAGCCAAGTATCGATGGCGATGGATTTGCACATTCCGAACAAGGGACCGGTCACTTTGAAAATAAAAGATCGATCTGACACCGCGCAAAGACATCAGCTTTTAAGGCAGACTAAAATTGACGACGACGCTGAAATTGAAGGGAAAAAAGTAACTGGGACAGGAAGTTATCAGCAAAAATATTCCAGCTATAGTAAATATCCGGACGATTTTATATCTCGGAAAAGAAATTCCGTTGATATTAGACTTCTGGAAGAATTGGAGTTCAAAAAAAGCCCGAAGGATTTCCGGAAGATATCATCTCCTAATTTTAGGAAAATGTCTCTGGATCGTATCGGCGGTGATTTTAGAAAGTCTGAAAGAATAACAACGCCCGTTGGCTATAGGAAGGCTAGTTTAGACTGCAGGAAATCCCCGGATTTCCGTAAAAAAGACTACCGGAAATGCTCGATGGATAAATGCGCAGTTGAGTGCGCGACATACGCCGGATCCGGAAGCGGAAATCTTCAGAATCCGGTTTTAATGGAACAGGAATTTCGACCGCGTGCCGATACGGGAGAAACCGGACGGAGATACCGACACGGCAGACAGCTTTACCATTCGAGATCTGATGATAATAGACGAAGATCGTTCGACAAACATAGAAGCGACTCGCAGTGCAGTAGATTTTCATTGAATACCCAAACCCAGGCACTTGTCGAGGAATTGGGAACCTACGAGCTCAAATATTTCACTACTGCTAATTCTCTTGACACAGACGGAAGCAGGGCAGATGGATCCGACGATAGTCACACCGTCGATATTGAAGGGAACGTCGACCGGATATCGACAGAGGGACCAGTAGAAACTGATGCGCTACTTGAAGAACCGGAATTGGAAAATCTGACTGAAGTTGAAATCGAAACTTCGGGCGATGACATTGATGTATCGACTGAGCTTGGCGGGAAAGTCGAATCTGCTGATGAAACCGATGCGCCAAAAGGTAAATATGTATACTGTATTATTCCGGTATTATAACAGCGACCATTCACTGTCAGCACGAAGAGGTTTAAACTCCCATTTTGGGTGATCTGAAAGTCTGAAAAATAAAAAATAAAAAACTACAGAATACGAGGTCAAAAATGTTGGTAAGGCGCTGAGTTTTTTGCATCTGATAAATAATCAGAAATTTTTATGGAAAAATCATGAAAACCGCTATGATCTCCAAAGGGTTGGAAGAAAAAGACATGAAACATAGACATTTTATTTGTTTCTACACATTTTGTATCCTTGAATACGTTTGTCAATTACTCAAAGTATTTTAAATCATCACTTTGGCTCAATGATTTTCAGAGGAGGCGTAATTCGCGAATGAAGAAGAACAATCGGGATATTCCTGTGCAAGATTGAAGATTTTTATCATCGGAGTGAAGATTGTTCGTGGGAATAACTTGTATTAGCAATAAATTGATAACGTCTTCGCGCACAGATATTATACAGAATGGGTACCTATATATCTGTGCATACAAGCATGGATAACATGTGTATATTTTATTGAAACATAATATAACTTAAGACAATCAATTTTCTAGTCTGAAGGCGAATGATGACAGGGTTTTTAGCATTCAAATGATTATACAGTATCGTTGAAGTTATATATATACACACATCTATAGATTCGAACAGTTGAGCAAGACTTTAATTTTTTGCTGTTGTTGTTGTTGTTGTTTAATATTGCAGACAAATAAATAATAATACAAATTTGAAAGCAGAGGTAATAATTTGCTGACGAATGCACTAACTTATTATTTGACGAATAATAGTTCGATGCTTCAATATTAGTTGTACTCACAATTATTGATAATGTGTTACGATGTATCCGTATGCGGTTATCCTTAAAAAAAAAAAAAAAAAAAAAAAAAATACGGCATAAGCAGTCTTAGACAATTGTTCATGCATTGCAGCTGTATACTCAATACTTTTGACATCAAAACTTCATTCAAACTCACAGAATTTGTTTTGTGATAAATAATTTGACTGATGTAGGTATATTAACGATGATTAATATACCCTTTTTCGGGGGACTGGTCTTGGGCCTATATAACGAAAAATCTGAGCAGTTTCAGTTCGTCTGAGTCACAACTGTTCAATTAAATCATAAAAACATTATAATTTAGGATTTTTTGTCATTAACCCGCTACGAAAAAATATCACGGCAGTCACACTGGGTCGATGCCACCCAGTCAGTTTTCAAAAAACGCGATTGTGAGCACATCGTCACTCCGAAGTGATTCAAAAAATTACTGAACTATGCTATGCTATGAACATTCTAGATCATGTAAGGAAAATTGATTTGAATGAAAAAAACATTGCGAAATGTTAAAAAAAAAAAATAAAATCATAGCGGTAAAAACGCAAAGAAGATGCCCTTTCACTAGAAAAATCATAACTTTGCCATCTTTTAGTATTTGTAAGGAAAATTTGAACCTGATACTCCTCAGATGTGCTACTTTCGGTGAAAAAATAGTAAAGTGCGCGTTTCAAAAAAGGTATTCATTTCACGTGCACGTTGTTGCTTATTCGATGGTCAGGACCACATTGACGATTTTTTTTCAAATGATTAATGGTCTGTACCTCTAGGTGATTCTTCAAACTCAAGGTAGATGACAGCGGAAGTCCCGTTGGAAATCAGAGATTATTAGATATCTAGGCCGAAAGTTGATCGACAGGTCGATTCTACCCATTGTGACTGTGGAGGGTTAATACTGAATTATAATCATTGTAAAGTTGTATGGTAATATATCGATACGTAGACAGCATCAAATGCTACAGTTTAATTATTTTTTTATTTCTTTCTCTCCAGGTATATTATATGGCATATAATTTTGAACTTGAATCTCGAGTCGAATACGTAGTTCAGCAATATAAACTAAAGATGGTGAATATTTTTGGTACTCTATGTTTATATACGACTGATCAAGAAGACGACAATCATTGAATAAGATATAATCTGTGGAAAAATTATTACAAGTTTTTATTTCACTTTTCCTCCAAATATATGTAGGTCTTCAAACACGAAGATGGACCGCAGGTCTATCAATTGATTCTTTACTGAAAATGAATTTCTAAGTCATCTTGTACGGTTTATAATTGTATATGAAATTCGGCAAATGGTTATAAAGCGCGTATAACTTCAAATGCTTACATATTTACAATTTATAAGTACATGGCTGTACAAAGAGGTATGTGTGCATATATTTACATATATAACAATTCTGGTAAAAATTATGTCATGTATAGTATTATATACAAAGAAAAGTAAAACTCAAAAAAACGAAAAGGAGAAAAAAAACAGTCGATAAGAAACGTAAAAAGCTGTGATCAACGTGTATTGCATTATTTATTATTTTCAAATTATTGTAAAATTTGAAGGGGGAAATTAGCGTAATTTATATGAAGTGAAAACTATCACCTCGGTTTTATTCGACGCTGGGAAGATATCAGTCTGAATTAAGAAAAGTATGTATGTACACACTACTGGTTACATACGTGTGTTATACTCTGTTCTATACATACATATTAGGTATGTATAGTTATAGTATATTATATAGTATATATCGTACACTCATTCTTCATGTCATCACCTATATCGCATCGCCATGTTATAAAATTCTCAAAATTTTGTATGTCATATGATAGGGTGTGTTTTAATTAGTCGTACAAACTTACACACGGCGATTCCTCTCGAAAATGAAAAAAAAACATTCTTCTTCACCCGAATGTTCGTCAGTGTTATAGTTTTCCAACAAATCAATGAATAAGCTACCTGATCAGTAGCCAGCTATTTAGTTCTTAGTTTCTGTTTTAGCAAGCTAGCTGGGTGATTTCTCAACTCTACTTGGTTATATGCGCAGAAACTGGCTACCGATTGGCTAACTTATTTATTTATTTGCTGAAGATCTATTTTACTGATGAACATTTGGCTAAGAAAAAATGATTTGTCATTTTAAAAGGAATTGCCTCTTATAACTAGTTCGCATGACTAATCGCAAGACACCCTGTATGAATATAGTATTATTGTATATTATTAAGTATTGATGATGATGTTGTGGGAAAAAAAAAACAAAAACAAAAACAAAAAAACAAACAAAAAAACTGTGATTTATAATCGTTGCATGCTGATTGTTGTGATATATACCAATGAATATATCGAAATTTCAAGTTTACATATTTCTATTTAATTATACAGTCCTCCATTCACCCTGAGCTGAAAGTGAAATTCTCATCTATACCTTCATCATAGTCCTTTTCCCGAGGTGAAAGTGAATGATGAATGAATAAATTTGGACTTTTTAGGAATTTTGAATAACTACAGGTAAGGCCTCGGGGCTTTTCTCTCGAGTCGTAGTCATTCTATTCTGTAATAATTTTGGACTCCGATGGATGAAAGCTTGTGGGATTTTCCTTTCGGCAGGTTTTGAGGCTCTGAACGCTGAAGGTTCTTCAACGAAATTACTGCAGGACCTTTGGAGGCTTAGGGTCATCCCCTGAAAGTGGTACTGGTGCTCTAGCCCGAGCAGCTCTCTACGTGAACGGTACCGTTACCCATCCTGTTTCATCCCTTGAGTCCCTTTCCAAGTGTCCCCTAGGGTACAGTGAGCAGTGAATGGTGGTGCGCTGTAATAGCGAAGTAGTAAACTGCGAAAATTATCAGAATTTCTCCCCATTTCTAATTCTACCCTACTCAACTATTTTATTCCATTTTATTTCATTCTCGTAACGTCGTTTCACCTCGCAGCTGTAGCAGCTACGTAAAAATACGATTACCGACTCTATTTCAACCAAGACATCTGTTCAGCAATTATTATCTACCTACCAATTAATTTTTCGTATCAGAAACGTTTCATTGTAATCATCAAAAAATTGAACATGCATATTTTTTAACCCTTGTCAAGAAAATGTCTAATTCACAATCTGATTAAACATTTCAGAAACTGTGAACCGTGCACGATTTTTAACGGCGTAAAAATACAAGGATATTCTTCATATTTCTAGAGAAACCTAAAGTGATGAGAATAAGAGAATTTTAGTAGAATTTTTCATCGTATAAAAAAGATGTAATACTTAATTATCTGAAAAATATTTATAGCCAGTAGGGAGGATTTGGTCCCAGTGACCACGGCGCCTGATTAAAGCTTCTTTTACGTCGTCTATAAAGAGAGGTAAGTAAGTAGTAGGGGGTTGGGTTAAGGATTTTTATATTTCTTTGTACGAGAAATAAAATCCGCGTATAGACTAGGTATATCTGATACGGTAGGGTATTTGGTTTTATTATATTACCGGATATCTTCCAACATATTTGTTACTGATACAGTATGAGGACTGTATAGTATCGTGGATGCGGAACATCCTTATTTCGCAGACTCGGAGCTGCAGCCATCGGCTATATCACGCGCGTGGCGTCATATTTACATGTTCTTCGCATATGCGGACAGATTGGCATAAAGATATCGAGCATCCCTCCCATCCTGATACCATTTCACCCCAAGAGCTACTTTCCTCAGCTTCTTCCGCCTCACCCCCATCTTCTTCTTCTTCTTCTTCTTCTTCTTCTTCTTCTTCTTCTTCTTCTTTTTATGTTTGCACAACAGCCAGAGATATCGGTCCTTCAACAAATGTGGAGGTATAGGTATAAGGCACACGTACATAATACTACTATATATGTCCAGATTTATGGACCAAGAAACGACGATCAAATTTTCCTACTCTATCCAACCCTAATCTTGCTGCAGTCTTCAATTTTCTTGTTTATCGAAAGCTCTTGTTATCGTAACGTTTATATTCATTCATTCGTATAATTTATAGGATGTTTTCGTAATTAACACAGTTTTTTCGTCTCCTAATGACAAACACAGAACAATTTGCTACGGTGCTTGTGAGCGAGTCCTTTTTTTTTCATTTCTGTTTACATGGAATTGCTAGTACGGGTCAATTTTTGTTACATAACAATCGAATGGCACAATTTGGAGTTCTGCTCAAATTTAACACCGGAAGATGTTGATATCACTGAGAATCATTTCACGAGACTCGATTATTGCTGGAATAAAATTAAAAAAAATGCATAAACGACTGCAGTTCTCCATTTCAGAAGAGTCCCATTTTTCAGTTATTACGAAGGTTCAGTTTCCGAAGAAACCACATCAAGATTAAAATCAGGATTGTAAATATTGTAACCAGGACGCATTGATTGACGTAAACTCTTCGTTACTCTTATGTGTCTAAGCCGCGCAGTCGCTTAGAATTCCAGGCTAAGTATGCCAGTGAATGAACAGAACCAGTAAAATTACCATTTAAATTGACTTGAAAATACAGGTGAGATCCGTCTGGATCCGGCTGCCTTCTTGGATTGAAGCAACAGAAGCTTGAACTCACAAAGAAGAAGAAAAAAAAAAAAAAAAGTCCTGTAACGGTTAATGAATGAGGACGAGGATTACTCAGCAACCTGCGACAGCTAAGTTTCATACAGTACGTGTCGTGCGTTTTTCTCGACAATAAAGGGAAGAAAAAAGAAAAAAAAAAAAAAAAACATAGAAAAAGAAGGGGCAAAAAATTACAGGAAAGTTCCATAAGTCTTCGTTTCATAGCTTTTCTTTCTTAACAGCAAAACTTAGGAACTAAATTCTAAACTGAGTATTTGCGGTTGGTAAAAAATGTTATGTCAGTGCTGGTGCTGGATAGGTATATATATGTGTGTGTTAGAATTTTATACGACTTGAGGATTCGCGAGGGTCTTTCGCTGCAGTGGAATTGGAATACTTTTAGCGGATCGGATCGGATCGGATCGGCTTGTTATCAGCGGTGGTTCAAGCGATTGCTGAAAAGATATAGCAGTGTCTGCACTAAAGTATACTTTAACGGTACCTATACGATCTAGATCGGGTATTGTTATTGCACAACTTTTCTATCCCACTAGACTCACGAGTGAAAATTGAATCGAGAAAACTTGCCTTCAAGGGACTTTGCCCCTTTCGCGTACCTGTTCAGTTTGTACACTTCATACCTATACACTTTACAGCCCTTTTACCCTGGTTTTCTATTCTCCAGAAACATTATTCCGGGGATGGGGATGGCTTTATCAGACAATATTCCATTGCAGCACGTTGTCTAGATCGTCAAGTAAGAGCTGCATGCGAAGTGGTGTATTAGTACAATCGTTTGCGATATAAAGACGTTTGTATACTCGATGCAAACTCACATCCTAATGTTACAGTCACCGATTGCGTTTCGACTTGAATTTCCTTCGTTTTGATGTGCGGTACACGGTTATTTCTATGCTTGGCAATATATGCGCGATTGATATGTTCGATGGGAAAAAAGCTGATTAGAGTATTAAAAACTGCATCTACTGCTGATAACTACTATTGAAAATTGTTAATGGTTTATTTTTTCCACCAAGCTCACAAACCGCCAGAGTTCTCTCTATAATACATTTCGTGTTTCCATATATCGATTCGTCGAAATCTGCTTAGCGCTTCATTCAACAAACACGGCGGAAATTGTGTGCAATAAAAAATTGTTCGTTTGTTAAACAGTAAATATCGTTCGTCAACAGTACATAATAAATTTTTATGAAATTGGCAAACTGACGGATTCTGCAAATGTAAAAGTTCATTAATTTGAAGTAGATAATTAACCGTTTCCCAATCTCGAAAACCATTTTATTCATCATGTAGGCGTGAAAATTAAAATATATTTCTCAACATGTCCGTGTTCGAAAGAGAATCATTTTCCGGAGTTTAAGATTCCCCGTGTGCCACAGTTAATTAGCAGTCAGTACCAGTTGACTTATTGTCTACTCAGGTATGGCTGAGGATCATCCGTACTGATAAAGTTCGTTTGAGAGTTTGAGATAATAAAGCTATCTGCCGCAGGTCGAAGTCCCGTGAATTATAGCCGAGCCAAAGCATAATAAAAGTTGATCGTATATCGCTGGCTCGGCATGCACTGTTCCCACGACCGCAGTAACTTCTGGCTCGAAAAGATTGCTGGCGTTATTAACGCTATGTATCACATGCATACGGCGTTGAGTTCTCGGTGGGATCTCTATTGTGGTATTGCGTCGCCCTTCGCTACAAGGATTCCCGTTTTCTCTTATCAGCGAGGTTTTTAACTACAGCAAATAACATACTTCCAGCTTTTCAACTATACCTGCATTTCAAAGGCAGGCAAGTTGTTATAATCAGCCTGCAGGAAATGAAAAGCTTGCGGTTCTCAACGAATCTTCAAAAAAATCCACTGTGATTATTTCTAGATGGGAGATCATTTTTTTTTTTTTTTTTTTAACTGACGATATATCAGAAACTGATAGACGAATCTTGGGGATTTCGTTATCGAACGATTCAGTTTTATCGTATAACTAATTAGAACCGATTGGTTTTGGATTCGATTCGTTGAATAGTTTTCGGGTTGTTCGAATCGCATAAAAATTTGATGAATACTCCAGTTGAATTTGTATCTGAATTCCGAAAGGCATTCATTTTTTTAATTGCACTTGATGGTTTTTTAAAAATAGTAGCTGGGGTTCTTTGGGGTATTTTTTCCACTTCCGGATTCACAACATTTGTAAAATAGTGTATCCGATATACCGACGACTAATATTTTGTAATGCATTCATAGAATACTACATTTTGTTTATCGTGGTCACATATTTTCATCACATATTTTCTAGATTCCGAAATGATATTTTCAAATAAAAAATTGGAAAGTTTTCATGTCTTGTCGCAGATACCACCGGGACACTTCTTCTATAAAAGAATATGGGACCATAAAAAGAGAAAACGAAAACCGATATTGACACCTCTGCTTTGATACGAAATAAACCTCTGATAACGTAAAAAGGGCGAAAGGTTTTGAAGTGTCCCTATACATCTACCTACTGCCCTGGCTACGAAGGTTTATAAATATTTGATATTCAATCCCTCCGCGAAGTGGTTGCCAGTATAACCGGGGGGGACCAGTTACAGGAGCTTTTAATGTTGCGAGTCTTCAAAATTGAAAATTTCTTATGGATAATCGATCCATCGTTCCAACGAAAATATCTGCAAACATGATATGATTTGGACATTCGATCTACTTCTGAGTAAAGAATCAAAATTGATTGAGAGACAGGAGTTCAAACGGAAAAGTATTTATTTTCCAATAAATTGTCCACATAATTTCGAAATTTAATTAGCACCGATCAAGACATTATTGATTTATCGAAATTTTTAATACAATCGACTTATTCGAAACACAAGTTTGGTTAAAGTTTCTCGAGTTTCTTTTTGAAATTAATCATAAAGCCCTGAATTTTCTATGCTAATATTGAGTCAAATTTTGAGAATAAAGTATAGGGAAGCAAAATTCCGCAGGCATTTTGTTTTTTCTAGAAATCTATAATTATCATGTATATGTAGAATATAATTGAGCCTGAGCTTCGAACAGGGACCTAATATTCCTGTTCTAAACTCTAAAATATAATCTCTAGTGATACCTGTTCGTGTGATCCCTAATGGTTCTATACATCGAACTCTGAACAGAGCAGGCTTACTCTATTATTCGAGATGTTACTGAAGTGCCTAATTGGTATTAACAGGGTACAGATTCCTCTGAAGTAGTACAATATTGTACAGATTCAGTGGAGTCGGAATCAGAATCGGAATCAAGATCAATTATAATTAGCAAGTATCTGACTAATGAGACATCAGATCCTAAATACAACAATACTTTTGAAGACGTTTCCACGTCGACTCTACCACACCTGTCCCCGATATCCGTGGCGAATAGCTAGAATTGGTGATACTGCAGGTTTGGTATAGGGAAATAATTTCTCGCCATAGGATTTTACACAATTTGCAAAAACAATTGAAGTTGGGGTATCTGAAATTTCTTCATTGTTGATTTTATCAAATAATTAATAAATCCGTAACCACTGATCCTGAATCAAATTTCGTTCAAGCTTCGACGGAGGAAATCAAGTTCGAGAAGAATAATTCCTCATTCATGCGAGAGAAATAGTTGGGCCGATATTTACTGACTACAGTTGACGTGGTCCCAGCCTTGAGTGAAAAATATATCTGGAAATTTAACATACTTGTGGAGATTTATTGTAATAGAATAACAGGTAAATGATAAAATTTGGACTTGATCGAAGTTTCGAAAAACGTCAAAGTTGCTCAGCTCTTCTTGGTATCTAAAGTACGAAATTGAATAATCGAACAGAAACTGATCCAATAAGGAGAAACCTGTTAGTTCAATAATAACTAATAATTGGCGTAGGTAAGACGAAGGGAAACGTTTTACCAGGTACCTATTATAATTATGCAGGATAAACTTGAAGGCGCCGCAGGTTCGCACCGAAGCGATGCGATGCAGGTTCGCCCAGAAAGCAGAAAGGGAGATAAGAGAGATGATATTACAATAACAGTCCCGGTGAATGTAAATTTACGTAAGTGACTTTGAAAGTTCGGTGTGGTGGATGTGACGGCAAGCGCATAACAGCTTAGGCATCCTGATATCTGGCTCTATACTTCCGTTACTACTGTCTCAAGTTAGCTAATTTCCACGAGACTCATCCGCGTCCGCGTTTACATCCTCGTTGGCTATTGTCCTCGACATTGCCAGCTCCAGGATCCCCAGCCTCCGCACCTTATCGTCCCGACTAAACCCAAGGAATAACTACCACCGTCGCCCGGATGTGGGATAGGTCGGGTTTTACGATATTTTATCCAAAATTGAATAACATTTGCACACAGCTGCACAGGATCCGAATTATTATTTCAACTAGTAATTTGAGACATTTGTCGGATATTTTGTGCGTTTGGAAATTTCGAATTATGTCCAATTTGTCATATGACTTGTGTAGTTTGTCATTCGATCTATAATTATAATATTCAATGATTTCATCTTGAGTCTTATTTTCTTCACTTTGAATACTCATGCGATCGAGCTTTCAAACTGGGTTTTGCCAAGAGGAGCCAATTAGGTAAGGAGGCTTGAAAATTGACCAACTACACGACCTGTACCTACGTTCAGAGCCAATATTTCAGGATCAGGAAACAAATATTTCTAACTGAGGTACAATCCGGGCGAAACAGCAGGAAAAAAAAAAATCTTCTTATTTTAACCAATTAAAAGTTTTCGCGCAGCAACTTCTGCACGGCCACTTGACTGTGTACATCAGATTTCCGATTCTTCTTTAATAAGCAATTACACAAGTACATTTCCTGGAATGTAAAAATCGTATTAAAAATCAGATAGCTGCTTGTATTTATTATTCATGATACAATAATTCGAAATAGGTATATAGCATGTTCTTCATCCAGCTCAACTTGCAAGGATCATTGATGAACACATATCGCGATCTGTCGTGGAAATCCCGTATTCGTCTGGCTAGCTTTGAAAAGTGAAACTGTCTGCTACGCAACCGTCCGCACCTGCTGCGTATTCCACAAAGCAACACAGAGGCACACAGATTTTGAAGCCGCACAGCTGCCCAAAAAGTTTATGGGTTTCAAGCCGCAGTACTTTAGGTGGAAAAACGTCAGCCGATTTAACAATCGATCCGAAAGTCTCCGGCGTTTTTTCGGTCAGATTAACAACGACAGAAGCCGGGCAGGACTTTCTGGATCCGGCGGAAATGAATGTCGTGGGCAGGGACCCGATCACGATAATTATTGCTCAATGTGAACGCTGCGCAATTATAAACATATATTCGGTGATTGGTTATCTACCGATTCATTAATGTAGAGTTGCTCATACTAATTGTAAGTTAAGTTTTGGCTTATTGTCCGCAAAGGAAATCCAATAGATCACAGTACAATGTGCCAATTCGTTGAGCATCACAAGGATTCATGGGGAGCTTTCCAATTAGAGCACAGTGCGATACAGTGTTAATATTTCCAGTGTAAGCGGCCAATCCGGGCAAAGGAATATATCAAAAATGTTGACACTGTTTTGGATTGTGCTGTAGTTGAAAAAACCAGGAGTGTGAATCTCTAGCTTTATTATCTTCAATTTGGTGCATTACCTGCGCAGCTATAACGCTCACGTTAAACAATCTAGAAAAATTTCTCCAACAGAAGGTCAGGTTTGGATCAGTCACTCACTTTCCGCATATAAATTCCCGGAATAAGCTGACCTCAGGTTATCTTGAATTTTGCGATAGTCGAAAACAGCTTCGGGAGTAATAAGACTTAAATGACACCCACTGACGACTTGTACATACATACATACACTGCTCGATGTTTCACGTTGATATGCCTGCGCAGCTAGCGCTCACATTGAACAATCTAGAAAAAAAAACCAACAAAAGGTCAGGTTTAGGTCAGTCAGTCATTTTCCGCATGGAAACTCCCGAAATAAGCTGACCTCATCAGGTTATCTTGGAATTCGCGATAGTCGAAAACACTAGTTGCGCGTTCAGGGACTGCTGGGCATTAGACGTACGTCAAGCTTTGGGAGTGAGTAATTAGACTTCAGACCTCGATAGAGTATGCGGTGCTGTACTATTTCATACATCCATATTTTTCTGGCGATCGCGATCGCCCGGAATTCGGTTGTAGGTGAGTACCAATTAATAGACCTCGCAAAAGTCATTATACAAGGATAAGTACCGAACGTTATTGATGCTCTATGTGAAATTTTGCTCAAAGTAACTCATGCGAAGGTATGAACAAACTGATTCAAGATTCTTGGGGCAACTTATAATTAGACAATGGTTTTTCCATTTTACCGAAGTAACAATTTAATCATGTCGTTGACATGGCCAGAGTTAAGTACATACATGGTTTTTTTCTTGTACGACATTGCGTTTTGGATATTATTTTCCATTCCTTTGACCTCAAAATCGCAACTTTGTCGCGATTTCCCGACTCTAGTGATGATAAATAATAATCGACACTTGTACGGAAAGGCTTTTTGGCGAAACAAAAAAGCGGCATTCCGTAGTCGTACTAAAATTTACAAAGTATTATCTCTTGTCATAGTTTGGTCTATTCGTTTTGCAAGATGTACGTTGAACTCGTGTGGAAATAAAATCATAGCATATTCAAAATATTTCCCGAAAAAGGCGAGTCCAGCAATGCATAGTCGATAAAAAGCACCGCGACGATCTGACATTCTCACTGGTGTTTGAACTTCTGTTTTTTTTTTCAAGTTGATAGTTGGTAATAAATATTCATTCATATGTAGAGAGGTTTCTACAAAATTCTACGCTCATGCCTGCCGTGCTTAACTTACAAATCTTTGTTTTCATTTCAGAGAGTATCCAGCTATGGAGGATATTGCAACCTTTCAGGTAAGTAGTAGAAAATTAGTGATTAAAATAAGAAGATAAATTACAACAGTAGCTGGGGAATGTCGTCAAGGTTGTCCAGGTCTTTAACTGTTACCTACCCATAACTTTCGTTTAAGACAAAATTAAATTGATCCAATCACAGCGTCGAAAAGGTCTCAAGAAGAGATGTGCTCAAAAAAATGTTGTCCAGGTCAGCCATGTAGGTATTCTAGGAAGGCCAATCGCTGAAAATCGACGAAGTATGTGTTGAAATGATTGAAAATGACACAAAAAATGAATTGAATCAAATAAAAAGCTGAATTTGTTGCATGACAAAATTTGATTGAAATAGTCACCATTTGAAGGAAAATTAATCAATTGGAAAAAAAAAAATTCAAAGATTTCGAAAAAAATCAAAAATAAAAAATCAATCGAAAAAATGTGCTCGTAAAGGGTTAACGTACACAATTACGGTTCGCCAACCCCGATTACACATCTTGTCCAACCTTGGTGACATGTGCTATTCTTGACTAGTATCATGCCATAAGCAAACACGTTACGGGATTGAATTTTCCCTATAGTTTATTTCGAAATATGCACCACACATTATACATTCAAATGCTTATCTTGACGATGTAATGTTTTTTATTCCTTCACTTTCTGATCGAGTATTTAGTGATGAACAGAAACTTGTTTCGGCACTGCGCAAGACACTGAATACAAAACAAGTGTCTTGCTTACACGCTCCATATGTGAAATGTCATGAAAAGTTTGCTGCCGGTGATAGAAGTTTTCCTGAAAAATTGCGGTTGGCTTACCTAGAAACCTGGCTGATCCTTGACGACATTCTCCTACAATACATTTTTGTTTTTCGTCCACTCTGCACTCCATTTTGTTTCCATTGGAAATATTTAAAATTCAATTTTCAACTAATATCTCGAGTTGATTATATTTATATGGGCCAAACTTACGGGCGTTATTCTAGTCCTAGTGGCTGCGTCTTACCATATCAGCCAATCGGAGGAAGTTATCAGCTAGAATCCTGCCAGGAATATTTTTGCGACAATTTGCCAGGGAACAGAGTCAGTAGTGGCAGCTCGATCTCCTACACATGCAATGATGGCTATTTTCTAATAGGGGACTATATAGCAACTTGTTACAATAACATGTGGAACGCGCTACCAACCTGCATCAGTGAGTGTACAATTTGACATAAAAATAACATTCTTGTTGCAGAAGTGCAAGACCAAAAACGATTTCGCTCATTACCGCACCTATCGACCCATGTAGAAAATACCAAACATTATACATATATGTATTATAAAGTCTCAAGACATGGGGCGGTGTGAGATTTGTTATTATAAGGCTTGCTTGCAATTTATTCAACTGGTTTGGTTTCTGTGAAATTTTTAGAAGTCTGCCCAGCGTTGGAGTCGGTGAGCGTTGATATCACCTGCATGTATCGCGGCAGAATCGTTTCTTGCGAATCCGGGATTGTCCCGGGGGTTACGGCGACTATGGCCTGCCAACAATCACATGAAATTTTAGTCGGCAATAACCCCGCGGACAGGAAAATCACTTGCCTTGAAGATGGCAATTGGGATCATCCCCTGCCGTCATGTGAATCTGGTAATAGAACTATAAGCAACGACTAAACTTTTCTTCGTCCACAGATAAATCGACACTATCTGAACATTTGATCTCAATTACATACTACGTGATCTGTCCAATTATATCGATGTTATATCGAGGGCTAAGGACCAGAAGGGCGTACATCCGTAAAAAAAAAAAAAAAAAAATGTTTTTTCTCTCCTATCGGAATCGTCTTGAAATTTATGGAAACGCGTAGTTGCATTAGAATCACACATTTTTTATTTTTTTTTGTTTTCGGGAGATACGCTCTTCTAGTCCTTAGCCCTCGATATATAATTGGACTTCTAGTGTATTCAGTTTCATGCTACCCGACATCATTGACCGATAATTAATAATCACGGTGTAAATTTGTGCATTCAGGATGCGGAATAGCAATGGCTCGTGGACAGCCGTTGATATTCAATGGATTCCCGGCTCAGTATCACGGTAACCCGTGGCACGTTGGCGTCTATAAAAAACAACCAAATCTTAATTTTGAGCAAATATGCGGGGGGACATTAATCAGCCCTAATCTAGTTGTATCCGGTATGTGGTCAGTCTAATGATTACCCTGATTCTGACACATCTCGATGACATAATATACCGTTTTTATATCCTTCTATCTTACAGCCGCTCACTGTTTCTGGGATAACCCTCGCGGAAAGCTCGACGCGGTTACCAATTATGCGGTAGCTGCGGGCAAGATATACCGTCCCTACGACATTCGTTCCATAGATCCTCATGCACAGCAGTCTCGAGTGACGGAGATCAAAATATCGGAGAGGTACTTTGACCAAAGTGGAAATTACGCGCACGATATCGCCCTGCTTCGACTAAAAAATCCCTTTGTTTTGTCGGAATTCGTCAGGCCAATATGTATGATTTGGGATATCGTCCAGGCGAGGCAACAACTTAACAGCGTGGTCTTAGGAAAGGTCTGTTGAAAAAAGAGATGCATTTCTCTGTAATATATATACGGGGCAATTTTTTTTTTTTTTTTTTTTTAAATCGATGATATCTCTTCAACGAAGGGTAATTATTTTCAACCTCAATACATAATATATATATGAATACGTCAAACACTATACTATCATAAAGTTTTCTTCTCTTTTATCACAGTGACATATAGAAATTTCGGGTTTTCGAACCCAAAATGTTTCAAACTATGTATATTCCAGAAACGGATAGGGATAGTACCTAATCTGAAAATATCAAAGATGCTATTTGCACTGAGTGCTACAAATAAAACAAAATCAGAGGAATAACGAATTTTTTCGGTTTAATTGCGTTCCGATCTGGCATAGAATTTTCCATGAGCAAAAATATCCATAATACTACTCAATGAAAGAAGGAAAAGAAGACGATCCGCAAAATTTCGATTACTTTTGATGTCGATACTCAAGGGACAAGGACAGATTAATAACCGATGTGTCGTTAACAGGCCGTAGGTTGGGGCATGACGCAGACAGGGGATTTTAGCCTGACGCTTCGGCAGATTAACTTGCCCTTCATTTCTTATGAAAATTGTGTTGCTGCAGTTCCGGATGATTTCAGAAAATATGTTACACCTGACAAGTTCTGCGCTGGATACCTGAACGGTTCGTATACACTATTCTACCTATTCAATTCAAGCAATGAAGAGTACAACAAGATTGCAGATCCCATAGGCAGAATGCATAAGCCATAACGTATGCGCTAACGGAAAAGTACAGTGACCAGTGCGCATGCGCTATAGCTTCTGGATTGTGCTTATGGCGTCTGGATTTTCAAATCACACAAAAATCTAGAGGCATTATAAGAGCGTGATTTGCCGTAAGCGTACCATATTGCAAGCGGGAGAATGAATCGCACATGTTGAATGATGAAATGATGTATCGATTGATCATTTGATACTGATAACGGTATCTGATATTTCAGCTCATAATAATGATGAAACGAAGTACAATTTGCATGAATCTCGATTGTTTCACCAGTAGGGACGCAATTTCGCAACTTTTTGAGGTTAGGCAGGCTGCAAAGTGTAGCGACAACAGCGCACGCGCAGAGTTCACTCGATTTTTGTAACAGCGCATGCGCTATGGCTTATGCATTCTACTTATGGCATCTGCAATCTTGTATGTATCGGCCTTTAGGCTCATCGCGGATAAGGAGAAAAAACGCAATTTTTGTCGTTTCTGCTCCTCTGCAATCTCGTACATCTTTAGATCTTGAGAAAAAATGAATCTCAATAGAAGAAAATAATTTCCGACAAATTAAAATTAATCATGATATATTTCTAATTAGGGTCAAGTCTTTGCCAGGGCGACAGCGGAGGTGGGTTCATCTTCCAGTCCGGAGGCCGATGGGTTTTGGGTGGTATAGTGAGTGTTGCTCCCGCTGGAGCGAATAATTTGTGTGACAACAACCACTACACTGCTTTCACGGACGTTACGTATTTCCTGGCCTGGATTCACAGTGTCTATCTCGGCTGAAGTTCATACTATCTAAGCAATAGTTTTGTGGAGGATGATGCGCCATTTTACCGTTACCAGGTACTACAAAGAAATACGGATGACTATAATCATCCACATTTAGCAGCCTCCCTGGAAAAGATAATCCCAGCCTACTAAAAGAGATTTCGTAAACCATCACGTGAAAAAGTTATGATTGGATTTCACATAAAACTTATCACGTGAGCTAATGTTACGTTTGTTTCTTTTCATAATATTCGTCACTCAATATTTTGTTACTAGACAACTCTTACGTATTTTATTACCAATTTCAATACGCAATCCATTCTAAACCAATAATGTGTTTCGAATTCAAATTGAATATGGAGTTAATTGTGAGTCAGGGCATTTAATAAATTGATAAATCAGTTTCAGGTTTTGAAAAAAATATTCATTCAAAGCAGTTGACAATTTTTTTTTGTTAGATATAAGTGACAAAGATTCTACCATTTATTACGATTGTTATTCATATCATTTCGTCATTATTGATTCATATTTAATGAGAATTGAATAAAATAAATAATGGCCATGGAATGGCACAGCCTTTTTTTCTATTTAATGTCTGATCGAACTAAAAACGCACTCATTACATTTATTCAACCAAATTTTCGGAATGATATTCAATTCAGGTAGATATGATAAGTTATGGATATTCTGTGCATCCTCTTCCTATAATGGAAATTCAAATATTCATTTTATTGGCCGTTTCACAACAAAAATGGTAGTCAATTTGATGGTTTTTTTTTTCCTCACATGGTTCATTGAATTTTTTTTTGGTTTATTTTTTAAATCGATAGGATCCTGTTCGTCCAGTATGATTGTTATCAATCTGAGAAACTTGAAAGCGGGATCGTTGAAGCGTTAACTGAACAAAAATGTACCGAATGATAATTAACTTTTTTTTTCCAACTGATTAATGAAAAACTATTTCAAATTTGAAATACTTTTTCCCCAGGGTGCAGACACCAATCACAATTACCAAAGATAGCGTTGAATTGTATCGTTCCGTTTTTCGCAACATTTTGATTAAAATTGTGTTCCCAAGTTCTCAAATTTGACAATACCGTAATTAACGATTCACGTGACTCAAAAGGAAATTTTTGAATAAATTATCTGTAACCAACCTGACGTATGGACTGAGGGGATATTTCGGTTCGTCCGCCTAGAAACGATATACGGTTATTATGAAAACGTATACACTCTGACGTAGCGTGGCTTGGCGACAAAGAGAACGCTGAAGCTGGGTGAAAGCTCAGCAAACTACCCCATAGCGAATATTATTATCGTGCAGATAGTGGAATTTGACTGTATAATATACTGCTAGGTAATGACTCGTTGTAAAATACCAACACCATTCAAATTTAGGATATAATAATCGCACACAGGCAGACCTATGCAAAGTTTTAACCACCTAGGATGACGTAAATCCTATCAAAGGATTATGTTAATATGACGCACACACAGATAAATTATATATACCTATACTTGTTTAATATATCGCAGAATGAACTCGATTCATGAATAAATCGTAACCACCAGCCGTGAGTTTTGATTATAATCATTTGCTAATGTATTTGTATATGGGCAATTCGGCGAATGACCTGAAATTTCGATACGTCATTGCGCGTACTCGAAAATGAGAATCTAATAAATTCGTCTATCGAGAAACGAAATGATCAATTTTTCCATCGACTTTTCGCCTTCAAATTTCCTGATGGAGGAAAAACCTCTGATCGTAGGTACTTTTGTGAAAAAATTACCGAATCTCAATCTATAGTAAAATTCTATCCAGCCAGACGAGATCTACTTAAAAATTCCAGTTTTTTTATTTTATCGACACATCAGGGGGGTTATTGTTTAAACCTGATTTACAGAGGTAGGTACTATTCAAAAACGAAGCAGAAGTATACGAACAAAAAATAAAAATAACAAAACAACACATCAAACGGAACCAATAAAAAAGTAAAACAGGCGTGCCTGTTGATTTATGACGTGGGTGAACTGCCCTGGGGACGAGGTATCCAGCAGTTACCCATCTGGTTTTAATCGTAAACCTTTCTGTTCTGTACGCCCGATAAACTCCTTGTCACGCAGAAATGGTAACGACAGCTGCTGACTCGTGTAATTTCTAATTATCGCGAATTCAGTAACAGGAGAAATTTTCATTCACGTCATTTCCTGATACGTTTCGGATTCTTCAAATACCTACTTCTATTACGATTTTTGAATTGAATTCACGTTTTTGAGAAACGGTAAATAGGATTCATATAGGAAATAATGCTAAAAGGTGTTGATAAATACGATACATGGGTTTTGCCATAAAATCTTCCGTTTCTCGTATACAGTTTCCCTTTTTTTCTTCACCTTTTTCGGGAGAACGACGACGTCTACGTGGAATAAGTCTCCTCGGACTATTCGCCGGGGATTTCTTTCCCGGAAAACAAGTTGTCAAATATTCTCGAGAGTCCCTGAGGCGCTGTCCCTATCCTTGTCTGTGTCTTGGCTTTACCCTCTTGCTTCGCAAGATGATGCCTATTTCGCATCAAGGATAGTTTCAAGATCTTCTCAGGTCATGGGATACTACATTTTTTTTTTTTTGTTTTTTTTTTTCTGTTTTGATTGGTAAGTTGTGTCTTGATACGTGGCTATAATGTGATCGGAACCATATGCACAAAGCTGTGTCTACACAACAAAAAGGGAAAACCCATCCCCATTCTGTGACACGTTTTCTCGAGCTTTCTATCTCTTTCTCCATTTCGTATTTGCATCCATCGTCCTTTTCTGTACCTACCCCGGCGAGTGTTAAGCATCAAAAACACTGCCTTCCATTTGCCAACCTTTCACCCCCCCCCTGGATAGTATTTCGAGAGTCGTTTCCAACCAGGTACGACCCCGAGGGTTGACTCAGTATTTTCCACCCTTATTCAACCGAAACAAACCCCGATGGCACACGCGTGTCTTTCACCATTTAAAATAACACAGAGGGTTGAGGTTTACAAAGTAACCGAGTAGTTAAAGCCAAACATCGTAGAAACAACGGTATATGTAATTATATTCGCATGAAAAAAAAAAAAAAAAAAAATGGGGGAAAAAAAAGTATATGAAAAAGAGGTTTCTCCATGTTTTATGTTTATGCTTGATTGAAATTTGGAATAAGCTGAAAAAATCGCTCACTTAGTAACTGAAAAAAATGTACAGTAACCAACGTGTAATAGGTAAATAGGGGTTGAAAGATCACCGGGAGCGAAAAGAGCTAGTCTGTGGTATAGGTTTCGAACCTATAGATCCATGTTTGACCGAGACAGAACCCTTTCAAGCTCTCAGAGGTTGGGGTGGGGGTTGTGGCGGTGGCAAGTTCGAGTGCCGTAATCCAAAATCAAATATTAACCCGGTTTCGAGCCGCTCGACAAACGTGGGCCGTCTAAGTACCGGAGGGCAACTTTTCCTTCAGGGTATACGAACATCAGGTACATCTATCTCTTCTCCCTCTACACGAGCTAGATACTAATGCTCCATTAAATCAATTCTGGTGTATCACGGTATTGGCCATGAAAAAAGATGGCAAAAAATTCGGTTCAATACAGGCCTGAACCCTTTTCCAGAATCGATCGATTGTCTGTCAGGATGAGAAACAAAAAAAAAAAAACTGACACAAAAAAAGATATACGCTGATTGCCTCGTTCTTTCAGACTCTTTTGATCACGATATTAACTATACCATATATACCCCTCATCAAATTCATTTTGTACAACAAAAAATCAACTGAACCTTGAACTGGACTCGAATTTGGTGGAAATTTCTATCGAATTTAATTACTGTCAAAAAAAAAAAAGCTTGGAAATTTCGAACAAATTATGATTCGTTGAAAAGTTTGGATCAAGTTCGAAGAGAATTGCTTCAATCACTGCAAGTATACCTTACGTATAGGGGTGAAACGAAACGGTGCAAGATCTTTTTTTGAAAAAAGTGTTAACACGGTGTCAGAGTCGTAGAATAAGCTGTACAACATCTGCCAAGAAAGGGAAGTGCATGAGGCCGAGTCCCTTTCATTCTCGTCTTTCTCTGCAGGGGTGAATCTGATATATAAGAGCCAACGTGTGTCCACGTGTGGGTATAGACGTATAGGTAGGTACCTCGCATTGACGCGTGACTCGAGTATTCAATTTCGCGAACAATGATCTCTCTGGACCAGAAGGTGGTAGAAGATGAAAAGAGTCTCTTCTGAAGAAGAAGAGTCTGCACAGGCATGCAGGATTCAACGCCACAAAATTCTGAACCCAAAAATGATAAGGGTTGGTTGATGCGGTGCAAAGTCAAGCTGTATAGGTAACCGGTCTCCTTTTATTTTTCAAACACCATAGGCACTGAACCCTTCGAATCCGGCTTGGCGAAGAGATTGTAATCTGTTTACAGATAACGAACTTGGGCGCTAAACACTTTTAAATTTTCTCTAAAGCAATTTTCCCTACTTTCCTGAAGCAACTCCCAGACTCAATAAGTAATTCTCGCTCGCTTTTTCACCGTTCAATCCAACGTCTGCAGCTACCTACTGGCAAGGTGATCAGAAATCGGCGTGACCTGAATCAAGAGATAAATGAAATCGATTTCGATCGATGATTATGATAGGAAATGCATAACTGCCTATATACGTCCCAACGTTCCCAGCATATTACTCGCATCCATCTGCCTAATTAGTGCCGAGTTTTAGGTATTGTGCCAAACAGCTAGGAAACCCATACCAGCTACTACTTCTCTGGAATTTCACCTTTAATCTGCAGTAGTCCGTGCCAAAGTTCATTAGTAAATTCCATTTACCTATACGGTTCGTCGGTATGTATGTCTGCGCAGTTTGTATCTACATATACACTGGAGTATCTGTATTATCAACTGTACACGACACACCGGCGCGGTCTTCTATACATGCGTACAAACATGCTTTTTCGCAAAGCTGAATATCATCGGTGTTGGTATACGAGACTGCACATTTGTGAAAATTGTTTTTCTAACACGCGAACAGAAACCGGTACACCCTGCCTTGGGTTATCCGACGAATGTGCGAAGTAATTGTTATAAAGGTACGTATAATTCTGTGGCAAGGTACTATGGAATGCAAATTGTAGTTGATCATTAGGAAATGGTACCGTGTAGGTATTATCAAGGTATTAGAGTGGGAAGGTTTTTTGTTGCATAAAAAATTGGTATAACTTCAACAAAATTTAGTTGGATCACATACGAAACCAAAAAGTGGCAAATCAGTTGAATGGGTTGGCCATATGTGATGCTGAGGTAATGTTCTTTGTTGTTTTTGGTTATCGGTACATTTTCATCCAATTTTACGTGGGTTAGTGTACTAGCTTTCGTTGTGTTAAAGTACCATGCCAGTTTCTATGACCGATCCACAAGCAATAATTTGCGATAGGAACGCCTCGCGCCTGGCTCGTTTTACTCCCAGGTCAAAGTACAGTCGGCTACAATAACTCGAGTACGTTATACGTTTGCGGCGAAGACTTACACTCTATTATAACTATGGCATTTCACCACCCTTAACACCATCGGAGGTAATGGGTACACCCATGATCATTCGACAACATTCACGATATATTCAATTGCCGACGACTTGTATCTCGAAGATAAGAATTTTGAGACTTGCTTGATGTTGGATGAAGTCATACTGATCATGGCATGCATGCAATATGAACATCGTATCAAAATAACATGTTAATCGATTCCTGTTTGTAAGTGATGATGATGATGATGAAATGCACAACATCAACCTTCGCTGAATATATCTGGAACTCATCAGAAAAACTGAGATCGAGATCAGAGGAACATGACACGAAGACAGCATGAAGATTAATTCGCAATGATCTGGTAATGACTGTGGCCTGTATGATACAGTGACATGATGGAGTGGAAGATCAATACCGGACGTGCATTGGTTCGATTTTGACTTCAGGAATGGGTCACAACAAATCATTTTAATTTCAGTGATGTACGGAATGGTAGGAAACGGATTTTCCCGGAAGAGTAGACACATGTGTTCTGGATGTTCCACTTATCGAATGAACCATATTTGAATTCTACATGATATGGACAAGCCGTGAACGTAAATAAATGAATGTAATATTCTTACCAAGTGAACATATGAACATGGAATCGATCGATAGCACTTTGCCAGCTGTTCCTAAAAAATGGATATCACCTTGAATCCCCCTCTGATTATTATTCAGTCAAATCGACATGAGTAGTATAAGAAACCGATGAGGAGTTCTCAGAATTACATATATCAGAAAATGGGGTCTACCAGGTAAACTAGTATATCTTGAAGACAAATTTTCCGAGATTATCTCGTCTTCTAATCTCCTCCTAATCGCCGTCATCTCCGTCTACTTTCTTTAGCTACTGACAACAACCGGAAACGACATCCACGTGACTTGATCCCTTACTGCTTCGTCGCCGAGAAGGATTACCCATCCTGAGGTCCATAGGTGCGGGCTCACCCAGCTTATCGCTTACGATTGGATACTGAATGTGTGTTTAGCGGTTTTCCCGTAACCGCGTTTGCGGTCTCCTGTCAATCGCAGTTGGCGTAGAAATACACCAAATTCAATTTCCTACTACGTCTATTCCACGTTTATGCCAAGGGTTGAAACGAAGGAGAGGGGGGGGGGGGGGGGGGGATCGAGAATGAGGTCAATTAAACGATCATTTTCTTATGTTTCGTTTAAATGAAAGAGGAAATAAAGTCCTCCATTGCCTTTGATCGATTATCCTTATAGCTTCCTCTCGACCCCATAATAATTTTGTACGTATTACCATTCCTTGTACCGGACTGTATCGGATCGGCTGAGTACTCGTGAATATTTCACTCGCATGTCCAAATGAAGCCAACGCGCAGCACGCCACTCGGTATGGGTCAGAGTTCAAGCTCGGAATGCTCACGGCACGCCGCATAGAAGCATGTAAAATCTAAACATCTGCAAGAATAACCGTTGCGGGGTTGATGGCTGCCCTGAATATTTTACTTACTTTTCTACTTTCGGAAGTAGCTCTCCGTCTATTCCACAGAAACCCACGCAGCTGTGGGCTATAGCGTAGAGCTACCGATATTTGACCATTAATTATACATATGAAGTAAACGCATGCGCAACCATCATCATTTCATCCTCAACGTTATACTGGCAGAGATCCTGGACCACCCTTTATTTATTCACTCAACTATTCTCGAGTAAAAGAAAAACATCATGTTTCAGCACGTTTCTGGTCCTTCAGCAGATCATGAAGCGACCTGGAAGCAGAAAAGGAAGTCGTGACATTCCAGGCTTCGATGCAAACGAAGATTCAATGTGCACAGGACCGTTCCTCGTTACCGCTAGAGTTTTAACGAGAGCATTACACGCGCCTTGCAACTATTCCCCCGTTTGCTAACTGCGAGCTTGGATGATCGATATCAACCTCAGAAAATTTTTTTTATTTTTTTATTTTTCTTTATCTTCTCACGTCTGTCGAATGCCTATATATATAGTAAAGTTTTGGGTCGTGATGAACCACATAGTTATCCGCAGGTCTCGGGATATATATGAGGGCGTTTTAAACTCCGGATCAAGGCCGAGTGATTTGAATTTCAATTTGGGATTCGTTGAACCGTAGTGACCAGAGCCCACGCCATATGCATGATAGATAGAATTCGCTTCATCGATGGTCTGCAAAAAATTAAGCTCAACGCCAATGGCGACTGAGCTTTATCGGACGCCAGACTAACCGTCTAGAGCAAACCACACATTAGGTCTCAAAATGATGCCCAAGGGTAGACCAGGGTACTGTTTAACACCTCTAAATGCCACATGCGACACCCTCAACGAAACTGTAGGAGCTTTTCATCTCTCTTCATTCGTCTCACTCTATTCGTATTTATACCTATGACATTTCAGGCTCGATCGCTTATCGATACTTTACCTGTAATCATCGACTCACCATTTTTATATGCAGTAGAAATTGAGCCTGAGGTGTGTGGGAGTTTTTCATTTTATACTTTGCCCATGAATGATAGATCCAAAGGGAATATGTTTTTTTTTTTCAGAATTTCCGATACGTTGCCTGCTGTTTTAGAATTGAAATAAAAAACAAAGACAATTCTTTACACACTGTTTGATCTACCCGATTAGGTTTCATTCATATTTATAACTCCCCTCCATCCCTCAGCGTTAATTGAGGTAAAATTATTCGTCGCACGTACGACGTCACTAGCTGTTTGATTGAAAGAAGATTAATTTCTGGCTCGAGTTACTCCCGTTTGTCTTTTAGTAGCGTAGTAAATTTGTAGAGAGGGAGAACCACGAGATATTAGGAATGTACATTCGTAGGAGTGACTTGAATTCGCAATAAGATTCTACAGAGAAAGTGGTTCGGTATACTGAACCACTTTGTGGAGTCAAGTCGCAAGGTCGTGTGGCCACAAGATGGAAGCTCCTTTAAAATTGAAGTCAATTTGAGGAGTTTTTTTTGTTCTTTTCTTTTTTGGTTCTGTTTTTTATTTTTTTTTATTTTTACTTTTCCTGGGTAAATGTATCCGATGATTTTACAGCAGCTTCATTTTTTTTTTTCTTCTTTCCCTCCTTCTCGATCGAGTGATTGAACGAATAGATATGCTCTCACCCTCAGCAATCACACTTATGGGTATTTTTGGTACATCCCTTCGTTCGTCGTTAAAATATTGTCTGCGGATTTTTAAGCCCCGCTTATGAAAATCGGATTAATTTCTTCTTGGTCGCTGCAATGATCTTAAATTCTGAATTATAAATAATATATATTTGCTCAAGAGTGTTCACTCAATTCACAAGCTGAGCCAATTTCAATCCAACCGAATAGCGAGCAAGGGCATAAAAATGCAGGTACCACGTAGCAGTAAAAATTTCTTCTGTACCATATAGTACTGCCATGCCAAGCCGTACCACACCAGACTGTGCACTACTCAAAGATGTGGAATCTCTCCTCGTAAACATGTACCCACGTTCGTGCGCAGGGCCCACTTCGAGTTTCCGGCACCAATGCAAGAAGATGAAAACCCGGCTGGATCTATATTCGAAAATGTACATGACGTTATACTCTGGGTCCCCGTGCATTTCCTTATGCGAAAATCACAGTGGATCAGACTATCGTATATTGTTTCATCTAGACGTATGGATCTCCATGTGTGGATGAGATCCTTTCCAGGATCATGCAAATATATGTCTGTTATTCAGGTTTTAGAAAATCGAAAACTGTCGAAAACACTGACTGAAATTCCTGATAAACACGGGAAGAGAAAAATGCCTCGAATAATTTTCAACGTTGATATTTCTGCAGTCAAGAGATGTTCAACACGTTGTGGTAACAGTTCCAATTATGGAATTGGGTCATTTAACAAGTCAAGTCGGTCCAGTTCAATTATTGGACCGCTGTAGTATCTTCGATTTGTCCAAATGCAAGTACCATGATTAGAACGAAGGGAACTCTTAATATTTCAACTGATTTGCTAACAATGATTGACTCTTTACTTGCAAAAATAAATTCATTTCTTCAAGGTCCCGTGGAACACATACCTTATACGAGGTTCAAAAGTCCCTTCTCTCCAAATGGAAAGAAAAAATGGAAATCTGGCCGATATCGTTTTGGGAAGTAAGTCAAGATACAATTACTAATTCATATCATTAAAAGTAAAAAACCGTATCTACGCGAATATCCAAAACTGTTTTGCAATTCATCCCCGTGTTTATTTTTTCACTTATCAAATGATTTTTCTCCTCGAGGATGAGAACTGGATTCCAAGGATCAGAGCCGGTCATGCGCATCTAGGATGACCGAAACGCGTTGTTGACTAGATCGAGATCAGAATCCAGGTAGTGATAGGGAAGCCGAGAAAAGCGTGGGGTTTGTGCGGTGGTCCAGAATGACGCAGGGTATGGGAGTGTGGGATGGCGTAGGTGAACGCCGCCCCTGTTTGTGCACCTGGATATAGGAGGCTGTAATCAATACCGTGGAAGGCGCGCTCTGCGCCTGACCCCCATGTAGCTGCTATACCTGTACAGGTAAAGGCGCTGTCAGGACATTTCGAGAAATCGGAAACGCAAAATCAGTTATGCTTTATTTTTTATTAGCCACTGAAAGAAAACAAGATCATTGAAAATATTGAAGAAAAGAAAAATCGCGACGTTGCGGAACTGAGGGATTATGTTCCCCATAAGTTTATGAGGTCTTATACTGGTGCACAGAAGGATGTTCACGGCCTGAGCTCCTGAGCTAAGGATTATATATTAATTGTTTGACAGATTGTTGACATTGTCGGGTGCTCAGGCAGCCCGGTACGTAATTATAAGGACTTAAGAGGCTTGTGATTGGGGTCGTTTATTCTTGCGACGACGTAAAGCTGCAGCCCCCACGTGTACGGAATGAATTTTCAAAAGTTAATTCAACCCTGGGCGTCAGCCTGCGCTGGCGTAATCCTCCGGACTCAGCGTCGAGAGGAGGCTAAGAAATGCTAACGACCTAATCTGTTAAATTCTCTCGTTTCGCTCGTCTATAGAATCAGATCTACCATGTTTTTCTCTAACTTACTTATTTATTATTATTATTATTATTATTTAAAGGAATTTTATTCATGAAGGTTGCAGCTTGACGAAACCATCTAACTGTATGAAGCCGCTAACGCCCTCGGCGTGTTTTAAGGCTGACGTTTACACAAACATGGTGTAAGCGGTGGGATATTTTAGCCAGCTTAGTAATTCGATAATTTATCAGGATTTGTTTCTCTGGTCTAGGGTTATCGCTCACGTATCGGTACTTTAGGAGATTGTCAAGAGAGAATAACTTGTGCCTCTATAACAAAATAAAAATAAAAATAAATAAAAAAACGAATTTTGGACCACGCAGCACGATGTTATCGATAATATCGTCATCACCGCGCCTTGACCATCTCACTTCAGTCTAGGCCACTCTACGCCTGTAGCAATCCGGAAACAAGTTACATACCTGTTGCTCGTTGCAGGTAGAATTACATGCAACAAGGAAATGGGAAATTTGGTGCAGCATTCCTACGATCCTTAGAAAGGCTGAGAAACCACTTAGAGTCTCTCCGGATGAGAACTATTCCAGAGCTCGTGTCGTATTGGGCTGTAACAATTTGTACGTCTTTAACTCTTAGGTGAAACGAAATCAACACTTCTCAATTTCATTCTCATTTAATCAATAGAAAAATAAATTTGAAGGATAATGTTCATTATAAATTTTCACGACCTATACAACAACATGTGTACTTTATATCTGCAGACGTAATATATATCACAGATGCTCGAGAAGAGTCTGCAGCATATGTATAAGTCAAAAAACTTCTGATTGAAAAATAAATGAAAAGTCTGTGGCAAGGTTGAAGAAGTCTCATTGAAAAGTTTCTTCTTCCAGAGGTAATTCCTCTTTTCATTCATATCTGATATTGCTCGGAGGTAAAACAAATGAGTTTGTAATCTACGTTGTTGTGTGTTTCAGATATTTTGAAACGTAAAATGCAATGTGTGAAAAAAACTTGATAGTAACAAATGTGAGTCTGAAAGGAAAAGCGCTCTTTTAAATTGTGTACATTCAATGAATTCACGTGTTTTCGAAGCTTATTGACGTATATCTCCGATTACAAGGTCCTGTAAAATTTCCTCTAGATGTGCCATGGTAATAGAAACAAGGGAAATTGACGAGCGGAGCAGGGATCGTGAGTAGAAAATACCAGTTGATTTTGGAATCGAGATCCCCTGATCCATAGATTCCGGGCATTGCTTTAGAAACTACCTACTACCTCGATGTTGCCGCTTGCGTAGCAAGTTTTAGCAAAGGGGAAATTTCCTTTGTACTCTAGGAAATAGCCAGTAACCGTAATTTAATTAGCTTTCTCAAAGTATGCATACGTGTGCTTAATATGTACATGCGTCAGGGCTCAGCATGAAATTATGCAAGGGATGTCTTTTTACAAAGGAACCTTGCGATCCTTTATAATTTTTAGAGGCTCGAGGCAGAGGAACCGAGAGAAGGAGAAAGAGAGAAAGTGAGTGGTTGATGAGATTGCAATATTCTCGACTCAGAGTTTTTGTGAAAACAAAAAACAAGAACAAAAACCGTTCACAAAGAAGACTTGCCTCCTCGATAATATTAACTCCGCTAACTCAGCGGGGTATAAAATTAGACGAAATAAGATCTTGAGATTTGGTTCTTTCATACCCCAAATATTTGCCTACTCTCTATCATCAAATAACAAATGAAATATGTAGGTACTCGTGACTTGTTTTTGTTTGTCTTTTACTTTTCCAATTCGTTGTGACGTTTGTAAATAACTCAGGCATCGCAGTGAAACGCAATCTTCTCGAGATTGAAATTTTTCTGCTTGACATATACATAGGCCCAAAGTATATAATACATAGTTATTGATGGAATATCAAACAATCAGCAGAAGAACTTTTGCCATATTTATTGTTATCATTCGCGATTATTATGTGAACATGCATATAGGTATACTTACTGATCAGCCTATCAGAAACCATGATTTATTGATCGATAGGGCGTTGACTATGAATAAACAAAATTCAGAATACATTTAGCGTTGCTTGAATCATAAGTTGTTTTTTTTACTGTTGATAATTTATTCTGTAATTAGTTACAATATACATCATAGGCTAGCTGAAACACTGATATATTAACCTATCTGTTTACACGTCTGAAAAACAAATGGAAGAAGAAAAAAAATAATAATAATTAAGACTTAACAATGAGGAATGTGAAATTTGTAAAAATTATCAACCGTCTCGTCTCGTTAGGGAAAAAATTTTGTGTTATGGCATGGGGTTGTCTGTTTAGTGTTATTACAGTGTTTTATAGTCAGTCAGTACCGTGTTTTACATATCAACAACTATAACAATATCATATATTATCTTATAATCTGCAGCTTAACTCTAGTCATCTTATTTCCATAATAATTATCTAGGTAGTCATCTCTCACGCAAAGAGTTTCAGATTTGATAGTTATTTACAATACGGTTTGTATATATATTATTAACCAATATATACGATTTACTGCTGGACTGGACATCGCGTCATTGTATATTTTCATATTCATTGCGGACAAATATTGTTCTTTCATATAATGCCAAATACGCTCTCAATGAAGAATTTTATCAAAAACTTTTTTTTTTTTATACTTTCGCTATCGAATACATCTTCATATACACGGAGCTGTATATATATATATATATATTAGGGTGGATCGAAAAAAAAAAATTTTCTCGGCTACCCTCAAAAATCGAAGATATCGCTGAAATAAAGGTCTCCGTAAAAGGATTCGATTTTTTGAATTTTTTTAGGGGGCGCGCGGGACGTTCAAAAGTGCCATTTTTAGCGTCAAATTTACGTAATCGCTGCTTAACGGAAACAGATTCATCCGAAAATTCTGATTTTTTGATATAAGGTGCCCAGGTATCTACTCTTTCGAACCCATATTCACGGACCACTACCAATTGTTTCAAATCTTCGAAAAAAAATTTTGAAAATCAATATTTTCACTATTTTTCAGGTAATTATCGTTGAATTTTGATTTTTTTCCTTCTGAACCGTTTTTTTATTTCTTCCATCGTCTTTTTCTTGTGAAACTATCTATCAGTATCGCTTACAATGCAAAAATTGCTGAAAATTGCTGAAAAATAAAATTTTGATATTTCGGATATATTTCGAAATAAAATTTATTTTTCAGCAATTTTTGCATTGTAAGCGATACTGATAAAAAGTTTTACAAGAAAAAAACGATGGAAGAAATTCAAGAGCGTTTTAGACGGAAAAAAATCAAAATTCAACGATAATTACCTGAAAAATAGTGAAAATATTCATTTTCAAAATTTTTTTTTGAAGATATGAAACAATTGGTAGTGGTCTGTGAATATGGGTTCGAAAGAGTAAACACCTGGGCACCAAATATCAAAAAATCAGAATTTTCGGATGAATCTGTTTCCGTTAATCAGCGATTACGTAAATTTGACGCTAAAAATAGCACTTTTGAACGTCCCGCGCGCCCCGTAAAAAAATTCCAAAAATCGAATGCTTTTACGGAGACCTTTATTTCAGCGAAATCTTCGATTTTTGAGGATAGCCGACAAAATTTTTTTTTTTCGATCCACCCTAATATATATATATATATATACGTATATTTTACGCATACATAGTCACGCGAAAAATGAGCCGGCACGCGATTTGAGATACCATACTATATAAGGCTTAAAGTTGTAATCTCATTATTTATCGTCTCGCGATTCACCACGGGGCAGGACCTAACATGGTTGGGAAAAAATTATTATCAATTTTTATCGTTCATTTTTTCAAAGATGTATGATCTACCCACCCTTTCGATTAATTATTTCCATTTTAACCAGTTCTCAGAAAAGATCAGTGCCTATTATTGAAAACGCGATCTTTCCATGTATTCAGATACGTGCATATTAGTTTTACATATTTAATTTACCGAAAGTTTCACTCCGTCAATGATTTCTTTCTAACAACTTTCTCTATCCACTCGTTTTATTATCTGGAAAATTTCTCGGAGAAATCAAATTTCCGATTAAAATCATCGCAAATTTATTTACAGTTTGATTGGTTGTCTTCAAATTTATATTCCTCGAATAACGCCGAGAAAATTTAGCCCCTGTATGAAATAGGGCAATTTTCAACATTTTTTTTTTATATAGTTTTTCACCATTTGACCGAAGTTCACTTCTTTGAGAAGTCATGTTCTTGTTTCGAGGACGAAGATTCTACTTCTGGCTCAACGGCTCGGCCCATATGTCTGAATTCAGGTAATCCAGAATCCTGGGAGATTCTGGTAGTCAGGATACTATACGTTCTGCACATTTCTCTCACTGCAGACACTTTCTGTATTGTATACAGAACAGGAATTCCGAGTTTTAGGTCTCATAAATCTAAGAAGAACTTTTAAATCAAGATTGAAACGCACTCTGTGGCATAGGGAACGTAACATAATACATCATCGCCTCGACGTTTCGTCCCAGAGTTTCACGTCGTACCTACATATCTTATCGGCAAACTGTTGCAGTGCCGAGAAAATTGCATTATGGGAATACCCGAGGTCTCATTTTACTCACTGTCTTTATAAATGAAATCAACGATAAGAGCGACGTTTGATTTGTTTTCACATTACATTCTTTTTCCGTATGGTATAATAGTTAATTTTAATTTATACGTTACATCGATTAATCCCAACTTATTCATCACTTATACCAGAATATTTCATTATTTCTCTGTTTTCTTTTACCCTCAATTTATGTTACAATTTATCGTATCGTACAATTATACATGCATGTATACAGGGTCTGGTAAAATTACCCATATTCCTTTTGCGGAAGAATATATTTTTCGCAAAAAACTGAAACGTAAATATCTTAGCAAAAATCTCGACGATCTTTTGTTTTCCAAATTGGAGCTGGTCGAAGTTAATCATTCATACGGCGAAAGTTCGTAACTATCGCGCAGGCGCATGACGCCATGACCAGGTGGCGCAGCTGTCGCCGCTCAGCTGTGATTGGTCAACTTGAAATCTCGATGCCATTTGAAAACTTGAAGATTCTCGATTCTCGCGCAAAGATGAAATCGTTCGAATTTTTTACGAAGAAGAGAACTATTTAGAAGAGGAATATGTGTAGCTGTGGTATACCTTGTACATATAAATATTTATAAGTATATAAATTCATACGGCTTCATATTTTGGATAATTTTACATCGTAGCTATATATTTGTTACATATTTATTATGAATAATTTTATATCCTCGTGTAATCACATACATCGTCGAGTGTTGGTCAAAATATATAATTATTTATAAAAAGAACCGCTGCAGTAGTTAGTACAGTAATTGTTATTATTCTTATATTGTCGAGAGCAACTAAACAACTAAACATTTTTTTTTTTTTTTTTTTTTTAATACATATTTACATCGAAGAAATGGCCTATAGTTACATAGTTGCCACCGTACATACCTATTATATATATCTAATAGAAATCTTTGCCAAGCAGTGAAAATTGGTAAAACCCTTATATCCTTTCTCATATACTTCATAAAACTCACACATGAATGTGGAACATCGATAATCACGCTGCAGCTGCACTGAAAGAAGACGAAGAAAAATATTCGGGCTCCACGTGATGACGTATAATTCGAAATTTTATTCTTTTGAAAAAACAATCGTACTCCATAATTTTTCTCAACGTATCTTCGAAATTGAACAAATTGTTCAAACATCGTATGATTTATCAGATAAGTATTTTTTCATCCATAGTGTCGTATTTTATGAACAAGTACAGTCGCGATTTAGATTGATTTGAAAATTTCGATTACTTATTGATATGTTGTACCGGGGAATAGCGCGCCTTTCAAATCGCATTAGAAAACTTCAGGGAAGTTGAGTTTTTGACGGACTAGAAGAAGAGGGAATCGAAAAAGATGGAATAAAATAAGAGGCGATGAGATTTGATGAAGTTCAAAAAGTGGACATGATTCAGGTAATGAATAACAAATAATAATTATTCTAGGTACACACTTGGCTCAGACAGCGATTATCGAAGTTACTTATATCAGCGCCGAATATTCTCTTTCCTGTATTCCGCAGACAGTGAAACTTATTATTCTCAACTCCAGACATCCCATTTCACGCAACACGAATTTTAAATGCCTCAGCTAGATCCAGGGCCGTGCGAATTTCAGAAATAAGGCATCAATATACTGAAAATATCATCTAAATCGATAGAATAACTTACGAAATTCTTGAATCTGGTAAAATCCGCGAACTGAATTATTTATATCGCATAAAATATCGAGAAAATCTGTTCATCCGGTTGCGTCCTCTGAGACAGTCAACAGTTCTTTGATGAGATTGAAGAATAAAAAACCGTCTTTTGCACCAAAAAAAAAAAATCAACAACGAAACCAAAAACATTATCTATCGGAGATAAGTGTGACGTATTTTTCTCCGTGTCTATAAATTAATGCCTAAAATACAAAAATGAACTAGAATTGTGATTCTGTAAAGTCGTAAGAGTCTTTCAGCCACTTGCAGAAATCGACACGACCCCATCCAGATCCTAGGTTATTAATCTCCGTACTTTATACCTTGAGCTGCTTGTTACATAAATTTGATAATGCTAATTTGAAACGAAAAAAAAGTGCTTATATTTTGTTGTCGTCACTCGCTACCTTCAAACCAATTATACGATTTCCGTTAATTGATTGAATATCGAATGGTTTTCTCATACCCGTCGCACTGTCAAGATTCCTATTCTTAATAATACTTAGTAAAACGTGAACATCATTCTTTTATATAATAAAAAATGAATTATTGATTGGTCACGATCAAACGTTGTAAATAAATAAACCGAAATATGATTTTTTTTTTGTCATTTCACTTCTCGGGAGTTTCTTGAATTATTCTCAGGTGAAAGATTATTTGTATTCTACAGCAATGATATGAAGGAAAAAATAAAAAATAAATAAATTAGAAAACAAGTCTTTATAGCACAGCGTCAGAAATCGGAATACATGTACGTGAATAATTAGAAATAATTTATTTATTGTATAGTAGAAGGTGTCACGGCATCGGGTAGGTATCCCTAGAAGATGAATATTTATACAGATTTCCTTCTCATGGAAGTCATGATAGAGACTATAGCGACGAAATTTCAGTTCCTCTTGTACAGCCTGTTGTTCGCTTATTAGTAAAGCAACAGACACAAACATAACAACAGGGAATATAGTCTGGGCTGTTTAGCCTGGCCTCCATGCTGCATTGCCGCGGGATACTCTCCTGAAACAAAGGGAACACTTAAATTCTCTGAAATAACGAGCCAGAAATGAATTTCGTAATTTTCTACATAACTTCTTGTTGCTTTCGTCCTTAAAAAGAAAAGTTTCTCCGTTGAAAATATTTTTTTAATATCCAATTTCAACCGCGAGTCGACTTGAAGGGCCCGTCAGCATGTCGCGATTCCGAAAAAAATCAACATTATGACGAAAAATCAAATTATTCCTTCATCAAAGTTCATTTTACGACGTTAGGTAAAATTGAGGCACACAGTTGGTCCGATTTGACTTTTCTTTGGTTCAAATTATTTGATAAAATCTAAATTAATTATATAAAATGATTTCTGAAGTTCATTTTCTCACCGTTGAGCACGTGAACCATCACTGATTTTGGCTGTGCGTTACTCGGGTTGCACGTGTACTGGCCTGAATCTGAAGGCTTTGCTTGCTGAACAAGAAGGAAGATCCTCGTGCTATCGCCCTTGTCTGTAACGACGGAAACTCCACCTCTTGGAGAATCGTAGTTTATAATCTGAAACAAAAATGACAATATAAAAATTGGTTCTTCGATCAACACAATTGACCTGCAGATTTCGATGCTTCGAATCAAAGAAATCAAATCATTTTTGCATTTTGTACGAATATCAAGGACCAGAAATGTTGTTCAAACTCTGAGAACTGGTGTGATTTTTGTTTGAAAATCATGTTACCACGACGTAATATCGGAGCTGGTAGATCTCGGTTAATTGGTAGGTTAGTGGAAACTATCGGGTATAGAGGTATGGTTATACGTCCGCAAGTTTGAAGACCCCCTAAGGAAGACGTCTGGGCAGCAACTGTTGGTTCAAATATAACGGCGGGTGAGCTGGTCAGCGGGGAAGTTTGGAAAACAAGGAATATTAAGCAGGAAGGAATAAGGCAGTTAGGACCTAGGACCCTCGAAATGGTTTCCCTAGTTCGAGCAACCCTTATCTATCTATGCCCGCCTGGCACCGGAGCCTCTTCTATCTCCATCTCGACGGTAAAACCCATCTAACCATTCGCTTCGGCTTTTGCTATACATATATATATATATATATATATATATATAAAGCTCTGCCAGGCATCCATCTGCTCTCCTTTTCGATCTACTTCTCACTGTTTGGACTGGTAAATTCATTCGGTGATTCCTCCGGAACGAAGTACCACTCGTTCATTCATTTTCACCACAAATATTTGCGCACTTTGTTATATCACAATCAGATAGTACAGAGATATTCATTAATTCAAATTCAGGTATATGAGGACAGAAATTACTGATGGACATCAATGTCCCATGGGAAATATCAACGTGGACACCATCGAAGGAAACAATAACAGAAAAATTCGCTTGGTAGTAATGGTTGGGGTCTTTTTGGAATAGATCTGAAAATCAATCAGAAAATTTCAGATTCAAAAACTTGATTTTCGTTGCTCAAAGAGCTTTTTGAATTTTCACGGTTTGGATTTATTAGAAAATGCAACAACCGTGTGACATCTATAAAGTTTGCAACTATTTGCTGGTTGGTTTTCGGCCAAAATATTATGAGATTTATATTGGATTTCCAAAATCTGATTATTTTCGTTATCTCGTGAATCGAATGACTTCGCAGATTGGATTGAAAAATCGAATCTGATAACTCCTAATGATGTATTCAATAAAATATATTCTTGATTTGATTAATTCTCGAGTGTTTATCACCTTGTAATTATTCTGCAGCCATCTTGGAATTGGACTGATGAAAACGAAAGGAGGAAAAAGAGAAGGTAAAAAAAAAGATAACAATTCCGGGGTTAGATATTCGCCTGCATAATTTTGCAAATCAGGTTGAAAATAAAGAAAAGAAATCGTGCGCGGTCACTGCGTCTCGGTTTACCGAGGTGTTTGTATAAGATAGCAGACTTTGCCTACTTCCGTTGATGAGTTAGATAAATCCGGTAGCCTGTGCGGTGTTCATAAATCTCATCTTATTTACCTTGCAAATTGAATGCATTTTAAACCATCCCTGGAGGGATATCTTTGCAGAATATCCCAGGGGTTTGCATCGCGTTCGAAACACGGAGTTATAGGACAAATAAAAGAGAGAAATCAAAATCCATAAATAAATTAACAAAAAAAAAAAGAGAAAAAAAATAAGAGAGGAAAAAAAGCAATCATTTAACAAAATGAAACCAGAATTTCTCGTCGACTTCTAATTCCTGGAATTCCACTTCCGGCGATAATCATCGGTGTGAAAAATGTGAAAAGGGATTTTCCTCTCGGGAAAAGATGGCTGTAATATGTTTTCCGGAGACAAATCGAATCGCATTATCTCAAAAAGTTATATAAGAGAGAAATAAGGTAAGAAGGGACGACCAAAACGTATATGGTGTACATTTTCAGTTTGCTGGACATTAAAAAAAATTATACCTATTTTCAATTCGTTTGACGAAACTTAGAATTTCCGGATTTCGCTGCTACCGGAGCTTCTGCGGAAATCAACGCCAAGGCTCTGGTTCTCGTGTTCGTACTTCTCATGTATACGATTACAGAACCTCCAGTAGATAGGGTATAGGTATATGTGCATAATTCCAGCTCTATCTTGAATCCCGTTACACGTTATAGACCCGTTGCCAAGTACTCGACTGCATAAGTGTGCTCGAATGACAAACCCCATTGTCTGTACATCCAAACACGATACTATAGAGACCAAAGGTGGAACGGAGTTAGCACAGTCGCACTAACAAGTGATCTTGAAATTAGTGCATTACTCCTATTGAAGTACCCTAGAGAAGTGGATGGGTATTCATTGGTTTGAAAAAAATAAATAAAATCTAGTCAATAGGCTAGTACGATCAAGTAACTGAAGTGAGTAAATGAATTGGCATGTATAATATGGATACTTGTAAGCTAGTTGCGCTCGTTTCATGCAGCTTTATATTTCCAGAAGTTCGATTCTGTTTGATTTTCAAATCGAAATGGAATTTTATGACGAATGAATATAATCGCAAGATACATATATGAGATTCGTACGTCTACCTCTGATAATTAGCGAATTTGTGATAAATAAATTCGAATTTTTTCACCTTTGGTAAATAGAAATTATCACTCACGAGGAATGTTAACACCAATTCATGCCTCAGGGGAGCGAATGAAATTCAACCTTCGGTTGACTTCAGGCTTTATGTAACCCGATTAGCCATTCTTCGAATCGAGAAATTCGTACGAAATGAGAGAACCTCTATATATTATAGCATACGTCTGTGTTTGCCTGGATACGTAAAGCTCACCTCAAAGTTACCAAATTATTTCTACCAGCTCAGGGATTTATCTCATACTTAATTGGGAACATCAATTTACCCCCTTTTTTCCACGGGTAGTCATAGACTCATTCGCCAATTATCATTTTTCAAATGCTCAAAGGAGCTAGGGGTCGAGATTATTCCAGTCATTTTAAAATGGCTGACGTATGAATAACACTGTATCGTTCCAACTGATTCGAAAAAAATTACGAATCATATTTTGAAAATTCTATAATTCGGAACGACTAACTGCTCTTATACTCTTTCAAACTCTTACGAAGCTGAATGACGAAACAGTGAAAAAAAATCTGAAAGATGTAAGTGCGAAAGTATTATATGCACTAATTCTTACTCAGCTAAAGAAATCTTAATTATTACGAGTTCATGAAAGGAAAGGACTTAAATAATCTAGTCGAGTAAATTAATAAATTAATTAATTTATTAATTATATATTATTTATTAATTCTACAATTCCGAGTGTTAACGTCATTACGAAGATTACGAGTTCATGTTTTTTCAAATTTAATTCATGGATACTCTTGCGCGATATATAGTTCCTACTTTTTGAAAAAAAAAAAAAAATAATTGCATATAAGGCATTATTCGAGAATAGTTATTCTATTCCGAGACCTGAAGAGGGTTCGTTTCGGAAAAAATACAAAACGACACACGATGCCATATTTCTGAATACTTTTTTTTTTGCCCCAAAACTAATTTTGATGCCGGATGACCGCGGGCATGGTTAAAATCGTCTACCAAATAATGACGGAGTATATAATTTTCAGGTATTGCGATTAGTCGTGTTGTGGATTAGATGCTGAGTTCGTGCACCAGTAGCAGAGAGAGAAAAGCTTTAGGCAGTATTTGAATTTAAGAGGGGTGGCTGTTTTGTATCGTGTCGTGAGAAGTAGGGCGGTTAGCACCCTCACGTGTTGCGTGCCTCGTAACAACGCGATATTTAATTGTTCCTAAAGCTCTGCACCCGTGTTTCGACCTTGTGCGAGAACAGAATTGGTTCGTGTAAAAATTAACGGATCAAATGAACAATTTAACCCCCCTGCGTACATGCCTACCCAGGGTATAACGTAAAGCTCAAAAGTATTTGAGGTTCACTCGATTTTTCAACCTTTCATTTATCCGGGAAATATTATATTACCCAATTTGATTTATATTATAATATACGACAGCTGGTGAAAAAATCTAAAGAAAGAAAATGAAAGTACGTATAACCAACTCGAAGAAAAAAAACCAACGAAAAAACAATCGGAGGTAAATTTTTACACCAGAGCTTAATTATAATCTCAATAAAAAAAATTTTCTCGTGAGGTAAAAGAAAGAAATGTAAAGTTATTCATTTTGAGATTGAGAGCTTGCGGTGTTTCAGCGTTAATGGAAACGGTATTTTCCAACCTGGGCTTTTATTTTGCCCACGAAACAACTTTTTCATTTCGTTCTCTACTCGCCCTGTAAGAACTCAAGTCTTTCGTATTTTGCTTTTCGGTCTCCTGCCTCCATAAACACCCTTCAAACGCGTTCCACGAATCTCACTCACCTTCGACTTCTCGCCTCAATACTTACTTCCGCGGCGAAATTAATCCGTGTAACTTTGCGTTGTAAAACAAGAAATTTCCTCTTTTTTTCGACAATGAACTTTACCACTCTGCCCCTTACTACTTCCATCTGGATTATCGCCTCATTCCGCAAGTCGTTACCAATAAATTTCAGACTTATATATCCGGAAGTCGTCGCAGTTGCTACGTCAAGATCGTCATGACCGAAGCAGAGTACATTAGTGTATAGGTATATCGTTAAAAGTGTACTTTTTTTCAAATTAAAACTTGGACAACTACATTCCGAAAATCATAAGTCCGAGCTTCATATGATTTAGTTCATGTCGTCCGGTATTCAACGTCCGACCTGATTAAAGTTACTCGTATAATTAACTCGACCAACTGTTACAGGGTGTAATTAACGATGATTGAGTGCCTGGAGATCGCTCAATTTCATGGCCAGACTATAAGCAATATTTATATATATTTTTTTGTTATTATTATTGATATCGTTTCGTCGTCTAATTATAGATGATCTAGCTAGCTGTACCGTAAACTTTGTTCGTTAGGGGATCAGTTATCTGTTGGGATCGAGATTGGTCAAACTTTCGTCGTCGAGTATCGTTTTCGTTTTTCCTTCTTCATTTTCTTCTTTTTCTATTTCTTCTTCCTCGAGTAGTCTACGGACTAGATGTTTGTATCTACTCTGCCCATTACTGCCTTCCCATCCCTATTTTTTTTTCAACTTTTACTTTTACTTTCAGGTAACACTTTTTCTCTGTCTCTCTCTTGTTATTTGATCCTTTTTTTTTTCACTCCCCCATGGGTACAGATATGCGACGTCAAGAGCTTTTGCTACAGTCTCAGTTTCGTCCCTATCGATCGAACGATAAAAACCGAGCCTTGGGAAGCCCGTATTTTCAACCCGACTTGAAAACATTCCTTCAGAAATCGTACACCGGATATTGAATTAAACAGAATTATATAAAAAATCGTACGATATTTTTCTCATTCGCAAATGATATTTTGATAAGGTCTGACAAATTAGGGTGACATTCGATTATGACTTCTCGTATAACTTCTTTTTCGAAAATAATCCCAAATCATGTCGAATTCGAGGACACAGTGACAGCCAAGCTTCCGGCCAAGAAAGTCCCTTGATATTTCAGACGTGAAATTGAAAAGGAAAAGGGAATGACCGAAGGGAAAAACGGCGCTCACCCAATTACCGATGTAAGAGTTATTTCACCGTCAAGCGAGATTTGAAAAATTCATGACTCCTTCTTTTCGAGCGTAAAAAAAAGGCAGGCTTTTATTTGCTCTACGAAACTACGTAGGTCCCAAAAAACCAAACGAACAAAATTAAGGAGCACACAAATTTTTGAATTTAAATTTTTTTGTTTTCTCACAATGAAAACCTGTTTCTCGGTCACAATAATTTTTCGAAATTTTGAAATTCAAAGATAGCGACTTACTCGAATGCTCGAAAAGTAAATGTTCATTCGTTGGACGAGGGTAATGCTGTGATCGCATGATGACAAGTGAGTCTTTGACCGCACGCGATCAGAACTTACGCAGTAGCGTTCCGTTTCTCCTCTACACTTAAAAAGAAAAATGACGAATGGATGGGATCTGCTTCAAGTTTTTTTTTTTTTCCCCCTTAGTTTTTCACCTCTCGTTGTATGGCCTCGGGAATGAGAGATCTGAATCAGAGCCTCAAAATACAGGCGATTCACCCCCGCAGTGGGTTTCGTGGGTCGATCATCTCTGAAGAACTCTCGCGCGGAATGCCCCCGTAATTATTCATCACACGTTCGACCCTCAGATATTCGCTTTGAAGTTAACGGGGTGTCAAAATTGCCCGTGTAATTCGTTGCTACAATGGAAAAGGTGTTTCAAACCCGCCTACAGAAATCTCACCTTTCAAATACTAACTAAGTAGACTTTGGGGTGTGTAAGGGATGTTTAATGTAATAATTAGTTACGCTATGCTTAATTTAATTAATTTTTACCCACTCTTGAGGGAAAATTTTAACCGTCAAAGGTATACTCCTACTTTTTAAAGATCCAAGCCAGCCCCAAAATGAGAAAATGAGTTTTCTAACTACCTCCGCGCTTTTTTTGCCACACAAAAAGTCTCTGTACTCCTCTAGGTACCCGGGCAGAAATGGATTGGACAATTTCTTCTAGTTTCCAATTTTTTGCAGGTTACAAATTTACCTTTTTATTCCGATAAATTATTCAAATTTTTATTGATTATTTTCCAGGTTCAGATGCTAATTGCAATCCAGCTTGGTTCAAAAAATTGACTAATGAATGTTGAGTTACATAATTTTGATTTTGATATTCGTGATTAACTTATTGCACCTGATTAAAGAATCTTTTTTACCCACACCAATTCAAGCCTGTATACAAATGTGCGGGATTATACGTCCGGACGCATTTTTGGATATCTGGTAATTTTTGTATGACAGCCAGCCATTACCGTCGCGAGGCCCAGTGCCCTATCGGTACTCGTATCTCGGCTTCAGTCCTTCTGCGAGCCTTTGCTGAGTTGGGAATTTTATACAGCTGGTTGACACGCGCCACTCAAACTTTTTGGAGTTCAGATAGAGGCGTGTAATCTGATTGAGAATTCTTTTGCGACTTGAAATTTGCCAGATTTAGTCTCTCAAAAAATTGGACACGTCCACACGAAAAAAAAAAATAAAGAAATTTTTACAGAATGAAATATGTATTAGGAATTCTTGAAATTTTCCAACCTTCGAAAAAAAAAAAAAAAAAAATACAAAACTCATAAGTTTTCTCAAGAGAAAATATGAATTTCAAATAGAGGATTTCCCTTTATCTTTGACTCACCGCATCGTTATGATTCCAAAATATGAACGCCGGAGGCTCTGGACTGTACCAAACGATGCAGGTCAAATTAATCGTACTTCCACGATTGATGTACAGATCTGGACCACCGACAATCTCCGTTGTGGGCTCTGAAACCAAATCGAAATTCATACATTACGGTATCGTCGATATTGTGTTGTAAATTGATGTGATACGATCTATTTCAGTTCTGAAATCTAATTCGAAAAAATTTTCGAACTGTAAAACTATTAGCAATATAGAATATAATTGATAGAAAAAATTATGATGGATTTTTAGTTGAAAAAATGTGCTGAAATATGAATCCGAAGACTTCATGCTTGAGGATCTGGAAAGAGCGTTGAAACGAAATAATCTCAAAACTACATAGAGCATTGATCGCGTGTTACGAATGTGGCGAGCGAGTGGACACGGCCTCACCGCAGTTGTAGCCACAGCCGGATACAGGAACCCCCTTCAATTTTATTTCGCTCGGTTTCGCTGGAAAAATTCAATGCGTTTCGAGTGGCAATCTAACAAATTCAACCCGCTCGAGCACACTCGCAACCATCAAATGTAATTCCACTTCTTTTCCTCTCGGTAAAAAAATTTATGTATTCGGATTCAACTTGCGCATCTTCAATCTGCGTTTTCAACCGCCAATTCCATATCCATATACCCTTACGGAATTGAAATGCATGTTTTTTTTTTTTTTTTTTCTTTATCGTCTGACGTGTACCATCATGCAATATTTACTATTACAGTTGAGTAGATTTGATTAAACATATTCTCCGTTTCGCCTGCGGATGTAAAACGAAAAATTTTTTTTTCATGATGAAAATTGGGACCATTCCAACCACGCTTCATTCAGTTCCAAACTCGAGGAGACATGAGGATCGTGAGAGTTGAAGAAAAACACGGTGAAAATAAGTCTCAGGAAAATTTCTGAGAAACCCGTAAAATCCAATAGAAATTCATCGATTCTGGGTAGCGTCAAAGAGGAATGCCCACCGAAGTTTAGAGAAATATTCCAGAATCTCTAATTCAAATTTTAAAGCAATCTTTTGAACTTCAGTCAAGTGAAACTTCGAGATCAATGTCGATCGTTATAATGAATTTTGAATGTAGCGCAATAGAGATTTATTAGGTAGCCAGGGAATTTTTTCAATAGAATTTTTTGTTACATGAGAACGAAATTCATTAAGATCTCGTAAAATTTCAAGAAATCTTGTAGTAAGAATGAAGAGAAAATTTAACGAATCTCACAGTGAAGGTTCACGGTGATTAACACAATCTAATAGACATTTATGAATTATATTGCAGTAAAATTGTGTCGATCGATCAGATTTCAGTGGCATTTTCCGAAAACGTATTGTGGAATTGAAAATTGAGAGAAACTTTTCAAATCTTACAGTGTAGTCAAAGAGAGCAGTCTATTGAATCTCAGTGAAATCGTACCATGAATCTTAAAATCCAATGAAAAATCTTAACTCTTAATTCAAGCCAAAGAAAAATCGATCGAATTTCAGTGAAAATTTATAGAAATCGTTAAGTCCCAGTGAAATTCAACATAGTATAAATCGGCGTGAAATAAAAAATGGACTAGATCGTAAGTAAATCGAAGGATCATCAGATAGTTTTGCAGATAAATCGTAGATATGAATAGCGATCACGATAACGGAATTAAACGAAGACTTGGCTAGGTGAAATCCATCGTGAATCCAGAAGACGTAATTAAGTGTTTAACAGGGCATGTAAAAGGTATATTTATTATTATTTTAGAAATAAACTGGCTTCTCTGGGTCCAGAGATTGCGACTTGATGGTCTGGTCCTCCAGCCCTCACTTCCACCTCAGCCTCCGGGCGGGTTGAAAAAGCAGTTTGAAAAGCTCGTATACATTTCCCGTCTCGCTAGATGACCTACCCCCCTGTACCAGGGATGAAAGTACACATATGTATACGTATACATATAAATATATGAAGGAATAAACTACACGTGGACACATATCTGGGATGCTAGAGGTAGTGGGTTGGTTGGTTGGAAGGTGGGTAGATGGGTTGGTACATGGGCACGTGTGGGTATGTTTCATGGGTACATGTGAGTGAGTATGTATGTATTTATTTATTTATTTATGTATGTATGTATGTGTATATATGTATAGACGCGTTCACGTTTGGGCGCATCCCATCTAGAAGCAGCGAAGAGAGGTCAGTTCGTAGATCGATGTGAATATTTTCCGGCCGACTTCCTCTTCAAGGATTGACCGAAATAGCCGTAGAGCGTGCTTTGGCCTTTGTGCCTTTATGCGCCGTGGCTCTTCTCCTAGCCAATGTACGTTATGGCTGACCCGTGTGCCAGCCCAGGTGACCCGGTCGCAGAACCAACCCCCTAACTTCAACCCCAACCCAAACCCTGAACTGAACCCAAACCCATGTCTCTTGTTCTTCGTTTCATATACTATATAGACAAAACCTCGGGTTATCATATCAGGGGGGGTAATTTTGAGGGTAAACGAAATGCACTCGACTTTGACGCTGGGAAAATTGGTACCCCTTTTAAAAAACCGGATTGAATATCGATCGACTCTATATATTGCTGTAAGAATGGAATTGAACAAAACGGAAATTGTACGTATATGTAGAAGAAATTAAGTACCTACAATCGTACGTCCATATTCCGTATGTAGCGATAAAGGTTCGTATAGGAACTTTTTCCTTTAACTGATAGAGAAGTTCTTATGATCAAATCGAAAGATTCTGAAAATGTTACAAAAGAAGATGAGAAAATGGGGTTGAAAACTTGTGACAAAGATCCGCGATTGTGGCTATGGCAGAGGTTCTTGCAAAGGTAAAAGATATTCACATGCATGTATGACAAATGGTCTGCAGGGTAAAGTATCGCCGACCCCAAAGTTGCTGGCGTCTTACGATCTCACACGGAATCTATACGTTTGATATTCACCGCAGTTCGAGATTCAAGATTGCGGCCAAGAGGCAATTGACCTTACCGGCGCAATATTTCCAGCCCCCAATCTTCACCCCTTTGGTGATCTAATCACATATACTACCCCTTTTACCCTCTCTCTAGAGCCCCGGAGATAGACACGGATACGAAATACACTATAGAGATTATTTATCGCGGAAACCCTTCACCTTTGCGATAACAACATATAGCGTTTCCCTTAGCAGCCTTGTTGAGATACTCGAAAAGTTAGACGAAGCATTGTTGAAAAGGGACTCTGCTGAAATTGAAAGATGTGAATTTTTCTTTGTTTCATGAAAATTGGATCTGGATCAGGTGAGAACCTGTAATATATCCTACAGTATTAAACGCTGTCCTGGAACATGCGAATGTATCCTGCATAAGGATGATTGTGACTCTAGGAACAGGTTGAAACTCTTCAGGTCCTATTCACAAACTGATGAGGAATAGCTTGAATGAATTTTCGATCTGAGGATGAGATATTGTTATTTATGAACAGCACTAACGTTTGCCAGATCAAATTTCGAGTCTGAACTACCTGCAACACTCCCACTTTCATAAGAGCTGATTTCTTCAATGGAATGAATGTAGCAAAATAATTTCAGGCTTTCGAAGTTTGTTTCAAGTGAATTCCAACGTTTTGGAATGCAAAATGCAAGATAAGGTGACTTGATTGTAATCGATGATTTTTTTTTTCCTTGGTTCTAAAAATGCATAAGTATTGTCCGATACAAAAATAGCGAAATTTTCTGGAGTCAGTCCGAGTCCTCAGACCAGCAGTAGTGGCAAAGTCTCTAGAGGTGATACGATAACAACAGTTGCTACCATTCGATACTTTATATAAATTCGCCTGTTGGCGAAGGTAGGTGGTGGGTAGGTAGGTAGGTAGGTAGGTAGGTAGGTACGTGTCACCCTGGCCAAGTTACTCGAGAGCGAAGCATTGTGTTCCTTTATTCAGGTCGACCGTCAACCTGCGGAATACGATCTCGAATGAATATGCTTTGTGGGCGTATGGCAAACACTGGGAGCATCACAAAAGCCAGACGTACTGGTGTTGCGTTCTAGGTTCCCCGACTGCAGTCTGGGCCGCTCGGGAAATGAGAAGCATTGAAGCTGCTACAGCTGTATATACCTACAGAACCGATACATCGGATCCTGATAAACTGCATTTCCCACCAGCACGGACCCAACTGACTCGACAACATTAGAAATCTGCACGGTACCGCAGGTACCTACTACTACTTCATGAATTGAATTCGACTTCCTCTTATATGTTACCGCATTAAATTCCAGCGGCCAATACTTCGATAAAACTTATCATTTGTAATATCTTTAATGGCATGTCGAAACATTGCGAGAAATACTGCAGCTTATTTCGTCATGAAATGCCAATTTAGCCACGAAAATAAGGAGGGAGTGAGTAAATTCGGATGAATTTTTCTCTCTGGATTTCACCAAGTTGAAGTAAGTAGAGGGTGAGCCTCACACACACAAACAAACACCTAGCCTAGCACCATGTCGCATGAATAGAATATAAACCAGGTGGTTTTATACTTTATGTTTGTTCTTCGATGGGGCGAGCTAGGGTAACACCACCTGAACAAGGGGTTCAACTCGACAAGTTTTCCCACTCGCTTAACCGCCTCTCTTGGTTAGTTTTAAAGTCGACTGGAAGAAAACTCTGCTCCGGAGATCGAAGGTACGAGATCGGAGTAAAGCGGGGTGGAATTCTTCCCCAACATTCCAGAATTTCTAGATATTATTCATCGTACTCACTCGGAATAAGATCACGAGGAATTCCGTATCCCGGATGTATAAGAAAAAAAAAACAAAAAAACAAAAAAAAAACCATAATACCTGCGCGTAGATTTGACTGAGAAATTGCAGACAGGTATGCAGATTTGGAGAACTTGAACCTGGAGAATTCTGAGGGTTGGTTTCCGAGAATCGGCTTACGGTGTTTGGGTAATTGCTGAAATTACAGAGCTATTACTCTGCTATTTGCTAGATAACGTTAATTGATAATACCTCGAAGAGCCGGATAGTTTCTAGACAAGGATAATGCATATTCATCAGGATTCTCACCTGTTGTTTCTGGTTTAGGAATTGCAGAGAGTAGTCATGGCGTTTAGATAAAACGAATAGTATAAACTGCCACGTTAGAAGAGATAAAGAATTATTTCCCGGTAAAAAATTGGATGATTTGAGGATTTGAAGAAGCCAGAAAGTGAATAAAATATGAGTGATTATTCACTCGATCGTCACGACTTCTGTTCTTCTTTATTTTCTTATTTCTCATTCGACCTGCCACGAACCTCAGTCTGGGATGTGAATTATGAATTTGGAGTACCAGGTGTACTATTAAAACACGTTATACGAGCGTACAGAGCGGCACGTAATGGCCGCGGGTTAATGCCGCACATTGTGGGCTAAAAGCTTGGCTATCCTCCTGAGAAGCGGTGGCGTGACCAGTCCTCGGTGTTGGATCAAGATGCAAGAACTAACTTCTAAGAAGCCCCTAAGCACCTCACACGCACTTCTAATTCCGTTTCATATTGTCTTTACCCATATAACCGTTTAATTATTATTTATATTTGGTTCTCAATCAATTTTCAAATTTGATAGGATCGAACGAAACTGAAATTGGGTCAAGAATTATCACAGTTTCCATCAGAATCCTGAGTCTTTCAACAAATCATGTCTGAACAATGTCAAATTCAAAATGTCGAATAATATACTGGGAATAATTTTGATTTTTCGTCAAAACCATGCGCTTGGTTTTGAAATTTGCTGCTCAATCTTTGGTTCATATTTCCTTTTTCTTCTTCGGTCTATTATAGTTGTAAAAGTATAACTTCATCGGTAGGTACCCACCTATATCCTGGGAAAGTTGACCTGTGGAAGAACTTTTCATCCACTATAGCAAGAGCGTGTATTTATTTTATCCCCGACATCTCGTTCTATGTCAGTACATTTTTCTGACGGTAAAAAAGTTGCAACCCGATTAGCAAAGCCACGGGGTTAGCGCGGGGTCGAGGTAGGTAATACAGGGGAGTAAAGTGTTCTTTTGGTAAGTGGGAAAGTGTGCGGAAGTGGCGATGCAGATAAGGTTGAAAAAAAGAAAAGTAACACACTCTCTCTGCCTGATGATGGCTACAATAGGAAACAGAAAAGTGCCAACAAGGTGGATGGGCGAGAGTGCGAAGTACCATATCCAAAAAGAGAGAAAAAAGAGGAAAAGAAGAGTTACAGAAGAGCTAGAACCGGAGGAAAAATCGCAAATTACTGATAAAACTCCCGGAAGTCGGGGACCCTATTTGTCCTATTCTTAGAGCGAACTTCCGCCGCGTTCGCTACCCAAGAAGCCTCCTTATCGGACGGTTGGTTCATCTTATATAGTACCACACCGGCATTCTTCCCAGTCAACAGAGTTTCCCGTGCTTCTCACTATACCACTGCATCCTGTAGCGCCTAGGAGCTTACAATGAAAAGACCCGAGGATCTGTACTTTCCAAGTTTTTAACGTACTTTTTATACTGCAGACGGTTTTCATCGCTCTAACCAATTTCTTACACCATTATACATCTTCGGACCTTTTCCTCTTATCATCCGCCTTTCTTCATACGTGTATCAGTTTATCACCACAGCCGCAGCGATTCCTGATACGAAAAGGAAGCTGAGGATCAAAATTATACTCAAATAATGAACCTAGAAAATATGAGAATCAGGCAGAATTTTCATTCTCTTAAAATCAAGATAGAATTTCAGGATCTTGGGCGCATTTGGCCCCTCGAAAGTTCATTCCAAGTAACAAATATTTGAAATTCTATGAAAACTGATGAAATATTCTTGTCAATTTTTCGAATCTTCAAAAATCACATAAAGTCTGACGAAATGTGATAAAATTATTATAAAATAAATATTCTTGATTTGTTTGCAATCGGATGAAATAATGAATACATGTGACTTGAATCGTTTTGAAAAAATACTTGTCTGATCTCAGAAGCAATGTGAGTGATCTGGTGAGTCATTCTCTAGAAGATGTGCCAATTACCGGTTTTTGACCGCAGCACTGCACAGTTTTGTCGACATCGGCGCCTAGACGCATCCTAGACTAATTAGCAAGTTCGTAGATGAATAACAAACTTTGGTGTAACAGCATCACGCTGCAGTTCGAGCAAGAAGCCTCCAGTCAGACAACTTCTTCCTCCACACTTCTTGTCAACAATTTCCAGTCCTATATCGATGCTATGGGACTATATGTAATTGGCTGAAGATTTTCCTTTTTCCAAAAAATAAGAAAATCAAATTCCTTGCAGAAAATTCATTCGAATTTTTCACATCGATTGTCATACTATTAGATACTTCAACCAGATTTTCTCGAAATTTTTTTGTAATTTCGCTGTTTGATGAATTCAAAATTTCAGCAGCTCCAAGTAGAATCACTTTATCACTGAAAAATTTGGCACAGACCTAGACCCTAGAGTTTAGTTGACCTTGAATTTTCCTTGCGTGGATATAATAGGATGCCTAGAAACAGCTAGGGGTGGCTAGAACGTGCCTATTTGAATGAAAATAATTTTGGCGTCGTATGTCTGCCAGCTAGCTGATAAGCCTTTCTTCTTATGCTTTTTCTCCTTCTTCTTCATTCTCGTAGGACTTTTTTCGTCTCGGCGACCTAATTCGCGGGGCAATAAAACGAAACCAATTTGCAAATATTGAAATAAAAGGCTCGCCCTGCCTCCGTGTATATTCCAGTTTTATGCTTTATGGTCTTCCAGTGGAAGAGACTCATCCCTTTATCTCTGTCTCTTTTCACTTTATCTCGTTTGCCTTAGTTTTCGTTCCTTATGCATGCCTAACATTAGGTATATCACTAGTTGGATCTCGTGTGGAACCATCCTTATTTAATCAGCCTTTACACGGTGGTCTCAAACCTGGGGTTAAATTTAATCCGAATATTCTTCTCCTTCACTCTTTCGGTGGCAGCTTTTCCTTCTTTTCTCTACTTCCTTCCTTTATTCCCTTATATTCCTTTTCCACTGTAGTAGCTACGCTATCATTTTATTCCAGGCCTTTCTCATTCTTCTCTTAATTTCTCTCTCTCTCTCTCTTTTTCTTTCTTCATCCCTGTTACCCACAGGTAACTTCTCTTCGGATTAAACCACCCTTTTTCACCCTTCATATCCACCAGGGAATATATTATTCGGCATAAAAATTCGCCGAGGACAAAATGAAAATTTTTCAAACGGTAGGTAAGTACCTACCTCACTACCTCTTTACCTATTTTCGCTATAGATTAGCTTGCTACAGAATCCACACTCGCTTTTATACTACCCTAAATATGTACCCGATCTACGCCTCACTAGACCTATTCAAAAACTCATTTTTCTTCAGACATGCATTTGGAAAAAGCAGTTTTGTCTAATTATATTTTTTAATTTAATTTTCGAACGAAGAGATGATGACTAGAATTTGTCATTTCGAAAAAAGAGAAACCTGTTCATGACTATTTCTTGACAAAACTTCAATGAAAAGCTCCACCATTTTTTCCTACAATCAAAATTCCGAATTTTACGATACAGCTGCAGAGAACGTTCGAATCTACCTAATTGAATTTTTCTTCAAACCTCGCACTTATGGGTTGAAAAAAATCTCTCTCAAAGTTATCTGTTCTATGATTATGTCTACAATCATTAAATAGTTAGATAAATTCCTCTGTAATCAAGTAGTCCAACGAAGACTGAAACTGATGATCCAAAAATGAATTGAGTCAAAAACGTCGATATGAAAGTGAATGCGATGTCTACATATATATATATTTATTGAGTGATATGGAAAATATTTTTCGACCCTTTGTAGCTGAGTAAATCTTTATTTTTCCACTTTAGCCTTCCAGGTCTTTTGAAAGTGTTCAGTGACCACCGTATGTCCCGGATATTACGCGGCGGCCATCTTCACTACGGAAAGTGTTATTTCCGGAAGCACCCGATACTGAGGCGGGGGTTATTCTGTACACAGAAAACTGCTCGGATGATTTCAACTATATGGTCTCATACCGTGTGGTAAAAATGCGATATTTATAGTGATGAGAAATTTCATCAATAGTGAATTTAGCCTTAATTATCCAACGCCCTGGTCGTAAAATGAAATAAAAAAAGTGCCTTCTCCACCCTTTTTCATCCCTTTACTTCATTCCTAATTCCCCATTCTCGATTCTTTATTTCACGAATAAATTGAGCCCTGAATGGAGTCGAGGGTATATATTTTACGGCCTGCGGGGACCGCGGGAACAATGCAAACAATGTCTGCCAAAGAAGGGGGTTGGTTCGTCCGATCTAAAAAGGGCGTATATACTACTTTGTAGAACAAATCCTTGCAACTGCCCGAGTGTTTACCATTCCTGGGTGGTTTGGTGTAAATTATTTCTATACCTAGTACAGGTTAATACAGAGCTAGATATATAGAACCAAGATATCTATACACAGGTTAATTAATTTCTTGGATATTAATATCCTAGGTAAAGCACAAACTGTTTGACATGTTTTAATAAACCCCTGTGCACCGCTATCAGCCAGAGTCTTTATTACATTTGCCGAAACGAATTTCGTACAGCAAATTTACATAAATGCATGTATTAGTCACCACAGAAACGAGGTATAACGCGAAATGCTCGGTATTGTCCGATACTGAATACCAAAGCTTAGCCCAATTTTGGCCTATTCATTTACAACCACGAAACATTCACCAGTTTAATTAATCACCCAATAATTATTTGCTATTTCACGCAGGTGTAAATGCACCGCAATTCGGTTGGATCGATCAATCCGGATTGATACAAAGTTTTACTGCGTACTGAAATTTCTTCGAAAAACATTTATCATCTAGTTTAATCAGTTTTGAAAATGTTCCGGGGGTCTGGTCGGCTAATTAGTTCATCAAACTTGTAAACAATTGACCGAATATCTTCAAATTATACCTGTAAATCAGTCAGAGAAATTTCCAACTGGATGTTCATTTGTAAACGCTTGTGTAGTGACACATAAGTTTTGGGATTGAGTAAAGATTGATTTTCAGAATCGGCTAAATTCCAAGTGAACCGTCAAGGAGTTTCTAATATATAATTGGAACCAACGTATGGCCGAGTTTTAACAATTTTTTAATTATTCCACATGCCAGGTGTTTTTCGCTGGACTAAGCGCTGAGTGTTTTCACTGATTACGTCGACGTTTGCTCAGGACGTCAAATAACATTATCTTTGTGTCCGAGCAACGCGGTATTACATTACGCCGTTGATGGAATGTAGTTAAGCTGTGCTTCTAAACCGGCTGAAATCCTTCGTCCAATTAAACAGTGAGCAACTCGGAATTATTCCCCGTCAAATATCTCAGGCTATTTACATTTCTGTATAATTAACCTTTGTATATGTACATTCGAATTTCACTTTTAATCATCTCATTCTTCAATTACATACGTACTGCACAGATTTTTCCACTTAAGGAGAGTATTTAAGGATAGTAAGGATACCCCATGGACTTGGGCTTCGTTAGCTAATGCATAACTATAAAACAACCCCTGGTTTTCCACAGACTATATGTGTCCTACATCATTGCACTAGAATTCTAGAATCCTGAGAAAGCCACCCCTGACTATACACATACTAGCTCAGCTTGCACGCCGTAAGTGTTCACGCTAAGCTTTTGGATCACAATTAAAGCTCGGCTGAACTGTTCAACGGTAAAAGATATAGAGGGTGAGCGTAAGGCCTCAGCATTCGAGTTACGAAATTAGTGCAGGAGAGCTGCTGCTGGATAGATGAAAGAGAACCTAATCCCTATAGGATTATACCTTCGAGAAGTACACAGGTATTCCCAAGTTTACATTGCGGCAACTCCAAATTATATTGCTGTACGCGATTCTATCGATTTATCGTCGAATTTCATCACAGGGATGATTCTAATCAACAAATTTTATATTCTGGAAGACTCATTAGTTGATGAAAGGAAAATTTGATTTTTTTTTGGTTTTTTTTTTTGTTTTTGTGACTGGGATTTCTTGTTCAGTGTATTAGAATATACCCTGCAGGGTATATAAAGGATTAGCTGAACTTGAGACGAAAGTAGCGTTGGTGTATTAATTGTAACTCTTAAAGTTTTGATTGTCCCATTAGCATACTTTGGTGACTTCTGGTTCTATAATTTAGGAAGGTAGTTGGTTCTAGTGGGATTTAGATTCCCAAGTAAAGTTACCCGAGCAACTCGCGCGCTACCTATAGGTTTGCGGTATAGGATAAATAATGGTATAACTTTTTTGAGGAATTAGAACGCCAGATGTCATTTGCGGTGGTTTCCTGCGCAGCCCTGTGTTTCTTCTTCTACGTTATGTTTTCTATTTTATCATCTAGCCTACTTTTACTGCACTATATCCCAACGGACTGACCGTTGACAAGAATTCCTACTTGGAGTAGGAAAAAGAAAAATTCTTTCCTCACAAGAAGATGAAAAATGCAGTCTAGCAACTGTGTTTTCGTTTCCATAAAATTACCCTTAGTTTTCTGGAATTTACCATCCCGCGTTTCCCCTATTTCGGAATTTGATTGTGGACAGTGAAGCCCCAACCATCATCTGCGTTATGTCATAAGTAACATAAAATATCAGAGCCAAAATGAAAGGAGTAGAGCACAGGAATCATGAATTTCTATTCGAAGATTTTCTTCTAACAAAAGCCACAATCAGAAGATAAAAAATTCAAAATTGATCGAAAATTGCACTTGCCACATTTTTGCTTTTATAGACGGTATAGGGTGGATGGAAGCTGGAATTCAAGACCAGTAAAAAATTGCACCCTTGAAGATAAAGGCATAGGTGAATATAAAGAGAAAAAAAAAAAATCAAAAAACTTTATATAGCGACGTGGTTACCGAGTGGAATTAATATAAAGTCACGTCAGCACTGCGAAGGGAGTTTAAGTTGAGCTGAGCACTAACGCGCGCGAGTCTCTATAATACGCGATGTCGTGATCGGTGGCATGGAATTAGCGAATCTTACGATCTAAGAGTATTGATCGACCGTCTAGTGCCATGGGCAAGAGAAGGGTTCTCTATAAATTACCTCTTTCACCTGTACTCTTTAATTTATTCATATACACATGCATCGTGCCAGCTCTATATACTCGCATAGCCTTTTCCATTTTACTCTCAAGCACCATATATATTGAATATATTGATTTTGATTCCGGGTTTGAAATAGCAATTGATTTTGAAACTGAAATATATATCCATGTGTGATATATTTACTTTTTTCGAAGTTTCATACTCCTGTGTTATACCCCAAGCAGTGGTGGATATTGTCCGTTGAAGATGGAGGAAATGGCATGAATGAAGAATGAAAAGAGGAGCCTGCAGGTACACAAAGAGAAGATTATCCGAATTTAAAATTAAGATGCGATGAAAGGATGTGTAATCTTGCCGCGTATACTTATAAAGGAGAATATTTCTATTGGGGGTGATCTGCAGCTCAGATTTTCTACCTAGTTCCTTAGCAGCGATCAAAGAGACGGGCATGAGCATGGATTGCGAGACGTAGAGCCGAGATAGAGTATAAGATGTAGAAGAAAATCCTCCGAGACAAGTAGAAGGTTGAGGGAAGAAAAAGAAGAAGAAGAAGAAGAGACGCAAGAAGAAGAAGAAGAAGAGGATGAAGAAAACAAACTGGAATGAAGGAGAATAAAAATGAAAGTCTATGGAAAAGGGATGAAAATGGACATTTTTCGAGGCCGTAGCGACGGTGGATGTTGGGTTTCTTTTGATAATAGAATCCGCCGGTTTTCTTGCGTAGAGAAGCAAGGATGTGGGGTATAGAAGGCGGAGACTTTATTTCACTTTATACGAGGCAGTCACGCGATTCAACTCTCTGTGACTAGCTGCCACGTCAATACATGGGGAGGCTACCTTTTGTTCAGGGAACTATACGGGGAACCGAATGAAATTCTTCTTAGCTTACCTACCTGCGCCCCAGCACCGTAATCGCATTCTTAGCTAACTATTTTTATTGGTTACCCCAACTTACTTTTTATCCTATCTATATACCTAAGCCACCGCTAAAACTCTGCAACTATGCCCAAAGGAGGGTAATGACGCTTCCTTGTCCTTTTTCTTTCCTTTTTTTTTTTCACCTATTGCATAAAACAATCGAAGCACAAAATGTCTTTCTACCCGTTTCTTAATTCTGTAAAAGAGATTTCAATTTTGTTAAATTCTTTTTTTTTCCAGATCTGAACACGAGGTTAAGAGAATTTTGATACGATCATGTGATAAACTGAAAACAATGAAATTTTTGGTAATTCAATTCCGACGACGAGAACAGAAGAATCAAGAACCGGAAATTCAATTTTCTCATTCGATATCCTCACGTAGGTATCCCAGGACATTTATTTCCTATTTTTCTTTCTCTGGAAAGCTCTGGAGAGGATGAAATTTTTCTGTTAAAGCTGATTGTCGTTGCGGAAGAGGAAGTTCCGGCCCCTAGCTTGCACTTCGGATAAATGTTTAATAGCTATTTAATAGGTAAAACTTCGGCTAGTTGTTCGACCGTTAGTTTCCTTCAGGGAACAGGATTTTCAACAGCGCAGCATAGTAAATACGCAAACTTTCTGCATTTTCTTAATTCGCAAAATTTGAGATTTATCTGATCGCCAAATGAGGAAAAATACATGAAGGGGATCCTTTGACAAATTTTCCCGATTTGACGAGAGTCATTTTGCAATTGGTTAAATATCAGAGAATTTTTCGCATATTTTGATGTGTATACCTAACTTGTTGGTTCAATGTGAGAATTGAAATATACGAATGAGGGAATTTGTTGATATTGCCTGGTCTGGTGTGTAATAGGAATGAAAAATTTCGCGTGAGAATATAGGCATCGGCTCAAACGTCTCAATTTGGTATTGTTGAGTTCGCCTCTGTTTTTCTTACTTTGAACTTTTTTCATCACGTTCCAGTTCGAATAAACAGAAAGCGAAGAAGTCCTTGCCCCATTTTCTCTCGCTTGGTGGTAGGTAGTGAGACATAAAGTCGAGGAACGCGACGGAGTGGATATATAGTGTCGTTTTTCCTTGAAAACGAAAACTTGGATCCGAGTGAGAACCTTGCGAGATAAAATGTAGATACCTATAGGTGGCTAGTAGAAATATCTTGCGAGAAAAGAAGAGAGACATTTTTCCAGTTGCCAATAATTGCCGGCGTGAAATCTATATACCTAAGAGAAAATACAGAACTAGAGATGAAGAAAGATATATATATAGAAAGAAATGTCTAAAAAGGCTAAGAATAGCTATTTGCGGTTTTACGACCCCGAAGCGATAACTACTTGGCGAACAGTTTCCAAGCTACGGAGCTTAGGAGGAACTTGGCAAGTGAAATTGGCGAGAAAATTTCAAAGAAAAGATGAAACGGTGGAAAGGTCTTCTGGAGCGTTTTACACTTTTCAATTTTCTTCTTCTTCTACTTCTGCTGCTGCTGCTGCTGCTGCTGCTACAGTTGACGACGATTTTTCACTATAACAATAATTAGCTATTACAATAACGATAGAGTTCAATAATTTATTTTCGCTTTGCATTACGTACGCCGTCCCTTATATATTTATAATCTATTTAGATTCCACGCTACGCTTCACGAAATAACGAAAAGTTTAAAGATTAACATTTACCTACTTAAATTCCTTTGAAGAGTTCGTACCGAGTTTTCATCCAAAAATATTATTACATCGTTATTCATCCGGCCTTGTTAACTTTAAGTTCTCAACGCTAATCGTAAGCCGCCGAGGGACGTTCGCAGGACGACCTGAACTTCAGTATTTAATAAAGTCTGGTTCTGATTCAACAAATGGAATAAAAATACACATTTTTAGAAAAATTTTCGACGCTTTTCAAACCCCACCATTCCTTACACCATTTAAAATGATTTATGTAAAAATGAAGTAAAGTTTAGCAGATAATTCAGTGACCGAAACGGGGCTAAATCCGTTGATCTGGTTCCGAGATATTCTCGACTGGAATTTTGTTTTCAAAATCTTGTTCTCTGAATATCTGAAAAACTATTTCACTGGATGCATACAATATCTAATTCGCTGTAAAAGTTAGGTGAAACCGTTTTAATTTGGACAAAAATCATCAAAATTCATGAATCTTTTCAAACAAAAAATTAATCACACATAAGTCGAGCTGAAACAATTGCAGGCGATTTTTGGGTCTCAAGATGTGTAGGTCTGGAGAAAACTCGACTTTTCATTTTTGGCGTGAATATGTATATTAGTTTTTCTTTTCCCAAACCAGTAGGTAAAAAAAGAAGAAGAACCAACTTCCAGGGTGGCAAATAAAATGAGAATTTTTTTTTCCACGGTGGTTTACGCCTTAAAATATTCCCCCCTTTTCATGTCTCGTGATCTATGAGCCTCGAAATAAGCTCGGTGGGGCTTGTTTTCCACTTCGTGTATTATCATTATTATCAATGTATTATATCACTGGCCCACGCCACTATCTCGTTATAATTAACAACTTTTGATTACAACGACACAAGAAGATGCATCGTCCCGCGAATAAAAACGATCTTTCATTTCAAAACTTACTTCCTTCCTTCCTTCCATGTCACATGGCCGGATAAAACACAACTTGAGATAGTTTCTTAGTTAAGAAACATTTAACATACATAATTATATGTATATCTCTCATTTGATTATAGAAATAATTTTTTTAGTATAAACTCAATGATTTTCATGTACTAATTTTTCGATAAAAAATAAATTCGAAATTATATATCGAGTCCCGGGATATAAGTAGGCGACATCTAATTGGGTGCCGAGTCGAGTTGAAATGAGATAGAACTGGGAACCTTTTTCCTCCCTTTAACGCTATCGTAAATTGCCAATTGCTACCGGTGCTATCTGCGATAATAAAACTGCAATTTGTTCCATAGGTCATCCGATGTACCAGAGATGTTTTATTACTCTGGCCTGGGCTCTAGGACACATCTGGTTTTCCAGCCTCCGGATCAATCGCGAATCAATTTATTGCTACACGATTTTCAAAATGAAATATTAAACGATTCCCGTCTGTTTTATGTTTCTTTTTTTTTTTTTTTTTACTATTGGACGCAAGGGGCAGGAAAACAAAATCGAAAACGATCGTAGAAATTGTTCGAAATGTAATTCTGAAATCGGAAAAATTCACTTCTTCCTGTCAGACTGTTTTCTTTTTTTTTTTTTTTTTGTCTTTTCTTTTTTCGATCATTGAATTTTCCGTACAGAAGCTGATGTCAAAGGTGGACTCACCACGTTCGCCACCTAAGTGTGGACCAGCTCCTCCCCGAAGAGCTTTCGAGCTTTGTCTCGCTACCCGCGTCCTCTAACGTCCTGGGAATTAAATTTCCCGACAGAGTGGTTATTTCATTGTGCGGACAGACGTGGAATCCCAATGTAGAATTCAGTACTCTGTCTGACTTTGTTCATATACCTACCTACGTTGAGCTTGGGATGAATTATTTTCTATTATTCAATTAGACTTTGCCACCGATAACGAAACAAGAAATAAAAGCTCAAAAAATAACAAATTAATAAATAAGTAATTCTTAAATAGTTTTCACGAGCCAAACATACCAAAGGATTCTAATCTCTCGGAGTAAGAGAAACCCAGAAAACGAATCGAATTTTGCAAGTTGAACTATACGAACTCGTGATTAAATGAGATAAAGTCAGAGTAGAGGTTGATTAGTGGAGAAAAAAGGCTTGCAAAGATTTAGTCTCCTCGTGATTTGCGGAACGAGTTTAACATCGGTGAGTATAATTACTGGTGGAGAATTGTTGAACTAAAATAAAGAGAAAGATAGAATAGAATGTCGAGAACGTGATTCGACACCTGCACCGGAGATTCTAGCGGCAATTAAGAATCAGAAGTAGTAAGGACGGCGCGAAGGTACCTAATTGGGGGTCATTATAAATCCAAACTCCTTCTGAACGGAAAGTTTAATTGTTCATCTGTAAAAGTGCTGAGCGAAAGGTCAGGGAGCTGGTTACTTTTTCCCCATCTCATTGCCAACATTTTTTTTCCGGGTAAGAACCGTGCGTAATTTTATAAATCATTCCTACCGCGTTATCCAACAGTCTGGCTCCTCACGCACCCAGCACGATTGAAAGAAAATTTATTCCCCCGACGATTAGCAACGAAATCTTGATTTTATTACCGGATGTCGTTTTTAACGGCTTTGAAAACTTCATCAGTAATCTTTTCCTCACTTTAACCTCATAATTCGTGATCAGGCCACGTGCCGAGTCATCAGATTATGCCGGAAAATACCAACAAGATCTTCGGAGCTTGCAAATTTTCTTCAAACTACGATTGCAATAAAATCAATGGATCAAAAGCAATTTTTTTCGACTATTTTGATATGCCACTGATTATCGCCTTATCATTTATCCGAATTTTCTAATAGTTTGAAGGCTGAACTTTCCAAAACATTCTTGACACTATTAGAAATCTCGTTTCGATCGCAGCATCTTCAAAAAGAGTTATTCTATATTATATAAGCTGATTAGAGAGTAATCAGCAGAATTTGGACGAAAATATATGTTATTTGGTTGTGACGTCAAAGATGTATAAAATTTTTTTGTTGCACTGGAATTTGGTCTCAAGAAAATGAAAAAGAAGGAGAAAGAAAAGAAAAAGAAAAAGAAGAAGAAGAAGAAGAAGAAGAAGAAGAGAGAAAAGCTCGATTTATGAAACTAAAAGTGCGATAGACAAGCTTATGGAATTTTCGCGAAGCTCGCGATCAGAATCGGCTCTCTTTTTTATCGAGCCTATGTATCTTATAGTGCGAAAAAGTATTTCAAGGCCCAGGGGTAGAGAGAGAGAGAGAGAGAGAGAGCGCCTATATAGAACGAATCTCGCAAAAGCTTAAAGAAACTTTGCCCGGGTTCAATCTGCTAAGTGAAAGGCCATGCCCGCGAGGAAAGTCCTGGACCCCAAAGACTTACCTCATACTTTTCTCGAACCAATAAAATTATATCCGTGTCTAGTCGACAACGGGATCTATAAGCTGCAGTAAACATCGTTCGGATCTCGTTCAGTTTAACCTGTAGGAAATTTGTAACCAAAGTAAAAAAAAAGCTGCAAAAAAAAAAACAAAAAAAAAAAAACTGTTTGAATCCTGCGTACAATATTTTGACAATTTATCTCTAATTTTAAACGAATTTTTCTTTGAAAACTTAGATGTAGTCTCGGCTGGATCTCTGGCGACGCGACGAACCGAATCGCGTGAGATTTTAGTACCGCAACTCGAGTATTGCAGCGTAACTGCGGGACCACAATGGCGCGATTCCACTTAACTAAATGGCATCAAATTACTCCTCGCTTAGGTACCATCGTCGACGAATTGTCCGCGCAATCTCGGAGCCTCGAGAAACCCGCAGAATTTATGGCGAAGACTATATTTTGACTGGTCAAAGTGCGGGAAGTTAGAAAATTCGACCTCTAAGGTGTGTCAAATTTCTCGCCACAGCGCGGATCGAGAGACACTTAGCGGATGAAATTCTACTATGAATTGATAAAAATTAAAAACTACCCCAGCAATTGAAGGGGTTGAAGCAAAGAGGATATTATTATCAAAAATTTCCTAGTCAATTAACTGATTGTATTCCAAAATTCTTCAGCTGTTCAATGAATTAGGGATTAATAGAGCTCAAAAGGACTCTCGTGTCTGGGAAAAACAGGAATTTCATGCCGGACTCTAACAGACTTTTTGTTTAAAAACAACAGATGTTTACCAAATTTCTGTGGTTTCAAAAAATCTGGCGTTTTTCTTACCCCAAATTTTTCTATTCTAGCTTTCCATTTCACTTTCTTATTCAGAGGGCCATTGCAAACCGAGTGAACCATCGATGGTTGACAGTCAGAGAAGGGTTTCTCTCAACGCGTTCAGAATACTGGTAATTTCTCCTGTCAGACTCAATTCGAGAAAAAATCAGTTCATCGATCTTTAGCCCAGCTTCCAATGGTACAGATATCTTACAATGGATAAGAAACCGCAGAATTGTTCGCACGATTTCCAGTACCAAGATGAAATTCGCAAACCCGAAGAATGTATGTAGCTATAGATTCCTTTCGTCTCGCTCGGTTAAATTTTGCTACTAAATCAAATGTGCCATCAGGGGTTGAAGCTAGTGCTTCGGCCACGATTCCCGATTGATGTTTCAGTGCTATTTGGGTCGTCGTTAATTATTCGAACATTTGATCACGAGTCTCCAGTATACCTACCTACCTGCCCATCTACATAGACTTCGATAATACATCTATCCAGAAATTGCTCTCAACGTATAGCAGTACGCTCTCTGAGTCGAGGTGGCAACAAATTCTCGGCAACACATTGCCTGGTCAGCAGAAACCCCGACCCTTTATACAGTCCATTTAATTTTCCTAGTGATCCAAGAAAGTGGAACACTCATACATATATACATGTACAACGTATATAACATACGTGAAAAGTGTATCTGGACTAATTTTTTTCTACACTTTGACATTGTACAAAGATAAATTTGCGATACCTCGCGAAACTTTTATTAACTAATCGTATAAGTATCGGAAGAAGGTGATGAAAAACTGAAGTCAGCGCGAAAAAATTTCTATGCCACTTTCAGCTCAACCTTCTGTAAATGACTAGAATCTTTTTCGAATGACTATTGTTCGAATGGTACGATTCGGAAAAATTATGGATCATTCATTGAACGTTCTGGAATATGAAATATTCGTTTCTACGTATAAAATGGAATGATGAAATGACAGACAATGTTGTGGAAGATTGGACGACAGAAAAACGCACTGATTCACTAAAAAAAAAATCATAACTATTTCATTCTTCAATGCTTTTTTTTTTTTTTTTTTAAACCAAATTCATAGGTGACACTATTCAGAATTAGTACTTTTAGGGAAAAAAGAAGTTTTATGGTCGGCCGTTCGAAACAAGAATTCGACTTTGAGATCTGAAGAATGTTAATTTTGAAAGAAAAAAGGACAATGCAGCGGTAGTTGATTAAATTTTCGCTAAAAAAAAAAAAAAAAAAATGGTTGAATCTGTGCCTGAGTATGAATTCGAGTAATTTGAACCCCAAGTGATGAACGAGAATGAAGAAAACCACGTCTGATTGCTTTCAAAATGGTTAAATGATCCGTTGCCAATCTCTTGTACAAATATCAGTAACTCGGATCAATTATATTTCAATCTTTGGAATACTTATTGGACTTTATCTCTCATAATAAGAAAAATATCTCTGTACAGAAAACTGGCTATGAAGTTTAAATTGGAGATTCGATAAGGAATTCGAGGGGGAGATATTATGATTTCAGTCGTAATGAGTTATCAGCGATCGGTTAGGTATATATAATCCGTACTCACAGCCCCCTGCACTATAAGGTACCTATTATTATTACGTCTCGTTATAGGGGAAGAAGGCGGATATCCAGTGCATGTTTCAGGTACCATATACATACCTATTTATTACTACCCCCTGGTATTTGGCTCTGTTCTAGGTAGCTGTGTACGTTGCCAGAGGGAAGTTAAGCGGCGTAGGTACTTGCACACCTGAAGCGAGGAATATACACGTATATAGATACGAGTACACGCAATTTATACATATATACACGTACATATACCTGGTGGTAAAGATATATATAGATATAGAGCTCTATAATATCTCGGATATAATCCTTGCTTCTCCCTCATTGAATATTAGTCTGAATGCTACTCAGCCTTGGTTCTCCATAGCCGTTATAAACCTTATCTCCGGATACAGACACGCCTCATACCCCTAAGGACCCTAAATACCAACGTGCCTCCTTTTCCCTACTCTCTTCTCCCTTTGTACCCCGTTTTCTCGTTTTCTCATTTTCCCTCTTTCCTCTCTTTCTCTCTCTGTTCTCCATTCCTTCCTTCTTCGCTAAATTGCGATTTGCGAAATTCCGAAAGCGTCACACCGCTTATTCGCGGTACGGAGGGCTCTTTATCTCGTCGGTCGATGTAGTTGCCCAACGAAGTAGTACTTAGTTTCCATTAATCAGACCCATAATATCTGTGCTTCTTCTCATCCTTTCTTCTCTTCTATTCAGAATCAGTTTGGAATAAAAGAGGAAAGATGTATGTACGTTTATGCAGTATAAGTAACGATATACACGTATACCGTATAGATGTATATATATATTTGCAGGTGAGGGTGGAAGCGAGGAGAACGTTGAAGTACGTTTAATTTACGCACGTTTAGGTATAATACCTACCCTATATACCTTCACACAGGATGAAACCAGCCCCTATCCCATCCCTTCTGCAGCCCTTCTGCCATTCTGCTTGCCTCGTAGTTACTACCGCGAACAACGCAAACGGAATTACGGTTCAATTTTCACCGAAACACACCGCGGAATTTATTAACTCCGAAAGCAAAATTTCAAATGGGAATAGCCAAGTAGCCTAAGTTGATAGAAGCAACTCTTGCGGTAAATTTCCTCAACTTAACAATAATGCATTTTTTTACCTAAGGGATGGCCTTGCCATTATTTCTATTTCATTTCTAAATTTCTGGTTTTTGTTTTTCTGTATATACAATTTCGATAGTTGATACGTCAATTTTGATTTTATAATCACATATACTTTCTCATTTGTTTTTTTACCATGATGATGGTAATTAGGTTGGTACTGCTTATTGGAAATTTAGATGAATTTTTTTTTCCGTAAAGGGTTACTATTTCAATTCTTCTATATTCTAACGTGCGTTTTTTTTTTTTTCTTTGTTTCTTCGTTTTCACCTTTTTGCAAGAAACGAAACTAGATTTAAAAAAAACCTTTGAATTTCTGTTAGACGCTGTTAAAGATACCGCAAAAAAATTGTGAATCCGAATTCCAGCGAACGATGAAAACGAGTTTATAAATAGGGAGACTGATAAATAGACAAAAACGACCGAAAATAAAAATTGTGTGAAACCGAGAGATAAGATGATGCTTACTTTTTTTTCTTTTTTTTTTTTTCTTTCTTTTTTTAAAGAAAAAGTATCGCATTACGCGTAAGACAACGTTGGAGAAAAGCACTTCTCCGCGCGACTAGCTGGTATTCGTGAAAAATAAGGCCAACTAGCTGGAAAAGCTCGTTTAGTCTGTCAACTGAAACCAGCTCTGGACGATATCCAGTCTGAGAAAAAACGAAAAGCTTCGCTCGGTGTTGGGGCTGCTTGACGCGATAGGTTTGTTCCTTTTTTTTTTTTGTTTGTTTCATCTGTTCATAATTTTCTCTTTCTATTTTTTTTTTCAAATTATTTCGCACTTCGTACGTTGTTCACTCAATCGAAGTCAGTTTAAAACGTCGTTTTTTTGTGTTGATTTTTTTGCCTGACGTAAGCTGCGCGTTAATTAGAAACGGGATTTTTTTTCATTTCCTTTTTTTTTTGTGTGATTGGGATAAAAGCTGCGGAGAGTATAATTTACTTGCGAGTAGGTTGTATATTTTACGTACAAACTTTATACGTGTATTGCTTCGTACAAGTATGACCGACGCTAAATTCCTTTTTTCCGTTTTATAATTTCCCTTTCTTTCTGTTGTTTTTTTCTTCCGTCTTGTTTTGTCTTTTTCGTTTTTCAAACACACACTTTTACTTTTTTTTTCTTTCTTTACTGCAACCGAGTCGCGAGTCTCCGAATAGTAATAGAATTAATTAAGCACGTAGGAGTTAAATACACTTCGTTATTTTCATCCCCCCCCCCCCCCCCTACCTCCCTACCCCTGGTACACCCTTGGAAAACCATATTGAGGTCCTTGTTTGTTTGAAGCCGGGGGCAGGTTCAGGCACGAGTTTTGCCTTTCTTAAATACTCTTTTGGAAATGAGAAGATGTTTTGTTTTTCATTTTTTCCCTTTTCTCCTTCTCTTTCTCTTTTTCTTTGAATGTAGAAGAAAAAAATGTCGTTACAGAAAGCTGCGAAGCTTGAAAGCAAATTAATCTAGTTGTTGAATTATCATTATTATTATTATTATTTTTTTTTTTTTCTCTTTATGACGTTATAATTGCGAGGCAAAGATTTCACTAAAATATTATGGGGGTATCTGCTTTTCATTCGATACGATAAAAGACCGGAGGCTCCACTTCTTCGGGGTTGTTGATTTTTTCTTGTATTTTTCTTCCTCATTAAGGTAAAAATGGATCGTAGGTATGAAGGTTTTCCAAAGCAAGTTCAATGATATGTACATACATATCTATATATACACCTTAGTGAAAAATCTTTCCTAAAATATCTACCTACCGACCCCTAAGCCGAGCTTTTCTTTTTTCAGATAAATTGGAATTATACCTCTGGAGGGATAAAAAAGTAAACACATTCACGTGTCGCGGGATTTTATGGACCCTTACTATACCTATAAGCGACTTGTAAGGGTCTTAAACACCCCAAGCAACTCACTCACATGCCGCACCCTTCAGAGTCTTGCAAAGAAGTGTATATATAATACAATATACAAATTACGTGGAAAATCATAATGATATAAAACAAAGAGAAAAGATGATTCTAAGAAGCAAAAAAAAAGGGGGGGGGGGAGGGGAGGGGGGGATGAAAGAAAATTGCGTAAAAATATATATTATGTATATCTAACGTGTCATACGACATGTGTATCGGTGATTTGACAGAAATTCTTAGACTCGCGCAAGGAAGGCGAGGTATAAATTTTTTCGATTTTTAGCCCGAAGGCAAGTAAAGGTCTGAGGCAGTCTGATACAAATAGAGCAATCTTGTCCGAGGTGACAGGAAGGCGCCTCGGGAGTTTCCACCCTCGGAAAAGCCTCTCAACAAGACGTATTACCGACGCTAGTTACATATGTATATATTTACGCATCACGGAATATGTAAGGAGATTAAATTTCCTCGCTACTTTCAAGATGGCAGAAGCAAAAAAGCAGCTGATGCATGTTAAAAAATGTCTAACAAGAAAAATTGCAATTTATGTTCCAAAATTATCCAAGTGTATTGGGTTTTCTCATTATTATATAGTGACGAATGAACAAATCCAACATTTCTTGAATTCATTCAGTGAATTTGCCTTTCAAGGGATGATTGACGAAAAATGTAGAAACAACAAAAATTAGCTCACAATTCGTGAAGAAATTATTCTTCGGTTAGGATAATCTTTGGGTGTAAAGCGTACACTATACGAATGGGGGAATGATTCGGAGGGCAAGTTTTTTTCCTCGATTTCGGAATGACAGAAATTTTTCTATTAATCGGATCATCGCGCCGCTATTGAATTGGCGCGAAGCACAAACTTCCTCTGGAACATGGATCAAAATTGATACACCATATACTTTCACCCTCGTGTTATTTGATCCTGATATGATTGAGATAAACTCGACCTATCAACGGCGTATAGTATCCGATCGAAGAAATTTTTTTCCTTCTCAGTTAAATTATGTCCTTCCTCTTTAACAGAGAATCCTGCCAAACGTGGGAATGCTGTAATTATGTTTTTTAATTGACATTCAGATTGGGTCTTGGCAGCGTTTTTTCAAACTGACAACATTATAATTGGATTGGAAATGCAGGAGCTTATACTCACTATATTACATAGAGCGAAAGAGAAGAATTTCAGAATGATCCTCGGGTCCTTCTCAATCATTGCTGCAGGACATTAATGTTTCATGGAGGTGTTCAGAACATCAGGAAGAAGGTGTTCTGCTATTTGATTCAAAATTGGGTTCCCATTTCTTTCTCAACTCTCAAAAATCAATATTTTGCTCATCTGGGAGGAAATGTTTTCATCAAAAATTCGATTTTTTTTTTTTTTTTTTATCATTTTGGGAAGACGAGAGACCCAATCTGACATCCGATTCTACAATATCGTCGTCCTCGTGTTTTAAACTCCTTTTGAAACACGCGACCAAGACATGAGGAGCATTTTCAAATTTTCCACTCACCACCGCCAAATAGCCGATAACTCCAAGTAATTTCTCTCTCATTGTCTATTTCCAATCTTACAATGAGATAATATCGTTAGTTTTCAAAAGCTCCAATATAATCCAGACAAAATTTCAATCACGGAACGAAAATCTGAAATTTTCACTAAGGATGGTTCCTTCCTCATTACAGCTTCATTCTTAGCTCGATTCAATCTGCGTCTCGCTGTTGAGTGAACCCAGTGTGTGTACCTAATCATCATGCTCGAGATATCGAGGTCAATAGAGATATCAGAGAAGCTCGCGATGGTTAGTCGTGTCAGCTGAGAGATTCGTACGTTAATATCAGATGACTTAGTCAAGTAGAATTAATCGGATATCATTGCCATTCACCGAATCAGTGGATAGATATGCGAAGTATACATATGTATGTATATAGTACAGATATATGTATACATACATTGAAGCTTGCAGTTCCTAGAGAAATGGGTAATTCAGAGATAGATATATATACAATAGAGAGAAAGATGTCACCGATAGCCAGAATTACATATTTCGAACAGTCTGACGGTAAAATCTCAGCCAGACAACGCCGAGTCAGATAAAACGAGAGGGTCGGAAGAAAGAAAGTAAGAAAGTAAAGAAGAAAAGGAAGGAAGGAAGGAAGGAAGGAAGGAAGGAAAACGGCGAGTGAAGCGAGTACGGGGTCAGTTTACCAGAGCGAGAAAAAGAGAAGAAGAGAAAAATGGAAAAATGGAAAAAGAAGAAGAGAAAATACTGAAGCAAGGGCCGCGTGGACTTCTTGACGAAACTTTACCGGTATCACACAGAAAGCAAATAAATTTATGGGCAAAGTTAAAAGCATTGCAAGCTCAGCAGTGCCGTGTGTTGCGCTGGGCTTTTATTTTGCATTTTTTTTTTCTTCTTCTTTTTTCTTTTTTTTTTTACTATTTTCATTTCTGTTTTTACGTCCCTTATTCGGATGGCAAATGGGGTTATTTACGATAGTGTTCTGCAGGCGTCTGTCTCCCACTGCTATAGCCTATAGGCTACCAGTGCACAGTTCACTGCGTTTATTTTTTATTCAGAGGGTTAATTGACCGCGATATACACCCACACACCGATTCTTTTACATATACACCCGTATATAATGACACAACTGTAGCTATTGTCGGCCAAATCTCATGACAATGTAATTCCGGATTCCAAAACCCAGAGAGAGACCCGATGCAAACGCGCGGAGCTTGCGGATCGCAAACAGACGATAAGGCGTTGGTTGCTCTGGCGTCAACAAAGCTATTTTTTTTTGCCATTCGCAACCGTTTCCATGCAGAAACCTATTTTGGCGAGGAATGAACAGGGGAGACTGCGGGTAACTTGGGAAAGACAAAAAATAAAAAATAAAAAATAAAAACCCAATTATAATAATTTTAACGACGTTTTTCTAGTGCTTTGTATGCTTCTAATTAACACTGGGTCAGAACATTTTTATTCTCTGTTTGTGTCAATATTTTTCTGCATAAAGATCGAGCGAGTCAATCATCTAGTTTTTTCAACCGTTTCGTTAGATAATTTCATAACAGAAGGTTCAACTCTGTGTTTGTATGAATTTTCCAATCACATTTCACGTAAATTGCAGTCTAGCTTTTCCTCCATAAGTTGAAGGAGGTGATCATTTCTAGAGATAGATGGACGATCCAAGAACACGGGCTGGAAATATTTCGAAGTTTTTTTTCATGAAATTCGGGGTGGGATTAAAATTCCAAATTTCGAAAGCTGCCAAAGTTCGAAATTCCGAATTTTGCAAATACCGATTGACAGTTTTCAGAAAAATTATTTCCTCAAAAGTCTACGTAGCCAATTTGAAGAACTTCGAATCGCGATAAATAGCGACAGTTCTAAATTCCGAAATCTGAAGATCCGAAAGGCCAAAACTTCGAATCTCGAAATTCGCTTATACAACGTCGTTTATTTGACAGCTTTGTCATGAGCTTCCCTTAAAATTCCGGATCTCGACTGGACTTTCTGAGATTTTAACTTCCGGATCTTTGGCCTGTCTGCATTCCGAGCCTTCGGAATTTGCAAGTTCTGAACTCTGACGTTTCTAGAAAGTCAGAATCACGTCTCACAATCAAATAAATTCGGAATTCTGACCTTTTGCAACTTTTTGAATTCGAAACTTCAATCCCGCCCCTAAAATTCGATCAATTTGAATCTCCGAGTTAATTCCTGGTCAAATTATTCTCACACATAATGAATAATCGTCAAATAAAAAGCCAGGCAATCGGAATCGTCGCAATGACTATATATTCTAAGTTTTAAGATCGTTAAAAATTGCCGTAACTTTAAAATTCGTGTCTTCTATACCCAGCGATTTCCCAGAAGTCATAGCGTAGCATAACGTGGCGCAGTCGTTTCGCTGGGGTAATTTGAGTATCAGATTGTTAGAGTCTTTGTTTGCTTGGCTCTTGGCTCTCAGCTCTCGTCTCGAGGCTGCTCTTGCAACTGCTGCATACATCCTTCTGCAAGATTATTTAAGGAGAGACAGAGAGAGAGCAAAAAAAAAAAAAGAAAGCTTTCCGGCGTGGTGTCTGAAGTGGCTGCAGAAACGCAGCTGCAGAGAGTCAAAAAATAACGAATTGAGTGCAGCGCTTGCAAAGGATTGAGTCTCTTCTTCGGTCAATCCTTTCAGCAAGGGTAAAATCCGGTGGAGAAACTCTTTGGAGACATTTCCAAGCTTTTCAACTCCGGAATCATTACATTAGAAACGAAAAGCGCAATGTGGTTGGATCCAAATTCAAAAAGAACATAAATTTGGGACAAAATCTTCGACTGTTCAAATTTTTCTTTGTTATTTTGTTTCAACAATTTTTTAGTTTAAAATTTTCAGGTCACATATACGTAAACAGCTGATCAAAATCAAACTCTTTTGAAAAGGGATTTTTATTGGATTCACATAGTTCGGTTTTAAATGTTTTGATATTTGATTAAATTTGTCTTTCCTTATGAGGTTTTTGTATCACCGATTAGTTCTTTTTTTTTTTCAATAAAATTTCTAGACTGCTATGCAGAATAAAACGAAAGAACAACCAAAGAACCAGAAATAATTGCAAAAAACAAAGAGTGTTGAAATTTTTTGAAACGGTGTGAAAACCTTGTTGGCTATAAATGCGGAAAGTTCGCGAATGAAATCAGGTGGAAATATATGGAGTTACCCTACGTGGTTCATTCGTGCGATAATACAGGCAGCTCACTGCGTTTAAAAGGCAATCTCGTACTATTACTTTTTATTGCGAACCTGACCTAACTTTACGATGTACTTGCTAGCTAATTAAGCTCTCGATTACGCGCTGATGCCTTTGCTTTGTTGCAGGGGATAGCTAGGTAGGTACAGAATATATCTATAGGTACGAGGTTCTCGTTGCAGAAAATACGACTTATAAATTAACGTACATACCCATGTGTACCCGCAACAGTGCGAACTACATTTTCTGACATTAAAATATAGCTATACGGGAAACGGAATGGAAAACAGAGAGAAAAATAGCATAGAGCGTATAAATATATATGTCGAGAAATATACGATTCCGTTGTACGCAACGTCGAAAAATATTATCAAGTAATTACAACTAGGTGCCAAAAAAGCTTCGAAAAGTATCGATAGCCATGCCAATATCAGTATTGGTGATAAATCTAATGATTCACTAGTAGGTAGGTATCTATCTCGTTTTCAATGATTTTGCAACAAACTTCAACAGTTCAGTGGCAGATTTTCTCTCACGAATGATGTTCCGAATAACTTGAGCACTTACGTCGTAGTTTTCCTATCATTGTCGCTTTTTCTGAAAAAAACAAACTAATAAGCTTCCTGAACAACTTTTTGTTTCAATATTATAGTTGTTTTTCCTTTTGTTGCGAATGATCATCGGCACAAACCTGTACAGTCTACTATAGTAGTTCTTGCATCGTCAACGGGTTTCAGCACAAACTCTAACAGTAAAATAGTAATTTTCTCACTGCCATATCATTTTTCATTGCAAATTTAAACCATTGAATGGTATATTAGTTTCATTGTCAATGGTTTTTCTATAAAACGTGAACAACGGTCCAACAGTACTTCTTCAATTAGTATTTCCATTGCCGGTTGGTTTTGGTGCAAGTCTCGGTATCCAAGTGATAGTTATTTCAGTTCCCAAAAACTTTTTGCGCAGGATTACCTATAACTAGGACCATTGAGAAAAATTCTAACAGAAAGACTCATGCCCAATGCCTGTGGCTCGTTCCTCAGTAGTTTTATTCGTTTTCTTGTTCCCATTCAAAAAGTGGAATAATAGGATAGTGTGAATTCCTTTCAAGATAGTTTCAAACCTATAATCCAGACCGCCACACCTTCCGCATAATAATATGAGCACAGTTTTAAATGGTAATCTCCGATCGGGCTCGATCAAGGTGGAAGTTTTGCTGCATCCAAAGTACGCTATAGAGATAGGTATATCCTGATTTCATAGATAGAAACTCCCGTCTTGAACCACCAGGTTCTAATATATATATAGATATAGAACAATATAATTCCTACATTCGAAGCAGACGAAGACGATATGCTGGCAGATTGCCGACTGAAACCTCTCAAATCTCAAAGCTTCAAGTTTCAAGCTTTACGCTTCAAGCTCGATCAGCGCGAAGGTTCAATTTAAAGGACGACTTTAAAGCTCTCTACCAGGTTGGATTTAATAACGTGGCAAGATGTTTTGAAGCACCTTATACCTACCAACCTACCCACCTATATCGCGATGAGGGTAAAGAGAGAGAGGCGGACACAGGATGAAGAGAGAATTTGCCTGTATAGGGCAAAAGGTGAAAGGTTAAAGGGCGTCGGCGTTGTGACGTAATTAGACAACCCTAGAGCGTCGGGGCGCCACCTAGGGAGGTGTACGTAGCACCGCAGACGTTGAAACTCACCCCTGGATAAGAAGAGAGACAAGTACAAGAAGCGAGAGAAAAGAGAGAAGAAGTGTGAGCTTTTCTTCAAGCTTCTCGCTATCTCTTCCTTTTCTTTTGCCTAACCACCCCTTCCCTCCCTCCTTTTTTTTTTTTTTTTTTTTCTTCACCCTTGTCTTTTTGTCACCCAGCAGCTTGTCGGCCTGTCGTCGAATAATAACGCCTTTTTTAAGAGCCCACGATGATACCTTTTAAAGCGTCTTTATGGCACTTTATGAGTGTAATATAAGACCTGGTTATAGTATGTTATACCTACCTTGAAAAAGGTAGGTATATGTATACCGAGCTTCTCAGCTTTGGCAAACTAGGCGATCATCCACCGAGCCGGTAGAGCTTTCTGCTAACGCGGATGCCGGGAATATTGGTGAAGCGATAAACGGGTATGCATACTCTTGCTAAGATGAAGTTTACCTGGTTTTACATCCGACTTGTAAGCTCGTTTCACCAATGTACCTATCCGATGCAGCTACGCGTTATTATAGGGCATCGAGGCAATGAAACGGATAGGTATTCATGATTCGAGAAACGACATCCCAAGCCTCAAACTGTTTTTGAACTACATTATACATCGCAAGCTTTTTATACTGTGAAATTACTAAGTTTAAGACCTTTGAGCTTGCAGTTTGTTACGACAAAGATTTCTTGTCATAATAAGCTTTTTCTGGGATTTCATGCGATCGTGTATTTTGAAGTTTATGAATGAACGCGGTTGCTTTTTGTGATACAAGTATTCGAAAAGCTCAGTGCTCAAGTTATCTGAATAGTTCGAATCGAGTACATCGAATTGAGATCAAAAGTAATCTAATTCCTTCATTAGAAAAAAATTGAGATGGTCAGAAAGCGCGAAGATAAGGATATTGAGATGGTTTCAAGCTCTGGAATTCATCTCTTTGGTTGTAATTCTGAGAAGTAGGTACGTAAGAAGAACCCTTTGTATAATGATTGCCAAGGATTGAGTGAGAATTTGAATTTTATTAACTCCCATTCACCGGGTTGGAAATTCTATTTATTATACTTTAAATTGAGTTAATCTGACAATGGGTAAAAAGTGGGCACTCAATTCATACCCATCGACCGTAATTTCAACAATTTAACTTTTATTGCCAACGATCATTTCAGTCCTGACTAATTTTCCAACCCTCGAGTAGTATCAAAAGGTGATTCCAACCGATTTGTCAAAATCTAATGACATTTGTGTTCTACAAAATTGAAAGATTCTTCTTCTGGTCTTACTTACTCTACTTTCAACATAACCACTAATCGTCTGCAAATTTGAGCTCTTTCATTTCAACTATTATCCATTCTCGAACAAGATTTTCATTGTTTCTTGAATACCGCGTGTAATGAGCTGAGCATTAAGCTCAGAAAATGAAGAATATGGAAAGTATGGCCCGTGTACAAAATGAGGGAAGAATAAGGCCTGGAACGATAACAAATGAACGCTGGTGGATTATCTCAGCTTTTCTGTCTTAACTCGCTTAAATATCCAAAAACATTGCCGAGGAGCAAGAGGGAAGTTTCAGAAAGAAGCTTTCGGCAAAGATTTGGGGTCAAGCGACTCGTAAACCGTACGGTCATGGGGGAGTTGAAAGAACCGGAAATTCGTTGGCAAAACAAAAAGGCTTATTTAACTTAGGGCGAGTTATTATTCACGTATTTTTTTATTTCTTGTTTTTTTCTCTCGCTCTTTTTTTTTTCTAATTTTTCTGCAACGGTCGAACAAAGTTGTGCGAACAAATTTAATATTACTGTATTACGTTCTTCCCCTATACATCCTCGCCGCCCTTCGCCACCGAAGACCTTCGAATAACCTAATTAATGAACATGCTGAGCCAAAGCTAAAGCTCAGCCCAGACTTCATTAAAAACAAACGGCCCAACGCGAACCCGGACACTGGGCTTACTGGTACAGCTTTAACCACAAAGCCACCAAAAAGCCAAGACGAGAGAGAAAAAAAAACAAAAAAAAAACAGAATATTAATTAAACGATATTGTTATGCAGGTTAGGGTAACAATGATGTATCCATGAACCCATGTACCTTCGTCTCCGCAGTCGTAAGCCCACCTTAGCGGAAGAAAAGCTTAGTGCTTTATTAGCGCGAACATTTTTATGACTCTTACCAAAACCGCAAGCACCAGCGTGTAAAGGACAAGTGATATAGAAGAGCGTGGAAGATAAACGTGATTTAGAAGCATAAAATTGTTTTACGACTTCATTGACATCTTTAAACAAATTCGAATACTTTTTCCACGTTCTTCCGCTGAAATGATTTTCGAAGCAATTTCGCTTGGAAATGAAGGAGAAAAGACATTTAGGAGTTGATACGGACTGCGCGGACATGTTTGAAAAAAATTATTTGTAGTATTTTTTTATTTCAAAATTTGTAAAACGAGGGCATGAAATTTCTTCGTTTTGAAGTTCTTTCTGAGGAAAAAATGGACAGTCCTGAATTAGATATTTACCAAAATCAATAATCCAGTGACTAGTCAGTGTGAGTTTTGTATTTTGAGTTACCAGAAGCCTCCTAAATTTATAAATACGTATTTGTAGTATTTCGACTTCAATTTTGAATGAATAACTGTTCAAATAGTTCGATACAATGAGTTCCGATAAAAATTTCATTTCAAGCAAAAAAATAAAATAAAATAAAAATCCATTTTTCGTTGATTGAAAAAGTAAACATTGAAGGATAATAGTTGAAAATTTTCTATGACTCTGGCTATAAATTGAGCAGTAATTTCTATGATACCGTGCGATAAACAGCTAGTAGTTTAAATCGCGGTCAGACACGAGGTGGAGAGCGCGGGATTGCGGTCAGACAAGACACGTACATATATATATATATATACATACGTATGCAATATACGTTGGTGTGATACGGTACGTGAGCATGCAGGTGGTATAGTTCGACGATTAGCTAATTGGCTATGCGAGTCAAAGCTAAATCCTGTGGAGAGCTGTTTCGCAATTGCATGTTACCGTTTCCATACTATGAAACGAATGGAACGAACGGAACGAACGAACAGAACGAACGAACGGAACGAGAGGGTAGAATTTCGCGCGTAACACCCTCAAAGCACGTTTGTTGTCGAGTGATTGACTCCCCTATACGCCAAGTTAATTACCATTCCCTATAGTCCCTAGCCCGAAGAAGAAGTTCAAGCCTATCTCATTTCCGTTTCTAGTGCGTTATCTGGATCTCGTGTGTCAATCAGAGAGGGTGAAATAAATTAGAAGAGGACAATAATTACGGGAGAAAAATATAAAGAAAAATGGATAAAAGTAATTCTATCTTAATCCCCGCTCTTTTTTTCTGTTATTTTTATTTATCTTAAAAAAAAATTTTTTCTTTCTTTTTCCTGCTTTGACCTCAATGCTGCTTGTTTTAATTTATTTTTCCACCTCGTTTCCGGCAAAGCTGCAACATATATATATATTATAGTTACCCAACCACCCACCATCACCCACTCTCTCTAACCGAACGACGTTATTGCGAGAGATTTTTTTTTTTTTTTTTCAGACAGAGAGCGAGAAATTAAGCGGGTTAAAGTGTACCTTTCCATTTACGTAGAGGAGAAAAATACTCCAGAATCGTTCAACCCTTATAAACCTTTGGCCAATGATCGTATGGGGCGCAGGAAATGAATGAGCGAAGGGTAGTTTCTTGTTATTTACGCCTATTATGGTTCATCCCCTACTGAACGATATATACGTGATAAACGTACAGTGTATAATCGGACTAAAAAATCAAACGAACCGAAATCTGTTATTACTGAGAAAATGAAGAGAGAAAAAAAAAAAAAAACAATCAAAGAAGAGCAACGGAATTCTTCAAATTACCTCATCGATGAAAACAGCATATGAAAGTGAACAAAGCTGAATAAAATTCATTCGTAAGGTAAGTATACCAATTACTGACCCTTTAAGATCCAATTATTGACCCTCATATTTTTTCAAATTTTAAATCAATGATGAGAATTCTGAATGTTTCCATTACACAAAACAGTTGCTAAAGACTCGAAGAATACGAATTGATTTTCTTTATCATTCCGGAGCTCACGGATAAAAAGAAATCATCTAAAAAGGTAAATAATTGGGACAGGGTCAGTAACAGGTACACTTACCCCATCAGGATGAAATAAATATCGAAATTGGAACCAGTAAAACAGAAATCTTCAATGTCCACTTCAATTTACCTGGATTTTATAATAAATTTAAAGCCGTCCCATTTTGCCTCACTTTTCTATATACTTAGAGCCTGAATCATTCTGCAATAATTCGATAACAACGTAACAGTACCGAGTGTGATGTGGATCAACTAATTTCCGAATCATCGTTCTAGAAATAAATGGTTCTCTATTCCGGATCGCTAATCAGAGACAAAGAGTTGTAGGGGATGAAAGGGGAGGGTGCTAATAAACATGGCGTGACGTTGGGCAATTGCAGTTAAACTCGTATAGTTGGCAGGTGAGGGAGTGGTGGCGATTTATCCGCAAGTTTATGTGTCTGAGTGAGTGTGTGGATGGTATGGTATGGTATAACCGATAATTCGGCTAGCTTATAGCCAGCAAGCGATAGGAAACTTTTACCCGGTTATTATGCAGTCTGACTCGATCGCGTGGTGAGCTAGAGGCTTTTAACTCGCTCCCCAAAATATCACCCGGAACTGAACGAACCACCGTTTCTTATTCAATAATAATTTTCCCGTATATCTAGAATTGCCGGAATAAAATTCACCCTGAACACACATATCATCAAGCACGAGTATTCTTCGGGCTAATGCGGCAGCAACTGAAACTTCAGAACACCTAAATTCACTGGCGGAAAAGATTCCATACAAAAAAAAAAAAAATAGCACAATAGAAATCTAGGTAATAGGCGACTTACAGATTTCCTAACCGTATCTGATCTATAATGATGAATACACAATTCTTAGGAAAGATGTTGATCAGATAAACGATACGTATTATTCAGTGGCGAATTATAATAGTTCTGAAATTGAGATGAGGTTACAGATGGTGAATTTCTGAAAATTTCACATTTCTGACAGCGTGATCGTAACGTTTTTCTTTAGAACTGATATCTGAATGAAGTCTGGCAAAATGAGGAAAATAATAGCACAACTGTTTTTCCTGCAAAAATTCATCCAAGGGTAGTTGACCGATGACTGCTATCTTATTTTTAATTGTGTAGGTTTTTGTAGTTCATCCACGATCGATTTATGAAAATTTTCATTTCTGAAAAACGAATTAGCGAATGATTCAATTCGAAATCCGTGTGTGCGTGATGATTCCACAAAATACTTGAAACTGTCACTTAAAGTCAAGTATAGTTCACTGATCACAGTTTTTGAAAATTCAGGAATTTTTTACCAGAGGCTGGAATAATTTCGATCAGAATCGATACCTCAGGATCGTTTTAAAAAATGGACAATATGTCCCTTGAATATTCCGGAAAATTTTTTGTAAAATGCGGTTACAACCGTTCTGATCTTCACATATTCAGATCGTTTATTGAATCTTTTGACAATTGATTTGACGAAGATATTCGACCCTTTTAATTCTGAAAAATGGTAAAAACTCGTTCTTTCTCAAAAAATGTACATCAAATGAAGACACGGATATGAGAGGATACAAAAAATGATTGAAAATGTGCTTTTCCTTTCATATCTCACTGATCCAGAGAAAAATAGCTCCATGTAAATTCGAAAAGCAAAGTCATCTTCCGTGTGGCTTGTACACAGTAATAAAGAATAAAACTGAGCATAGCGTGAGATGGAGCAGTTAAAAGCTTACGCAGATGTACTTCGAGGGTAGGTATGGCAAGGGCAAAATGTACATACCACATAGATCCGTATACGTTGTGTGAAAATCGTTGGTGAAAATCGTTCTGTGAAAACCCGTGAAAGTACCAGTCTACTACTATACTTCGTCGAGTCGAGGCGTAAAATGTTCAGAAGATAAGAGTATATACCTACATTGTGTAAAAAGTTGGATAATATTTGCCCTCAGGAAATATATAGGCGACATGGTCCACCGAGTCCTGCAGCAGAGGTCATGTCACCGGGGGTTGAAGAGCAAAAGCCGAGGGTGACGGTGTAAAAAAATTATTACCTACCTTGTGAAAAGTCAAGGTATGTGTAGCTAGGTACATATATATGAAAAAAAAAAAAAAAAAAAAAAAACAGTCGGAAACTCGACTAGGAAGTTCACCAGCTCAGTATGTCATTTCAAAATGATACCAAGTCGAAGGTAGGAATACCGAAATTTTTCTATCCTGTGCGGGTATAATAGAACAGCACTGCGAAGTATAAAAGCACAAATCGTTTTTGAGATGCTAAAAGAAAACTAAAATCAAAAATAAGTAAGTGGATTCGTAAAGTTTTGTGCTTTAGACGCGTTCTATTCCTGAATAAACGACCGCCACGTATTAGAAGTAGGTATTATTTATTGCTCGTATTGAGATTCAATGGCAGAGTATATAGGGCGGTTACTCCTCTACCGCTTCGGATTCGTCTAGGTTGCTGTTAAAATTTTTATTGTGCCGTAAATCCGTTGGATATAGTATAGAGTAGCGGTAGGTAGCAGCAGGAGAAGCAGCTCCTATATAGCTTCCCACGCAAGCCGCGAAGTAGGGATATCGGTGAAAATTTGTAACCGAAAGAGCAAAAAGGTCTTCTTGTACTTTTACGAGGGTTCAACGTCGAGCATAGAAAGCTTGCACGAGCTTTATTAGGGTTCGTCACATGTATTGGAATGAATTAAGGACCTTAATACCTAACCGACCGATGCGAAAATAGAAAATCCCTCAATTTTTCTGATAGTTATAAATTATAGAGACTCAAAGGAGTATCAGGATTCCCCCAGTCTATTTTTTCAAAATATTTTTAAACAGCTATATCTTCTGTATATTAACGAAAGAACAAGGAGAATATGAGTAACACAGAACCGTCACTGAATTACGCTTATCATACTCGATTTATACATTTTTGAATACAGGATCCAAAAAAAGTAATATTCTTGAGAAAGTTTGATATTGAGGCTCGTGATTCAGAGACAGAATTTTTTCTGAAGCTATAACATGTAAAGAAGATATTTTCTGCATGACTGAAAAAGCTAGGTACGTTAAGAATTTGGAAAATTTCGTTAGAAGGAAAACTTGAGGAATTTATAGAGGAGTGAGTGTTGGTTTATTCATAAAACTGAGACAAGGTATTATGAGTAGACCTTTTAGGAGTAGAATAGAATTTTTTTTTTCAGCTCCTCTACGCCGAGGCGTTGCGCAAGGTAATACTTTTTTCATCCTATACCCCCATGAAATTACCACAAAATTGCCCCTCATAATTCGGAGGTATAAAAATTTCAGAAAAATTACTAAAACTTACTTTTAGAATGAACTGTGCCTACACAAGCCTACAGAAACAAAAAGTACTCTGTTTCATCATTGTCGCAGTTTTTGCCGCAAATTTTTAATGTACTTACTTAGAATTCTTGCATATTCATACAAATTGGAGGTACAAACTTTGGAAAATTCAATTTTTACTCAAGGGCTAACGTGAAATCCAACCCTTTAAACGTGTATGCAGATTCTCAGAGGAGGTTTGTTGGACAGATATCATGTCTTCTGTATGTACCGTATATACATAAGTTCGTGTCTGTTTCATATTTTCACGAGGAATTCCTTGACCGACTTGGGAATTTACTTTATCCACCTTTCATACGTGATCAGGAATTTCCCCAGTACTAACCTAGTATAGGTATGTACATGCATGCATCAAATTTTCATACGAACAACTTCCATCCATACATGGAAGAAAGACCACGCGAACTTCGCGTGCGGATATTCCTCGTTTTTGCACACAATTCCATATGATACATATATATGTATACTTGTAAACACTGCAGAAATACACTCGCCAAGTTATCTAAAAGTTATCCCTCTTCTTCTCTTTCTTCTTCTACTTATTGTTGTTATACTCCAATGTAAACTCATACACAAATGTATAGAAAAGTCAAAAAGTGTGTCTAGCGATGTGAACATAAGAGTGAAGAAAAAGGAAAAAAAAACAAAACAAAAAATAAGAGGAAAAGAAAAGAATAAGTTTTGCATACGCAGCGCCCTGCGGAGAATGGTGTACACAAAAAGTTTGCTCGTTTCTTTTTTCAGTTATAAGAGAACCTGCTTTCCAATTTTAGTCAAAGATTTCATTGAGAGGCAAGGACCCTAAAATTTTTAAGAAATTCCGAAAATTTTAGATAGGATGATGTAGTTTATAACTTGTCATTAAAATGGAGGCTTAAACCGCTTGGTCATCCGTCTTCAGGCCTCACTATCCGTCTCTATCTGCCCTCGGCTCCCTTTTCCCTTGGAATGAAAACCCCATTGATAAGATTCATGACATAGTTACAAAGGGATATACCAAAGACAATTTGAAATTGAATAGAACCGAAGACCTCACTGTCCCGGGTAATCGGTTAAAAATTTTCAGATACTCAAATCCTGGGTAAAACTAGCCGAGGATAAATGGAAGGAATTGATTGAACGGAAATTATCCGGCTTAGTGATCGCGGCTTGAAAATAGGGAAGAATAAGTAAAATGCTGAGTAGGTACATATCGATTAGCAATTATCGATAGATAGTTTTCGTCAAATTGATTTGGAAAATCGTGTGAATCATTCCGAGAGATGTTATTCGGGAAAAGTTAAACTAAGATTTAATTTTCCCCCTTTTTTTTTTATCTGCATTCAAATTTTTTCGAAATGCGGCTATATTAACTAGCTGATTTTGGAGTTTCGGTTCAGTCAGAGTGAAAGTAAGTATTGAAGAAGTGCGGCTTACCGCGTGAGGTCAAATTATGCTAATGCAATTACTGCGAAGTAATACGACGGGATTGTTGAAGGAATCAAAATATTTGAATAGAATTCGGAGGTCTCCGCAAGCCGCCTCCCTCATTTCTCCATCCCACCAATTCAGAAATATTATAGAGTCTTAAATTCGCGAGGGGAATTACTGATATCGATTCTCTACCTAATCGGTTTACTAATTCGGTTAAGATGGAGCCAAGATATCTCGTCTTCCAGGGCTTGAATTATACAACTTGTTGAATTGAACCCGCTAGTCGAAATCTTTTATGGATTAAAACTCCAAAGGCATACGGCGAAATGGATTAATACTTGAAAAACATTAGCTAAGAGTTTTGGAACGTTATCAGAGATCGATAAAATATCAAAAATCCAATTAATACGGCTTAAAAATATCTGGAGTTTGTTTCGAAAGAACAAATTCATCAAACGAAGTGCCAACCTAATTCAGGATTTCACAGAAAAGCTGTTAAGATTCTAACAATACCTAAGCTTGGTAAAGTGAAGAAATTCATCGGCAAAAAGCCGAAACAATGGTTCAAGAAGATCTTAAAATATAAAGGGAAAAAACCTTTTGAGGAGGAAGGAAAATGGCCGATAACCAATGAAATTGGTAAATTCTTATAGTCTTGATATCATTTCTGCACAGCGAGTGCCTTTCAATCTGATACCAGCGTGGAATTGGGGACGTGATTTTACAGTATACGTGACGAAGAACGAATCCGCGGGCTGATTCCCGCAAGTAAATTAAAGTGAATGAAAAACCCTGTTTGCGAAAGAAGGGTGGCAGGCATATTCCCCTGCTATAAAATACATTCGACTCGGAACTTGACACCGAAACGGTGAAATTTTTTTTCTCCACATTTTTCGTTCATAGGTATTGATTTTCGCGTTATTAGCACCATGAAATGCTTTGGTGATCGCGACCCTTGTTGACGCGGTATGCGTTGGTAGTCAAAAGTGACGTGGATCGAGAAAAAATTTTTATTACTCCTCATGACTTAAATTTTCCAGATTTTCATCGGTTTTTCTTCAGTTCGTTTATATTCATTCATTCCTTTTTATTCCTCTGATCAAATCTGTTCCCTGTTCCGATGAGTATAAGAAAAATTCACTTGCTTCCATGAAAATGTGCAGAATACAAAACAGGAGATTTCTTTGCTTGCAGATTACTTTGGGAAGTTGAAATCGTGAATCGCCTAACTTGAAGGAGATATATTGATAATTTTTGGTTCAAAAAACTTACCGACAACATCCAGATGGACAAAGTGGCTCATGTGTGGCGTCGTTGATACTTGACACTCGTATATCCCGCTGTCACGATGCTGGGGATACTTTATCTGCAACGTCCAGTCGTCCGTTTGAGTCTGGTGGATTGCTCTGAAACGCTGGTCACTCGTGTACGTGTAACGACCCACCGTCAGAAGGTGAATGTCTCTGTGACGAACCCAAGAAACTTGGAGTGTCATCTGAAATCGCAAAGATATACGATAAATTATTCATATCATTTTTCAGAACTTGACATACGTCGTGATGAGCCAACCAAGTCTGCTGACATGTTCATATCAATTTTTATTATACTTTCGCAAGCTCGAAATTTCATGAATTTTATACTTTGTTGCTCAATGGGCTGATAGTGAAATCACTACGAACAAGTTCAACTGTTTGGAAAACTTTGAAAACTTTTAAATCAATTGGCAACAATGGTAACGAGAAATAACGAGGTGTTTCTATCCTGTGGGAGAAATACAAACAATCAGCAGTAAATCCGTTCACCTGGAACTTTTCATCGAATCATTGCCAATACGGTACAATGTTATTTCGAAATTGGAATTGTTCTGGCGAGCCGTTCTAGAGATTTTCTGGTGCGATTATCGGATGGACAGAGAAGCACTTATCGTTCATCATTAGAATGATGATTTTCGGTTTCCAGGAGCCAGGATGATGATGTTTTCTTCAAAATTAGTAATATGCTTATATGATCCAATGCAATGTTACGTCGGAATGTAAATTCTTCTAGCGAGCCATTCCAGAGATTTTCTGCTAGAAACAATTAAGGGGACCAGTATATGTCGCGGTTGTAAAAATGAAACGTGGTCCAAAATCAATTAATTTCTCCACCAAAGTTTATTTTACATCATTATAATCATGTCACTAAAAATCAGTTGCTGCACGAATTGAGGCACACCTTAGGTCCGATTTCACGTTCGCATGAACCGAATTGTTCGGAAGACGCGCCGTCATAAATTGAACGAGCGAAATTGAATGAAAAAAATTATCATAGAAGATATGGCCAATTTTCCGAAAATCGAACATTTCTTTTCCACTTATTTGCAAATAACGTTGACTCAGCCTAAAAATTAAATTTTCCAATTTCCCTCATTCAATTTGTGACGGCCTGTATTCCTTCGAATCTTGGTCATAGATAAGTCGAATTGGACCTACGGTGTGTCTGAATTCGTGCAGCAACCGTTTTTAAGTGCGATGATTATAATGATGCAAAATGAACTTCGGTGATGAAACAAATCGATTTTGGTCTATGTTTAATTTTTCCAACCACGACATAATGCTCTCTTTAACAGATGGACAGAGAAGAACTCATCGATTATAGTTAGAATGATGATTCTTGGATTTTAGAAGCCTTGACGACGAAGATTTTTCGATATTTGATAGAGTCATTTTGGAGTCGATATACCAATACCGTTCTTTTTCAAATGGAAAGAAGTTGTGACTGCAGTATTTTCGGTCAGTATGAAGTGAAGAAATGATGAGATTAATGGTAAAGGGATGAATATCCCAAAAGACGGTATATGCAGGATATATTATATAATCGTGACGCGTGGATCCCATTGCGGAGAAAAGGGGATATATATATATATAATATAGCGCGTCTACGCGAGTCCTTATCTCTAGTTAATAGGACTACTTTGCATATTATCTCAAACTCAGCTACCCTTGCGCGAGTAACGCGAGGGAGCAGAGAGCCATCAGCCCCTGGGCTGATAATTAGGCTGACTGAGTTGCGACGTGTAAACATACTCGCACTTTGTACCCCAAGGTTCCTAACAAGCAGGAAGTCAGTTACCCCTACAGTACTCACCCTCTTTCTTTCTTTAACTCATTTTTATTCTATAGTATACCTCTTTTTCGCCTCTTTTGCCCTCTGTTATAAATATGACAGCCAGACGCTCTTTGTTCCCTTTCTTTTTTTTTTTTCTTCACAATTTTTTCTTTTTTTTTTCACCCTTTTCTTCAGATTTTTCTCTCCTTTATAAGAAAGGCGACTTCCTCTCAATTTCAGCTACTCTAAGACTTATACCTACCGGTATAAGACCACGTCGCTAATTCGTCACTACGAATCGATTCTCAAGTCAAATTTCATTGAACGAGGGATGATCAGTGTCCATTCATGTATTCCGGCAAGTATAGTGAATAAATAAAAATACCACAGTTGTTGGAATATTAGTTAAAGGATAAAAATTGTATATCAATGTTAGAGCTGGAATATTTTTAGCAGAATTCACCAAGGCTGATGGTTTATTATTCAGAGAACGAAGTGAGGTACAATCAAGTCCAAGAATAGAATATGGAAGCGGGACCCTAATCTTTGAATAATATATTTGGGCAGGCTGTCACCACGAAATTTACTCTCAAGCTTTACCTACCGTGTATGTGATTGTGATGTATCGTCAATCGGACGAGTAGCTACTTACGTAGTTACAAAGTACCATGATAGTCGATTTGTCACTTGAAGTATCCCAAGTATAGCATCATAATATACATCCTAACTTAACTGACACCCGAAGTTTGTCTTGAGTAATATTGACCTATTTTGTCGAATTTCTCCGGAACTTCGTGAATTTATTTATAGAATAACCCAGAGCTTTTTTAGGGTCAATAATTTCAAAGGTCAAAATACTGCGAACGTTCGAATATAATCAATCGACCTCTCAGCTCCGTACGTATTTTTCATCATTCATTAACAAATGAGCAAATGATTCGACTGACCACGATGAACTGGACCAACAGATTTCGGTCCAGATTTCTTGAGAACTGAGCTCTTCATTGTGGGATTGACAATACAGTAACTTCCCTTCTTCATTCAACTTATAAAACAGTTTAAGAATTGCCTGATCGATGGTCGAGTCTTTTGAAAGGTAAAATAAAAGGTATAAACCACCACTTACGGGTGCGAATATTCGGTTATTACCTCAGAATAATAACCGTTTGACGAGTGGAGAGTAATTACAGAGCTCGTTTACAAGTCATTAACAAAATTCATTACCCCGCGCGTATTCGACAGGGTTGAGAATCATAAGGATAAAGTGCAAGCTCCCGCGCAACGAGAGAATAAAAATCTTAGAACCTTTCGGTCTCGCGAATTCTCTTTTGACTATGAGCTTTTTTTTTTTTTTTTTACCTTGCTATTCGTGGCTTTTTAACCCGCTGAAAAATCGTTCAGACAAAAGTATAGGTGTGGTTCCAAAGCACGGAGTATAATACTTGACTTGAAATTTACATCCAATTATTATTATATCCACAGGTATTGAGGGTGACCTTCACCTTTTTACAAGAGCCTCTTCATGCGGCTTTTCATTTACTTTTTAGCCTGGATCGAGACGCATACGACGATGCATAATAAAGCAATTTTCAGACTGAAAATTTCGAGGTATATTCGGTCTAGCTGGGATATCAGCTGATGATGTATATCGCCGGTTTTCTCAATCTAGAAATAATTCTGTAAAACTTTTTCGCTACACAAACCGTTTTCATCGAGAGCCCAAAATCGTACGAAGAAAAAAAGAAAAATAAAAATAAAAATAAAAAAGCCTAGATAGAAAAAGAAAACCTTCATGGCAATTTTATTTGTGTAAAAAACGTAGAGAGTTATCGGAGTCGGAAATATTTATCCAGGAAGCTCAGCTTTTCGGTTGATATTGATATTCTCTTCTCGCTCTTTCAGCTCAGCAAGCACAAGTTCCCTCCTCGCTTCTGTTCTGTGTACGAAACTTGGTAAACAGCTTATTACATTTGCGGTTGGTTATGTTTCCATAATTTATGAGATGCAGCCAATGTACATACATAGTGGCGCGCCGTTATTACACGAACGTGAGATCCAGGCAATCCCTATTTAGTCCTGTAGACACGGAAGCTCACGAATTGCTATTACTCAAAATAGGAACGACTGCAGAGCTGCAGCTGTTACCATAAATTTTATGTGAAGAAAAGTCCGAAATCGGAATATTTTAGAAAATGAAATTCGTTGAGAAAACTTAGAGCAAAAAAAAAAAAAAGGCCCGTCAAAATTGATAGGAAAATCGAAAGTCCTTGAAGCTATCAAATTTTTTTGATTAACTACATAAGTATCCGCCATTTTGGAACCAGAAATGATCAAAGTAGTGTGAAGAACACTGAAGCTGATAAAAATTTCACCAAGATAAAAAAATTAAAAAAAAAAAAGGTATAAGAAAGATCCGGTAAAGTGATTCAAAAAGTGAAAAAAAAAATTTACAATTTTGGTTATCCTCGGCCGGAAATGAGGGAGAGTGGCAGTGACTTCCGGTCTGTAAAAAGAACGTCGAGGATTTCGTAGCCCGAGAAAAAGACTTGCTTCCTCTTACGGGCCACTTGGCCAAAAACAATTGCCTCTAAAAGGAACATGTAGTCCGTGGAATGAAGTCGAGGATTTCGCGTCAGCGCAGCAGCAGCAGTAGCAGCAGTACCAACAATTCGGCGAAAGGATCAGCAAGAGCAGCAGGAGCCGCAGCACGCTAGAAATTTTTATTCCTCTCACAGCGGTTGCCGAGCCCTCGCTCCCTCGTTACCGAATTGCCCGCACAATTACCTGGGATAAATAAAAGAGCTGAGCAAGAAAATTTCGGACCAATTTCACGGCAAATAAGATGAGAGGCCCATGAGAGGCTGAAGGGACTGATGCTGAAACTGAGGCTAAGATAAGAACGACCCTGTAGTACACAACCTGCTCAACGCTGAAGATTTAAGGTTGCGAAAGTTGAAGGATGGAAAAGTTGATCCTAGTAAAAAAAATTTGTCAACAAAAAGAAAAGGTTTTTAATTTCATTGATATAACATTGATTGGGGGAAAAAAAGGTTCTTTACTTTCAAGAAAATACACATTAGAGGAAATATTGTTCTTTTAGTATATGGTAAGAATTCTACTAGTATAAATTACTATATGTAGGTATATGTTGTAAGAAAATGTTTTATTTCTTTTACGGAAGAGCACTTGAATATCTGCCAATTTTTTTTGTTTCTTTTAACATTTTACTCTATTTCCTCGTAGCGCCTCTCTTCGTTTTTCTGAAATCCCGCAATTCGGACGTGAACCCGGAACAGAGGGACGTGCGTGGAATACATGTTTCTAAAGTTCCGAGCTAAATTACCTGCCTCCTTCGTTCATATGTATTTATTTACGTAGGTATATGTATTCGTGTAGATTTACATACATGTTTGTTCACGAGCCTGCCTTAGCCGTAAAACACACTGATGTTTACTACTGGCTTACACGCGTAGATGGGTTATAAGTACATACGTGTTCATGTTCATGAGTGTGTGTGTGTGTGTGTGTGTATGTGTGTGCGTTCGTGTAGCTAGACAAAATTATGGAAAATCTTATCCCGGTAAACTCCTCGAGCCTTTCGCAAAGGTAATTACATAATTAACTCTCAGCTCTTCGAAGATGGGGGTGGCCTCGGCTGTGTTAATACCAGCCACACGTTTGCCCTGGGTACATCAACCTGGCACGTCCCCTGTTGATATTTCCCACCCAAGAATTATTATATTATTCGCCTATTGACACTGTCAAACACGACGACAGCCACGTCGCTTTATTGGAATGAAAACTCTTCGGAGATTTTATGATTCCGGTTGAAGAATTGATTTCTAAAAAAATTTTATATATGTATATAGTCAAATGTGAGGCGAATTTGACACTCGCTGTATTTGGAAATTGGAGTCCTCCGACTCCCTCGGTGTTAGGCAGAAAGGCTTCTCTGCATTGGAAAAAAGCCATTTGGTCCTTGACATCATCGACGTAGACGCAACGCTGAGCAAACTAAATTATAATAATTTTTTATGAATCAAAAGCATGTTGAAACACGAGAAGAAAGAGAATTGTATCACCATAAATGTATGATACATTTCACGTACACACTTCATTCGGAATCAGTAATAAGAGGAAAAAAAGTCCTTCGACGAGAGAAGATCAGTTTTTACATGAATTTCATGGGCTGCAAATTCACAAGGTCTCTTGAAGGGTTCGGGGTGGATTCACCAGTCATGGAAATATCAATAAAAAAACATTCCAAAGAATAAATTGCCAAAATACGAACCAGGAACTCATTTGGAGATGTTTTTTTTTCATATTATCAGTCAGTCATGAGTTCGTTTTGTATAATTCGGCTGAAATACAGCGTTCGATCAAAGTAACGGCAAGTGAGTTCACTTAAATTTCACACTCGCCTGTATGCAGTGTAACGAGAAATGAAAAAGAATTTTTTTCTAGTTTTGACGCAATAAAAAATAGGGACTTTTTTTTTGCGAGCTTATTGTACATACAATCAATTGAATAAGGACAGCCCCTCGTGTATTTCGGGAAGGTAAAGTTCGGGATCTCGAACTAGCAGCGACCAATTTTCTCTGGCCGAGTCATCTCTCTAGCTGCTGTCTATTCCGTGACGTAAAGAGCAGCCCTAAAGGTCAGCAGGAGTATTTTTCTTCCCTTGGGAACCTACCCTACCCACCCTTTCTCTTTCTCTGTGTCTTGCAATCTCTCACTCTCACTTTATCGCCCTCTCTCACTCATTCACTCATTCACTCATTCACTCACTCACTTACTCTCTCGATCGTTTCCTCGTTCATCTTCCTACCCCATAATATATTATAGTATCCACCGCAGGTGTAAGATATATCCGTGAACTTGTTTCATCGCAAATCCTTGTAGCAGCTGATGAAATTCTTCCCCTATTCATTTCTACTCGAAATCTACTTCTGCTTCGTAGAAAAAAAGTCAGTTTTCAACAAAATTCTGAAAAATCAATCACAAACGTTGCTGACCAGCCCAAAAATTGGGGGCAGCTCACTGCAGTCGACTGATTTGCTGAACTGGGAATTTCTTCAAAAGCAACAACAACGATTTCGTTGGCGTTGTACATACTACCCAAACAGTTTTCAAATACGATTGTGAGCAAACTATCACTCTGAAGTATTTGAAAAAATTAGAGTACATGCTTGAAACCTTTTAGATGATGTACGAAAAATAGATTTTTGAAAAAAAAAAATTGCAACTTGTTGAAAAAAAATCATGAAGAGGTAAAAATGCAAGAAAGACACCTTTTCGCTCAAAAAGTCGTAACTTTGTGAATTCTTGAGATTTCTAACTTAAATTCAGACGTAATACTCCTGAGATAAGCTACTTTCAGGAAAAAGATGGTATGATAGTGTGCGTTTCAAAAAAGGTAGTTATTTTGACATGTGAAGAGGTCGGTCCGTACCTATGAGGGAGACTTCAAGCCCTAGGTGTATGACAATTAAAGTCCCATTCTCACTTGGGAAATTTTAGATATTTAAGCCTGAAGTTGGTACCTGAGTGAAGCCCACCCAGTGTAACAACGTAAGGTTAACTGGAACCTGTAATAGATACGATGAAAAAAGAGGTGGTGACACTGTCAGGCAGTTTATTTTCCTTTATCTTTCTATAGCTGCAGTGGATGATACATGAACTGGAAGGAAATCAAATCGCAGAGGTGAATCCTGGCGGTTTAATCCATACCCATGAAGTATTGTTGGGTACGGTATTCTATAGTCGGAAACACGAACGGTTGTTTGGGCTGGTGCGAACTGGTGTGTTTCTGGAAGCTCTAACGACGTGTTTGAAGGAGCATTTCTAGCTGCAGATTCTCCGAGTCTCTTCGTGTATCTCCCACTGGGTTAGGAGGGCAAGTTCTTGAACTAGGTAACTATTGCCAATTACACAGCTCAAGGCTGTAATGGGGTTCCAATATCCTTTGGATGATCCCATGGCTCGTCGGAGACAGCGAGCTTGCGGAGGTTCTCGCATACCAACATCTATCCATGAATCCAAAGCTCGATGTCGAGTATTCTAGCACGAAACAAGACGCCAAAGGAGTATAAGGTATAAGGACGAGTAACAAGGATAGAGTAGTCTGTACCTTCGTTACAAGGACTTCACAGAAGCTACTAATAAAGACGACCGAGATTATCAACTCGAAATTAGAACCCCTAGAAAGCTTTTGAGCTTACAAAGCAGATTCGAGGGTATGCTGCGGGTGCCGACTGACTGGGTTTGGATGTTTTTGAGTTCTCGAGAGGTGAAGAATTTTTCACTTCTCTACACATTCACGAACCCCTTTCAACACGCACTTGTAACCGCTCCGATATTTTCACTATTCAAATGTAAAGTGTGAAGAGTAGGTAGATAAAACGTGTTTTCATTCGAGTTCACTGCGTGCGGCTACTGGATTTTTTTATTTTCTAATAAAATTTGAGTTTTACAAAAGTGGATTTTATCCGGTTATTACTGCAGACTGTCAGAAACTCTTTCTTTCTTTCCCACTACGAATTAAATTTTTATTCGTTGACCTAATTCATTCAATTTTCTCTCTTCATTTTTATTCCACTCACCAGCTGCAAGCTTCCTACATGCTATACAGGGTGAGTTTTCTCCGGGGTTCTGAGAGGGTGTGGCCTAAATTGGTTAAGGCTCCGCCCTTTTCTATTCCTATTTGTTACTGTCGGAATATTATTCCTCGCCTACTGTAAGTTATTGTTTACTGGGCTCTAACCTTATCGACTTGTTGTGTGTATCGATGCAGAAAGCGGTCAGTGCGTAGACCTAATGTGATACTACTCAAATGAATCGATATTATTAAGGCTTATTGTTAGTGTCATTGCTTTCCTCACACTATCATCATAATACAATATGCGATCAGACTGTTTGTTGACTTGATCTAGTTCGCCCGGAATAATAGGTAGATTTCGGAATGAAGGTATCTCCTCATGAATGGAGAATATTTTCTTGACAATAACGAGTATGAATAGAAGAAGGCGGAGCCTCAACCAATTTAGGCCACACCCTCTCAGAACCCCGGAGAAAACTCACCCTGTATAGTATTACTCGTATTACTCGATTGAGAACAACGCACGCCCCCAAGCTCTAGTGGGTACTGGGTACTGTTACATTTACGAGACTCCGATGAACAAACAGCAACAGAAATGAAAGACAAAATCAAATTCTGATCACGAAATTCCAGAATACGTTATTTCTGGTTTTACAAGTTCTCAGTTTCGAAAACTAGTTCTGTATGAATTATCTTAACGTTGCTTTTTTTTAACGAAAAGAAGGTAGGATGGAAAAAGCTCAAATTTGAAGTTCAAAGGATGCATTGAATCTATTTCAGGCTATTTTCTTAGTTTTCTAACGACTCAAGCGAACCGGATTAGATCTTTCTCAAGTTTAATTTACGGTATTTTCGAGGAAGCCGCATATGTGAATCGGACGAGGACAAAGCCTTATGTTAAATTGGATTTTCAATCTCGAATTTCAGTCAGGAATAAGTCCGACGTCTGCACCGGAGTCCCGTAGTAATCGTTTTAATTATGTTTACCTTGAGAAGAGGATGAGGTAGATATATATGTACATACATACCTGTGTGCAATGAAACTGGGGAGGTAAGAGTTGATTAGATTTTAATTGGAAACGGGGCAATTGCTGCCGATAAACGTAAGAACGCGTTTTCTAATCGGTTTTACCTATAACGCTAAATCCCCGTTGTAAGAAGTTCTCTCATTACCTATTTTCAGACAGCCGTCCGTTTATCCATCCAACGTCTACCATTCAGTGTCTTTCTCGATCTCAGGGCGAATTCAAAGATATTTTGTTTCTTCGAAATTCAAACAGCTCCAAAACGTGTGAAATTCATACTAATTAAATAAAAGCTAATTTGACAGCTCTCGTACCTTCCAAAAGGGTTAATGAAATTCTCGGGGAAATTTCCTGGAGAATTGAAAAGTGATATTGATCATCAGGCTATCTTCAAATTAATTCAGAACTCAAAAATTGATGAAAAACATCAAACAATTATTAACCGTCTCAAAGAAGCACGATTAAGGATGACTAGAAATTTCGTATTTTGAAATAGAAATAATTATCTGAAATAGGTTTCGATTTTTTAAAACATTCTCCATATAAATTAACAATTCAGAAATCTTGTGATTACGGCTCATTCAAGATCGCCCGCATTGTCAAGCTGCAGATTTAACGATATGACGAAATTGATGGAATTCGGATAGAGCGACGAGTTCTAATAGAAAAATAGTCAGATTTATGTTTGCGATGGGAAGAAAAGAGTCTGTCATACCTCGCGGGTTATCGAGTTTCACAAGTATTTGCCAAGGCGGATCGTTATTTCAGTAGAAAACCACGAGAACATTTTCTCAGCCCGGAAGTGGCGAAACAGTATCTGCAAGGTGAAAGCTGTCGAGTCAGAGAAAGATGTGAGAAAACAATACGGTACTATCGCGTATGTGGTGGGAAATGTGTTGAGCTTTTTGTATTCAGACAAAGAACTGATTTCCAAATGGGAGCTTTTCCCATGTTGAAAATCATCCCTCTTCATTGACATCAGTCGACCCGAAAGAATTAGGGGCGATGCGAATTAACCTAGTAGCTAAAAGTTCTGGTTCTACTGGGACCCCGACCCGTTCATTGTCTCGCATTGTTTCATTGGATAATCTTGAAACAGACAGGGTAGGACGGGATGCGGTGGTTGAAATAACTTTCGAAATCCATCCCAACTCGGACTTAGGCCTGCCACATGAATTAGCAGGCTGAGAAAAGCTTTGGCACCGAACGTGACACATAAATTGTTCGCACGGTGTAAAACGTATAATTGCTATAATAGAAATGGTTGATGAATTGCTTGCCCGGACTTTTGGTAGCTTTCAAAACTCCTACTTATCTACTTGTTCAAGTGTTGAACGGTTTGGCTTTTTGCTACCGCCGCGCCATTTGGGCTGCTCGCTGCAATGCAAGCTCACAGCTTTAGCGGTTTTCCGTTACATTGAAAGAAATTTCTTTTCCACAATTCAAGCCACCTTTCAACTCTAGCTAACTTTTCCGAACAAAGGGAAAAACTATATTACATCGTGGCAAAAAAGTATGAAGAACCGAAAGAGAGCCAAAGTTCTTCATCGCTATTTGTCTTTGGTACTTTTCACCGACTGAGCTTCCTGCGAATTTTCGTTTATTCTCCAAAAAGGTTATTCAGGTGATCAATAATAACGCAAATAAAATATAATATTATCAATTATTTTACACACAGTGTAAACTTATATGACGAATATATATACTATCGATTTGCAAGTCAATTGTATTTGGAACACAGGCCGTTCATGACATCACTTAATAGAGTCCTCAACCTAAGAAACCTTAGTAGATATGCCTTTCCCTCCATACCATCATGTTGACAGTATATATTATAGTGACGTCATGATCAATCAAAAGCTTCGAAAGCTCAATCAAGCGATCTCGCAGCAACTTTCATTAATTTTGATTAAAAAATTGGACATGTGCTGAACTGTTTATCTTTTTTTCTGGTAACCCGAACGATCAGAGCCCTTTCGCTCATAATTGTGAATAATAAATCGAGACCAATCCAATGATTGTGCTTGTTTGAAATTCTATTCAAATATTATATATATGATCAAAATGTTCAAATCGATGGAATTAGCAATTTAGGATACAGGTAATATTAAAGAGCTTCACAATTCATCTAGTCCTGGAGATGCAAGAAGACGTAATATTCGCACAACTTGTTAAACGTTTGTGATTTCCTCATTTTCTGTAATAGGCGAGAGATGTATTTGTTCAATGCTGCAGCAAAGTTCAGGTCCACTCAACTAATTCAAGAGAAATACGCATAGTCTGGGATGTTCTAATGATATAATTGCATAATTTCATAGGTTAAAACAAGCGAGTTCCCATCATCACAGCTCTATATTTTGACACAGGGAAGTATGTGTGGGTATACATATTATCCGGCAACGAATATACATTCACATGCATCCTTCGCTATAAGGTCTCTAAAATTATCGTCCCACGCTATGACCTCGTGAAATTTTCCCGGGTATATTAATTTTCAAAAGACAGAAATAGCGAGTAAAACTAGGACCAGTGTACATAAATATACATATGTATAGGTATGCTCGGAAAATTACAGAAGTACACTCCAGTGTAAAGGCGGGAATTTAAATTTAAATCATCTCAGTTTTCGTCGTGTTTTTTTTTTTTTATTTATTTTTTTCTCATGACGAATAAAACGTTGTTTGGTTTAAATTTCATGCGGAAAGTTTTGCCCCGGCAAAAGCAGGATTTCTCAATTCTTCGTACAATTTATCCTCCGTTACACATAGCCAGTCACATAATTATTATCAACGGATGTCCTGAAAAGACCACTCCTTCCGTATAACAAGCGTGCCTTTTCACCGTAAATTTCAATTCACAATGAAAATGAGAAACGTTATCATCTTTTCTTAATCTGTTTTCAAATTTTCTTCTTCCTCGGTTTTTTCAAGACCCTGGAAATAAAATAGCCAATTATAAAATACATGTTTTTAATTTACCTTTTCTTCGTTCTTGTTTTGTTTTTTTTTCCTGTTTTTCTTCCTTTTTTTTTCCTCTTTTGTGGGTTTTTTTTTTTTTTTTTTTTGCTTTTCTTCCCCTCTCATTTTCTACTCACGATTTTAGAACGCTCGTTTATTAAGCAAATTTTAATTCACCTTGCCCGAGGGATAATGAAATGAATAAAATACTGTGCTGTACCTAAAATTGAAGAGCTTTTACGCATGGAGGGGGATGACAAGGACGAAAGTATTAGGAAAAATATTAAAAAAAAACAACAGAAAAACAAAACAAAAACACATACAAAAAAGAGCGGAAAATCTAATAAATTGAAATAATTTACATCCGTTTTGAAAATACTGAAATGAAAAATCAGCAGTAATTACGAGTAATTACCGATCAGTTTTTTAGACTTTGCTTCACAAACCGTTTGGTGTAATTGAAACCGCAGTGACGAAGCAATTTGACGATATGTGGTGGTCCAGGAGCTGAATGAATTAGCGGAGAAAAGTGAGTAATGCGGATTTAAAAGTTACCTAGATTTCCAGGGCTAGATTCGAATAACTGAGTCACTTTCCGGCTGGATCTAGGTCGCCTTTCCCAAGCCGGGGGCGTGTATTTCGAAATAACCCGCTAAGCGTTTCGTTTCAAACGAACGACTCTCCCGCTTCAGTACAGGAGCAGCCGAGCGGTAGTTGAGAGATGCTTGCAAGCTCGAGATGAGAGTGAGAGCTTAAGAGAGAAAACGATAAATAGAGAAAGGAAGGAAGGAAGGAAGGAAGGAAGGAAGGAAGCTCAGATATTCGCTTTTAATTCAGTGGAAAGGATCTCGACTCACTGACTCACTACGATCGACTTTAGTTCTCGGTGACACATGCTTATCTTTCGAAAGTTCGGCTACCGAATCTCATGCCTGCTGCAAGAGCAATAATCGGCGCCAAAAAAAAAAAAGAAATTCTGCACAGTGGCTTTGAATTTTATAAGAAAGAGGAATCCAAGGAAGCTCTTTGTAGACGATTTCATTAAAACAAAAAAAAATCATTCATTTTTGTCTAATTTCTAGTTCCAAAAAATGAAAAGTGCACGCTTCATGATCACCCCAAAAATGGAAACTCAAATTTATACCAGATCCCCACGACTGGAGGTCCAGAGAATTCTTGTCGATATGGTTTTTAGATGAAAGTGTGGGCGTACGTGTGCAGTGTGATAAATTTTATGTCCGTCGATAGGTATCTCGAGAATGAATGAAAGAATGTTTGAAATTATGATTTTGATCTACGCCGTTCTTTTCATAGCCTGGAGCTGATTAAATTTCGAAATTTCTCGCTTCAGTTGTTTATGAGTAAGAATAAGAATTCATAAACTTTAAATACGAAGTGTACGCATATTTCGAGCTTAAAAAATCTGGACAGGAGCCTATAGGTCTAGCTCAATAATCAGTCAGCTGAATTATCTACTCGTTTCAGATGAAATCATTTGATTTCAAAAAGCCAAGGATGATTTTCTGGAATTTATAACCAAAAATCAGACGACGCGATCGCTCATTTTTTAATTTTGTACACTGAGGGTCTGAACTTTTTTTTAAACTCCCCCTTTCAATCCAAACTTTATTTCACTGAAATTCAAACTTGATTTACAGAAATTTACGTTCGAGTTCCAAAATCATATGATTTTGTTCTCTAAAACTCAAATATATTTTGTGTTTCTGACGAAACTTAGAGCCGAAAACAGTATGAAATAGAGAGTAAACGAAAGAAAGAGATCGAATACAGATTTTCTTAATGCAGTTAGTACCAAACTGCCTATTTCACCGGACAGAATTCGAGAAGCTGTGCGAGAAAAGAGGGGGTTTTTTTTTTCTCAATTCATTTCTGGTTGGTTTTGTCGCTAAAAATATCTGAAATCTCCATTTCGGTGAGTTTAATGAGCTGGAAGGTTGCTTGTATTATTCTGCGACTGGTTTTCTCTCCTTTTTTTTTGACTCTTTACAATTTTGAAATTTTTTTTTACCTTTCTTTCCTCCGCTCGTCTCACATTTTTCCTCTCTCTTAGTGTTCAGGATTCGCTTTTCTTTACCCACGATTTGTTCCGTTGAATGACAATTTCCGCACGTCGTATAATTCACCCGGTGGACTCGACCGTGCATACTTGATATCCATGTCTTCGAATGACTTGTCATCTTTTCATACACGTATACCTATACCTCTATTCCCGAATACGTATATATGCATTATACCTGCCGAAGAAGAAAATCTATTCATGATATTTTGAGGGAGTTTTTCTGTCGTTTTTTTACTTGTTATTAAAATCCAAAATACGAAGATCAAGTTCACATCTCATCGTTTTTATTCGGCTATGCGATTACGATCATCTTGATCGCAATGGTTACGATGATTAGACGTGTTAATGCTCGTGATTCATTCAGATTGACATCTTTTCACATTCGGTATTCGACAGAAATCTATAGTATAAAGAAATTGATAAGGCAAGTTTGATGATCAATAATAATTAGGATTAATGAATCGCTTCGAATGTGCGAAAGCGAAATATCAAGCTGACGTCAATTGAAGGATACCGTCGGATTTTTCTAATCTTTCTCTGAATCAAGAATTCGGTAAATTCGTAAGGTGTTATCGTGAAATAACCTGATAAGAAGAGTTGAACAAGTTCCTATTGCGACCGGACTAGAACGCAACTCTACAATCAATGAGCGGAAATTTGGTACACGACAAGGAAGCACCGAATTGCCAGCTGTTACTTTGCCGGAAGTGACGTCAGTGGAAGGCGGATGTTCGCGGGGGCTAACTAAGTGAGTTTTCCGGCGTAGAACATGCCTCAGCTTTATATCATCCCTTGTTCACCTTATCCGCCGACTCTACAAAGATATACGTGAATTACTTTCACACCTATATACAATGCACACGTGTACGCAACTACCATAAATACATTTTATCGCGATTGTAATAAATAAACACCTTTTTCACATTCGACCCTTGAGGAAACTGATAATAATTATCCGTTCAAATCTATCGCTCAAACCTACGACTCCGTTAAATTATATTTCTTCAGTTTCCTATAGCCATATCTGAAAAATTGTCTGATTAAGAAAAAAAGAAAAAATTAATGTAAAATGTATGATTTATAAAAACGGTTGTGTATCTCTCGGAAGCTCACATAACTTCGTACTTCACCCCCTGAATTAATTTCAGCATAAGTTTCTATCGGTAGGTTGTAATTAAAAGCAATTAATAACAATGAAAATTCCAGAGTTAATCATCGACGTCAAAAGGTTCTGACCCACGAGTTCACAAAACTTTTCTCTACGTAATTCATCGGGTACTTTTGGCACAATAAATTTTATCCGATTACAGAAAAGTAGTCAAAAAACCAGCTTCGATTATTCTATTTTCTAATAATCACGCGTTTGGATTTGACCATAAAATTCAAGCTTTATGACGGTGACGACTTTGGCGTAACTTCCGCTTACTGGGCTAAGCAACGACCTCTGTAATATATCCCTTCGCCTTGTTTCCCTCATTTCTTTTTATTCGTAGTTTCTTCTTCTTCTTCTTCTTCATTTTATTCTTTCATTCATCTCTCTTTCTCTCGTTAGCTGGGGCTGCAGGAGGATCGACCCTCAGCCATCCCAACAAGAGGATCCATGCGGTCGTGTACGTAATGCAGAATCCAGTAGCGGTTAGTTTTGCGCGTTTGCTTCATATATATATGTATTTTTTGTTTTTTTTTCTTTATTTCCTTTATTTCCTTTTCTTCCTATTTTTATTTTATTTTATTTTTTTCTAACCCTCTTGTTTTCTCTCTTTCGTACGCCGTTACAGCTCTCCTCGTAGAGCTCCCGGCAAACGACGGCTCACTGCCGCAGCCATTAAGGAGAACACATGGCTTCGGCGTGCTCAACGTTTTTTCAAGCTTTTTTAAGCACAACGTAGGAAGGTAGGTAGGTAGGTAGGTAGAGGTAGGTACACCTTCCACCCTTCTACCGTCAAGCCTTAGTACATTTCCTCTGCTTTTAACGAGGGCATAGCGTAAAAGCTCGAGCCAAGCTAAGCCACTCTTAAACCATCTCACCTCCAATTCTCCGATCCGGAAGATCGCGGATAATGCTATAATCAAACGAGCTTATGCAGTGATCGTGAATAAGATTCATGAAAGGATTCTTCGTTCCTGTAAAATATCGAAAAAATAATCTTTCGATTTTTGGTAAGCAGATAATTCAGATGATTCGAAAACGCTAGATATCGAATTATTTTACTTTCTGTAAGATGTCCAAAGCAATATTTTCGTTCAATTTTCACCGGCTGCAGGTGAAGCATGAAAAAGCACGTCGAGTAAGTGAAAAAAAAAAGGCTACGAGAGGTTTTTACAGGCAACGGTTCAATTACTGAAGTGAGAACCATAAGCTTTTCGTGCCACTTCGTTCGCACGAGTTTCGTGAACTGGTTCGAAGTATTGTTCACTTTTTTGCTACTAGCTACTCTTCAGAAGTGTTCCTGCTACTGGAGGGGCGCCTGTTGTATTGCTATCGAGCTGAATGAGAGAGAAAAATAAAAATAAAATATAGAAGAATAGGGAGAAAAAGAATTCAAGGGATGAATGAGAGGGAGAAGAATTCTACCCGTATATATATATATATATATATATATATGCGGTCAAGCCAGTAGCTATAATTGCTTCGCAAAAGAAGCCTCGCGAAAGCTCTCTTTTCCTGAGATCAGGTTTTCTGTCCGTCACAGGCATCCCTTATATGCTGTCGTTTGTCCGAATCCTGAAGCTGTATATTTCGCCGGTTCTCTTTTTTTTCCCCGGGTATTTCCTCCGGAAAGAATACCTACACCGAATCTGATTCAAACCGATGATAGTGGCTTATAGAGTGAAACGACGGTCAGCCGAATCCCGAGTCACTATCAGACTCAATCCTGAATCCAGCGACGCTTAGGACAGGAAGAACCGGGTCCGAAAACCGGAAGTTAAAATCGATATTTCGTTCACAAAATGGCACGTCAATAGTTGCGTCAATGAGGACAAAATACGACGGGAGATTTGTGGCAATTTGGGATTTTTCGAAAAATGAAAGCAATAAATCAGTAGGTACATAATGGAATATCGAGTGTGTCGATTGATTGGTCTTCAATTCCTTTCATTCACACGGTGTTATAGATCAGTTTTTCAAATTTTAACGAGGAGTGAAGTTGCGGTATTCCGGGGTGTTATAACAATCATGGAATGACTCCAGTTTCCAAAAACAGAATTTCAAGCACAGAATCCTGACTTTTCAGTCATCTTTGGTGTACATGCGATTTTTCGTCATGATTGTCGAATCTGGTTTTTGGAATAGTTTTATTTTTTCATGTTTGCCTCATTTTCAAATAGGTTTTATTTCTTCTCAAAGATGCCTGTAAATGAAATGGAGAAGATATGGTTGAAAGTGGAAAAAAAGGCCATGAAAATTCGTTCTTCAAAAATTGGAGAGAAGTTTCTTCACTTGATTCGCCCCCCCATAACGTTTTGAAACAGCGGAATCGTTCAAGAATTTCAATCGCACAAATTCGAGGTTATTTTTTTAAATTTTTATCCACATTGAATCGATTCTACATGAAATTTTGCTATACGATTCTGAATCATGGAATTATCGCAGTTCCTCCTGCTCGTTGAAACTTTTAGAAGCGATCCCAAGCTTTCGAAGGGTAATTCGTGAACTGGAATTTAGAAGCTTGAGGGGTTCGAAGAAAATCATAATACGACAAAGTTGTGTAATCATGCCTAAGCTATATATACGTCTCCGTTCGCGTGTAATTTATTTACCTGTAATCGCCCATAGTGGTGCTGTTGGCGTTGCTTTGAAACCAAACTTCATTGAAATTGCGGCTTGACGTCTTAGTGTAGTTTAACTGGAGCTTAATTATCGCGTCACTCGCTCGTGTAGGCAGTGGTTGGCTCGCGGAATACCGCTGAAACCGTCGAAAACAGTGTAATATATATCCCGCTAAATTTCAAGGGTTGCATTCCGGATCCAAAATCATACCGATGATAAAATCCATCTTTGAAGTTTTCAGGAATAAAAATCGACCAAAATCCCAATGAATTTTTATTCAAAAGCTCGTTCCTTAGCCCCGCAAGATCTTTCCTAAAATAAATTGTCGATCTCGTCAGATTCTTTGTTGGATAAAAATCGACAAAAATATAATATATACTTTCGAAGATTGAATACAAGTGTCACTTTCCCCCAGAACAAGATGGGCATTATTCCTTTGGGTTAAATTGCATTGGCGTGGTGAGAGTCTTGTCAATGGGGGAGTATCGAATTTCGTTAGGATCTCTTAGGCATATAAGAAAAGAAAAGAAAAGAAGAAATTTAAAGCTCGAAGAAAAATATGTCTCTTTCGAAGCTCGAGACTCCTAGCTGGTTCAAGGTTCGAGGTTCGATATGGATTGGAGTGAAAGTATCGGATAACAAGGAGCGATCGGAGATCCTGGTAGTTGTCAAACTTGGTTATAATCCGGCAGACAAAGGGGGGTCTTCTTTATATCCACAGACATATATACACCCCACGTCCACCAATCTACTTCAAGCCGACTCCATCGCTTGCACATCCATCCATTTTCTCATCTTATTAAACGCCTGCCGTATCCTCTTACTTTTCTCTCGGCATACGCCAGACGTACCTAACCCCCTCGTCCCTTATTTCATTCTATCCTTTTCTCTTCTCTCCTCTTCTCTTCTCTTCTCTTATTTTCGTTCCTGGCCCTAACCTCCATTCATCCCCCCCCCCTTCCCCCCTCCCCTCCTTGAACCCCGTCTCGCCAATTTTCTCAAAAAGATTCGATGAATTTTCAAACGGCTTTTAACAAGATGATGGGAAAAGCTTCCTCCGATACTGTATTGCTTTGCAAACACCCCTAGCTCACTCTCGTTCGTTCGTTCGTTCGTTCGTTCACTCGCCCAAGCCAAGCCCATCCCAGCCCAACCCTCGACCGACGTAAATATGTCTGCCAAAGTGTTTCCCATCACCAAATTTTCGCTAATTTTATCAAACCCTTTACGTCGCCCGAGAGCTGAGATGAAATTCCTCTCGTTTATATATTGGGCATTTTTTCTCACCCGCAACCCCCGGCGACGATATCCCTTTTGAATTAATGAAAAAAAGAAGGGTACCTTTACCGTACTATCGAAATCTTTCACGAGATATTTAGAAAATGATTTTTTCTAGATACTTCGGTGAACATAATTGGCATATAATCTTATGAGTAATATTAATATTTGCTTTTTTCTCTAAATTCATAAAAAATCATTCAATTCGAAGAGAAATTTAGGATGTTCAATCAAATTCTCGATGTTTAATTTCGTGTAAAAACTATTGAGAGGATTTCTAGATGATTAGGTAGAAAATGGTACCTTGACATTATTATTATAATTTATTTATTTCTTGATCATGGCCACGGGAAAGCTTGGCTATTGAATCTAGTGACAAAGTCCTTTGGAGATATCCACAAGCGAGGAATTATTAATGCGCGATAGGTCAAGCGACACTTGCGATATGTTGCGATGAAGGGACCGTTAACCGCGTCCTTAGTCCCTATACCTTTGGGATTTGCCCTTAGCCACCATCAGCCACCTACCGTAACAGTCAAGGATGTTTGTTGGGCACGAAATATCTTGTCAAAGCCCGATCATAATCCATGGTATCCCAAGGGCTCGTAATACTTGTTACCGGAAACCTGGAGCCACGGAAGCGCTACTAACACGCCCGACACACCTTTATACGCTAGTAGATATACATTGCTGCATGTATAGGTAAGTAGGCATCACATCACATCGTATACTCAAAACACCTTCCCATATTACATACGTAGGTGTGTTCTTGGTGCTGGTGAGAAATTCGCACAAATTTCATAGAAAGAAGTTTATTATTGGCGAGAAAAGAAAAAAATCATTACATATTTTAATGAGGAATAGAATGGTTTTTGAAAGGAAGAGGAAGTTGTGAAAACCACGCCGAAGTTATCGAGTTTCAAAATCCAGAGAAATCACTCCCGGCCGTTTTCAGTAACATTATAACTGATCATGAGAGTCTGAGTGTGTTTGATTAGTTTAAAGTTCTACGATATTTTGACAATGATTGAACGGATTTTGGTCATTTTGGTCTCAATCGATGCAATTTTTCATGATTTCGAACCGACAAGATTTTAGATTTGAAAGGTTTGGTATTTCACGTGTTATTCAGGAAACGAAATTTTCAAGAAAAAAAACTTCAATCGATGATATCTCGGAAACAGATAATCGGATTTTCATGATTTTGGTCTCAATCGATGCGGGACTTATTACTATTCAAGTGTATATTTTCATTTGCTTGTAATAGTTTCAGTAGTTTGTGAGTTGAGAAAAGCTTTCGTTGTCTCCTTGCAATCATATTGCATGAGACTTACAATTAGTATCCAGGATATTTTTGAATCGATGACCATAAGAATCAGGTCGGATTTTTTCAATTCTCAAATTTCATTTATGGGATGGGATTGTTCAAAGATGGACCAAATTTCCGAAACATGAATACCTACTTTAGTGAGGTTTTTAAATCAGGAAGCGCAAATCCGGATTTCATAACCAAAAATTCAAAATGGTAGATTGAAAAACTCAAAATGATTATCTTTTTGCATGCAATGTAGTCAATTTTTGATCATTTGAACTCTTTACTGTAAGAATAATACTTTTTAAACTGAAAAGCCTGACGTCCCGTTGTGGTCGGCCGAATGATCTACTTATTTATTTGTAAATTATCGATGATTTCGTACATTCGGGCATTCTGAGTATTGGTCGAGTCAATTGAAAATGGAACAAATAAATAAATAAATAAATAAGAAGACCATCTGTATCCTAGATTCAAAAGAATCTAGTATATTCTGTGTATTTCTGCTTGCGTAAAATTTTTGTGTGTTTTCTTTTTAAACATTGAATTTAAACTCGCGAAAGTTCACCATTCGCTAAAAAATCTTGAGACAGAGAAAAGACGGTGAGGTTGTAACAGCTGCAGGATAAGGATAAAACGTGAAATGACGACTGTAAAGAAAGTTGAGATAGCCGAGAAAGGCGCGACCGGGAAATTGCGTGTCTTCTGTAGATTAACGCTCGCTTTGCGTCGAGCCAAGTTTACAGCGATTTGACTCACTCGTAAATTGATTTAATTACCGTCTAGACTAGACGGCCCCGCGTGACGCATTACCGCCCTTAGCCCTTCGTTGTGCAAGGGCGACAGACCGACCCCCCTAAAGTCCCTAATTCTACCCCTCGTGAGTTTAACGATTCGAAACTAGAAGGGGCACTCCAATCAATTGATAATGCCGAATGTCAATTCGACGAAATTTCCGAAATTTTTTGTTCAGAAATTATATTACAAAGTTATATATAGAGCTTTGCAGTTCAAAGAATATGGAAAATTTTTGCGAATCTCATTTGGGTGATTGTAATAATTGTGTAAGTTTTTAAATTTCAAGATGCTTAAAATTCTGAAGAATTGGTACAGGCTACTAATGATAATTTAGTAATTTGTTTTCGCCAAGTTTCACGGGGTATTCGTTCGTGAAATTGTTGGAAGAACCTGGGTCTTCACTGAGCGTGCGTTTATTGGACTCAATTAAACTATATTTTACTTGCTGATTTATTAGTTCGCCAAGTTACTTTGTCGACGACGCCCATGGCCGATGCGATGGTATAAACTCAGAGCATGAAGCTTTTGCCTTCGCCTTCGCTTTCCCGTTTCCTTTACATTTTCCTTTTACTTCCCCCTTCTGTTAGCGTAGCACGAATGGCCCGAAGTTTAAACTAATTAATAATCATGATAACGCAAATAGGAGATGATATTTGAGGGAACGTAAGGCGCGGGGATGAAGCTATTTGCCTTTGTAATGGGCATCGGTCGCCAACCTTACCTTAAACATCACTCTGATATCTTCTACAATTGTTGAATACTGATAAGCTAGCCTACTTTGACAAATTTGAATACAAAATTTCATTCAACTTTTATCGGGCCGATAAAAAAAAAAAATTTCAAGAATTATTTCATGGCAATAATTTCGATGAAAATTTATGAATTTGTTACCATTTTTTACTTTATTTTCGACAAAATTTATCTTCGAGAAATTCGTGCTGTTCAAAATTCGTCCCCTCTTAAAGTTATAGCTTAGTTTTGAAGCTGGAAATTTTTTATAATTTTTTTTCTTCTTTTTCTAGAAACTTGAATATCACGCCCTTGAACAATTTCCCCTTTCTTAAATTGTGTGCCTGAAACTTTGGGGCTGTAGGTATAACCGAGAGGAAAATTTTTGGCCAAAGTTTAAACCTAATTAAGAGAACACTTCGGGTGACTCTTAATCCGTGATATTAGGCGAAGACGACGTTGCGGAAGAATTTTATTGGATCTACTTGAGTTTGAACGAGAAGTTTAGGCAAGTATTCGATGAACCGATACGAAACATGGAACTCGGAGGGTGGTTCACGTTGTTGTGCTATGCTGTGCGGTGGTCCGATGCCAAGACGGTAATGAAAAATCAATGACACCATCACCAAGGATAAAGCCTAGACGCCTTTCGTCTCAACACTGAATTTATATAATCTACCTGTAGCTAAGACATGACGAATAATCGAAAATCAAAGATAAAGATCAATCGCTAAATAGTCAGACTCTAGATTGGATTTTAGCGGAAGCAAAAAACCGTCAAAGGCTTTGATGGAATAAAAAATCGTCTACATTTTATGAGGTTTTTTTCTTTTTTTTTTTTTTCAAATTATGATTTACAGTGTAAGTCAAAACGACTGCTGTGAGATTTTTATTTTTTTATTTTTTCCGTTGCGAATAAGTATTTTATACAGGGCCTTGGCAGTTGATAGTGTATTTAGCAAACGTGAGACGTGAAGAGCTCGCAGTATTCTTTCTGATCACGTTTTGGCAGTTTCTTGGGCAAAAAAGAAAAAACAAGAAAAAAAAAACTCGTGGGTAAATAAAAATGAGGTTGTTCGAAGGACTTGTTGTGTAGAAGAACCGTCAGACTATGTGATATACTTAATTCCGCTGTATACCAGCAGCGCAAATTTATTTCGTTTCCCTTCTTCTCATGCTGTATTCCGTGAAAAAATTTTCTCAGTCCAAATTTATTTCTATCACAACTTTGAGATATTTCCCAGGGGCCAGACTGTCAGTTTTTCTGTGAAAAATTGAATGGAGTCCGAAATTGATTGACTTCTTATGATTGGTTTAGAAATGAATTGATTTGAGGCTGTATATGTTCAATTTTTTCAATCGTGACATGCTGGTACCTTCAACTAGATCAACAAGTAATTGATAATAACGTAAGGTGTGCGTGTATTGACTGGCAATATTTTAATTTTTTAGTTTCGTGTTGCTAATTCGTTAATTGATCACTGACGTGAAAAGAAAAGATGCTACTCTTTTAAAACCAGGGAGAGAGAAGCAGAGACTGTTGAGATAAATTACCCCGAAACTTGAATGATGGGGTTGAAGGGTACAATTAATATTTGGAAAGGTGTCAAATGGTTTTATCCCGGTATTGGTGAAAGCCTTTGACCTCCAACCTTTTTGCAACACGAACGAGTACGGTGAAGAGGCGAGCTTTGCACAGAGATAAGTAATCCGATATTATCCGAAAAAACATGGCCTCACAGTAACGTAATGTAACGTGGCGTTTACTCTTTCTCTATATTTTAAAGCTCTACTCGTTTTACGATAGAATCGAAGCTTTTCAGGCACGTCGTTTACTTCGCAGATATAACACGTGTCACTGAGAACCACGTAAACGATTATTTTACTTTCACTAATTCGTACGACGATTATCAATTTAAATGGCAAAATGATTAACCCTCGACTCGTAGATTTGATAAGAATAAATGAAAATCAATTAGGGATGATCTTTGCCGGGTTTAAAAAATGAAGAACATGGAATAAAAATATTGGAGACAATATTTGAAAGGGGTTGCTCAACATTATTGAATATTGAAAAAATAATTTCTAACCGCAATATCGCTAGGGTAGTGCAGGAATAGGTGAACTGCAATTTTGCAAGACGTTTGAAATATTGGAACTCCAAACATGCATAATGTAAGTGTTCAGATTGCAATATCGGAAAGACATTGAAACGTCTGATTTCAACATTCTGAAAGTATTGCATGGACAGTGCAACAGCATATCAGTCAGAATATTGCAGAAATAACCAAACGTTACAATTCAGATATCGCAAAAAATTTTCTAATCACGATATTTGCAGAATATAGTAACACACAAACACGATAACGACTTTTTTCGATACGAAACCTCGATATTCTATTAATTAGCCAAAAATTTTCCAAGAATAATCAACCAAAGGATAATGCGGATCTTTCCTGTAATAGGAAAATTCCAAATTACTAATTTTCCACTTTCATACCTGGAGAATTTTTGTGAAAAAAATCCCCACCCAGTGAACAAATTTTTATAAAGATTATGTCTACCATAAAATGATAGCTTGACATTTGATCTTTCGAAATTTAGATCTGAGCGATATCCGCTTGGGTCATTAGGTGAATTTTAGGAGTAATAAATTTTTTGAACAATCACTTGGTAATCATTCACGATCATGTAACGCCGATAGGAGGTCCTATAGGGACCAGAGGGATGCTTTGGGCGCCTGAAGGTAGGTAAAGGTAGAGGTTCGGAAAGGCGAAGGGGTGGCTACCCCAGAGTGTCGGAAAGACAGATGCCCGCATTACCTTACACCAGAACCCCATCCCCTGTCTCATTCTCATAGCTAAACCCAGCTTCGCCCCAGTATTTTCCACAACGTCTAACAACTTTCGTGGCAAAAGTACATTCGAAAATTCTTGGGTATAGGTAAGAGAGTTGCGATAAATTTTAGGCTGCCCATTTCTATGGAAAGGGGTTGATTTACGGCAAGGCTAAGATTATATTTAAAACCCCTTCGCGAACGATATTCCCCATTTCACGCCCCGTATTTACGCAGATAGTATCTTCGCAGGTACTTCGCAGAATAATAATATGAATAAATATATATTCTCAGGTGTATACAGGGCGTTTCAATGAATATCGATAGCTCGATTATTCCGTTTCTTATACAAGAAACGTACGGGCAAAATCGTCAAATGCAAATTTCACGGTTTTCGAATACGATGTTTGGTGGGTTGGCTTAATTTTTGAACACATTCATATTCTTTCACGTCATATTAAATGGCGACGAATTTTTTTTTTTTTTTTTTTTTTTTTCATTTTCTTTGAGGGAAAGAGGGCAAAAATTTTTTATACCAGCTAGGGCTTGAGACCAATTGAAAACACCCTTTTAACACTCCCTTTTGATATGTCAGTCACGAGTTATGAGCTTTGAATGTACAGCAGTGAAACGTATAAAAAGGGGTGTCAACGGAGTGTTTTGAATTTATCCTTAATCCCCTTTACCCACGTGGAATTTTTTTTTTTTCTTTTTTTTTCTTTCTCTCTCTCTTTTTTCAACAGAAGTTGTTTGAAATAAAAATAAAAATAAAAAATAAAAAGAACCTCAGATGGAAATTCTATATCAAAAAGCAGAAGAAAAATAAAAAATATAATAAGACTCTATGCGATATTAAGAAAATTCTTCAATTTCTTTCAAACGAAGAATCTTTTCTCGTTGCTGATTTAATGATAAAAGGTAAAAATATTTATAACGCAGATCTAGACGTAGTGGAAATGTCTATGACCAGTGATCCGGCAAAAATGCGGAGCAAAAGATGTAAACGTACGTATATCTAGCTGTATATTTATAATTTTGTCTAAGATATTCATTCTCCCTCTCTTTTATCAAAAATTCATTATTTGTGGATGAAAAAGCTCGCTATTCATTGAATTAGCTGTATCCCTTTTGCTTTTCTACTCATAATTCTTGAAAATAAAAATAAAATCATCCAATCCTGCTAAAAATAAATCAACGAAAAACGGCAAATCTATAGGTAAATGCTAGCGTTTTATGTCTGATTTGTCGATGTTCAGAGATTTGCATTGATTTGGAATTTTTCGAGGGTTACTAATACTCGTTAGAATAAAACTAATGGGGTAGAATTAAAAGACGAATATCATAATGCCTTTAGGCAGGGGGATGAAGGAAGTAGCAAGAAGCCGGTCAGACGCTTGCGAGTAATTAATGGCTCATGAATATGCGGTTGAGTCACGTAATTTTCCTGTCTGTTTGCGTCTGTCTTGGAATTTATCGATAGTCGATAAATTATTCGTGCAAACATCGCATATAGTACATACCTATAGCATCGGGGGAGGGGTTGGTTGGCTCTCTCGTGAACCGGAAGTCTTTCCGTTTATATGTTTGTACCTATAACTACCTATACTATCTAACCTAACATTTCTACGTTGAATTTAAAAACGCTGGGTTCAATCCACGATTCTCGACTCCTCGATCCTTATAGAGATTTATAGCTATCCAGAAACAGGATTTATTCACCTTCACGAATATAAGCTATACACACAAAGGTCCAAAGCAAATTCGGTATAATCAATGAAATGATGGATATCAGGCTCTGCTCTATGGCGAAGGGATCAATTCGGCGCAAAACGAGGGCGGGGGATTGCTAAATTTCATTCTTTTTATTTTTATTATTATTATTTGTTTTTTCCTCTCTTTTTCTTACTCGAGGTTCTTTTCATTCCAATGTCGATGAAATTTATTCTACCTTCGAGTCACAATTTACAACAATATATCGCTACTCTGAAACAGATAAATCAAACTCTTTGGAATTGAAAAAATTAAAATTATTCCCTCGTGGAGTAGCGTATATTTTTCAACAATCAATCTTTATCGTTTTTGTAAACGAATATACTGACCTGGAAATACGTATTTGACGATTTTCCAAATTTTTTTGTGACATTAAAAAAAAGTTTGTACTTAATAAAATCGAAAATTAGAAAATTTTCCACTTGTCGAAAGGCGAGCACTGAGATCAGATTTCCGCTATTTTAATTTGATCGGATTATTTTTTAATGAGACAAACTCGCAGAGAATTTGACAATATGAATATAACGAATGGATAAATTAAAAGCCCTTAATTCGTGGCAGGTTTCACGTCACGAACTCAACAACCACGTGACGAAGTAGGCGAGGACGATATCTCCGGGTGGGTATACATATATATATATATACTTATTCGTTATAGAAATTAACTGCGAGCGAGTAAATTAGCGCGCGAGATAACTGCCATTGCTAATCACCAAGTATAATATCTGCAAATCTATCACAATTATTAACCAAGTATAACATCCTGTGAATAAATTTATACATCTGATTTGCAAATTGAATTATTATCATCAACCTCACCGACGAGGGTGAAAGAGAAAGAGAGAGAAATTAAGTTAGGATGAGAGAGAAATCTGTTTTTCGATCAAGTAGTTAGTCGCTCGCGTTCATGCCTGTTACCTGTTTTTATTTATTTATTTATTTCTTATTTATTTATTTTTTTCCAAAATCTTTTCTCGTTATGACGATCATCTCGTCTAATTATTTCGTGCGATTCCTTCAAGTAGGTACGCGAATTAATTACAAAGTCTCGTATACACCTGAATATACATTTCCCTCTTGACCGACGAATCTCTCGAAATATATAACAAGGAGATTGGAAGGAAAAAAGTGAAAAAATAAAAAGTCAAATCAAGACAACGACAATAATATATTCTTTAATAAAAAGAAAGAAAAAAAAGATAAAATGGCGTTAAGTCAATGAAAAAGACAAAAAATTACGTTGTAATATCCAGAGGATTGTATAACTATATAGTAAAAGCTTATATATATATATATTATATTATATATATATAATACCGATGAAAGATCACAACATCCCCTGAAAATTGAGCCTAACCTTAGTGTGACAGTTTGAGTAAAGTGGTACCTATAAGCTGTGGTAAATGTGTAAGGATAATTACAACCCTTCCAACGTGATGCGTGTTATAGTCGTGAAGAAAATTTGCCATATGGTTCTTTGGCCCAGTTGGGTTGGCCCGTAAGTTGTCGTTGTTAAGCTTGTATTATTGTACGAGGAGGGAAACGCTTGCGGCCACGTCGAGTTGTAGGTATAAAGGATGAAGACGAGCGAGAATGAGAGAGAAAAGGTAGAAAAAAAAAGAAAAGAAAAGAAAAGAAAAGAAACAAAGGAAAAAAAAAAGGCAAGAAGAAAGTCTTTCCCTTACCAACTCTAGAGGGGGTGGGATGGATTTTACTGCCGCGAGGTCGTCGAGAAGACCGAGGAAACTAAGTAAGAGAAGTATAAGGGCTAAAGGTATAGGGAGCGAAAGAAGCCGAATCCACCCTTAAGTCGAGAACTCGAAAAGCGGCGCTACTACACATGGTGGCCATATATACAGACGCCTGTGTTATATTGTTATATGTCGAGTCCGTCGACATATTGGATTGGCGACCACTTTTGGTCTTACCAGTTTTACCCAGTTTTACCACTTTCCAAGACGTTCCGGCTTTCACCTATATATATGTATAGCGTAAAGCTTCCTGGAGAGACAAGCGGAGCTTTTTTTTTTTTTTTTTTTATACCGTTCGTTCCCCAAACGGGACACGATAAAACAGCTTTACGCATTCGGTCAAGCGCCTGTTCACGCGATTTCAAATAAATCTCATAGCCATAAGTATTATACGTATACGACATTGAATAGCGAACGGAAACCATAGGGGGTGGAGAAAAATTAAATGAGCCCAAAATATATATTACCTAAAGTCTCGTGTATAATCTTAATTAATTTCCCCGTTATTCAATTTCCGGTTACTCTGATGTTTAATGAACTCAAAAAGTCAAATGAAATACTTAATTTTTTTTCTTTTTAAACTCGAAAGACTCGGAAGCTGCAGTTTGTTTTTCGATCCTACTCACTTCGGGGGATAAAGACGTCTGCTGAAACCTTTCCTGGTATAAAAAAAAAAGTTGTTCTGTTTGTCTTCAATGTTTTTACAACCTGCCAAATGTTAGGCATCCTACCGTTTTGCCCCGTAGGTATATATTTCGTTGAACCCTTTGTGAATTCGTTAAAGAGGGATTTTCAGAGGAAAGTGAACTATCGATGAAATGTTTAATCGTGAAGTGAAGGTAAGAAAAATTTGGTGGGTTGATATCGTCTAATTATTTGTAACAAATTAGCGATTTACAATTAGTCGAAAGGCTTGACGAAGCGATCTTCTCAATGGCCAATTAATCAGAGATACTGACAATCCCTTGTTGATATCAAAGAGAAATTTGATGCTCCTTCATGTCTGCTTGAGGAAACTTTTAATTAACCACTCGGAGCCTCCGGTGGATATGCTATTTCTAAGAATCGCGGAAAATCTCAGTTTCAGAGTATAAATTAATCGATATATCTACCTCCAGCATACGTCGTCCCTGACAAATTAATGTACAAAAAGAATGAAAAGAAAATCTCTACTACGGACTGATTGATAAATCCTGGAGGTATAAAACAAAAAAAGAGCTAAAGAAAAATCCAATTAGAGAAATTAGATACCCTAAGCTCCGCCATCTTAGACAAGTTTAGCACGAAGTTAAATTTCGATGGGTTCAAGCATTTTACTTTGCTTCTCTTTCATCCCCCTCCCTGTCTTCTTGTCTCTGTTCGTTCCGCTGGCCCCGGTAAAACTCGATTCAATTTCCCAGTGACAGCGCTTTTCCCTGACAAGTAGAAGATGAAAGTCAAAGCTTAAACGTTTTCGAGGAGGTCTTCACCGCTCTGCACCTGACCCCGGTGTTCAGGGGATGTGGAATTCAGTTTTTTTTTTCTTTTTCTTATTTTTTTTCAAGAATCAAGATTTATGAAAGAATTTCGGTATTTTAGTTTGTTTTTTTTCCTCTCTCTACTGTTTCCGGAAACGTGCAGAAGCTCGTCTGATTATGTTGATAAGCGAAAAAAAAATACAGAAAAACAAGAGAAGAGTAGCTCGTCTACTACCCGAGCTTTTCTGAGATGGATGAAAAAATACAAGAAAATACGTCTGTAGGGCAGTTGAAGGTAGTGAATATATCGAATCGGACTTCCTCCGGAGCAAAAAAAAAAAAAAAAGGCACCCTCTGTATGGTCTGCCTCTTGAAATTCTTCACCCCCGAAACTGAATCCTCAAATTCAGAGTCTATACCGAAAATCTTGAGTTCGAGAAAAATGACTCGTTCAACTTTTATGCAGTGGCACGTACTCAATATCCTCCATCCCTGAATTTTGTACTTTTTTGTTCGTTTTTTTTTTTTTTTCATGTTCCTTTCGGCTGGACCGGACATAGGTACCTACAAGGGTTGCAACTCTTCGACTGGGACAAAGTGACCCCTAGGCATGACCGTGGGGTGGTTAGTCTTGACGGACCAGCGTGAAAAGTGCCACTTAAGAACCCCGCACTGCATTCCCGAGGGTCGTTCCATCATTTTGACCCGTCTAAAAGCTTAGCAAAAACCTTGAAGGAACTCCATGGTTTATAGCTAACCCATAATCTCTCTACCACCTGTCCAGTCCTTAAACCGAAAATATTACAAGTTTAACGCAGTTTTCTAAAAAGTCAATGGTTATTAGAACTTTTTTTGTGTTCCAGTATCTTATCTGTTGTTGTCACAGGAGCTTTATAACGATCAAAACATCTTGCTGGACCGTAATTTTGAAAAAAATAGCTGCAATAGAAACGGTATTTCAGTCAAGAGATCCTTGAAATTTGCAACCAGGGATTTGATTCGAGGGTGAAAGCTTTTTCGGGTTATGGGATTAGAAATATCTTTAATGCTCAAAGCACTGAGCCCAAAAATGGCCAAAGTTTAACTGCAGTGTTCGAAAGTTCAAAGAAAATGATTCCCTAGTATCGCATCCGAGTATTCGGACCTTCGAAAACAGAAAGCAATGGTCAACACCTGGTCCAAAGCACAGATGAACCAAAAAAGGCACGAAAAATGGTACTTTTTAAAGAAACTTTGCACAATGAGATTGAAATTTCAATAAGCTGATACTGTTGAACGATATAAATTGCAGGAGTGATTCTTCACGAGTTGAAGACTCAAATTTAGTCTGATTTGCCCATCAAGGCTCCAAAAGCTGCATTCGAAAAAGGTACCTTTGCAGTTGACTCTGGAACTGAAAAATACGTAGATATCCGGGTAAAGCCTTCAGCCAGAAGAGTAATTCTGAAGAACGCGATTATCGGTAGGTATAAGGAAATAAATTTTTGAAAAATACGGCAAGTAGGTAGGGAATATGGTAAAAGCCGGGAAATACCCGGCTGTTTTTCTTCTACTGGAATTGTTGTTCGCGTTTCGGTATTCGAGCCACTGATCTTTATTGGCCCTGGCCTTCCGCCGCCCCGCAACATCCCGCAATTTCTTCCGATGCGTAAAATACAATCTCATATATATATATATAATATATCTCTCGTATTTCGTCTTGGTTCCGTCGAACCGACGAATGAATCCAAAGCGACACGCAAAGTGGGTACCTATAAAGCACCCACTTCGTTTGCCTTAGAAAAGTGATGAATTACATTCACCGTCGACGGGACAAGCCGAGATTAGATCGACCGCCGTTTTCATTTCTTGTTCCGTTTCATTTTTTCACGCTTACTTTTTCTCCTCTTGTATTATTGGTTTTTTGTTTTTTTTTTTTCTTTCTTATCTTTTACTTTCTCTCTTCAACAACCACAATGACATGACAGCTGTCACTGTTATCCTTTGAGAATTCAAGCTTACTATCTCAATCTTAGAAAGCAAATAATACCAATGATTTTCTTGCAAATTGCGTCAATTTGATTATTACAGAAAATTTTTGCCCATTGTCAATCATCCCCCATCTTCAGCCAAGTTCACCCTAAGTGTATTTCAGAGCTTGTCCTTCGTGTGGGGGGGTTGATATTTGTACAGACCATTATAGATAAACAAATGAAATATGTATTATTGGTATATATAATAGGGTCAGGTGATAAAATTGGCATGACGCAAGTACGCGAATGAGAAATTGAATTCTGAATAAATTTTCTGTGCTTTTGACGTCAAGGATCATCGACATCATTCGTCGTTAGTCGGGTACTGCGTTAATAAATTAACTCGATTGGTTGGTTTATTTATTCCGCAGCCACTCGAGAATCCAAACTTCAGCTACCTCGCCAGAACCAACATTTACACTCGCAATGTCTCTGATCCCTTTCCCAGAATCAATATCATTCTTTCTCATATCACCGCACACGATTCTCTGCACTCTCATCCATCCTCGATAAAATTTATTGATTTTATATTTTTATCAACAATTTTCAATCAACAACAATATGTTTCATCCAACGTCCCGAAACTGTACAAAAGCTTTCGAAACATCAAAAAGTAATTTACTTTACAGAAATTTGGTTTTTCTTCCAGGAGCTTTTGGGAATACCTACTGATTTGGAATCTTACCGAAAAACTTGTCGATCCTGAATCCGAAATCAATACTGTTAGAAATATTTTGTAAATAAAATACAGTAATAAAAAAAAAAAACGTTGATTACGACTACTCGGTCACGTAGTATACGATTTAGTTGTTTTTTCGTAATTGGTACAGAAAAATAAATTGCCGTACAAGAAATTGGCCAAGTTTTTGTTCAGAAGAAAACGGAGCAAAAAAAAAAAAGAAGAAGAAAAGAAGAAAAAAAAAAGAACTACCTGCCATTTTTTTGTTACTGCCTACAGCGATTCGTGGCTTATTTATATGTTTTCTTTTATTTCTATTCCGCTGGCTTCTCTCCCTATACTTTTTCGTCTGCTCAAATAAGGGGTCGGCATGCTTCGGTTGGTCCGGATTTACCGCGATTCGCAGTTCGTCGTTCGTTGGTACCCAACCGCTCGCCTTGGCTTTGGTTCGAAACCCTGGGAATTCTGCCAATTGAGGAGAGAGAAAGAAAACGAAAAAAAAAAGAGAGAGAGAGAAAAAGGAAAGAAAAAAAAGTGCTACGCGTAATTTTCACATCCACTCGATGGAAATTAGCGGTCGAATGATCGACCGACCCTGATCCAAGCATTTTTCGCGAAGCTTTTAGCTGAAATTTTCGTCCCTTTTCGCCACCCCTGAGAATCGTACAATCAGTCAGATTCCCTGGTACTTGCCACGAAACGAGGCTCCATTAGCCCAGGTTTATATGTATGTATGTATGTATGTATGTACATCCATACAACGTGAAATACATTCAGCAGAATAGACCGATCAATTAGCATCGAATCGACTATCTGCTTGTCTCGCGCGAAAGCCCCTACTCCGCTACTATTTCAGTTAATATTTGATCCCCAGGTCCATGATCATTGTGTCTACAGTTTCCCACCTAGCTTGAACCAGCCTGTAGATTAATTATTCGAAGAATTCAGCTGCCGCGAGATTAGCAAATGACTATTGATCGGGAATAAATAGCAAATTAACTAACCATATACAAAAAAGCTCGAATTTTGTAATTCTTGTATTCCTAATTCTGCGCACATTAACGAATTCGAACTATTGAGTAACTTGAATTTCCCAAAATCTGTTATTTTTCTTTCTCTCTTATTTCGATATAACTTATCGATAGATAGAATCGTTTTTAGGAATTCAACCAAGAATTGTTAAACCGTTCGTTACTTAAAATCATCTTTTTTCTTCCAAAGACAATCAGTTATTTGGCGGTTTTTTTTTTTGTTTCAGACTCAATTACGCCACAATACTGAGTGCCCATTAACCATATACGTACATATACCTATATATACAAATATATATAGGTATGTATACGTAAGGCGAATGCAAGAGTGGCGATGGGCACTCGAGTCGCCCTCAACTCCCAGGAGTACCTTTCTCTGTGCTTGAGACAGTTGCTAGCAGAATTGTCTCCCTAAAATATTGACACTTCATATATTTACCAGGCAGTGAATTTTCAGAGATACTTCTACAGTACGGTTTTTGTTGCTGTTGCTTTTCTGGTCAATTATGACTTTACCGTAATAACTTATACATACACGTATATATCCCCTTTGGTTCAAAAATCAATAAAAGTGACTAAAATTCATCAGTTTTTTTGCTTAGTATTATATTTTTTGTTTGTCCCAGTTAAAAAAAATTTGGAAAATACTCAATCCGGCTCTAGTGCTCTTCTAAAAACTACGAAACGTAGTATATTCAGTCAAATTCTGCCAATTCTCAAGATATCTAGTCACAAGATACATCTATAGTCTGAATTAAACATTGCGCCAGCTTGTTACTCTAGTATTTCTCTCGATGTAGTTTCTGCAGCAATCTATATACATATACCTATCTACCTGCTACCCACGGCACTCCAATTCGCCAGATGTTTCGTTGGATTTATTCAAAAGTTGTGTACGCTTGGATATACGTATATATCGTTCGCGTATACATATATATCTACCTACCTATCCATACACCTACCTACCCGCCTACAGTATAGAGATAATACGCGCCGCGGTACCAGATGCCGAATCTGTAATGGGGCTGAGGTTTTTAATCCCTCGCGCTGTGACGAGGGATGAAATATTCCATTTTGTAACAAAACAAAAAAAATAGAAAAAAAACACAACCAAAAAAAAAACCGCATTATTCAACACGCTCACACACACGTAGCCCACAACTCAACGAATAAAATGAATAAGTTTTTTCTGGATACAAGAACTCCCCCCCCCCCCCCCCCCCCCATTGAATCAAAATACAAGGTAAGGTAACGTCATTCGATCAACGAATTCAAAATACGAGATGTATGATCGATCTCTGCATTTAATTTTTTTTTTTATCGCAGGATCATCGATGGATCGGAAATATTATTCATTGATCTATCAAGAATATTAGCCCCATTTTATGGTTTTGTCATTCTTTGACCAGTTGTTGCGAAACTCATTGAAAATGAGAATTCGTTAGTGATTAGATTTTATGCTGAATTTAATTAGACATTGCGTGAACTACGTATTTAGTGATTGAATGAGTTTGGAATAATGATGAAAATATAACCGATGACTCCCAACCCCGTCCGAGATGATATTAACTTTCGGATGGATGAATCACGAGGGAAAATCCACGTTTCAGATTAGCAGAATTCTTGTATTTTGTATTACAATATAAGATAAGGACTCCTGAAGATACAGTGATGAACGGATATTGAATTTTCAATTTTCTCATGCTCTGATGGGCACAGGAAACAGCTGCGATCCTAATATTGAATAAATCACCTCAATCCTTATTTCGTTTCATATATATATATTTTTTTTCAATCTTATTCGCACCCTTGAATCTTCTCACTATAATTAATTTATACGACGTCGTATATATTTTCATAGACGCAAGTACAAAACCACCCTCATATATTTCTCAAAAGGTAAGTAAGCAGACACATACATGAATTTCGAGCTTCAACCAGACGATCTTTGTTGTTTTTTTTTATATTTTTTTTTTTTTTTTTTTTTTGTTACCATGTTTTTCACCAGTAGCTCGACAGAAGGGTGCATATATTTTTCTTCTTTTTTCTTTCATCAACTTTTTTGCTTTCAACCCCAGTTCCAAGTCCCAAGTCCTGAAATCCCATCCCCCGCATTGCGGCCAGGGCGCCGCAAGCTCTATACGAAAAAAGAATAAAGTCGGTTGTTTGCACTCACCGTTTTGTTGCCCAAGTTCTTCACGCGGCAATTAAGATATGCCGTCTTTCCCAGGAGGGCTGTTACGTTTTTTGAAGCTGCCTTGTCGAAGTACGGACCTAGTCGTGCCCCACCATTGTCTAGAGCGTTCTGCGAACTCTCTGAACTCTTGCCGCTGCTTCCATGGGCTCCGTAGGCTGCAATGAAGAAGAAATTTATGAAAAATATAGAAAAAAAAAAAACAGTTCCTTAGGATATAAACGAGCTGCGAGAAAAATAGGTGGTAAAAGTTTGTTTCTGACATTATATGTATGTTCGTGTATAGTCGATGATCGAACAATAAAGCTCGGTATTTGATATAACGGAGGCCTCAGTAACTACCCTCCTTTGTGCATCACTCTCTGTTGCATCGAACTCGATGACACGTTAGTAATTAAACGCGGACATTGACGAACGAGAGTCGATAGAAAACAAGACAATGCTGATGAAAGCTCGACTTGTTCAATATGATGGATTTGTAGTTTTCTGCTTTTATCACGTGCATTGATATTGCTTCGATCATTTTTTTAACTTCTTTGTGAGCTTTCACCGCTTTACAAGACATTCGAAAAGGCGCTTTACGTCGAAAAAAAAACAAAAAAAAAAAACGTTTGGAAATCATTTTTTTAAGGACGAAATTCCCTTTCGCAGGATCCTTGAAGTGGCCTGGAAACAGGGAATGGCTTTCGCAGGGGTGAATTATCCTAGTTTCCTGAGGGATAACTTATGCTTTTACTGGTGGTATAGCTTAGATGTGTAGTTATAACTTGTTGCATCATCGGAATATAAGGGCTGGAGCTGGTTCAGAGCCACAAAATGTAATAATTTACTGCGCAGAGGCCCGGCGGTTCGTAACTGTTATCTATCGCGATCTTATATATACCAAGGCGAACTTCTGCCCTGGAGGTAACTTAGTTTGCTTTCCCCAGGAAAGCGGCACTACCTCTAGCTTTACCACCTGCCACTAGATCCGGTTCTATCGCCCTGTTTCTAGCTAAGCAGCAAATAACGCAGCCGCACTGTGTGTTACGGAGTTGCGAAACATAATTTGAAAATATAATGCGTTGGAAATTGTGAAGGTGAAGAATTCTAGATGAATCCAATTTCGTAAAAAAAAAAAAAAAATGGATAATTCGGCTGACCACCGAGGGTCACGATCATTAACATTCATTTATTCATCCTTGACAAATTATCGATTACGATTCCCCCCTCGAAATTTTGGATTTTTGATCAAAATTCTGGAATTATTTAATTCAATCAGTTCTAACTATAAAGAAAAACTGCTCCAATCAAAGCCAAAATAATCAAACTCCATTTGTCGAAGAAATGGATTACAAACACTGTAGAAATTATTCCAAGACTTTCAATCATTTTGGATTTGTAGTGAAATTCCCACTGACTACGAGTTTCTGCAAGCTCGTGATTTTGGAATCGTTGAGATATTAAACGTGTCTGATTTTTATCAAGCTGTCAAAGCTCACAGTTCAGCGTTGAATCGAGAAATAATTTTCAGATGATTTTCAGAGTTTTTTTAAAAGCTCAAGAACGTTTGCCCTTCTAATTCAATATTTTATCACCAAATGAGCGAAGGGCTTTTGCTTGGGGTTCGTTCGACGCGGAAATCCCTCGAGCTTTGAAGACGCTTTTTAACGAGCGTTTTTAGAAAAATATTTCGAAAGATTTATCGCATGGAAAAGATGGTTCTGATTTTTAATTAGTCTGCCATATATCGTGTATAAAATAATTTTGCAACTGCAGTGCATTCCAGCAGCCCAGAGCCAGAGTGATCAGCACGCATGCGTGGATATTCGTGTAAGGAAAGTTATTCCAGATCGTTATAAAAGTTAATAGCGCCTAGGGTATACGTATTTATGTGTATAGATACGGGGTGAACTCTGGTTGATTTTTGGATCGTGACTTCCTGGCGTTTCCTGAAACCTGGTAATTCCAGACAGCAAGCCTTCGAGCGAGTCAATTAAAGTTGAAACGAAACCACGCGCAAATATCTCGTTAAAATCTAAAATGGCCATGGTACATACATACATACCTACCTGTACTAAAGCTACTTTTCCCTATCATTTCGTGACTCATGGGCAACTGACAGCTGCAGGTCTCAGACACATAATCGTCACTCTACAAACAAAAACTCTCCCCAGTTTTAATTTACTAAGAATTAACATCCAGATCCCACGAATTCTCTCCACGTCACGTAGCTTTCCGCAATGAAAATTCCGCGAATCAGCATGGAAATTCTTCCTTTTTTTTTTTGTTTTTAATTGTATAGGGCAGAGAGACGAGCAGGATGAATCCAAGGGATGAAATGGCCCTTCCAAAATTCTTCGTAAATATTTCCAAATGATCACTTTTCATTTCAGTTATGTGTTTTTCATATTTCTATACCATTCGTCACGCGAAATTTTTTTCAGATCGATAAACTGAAAGACAGGGGCCTATTTTGTCCACAATTTTCAAAGCCTGGAACTAAACGGACATATCAACACCCGTCAATTTTTGGTTTTGAAAATTTTCAATTGAGTCATGACAATCGATGACTCGTTATAGTTTTTCAATCGAAATTCGAAGATCTATCGATTCGAATTTCTGTTCGATGACTTGTTTCTCCAATGGCTCGTTTTATTCGACCCTCTTCTATACAGGGAAAAAAGGGGATGAATAAATAAAGTCCGGTTTCACGAATCACAGGATTTTCTTTATACTACAATATCGAATATACGGACTGGTTTTAATGGCGAGATTTTCGATTCGCTCGAGCTTCTGTTCCTATTATTTTTTATTTTCGTTTTGAAAGCTGTCCGTAGTTTAGAACGACGGGGTATGAAATATGCGTTTTGTATGAAAACAGAATATTTTCACCCTTGAAATTTCTGATTTTACGCAACTTTGCGAGACCAAAACTGGTTTATAAAATATCTGCAGAGGAGAGTTATCTTTCAATCTAGTAAAGGTCGAGGAAAAAGGAAAGAGGTATAGTTGGAAAGGGAGTGGAAAAGACAGCCAACCCCTGTTTTAAAATTCAAATTCAAAACTTTTGCTTAAACGTCGAGAACGCGACGGGCGAAGAGGCGAACGATGGAGGATCCAGAGCTGTAGGTAAATCTTGTAGGACGTATGTAAAACTAGCCAGGCCAGGTCACTGAAGTGGAAGAGGTGCCGCCACGCTCGTTCTTCGTCCTCGTGGCGACTATACGCGTTTACGTTATCCTTCCCCCGACTGTATATATCCTTCCTATATATCCTTGTAAACGGAATTGAAAATCGTATACAGAGCCAGGCGTTTAGGCTGTCTGGAAAGCTAGACGGTTCTCAATCCAATTTGCTAAGCTTTCCACTTTACATGAATCTTAAATTTATCCTTTTTTTTCCCCTATTATTGTTATTATTATTCCCTATCGATTTGTAGCTGCCATTTTCACAACGTTTATCGTTTTTGACTGAAAGATCGAATTGATCTTGTAAATCGTGTAGTGTTTTGTGAAATTTACTCAATATTGGCATTCAACTTGATTTTTATCTATGAAAAATTGATTCACTGGACAATCGACTCGAATTCTAGATCACTCAGATGCCCTAGATTTCATACTGTGTCTATCATTTTATTTAAAAAATTGCCAAACTTTAATACAGACTTCTAAACAGTGTTTGATTCATTCTTGTGACTTCATTTCTAAATTGCAATGGAATGTTCAATGTCATGATGGAATTAGCAATTTAGAATCAGTAAAAAAGCACATGGGGCAGAAAAGGAAATTTTGGTAATTTTCTCGAAACAGTATTTCCTCAATTTGGAAAATACCGAAGATAGAAATCGTCATTGATCGAAAATTTTCGAGTATTCTGATTTCTACGGTTTCCACAATCCACGATTTACTCTCCCGGCAATTTCCCCGAATTTTCTGTATATATACATAATCATTCGATCCCAACTGCGACGTATCTCTGAGAGCTTTCAAGGGTTTAAACCAGGCAGTGATAGTTTAGTTTTCACTTCTATTGCCATAACCTGAGTACCCTATCACGCATCGTTATATTACAGAGAATTACTCGAAGTGAGTAACTGTAGACTCTCTCGTTATACCTTCATTTCCACGAACGGTGCTATACAGAGAATAACATTAACCGTATAGCTGGAACGAAACCCAGAGTCGTAATAATAAAAATAAAAGCTCGAAAAGCAGAGAAAACACCCTATAACTCATCCTTTGTTAAGATTTATTCGAGCATTGATTCTTCCTCGAACCAATCGGGTTAATTTTCACTTCCACTTTCATCTGGGCTGCTATTAATCACTGAAGAGAATGAAAGCCTCTATAGCAGAAAGCTCGTGGATACAATTTTCACAGAGAAAAATAAAAATATATAATATATAAACAACTAGACGATTAACGTGCGGTGGAAACGTATTTTGAAAAATTGAGCAAATAGAAATAATAGGAATGAAATTAACTTGCGGGTGATAGACAACTCGGAATATATACAGACTTCGTATCTTCTCAACAAAGAGAACTAATGATTTTCCGCTACTTCCGGCGTCTGCAGAGGGTTGAAGTTTTCCTTGATGTAGGGCTTGGAGCTTTCGGGGCAAGACTGGGGGTCTGCAGGGACTAAAGGGAGGAATAGGGTGTCCGGAGTTTCCCTCATTCGCTTGTATCTTGAAATTTTCAAGATAGTGCGGTATGGGGTGGTTAATGTTTCCTGTGGCTTGGTTCGCTTGAACGAAAACGAGCTTCAAACCATCCCCTGCTGTACAGTTCTATGCCCGGGTCTCATTCGCTTTAACACTTTCGATTTTGGCGCACCACCGCCCCCTCTGTTCACCTACACGAGACAATAATTTTCATGTTTCTTGTGTTGAATTTTATTTCGAGTAAAATCTCACGGGAAAAATTTTTTTCCCCCTAAAATTTATATTTAAATACTAGAAAATGCTTCCCTCAAGACACTATACATATAGTCCGATATTTTACTCCAAGCTTCACGCGTATATATATATGCCTTATATATCTACCATAATATCCAGTTTGTAGAGGGTAGCCGGAAAACTGGTGTCGCTTTTAGGACCAGAGGGAGTGCGTGTTTCCCTCTTTGCATAAGAATTGCGACTAATATCAGGCTCAAAATTAAACTGTCATTAGGCTAATGAGCCCGTGAAAGCACCCCCTTTGTTTTCCAAAATTTTGGAATAATCTACGGTGCCACGGCGTTGCGTAATGCGTAGTGACTATAGATCCGAATGTATAGTATAACCGCGGTAACAAAACACGTAATTCTAACCATTTTGAATAGGTAAAGTAAAGCTCTGTTGATTTAAAGGAAAAATTCCTCCACAGTAAAATACGAAATGCTAGAAAATGGCAAAAATGTACACGTAGCTTGTAGGAATAAATTAACGTGATTAGCTTTGGACTGGTTCGAAATATGAAGAAATGACCTTTCTTTGATCTATGACGTGTCAAAATACTCGGAGAAGCGGAGAATCCGGAGCTCGGATTGCTCTTCGGGAGAAAAATTAGTATGATAATTACTAAACGGCATAAACGTTGAAAAAGTAACCAGAAACTATGCGATTCTCAAATGATCACTTGAGTCGCAAGCTCCATGTTTTGGATGAAAATACACTCGTAGCTACTAGACGATGTTATTTTATTGCAGACACGCTCGAACGATCGAGAATCTCAAGAAATCAAGTCGACTGAAAAAATAACGATTGTATGCCAGGAAATACGATGGATTTCACACGATATGATACGATTCAAGATATACGTGAGAAATCTGTGACTATAAGACACACACGTGTAATCCTCTAGAATTCTGCGAATTAGAAATAGAAGAAACTCAATTAGTGTTCTGTTAATTGAAAGAAATTTCTTCCGTTAGAACAAACAGAGCCAAACATTTTTTTCATTACAAAATGTAACCAGAATTTGGCGTGCAAAGTGATTCTATCAAAACGACGAAAGTAACATCGGTCTTTTTTGTTGGTTTGTTAATTGAGTCAAATAATTATACTCTGTAGGAAGAAGTTCGTCGAAAACAAGGATTTGTTATTTTCATCTTAATTTTTTTACCGTAAATTTGTTTCTCTGGTTGAAATTGGACGAACTTATTTAACGAGAAGGTATTTCGCTCATTTTTACGTTATTGTATTTTTCAATGCTGAAGAGAGACGCGTTTTATGTGACTGAAGATCGACGAGGCAATTCAGTAATATTCGAATGTATTAATATACACATATACATTTACATATTTCACGAGTAGAAATACCGGAAAATGTAACTAAATTGATTAATGAATTTCTGTCTCGAGTATGTCTTTCAGGCTTGTCAATTTACTGCGTATAAGGTTTACAGAGAAAACAGGAGTCTTGTTCTTTGTGCTTGATAATTAACCTCAACGTCATATGCCGAATAATCTTCTTGTAAATAAATACGGTACAATTCTGTTCCTTGCCTTTCAAGAAAGTCTTTGGAGAAATTAATGCTTCGGTGCTTTCGACGTCGCATTAGCGAATACAGTTCCCTTGATGATGGTAGTGGAATTCAGGTATATAAGGAGCAAATGGAATGGTAATCAATTTTCGCTATATATATATATATATATATATATATATATATATATATATATATATCGATATACGCGTTTGATTCGGATATTGCTTGGATTATTTATTTTCCGCTCCTTTCTATCGTCATTTCGAATGGGTTTAAAATTTGTGGAAATTCGTCGAAATTGAGAAAACAGATTCTTATTTCATCCGAATTCTCTGAACTGAATTATTTTCATTGAGAAGCTCGTCAGTTGAAGAAAACATTCAATTCTATCCCCGGATCGTTGTGTTTCTCTAAACTTGGTATCCAGGAACTTTAGGCCGGTCGTTGATCGCTGAATAATGATGTCAGATTCTTACGATTCTCAGAATTCGGTATAAATATTGAAAGATAACGGATGTGGAAATAGAAGAGTAATTGTGTTCTCTTCGCTGAGTACATATTATACCATTCATTTTCTACCAATAAAATATTTCCCAGCTAGGGCTCAAAAAATAAAAACGGAAACCAATATCGTGATACAAGGAACAATTTCCTTCACTTTTTGTTCTTAATTTTTATTTATATATTTCTTCTTCTCATTTTTGAAATATCTCTACCAGCAATTTTTTTCGACAGACTCCTGCTTTCGAGTTAGAAGCACATATACCTATACCTACGGACGTAGCCCTCGCTTCTCGATTCATGAAACGAAATTAACCATATAGGATATGCATGACCTGCGGAAAGAATTTCGACTGTTTGTACGTGCTGCGAAGAAACGTGGCTGATGTGCTCTGACTTGGCTGTACGGTATATGACAGGGGGTTGGTGTTGGGGTAAAATTCGATTCTGAAGTATTTGAAGTATTCTGGGAAGGCAACGGAATGAAATGGGATAAAATGTAGAAATTTCCAGAAAATAAAGTAGCTTGGAAAATGTCGTCAAACGAAAAAACCGAGAGATATGAGCTCTCGGGTCGCGAATCATCAGCAAGAAAAAACGGAGAGAAAAAAAAAAATTAAACAGCTTGTCAAAAACCGAGTTCAACAGTGAACTTACGTACCTATCCAATGATCTTTTCTGTAACACATATACCAGAAGCTATTTTTCATTATGTTTCATCCAACTTTTTTTCTTTTCTTATTTTTTTTTTTTTTTTTTTTTTCTTGCCTCGACCGATTCAGCTAATAGAAAAACAGAAAAAGTTCGACAGCGAATAAAATAAGACCAATCGAACATCTTTACGGTAAAGAATTTCACACGATGCGATGAGTCGGCCCGTTGAGTTATCGCCCTTAGGAAATACAAGAGTGAATTTGTGGGTCATGCGGTTAAATCTCTTGAGACTATAAGTCAAACGGTGAAATTTACTTCTGTAGGTAACGTACGCGTTTGGGAAAATAATTCAGGTATTGGTTCCTTGAAAAATTCTGGAATTAGATTTTCGGGAAGTTATCGCTCAAAGTTTTTCACCGAATCAGACAAGTAAGTCCTCAAATCCCATTGAATTCCTTACGAATAATATTCGAGAATTGAAATTTCGGAATCTTGGAATTCGAAAAATTTATACGAATATTGTATATTCGTTGTTTTTTTTTTTTTTTTTCTAATTCTATCCGACCGCGAAGTGTTCGGACCAGCTAGCCACCCTCAAATTGCAGGATGAATACGTGAATAAATACGAAAGCTAAAATGGCGAGAGGTTTCAAAGGTGGGATAAAGACGTAGACGTACAGAGACAGGGGATAAAGTACACCGACTCGCAACCCATAAATTCGTCTTGGTCTAATATATGTAAATAACATACCCATTCTTTTGACCCACTAAACAACGCGGAGCTAGTCGACTCGAGTCGAGTATAACATGAAGAGGGGAAAACTTTTTGCCCCGGAAGTATTCCGAATTTCTCTTATACCCCTCACAAAGATTGGCCCTGTCGAAAATATGTCCGGAGTAGGTTATACCACGATCCGCAAGTATTATATTATTCAAAATTTCATGCACGAAGAAGTAGCTGCGCGCTCCTAACCTTTGGGGGAGTTTTACCAACGCAACGTCGCGAGCCCCCTTTTTTTTTTTTTTGCCTTTTCTTGTTTCTTTTTTGTTTTTGTTTTTTTCGTATTTTTTATATTTTCTTTTCTTTTTATTTTAACCTAATGCGGTTTTTTTCTCAGCCCTTAAATTTTGAATAAAATTTTAATAATCTCAGGCTGGTTAATTAAGCCAAAGCAATATGACAAAGTGAAATTACGGAGAAGAAAAATTCGAATTCAATTTTTTTTGTCTCACACTGGTAATAAAGTCTTGGGCCTTTTTTTTTGTTGCAATTTTAGATCTTTTTACCAGTTCAGTTGGCTGATTCGCGTTTTCACGATTGCGATTCTGAGTTCGGTGTAATATTGATTATTGCCAATTGTCTCGGTCTGATAATAAGTGAAACTGTCTAGCTTGAGCGACGGTTTTATTGCAGCATTGTGAATGTCTATGTCTGTTTTTAGGGGGTGATATAGTATTTGCTAAACGCAGCAACGATCCACCTCGTTACACGTTCTATCTGCGAATAATCCAAGGCGCAATCAGCGCCACTGTTATCTTTGTATACACGATGATTGGGGGAGCCTCACTCTCTCAGTTCTGTCCACAATACCTCAAGTTTCAAGCCATTAAGACGTCCCCCACCACCATCACCATCACCAACACCCCTGCACTCATACAGCCTGTGGCACCATAAAGTCATAAACGCTTTCCCACGAATGCCTCATGCCTCACTTGATTCATTCAATGGCGAGGGGAAATTTTGCTGAAATATTCTAAACTCAATAGAATTTGATACATTTTTCTGTAAAGATATACAGAAATAGGTCAAACCACAAATTGGCATAGAATGCTTTGAGAGTTGAGGTAAATTTTCGATATTCTCACATACCTGATTGGTAAAGACGACAGGAATTAGAGAAAATTCGGAAGATGCAGAATTGCACTTTTCCGAAAGGGAGAGAGATTGAAGTTCCAAAATCCAAAAGTTCCGAACGGTAAAAATTCCAAATTTATTTGAGAGATGATTCTGAATTTCTAGAAACGTTGGAGTTCAGAAGTTGTGAATTGTGAAAGGTCGAAATGCAGACAGCTCGAAGATCCGAATGTTAAAAACTCAGAAAGTCCAAAAATCCGTAAATTTAATGGAAGATGACAAAGCTGTCAAATAAACGACGTTGCATTTCGCGAATCTAAAGATTCGTAGTTTTGGCCTTTCGGATTTTAAGCTTTCGGAATCTCGAACCTTACGTGTTTTTCCATTCGAAGTTTTTCAAATTGGTTACATACACTTTTGGGGAAATAGTATTCCTGAAAACTCGAAGTCGGTAATATGGAAATTCGGAATTTTTACTTTTCGCAGCTTTTGAATTTCGGAAATTCAACCCTACCCCTCCAAAATAAAATACATAATTCAATTTTCCCTCAAAAACTCCAAGTCATTCGTTTGACATCAATTTTTTCGGAGTACTTGTACATAATTTGAGTTAAAGGACAACGAATACTTCAATACTACTATATTTTATCCCAAAATACTGTTTCTTTGTTATCTGCAACATTAATCACAAATCCTGAAGGTTTTTTTTTTTTTTTTTGATAAAACAGGAAGAGAATATAGAACAATAAATGCCCCCTATCGAGTAGCCGAGCGAGGTCGAACGTCAAACGCAGATACAAGGGTGTCGCAAGGTTCGTTGTTGAAAGGCCGAAAGATTTTTCCATCTGATTGAAATTGAAAATTCGTACAAGACATTTGACGACGAGGGATGAAGAGCGAAAACAGAATATAAAGTTTTTCTTTTATTGCCACGGAGTGAGTCGGAAAATTTGCCTTTTAAATAAACCTGCGAAAATCTGTACATCTGCGAAAGATACTAGGTGGGTATATCTGTATTTTTTGACTACGGTCCTACCGCACATACATTTTCGGAAACGAAAGAAAAAAAGGAAAACAGAAATGAAGTAAATAAATCCAAAAAAATCAAATAAAATAACCGAAATAAAAATAAAAACGAAACTTTTCAACTTCCCCCTGATTTCACAAACGGGAATAATTCCACTCTGACTTTCGAGCACCGAGTTAAGCCCGAGTTTAAAACGCGTAAAAACCTAAGTAGCAGTCCCTTTCAATGCAGAGATCGTACCAGGACCGAAGCAGCTCCTCTCCTCACGCCTCGTTCAGAAAGGTGAAATCGCAATCACCAGTTACGGCCGAGAAGTTTGCGCAATCTTATCCAACACAATCGACCTAAATCACGCCGTGGATTTCAATGTATACCAGTATACGTATATATATATATACATACGTAATCTGCAATTTGATTTCGAACTCTCGAACATTTCAACTTGAACAAATTTCAATATGATCCCGTCTTCATGCGTTTATTCTCGATCCCATTGTCAGTTTCATACGGCCAAATTACTTGCTGGCAATCTTCAATGATCGATACATGAAATTGTGCGCAGCTCTCAGTTGTAGAAAATACTGAAATTTTCTATCTTTCATTGAAAATCACCCTATGTCCTTATGTACAGAGTATGAAAATGAATACAATTTCGTTACTGCAGTTTGAAAAAAAAAACAAAAAAAAAAAACTGACAATGAGATTAGAAAATAATTGGAACTGGATTTTGATTATCCTTACCTGAGGTTGCAAATTTTTGTATCTCCTACTCGTAATTGCACTTGAATCCGGAATCGAATTCTGGCACTTTTTTCATCAGGATTGAAGTAGATTCACATATTTGTAGAGCAAGGTTTTGAAATTTTCACTGAGTTTTTGCCGTTAAAAAATTTGGATTTGTTGAAATACGCTTCGATTTTCCTAACGGTCAGATCCCGAGAGTTTTTTTTATCGGTTTTTTTTTTTTTCATAATTGAATACGAATTCTCCACCTAGAGATCGATTTATTAACGATTGCCTGAAAGTCCGTAGTGATTTTTAGAATCACTGATTTACTATTCACTAATCACGAATTTAGAAAAATTAGCAAATTGAAGGCAAACGAGCCTATCGTTAGTAGTGAATTATTTTCAAGGATTGTTATAGCTTCTAACGACGTGTAGAAATACTTATTTGCTTGTCAGATTAGGTATACAGTTTAACAAACGTATTCTATTCAATTGCGAATTATATTTCGTGAAAATGATTACAATACCAGATTCCACTCTTAAAGCACTGTATTATCAATGTAAGTGAATTTTGCGTACTAGTCCAAGGCTTTCGCGAATATAACTCTAAAGATTGTGAGTGATCATTACTGTACGAAATCGGGACGAGTTGCTATGTCAGCAGACGAATGATTACAATAACAGACTTCAATACAATGGAGCTTAGAAATTGTTACTAGTATCGTCTACAGCAGTTTAATTCGGTCCGGATATTTACAACAGTCTACTATTCTAAAAGGCTGTCTTCTACTAAGATCAACGAATCTTTTGAAACCCATTCTCGTGACTATTGTCATGACATAACAGACGGAAAGGAAAAAACAATTTATATACGACTTAATTGTAAGACCAGAAAAAATATAGAAATATATAGTTAGGCTGGATATTCAAATAACTCATAATCGTCCCATTTTCGACATTATTCTCAGACATTTGATGAAAAACCTTTCGTGAGACGTCAGTTGAAAAAAGTCTGCCAAAAAAGGAGTACTACTAAAAAAAAAATAGATAGTGTATCCTTACATCGTCATTTCTCGGATACTCTGTGGGTCATGACGACTGAATACCGCCAAATAACTCTGCTTTGAAATATTGTATACGATAATCTCTCGAACAAATCTCCAGGACTATTCATTAAAGGTCCTAATGGAGTTCGAAATCGTTTAAAAAAAAACAAAAAAACTTCATTCGCCTAGTCCTCCGATTTTGAATCCGAAAATGTTTACACTCGTTCTACTGTCGAGGCATCTGTAGATGAGAATCTGCAATGCTCTGTCTGTATGCGAAAGAAAATAATTACGAAAATGAATGAATAGTTAATAATCTAATTATTATAATTAAAAAGGGAAAATGCAGGGGACTGTAGTATCCGTTCTATCAAGCAACGTTTTCACAGCTTTGCGTCTATAGCTGATGGAAAATAAGCGCATGGTAAAAAGGCTGAAAAGTTTTCTCATTTCTTAGCAAGAATTTGTTTACTTTGAGTTGTTGATATAATATAATGAAGGGCAGAAACTCCTCGGGTAATTAGGAAAAGAACAATTACACTTTTCTCTTGCTCTCTTCATCGCGCGTATATAGCTTTCGTTTGTAAGAGAGAACCCGTAAGCGCAGTTTTGTCAAAAGCTTCGCTTTCCCCGAATGAAATAAGTTTATGAATAAATGGAAAGAGGAGCTTAATTTCTGTCTATAATAATCACCGTGCCGAAAACTTCGAAATATCGTCTTCTCAAATTCGGGGAACATCCGTTTCGCATAAACTTTTATAATTCGTACAATAACGAAGAATTTCCTAACGATTATAAGTACCTGCTCTTTTCAATACTCCTCACAAAAGAGGCCAACTTTAACCACAGCTTTTGTTTCACGTCTCTCTAAGATAAAAGTTCCTACTGAAATGTATCAAAATACATATTTTGTTCTAGGGGATGAAGAATAATTACAGACAACAACAACAACAAAAAAAAAAAAAAAGAAAAAAAAAACAGGAAACGCACAAGACATGTGACAAAAATGAAAGGCTGCTCTAATTTATTCACTGGTATAATCACCAACCATGATAAAAGACCATGTCCACGAAAAACCATAATGTATATAGTTCTTGATTCGAAGAAGAAAATTCGTCACTTTGCCATTGATATTGAAATCAAAATAAGAATATCCTGTAAAATTCTTGGAGAAATACAAATTTGGGTAAAAATTTGCTTCAAATCTTCAGGAGGGATATTTATCCGGAAAATTGGGTCTTCATGAGAAATTGTTTATCCTGCATCAAGGTGTATAAGGCTTCAGCGTGTATAACTTTAAGTTTTTTGATAAGATAAGTTTGAAACTTGCGAAGGGAAACTTTGCTTTAACAATAAGGGAGGTACATGCAACTCTTCATGGGGTAAGTTTATCTCGGTACCACGCCCACGTATTTCCTGTTAGCTTCCGTACGCATTGTTGGCCGCACCAAATATACCAACACTACGTAAATGCCAACCTATCCTATTCTTTCCTATCCTATTCCTATCCCGTCCTATCCTCCTCGATACTTGCTAGTCTGAGATTTACGATCAAATTAGCCTAACCCATAGGAACTAGTAGACCAACAAGTTATGGCGAGATTTCATTTCATTTCGAATATTAGCGACAGTTCAGAGCGATTTCTGATACTTTGATCAAACAAGCTGTCTGCATTCAACTGCTGTCTTTTTTTGAAGAGCTTTCAGTCTTTTTCCAATCCTCAAGTATGATCCGTTAGGATATTCAAGTGGAAGAAAAACAATTGTTATTTTCCTTTGTGCAAGAAGATGAAATTGTAGCCGATAATTGAGGTCTGGACCATCCGGAAATCATGAATAAAAAAATGTACCACCGAATATCAATCAATAATGAACACAGAGATTTGTATATGCAAATTATTTCGGCACTCATTATCTAACTGCAATTTTTTATATCTGGGTCTTAACGAGTTTAAATGAATGAAAAATGAGAATACGAGAGAAATAAAAATAAAGGAGAGAATTGTACAGCCGTCGATTATCTCACGATCGTATGTGTAATTTAACAGCAAGTACGTCTTATATTTTCAGACCATTATCACGAGTCTTGAGTCTTTCTTCGAATTTATCTGTGTGCTTTTTATCTGAATGGATAAAAAGGACTCGAGTGATCTATAGAGGGAAATGAAAGCAAAATAAAATGAAATAAGGTGAAATGAGATGAGGGTTGTTTTTGTGAATATATATACTCCGCTTTCATCCCTTATATAAAATTGGTTAATTTTCCCTTCTTCGTTTGATTGTCAGACCCTTTTCTCCGCACACACAATACCCGATCACTGTAAATGGTTATTAAAATTACTCGACTGATTTTAGGGCTCAACTTTATCCAAGGGTGAATTAGCACAGCCAAAGGCGCAAGCCAAGGGTTGAATAGGATGGTACGTTGGAGAAATTGGAATAGATATTAGGTTGTAATTGTTAAGCAGGCGGCGCGTACACCCAGTTGCGCTAACGACGGTCAGCTTGAGATAATAGCACCGCTGGTCTAACGGTTATAATACAGAATATAACAACGGATTACATCGTTAAAGCCAACAAATTTGCATATCACCTTGTGGCCGAAACATGCCTGACGAAGAATTCGTACAAATTTCCGATTGAAAAAAATCGACAGTACCTACCCTCGGAGTTTTTCGAATTACTTCCAATTTTCAAATTACCCATGATCACCATGGAGCTGAAACTAGCAGCCAAACGTGCTGAACTTTTCTGAAATTTGGATGATACAGTAGAGATTTACGTTCATAATTCAACAGAAGCCCTGGTTTTGCAAAAAACTTAACAAAATTTGGATTCTTGTCGTTTACGGACTCATTTTTATCTAACGCAATTCATTTGGCTGCTAATTTTGGCTGCTAGCTTCAGCTTCGTCTGACCACCGATGATTTTGAACTTTTGAAAAACTTGAACCTATAACCGATTAGATTTAATTAGAACATGCATACATCCAGACTTATATAGGGTTGAACTCCAATTTCTTCAGGACTCAATAAAACGAGGGTGGAAAAGCGCAGGGTTTACTTGACGTTTTGATCAAGATAAGGGAAGGAGGATTGCTGCAGGGTTAGGTTTGATTTGGTACTCGTTATTCGAGGCCTAAGGGCAGGTATTAATTCGCAAACTCTTGGCCGAGTTTCCTGATGGAGAAACGTGAAGTCGGATGACATACGACGGTTAATTAGGAAAACACCAGGATCTAGATTCACCGAGGTTTGAAGATCCGAAGATAAACTTACCGAAACATGTTTGGGTATGAAACGCGATTAAATACTGCGGGACGGATTTACCCAGAGATGAAGAGACAAGCGCGTGGAGGCTTTGCCTCACTTTGCTTCGTTTTGCTTTGCCTTTAACCCTGCAGCCCGGCCCCCTCATACCAAAATGAAAAATGAGCCAATATACAAGACGGAGTAAGGGACTTGTATCCAATAATCAGATATCAGCCTCCAGCCCTCAAGCTTCCCGTAAAACTCCCCTAAACTCGCACTGGGGTTCCGGGATTCGCGCTTTTTTGCCGCTGGATAACAAAGGCTTCTTCCAAGTGATTCTTTCTTCTGCTCTTCATCCCCTGCGCTCTCTCCCTTCTCACAGATCACTATAGGGTGTTCTGCGAACCTGGTATTTACACGCTTTTACTTCTTTTCCATTTCTTTTCATTCCCGCCAATTTTCTTTGGCGGATTGCAGCTGCTCGAGTTGCGAAAACGATTCGTCATTCCCTAATTCAAAGGCAATTATCAATACATCTCATCGATATGATTATAGGGGTTGAGCCCTTCAGAAATTTGTCACAGTTCTGAATGTATGCAAAATGAATCATCTCAAGGCTTAATTTGCATTGGTTTATAGATTTTTCACGAAATGATAGGAAATTTATCGCCCAAGTTTTGCAACAAATTTGAGAGATTCATTGCAGATCTTGTATAGACTTTATTCAGTATTTGTAGATTCCTAAAAACTTCTGCTTGATACCGAAGATTTTTTTAGGATAACAATAATTTTTCCATACTTTGCAAATTGTATTAATGTTTTTCTATTCAAACGCACAATTTGCAGAATCCAAGCACTGATGTCTTCTGAATTCCGCCTCACAGGAATGGAAAAATTCCTCAAGAATTTCACAGCTTTCACCAGGACATCGCGAATGTCTCGAAAATCGCACGCAATCTTACAGACAATCAGTAATTTTTTATTTTATGTTTTTTCAAAAATTGCAATAGCATTGCCGACAAGAATTTGAACTAAAAAATAAATAAAGAAAAAAATTCATATAGTATTTGAAGAATTACGGTATGATCTGTTTTCTATAATCTTCACCTTCTCAATCACGAATCAAAGGAATTTCTATTCGAAACCGAAGAATAACAAGAATAATAACAAAGAAGGAAAATATTGACAGAATTTTGGACATCCGCCATGTAACACCCAGTATACAGTTTTCGTAATTTCGCTTTTTCTTTTTTCTTCACGTTTCTTCTTCGAGAAAAAAAGTCGATGCGAAGGAAGGAAAGCGCGTGTGTCTATCTTGGGCTGTGATAAATAAATAAGGGAACAGGGTCAAACGGAAGGGATTAGTTCTCCGGGCTAAATTAGTTTGATTTTTATTCTTGCCTTTGCAGCAAGGGTTGTTATTACTGTTAGCTGGATTCAACGTCAGGGATTAACGATATTATTGACGACTCGCAATTATCGGTGCTTGTTCGCCCCAACCTTCGATATTTATGTACATAGTACAATACATGTACATACATTTATGTATACATAGATCGATGTATATAATATACAACCAGACGTGACTGCATGACAAATATCAGTTCCCCGGATGATTAAATCGAGAATTTCGTGTCCTTAATCAACTCACCAACCAGGCAATATTCAGTTTCTTATACATAAGCTACACGTTTCCCAAGGATACTAAAGCCTCGGAGCTTTTTATCCGTGGGTTTGAATAATCGAGAGGGCTAAGTTGGGAAAATACATACTTTTACATTCATAGAGCGAGGGGGAGAAAGTGTATAAAAGTAAAATAAAGAGAGAAAAATAAATGAAGAAAAAGAAAGACGTAGAAAAGGAGAGAAAAGGAAAGCCCAACGATGCTCAGATTAGCCTATATCTGGTTTCACCCCTTTCGCCAAGCTCGTAGGGTGGAATGATCGTTTCTAGGGCTTCGCGTATTGTCTTTCTATCATTGCCCTACCCGGGAGGTTGTAGCGCCGGAAACGCGGTAGATATTACCAAAAAACGGAAATCGATAGAATTTAGAAAAACCCGAGGGCAGGAGAAAAAGAAAAAAAAATCTAATTTCCACACTTGACACAAATAAAAAATAAAGAAGATACCCGAAACAAGAATAAAGTGTAACACAGTTTCATTTCATTTCATTTCATTTCTGTATAAATTTGGAAATTTTTTCCTATAATTTCAATATTCCTGGTGAAACCGACACTTCCGTGGAAAAGTAAAGTTCTTGAAAATCGAGCCACCCTGTGTATATCCGATAATCTAACCTATAGCCGCAATTTCTGATTATTCATTCATCATATGTATATCCGATGAAAAATATACTCGTTGAGAAGATTGATGCACGAGTATAAATACACGATTCATCGATCGCAGACGATTGATATAAGCTAACCGAAAATCATCCCCCCGGCTGCTATTGCTTCTTCTAATATTTCATCGGCTTGTTCTAATCAATGAATGGAATAATTAGTCAATTTTTCATCGGCTCGCAATTCGCAATGATCTTAGATCTTACGAGTTTCAACCTATCGATCAAAAAAGTATATATATACGAATTATTTATGAGTATAGATTTATTGAATACGTGGCTGTGAAATTTTAATTCGTGATTGACTAGACAGGAAAATTTTATAACTCGATAACGAAATTCAAATTCCTCGCACAATTTTATAACGTGGAAACTTCGACTTTTAAATAAACAAAAATGGAAAAAAAAATTACAATTTTCAAAGTATCGCTTCCTAGAAACGAGAAATTTTCTCTTCATTTTTCAAATCTTTTATCGAAGGGATAGGAAATGAAAAAAAGTACGATTCAACTGAATCAAAAATAGGAACTACTGTATCTTTTCTATTTTCTCGAGAAAGTACAGTACAGGGATTTGGGAGATCGGGACTGTAAAACGTAGAACGTTAGAACAGTTTGTGATCCTCTAGTTCAAGTGAGGCATGAATCAGCTAACGGGATAAAGCTGGTCCGTATATTTTTAACAAAATTGGCACCGTGCAAGTGTTTCGTTTTATTTCACGGCTATTAAACCACGAATCGTCGACGCACGTGCGCGAATGCATCGGTCAGAATGACACGACAGGTCGATAAATTAAGCTCGGAATCAAGCACATTCTGTTTTTTTAATGCACTGATCCTAGAGGCAAGAAAAAAAGCAAAAGTGCAAATTGCAAAATAGGGGCGTGCACGATTTTTTTGAAATTTGTTTTTTCCCCCTCTATGGGCATATTTCGCGTTCCAAAGGCAGCTGGTTTCTTCCAATATATATTGTTGTATGCACATTACTTATTATGAATATATGTATGGCCACAAGTAATCGGCTGAAAAGCTTTATTTCAGCTATCGCAACTAGCTTGTAAACTTCATCGATTAGTCTCTGAGCAAAACCATGTGTCTGCATACACTGCACCTGCGACGTTGCACACGCGACCGTCTGAATAATTCAGTCAGCATTGCGACCCCGGTATAGAAAGGTATAACTATGGGTATACTGACTTTATTTCAGACTGACGTATTGCCAGATCTCTATTTCAGAAATGGCTAATAACTATAAGCTTCTTTACGATTTATAAGCTCAACTACATCGTGCAGACAAGACTGCAGATTGTGAAATGTATAAAACGTTAAGGTACACTGCGGTACTATCAATTCAGTAAAGTTCTCTGAGGAATGAATAAAAATTCCATTTTCCAGACCGCTAATGAGCTCTGATCTTGTATAAAGACGAGAAAATCACCATCTGATGATGAGAAAAAGTTCAGTCATACTCTACGACGATATCGTTTCCTATGAATAAATCGCACCGAATCGACAGAAACAGAACTCCATTTTTTATATTATGTATACTTTGCAGGGCTTCAGAATTGAGGAGATTATCAGTCAATGGATTTTTCCGAGTTTTCGTAGGATTTCGATGATTCTTTTAATTGGTCTCCTCCATTGCTGCTGGTTTCCAAAAAATCTCTACCACCCAAAAGCCAGATTTTTACTCATTCAAAGTTCCATGGGTAACAAGCTCGTCCTATTCAACTAATTGCCAATTTCATTTCATATTGACAGATGTTTTGCCAATGTTTTGATAATGATCAGATTGCTATTTTCCTTTCTTTTTTTTTTTTTTTACTGTGTATCCAATATTCTCTGCACGTTGATTCAAAGCTCGCGATGACGAATCTTTAACAAGATAAATTCTTGTTGGTATCAAGATTAGATGTTCGTCAGCCATTTATCGTCTGCTAATGTTAGATTTCTGAATTAAAAAAAATTCTAGAACAAGTGAAGCTATTTCTCTAAGGAACTTGATGAAAAATGATTTTGGAAAGAAAAGCTCAGGTAATTCGAATACCGAATTTTATGGAAACTGAGAAAAATGAAAATGGAAGATCCAAAAAATGCGTTCGATGAAAGTTGTTGCAGGTACATGGGTTGCGGTTAGACCCAGTAAAAGGTTCGCCATGGTCCATAAATCACCCTCTGCAAATCTACATATAGAATTTCATGATAATGAATCAATCATGATGTCCAGTCTCACTAAATTTGATCATATCTTTAGAACACCTAGATTGTTTTGCATCTAGTGATAAATACCTGAGCAGAAGTTTAGCTTTGGGTGTATATAAATTAGCTTTCAGGTGGGTTTCGGTGTACGGCAGTTGCACTGGTAGAGAGAATTAGTCGCGCGCTTTCCAGTATAGGAGTTGCAGCCCGAATACCCACCGGGATAATTTCGTTAACGAACGATTTCGTAGTCCAGTAGATGAATACAGTTATACTAGGCAAGTATACCTACCTATCGTTAGGTGCAAAACTGGTGGTGGTCCAACGTAATGCAAACAAACCGAAACTCCACCATGTATGTGTGTTCAGTGTTCACGTATGTCCATGTACAGACCAATATCATGAAGGGTAACTTACTTTGGACAGACAACTCATGAACACATACGAAATAAATAAATATATGTATGTATATCGATACATGCTTGTGTTGTCATCCAACACATTTTACCAAAACATCATCTAAAAACCTATACAGGGTGAATAGAGAGACATGGCTGGGTATAATTTCGATGAATAAAGGGTTTGTTCTCGACAACAGTGACGTCGAGGGGGTGACGTGGATATCTCTTCTTCACGTTCTCTGGGGCTGGGTTCACTCCGAGTATAAAGAGGAAAAGAGAGTGACTGCAGGAGGGGGATGAAGCACAAGGGTGAAGGGTAGGTAGATACCAAAGAAGTGGTGGATGGAGAAGAGCAATACACACGTGAACGAACGCGGACGCGAATTTACGGGAATATATATACATATATACGAATGCGAATGTGAACGCGAACGCGAACTCGAATGCTGAGAGCTGCTTTTGACATCAAAGGAAACAAATCGTGACGAGAGGAGAAACGGGGATGAAAACTCATGTGTGCGGGGGAGTAAGCGAGCGTGGAATGGGGCACATCATGTTGTTCCCTTCTCCTTCGGAATTTCATTACCCCCATTACCGGGGTAGTGATAATTTTGTAGATATGATAGGGAACGTGGGGGTCAAGAATGAGGAGTCTCATTAAGGGTCCTGAAATCGTTTCGTCCTTTCCATTTCTATTACAAGGGAAAGTAAATCCACTGCGATAACCAAACAACAACCATTTTGCAAACATCTTTCTCCAGACCATGGAATTTTTCTAAAACTCATGGAATTCCGTGAATTTTTCCCCTAAAAACCACCGACAGTTTGAATTTCTATTGCAAAAAATAGGACACATGATATGAAAGAATCCGTACTGCACTCAACGATTGGCACTGTAATTGTCATGTAGGTATATTGTGCAAAAATTACGAGAAACTCTAGCCGATGATTTTTGAGAAATTGCTCGATCAGGGTCGATACAATTAATTTTTGAGAACATCGATAAGAGTAGCACTGAAAGTGTTCAACTGACTACGATGAATCTACTTCACAAAATCTATAGTGTAATGTTTTTCCATTTTACTTACAAGAGAGTAAAGCTCGATGAATCCGTAAAATGAAAAGTGGATCCTTTGTTCTAGGCCAATACTACTTTCGTTGCTTTGCGAAAAACGCTATGGCTTTGTGATCTTTTTCTTGAATTTCGCTCTGACGTTTTGGAAAAAACGGACTAGTTTCGGTGAAAAGAAGTTGCATAAAAAAGTCGTCTTCGTAGAAATTTAAAATGGTGTGGGTACCACGTGAAAGCAATTTGAAGAAAAGCAATGTTGTTTGTGAAGAAAGCTGCAGCTGGTTCTTTAACTGAAAATTTCATGTTTCGAATCTGGCAATCCACTATTTTCTAAATGAATGAAAAAAATATCAATAAAAAAAGGAGTAGATACCGTGAAAGCTTTCAAAAGCGGGATCAAATGAGAAAGAGAGAGCTTTAGAAGACCGGGTTTGATCTTCTTAGGTCAAACGTTGACCAATTCAATCCCAGAAGCTATGGTGTGTCGCGTGGACAAAATATCGTCCAAAAAACGATTCCCAGTATTTCACTGATCGTATAGAAACGTTTCATCACCGTGTGACGCAGCGACGTGATCCTCAAACTCGTGATTTTCTCCGATTTATCTTTTCGCCTTTGGACTCTTGAATTTAAACCTCATCTTATTTTGAGAGCCCAACCGAAGGGCTCATATATGTAGTGGAACTTTGATCTGAAATATGCGTTGGCTAATCACTAGAGTATCAGGAACTATTACACCTGGTCCTGTATATATTTTCGCGACGTTGGGTACAGAGTGGCGTATGGAGTATAGGGCGTTTAATTTTCGCGGGACGGTCCCAAAGGGCGGTTTTATGAGCGATATAAACCTATTTAAGGCCATCACTCCAGGTCATATACGGGTTCTACTTCCCCGGCTAAAACGCCGTTTCGAAAGACACCCGAATACCGTATCTCACGCACATATGTCACATTTCCGTTCAAAGTTATGGCTGGTTTATGGCCGCCCCTGAATCACGCATTCCGTATATATGTATTTCGAGGCTTGTCGACTGTCAGCAATACGATCCGCCCCTGAATCGAATAGCATGGACCATTGACAAGATCAAAGATAAAAAATTAACGAATCTGTCCAAAATACATTTCGAACCTATAGACGAAATTTTCATTATTTTTTTCGACCGTTGACAGCTCGACGTTTAGAATACTAGAATTTTAAAACAGTGACTGTTTGGACTCTTCACAGGATTTTCATTCTCACAATTTCACACTTGAATATCAAACAACCTTGTATGAATGTATGGGAATGTTTTTTAGCCATAGGTAAACTATAACGCCGCAGCAAAGCAGAGTTGTTCTCATTTCTTAATCCTTAGAAATTATTTTTTCCGCTTGTACATATCTGGAGTCACAGGACAAATCGCTGAGATTTTATGGAGGAAACAATAATGGAGTTGAAGAATTTGAACCGTTTGCGGGAAAGCAATACCGGATTGGAGTGCCAATTTTTTATTATAATTAGTTTAACATTAGGGTGAAATAATTACGAAAGGTTTATGTTACACTGTTGGTATAAAAACTAATGAGCCACATCTGATAATTTTGAGTTTCTTTTACATCATGTGATCCAGGCAGTGGTGTTTGTTCAACTCCAGTAACATATCAGCGAATTTTTTTGAGATCTCATCCCCACCACTGACCATGAGCTTTTCAACGAATTTCGAAGTGTTGTTGAGAATTTCGTGATAGTCCGGTTGGTAATCGAGGTATAACGTTGGCTTATGGAACAAAGCGATTCCACAGCCAAAAATCGCGTGTCTCTTGTAATCCTCTAAGAAAGCGTCGAAGGAATACCTCTCGAGGTCCTGAACACCATGTCCTTCAAGATACTCGAGTAGTGCATCATGGTAGGCCTTGAAAAGGGCAGGGAAATTCTTTCGCAACTCATCTTCACAGCTCAAGTAAAGAAAAGTGGACAAGTCGGTGGCTGGTGACGAGTAACGGAGCTGGGCAAAGTCGATCAAGATCGCCTTAATCTCGTTACCATCTTCCTTGAACAGAGTATTATTCGATGTGAAATCCCCGTGGCAGAGTACCGCGAGTTCATTCCTCGGCTTCATGCAGTCCTTGAGTATTTTTCCATGAGCGTTGCTCAGGAATATCGATATTTTGTCGCAAAAATCCGAGTCGTGGTTTATGGAACGCAAGTAATTCACAGGCCTCATCGACACCGCGTTAATCCATTCGATCATCGCCGGGTTCGCCAAATCATCGAACTTATTTTCTCGTAGTTCCTCAACCAGTCCAAATAATTCCTTCGGATTCTGATCTTTCAGGATGTAGCCCTGTGCGTGAAACCTACCGAGTTCTCGGACGGCTGCCAGGGCTCTTTTCATCCCCAGGTCCTCCTTTGGCTGCACGGATTTGTATCCAAACTGCGTCACGTTCTCCAGGACTATCACGGCCCTGGCGACAGGCTCTGGATTTGCAAAAACGCACCTCGGGAGATTGTTGTAGTGTTTACCGAAACGTTGGTAGAAGCTGATTTCGTTGTAAAAAATGAAGTCGATGTTGTATAGGGCACGTGCGTTCTCGTTATCAGGTGGCATTTTAACGACCAATCCGATCCTTTCATTACTGGATAGAAAATTCAGTTTTACCATGTAGATCGTTGATATGAAGCTGCCGTTGGTCAACATGTTGATCTCGCAATGAAAATTTTCACCATCTTTGTTCAAAGCCTCTACGATTTTTGGAACGATCTCTTTCTCCAGCCGAAATATTTTCGCCGAGGTTTCCACCTCCGGTTTATCGTTGACCATATTAGTTTTGGATTCTATAAGATTGTCAAATTTGAATTTTGCTATTGAACTCGCGAACTGCGGAGGAAAACTCGAATTTTCAAGATGTACGATCCGGAATTCTCGAGGCTTTGAAGAGAAGAAATATTCTAATCAAGCCGCAACACTGTGACTTAAAAATTGGCACAAAGTCAAAAAGACGTCACGCGTTCCGATATACACGTCGATGACATTCGCCTTCGTATTTCAGACTGAAATATTCCTCGAAATCTTTTAGCTGTTCAAGTGGCTAGATGTAAACGATTACGTCGCAGAGCCAAACGCAAAATTGCCACTTGTATAGCACCAGTGGTAATCATTCGGAAGATAAATATTTTTTCGAATTAGTCAATGAACTCTATAATTGTGATAACTTATGAATATTCCCAGTGATTCTTTTAAAGCACTAGTCATATTGCGTTCATATATCGTCTTCAATGAATTGGAAACGGGAAACAGGGTAGTCCGGAATATACTCTAATGGGATTGCACAAAAGATGGAAACATTCTTAGAAAAATAACGACAGATCAAGATCGCATGTGAATGAGAGTCTTCGTTGAACTTCAAGTTGTAGTATCTAGTAGTAAAGCCCCACCGAAGGCCATCAACTTATTATTGAGAACGACGTTGATCGAGCTGTATGTGGACGTATGACTCATAGTAAAATTTATTGTGTGGCCCACTTCGATACCTCAGAATCCCATTGAAGAAGTTTGACATGTCTTGAATTGCAAGTATAGGTACAGTTAGACTTATTGGCAAAAAAATGTTGTTGTCTTAATATGACCTCAAAATATATGAAATTTTTTTAATCATTTGAGATTTTGACTTTGTCTTACGTAATCAACTGGATTTCCAAAATCTTGTTTGGCGTCAAAATAACGTAACATTTACACACTGACTTAAAATTTGCGGTTACTTCTCTGGAAGTGGCTCATTTTTTTAGTGGCCCACAATTTATCAACTTTTATAATACACTAAAAACTGGCAGGTGATAATCGCATAGATATCAACTCAAGTATTGGCAGCTCTCCCACTATACAGCTTTTTCAACTGCGACGAGATACGAAAACGCAGCGGGCCAACTTGTAGTCAGGGGCGTCACATGAGGTGCTATTCAAGTATTCAATAAAGTTATATGCCATGGAAACATTAAAGTAAAAATGACAAATGATTTTCTATTGAAATTTTCATAATCAAGTTTGTATTATCCATTAGGAAAGGAAATGAAAAGTAAATTGAATTCAGAAATTTTACTGTATAGGCTTGCTTAGTTTTTTCATCCTGAAAACGTTTTTCTTCATTTACTATGCATTCCAATTTTCTATATCATTATCAATGACAAAATCGCATGAAAATTATATCCACTTCAATGATTTTGAAAATGGCTTTTAATATCCGCTCTCAAACTGCAGGTTAAAATTTTCCGAATGTGAGGCACTCGAGTCCCGATATGTTAATGACATTTTGACATGCTTATACCTGCGGCTGTAGCTTTTGAATTTTGGATCCAATAAATTCACAGAATTACAAATAATACTTCCACGTAGAGGTGAAATAATATAATCCGTCGAATTCCATTTAGCTCGCTACACAATGTTCCACTCTTTCTGCCACTGTAAGCTCCGCAGATTTTCAGTTGCGTTCACGATTGGTCCCATCGATTTTGCTCCTGTTCTAGATGACTATGAAAATAATCATCACATCAATCAAAATCCTTTAACTTTGTCAAGCGATTCATAATAAATTGAAAAATCTGAAGGGTATCTACCCCTTCACTTTTTATGGTGAGTTCTGATCCTCGCTGGAATTCAGCACGAATATCGTAATGGTATAAAATGAAATGTGTGGTATAAAAATTAATTAATTCGGATGACGAAGTAGGTGTGATTTGTCCAATCATGAGATTCTGAGCCTCTGGAGTCCCTCGAAGATTCATACAAAAACCACTAGAATGACAAAATCAAAAGAGAAAACTGGGGGGATTACATGAGATGAGATTTATTTGTTGATGAGATAGCTTCGCTATTACAATATTGAGCGGTCAAATACAGATTCTAACTACCGGATAATAAATATATTTATAGGGGTGTGGGCGTAGAAACATCTCGTAGGAATAAATGAAGCTAAATATGAAAAAGGAATAAGGATTACTTCAAGAGTAAAAGATGGGGATCAACTTGAACAATAGTGCTAGCTACGAGGAAAGTGGAATATCTTATACAATATGTATGTATGTATATATGCAGTGGTTCTGTACCGCTTGCAGAGATTTTTCTCTGTACAGAATACGGACGTAGCTACGATTTATATGATACTTGAAGCACTTGACATGGATGCATTCGTGGGTATCGGCTTATACAACTTTAATGTATGAATACTATGTATTTCCAAGGCCGTGTTTCTTCGTGGTTGAAAATTGAAATTGCACCGATTGCTGATGGCCGTGACACTTTAGCCTTGGAATAATCGTATAATCTGAGATATCGTAAGGGGGCTGTAGTTTTCTGCGAGTTATTTTTTAAAGGGTAGGGAAATCCGATTGGAAATTTCTTCTAGTGAAATTTGAGTAATGTCACCACGTACGACTGACAATGAGTGTATTTATCAGGCGTTTCAAAAATGAAACTAATTGATTTCATGAAAATTTCACCGAAGTTTTCACTTCAGGATTTTGAAGAAAATTGAACGTTCAATGAAATGATTTATTGCGCTCATTGACAGTTGATCATTTATTGTCATTTCAACATCTATTTACTGGCAATCTCAGTATTTTCACAATTTTCCTGCGATACTATTTCACTGCGTTTAACGAAGGGAGGCCTGACTCTGATTTTTATATTACCTCTGAGACGCGCTTATTGCAAAGAAATCAAACGGCTGATATTTTTCACCTATTTATATTTTCACTTCTAGATTATCGAACGAAATATTTTCGTAATACCGTTAATCATATTCTGAACTAACGGCCAAAAAATCAACACCGAACAATAGTTGGTTGAAATACGTGAAAGGCACAATTGATGAGTTGGTATAGTGTCAGGTATGTATAAGTACATTCGATGGCTAGTTCCCACGACATTGTCGGAAATTCAAGTGCCGTTGAACCAGAACGATGAATACGAGTTAGAGTTCATTTCAAATGGTGTGGTCCAGGCATCCGTGATCCTTTAACTCCAGCAGCATATTGGCAAGCCTCTTCGAGAGCTTATCTCCACCGCTTGTCATCAGGTTCTTAAAATGCTCAGACTTGTTTGTAAGTAATTCATTGAATCCTGCCGAATGGCCAAGGCTCAAAACTGGCATGAAATATATAGCGATTTCACAGCCAATGATCGCGTGTCTCTTGTAATCCTTCAGGAAAGCGTCGAAAGAATATCTTTCAAGGTCCTCGATACCCTGTTCCTCAAGATGCTCCAGGACCGCGTCGTGGTAGGCCTTGAAAATTATAGGAAAATCCTTGCGTACCTCATCTTCACAGCTCAGATAAAGAAAGGTGGACAAATCGGTGGCTGGTGACGAGTAACGGAGCTGAGCAAAGTCTATCAACATCGCCTCAATCTCGTTACCATTTTCCCTGAACAAGATGTTGTTCGATGTGAAATCCCCATGGCAAAGGACCGCGAGTTCGTTCCTTGGCTTCACACAGTCCTTGAGTATATTTTCGTGAGCATTGCTAAAAAATATTGATATTTTGTCGCAGAATTCCGGGTCGTAGCCGAGGGAACGCAAGTAATTCACTGGCCTCAGTGACAAAGTGTTGACGTACTCGATCATCGGTGGAAATGCTGAATCGTCGTGAATTGCAACCAGTTCGTTTACCAGGCTGAAAAATTTCTCCGGTATTTTCTCCTTCATGACGTACCCTCTCGCATGAAATTTACCGATTTCTCGAACGGCTGCCAGGACGCGTTTCATCCCGATGTCCTCCTTCGACTGTAAGGATCTGTATCCAAACTGCGTCACGTTTTCCAGGACAATTACTGCCCCGTTTATTGATTCTGGAATTATTAGCACGCACTTTGGGTAGTCATTGCAGTACATTGCAAAACGTTTGTAGAAGGTGATTTCGTTGTGAAAAAGATTGTCGATTCTCATGCAAGCACGAGTCGGCTCATCCTTCGGTGGAATTTTGATCACCAGGCTGATCCTTTCACCAAGTTGTTTTCCACTTCCGGAGCTGAAGATCAACTCCACCATGTAGATCGTAGATATGAAAAAACTGTCGCAACTCGGGGCTTTGATCTCGCACTGCAAATCACTAGCATTTTTACCCAGAGCCTCAGCGATCTTAGGAACTACCTCTTTTTCTATCCACAATGATTCCGCGAAATTTGTCACCCACGACTTATCACCGGCCATTTTTATTCCGAACCTAATTAGTAATCGCAAGATACTTGACGATGGGTAGATCTAATTCCCAAACAAATGCAAGAAACTGATTTTCTTCGATCAGTGCAGACCACCTTTGCTATTGAACAACAACACATAACTGAGGATGAAAACTCAGGAGCTCCCTTGCGTGACTCATACCACTGGCTATCTTCCTCTAGCAATTAACTGTCTACTGTAATTAGATAGGTGTTGCACGTGACCCCATGAGACATAGCCATACATAGGCAGGGTTATCACTGCAGAGACAATGGCATAGCTTTGTATTGCGAGTGTTGACTCGACCCTTCTAATCACCGTGCCTACGAACAATGAGATAACAATGACGTTTATTTCTCAATGAATATAACGCTTCTCGCCATCACTCTCATTGTCAGCAAGCACCACGCGATGAAAGATTCATTCCCCGTAAAAAATTTTCAGGGCAATTGCCTCTAGATTTTATTCGTCAATCCGCCATAAGTTTTCAGCTGAATATTAATGTGCATTTGTCTACTCACACTACATTTTATGTGATTACTGATTACACTGGCTTCTCCCATATTTTTATGTCCCCGGTGGGAAATTTGAAATTCATTCCTGATTTTATAAATCGATACTTGTCGATACGTGGGAAGAGAGCTATCAGAATTTTTTTTTTTTGCAGACTTATCCAAATTTATGTGGAATTTGTACTTTTTTATGAATTTATTTTTATTTGTTGCACCTTTGGGTCGGTTCAGGATTTCAAACGATTTTGAGAAGTTCGAACGATTTTTTCTAATTTGACATGATTATTATTCATGATTTCATGTGATTTCGCATTGCATTATATGAGAAGGAAAAATGTTTTTGTAATCTTCGTTTGCACGAAAATCACTTATTGGACAAATATTTATGCTGAGATTAGGGATACAAAAATAACGAGAAATGCTTATTGTACTCAATCTTCCAAGAAACTATTATTTTCATATTTACATTGAAGATTAGGTCATAATAAGCAACGATGACTCGCCTGAACTCTATGCAAATGCCTTCGTTATCTGCCGTTCAACAGTTCTGCCACCGAACCGTTATTTGCTTGTAAAAGTTATAGATTATCATGGCATATCTTCGAATGGATGTATTATTGTTTTGCGTAGACTTGACAACATGCTCGTACGCCATACAAGAATAACCTTTCATTCCGAAATTCACAGAAAAAAGTCATTGATTGAGGTGACACACTTATATAAAAATTAAATATACCTAGTCAATTGAGATTTCATGCAATTGATTGTGATTATATCTAGGCAAACTCTGATTGAAAAATAATTATAGTCCTATGTTCATGAGAAAAGTATAAAGAAATCAACCACTCTTAATGAGAATCTTCACGCTTAAATTGGAGTACATATCAAGAAATAGAACCCAACTTGATGGCATGCAGTTATCGGAAGAGGTGTGCGATTCTCCGAAATGATAAAGTCACCGTCTATAGATTTTATACCGATCTCACCGGAAATTGAAAGGCGTCAGGACGGTTCCAAGAAAATGTGCAACGTTTTTGAAATTGAGAAATAGGAAGTAATAACAGAAGGAGTCTTATGTCTTTGTATGCAATCACGTATACATATATAGACAACTGAATTCCTTCACACATCAAGATTTTTATTCAGTTTCACAAAATTAACGGAATCTTTAAGATTCTGCTCATTCGATCTCGATTTTGTACCATTTAATTGGCGGATTTCCGCGTGATACCTGCAGAACCAGACACAGCTAGAAAGAGTGAATGAAGAATTCGAGTCCATTTCACATCATGTGATCCAAGCATCCATGGTCCTTTAATTCCAGCAGCAAATCAGCGAGCCTCTTCGAAAGCATCTCTCCACCACTGATCATCAGGTCTTGAAAGTACTCGGACTTATTTTTTAGAATTTCATCAAATTCTACTGGTCGATCAAGATTCAGAACTGGCGTGAAATGGATCGCAATGTCACAACCATACATCGCGTGTCTTTTATAATCTTCTGAGAAAGCCTCGAAAGAATATCTCTTAATATCCTGAACTCCCTGATTCTCAAGATACTCCAGTACCGTGTCGTGGTAGGCTTTGAAAAGGACAGGAAAATTCTTTCGCACATCATCTTTACAGTTCAGGTAAAGAAAGGTGGACAAGTCGATGGCTGGTGACGAGTAACGGAGCTGGGCAAAGTCTATCAACATTGCCTTAATCTCACTAGCATATTCCCTGAACAGAACATTGTTTGAAGTAAAATCCCCGTGGCAAAGAACCGCGAGTTCGTTTCTCGGCTTCATGCAGTCCTTGAGTATCTTTTCATAAGCATCGCTCATAAATATCGATATTTTATCGCAGAATTCACGGTCGAAGTTCACGGAACGCAAATAATTCACTGGCCTCATTGACAAGGTGTTGATCCAATCGATCATCACCGGGTGTGCGAAATCGTCATGAATTTCACTCAGTTCTTTCACCACCCCGAAAAATTGCTCTGGGTTTTTTTCCTTCAGGACGTAACCTCGTGCATGGAATTTGCCGATTTCTCGTACGGCTGCCAGGGCCTGTTTCATCCCGATGTCCTTCAGCTGCATGGATTTGTAACCAAACTGTGTCACGTTTTCCAGGACTATCACTGCCCTGTTGTTGATGGTCTCTGGAATTATGAGCACGCACTTCGGGTAGTCACCGTAGTTTTTTCCAAAACGTTGGTAGAAGGTGATTTCGTTGTGAAAAAGAACGTCACTCCTTGTAAGACTACGAGCAATCTCATCCCTCGGCGGAACCTTAATCACCAGTCTCATTATCTCGCTCTGCTTTCCACCCCTAGAGCTGAAGATCAACTTCACCATGTAGACTGTAGATACGAAGAAGCTATCGCTTGGCACTTTGAACTCGCACTGTACGCTTCTAGAATCCTTGCCAAGGGCTTCGGCGATCTTAGGAACGACTTCCTTTTCCAGCCACAATAACTCCCCAAGATTTTTCATCTCCAATTTATCGATGACTATAATTTTTCTAGAAAAAAAGTTATCGATTACGGAAAATTGAACGGTGTGTATTGATTAACGTATCTGGCAGCTACTGCAATTGGACGACTTGTGTCGGATGTCTCCAGCAAGAACTGAGAATCGAAGTGCGAGAATTTCGCTGTGCAACTTCCAGCAAAGGGTATCCCCCTCTTGCAATCCATCTTTCAGCTGACTCTGCGGGGCAGCCTTGCATAAGCATGTGGCTTATCACTCTAAACGGAATGTCATTGCTCCAAATTCCAACCACTGACACACTTAGTACAGAAGTTTATTAATCACCCTTTGTACCAAGAATAGAATTTTCACTATTTTCTGAATGATTGGAGCTCGGTCTTGAGAAATTAAGCAACCACGACTAATTTTCAGATTTCAACTTGCGAGCTTTATTCTAGAAATTAGGCAAAACTAGATTTGATTGAAATTAAGAAATAACTACACAGAGCTATAACTCGATTGATTTTCGAGATTTTGGACTCCTCCAGTATTTGAAATCAAATTAATTCACGTTAATTATTTTACTGCGGATTCAAAGAATTGCGTCTGAGTCTTTGATCATTTCTTTCAGACGTGGGTTCGAAAAGGAATCAAACACACTTATTGGTAATTATCGGAAATTTTATATACCTATAGACACATATGACACGTAACATCCACAGCACAGCAAATCCAAAGGGCAAGTATCGCTGATGGATATAATATTACACTTCCGGTATTCAGCTGTATTAAATAACATAAATGTAGCCCAGGTCATGTATCAGATTCGCGAATACCTACATGCCATTCAGTGGTAGTAGATGTGGCTGGCGTTTTGATGTGGTAAGTATATTTGTACGTCAGGTATTTGGCACATCTCATGTAACGCGTGTTTATTATTATCATAACCTACCCAGGTCCACCGCTTGTTGATATACTGACTGTTTGCTCTGATATAATAACAAAATTATGGAATTCAACGTTGAAATTCCTATGTATACTTAGCGAAAACCAGACGTACTACATGGGAATATCGAGGGGAATATATGATATCGATAAATTTCACCGACGTTGGAAGGGCTGCAGAATTCTTCTTCGCGAACGAAAATGGCAAAAGTTGGGAAATTTTTAGGTATAGTCGAACACAAAATCATCATTCATCGCATGAGTAGTGAGTCTAGAATAAAAGGAACACAATTCAATTAGCGATCAACTTTCGCACGTCGACATGTTATTGATTAGAAAAATCGAAAAAAATCTGTCATACTCCGAGTATCTTTTCAGCATGATAAATCGTTGAAGAGACGTTGTGTCAGTTTGCTAAAAGTTCAAACCGTGCTGAGCATTAAAAATAAAATTCTGAGCTACAGAAATGTAATGAAATGAAATATGTGTGAAACAAGCTGTGAAATTAATGGATCAGATTTTAGGAGCGAATCATACGCTGAATTCACGAGCAGAGGGAGAAAAATTTTTTTGATAAATTTCTACGGATGAAACATACCTTTGGAGCAAATATATATTCTTGAGATTGAAGATACAAATATAGTCACAGATGTTTATTGCTTATTGTACTTGATTCTTTATCACGTAACGAAGATAACGTTATATCCACAATGAGTGGCCTCAACTACTTTTTTATTCTTTCCCTAACTGCTGCAGCTAAAAACTTTCTGATCAAATCCTAATGGTTTTCTTTAATTTGCCCAGGAAAATCGTTATTCGTCATCGCATATCCTCCCTTAGCCCCTGTTTGGTAGAAATATAACTCTTTGTTCTGTACTTCGAAAGAACTACTCGTCCAGTGATCCGAAGCTCTAATCGGAAATCATTAAAGCCGTTGAAAATGTGCTCAAGAAATTGACGATTGCTTGTCAAGAGAAGAAAAATTATTCGAATATCGGCTGAAGAATCATATATGATTAATTATCACTTGATTTGATCGCAAAGTACAAATGATTAATGAACAAATGAACCGTCGACATTCTGATGGTTTTAGACAATTGTATTTTGAATTATGTGATCTAGGTACCCGTTGTCCTTCATTTCCAGTAACATGTCAGCAAGTTTTTTTGAAAGTGTATCACCACCGCTAACCATCATGTTATTAACGTGATGAGAAATGTTATTTATAATTTCATCGAAGTCTAGCTGATAGTCAAGATGGAACTCTGGCGTGAAAGACAAGGCCAATCCAAAGCCAAAGATCGCGTGTCTCTTGTAATCCTCCAAGAAAACCTCAGGAGAATATCTGTCAAGGTTTTGGACACCTCGTTCCACGAGATAGTCCAACAGCGTGGTATGGTAGTCTTTGAAAAGGACAGGGAAATTCTTTCGCACCTCATCTTCGCAGCTCACGTAAATAAAATTTGACAGATCGGTGGCTGGCGACGCGTAACGGATCTGGGCAAAGTCGATCAGCATCGCGTCATTTTCCCTGAAGAGGACGTTGTTCGATATGAAATCACCGTGGCAGAGGACAGCGAGTTCGTTCTTGGGCTCGACACACTCCTTGAATATTCTGTCATAGGCATTGCTCAGGAATATCGATATTTTATCACAAAATTCCGGGTCGTAGTTTATGGAACGCAAGTAATTCACAGGCCTCATCGGCACCGCGTTCATCCATTCGATCATCGCCGGGTGCGCCAAATCATTGGACTTATTTTCTCGTAGTTCCTCAACCAGTCCAAAAAATTCCTTTGGATTCTGATCCTTCAGGATGTAGCCCTGCGCGTGAAACCTACCGAGTTCTCGGACGGCTGCCAGGGCTCTTTTCATCCCCAGGTCCTCCTTTGGCTGCACGGATTTGTATCCAAACTGCGTCACGTTCTCCAGGACTATCACGGCCCTGGCGACAGGCTCTGGATTTGCAAAAACGCACCTCGGGAGATTGCTGTAGTGTTTACAAAAACGTTGGTAGAAGCCGATCTCGTTGTGAAACAATAAGTCAATATTGTATAGGGCACGCGCGCTCTCGTTATCCGGTGGCATTTTGACCACCAGTCTGATCCTTTCATCTTCTTCTTCAATACTGGAGTGAAAAATCAGCTCCAACATGTAGAGTGCTGATACGAAGATACCATCCGTCAGCATTTTGATCTCGCAGTGAGAAGTTGTACTGTCTTTATTTAAGGCCCTCGTGATCCTAGGAACAATTTCTTTCTCCAGCCAAAGAATTTGGTCGGATTTTTGCGTCACTGCGAATTTATCGTCAGTCATAGTATTGGCAGTTTATTGTATAACTGTGGGATGCAAGTTTTCTGATCTGGCTCAAGATCCGATTGAGAGAAGTAGGTAAGATATTTAGAATACGATGGAAATCGTTCAAGACTATTTGAATCTCAGAAATTATTCAAGAACCCTGTGGCACAACAAGGTCAAAATTTCCATCCACTTCGAACAAAGACCAATGCCGATTGTACGAACAGTTTTTTGCAAACACAATTCCCATTCAGCCAAAGTGTTCCACGCTGCTGCGTATATTTGCGACTATGTTACGAGCTCGTATAAACGTTCATGCTGTTCACCGTCGCGACTGGGACTGAATTCTTGTTAGCAATTTAGTAGTTGCGTAAATGGCCAGAGGCGAACAATGAAGAGGTGGAGTCAAACGTGATATTATCGCGCTTATCGCATGAGTTGCTAATTAAAAAAAATGAAATCAAACAACGAAAATACGCCCACTCTCTAATCGCGATCATCCTTTGATGTTTCTTATGGAATATTTGAATGAACTAGGAATACCGAGGAATACCCTCTTCGGTTCAGGAGGCAAAAACGTTTGAGATTCAATAAATTCATCAGGAAAAAAATTTGGAAATCGTCAGTGAATTCGAGGTCCTAATTTTTTTGTAAGTTTCATACAGATCGACTTTAGATCGATAATTACAATACTGATCTGTTAATCGATAGTTATACTTCTCTGTGGCTTGAAACCTTCGCATCTTTTCTAATTTTGGCCGAAATTCGGAAGAAACTAGACTTATCATATTCTATCTTCAAGGATACCTTGCTGTCCCCCCTGAACATAGTCCTTACAAAATTTGGAAGTAGAAATACTCGGCTGTGACAAGCATATCACACTGGCAAAGATATTTCTCCGCAGCAGTCTTGCTGTGATATAATGGAACGCTTGACACGGGGTCATGTGTAGGCACGAATATCAATTGAGAATACCACGTGCGGTAAGAACTTCTGAATAGGTTCAAATTGCAGCACTTAAGCGTTCGGATGTTGAGCCACAGTATTCTCAGATGTATTCTGAAATGTCAGTATATGTATATGTGTAAACGTGATTGATGATGTATTCGGTAGAATTCTTCCGTTATTCATTTATTTATTCATTCTTTCAAAGGTCGTGTATTTTTTCGGATAGTAACGATAGAAATAAATAAAAAATGCAAAAATTGAAGTTGATTTATCGAGATCCCATCCAAGAATCGTCATCTAATTTTTCAGGCACAAATATAACGAAAGGTCGTAAACAAAAATTTCAAAGCTCACAAATCATCACACACAAAGTGAAGAAATGTTCACCAGAAATTCGTTTGAAAATATGAAATAACGTTTATCGATGTTCGAGGGAAAATGGTTCCAAAATTTTGTGGAAATAAACTAATCTGAAATGGATCGATTGAGTGCTTGTATATACATATTTGTACATACATTCAAATCTGTCGATATAGTATAATCACCACTGAAAGCATCAGCTTTTATCCTTTCACGAATTCTACCGGGGGTAGTTATTTGACAGATGACAAAGCAACACGCGTTGTGTAACCTTTAGTGTCAATTCCGTCAACCCTGTTAAATTTTTCAACAGTTCACAATAAAAAGCGAAGAAGAGAAAGAACAAAATAGTAAATTGAACTGTCAGACTGCGGACACGTGTATCCATGGGTTTGCCATTATATCGATACAGGAAAATTTTCGAAACTTCTAACGGCAGACGATTAGTCCTTTAGAGCTGAAATCTCATCAGGTATTGGATAAAAATATATTGGGACGGGGGTATAAATTTTGTTCGGTAACAACCAGAGCACGAGGAGCTTGATGACAGTCCCTTGGCTGTGGTATCAATCGATTACACGGATTTACATGGAAATTGCTCCAAGACATCTTGAGCTTGCATGAGCTTAGCTATATACGGAGATGAGGAACTCGATATATGTATGTACGTGTATATTCTATTGCGTCAAGGTTATTTCTGTTTTTACATACGTAATGGCTTAAGTTTTCCAAAGGGCCCGGCCATAGCCTCGGAACTCCCATTGTTGTAAATGTTTACGCGTAATGGTTTCCATTCCGGAAATGAACGAGTTTCGAGATCCTTTAGAGCAGGAGAAAAGAAAAAAAAAAAAACCAACCAGTAACTTCGAGCTTTCGCTTGTAACTTGAAGAGAAAAAGAAAAAGAAAACAATGACAGAAAGAAACAATGAAGAAGATAAGCAAGCTTAGGAAAGGTGATCAGGATTATTCTCTCTTATAGAACTTAGTGACCAAATCAAAATCACTTTTTTTCTTTCATCGAACGTAAGTGAATTAGCGATTTATTATTCTGTGGTATGGATAAGTCTGACCATACACATTTTTATTTCTTTTAAATTCAGGCGACAGTTTTCCATTAGAATATAAAATGCTTCTTTCTTATCTCATCTTTTGCAGAAAGGAAATTTCTAGCTACTCGTTGCTTCAGTAATAATATTTGATAACGGTAATAGCGACACTAATGATGGTAATATCACAGTAATCAGAAGTTTGCGGTGGCTTAACAGTTCCTTACTAATAAGCAATAGCCTCCAAGGACTCGATTCAATTCCATTTTCAATGGGAATCAGAGTGGAAATCGAGAATTCCTTACCCACCACTAGTTCTATTACACCTTATTAAGCCTTCAGAATATTGCGAGCTACCGGCTCGAGAGAGATTAACTTTTCATAGCTTGAAATATTCTATACTATTAACTCGAATGAGAAAATTAATACACGTGGTTTTGTCGTCTTTTTACTCAAAGTTAACTAGAACTGCAGCGAAAAAATGACTATTTTAAATCTATAATGTGATTTTTTGCAAGAAACTACCCAGCCGAAGTGAGAGAAAAACAAACATGTCCTTTCGCGGAAAGAAGATGCCAGCTTCAGGTGATCATAAAGAGTGGTCGTATTTAATTTGACGAGAGAATACATGGAAGAAGATGTTTGGTTCTCTTAGCGTCGATAGGTTATTTATGTTTACGTTACACGCATGTTATACAGCGATATGCATAATTCAAGGTATTGCGAGGGGAAAAATCCATGTGAATATCACGATGCTATACGAGAACATCATGTTTTGTGCTCCGTGCCAAATTGGTTGGTCGTTTCGCTTTGGGTTATCGACGTATCCTCGCAACCTATACACTCCCCTGTTATAACACACATCGATACACTTCGGGCTTCAATTTTACCTCAGCATTATAAAAATTGGATTATATGAATAACAACCCTCTCATCCACTGTACGCCCAGTGCTCGACAGAAAAAAAATTACTTCACATATTCCGTAGCTTTCCTGATGTAACACCAATAAAGTATATATTGTGTTTCGTGCCTCTCGAGGCGATAATCATGTCTGAGATGATTTTGAAAATGAAAATCGGATCTTCATACAGCCTTAAACTCGTACTGGATTTAATAATCGTGAACAAAAAATGTGAGGAAGGTGAATGAAACCGAATTGATACCTAAATTCTCACGGAGATGATGACTAAATTAGGAGTAGGTTTCTAATTTGGAATACATTTTATAAAATGAATTTCATCAACTTCCTAAAATTCAATACCAGTTCGTAGGATCTTGCGGATTTAGTTTTCCAAGGATATCTGATATGAATTGACTTGGATTTTCATGAAAATTCACGTACACCGTCTTTGCTGATCATGAGTTGTAATCATGGATCTTTCCTGATAAGATCAGTTTCTTTTGTATGGTTTTGATTTTGAATCGATTTTCGAAAAAAAGGGATTTTGTATCTGAGATGAGATGAAGAACATCGAATGCGCTCTTATTTTATTTTAAGTGAAGAGAAAGCAAAAGTCTTCTCGTTATCTGACTTACTGATGGAGAGATTGATAGTTTCATTTCTGATATTCCTGTGCCTTCTTTGGTGTGGATTTCAAAATGATCATTTCGGAAGAAGCGCTTCATACAATTAAGATAGAACTTCATTTACAAGTATAAATTAGTTTGATTTTCTTATTATCGTTAACGGAAAAAGCGAGGGAAGTGTATGAAACCGAATGAATACGTAATTTTGGCAAAAATTTAAAGGATGAATTGCTGACGGAGATTATGAATAAAGGAGTAGGTAATCGTTGTTTCCAAAGTTTTCGCAGAACAATATATACCTACCTACCTATCCACACCAAAGTCATAAATTTTGTCACATAGTATTCGCCAATGAATCCGCGGAAATGAATTATTCTGCAACCCTGCAACTCTCTCCGGTAATATCCTACCTACCCATAACGACGAGAGCAATAACTCGAGAGTTAAATGAAAAAGGGGTATTTCATTATTTACTGGGGCGTGGTGTTATAGGTATCGGGACGAAGAGTGAAGTTATCGAGGCTAGAGGAAAGCTCGCTGGGTATAGGTATAAAGCAAGAGAAGTTGGTCCTTGGTTGGTGAATCTCAGGCTGCCCTTAGATAGGGAAAATGAATGGCCCCTACACGTGAGATCATGTTCGTGCGTTCTCGATAGCGAGACTAGCTCCACGGGATACCCTACCGTGCGGTTACACGCCTCATTATTTTCGCGTTAGATTCTATATAGGTAGGTATAGCCAACTTCCTCCCGTAACCCACAATTCCAATTCTATTCGCCCTTCGAGCAAATCAAGGGATGCAAGATTTTTCATCACTTCGTATGGAAGTAATTTAGTGAAAAAAAACCCCCAAAAAAAACCTTTCATTACTTTCAAGAATGCCTTTTGTCAACGAAACTCCGTTTTTGGCTTTTTCTATCTTTCGAGACACTTACGGCGATATGGAACTCTGTTCAAAATTCCGTTATTACCAATTGTCGTCACCTCGAAAACGGAAATCGTACTTTCTCGACGACTACCCAACCGATCCAAATGAACCTCTGACGAATGAATTCAGTTTTGTGGCAGAAAGTGGCTGAGTATGTGACTTTGTCAAAAAATCTTATCGGATTCCAGTAAAACTCATGTTTTTTATGTTGGCTAGGTTAGGTTCAAAGCGACTCGTACCACATCGCTTTAATTGTACTAATTTTTTGATTCGCTCGGGCAACTGGATCGTCGACAACAATTATGGTACTTTTCGAAATTTCTATGATTAAAGATATCGGTTCTTTATATGTCTGCGAAGTTCTACGAAAGACGAAGCAAAATGAATACACTTATCAACTCAGCGCACAAGAATTAGTGAAAACACCCTAAACTACCCGAATGAGTTTAATCAGAATGTTTCCACAGGCACAGGTTTTGTTTCAAATTATTTCTTTTTTGGTTTTATCTGAATATTGTAGAACTTTTGCTACAGCTTGAAATCTGAAAATGAATTCTTCAGACGTTGAAAGAATGTAGTTGAATAAGTCTCTCTTACTTAATTCAGCGAGTTGTTTTTCGTTATTTATTTATTCGCTCATTTTGTGTTCTAGGTAAAATTTCTTGCTTTATTAACGTTCGTTTTTTCAAGAGAGAAGAGTTTTTCCTTTCTTCCTCAGCCTCATTCAGTTAATGTTATATCGAACATTTTTGTGGCTTGAATGTAATATCTGCGAACGACGCGCGGTCGTCAAGAAAAGTAGTAAGAAACGAAAAAAAATAAAATAAAAATGGAAAAGGGAGGAGATTGAAAAATTCTCTTGCTGTCTCAGATTCTGTGCAGAACTCGTTAACGGATGCGCTGCAGCCGGAAAAGACCAAGAAGGAAAGATTGAATTAAGCTTCGAGCGAGGGACGATATCACACGAATTATTCTGCCCTGCACCAGGTTGTGCGCCCCTAATTGGACGACGTTTCGTTCCGCCGTTCTGCTTCGGCTACGTAAACTGGAATATCGAGTCTAGCTGGACTTTCCATTTTTCCATTTCATTGGGTTTTTTTTTTTTTTTCTCGCTTTCACTCTTTCGTTTTTTTTTTTTTTTTTTTGCTTTTTCCCAGGGTTTTTCACAGTGTCGTGGGCGGATGATCCGATAGAAAAGAACGGAAGTGAGATTCTGCGAACTAATTTCAACTTGCTTATCAAAGTTCATCCCGATATTCCAGCCGGAGATCCTTTCGCCTTTTGCAAAGAGTATGAGAAAGATGGAAGTAGGTAAAAAGTAAAAATAAACTAATTTTCGAAGAGAAACTTTACCAGACGAGACACTCGCAATTATTAAAAATGAAAAACCCATGGTTAATATCCTGGGGCGTAGAGTGAGGGGGCGATGGAAAAAAAGGGAGACGAAGCGACAGGAAAAAGAAGCGAGGAATACAAATACGAAGAGATAAAAAAGAATTCTTAAAATTTCGTGATTTTTTACATCTTTTTCTTGTTCCTTTTTTTTTTTTCTTTCTTTCTTTCTTTCTTTTCTGAAGAAGTTGCCAAATAAGCATGGGCGAGGATTTCCGTTGTATAAGACACGCTGTTGGAAGCGCATGCAGAGACAATTGAATCAGTGAAATCAAGAGCCAGAACTGAGACGCCCGAGACAATCACGGTACGTCATGAATTTAAATTCTGTAAGCCAAGATTTCCCGCATCCGAAAACTAGTTTGTTAAACAACAGGAAATTGGGCGCAATACTCCACTTGCAGTTGGTACTGTGCATGTTTCCCAACCCACCCAGAAATTATGCAATTAAATATGTTACGAGTAATTGGATTTTCACAAGCAATTTTTTTCCTTTTTTTAGAGGTACTGGGATTTTCAACACTCGCATGAAGTCGAACTTGGGATAATCAAGTTGCAACTTGGATGGTTTCTTAGATCCAATAATATTTTTTCTCAAAATCCATTGATCAATTTCAAGCTTCATAAAAAAAAGCTCCACTAAATGGATGGATTTTATATTTCTTTCTCTTTTGAAGAAAAACCAAAATTCTGCTGGTTGAAACTAACGAAATCTTACCCTGAGACTGAAAAATTTATTGACAATAAATGCAGGAGTTATTCTTCACTCAATGTGCGATCTGAGGGTGAGGTATTATCAGCTTAAAACAATCCTTGGAATAATGAATTCTAGAGTACATTATACGATAAGAATTTAAGGGTGAAAAATGTGTGTGTCTTTGATATTGAGCGATTGCTTCAAGGGTTCTAATCGGATGAAATTTTCGTGTAAGTATAATCAGTCAAGTGTAGTAACGTGCTTCAGCAGAATCAGCCGTTTTTCGATGACCATAAGCTAATTGGTACTTGGCTAGAGTAATATCGAGTGTAAAGCAGACCCTGGTATGATAGGATAGAAATATCAGTTATGGTTCAGAAACCGTCTACATATATGCATAGAGATCATGATGGAACAGCGATCCGTATGCAGCATCATTCTATGCGGTTTTCCGATCTTCCATACTACATATATCGGGAATATTCTATTGTCCGATCTTCGATAATGGACGGTGCAAGTACCGTCCATAGATCGTATCACGGCGGTGGAGCTGGTCATTTTCAATCGATGCTCCGCACCACGGATCTATTTCATCCCTAGCCCGCGGCATTCTCTGGCCTTTCACAATCTGCGCTGCAAGTGCTATTGCCGTTGAAAATTCAAGCTGGCTAAATTCCAAGCAAAATACGTAAAAACGTGACACGCGTGTTAAAAAGAGGCTGAAGAATTTCCCCCTTCAATTATCACCCACAATCTGCCCCCGCGCCCGAAGGCTGAAAAGGATCACCGAATCTTACCATCGTTCGTAAATCCTTTTCTACCATCTGAGAATTTCCATGGAAAATCTTCGACGAAATACTCTGGAACCAGATATTTCTGTAGAATTCGGAGTATTCGAACGAAATGTTTACTGCTTTTGCTTTGGCCTCTGATTTTCTCCGAACTTTCACTACGTCATGGTGCTTCGAAAAAAAAAAAAATCCACTGTTCTCCCCTGTATTTGAAGCTGAAGGTTTTTTCACGTGACGTTCGAAATTCTCTGGAAAAATTCAGTGGAATTCGGTCTCGCAGATTTCAAAGGGAGCCCCCAAGCTTTATTATATTCATAGGGCTGTTGAGGTGCCCTCGGGATTCCCGACTATCTTCGATAGCGTGCGGACGATCTGCAATTACAGCGATTTCTAATTTGGCTGAAGCTGTTCCTCCGCCTCCCTACAGGCTCTTCAATTTTCCTCTTTCTCGTCCTCTTTATTCTACTTTTCGCTTTATTCCGCGTTATCCCACCGCTGGCACCGTGTAACGACCGGATCTCGTGACCTTGCTGTAGGAACCAGGAGGCTCGAAGACACAAGCGAGCACTTAGGGCTAATAGCGAAACGATTTGAGTCAGGAGTGAGGGACTTTTCGACATTTTCTACCCTTGAATGAACGCCCCGCTGTTTTTCTGTGTGTTTTATATACGTGCACGTGTTCCTTTCCTCATCATTTTCAAATCCATTCAGATCTCATCGAGGCAGGGTCAAAAAAACAGCAATTATTCTTTTGTGGAGAGCAATTTTGAGATGTCGCAGTTCATTGTCCAATTATTCATTCTGATCTCATGAAAATTGAAACCTGACTTATTCACACTGTAACCAGAAGCTTTTGGATACCATTTTCGACGATACAATATTGTAGCTAGAAAGCTCGGTTGGGTCCCAAAATATTTTTCAAAACTTGCTTACCAATATGTTGAAGTAACAGATCTTCATTGAACAATGTTTTCAAACAATATGCAAACTAATAAATTCCGTTAGATCAAGCCTAGTTGTGGACATTTTCAAGTAACCGTAGATAATTTATAGGAAAAAAAGATCAATTCTGATGTAAATTAGTTAGCTTCTTAAAATTCTCTGTTCAAAGATTTGAGACCGAAATGAGATTACTAGCTGTGTTAGTTTTGGAGAACTCTAAGGAAAGAAAAGAATGAAAAAAATTCTGGTTACAGTTCGAATGAGTTGGCAAGGTTTGGTTCAATGATCGGACGATGATATGTGACATCTCAAAATACTCGAGAAGAATTGCTCTTCGAGTTAGAATGATTCTGGTGATTGTTCTGTTGCGCGTATCGTTTTAAAAATATCGGCAAGCTCTGTAGACTTTCTAGATATTTTTTGAAATTTAGTTGGGCATCTTCCCTGAAGTTATTCGAGACTAATGTAAAAATGTAGTGAAATTCGGCGCAGGATTTGGCTGGGTGGAAATTGAGCTTTTTCGAGAGAACACTGTAGCCGCAGGTTTTCTTGCAAACGCGATTTGTCAACGTTACATTGAACGTCCCTCTACGCTCTTTTTCCCCATTAATTCCCTCTCTCTGATCCCTGCCCACATCTGGCTGGGTCATATACTAATTCATGAAACGTTATCGACAAACCGACCGTTTTACCTAAGCCCTGAAATAATCCGACAGGCAATAATCCAATCGAAACACGTTCTCCTGCAGACGAAGTTTTTTCCACAACGTTTCACAACGGCCACGGTGCGATTCGCGATAGCAAAAAATTTTTTGGCATTTATACTGTAATTTTTATTTCACATGGTTGAAACATTAAAAATTCAAAAACTACCCTATATATATTACGACCGTGAGAAATTAATGCAAAAGCTGCACACTTCGTCTGTACATCTCGTCTCTTCTATACTTTTTTTCATCCTTATCGCGACGTTACCACCCCAGAAAGACCTTTTTACTCAATAAAGAAAAAAACTTTGAATGTATAATATATATGCCACGTCTGCAAATGTAATTGATGTCGTGTCTCATTGCAGTCTCCATCATGTTTCTTGAGGTAAATTAATTAACCAACCCCTAACTGATGGTTAGCTATAGTAAAATTGTTTACTTAGACTTAGGAGGGTTTGTATTGATTTGAGGCTGACCCGGAGGTCGAGAAGTGCAGTTTGGGCAATGGTCATGAAGTACGTACGGAATCGGGGGCTTGGATAGTTTGTGGAATCGATTGCGGTTGTATATATCTATATAGAAGAGAAGAGTTACTCTCGAGGACTTCGGGCTTAATCGATCGCCATGCCTTCTCGAGACGGAAGGTGTTATGGACCGGTGAAGTGGATTTGCCACTTGTTGTCTGACAGATTCGAGCTTCTATACCGAAATTCAACCCTGATGTTCGAGCACTAGCTTTATCTTTCCCTCTCACTTTCTATATCCATCATATTTCGCGCGTTAATAAATGTCGGATCGATTTCTGTTTCAGCTACCGCGCGTAAAAACTTACAAACGTATCTCTAAGCGCGTAATGATCGTATCACAAATAAAAACCCTCCGTATCTTTTCTTCGGTGATAAAAATCTCTGAATAATAATCGCAACGAAAAATATAAGAAAAAAGAAGAAAAAAAACCAAGACAAAATTTCTAATTTTTCGGGACAAAGACAACCTCTATTTCATCGGTTGGACAGTTTTATATCACCGCGCCTGCAACACGAGGACCAACAACGCGTGAGCAAAGCGAATAGATATTTTCCAGCTGAGTTGATCACGCGGTGGTCCTCGATGCAATGGGTGGATATTTATTGAGAACGATAAATCGAGTGGGGTCAACGGTGTCACGCGACGTGGTCTCGGTTTTTTACTTCTTTATTTTTTGACTCTTTTCACAAAAAAATGAAAAAAAAAGAACCTTGTGGTTTTATGGCTAAGAGTTAATAAAATGAAATTCAGAGCACCGGCACTGCAGATTCTTGTATATATAATAGATATTTCCGTGTATAAAAATTTCCCGCTAATATATATATATATATATAAATGCTGTGAGAAAATGGCGAGAATGAGAAAAAAGATAAAGTAAGAAAGAAAGAAGAAAAAGAAAAAAAAAAAAAAAAACCACTTTATCGACGACGACATTTGGAAAGCTCCTCGAATCGCGATTCTTAAACTACTTTATTCTACCTTCGTAGCTAGCTAGCTAGTAGTTGCTGCTGCTCCTGCTGTCGTTGTACCTTGATCCTCAAAAAATTCAAGACACGAAACTGAAATGTCGACGTGACGAATGTCGCCGAAGGAATATAACCTCGACAGCCCAACATACATGGACTACATATTGATGTTACTCCAGATGTATTATATGGGCTGTTCAAAGTCCAAGGGAGTACACGAGCGGAAATACAAGTGATTTTTCCTTCATTTTACTTTTTTATACGAAAAACTCCGAGCCCAGTGTGTGGCGGGAAAAAAATTGAGTATAGTACAAAATCTATGTATTTATTCTCTTTCTTTGGTATTCAGATTGATTGAATGACATATCGTCAGAAATATAGTGTGAGAAATTGAATTGGAACAATTGGCAAAGAAGATAGGGTTCATTTTCTAAAAACTAAACATTTCTACTTCACTTATTTGCCAATATTAACCTGGCTCAAAAACGAACTTTCTTCATTTCCTGCTGTTAATTTGTGACGACCCGTATATTCCGAAGAATCATAATTCTATAGAGAAGTCGAATCCAACCAAGGGTGTATCTGAATTCGTGCAGCAGGTGTTTTGGAATGAGACGATTATAATAATAATATAATATATATTTGGATGGAAAAAGGACAAATCTTGAACCGAGTTTAATTTTCGCAAACGTGATATACCGTTCCCTTTAATTGATTTTGAAAAAGACAGCAAATCCGGGATTTTGATGATGATAATCCGATCTAATTCACGATATCACTTTGATTCCAAGACGCTCTACCTGATTAATTGACGATCGAAACGGCCGGGAGGGTGTCGACCTAATTAATTACCTAACGTCGACTGCTAATTACGCCGTTTGTCTCTCAATATTATCGGATAGAATTTTGCCCCAGATTAGTGAAATAGGATTTTCCCCTCACCAGAATTACGGAAAAGATGAATATATGGCTCAACGTCAGTCATATTCTCTCCAAAATGTAATTGAAACCCGACCGTTTGTAACCAAATTCAGGAGAATATCAATTTTGGAATTATATTTTAAATTAAAAATTCGTCCTCTCTAATTCAGCCACGTTGGAAAATCAAATCGGCAAATGAATTTAGAGAAATTTCGATATTTTCTATTTTCCTCCATCGTAGTAAATAATTTTCCTTTTAGCAATCAGTTGAATGTGTCAATTATGGATTTCGGCGAATTCCTTAAAAACTCATATAAATCAGCTAGATGAATCCCGTCTTTAAAAAGTCGAGATCAATTTGAGCGATGAATTCAATAACGTATCAAGTTTGATAGAACGGAACAGGTACCAGGCGTTTATTGGAATAATTGACGTCGTACTAACTGTCCTTCGGTCAGTTTAGCAGCGTTTCGAGAGCAGACGTATTTCCGCATTTACGCATCCGGTCGCATCGCTGCTCCTCGATGAAATTCTGTTTCATTGATCCATACGAACCAGACCAGACTAGACCGCTGCTGCTACTGCTACTGCTGCTATTGCTCCTGCTCCTGCTGTTAACCTCTCTGACCTTTATGTACCTATATATGCTCAATTCCAGCTCCGCAATATGTAGATATATGTTTGTTTATAAATATGTGATGCCATCACGGTCAGGAAAGCTCGCGACTTCAATTTCACCTGAATTCAGACACGACTGTAACCATCCCGGGAATTTTTGAAAGGCCAACATTTTTTTCTTCTATTCTCGTATAAAAATGGTGATTCGAATCGATCAACCGACACAGTAATTTGAATTTGAATAACTAACAAATTGAACGAAGTATTTTTTTTCAATATTGTACATTTTTCAACTTGGTAACACAAAATACGAATATTCTGATAAAAATCGCCGTATGTTTCGTTTTCGGCAAGGATCAAATAATTCTCGTAATATGTTTCAGAAATGATATTTCAATGGTCTTTCTAGTTACCGCAAAAATATAAAATGTTAGTATATGTTCTGCAGCGAAGAATAACGCAGATTATAACAAGTTTTATACCGTTATATTGGATAAACCAACGGAAGCTTATTTCTATACCTACATATACGACGTTATCGGATAACACCAGCTGCAAGCTCCCGCGTGATCATAGAAAATGGAAAATTGCCCGGAAGTAATTATCAGTAAGAGATTCAAGCGCTTCTACGAATATATATACTCTATATGTATAACAGAAGCCAACTAGAAACCCACTATCTTCACTACATACGTAGGTATATGTAGACTTCAAGACTTTATCTTATCCACATCCACCCCCAACGGAACCCTTATTTAGATCTTATTAAGGGTGCTAAGGGTTGCACTTGGTGATGCACGAATGTGCGAAAGCGCACGCGCGTGCACTGTATCAGTATACGAATGTTTATAGTTCAGTGAGGGTAGCACATCTGGTACCACCTATACCTATACCCTACATTGTGGAGAACAAACTGCATACTAATCACATATGGTACATATAGAATACTGGAATACGTTACCGTGTGCAACGCGACACGCGGTGTACAAACTGGGCGAGCATGTTAGCGATTCTGGTTTCGGCGAATGTAGAAGGTAGAAAGGTTATATAGTAAAGTATAGGGAGGTGGGTAGGTAGGTAGGTACCTAGATACCCGGATAAGCAGAAACCCGGAGGAAATTCGCGGTTGGCAAATGCAACGGTGAATAACGTATTGGTTAGCAAATATAGGAAAGACTTTCGTACGAGTAAAGGGAATGATCTGTAAACCACGTCGTATTGGATTCGCGTCAATTAGAATTCGATGCTTTTTCGAGCTTTGAGTAAGGCGATTTGATTATCGAGAATTCTGAGTATCGAGAGAGCGATATTTTTTCTAATTAATGAAGCTCGTTCGTTTCATCAGGAATTACGATTTTCACAGAAAATCATATATTTCTTCTCTCTGCAGGAAAGGAATATTATTCCTTCAATTCTGCAGGGTACGTTCGAGCTTTCAGATAGTTTGTATAATAACTTTTTACTCACAATCTGGTCCGCAGCAATACGACACATTGTGTTTATCGTCGACTTTCATGGTTCGGGAAAGAGATTCTTACCTGTAAGCAAACAAAAGGTAAAATAATATAGTCGGGCTTATTTATAAGTGGAGCTTTTTTACTTTTCAGCTTTATACTTTCGTCTGCATGCTCTGAATACCCGCACGCGATTCTTAAGGTATGGTATTGCTGTCTATATCTCATTGATCTTTTGCCATACATAACATCACGAGTCACGTGAACCGTTCTAAGCTCTGCTGCAGCATTAGTCAATATCCTTAAATATATCGACGGAATAGCATGAATCCATTACTGCCAATTACTCTGAAAGGCTGGTTAATAATCGATTATTTAATACAATAAAAAATTCAGTACCGAGGCGAAGCCGAGCCCGATTTTATTTAAAATCCTGCAGCTTTTTAAGCTGATTTATGTAGTTATAATCACTCGGTTTTCTACCGTCGAGAACCCATTTCTTCTTTCGAGAAAATCATGAATAATTTAAAAAAAAATAGCGCATAGATCTGCATTAAAAAGTCATTTCTTCGTAAATTTTTCACATTTCCTATCCTCGACTTCGTTTGAAGTAAAAACGTTGAAGTTCAGCTATCATTAGCTATAGTTATCAAATCACAGCATGCTTTCGTGTCTCTAATTCGCAGATATTAGCCATGCAAGGACTACTTCGGCATTGAACCTGGTAATTGGAGCCCTTGGTTTCCCCAGGCTAATCCGTACCAATGGCTACGTTTCGGATTTCGTTTGCTAAACCTGGATTAACCGAGTCTGAAAATAGAGAATGCCGATTGGCGAATGGCTTGAAAAGATAGGAACGGTTTAACTTAGATAAAGAATTTGATCTCGATCTCATAATCAATGAGCATGCGTCAAGCTTGCATGGTGATAATTGATTCAGTCCAGAATGATATTTGCAAAATTAAATAAAGGTTTTGAATTCGGCCAAAAAAAATACTAAAAATTATTAAAATGTCATATTTCATATGTGAACCAAGCTGGAAAACAGATCGCTCAGAGTTTAGCATGTCATACATGTTAGCCTGTAGTACGTGACGTCATTCGAAGCACCTGTACTCCCAGCCTCGCGTTTTCCATAAACGAAGTAAAACCGATCAAGGGGGTGTTTTTTCTCGAATAATCTATTATACTTGACTTAAAGTCAGCCTGTGCTAAGGTCTAACCACAAATTGAAGAAACAGTTAAAAAGTAGCTTAAATCGATGAAGATTTACCGACAACGCGTTTACGAGAATCGTTTTCTCGTTTCGTACCTTTTCACTCATCAAATATCGAACACCAAAAAACATTAAGGATCGGAATATTCCGATGCGATATTGTGATCCGGAGTTTTTCCAGATTTTCATTCTTATCGGCATGATCAATAATATGAATCGAAAGCTCGTAGATATTCTTTGTGAAACTTGCACAGAATCGCCACTGGAAATCACAGACGGGATGCATCGGGCTTTCCCAGAGCGAGAGATAGCGATTTGTGCAAATTGATAGTGAAAATTAATTTCCGAAGTTAGTATTAAGCGGGATTCCAATTCATCGTATTCGTTGTGGCTTCGGTTAGGAATCGGCCGCATAAGTTTCTGGCCCCCACTGCAGCGTTGGCAACCAATTCACAATTAAGATATCCAGGAAGATAGGGGAATCCCAATTTGTGTACAATCGATACGAGCGAAATTAGCGAGATAATTTAGATGGGCAATCTAGATAGATAGGGGGCTACAAGGGTCGCAGGAAACTCTGCTCAAGTGCGCCTGCTCCCTGTAAACGAACCTCACTCTCTGCAGGTCGATGAGATTTCAGCACTCGATTTAGGATTTTGTTTATCACTAATTTTTCTTTTTATTTTCATTATTTTTTTTTTTTTTTTTTTTCTAATACATTTTTGTTCGTTCATTTCCTCCGATCGAGTAATTAGCGATTTCTATTGAACATGACAAGACGATTGGCAATTCTATCGGAAATTTGAAAAAACGAAAAAGATAACTGTTATATAAACCGTCAGCTAAGAATGACGAAGAAATGCTAACTTTGAAAATGCAAACATATCATCTGTTGTGTGCGAATAATATGCTAACGGTATCAATTACTGAGGTAATTGATAACCAGTCAGTTACAGATGTTGTATTTATACGTGGGGAGTTGAGTGGTATACATATATATTATATATACAATATATGTATAGTAGATATTGGTTAGGGCAGGGTTGAAGTTGGGTAAACAGACGAAATGGAATAGCCAAACTAGCGTTGGTATAAATATGGTTGTGAGACGAGGTATAATGACGTCAAATTGAATATATACTACATAGGTTGGTATAATAATGATCCCCCTATTTACAAGTAAAATGCCATATATAACATACACCGGTTGTATGTATGTACCATATACATACATGGGATGATTTTTATTCACGCAGTATCGCCACAAAGGGGATTTTCACATCGTCGATTGGCGCGATAATTTTTATCGAATAAAAGTCAATTACAATCAAATAATATTCTGATGAAGTACACAAACGAACTGTCACTCCGAAAATTTAGTAGTAAATAATATAGAGTTGAATTTCACTGGGAGTGACAACCTGTCAGATAGATATATTGTACGAATTAGAAATTGTTAGCCAGGTTAATTGATCTGCCATTTTTTTGTTTTTGTTTTTCTGTTTGTTCGTTTTTTTTTTCATCTGTGTTTTTCATTTTTTTTTTTTTTTCCATATACTCGTTCCGCTTGATGGATGGATACGGCCTGGTATATAAAATCCGCAATCATTCCCCACTGTGTAAATCGCCGAGTGATTGAAAACACCCGACATCGCACTCGGTTTCTATCGATTTGCAACAATGCTTCGAGTGGAAATCACATATTTGCGATAGGTATCTGATCGTGTGCGCAGCTTTGCAAATTCTCTCTCTTCTTTTAGTCAAAATTAACAAAGGAGAAAAAAAATCATCCTGTCTGCGATTGCAGAGCGAAGAAATTTCAGAGTAATTAAACCTTCTGCAGTGAATAAACACAGGGTGGTTCAGTTTGACTCTTTTGATTCGAAAATTTTCTTATTTTTTTTCTTTTCTTTCTTTTGAATCTCCACTTCGGCTCTTGTCTCCATATCTTCAAAACGGCGCGAAAATTCGCAACAAACTCGACGAGTTGGTACCAGGCGAACAAGTTCAGCTTGGAACGCCCTCGGGCTCTAGAATCATATTTCAGGTTTCAAGTTCGTAAAATACACTTAGCAACGTCCCAGGGCTGCCTGGCTTCGACCCCGCTTTTCTCGAGGCCTTCGAGAAGAAGCCGGGGGTTCTTGTAGCGGCACAAGAATAATGGCTGGTTTGATTGTCCCACCCCCGCTATGTTCTTCCCATGATTATTCCACCTCAGATGGCGAGAAAGTCCCTGAGAAAAGTGGCTCCGTGTCATTTTCCATGGACAATAGATTCAAAGTATTTCCGTTTTTATTTTTATTTTTATTTTTTTTTTTCCTATTCTTTTCCCCCGGATGTCTGAATTGCAAGTTCTAGAATTTCGTACCACTCAATGAAGATTCTGCGGATTTAGGAAGAAGAAGAAAAAATATGCATTAGGCAAATTCCTAACGCCCTTGACATTGGAGAATCTCTAGTATACTAGAGGGTCGAAGTAGTAAGACGGATTCCCGGTGAAGCCTAGCCGTGGGGGTCAAATGCCCGGGTGATCCAAGTCGAATGATCAAAGAACTTGTGGAATTCACGGAAAGAGAAGAGAGACCCCGCTCGAGGTAGGTACTCTGAATTCGTAATATTATTTGGCTCTGGTTCTCTCTCTACGTTGATTCAGCTAATGCTACAGGTGGCTAGTTCCGCGTATTTGATTTCGCTCATTTGGACATATTAACAAGGAACTCAGCCATGCGTCTTATTCCATCCCCTGTAATCAACAACCGCACAAATATAGACATATATATTGCTTCGTCCCAGATTTTACTAAATATAACGGATTTCAGACAAGTTTATTATTACCCACATGGATTACTCGATTTTGTATAATCTTCTGCTCTAATACACGGAGGTACATATGGAATTGCCTTTGCTCCCACACAGCAGACCTAAATCCGAAACTCAACTCTGACAATGAGATCAGATTTCTTCCCAAATCAGAACATAATAATGAACCGCGAACGTCAAGAATCCATTGCGTTTCAATTAACTCATGACCGAAATTCAACTTTTCAGTATTGACGGAAAATTAGCTGGTGAAATGACTCGCAGTGAAATCAAATAATTGTTAGTTTTATTTAACGAACACCCATTTTCTTCCTGGTAAATACATTCGTTACGAAAAAACAAAAATTGATTGGGAAATAACGAACATCGAGGGTCCGATAGTTTTTAAATTAGACCCATTCGAACTTTTAGCCAATTAAACGACTGGATTACTAACGGTCACGCGGCTTCGAGACGCCACCGGTAGTTGGCGCGCCGCGCATTCTGAAAATCAAACTTTGAGTAGCTCCCATTTGAGAACTAAGAGACCCTTGAAATTTTTACTCAGACAACTTAGTTCCAGTTTTTCACAAAGAATAAAGCCAGCTGATATGAAATATGAGGGATTTAAAGAATTTATGATTTCACACATTTGAAATTTGCGTTGATTATTATATCTTGAGAAAAGAATAATTCTGAATAGAATTGCCGAAAGGAAAGAAGAGGTTCATCGATTGGACCTGGTATGGATATAAAAAAGAAATGCGTAGTCCAGATCGCCGCAGGGTACGGAGGATATAATGTTACTTTTATAAGCGTTTTTACGCAAGTATTAAAAGTGCCTGGTATCAGCGTTAAAACTGCCCTCAAGATTGACGAGCGGGAAGTAAAACTTGACGGTTTATTGCCGTTTCCTAAACGCCTGCATAAAAAACTGGCAAATAAAACTGTCTCCCCTAATTAACGCGGGGATTTTTAAACGAGTGAATTCCGCCACTGCGTCTGGGTAATTGCGGCCAAGGATTATCCCACGATGATTAATCAGGTTCAATAAATTAGCGAAACGAGATAGAAGAGAATTGGAATTCCTGGAATCTCGATTTTCCTTTTTCGCATAAAATATCAATTTCCGCCCCTATTTTCCGATGCTGAAATTTTTCCTCTTCCTTTTCACTCCGGAAATATTGGGCGGAAGTTTGATTGGTAAGCTGCTGAGCAACGTAGGTATAGCCATAAATCGTTTTGAGAAACCGGAAGTGACCAAGAGTCACTGAAATACCACTTTTGCGGATATTCTAGTTACCTTTATAGAACCGCAGGTCGTACGTGACTAACTATTTTCAAGACAAGTTCAAAAATGATTACCTATATTTCCCCTAAATTCCGACAACAGTTTTGTTATCGGCTGAAAACTTAAGTCCAACTAATTTATACCTTTTACGTAATTCTACTAGATTTACATCCCCTTAATCAACCCTAATTTTATATCTAATAGCCGTTAATGAAGAAAATTGTCCCGCAAGTTTGGAAAGTTTTATCTCTTCAACCGAGTTCGTGACGAGTTCAAATCAGCTCGGTATACCTACATCGAGCTTGGAAATTGAAAAGTCACAAAATTGCAGCATGTTTTTCGCTTGAAAAAATCGTCAAGAAACTTCTTAGCTTCACCGGAAAGTGGATAAAAAAAAAAAAAAAAAGAAATGTAATAACAACAACAACAACAACAGGCAGTTGATATTTTCAAATTAAGAAGTTGTCCTGCAATTTCACTTGAGGAATATTTACGACCCTCGGGTCGTGTGTCCTGAGGTTGGATATAAATTTGAAATTAAGAGTCAAGGAACTACGACGGGGGACAAATAATACAACTTACCATATGGAAGATTGAAACTTCCCAATTTGGCAGGGTTTTCACATTCCGGAAGAAATCGAGGCCGGCGTATATATCTCCGAGCAGAATACGAGCCACCGAATCAACCCACAATGCGCTGTAAAACTGGCAGTAAAATTTTACTCCGGAGATGTGGGTAGGTACCGCAATCTTCCTGACCGATTGCTTTTCCACCGGTGCCTACCACCGTTCGTCTCGGTAATGCGAAAAACATTTTTTCCACTTCAGATTAAACCGGGATCGAAAAACCGCAAATTTCGGCTATTTGTACTAAATTTTTTTAATCGCTGTATGTTCTCTAGAATTTCTCAGCGATTATTAAAATCTTGAAGCTTACCAAAAATCTTTATCAAATCTACTGTACATACAAATGAAAAGAACAAAATAATCCAACCAAAATTCAATCAACTACCAAATTTCAATGTGCCGTCAGCAATTTGCATACTTCTTCATCCGAATTGTTAAAAAAAAATGCTAATAACCACCTTCCTGTTTCTTCGAACTTGAATTTGTAAGATGAGACGAAGAAAGAGAGAGAAAAAAAAACAGAAGAAACTGAAAAAAGAACTAAGTAGGGAATAAAAGTAGCGTTGGATTTTCACTCCAGACGGTTGTGGGAATTGAATTGGAAGCCCGATTTAGGTTTTTAAGTAATTGGGTTATTTCACGGCAGTTTGCTCTTGCATTATCACGTGTAATGTATAGCCGGGGCTCGGGTTAGGCCAGGCTTACTGAGGGTTACGGAGGGAATATAGGGCGGAAGGGATGTGCAACCAGCGAGGAGTTGCTGGGCGGTATTTAGGTGACATTAAGCTAACCTTAATAACCACTCCAAGCTCTGCGAACCCCCGTCGTCGCTCACCATCCGCTAATCTGCTGACCTCTTGAAAATTCCGGACTTCAACTACCCCCAAAAATAAAATTCCACTTCAAAGAAGGCTTTCAAGTTTCGAGTTCTTCAATTGAAGAAGAAGAAAAAAAAAAAAACATTCTTTGTACCACTGAAATACTCGAAGGGCTAATATCTGCACTTATCGCATCAGTCATTCACCCTTCTTTGAAATCGCTTATAGGAATTATTTGCAAACAAACAAGAATCGCTAGAATCAGAGAAATTGCAGAAAATCGTTTGATTTTATCGAATGAAAGAAATTATGTATTGAAAGTGATCCGAAATAGGAGATCACCTTGAATTATCATGAGATCGGAAATCATTAAGTCCAGAACCCATTTTCGCGTGCAAAAAGCTCACCGGAAAGCTCAAAAGGGACAAAATTAACTTCTATATCCTCTACAAAAGCAACAAAAACAAAAAAAGAAGAAAAAAAATCATCTAAATTGGAACTAATTTGTAAGGGTGAACGATAATGATTCGTAATTAATCATTCGCATTGAACACACCATTGAGGAACGGTGAAAATTTCCTCTTGGATGCCTCGCTTCGAATGGTTTCGTTGTGTCAGCACAAAGCAGCAGCCACCATCACCAGAACCAGCACCAGTACCAGTACCAGTACCAGAACCAGTACCAGCGCACCGGCAGCTGATGAATCGCCTAAACTGACTGGTAGCAGCGGATTTCGATGGAAGCATTGCATCCTATTGCGCTGACCAACGCGCGATAGCTCTGCCAGGTCGTCGGTAATTAATACAGTTTCAGCGCATCGAACGTTGGCTAAATTCAGCGATACAAACGACGATGAAAAATGAACACAATTCCAGTAATTTGGGCTTGTGGTTGCTGATTGACCAATCGATCCGCATCAGCCGTGGGCAAATTTTTCGCTATAAAACTTGAATAAACCACTTGCAGGTGGAACAAAAAAAAAAAAAAGAGGATATCCTTTTTTTTTAACGTCCTCGAAGGTATCCGATGAGATGTGTTCAGAATTTTATTGAAACTTTGCAGAATTTTCGTACCTCATAATATTTTCCTCGGTTGGTATAGCCGAAGTAGAGGGTAGCAGCCCCTTCAGGCTTCTGGGCTGCCAATTATTTTTCAAAAAGTTATATCGAAATCTGTTAGAGTATATTTTCTTAAGTGAACAAGTGGTTCGCGAGCCCCGAAGGTGAATTTTTCTGCTTATTCGATTTTCATCTTTCGAACACTCGTGCGGGCTTATTCCCCGGTGTATTAACTGCCGATGTTAAAGTTTGAGGAAATAAATACACCACGCCGAAGAAGAAACGACATAGTCGTCGACGTCGAATGGCGAACGAAGCTCTAGTTTGAAAGTTTCCAACTTTTGACCTCGTTAGGTATACTCAGCATCGGGGTACTCGGGGTTCCCTCGAATGCATCTTTTTTCCCCCTTGAAATAGGGGTGCCTTCTTTTATTCCAACTTCTATTCTTTCCCTCTACTCTTCCTTTTCATCCCCCTGCGATGGTTCCTCCACGACAAGAATAAAGTCCCCCACGGTTCAGTAATTAAAACACATTCGTTATTCCCCTCGTCGCCTCTACGAGTAAGATATCAGCTCGGTACACCCTTGTATTTTGTGTAGAGGGTTGCAGGCAACTATACAGGGAGAGAGAGAGAGAGAGAGGGAGGAAGAAAATAAAAACAGATGTAGAAAGAAAAGGAGTAACAGGAAACAGGGGGTGGAATCAGGTGAGCAGAATACTAAGGTAAGTGTACTACCAGTTACTGACCCTGTCCCAATTATTGACCTTCATCAATGATTTCTTTTTATTCGTGAGCTTTAAAACTATCAAAAAAATCACTTCGTATTCTCTGAGTCTCTAGCAACAGATTAGTGTTACGGAAACGTTCATAATTTTTATCATCGATTTAAAATTCAAGAAAATATAAGGGTCAATAATTGGGTCTTAAAGGGTCACTAATTGGTACACTTACCTTAGACTGAGAGAAAAAACAACTACAAAATAATTAATAAATAAATAAACAAGAACTGAAAAACTCTTGTCAATATATCTGAGAGCTTTTTGGAGAAAAGTGCTATATAGTGGGGGAAGAAGGAACTCGAGGAGAAAGTAAAGCTTGTATAAAAATGGGCGGAAAGATATACCCTTCCATCTCTTTTTTTCCTGCTTTCATGACCTTGAATTAATGATGGGCCGCACGTAGGATCATATTTTTAAAAACGTACCTCGTTTGTCATAATTTGTTGCTTTCCTGCGGGTCTCTATTATACTGCAGCCTCGTTGCCTGGAATATATATTTCTTCTCATTTATTACAATATTCTATACAATATTGCCTGATGGGCCGGTAATAATAAACCGTTATAATGAAAACAGTAATCTGTAATATCAGGGCGGATGAAGGGGTGGAGAATAATAATTCTTGCGAAAGGTTATACCCAACGTAGGCTTGCGAAAATTTCACACACCAAGATAAAAAAAAATTACTCATACTTTGCAAGAATTCGAAGAATCGCTAAGAATTTTACTCACTTTTCAAACCACGATTTCCAAGAAATTTGTCATTCTCGTCGGAATTCGGGAAATTCGGGAATAGCTATCGATTTTTTTCTCAATTCGCGATAATTTCTTCTTGAATTTCCACGAGGAAAGTATGAAACCTGAATTTCTTCAAGAATTTGTAAAAGTTTATCCTGACTCTGTTGATTCCGAGATTATCGAACTCAAATTTGATGAATTGTGATTAGGATTTGAGCCATTTTTGATCCTCTGAATCTACTTACTTTGTTCTACAATTAGGTGTGGTTTGAAATTTGACGTTAATGTATCGATTGAAATGTATTTATTATTTTCTCCATCTCCCATTGTGTCACCGTGATAATAATTGGAACCCGAACAAAGTTGCGAATCAATTACCGCGCTCACGATCAGCTTTTTAGCAACGGGGAATTATAATAAACCGCGTTGATGGCCGTGAGGTAGGTGAGCAATTTCTTTTTAATCGAGGGTTAATCGATATTTAGCCAACGCGCTTCGATAACCTCCGCTCGCGACGTCGTCCCGTCTTTGAACGGTTAATTGGATTTTTATTAAATTATCAGACTGATGAAAAGCTGAACCGAAAACGCTCTTCTTCTTCATCTTCTTCCTATTTTTTTTTTTTTTTTATATATTTTTTTTTATCTTTCCTTCTTTTTCTTCTTCTTCCTCCCTCGTTAACAATTATATACATATATATGTCTACCCACCCACCTTCCCACGTATTTCTTATCGAGAGCTTTTCCCACCCCGAAGTTTTTCTCCAATTTTTCTTCGGTTCAGATCCGCTTTTATCACGTCAAATTTTTTTTTTTTCTTTTTTTTTTCCCCTAGCTCGCCTCTTACTCCCTCGCAGGTATAATATTTTCTTTCAGAAAGAAATAAGAAGGAAATGTTTGTGTGCGTCTGTGTGTGTCTCTTCCCAACTTCCCATTTCTAATAATTCGCAATTTTCAAAAGACTCATAAGTCACAAAGTGTCCTTTACAGATCATCGCCTGAACCGAAAAAACCGTTGAGCCAAAGTTTGAATGAATTTCACTCATACGAATACATATAGCTGTGCCTGAGTTCTGCAGTACGTAGGTAGTACATACATAGACAAACGACGGATCTTTCGACCTCGTTATATTTCTCTTCCATTATTATTTTTCACTCTTATATTTATACTGTAACATAGCTCGAGAGATGAGCGCTGATTTTGAACCAGAAACGGGTGAAACATTTAATTTAGCAAATGTACGGTGCTATACCTACAGCTCCAGCTAGTGCGCCGAGCCGGTGCGGATCCAATTAAATCAAATGGGGTGAACCGCGCGCGGTGGCCTGCCATCTCTGCTGATACTTTGGTACCCAGTTTTACCCCCTCGTTTTCCTTGTACTTTTGCCCTCATTTTACTTCGTATAGCTAAACGTACGCGCTCGCATTTCATCTTCGTACTATATCTCGTCCACGACGCACTTAATTACTCAATACTACCACCAATCCTTGCATTAGGGCTGCTTTACACACCCCTAAGTATCAACCCCTTCATCTTTCAGTTTTCACATCTACAGGCGAGGCTTGAAATCTCTGGAGGGAAATGAGCGTCAGGATCAATCTAGAAAACTGGATTGAATTTTGCATACTGTATGGGGTCAGGCTTATCTTTGTCAAGTCAGCAAATTTTGGGGTTGAGATAATTTTCAAAATCGCTGATAAAGCGACTGAAAAAAAATGTCAAGTGAATTTTTCCCCCTCATATGACGGTTCACGTCTTGAAGCTTTTCTTGTTGGATTTTTGGGGGTTGAAGAGTAGCTAGTTTCGCGAAAAAGCTACATTTTTTGAGTTTAGACACTTGGGACCGCGGAGGAGGAAATCTTGGCAATTTGCTGGTCTTTTATTTCCGTGTGTCTGGTGAAGAGTGAGAAACATGACTGGATGGAGGTACCTACGTGTGATAAAAGCTCGTTTGTTGGTTGTTATAAGAAAAAGGGAAAATGAAAGAAAAGGAACGAAAAAAAAAAAAAAAAAAACAGGGCTATATTTTCGGGACAATCCGCGTGGTTACATCCAGAGAAACGCGGATTTCTTCGCTTTGATATATTTTCCTAACACAGCTGCTACTGCTGCTACTCCGTTTCTCCTTACTTCACTGACTTTGATCAATGTTATATCTCGCTATTAAATTCCGGAAATGGTATAATTTTATCGTTTCACAGGTCAGAGGACTTCTTTTAATTATATCTTACGGCCATGAATTTTATTCGAACGTAAAAACTCTGGGAATAATTCTCATCGCTTGATCGGAGAGTAGAAAATTGAATAACATCAGTTTTAAAAATTTCTTATTTTTCTTCTCCTCCATGAAGACGACAATCTCCGTGAGTGATTTGTCAACGGATTTTCAATGTTTAACCGTTTCCAAATTTATAGAGTGTGAGAGTGTGATTTTAAATTCCATGATTACTAGGGTAGAAGTGTTGTTCGTTCGTCAGAGGACATAAAGAGCGAAGAATCCGAAGAAAAAAGTAAAGTGGAAGAGATGAGAAAAGAAGAAGAGAAGGAAATCTCGAAGGCTTGAAAGCCGGTGAATCATCGCAGTGAATCGGAAAACATTCAAGCCTTGTTCGACCTGGAAACGTCCTCCTTTGCATAATTCAAAAGCTCTTTTCAAATAGTAATTGTGAATTCCCGCAGTATCATACTCTCTGGATATAAATGTATCAAACTTAGGTATAGGTGTGCGTGGGTAAGCGCCATTAAAATATTTTCAACTTTCCTACGGGGAGGGGCATTACTGATTATTACGTATGAATTACTAAATAATTCTTCTCCATGAGAAAATAATGTCAATAGGATGAGGGTACATAAAAGCAGTTCTTCACCCACGGTTCAAAGTTATACCTCAATCGCAAAAGCTTCGAAAAAGCTCTTTATACCCATTCAAAAATTAACGTGGGTCAGTATCACCTAATTCTGTCCTTCTCCAAGGCTTGATTAGTACTTTATAGTTAACGATGAATCAATATTTGACTTATTTCTTCATTTCTCGTAATAGACAATTTTGAAATAATATAAGAACAATCTAATTTACAGATGAGATAACAATTACCAGCAAAAACAAAAGGTCATACCCAAAAAATTGTAGGAGAATTTCAAATCTTGCTTGTATCTTATTAAGTATTACAAAATGCTTCTAGATATAGTCGCAAGCCTGAAGTGTTTCGACAAAAAATCTTTCTCCTAATTGATTTTTGGAAATGAGTCAAAGAGATTTACGTATTGTTTCTTCTCGCTAACCGAATTAAAATCTGACTTATTGTATTTTCATTGTATCTTTCCTTCATGAAACAAGGGGATAAAAATTGAGGAAAAGTATTGAATCGTATAATAGGATGATGAAGAAACGAGATGAGCTTTTCATGATTTTTTAAATGAAAGCAATAGGAAAGGATTCGAAGGTTAGAAACGAGGGATGAAGGCGATGAGAGAATGGACACGGATAAATCTTTAGTACCAGTTTGTTTGATGCATTTTTTAAGATCACAATCGGGTATCCTGGACACGGTACTATCTCTTGCGCGATTTGAATTTCCCTTAGGTACAGCTCAGCCTGGGTGGCCTGTTTCCTTTGAAACAAAGAACGACAGGAATAAAAAATCGTTTCGCTCGTAATATTTCCTGAGCCCTGACTACGTTTTCCCGGTGGTTTACACCCCCGCGAGTCGTGACCAGGCAAGTTGAATAAAAATTTTAACAGCCTACATGCTGCAGCACAAACGTATTTCAAATCCGAAAGAATACTGCTTGGTTTATTTGAGAATTGCCTACTCGAGGAAAAACCATAAAGAATAATTATAATTTGGAATAATATCTTCAGTCACACGAATTTCTGTATTACAGCAATGAAAATTGACCATTCGTTGATTTGACAAGAAGATTTAACATCCCGAGTCACTTCGACCGATAAATTAACTTCGAGAAAATAGGAAGTAGAATCGAGGAACGAAATAATCCAGGGCGAGACTTTTCCCGCCACGACTCCAACTTCTGTATTGAGCCAAAATGGCGCAGGGGCAAAATCCTTGGAAGTTCGGTAAAGTCCAAAGACCACGAACCTCGGCACGAAAGCTTGTTTGTTTCAATTAAAAAGACGCTGTATCTTAATTGCAAACTTTACCTAGCTGTTTATGCTGATTATCGTGTTCGTATAAGTTTAGCTTAATGTCTCCCTGACTTGAAATCCCACGATTGATAATTACTATTTCAAAAACAGGATGATCCACGTGCCTTAATGAATTGAGAAAATAATTTATATCCATTATGAAACTGTCCAACTTATTTTTTTCCAATAAAATTACACCGAAATTTGTTGAAAATGCCAAAAGCACGTTTCGAACTGGACTAAACCACATAGGCACATACATGTGGATACTCAGAATCATGCTGATCAAATTTTACATGATATTGAAATTATCTGTAAATCAGCAAATTATATTTCAAAACGTTGGAATTGGCTGGAACGCGACAAAATGCACGCAAATTAAATTATCCCAATAACACGAACATGGAATGACAGTATACTAAATTTTTCTGTAATTAATTGAAAAATACCGAATACGAACTGGAATTGAATTAGCCAATGAAAGAAATGGGTGATAATTCTATAATTCCAACATTTATATCAGTACCTGAATTATTATTGAATTAGTTACCAAATGTGAATTGATTGTATGTCTTTATGGAATCAAAATACTTTGGTTGCAATTTTCGAAACCTATCTCAGAAGCAAAATCGTGCGTTATACTTACTTCTGCAGATGTAAAGTTAAGCCGAGCTTGTTAAGATATCGTAGCTAAGTTGGCTTAGCTAGCAATGCAGTGATCTAAATAACGTGTTAAATTCTGGTGCAAGTTTTCTCTTGGTATATATAAGGGAAGGTGCCCCTGCTTGCAGCAAGGCGAGGATAAACTATATCTTAGTATTTAACAACGGTAGAAGCAGTAGCGAAGCACGCACGTATGTAGGTACCTACTTCATAATTAAGCTGCTGACATTTCAAAGCTTTTCTCTTAATTAGCCTAATCTCATTTCGCGATCCGGCAAACTATGGAACAAAAGAAAACCGCCGAAAAACATGACGTTGTAAATTTCGTCTTTTTTTCCTTTACTGTTCTTGCCTCTGCTACTATATACTCCTTAGAATCTACATCATGCATACGCCATTCCACTTTTTTTTTCTTTGCTGACACATTTTAAACCTTCAGATTCTACTCGATAAAACAATCAGACTAATCTTAAGTGTAATAACATACAAAATTATTGTCTTGCTACACTTTTATCCACTTTCTGTCAATTTGAATTGACAATATACTTAATTGATCTATCGAAGATCTGATCCAGGAACCACAAGGAAAAACGTGAATCAATTACGGGAAATTCTATACACATTCCATTTCTTGATTAAAATCGTTCAGCGTGGATGCAAGCTCGTACGTTGGCATGGTTATATTCTAGCTCATTAGGTTTATACTGTGACAGAAATAGTTGAAATCATTTTCAAACCAAATAGAACCGAAATTTTCTACGTTTCTTATCGCAAAGTTTTCTCTGATGGATGGATATTTTTCAAACTATACAAGGAGGCAAGTTTTTTTTCTGTACTTCCCCGAAAACGATTCTTCATAAACTCTGACGTATCTTGAAAATTATCTACGGTTCAGAAAAAAGCTGCGAATACAAATTACGGAGAACTCTAGATTTTACAAAAATTCTATCGTTAGAATACAAGCAGTCAGTCAATGCGTTTGGAAATGCGTTTTGTGCATCTAAGAGCTTTTTTGGCATGTACCAAATGTGAAATCTGCTTGGTGATTCAAAAAACGATTTTAGATTATTCAGTAATGATATAATATGCGAAAATACAGAAAAAAAAAGAAAAAAATCGAAAAATCGAAGATACTGAATGAAAAAAAAAATGAAAAAAAAAGCTTCTGGTCGCGATATTGCCGGTACTATTTCCACATTAGTTTGAACTTATTACCCCGCGGCTAAATAGCCTTCGTAAATAAAATAAGCCCAGGGTGGAAATATTTTTCAATAATATATTAATGCCAAAACGCGTTTACATCGGGCAGTTTAGCTCGCGCACCCGCTGTGGTTTTCATACTTTTCCCCAATTACCCGCCCCTGTTGCGAGGGAGTTAAGCGGGGGCGCATATCATGCACGTGTGCATTATAGGTACATACAAGTATACTCACGTGGCTTTTCAGTGTGTTTGCTAATCGCTATAAATCACCGATATATACAGAGCTATTTCTACTTCAGTATATAAACCAGAAAGTTTTTAAAACTCCACTGCAGTTTCGATTGGTGAATTTCACATATGATTTTCATATCCAAAAAACCGTGAAAACGATTCAAAAAATTGGCACGACTACGTGACTAAAGTACTATTGTCGAAAAATTTTCCAAAAAACTTCTTTTCATTTTTGTAACAGATTGATTTGAATTTTTAAAACCTCTTAATCAAATTTGTCGATTGAAATAATTATTTGCGGTTCAGGTAAAACCGGATTTCTTTCCAACTCTTTTTTTTTTCTGCTCTTTCTTACTATTACGTGAGATGGAGTTCTGAAATATGTGGGTAAAAGAAAAATACTTTTCGTGATAGAAAGGCGGACGTACCTAAAGTTGGCGAGCGCGTGGCGTATGGGAAAACGATTAGAGCTTTTAGCATGAGCTTTATCGGCGCTCGGTTAACTGTGCGGGACCAAAACCCGGAGATACGAAAGAAACGAAGTTGGGAAATTAGGGAGGCGAACTGAACAGAGATATAAAGAAAACGAATTCCTCATGCTTATATTTTCACCGAAATCGTATATGAAGATCTGAGGAAACTCCAATTTTTATCATCCTCTTTCACATATTCGACATTTTTTTTTATTTTTCTTTAATTTTCAAAATGCTCAGAGTCTTGAAGAGCGAAGAGGAAAAATGATTATTCTGTCGGAAAACTGAATTATTTACTTTGTTTCACAAATAATTGATCTTCCGAGGATGCGGCAACGACAAAATCTGGCGTTGACACAACGATTAAGGAACAATTCCTTCCTGGAACTTGCCCAGAAGCTATACCGAAAAGCTCATATATTTCACTACTCTATATATATGGCGAGAAAAAAGTTCTCATATATATTTCCGATCTAGCGAGCTTTTTATATATTTCGTTGGCCACAAAAGTCTCATACATAGAAGTTATTGAAATTCAGAAGAATCCAACAAGTTTCTTATGCAGAAAAGTACCGGAAAACGTCGTAAAATGTCACAAAAATTCGTATCAAATCTCGTAAACCGAGAATATCCCCAAAAAAATTTTCAAAAAACTACAAAAAACGGGCGTGAAATGTAAAATCATTTTATAATATTGAATCGTCCGGTAAGAACGTCTCTTTCAACAAAATTCCTGGGGCAAACGAAGAACGGATTCACCGGAATCTTTCGTGCCGCAGAATGCAGTTCGTGATTCCGAATTGTAACATCGGTTGTAATTTGCCGTAATTTACTGCGAATCTCCGATCCCTGCGTTCTACCCTGGTCTGCTATAGTTCAAAGCTCAAAGCTCTCTGCCCAGAGCTCGAATCTCTCTCAATTCTACCAACTGAGCTAGTGCAACAACTACGTCGAACCTTTTAGCAGCTGGGATATACGAACACATATGATGGTTGACTGGATACTTGTTATAGATCACTCTTCGCCTGGCTCATTGTCAGTTGAACAGAAATCAGAGGTCGCGGTTCTTTGAAAAGCTCACCTTTGAAAATCGCTAACGTAACAAATCCATCTATTCATTCATTCATTCATTCATTCATTCCCATTGAACTATCGACGAGCTTTTTCTATCCGATGGACATAGAATGAGATTGAAAAAAAAAAAAAAAACAACCATTCAAAAAATGTATTCCAAGACTTTCTTTAAATGTCCGGGTCATTCGCTGATCCAACGATTCATCTTCTTCCGTTTGGGGAACGAAAATAAATGTCTAAACAAAAAAAACAAAAAATTAGTGGAAAAATCTCAGAACAATTAAAAAGACGTTTTTGACTTGGCAGTGAATGAAAAAGGAATTGATTGAGAGAATATGGTAAAAGGTAGTTTAATTTCGGAATAATTCCTGCGAGCTTTCACTGCGAATCCCTCTTCCCAGTTTTCGGTTCCGCCCTTTGCGCGTGGGGTAGCTCCATGCAGATTCATTAATAACTTGCAACCTGAGGACCGACAAGATGTATAGTTACCATCGACCTGTGGCGCTGGTTATTACAAATTAACGCTCAAGTTTACTTTGGGTTGGCTTAAACGCGCGTGCAGCAGCTTCAACCTACCAAATTTATAACTTTTAATTAGCACTTCTCAAAGGTGGAGATTTTCAAGGATATAGGTACATTTTATTGTTAGGTACTCGTTTGCAGATGATCATCCCCAACTTTTATACACCAGAAAGGAAATATTCCGCGAACAAGTTAACCGAGAAAAAAGGCAATTAATCAAAATTAGTAGGAAGTTTTTGATGGATTTTTGCTTTTACATCAAACTGTCATAAATTTTTCGTGATTGTCGTTTTTATTCAAACTAGTTGATATTTTCTCACGCGGTAATGTATCGCGAAGTTTGAAATAGAAATGGTGAAAGTGATTTTGGTGCCTGATCGGCTGAATAATTTTGCTAAATGATTCAACGACGAATCACAATTTCAAGTTGAAATCGATTTATTTAGTTTATTTTTAGAACGCAAGTAGGTACGTGCGTGATTCGAAATTATTCGCCATTATTTCTACTCGGAAAAGCTCGAGGTGTATTTCAGACGTTATTACCAATTCTACCGTAAATCCCACGCGGCCCTTGTACAACGTATATTTTTGCTATTTACCTTTCATCTGGTTACCAGAGAAAACAGTAACCGCAAGCACGTATTGTTTACACGATAAAGAAGCAAAGAACCCTCGCAAAACACATCTTTCACTCTTATTTCATTCAGGCGAAATAAGAGCTTGGTTTTTCTCCATTCTAGCCACTATAAGAAATACCAAAGAGAAAAGACAAAAAAGTACATTGAAGATTAGGAGAAGATCCGCATGTATGTATTACAGTAGGGTGTAAAAATTTTTTCTGAAACATCACACAGGAACAATAAATGAATCCTCAATGCTAACATTTTATACAAATATTGACATGTATTGAGAGAAATTGTTGCCGATCGAAGTATCACCACCGGTGTTAAATTAGAATTTCCCCGTATATCGGCGTGGCGTAGCTGGTAATTTGGGATTATAAAACTCGTCGATTGGCGTATACCGCGAAGCTAAATGGGTCTCACGCTCGGAAAATTCGTAAAATCGGAAATAGGTCCGCAATTTCCGGATAGCCGAGGTAAATATATAGTACCACGATACGCTTCCGAACGGGATAATAATTCAGGGTTGGTATTGGGTATAGGTTCCTGGTTTCGATGAAAAAGGGTCACCGTTCGAATAATACAAGAGAATTTTATACATCATTGTTATAAATACCGTTTTGAATAATATACTCTGTACCATTTACCTCGATTTATAATCCAATTCATGGCTAATTCATGTGAAGGAATAATTAAAGAAGTATGATATAACTCCATACCAGGAGTATATTTTACAATCAGGGAATTTTTAGTTGGAGTGAAAAGCCTCAAGTATGCAGCTACGGATAATTCAAAGAAGAAAAGTTTCATTGTCCATCTTGTCTGGTTTTGAGATATTCCAAAATCTTTAAAAATCTCGTGACATCATGAGAAATCATTCGAAATCGTATGAAGTCTTATTTGATCAATCATAATCTTTGTAAATCTTCAAAATTACATAAAATTAGATGAAATCATTCAGAATCTTTGGAAATTTCCTCAAATCTCTTGTAATCATTCGACATTCGGAATTAGTGAAAATTACATGAAATAATCTGAATTCATTTGGATTCTGATGAAATCATTAGGAGTCTTTCGATATCTTTGGAAATCTTAAAAGATATATCATTTGATATCATACGGAATCTTGGAATTCCGAAATCATCAGGTGGACCGCAAGATTTACGAGTGTATGACATAATTGACCCCCCGCATTTCCTCCATTTCCAGAATCACCTTCAAATCCCTACCTGCTAATAGGTTGAAGGTTGGTAACTAGCTACGTGTTTGGGAATGATTCGTGTGCCCAACTCTGTCTAAGAGCTTGCAAGTTGAAGAGAAGTTCAGTCTCAATTATCTCAAGTTTCCGGCGACCATGTAGATGTGTCCTGTATCCGTTGCTCGGCCTCTTGCTATTTTCTCAAGTCCTTGAAACCGCAGGAGAAACTGTCCTGGAGAAACAGAGGATGAAACGAATACCTAACCTAACCTATACACAGGTAGGAACTTTGACGAGTGTATTGCAGTCACGAAACAAGGAGAGCTGATGTGTGCGCTGGTGGTGAATCCTGAAGGTAGAGAGTTACCCTATACCCTACCGAGACGCTGAAATTCTAGACGAGATACGAGGAGACGTAAGGTTGTCCCAATCGGCTTAAACCTGAGCCCCAGGGCTCGTAAGATTGTTACGACGGTCCTTCGGGGCAGCCCAGACTATACCGAATACTCGAAACCATCGGTTTGCTAAAAAGCACCGACCTTTACCATCAAAAAGCAACTCGAGAAGAAACGTATTCACGAAATAACATGCATAAACGTCGCCTTAAGGGCTTCAGGACCAAATCGTACATTTATGCATGAGAACGAGGATGATGAACAAAATTTACCTTTCTTTTTTCAATGCCCTCTTCTTGCAAAAGGATCAAGCTTTGCCTTTAAGAACGAGACTCTCATTGACTTCAAACATAAAATCGATAAAAAGTAACACGAACTCGTGACTCCGTGAGAATTTCACATTCATCCTGATATGAAAATTTGAATTTTTAAGGATACGAGTGAAACGAAACACCATACATGAATATGGAAAGAATTAAACCTGAATTAAGTCCTTGAGTGTAAGAAAAACGGAAGGAAATCGTAATTCACGGGTCCAATTATCTACCGGATGCCCATCCGACAAAAAATTTTACCGCAGAGGTTTTCACCCCATGCAAATTGCAAACCAAACTTAACTTAACTCCATTACCTTTGCAAACAGTAAAAATCCTTCCGAATCACAAGAAGGCTAATTTTCCTGGAGCAAAATCAGATTAAGGCAAAATCTTACGGTCAGTAGGCTAATTAATTTTTTATAAATTACTTAATAATTCGTCAGACTTCTAAGGTTTTCCAAAAATCTCTTCAAGTACCGAATCTTCGCCGAACCATCTAGCCCCAATAATTTCCTGAAGGAGTTTTCGATCTTGTAGAAATAAGGGGACTCGTCGGTCCTGTTGTAGATTTTGATCAAAGTCAGGGTAGGTAGCCAATGGGGCAATGTCGTAAACGAAACGAATTGCTGGTTGAAAGGGTAGGAGTGTCACATGTCTGCTACGACTGTGAACTATATATTCGAGTGAAGTGTTGAGAATGGAGTCTGCGCGAAGCTGAATGCTAACGTAAACGGAAAATCGTACGAAACTACTGCTAGATGAACATACTAGGTATAACCCTGGCAGCATGGCGTGGTATCGCGTTATCTTGGCGTCTCGTTACTTCACCAGGAGCGAATTTTATTTATGTCACTGCCTGTTTCACTTACACCATCCTCTTCTTCCCATTGTTCCTGATTTTTTTTTTCTTTCTTTTTTTCTTTTTTTTCTCGTTCTTCTTCATCCTCTGCTTTTTCTTCTTCCTCTTCTTATTCCTCCTCTTATTTTACCTCGTTATTACCAGGACACGTTCCGAGGTGAAACTAGGACGCGGTTACTTCGCAAATAACGTGAAAACCGAACGTATACAGGAGCTGAGCTAAGCTTGAAAAGCTATTTAAAGGAATGACATTTTTCATCACAGTCTTTTTACTCATCTTAAGTTTCAGATTAGAAATTCACCTTGGCTTGAAAACTCGGTTTGAGGAAACTGCAGACTGTATCAAATATGATTCGAAAATTGAAAATAACTCCTTTGGCAGGATGGCAAATATGAAATTTTCGGGCCATCTCTAGGTCATAAAACAAATTAAACGAATTCCGCGAGAATGATCCCAACGTTTGGGTCTTTGCGGTCGACTAATCCGAATCTGGAATCAAATTTGCAAATTTTCTAATTTTAATTGGTTGGCTCTGATGGGTCCCCAAGTACAAGATTTCCAGAGTCAATAAGGGTTGGATTTGAAATCTGTGACCTCAAACGCTGAAGGACTTCCGTCAGAAATGTTCATCCACTATATCTTGAATTTTAAAAATCTGCTTTCAAAATCAAATTCAGTAGCCTAGAAAACCATTAGTCGTTCCAGAACCATCTAATCGGTAAGGCATAAACATGTTTTTCCTACGATGCCCACGTATGTGTCACTCACAGTCCGGGGGATGATCGAAAGTTGAAACAGGGTCATTGAACTACACTGAAGACGGCCAAAAAGCTCTCCTTGTATCATACTATGCAAAAAGAATTGTGGAAAAGTGAGTGGGACTACAATTTTTTATTTTTTTTTTTTCTCAATTCAAGAGATGGATGTTTAAAAAAATATTTCAAAACCGGAGTAAATTTTTCAACAAGCTTTTTTCAGCGAAGGACGTTTATTCGAATAGATGAAATGATAAAATCTACTTTATAGGTTTAATATCGTGAATGATTCTGACTTGTTTGACGAAGGGGGGTAGGATAACGGAGTAAGATGAGAAATTAAAATTATGTATGCATTCGTGGTAAGTAAAGCACCTCGAAAAGCGCGTACAGCGTGGCTTTCCCCGTATATGTATAGTAAAGCTTGCAGAGTTATCGTGCCGTTTGATCAGCAGCTCTAATACAGTCTCTCTTTTCTCCGCTTCTCTGGCTCCTTTACCCTACACCGTTCTAGCAAGGAGCCAGCCGTAGCTGTACATTAATTTTCTCCTTGAAATGCAAATCCTTGCTGAGACATGCGAGCCAAGTTATAAGCAAAGGTACATGCGAAGATACAGTGGCGTGTATTATACCACCTACGCTTGCACTCGCCTCGTAGATGTCTAATTATTTATCCATGAAATGTTGCCAATTATGCTATTCAAGCTGAAAGCTTCACCGAAGTAATTTCATATCATCGTAATTATTAATTAAAATTTTTGTTCATCTTCACTCTTTGTGTTATATAAATAATATCACTTTGCGAAAGAAAAGCCGTAGAGAATTTTCCGACGCTTATTCGTCACTCTTTGATATAACCATAATATGGCCCAGGTGCTGGATTTTTTGAAAAGCATCGTCTGTTCGCGGCAGATCGTATCTTTGAAAAAAAAAACAAAAAAAAACCGAAAAGCATCTGGATATATTGAAGAAAACTTTCATCACTGAATAACTGTCGATTTTTGTGTAACACTATCCCGGACAGACGCTCGATGTCAGAAGCAAAGAACTTTCCATCCACGCAGGAAATGGATACGTCGCCATACATTTCGACGAAAAGCTTTTTCCACCCACGCCTCCTTATCCTATACTCAGTAATTCGGATAATTTTTCATTCACAAAAAAAGCGAAAATAAAGCACAAGAAGAATTACTATTCAATGGATTCTCAAAACTCCGAAATTCTACTCGAATTTCAATTTCACACTTCGCTTCGTACTGCAGCTGACTGAATGATAATTATAACACGTCATCGTCAAACAAATGGAAGCAATCATGCTATGGAATTCTGGGGGTTATCTATGAGGTTGGAATTGTTACTTTATGAAAGCACCTTTGAGGGTTATGTAGGAAATCTTGTGCTTTGATTCCAGTTCGAGTGAAACCAAAACCATCTCTGCCTGTTATAATACAGCAGGGTCTTGTCATACATCCATAGAACGACTGGTTGGTTGCCTCTGAATTCTCTTCCTTTCATATAATGTTTGTTGAGTTCAAATATATGTGGTTTAGACATGAACGAATCTTGTAACAAATTCTTCTCTACAGCAGTCATGTATAGTGAATTATCGTCCTACTTCCATGGTGTGTTGGGCTCTGTCAGATAGTAATTCGAACGCCATCGGAGCAAGTAATTGAAACCACTGTAAAACAGACCAGAATGAAATGAAAATTCGTGAGAATGTATCCCAGCAGTGAAATTGGACCCTGACTGATTGAAAACAAAAAACAAAACAAAAAAGAAAAGATAAAATCGACAATAAAATACAGAAAATAGTGAAAACTGTATGTCTTTCATCATTTCATTTCCATCACGAAAATAATACGCAAAAACAATATTTGAAGTTTCCGTTTGGCAATTTTTCATATCGCAACGTAGGTAACTGTAGCACATAATTGTATAAAAGCTCGATTGGCTTACAGAAAATTTCGATTTTCTGTATATTATGAAATGTTGGCTGGTTTCTTTTTTTTTTTTTTTTTCCACGGTTCAATGTAAAAGGGCCTCACCTCAGGGTGGGTTCAGGCTTTTGGTAAATTGCTACGTACGCATGTCATTACTCGGAAACACATTGTTCGAGGATTCCGTTAACTCTCGGAGGTCCTGTGGAGCCTGGGCTGTGGAGTACGGACAAAAGCCTGAATAATTACGCGGCGTTATACCGAGCAAGAAACCGTCTTCCAACACCTGCAGAAGGCTCCTCTGTTTTCGCACCACGTATACCTCTACATACCCTGTGAGGCTCTCTACGTTTATTTGTTTACTCTTGTACTCGCTTTAACTGGCCTTACCGTCGACTTAACTCGACTTTTCAACATTCTCACAAAAAACAAAACGTAATAAGGGCGCCACAGTTGGGTGCTTTTCGAATTTGCTCGAATTTCAAAACAGATCTATTGGTTTTCCATTTTTTCCCTCAATTTTTACTTTCTCATTTCACCCGAAAGCTCAAAAAATGTTGTTGGTATTTTTCAGGAGACTATAATTCACAGTCTTTCATCAGGAATCGAATATCCTTTCCTATTCGAATCCGTCTCGGTCTCCCTTCAATTTCGTGTTATTTGCTTCATTGGTTCATGAAGTTTTCTTTCTTTCTTTTTCTTTTTTTTTTTTGTCGTTTTGTGGGGAAAGCGAACCGTCAAACAATAACGAGTCTGCGTTGGGTAATTTTGGTTGACGTCTCTGGTCTAGCTCTGCCCGGAAATGACGCCTTGTTAAGGGAAGCACGAGACACGGGGAGCTCAAGTCAAACAAGAGCTACGGAAACATCACACGCCATCGCACCATCGGTGCTTCGTGTAAACAAAGAGTTTATTTTAGCTTTGGTATGGATTCGGAAATTCTACTTGAGGGGCGATGCCTGAAAAGCAAAATTTTACTTTGGTATAGTGAGAAGAAATCCTCACAATTTCATTTTTTATTCCATACCCTTACAAGTTATTTTATTTCGAAACGCATGAAGAAATCGAATGACAATTTCAATCGAACGAAACCGAATTTATGACGAATGCGATTGAATTTTTCAAATGATAAATATTATCGGTGAACGATCAATTCATAAAATTGGAATATTTGTTCAGGGATTTCTGAAAAGATGTTCCCCAGTCGTTGATACACGACGAGATATTTTTATCTCCATACTTTGATAACAAGACAAAGCTTATCTTCACCCCGAAAATAAAAATTTGAGTTTTCACCAGGTTGACACGTTCCAAGGATCAGGAAATCAACTTGAATCATTTTCCGATGGTTCTGGGTGCTCGTGTAATCAATTTTTTCATTTATAAATATGTTGAGAACGAATCAAAAGATTCTGATAACTTTCTCCTCAACCGCGATGCAGTTTTTCACAAATTATAACCTCACAAATTTTGGTTTCAATTCACCCTATAATTTTGAAATCATTCGAAAAAGAAAATTTCGACTGGATTTTGATGATCCTAATCTCAATCGATGATATTCGCTCCTACTTCGGACAATTCGTTTGAAAATTTCGTAGGTTGTTCGGATCAGTGGTCACGAATTCGAAATCAATTATGAAAAATTCGGAATGGCGCGGATATCTAACTAGAAAAAAAAAAAGTATAATAAACTTTCCGCTTGTAATAAGATCGATTTTTTTAGCAATTAAACTTGTTACTCGAAAAATACAATTTCTTAGTTCAAAATATCCGGACCGGACATCTTAGGCCTGGCTGATTATGTGGTCAACGAAATTATATGCTTGTTTACATCTTAATTGAGTTGATAAGATGACGTTTCGTTACCTGGGTAGCAGATAAGACGATTCAAATGTAGGAAAATTTATAGAGCATATCCACGATGCGGGTATAGAGTACCTCTTCTAGAATCTAGGCGATGCATGCCAAGAGTTGGCAACTCGCTAGGAAATGGATCGAAGAAAAATAGAAAGGGATAAGAATAAAAATAAGAATAAAAAAACTATGAAGAAGAAGAAGAAGAAGACTTAGGATCACGAGGTAAACTGTGAGCTAATTATCGTAAGTAAAGAGTTGTTGGAATAGCGGTAAGTTTTCAGCCCAGTTCCCAACTGCGGACAATGATCGAAACTTCTAACTAAACCTATCTCCTTTCACCAAACGAATTGCAATAATGAATGCCGATCATTTTTTGACGGAAATAAAACTCAGGGGTAAAATTTAAGAAAATTAAATAAAAAATAAAACCAATTTTTCAAACCGAACTTCGCGATTTCCAAAGAAGCATTAACGTACTTCGAGATATTCAATGATGAACACGATGCGTGCGAGAATGTAATTAAATTTTTGACTAATACCTAAAATAATGATAATGATAATATAATAGCTTTCGCGATTAATCTTTTTTTTTCGCAACAAAACGCGAAATTGTCAGACAAAGATCGTGCATAGTTGATTTTCACCTAGCCGTAGATGTGTTCCGCGTAGCATTTCACTGTGGCTACGCAGTTCGCTCGTTAAACCTCTGACGGGTGTCAAGCAATTAGCAATTAACAATTAACCGTGACGCAAAGCCGATGACAGAGGTACATACTAGGACCACGTTCAGCTATGTGTTTAAGCCGAATTCGGGTCAATTCATTCTACAAACCTCAATGTGCTTATTCTCGTGAAAAAAATAATGAATTCCGTATACTGTCAACTTGCGAATGTTTCCGTCCGTATGTCCCAATCACAACTCAACCTCCTCTCATTAATAAGCTCGTTTTTATACTAACTGAGCGATTCTCAGTCCATATAACTTATTACTTTTGACACAGTGAACGACCCGTAATTTTTTCACCATAATCTGATACTTAATTATTAATTCACGCTAGAGTCTTGGTCAATTGAAACTTCTTCAACTATTTTGGTTAAATCGCCCGAATACTCGTCCCTATAATATTGTAAATGATCAGCACCGACGGAAAAGCATTTTCAATCAAATTTCAATGACGATATATACGCAGGTTCCATCCTTCTTGCGGCACGTTAGGGGTAGTTTGACGAACCTGCCCCTTTTTCGCTTGAATTTCAATATTACTAGCTTATAATTTCTGACATTAAGGTGCCACGTGACTATGTTCGGAATCCATGATTACCAATTGTCATCACCTCGAAAACGCGATTCGTAGTTTCTTCCAAACTATACAACTTACCGGAATCAAACTCAGGAGATTAATGCTTTACCACGGCAGAAAGTGGCTGAGTATTTTACTATTTGGAAAAAAACTAATAGATCTCCAGTCAGATTCATATTCCTTATATGATAACTAGGTTAGGTTTAAAGCAACTTGTGCCATATCGCCTTACCATCAAGAGTTACGAGTTTGAATTTTTTTGAATTCTTGTAGTTTCTTCAAAACACAAGTAAGAGTCAAGAATGTAGATCCTAGTCGTTGATATTCAATCGCAAAACTATTTTGGAGATTATCCATCCATATATTGGACCAAAGTGTTGGCCATTTACAATTTTTGAAAGTCGATTTCAGATCCGAGATGAGTGACGAGACTTCGAAGCTCTGGGAGTATCAAATTTGGATCAATTTGTAGGTATAATACGCACGCTCGAACGTGGCTCGACTGATTCACTCGAGAAAAAATGCCAAAAGTTAGAAAATAATTTCTAAAATGGTAAAATCTACTTTGCGACAATTTCCCACTTGTCATTTACGGAATTTCAGTGATATGAAAAACATAAAAAGTAACGTCATCGTGAATACAGTTTTCAGAAAGCAACTCCAATCTTATTTATTAACTATAATATATTAGTGCGTTGTATAAATATATGTATAGATATTCATATCTCCCTTTTTTCTTCTCCAAGTCAGAGAAAAGTGGTGAAAATTTATCATCTTGCAGATGTAGAGAAAGTAATTCGTCAAGTGTAAAGTGACACGAGATTGCGGGGAGTTTTGGAAAAGGAATGGTGCGGAATTTCTCCGCGGCTAAAATTTGTCCCAGAGAACAAATTCGGGCTGTACAATCTTTGCGTAACTTCGTAAATTCGTCGCGCGGACATTATCTGGTATAGGCTAGCCAGGAACTGGGCCGAACCAGGCAGGGACAAGCGGGCAGAGGATGGGGCCCCATAAATAACGGGGCTAAATAACCGCAAGATAAAGATATTCAAAAAAAGGTAGAGGAAGAGAAACGCCAAGGGCGCGAAATCGCCTCTGGGAATTATGAAATCCTCTCACCCTGCAGCTGGCCAAAGGACCTCAGAGATTTTCCAACTTGTTCATGATAAAATTCCGCGAGTTTTTTTTTTTTCTATTTTCTAAAGGTACAATGAAAATGGTCGACCTAGGACTTTTGAAAAAGAACCAAAAAACCAACAGAAAAAAAAAAAAAAAAAAATTCTTTCGTTAAAACGGTTTTTCGCGACGTCATGGAGATAAGGATGGGGTTTCAGCCTTTCTTATCTTCGGTCTGCAGGAAATTCTCCCTTTGACTGCAGAAGTGTTGTCGTGACAGGGAGGAAAGCAGCATCGGTTGGTCATTTCCCGCAACCACGCCAATGGTTTGGATATAGGCAAAATCGAATAAAACAGTCGTTGACGAGGAGGCGATTTCCTTGAAAGTTTAGACGCGACGTGAATAAAAATATTCCGATATCTTGGAAGAACCAAAGCTTCTCGTATCTAGCTTCTCGCATTGGAAACGTGACGGTGTCTCGACTAGCTGGATTACAATTTTGATAAAGGGAAGGAAAAGAAGGAGATGAAGAAAATAAAAAAATAGGAAAAAAAAAAGTTGAAATAAGAACAAGGAAAGAAAAGAATAGAAAAACATCGTAAACCACGATCTCTGTAGTCACTTCCGACTTTATAAGCTCATTCGAATACTGAGTATAAACTTTTTACAATAAAATTAAGGAATTGAAAATTTATCAAATAAAATCCAGAGTTTATAGTCGTATTAGATTCTCAATACTTCGAAGTTGACTTTTGAGTAGAAAAACATGAATCTCGAAATCTGATTACTCATAATGTCTTCAACCCCAAGGTAAAGATATAAGATGTACGGAATTGTGTGACGAGAAATTCATACAACATAATTTATCACCAGAATTTAAGATATCATCGTTTTTCACTGAATCTATAAATAGGGACGAATTCGTTTGAATTTGCTTTTGAAAGAAAGTCAGAATCGTATCTTGAACGATATCTTGCATCAGGACTGAGTGAGGGTGGCAGAGTATTTCTTAAATTTCGGCACAAATAGCCGTCGCTTGATAAGATCTACGATCTTGAAAACGTTCGATAAACTGGCCGAAAAGTTCGAGTTCGATGTAGCACTCGTCCTGGCTCTATGGTCTTTCGCATTTTTGTTCGAGACGATGGTAGTGTGAGGTAGAACGGTGAGTTGGGGTTGAAAAAATAAGGAAAAATCCCCAGCACTACTACTACTAGCTGCCCACTTGGGCAACACCGCAAGGAACCCAAAATCACCTCGACAATTCGGATTCATGTGATTCAGGGAGAACGAGATACCGCGGTTTCAACGAGACGGTATAGAGAGATCAGAAAAAGAAATGGAAGGTCTGTTTTTTTTTTTTGTTTTTTATTATTATTATTTTTTTTTTCACCCTGATACGATTTCTGACGCGCCTGAGATATCTGCACTATTCAGAAACTGAGCAAATAGGAAGAAATCAAATACCGCATAATACGAAAATAGTTCATCGGGTTGAATGTGTAGATTTGAAGACGCGAGATTCAAAAAAACTAGGCAAATTTTTTAGTACTGTTATTACGGGTTTTGAGGAAATAAAAAACTACAAATCCGTGCCAAATAACAAAAATTCAAGAATTCAATAAACTACAGACTTCTACACAAAATTTGGAAAAATTTGAGCGAAAATCATGAGATTACAAAAACCGAGGTGGCGATGTGAATCCGAAAACCGTTAATTTGGTAGATGGAAATAAAAGCTTCAAAATTTATCGAAAAAAAAATAACAAGAAACCCCCAAAAACGCATAAATCAGGAAAAGGGTGTTTGAGGTATTTGAAAAAAAAAAAAAAATATGAGAGAATAGAAGGGCTGAAGGTTTGAAAAATCGGCAGGGTAGAGTAGAAGGGATCGAAATTTAGGGGATTTCGTTGAAATTGACGAAAGCTTGGGGCGGTCGCGGGCGAGGACATTCCGGACGGTGGCAACGGGTTCCGTTTGGTCGTGGGAGCGTTTACCCTAGTTTTTGACGGTACGAAATCGCCCCCGCGTATTCGCACTCGGGCAGCTAGGGATTTTTTTTCCCGCCCTTTTCTCCCCCGAAGCGATAGTAAAATCTGCATTTTTATCCTCACCGGTAACATTCCGGTAAATTAGGGCTCATCCGCTCTTCTCATCCAACGGCGGACCGCACAACGCGATAGGCTTTTTTAAAATAAACTCACCTCCCGCCATTCTTGAACCACGAAAATTTTTTTTCAGGGTATCAAAAAAAAAAAAAAAAAGAAAACGCTTCTTGTTTTCCTTTTCTCTGGCTTTTTTTTTTTTTTTTGTTTGGTTTTTCTTTCGTTCCAGCGAATCCTGAACGTACGTGTAGCTTATATCCTGCTAGTTTTTGAAAGCCAGATAAAACTCCGTTTCGTCAGTCATGTTGAAATATTTTCCTTTTGTGGTAGGTACAGAACCTTCTGCAGTGACAGTAAAACGTCAAGACAAAAGCGAAAGCTCTAGACTTCGTCATTTACTCGTATATAGTTGATGTTGAACCAGCCTATCCTTTGACGAGCTCAAACCTGAAAGACAGCAAGGGATTGAAAGGGAGGCGAGACGTTGTGCTAAAAAAAAATTATTTCATTCCTTTTCCAGAGCTTTTCGCTTTACTATTGGCATCAAATATTTCTTCGGCTTAATAAGTAACACCTGCAATTAGAGTAGAAACAGAAAATATGTCGCGCTTCATGCTTAAGCGAGGCGAAAATTATGATCCGTTATACTTCCGAAGTCATTATTTCAATTTTTATAATCTGATTTTAAATTACGCTCATTCGAGTTGACAAAAAAGCTCAACCAAATCGATGATTGATCATTCTTTCCTGGAAAATCTTGGACAATCGTCGATAAAGGAAGCTTTTGTTTGGTTTCTTATTGGTTATCAATTGTGTCTTTTTGACCCTACGTTGAAGAAGTAGTTTCTTGTTTTCTTGAAAAACTTGTTCGACAAATTAACGAAGAGATCGATATCAACATCTATATCTCGGAGCATGAATATAGACACGGTATAAATTTTGATGAAATACAGTAAAGATACTTGTACAGGAATAACTTCTACTTGCGAAAGAATGTGATGCAAGGAAATCTACTAAATTTGATGGGGATCAAATTTCAGGATTTTAGGGAGGATTTCCAAATGGACAGATTCGTTATTTATTGGATTTTTTTCTTCTTGTTTCATTTTGAGTAAAATTAATCCATGGCATGGTCTGGCTCTGGGGTGAAATAGTTAATTGGCCGAACAAGCGGGCTCCGCAGAGTTGAATCTGCGGGCAACTTATGTATCACCGCGCCGAGTAGAACTTTCCTGAGCATATAATAAATCATAGGATATTGCTGCAGGTTTGGTCTCTACCGCCCTCTGGCCCTCTTTCGCCATCTCGCGATCTCGCCCTTACTGTGCTTGAAATATAAAGCCCCTTTTCCACCCTCGGTTTCTTCGACCCGAACTTTTTCAAGTGTTTCAAGCTCTCGCGGACGACTAAAGGCTGGATGGCTGGCTGACTGGCTGGCTAGCTCGTTCGTTCGCTCGTTCGCTTGCCAACCGTTCTTTAACTTATGCCATATCAAAGCTCACCGTTATTTTATATTCACCACCCGCTCCTCGCTTTTACCCATGACTTTTTCTCACTTATATATACGTTTATATTCTCTTTTCTCACACCCTGAAGCTTGAAACTTGAATTTCGCACCTCACAAGCACACGTGTCATTCTGCACATCCTCCACCAGGATTTCTTTCCGCTGTACAAACATGTGGGTTACAGAAATTTACAGAGAAACTCAGAAATACGTCTAGATCTGAGTCTTCATGACAAATTACTGTCACCAAATTTGAACCTCACTAAAATTTGATAGAAATTCTCACCCGTGCCATATAATTTTTTTTCCATTCTCAGGGTTGACTGTTCCTCAGACGTCGTATTCCTCAATATTTTTCACTCGATAAAGTCCAAGTACGGTTTACATAGTTTTAGAAAATTATTCTCACCGTTTTCGTGTTGAAAAAATAATGAATTTCATAGAGTTTTTTTGCCCTGGTTTCGCAGGCTTGTTCATCGATCATTTTTTTAGCTCCTGATCCTTTCTGAATGAATCGCGATTTATGATTTTGGAAAACGGTTCTGAAGATCTTTTTTTTTTTATCCAAAGCTCCAATTTCTAATTCTCAAATTCAGGTATTCATTTCAAGTATTTTCTCTCGAAACATCAAATCCCTTAAGTTGACATCCGATATGAATGGTGAGCTATTGCGATGGACCCATTATCAAAATTAGTTTCTCAGCTTTCCTGAAAGGCCTGTGAGTGAGTCTCAATGTAATGTCAAAAAAAAATTAAGCCTTTAACAGCCGGATGAACGAAATGCTTGGAATACGATTCTCCGGAAAAATGTATATCCTTGCAAATAATAGAATATCCTTTCATGGAAACTAAATTCGTAGTTGGTATTTACGTGCCTACCTTTTAGGGGGATAGAGAGGCGTATTCTCCTCGTAGCGAGATAAACGTGGGAGTATTTGTGGGTGAGGGGAAAATAGTTATCGTGAAAGCTGCGGTGAGTGAGTAGGTAAATTCGATATGTCAAGCAGCTTCGCCTTCCGCGAAGCGGGTAGAAATCACCAATTTTATTGTTACCGCGTTGAATTGAAAGTACGGTTGAGATAGTCAGGACTAGCGAGCTTGCGAGCTTGCGAGATGATTGAAAGAATCGTAAAGAAGGGAAAACGGTAGGTATCTATATAAGAAATGGGCTTTGAATTTTATTAAAAATAGACTAAATTTACGATTCGCCTTTTTTCTTATCACCACGAGCTGAATAAAATTTCAAATCCTCCTTCGCCACTATCCCGACCTTCCATCATCCGCTACTGGCTACACGATCCTCCAAGAGATAGAATGATCATTTATCTCCAACGCAGCGCAGAAACTAGATAAAGTATTACAGCAAATTTCTTTTCGTCCCAATGATTACAAAGTAGAAGTACGAATTACTCAAGAATATTATCGTGAACTTTATGAAATTGACTCACCGTCCACCAAACTTTATTTATCGTCATGATTTGAACTTTTCTTCTGTCACCGCGTATAATGATAAATAAAACTTAAAAAAAAAATGTCTGAACAGTTTTCTCCATAATTTGCTGTCGTATCTATTGTAGTTTTTGGTTAATAAACATGATCAAAAAATTTCTTTGCTTGCGAAATATATTGCCATTTCAATAAATGGATAGCTGCATTTTTCAATAAATTTTCACCAGGAAAGCCAGTGGACTATGTTGTTAATCTTCTGAACGGATTCTTACATATCAATTGCGACGGAGTATTGAAATTTTTATCAATTGATTCCGAGTGTATACTATAGGTTTCAAAGTTGATTTGTGATTAAAAAGCGATTACGCCACAGTATCAATCACGTGAACTGCCCTTGGATGAATTTGCTCGCTCGTAAGTTTGTTTTTCTAATTTTTTTTTTTTCTGCTATCAGTCATGAATTTTGAAGAAAATCATTAGAGCCACTCTTGGGAGACTTAAAATTTTCAAAAATCAATCGTAACTATAAACTACCGGTAATTTTACGGCTCGGATCACGAATTTCATTCTGTCTCTAGGGATGGCGATCACATACGAATATCAAATTTGAGATAAATTCGTCGCAGCCTTACGGCTCTTGCTCCAGACACAGGAAGCCAAAGAAACAAAAAGGTAAGATCCACGACTTTACAAATTTTCACAATACCTGTAGAACTCGTTTCTATGTGCCACAGATGAGAAACGAAAAAAAAAAATCCAAAGAGCAGAGTTGTTCACAATTGTCCCCACTTAGAAATGAAAACGTTCCGTTCTGACGTTTTCACACCTAGAGATGGAGAACACAAGAGAACAAAGCATAAAAAAAAAAAAAAAAAATCGATGAAAAATAAAACTAGAGCTGTACCCATCCAGTTTCGTGGTCAAACCTATTTCAGGATTGTCAACGAGAATTCTCTTTAGGGCAAAGGGATGCCTACGCGGTTTGCCGGGTTCCAGGTTCCCCTCAGGAGTTTAGATTAAATTCTCTGCACCGAGGTATCACTACTTTTTGCAACCTAAACGATCTCTCTCTCCTCTCTCTCTCTCTCTCTCTCTCTCTCTCTCTTATTCTCAAAACTGTCCTGGCCAGCGGGTAGTTTCTCCTATTTCTCTTCCTCTGCAGTTTCCTTTGTCTCTAATTGTCTTTGATACAACTACGACGGAAACTTTGGCTAACGCAAGGCTCGCCGAAGCGAAATTTCATCACGCGAACCTCGCTGTACCAGGCGTTCTACCTTTCATTTGAAACAAGAGATAGAAAAAAAGCGAAAGACCGATCTTTTCGTATTGGATCTGCAGAATTTAATTAATTCATCCCTCTCAGAATGAAGCTGGGATTTATGAATCGAGAATCAGATTTGGTCGTTTTAAGCCGAAATTCCTTTGCACCAGGGGTCGGCAACTCAGAACGTCTGCGGTGCACCACGCTACCTGCTCGGGTGCACCTAATTCGAGGGACCCGTCGAACCTATCACCTGGGGATCAAGAAAAGGCACTCTAATCCTTTGTTGGCATACTCCATGTTTTTCTGACAATGAGGCTGTACCGAATTCAGGCATTATATTGTTTCTTGAGACTAGGCCGATCACAGTTAGCTTTGGTCCCCCCTAATTGGGTCGCTAACAGGATGAAGTGCGCCAGTATACCTGGCCGGTGCACCATGTGCACTAAGAGTACCACTTGCCGACCCCTGTTTTATATTGAACTGACAATCGAAAGGAAGCAAATTTTGGATCAATGATCCATCGATCATTGTTCAAACATTATTTCATCGTAAACGAAAGGACAAAAAGAATGAATTTCCACTACCGATTTGCGGAAAAAGAAGCCGTCGTGTTTCGGTTTCGGAATCGATTATCCATCGATTAATGAAAATTCTACCTGTAACCCAGGGGTGCGAATGAACGGGTGAAATGTGGTCACAATGCCAATGCAGTAATTTGGAAGCCATGGCATCCGCTTTGGCGTTGACGTTTGACTGTTGGTTGGGAGCAAATTTAGCTGGACGAACTAGGCCGGGCAATGCAATGCGATGGGATGGGCCGCAGTATTGCGAATCGAATTCCGTTTATACGATATCGACTATATCTATTTCGCCTCATGCATGTTGCTATATTAGCTATTTGCATTCTGGAAATGGTGGAAAACGTAGACGAAGCTTCAAGCACCTACTGCAGCTACGGAAAAACGTGAAATCTGATTGTGTATACCTCTGACGCTACTTCCGTCTCCGTTACTGTTATAGCCCCAGCCTCAGTACTCGGCGCAGATGGTGTTTTAATGCCACCCTTGAATATTTAACCCCGTTTACCCGATCTGACAAGCGAACCCTTCTCGTCTCGGTATAAAAAAAAAAAACTCGTTGAATAGTCACATTCGTCGGTGAATCTGATTCAAAACTCATTTTCATACTATTTAGTGATAAAACTGATCAATTTTTTCCCTTCCAGGAGATATTTCACGGATCAGAAGATGTCTAAATATACAAGAAACTTGACATATCGATGGATAATTTGTCTTCCGAAGATCTTTAGTCATAGGAATTATCTCGAGAAACTTTCTGCGTTAATTTCTGATATCAAAAAAAGAAGAGGATATTTTTAGAAAAAGGAACAACGATAAAATAAGTTTTACTTCTTGCAGTTGGTACTGAAGATGAAGACAACGAACAAGTAAAAGAAGAAGAAGAAGAATAAGAAGAAGAAGAAGAAGAAGAAGAAGAACAAGAAGAAGAAGATGGCGGGAAAGTTGTAATCCAGATATTTTCCACTCAATCTATCAGCCAATAGCTCGTGTCGAACTACTTGCTGCAGCTTTTATATATTCATGGATAAAACGATAAAACCAGAGCTGCAGATTTGGTATACAGGGAATTGTTGAACCACGCCAAAAATTTCAAACAATTTAATAGAATTGTTTTTTTCATCTTTGGATCGGCAAAAGAAAAAGAAAAAACTGCCGGGAAATAAGGTAAATTACCCTGAAATAGGTACATATTTATTCAATTCCGTTTCGTAGGTATATATATACCGGATTTGTTATTGCCTGGTTATATTTCCTACTGCTAACTTATACCTAGTTCTATTTTATCTTTACTACTTGACATGATTCCGTGCGGAAAGTCGACATTGGCTCGGGCAATTAACTCGGAATCCTGTCGGGGCATAGTCTTGTTACAAGGAGTTAATTTAGTAGGGTCAGATTATAGAGATTAAAATATACACGTCGCCGTACTACGTACGAGTACGTATGTATGTTAATGTTCCAGAGGAATTAAACGCCATGTGAAAAGTAGCTAGGAAACTCGAGGAAATTAGTTTTCGGATGAAAAAAAAATCAGTACTACGGCAAATATTCATGATTATGATTACAATTACCGCATTATTGTAACTCGGGTTATTACAACTAGACGCTTATATCCATCCGTCGGAAAAATAAAGATACATAAAGAAAGAATACATAGCAAATTGCGTACATAGGAGTTTTTTATCCCGTCAGATTTGCAACAGCGGTGCAAAAAACATGAAATCAGTGAGAAATAAAGCAATCAATGAAGACAAGGATGAAATCAAATGAAGATATCAGGATAATGATAATGTGGCAAAGTTTTTTCTTCATCTACTCGCTACGAAAAAAAAACCAAAAAAAACTCTCATACAGTCAAATCTAATGAAAATCCTGTTCAACTGATTACGTTTGATCGAGCGAAATCTCATACTTCGCTGGTAATATTGCAAAACCGCGATGATCGCTGCAATGAGTAATTTTACGTTCAGTGTTCAATTCACAAAAAAAGGAAATGAAAATTCGATAAAGGACGTTGGAATTCGTTATACGTCGAAAAAAATGGCAAAAAAGAGCTTTAACATCGTCATGATTATTTTAATGAATTTGAGAAACAAATTTTTCTTTGAAGTTGCTAGGGTATAATAATTAGGATTGTAACTTTGAAGGTAGGGATGAATAATGGTTCGTCTTTTTCTCTCAGAGTTGCAGTAAGAGTGAGATGGGAGTGGAGTCAGGGGTTGGTTTAATTAAATGAACTACAGCTCGGTTGAAATAATTCTGGAAAAGTTCGGGGAACGATATGAAAATGAGACGTTCAGAAGCTGGCTGACTTTGGGTAAGTTTATATATACGTAGTCCGGCCGCGTGGTCCTCGGGGCAGTACTTCGCTAATTAATTAATTAATATTTCCACCATTGTTGAAAATTTATGGATACTCGTATATTATACACCTACATGTTTTCGAGCCGTTCCTTAATTAGCGAGGACCTAGGATATCTCCGATCTGGGATCCTGCATTTATAATCTAGAGAATAACACGCTTGCTATATTTTATCCATACGGGAAGTTTCACCCTTTACGAAACGCACCCGTCCCGAATCACCAATCTGAATCGTAAGCAGATTGCCAATCAGACAAAACGTCCCCTCTATAGACCTGACTGTGATAACTTTCGATATACCTACGTATTTCGAAAAGAAAAACAAACTGGAACCAGCTTATTGAGATATTAATTGGAAGTTTGTTGGTTGGTAATCTTTGATTTCGAGCTTTTCAAAACCCAATCTCTTGTCTAAAAATTTGAAAAATCATTTGAAAATATGCAGAAATATGAAAGATCCAAGAATGAAGCACATTGAAGTGAGCTTAAATGTAGATCACGGCCAGTCTTTAGTTTCGCGGTGATTTGATTTTTGAATTTCGATTATTGTTACCTGTTTGAATGATTTTTCATTTGGGTAACCGAAATGAGCTTTGAGCATCGTTCGGCGCTTCATATTGGAGTTGACTTTTCAATATATGTATATTGGGATCGTTGCTGCGGTATCTGGCGTATTAAAAAAATGATATAATCCCAGGAGTTAGATAGAAGGCAGTAGATCGTGAGTTACAACCTTGCCACGTGAGCCCCGACGACCCTTTCAGGATCTACCCCGTGATATGACGTAGTAGACGATGTGCCCTGCGTTATACTAAAAAGGCGGATATCTAATAAAAAGACGTGACGTAATACAGGAGACACTGAATTGGTTTTCTCTCAAAGGCCTGGTTCTCTACCCCTGACAACCCCTCGACCCACCAACCCCTAGATAGTTCACCCCTAGTAGTCCACTGCTCGTTCGTGACGATCCTACGATTATTCCTCGCTTGCCGGAAGGGATCTTTCCCTCCTTGTCTTATCCTCGTCACCGATCCATCCCCATGGAGTACGTCACTGCAATTTGCAACCCCTTCTTGCTGCTTATCTTCCTCCATCAATGAGAAAATATTGCGAAAGCCTTCGAAGATACATTTTCCAGAAAATCGAAGTGTCTATACGACCAAAAGTTATGGTCCCAACTTCGACTTCACCGAAAAGTGAATTGAGATCGCTAGAAGAAATCAGTTCTTCAAACAATATCGGAAATCAACCAGGGGTTAACCACTCGTCGATTGACCGTACACCTGACTTCCAGACATCATGAAGGCAACTGACTCTAACTGGCTTCACTGACTTCGACTGACTTCGACTGACTTCAACCGACTTCAACTGACTTTGGCTGACTTTAACTGACTTCGGACTCAACTGACTTCAACTGACTTCGACTGACTTCGGTTGACTTCAACTGACTTCAACTGACTTCGACTGACTTCGGTTGACTTCAACTGACTTCAACTGACTTTGGCTGACTTTAACTGACTCCGGCTGACTTCAGCTGACTTCAACTGACTTCAACTGACTTCAGCTGACATCACATGACTTCAACTGACGTCAGCTGACTTCATGAAGTCAATTGATTTCAACTGACTTCGGTTGACTGCAGCTGATATCAACTGACTTTATCTGACTTCGGCTGAATTCAACTGACTTCGACTGACTTCAACTGATTTCAACTAACTTCAACTGACTTCGGCTGACTTCGACTGACTTTGGATGACTTCAACTGACTTCAGCTGACTTCAGCTGACTTCAACTGACTTCAGCTGACATCACATGACTTCAACTGAATATTCAGAAAATTGTAAACTTGTTTTCGAGAGTGGTTAACCCCTCGGAAATTATTCACATTTTTCGTTGAACAAAAACAAAATTCAGATAGTTTTAGTCATTTTCAATCTAAGAGCGGCGTATTTTGACCCACTATTCCCTAGATAAGTGTCTCAAATTATTCGTAGCTTTTCCCTAAGTCTTTAATGACGACACGCTAACGCTTTCAGAATGGCTTAAAAAAGGAGATCGTTCGCTCGAAACTCTCCAGGACGGTAAGGGTATAAAGTGTTGAGTGTCGTAGACCATCCTGGGAATAACGGGATTCAGTTTGGGTCGGTGGGATGAAGGAAAAGCCTGGAACCAAAACCCATACTGATCAATCATGTATCATTCCGCAATCTTTTAGATCAGGGATAAACGGATAAAAAGGGTTACGGCACTACCAGGCAAGACTTTCCCAGATGATTTCCATCCACGTCTGCACCCTCGATGGAAAGATATGTACAGTACCATATCTCATTTCGTGTAAAAGACTATCTGACAACATATTTTGCCAAGAACTGATGCTGTCCTTCGAATATTAATTCGTAATTCCTATCCAGTATTTTGGATCTGAAAATTTGAATCACTCAGAATAAAAGGGAGGAAGACAACATTTTTTACAAATAATTTGCAAAGTAGCAGAGGGTGAGGCTAAATGACATTGGCTAATGGTTCGTTATTTTATAAAGTCCCTGTAAAAAGACTTTGCATTACGCGAGGCTGCTGAAAGTAGGTTTAATTGGTAAAGCGGGTTTTTTTGTCCAAGGTTTCGAGGTATGAGGGTTGGCGATTGTACCGAAATCGAGACTAAAAGCTCGGATTTATTACTCGCTGAAAAATGTGCCACAGGTTTGTTTAACCCCTGGAAATAAACGTGTGTACATAAGCTCACAAAGATAACGCGATCCTCGCTGATTGGCTCCGAGTAATCCACCAAGAATTTTCCTTCCATTGGTGGTACGAGGGATGAAAAGTGCAGAGGAAGCTCGGAATACGGTCGAGAACAACGAACGGGGCTAAAGGCGACTGCTAATTATCGAACATTCGAAAAGTTATCCCCGAGGCATTTGCAATTATCCATTAAATTACGCGGGGGACAGCTTTCTTCTTGAGGTAGGCGCCTCCAGCCGCAAGTACCCCGTCTAACAAGAAAGGAAAAAATCTTTCAACTCGACGCAGACAACTTTCTGACCTCGAGACATCCCGCCTTCGACGAATGGAAATACAAACGCATGCAGGTCTATATTCTTCCAAAGGAATTTCAAGAATCGGTTTTCCGAAATTCAATCCTGTCGACTTCTCTTTTTCCTCCACTTTCCAAGTTATCTTACTCCTCAGTTTTCATAGTTTATTGGGTGACAAAACTTGGGATTCTGACGCACGAAATTATTTCAATAATTTTTTTATCCCCGAAACGGTATTCTGAATGATTTTTTTGCTCAGGATTTAGGTTCTTCCGATTTTCAGCTGCCTATTTCGAGTCTTCTATACCCTAATCCTGAGGATAATTTTCCAAATGGGAGGATGTTCTAAAAATTATATTTGTCGATGCGATATTTCGGCGTTTTTCGTTGCAACTGTTCGTCATACAACTTTCTTTTTCGATATTTCAACGTCAGTTTTTGAGTTCTTGAAATCGATGTGACTTGAAGTTAGCTGACAATCGGCCAGAACATCCCGAATTGCTAATTATCGACAAAATCCTAAACCGTACCGTCTTCCAAACTCAGTGCTCAGCTTTATTGTCTCATCTATGCTTTTCTTGATACCATGAAATCAGTTTTTCAATTCCTGAGATCCAAATAGTATGAATCTAGCTCAGCCAAACCATACCAAATCTTTGGAAAAACTTTCCCTACGATATTTTCTAGAGGACAATAGGATTCCAGCTCCTCGTATGTTCTACTTTGATAGTAAAACGCGTTTTCGGTTAATATTATAGGAGAATAGTTCGTTGTAAAAGAGGCCTTCTAACAAGAGGGTATTTTTTTTTTTTTTCTTTCTTTTTTTCTTTCAACAAGGAGGTAAAAAGGGGCAGTTTTTCGTCGTTGCGAAGTGCGTCAGCCATTGTCCAGAATTGTACAGGACCTGGTAATCCGGGTGGAAGACCTGAAGCCAGTATAAATAATTCGTAGCGTAGATCCCCGGGTGGCTCGAGACGAAATTAGGTTTCGCGGAGTGCGGATCAACGGGAGAATATAAGCGCAAACGTCTCGCTGGTTGTATAATAAGCGGCGAAGAGCAAATTGGAAATGGCACCGCCTGCCCGTACTAGGTTTAGGAAAAATATTGAAATATCGCAAGCCAACGATACAAACTATTGCCCGGGCGAAACGTGGATGAAATATTGATATATCCGCCACCAGCATCACCAACCAACCAACCGGTCGGTTGGTCCATGAGACGTCCTGCTGTCGCTCGCATCCCTTCATCAGAAACGGAACCCGAAACCCGGATCTACGACCGCGTGTCCCTATATCTGCCATGTAGTTCGATCTGTACTGAGAATATAAATTGATCATTTTTATTCCGTGCGAAAGAGCCGCGTTAACCCTTCGCAGGATATATTTTTCACTTACGTATATCACCTACTTGAAATTAATTGGTACAATATAAGGGAGTCTTTTGGCCAACTGATTACAAATCTGAGCTGGAAAATTAACGAATTCAATACGATGGTGAAATATATGAAAAAGGTTCTGATTTGGACAAAGCTCGGCAATCGGAGATTTTTAATATCACTGATTACGCGAATCTCAATCGAGTCACTTTTTAGAATTAAGGATACCGTATTAGATCTGCCATTTTTTAATCATGAATTTCGAGTCAGATTTGTAGCCGGGGATCTCGCCAACCCAGGAGTACCGAGTTTTTTCAAAATGGAGTGATTTTTTTTTAGATCTGTTTTTTTTTCAACAACTTTTGAAACAACTTTTTCTACTCATTTTTCACACATGGTTTACCTGTACTGGTTTAGTAGTTTAAAGTACATTCATCGTGTGAAAAGTTGATTGTTCAGCTACTATTGGTTAATTATAAAATCGATTTATTGCAAAATTCAACCTCAATTAATATCTAATCACGTTTCTAGAAACCTATATATATGCATTTACAATAATCCAGTTCCGTCAAAAAACGCACAACGAGTTTCATTTTTTGTACGATCACTTGGATATTTTTTGAGCACGTCCAAAATTTAGTTTTTCGAGTATAGTAGTAATTGTAATAATCACAACATGGTCATCAACTTTACAGATTTACGTCTATCCAATTGAAAAATCTAATGAGATCCAAAATTAGAAAAATTGATTTCGTTTGTATTTTAATGATTTTTCGCAAAATTCTCATAGCTATACTTAACTTTGATGATATAATTCTATAATTGGCAAGGGACGAGATTTTTTATTTAACGTTTTTCAAATTTAATCTCGATTGTAGATCGAGGGCGTTTAACGCGCGTCACAATCTATCTATCTATCTATCTATCTATCTATCTATCTATTCGTAATTCGTTATTTCGTGGGTCGTAGAGGTTGGCAGTGGTGGTCTCGCGATCTTTTACAACCCGCAACACAAAATGACAAGGGAACTATTTCGTTTCGTGGTAAAAACACTAGGCACGCAATCGTCAGCGTTCCCTTTACTGCTTGTCTGCAGTAGTCGTTATACCCTTATCTTTACCTATCCGCGATCAACCTGCCCGAGATAAGAATAAGAGTACCAAACTAAACTCGTTATTTTTCTCTCTTTATATTTTCTCTCTCCCGTTATTTTTATTTTTTTTTTTCGCATTTCAATAAATTTTTTAATCTGTTTTTAACAACCTCATTATATCCACCAATTATATTTTTTATTATACCTACGCCTGATACTCTATTGATCCGTCCAAATCTTCCTTATCACATATACTTAGGGAAATGATTATTAGTAAAAAGTTTTGTATTTTTTATAACAAGTCCTTTATTCTTTTTACAAGAATTTGGGCTCATTTTATAGCTTGATATTTCTTTTCTGTACAACGACCCAATTTATTCCTTCATTTCTTATGGCTTTGAGAACTTTTCAATTTTGGTTTTATAAAAGAGTTCCAATGGAAGGGTGAACTGTTTCGAGGTACACAGACTAAATGTTCTCGTGCTGGAGCATTCAAACTTTTCGAAAACTCAACAATAGGAATATCCGGATTTCACTGAATAACTTTTGAATCTCACATGTGACGAAATTTTTATTATTTTTCTCTGACACTCGTGGCTTGGAAAGTTCAACTTTTGAGGCTCACGTATCTCATGCATGGAGTGCCTCATTCAAAAACAGTATGAAAAATGAATTTTGATGGGTTTTCAAATCCTGAACGTCTATAATTCTGGAAGAAGAGCATTTTTGGCGCCAAAATAACTCAATTTTGCGGATTGTGCATCAGTATAACGACACTCTCGATTTAATCGAAGAATCTCGAAAGTAACTAACAATAAGTTCATAGGTCAACTCGAATCAGTATCATCTTCCCCAAAACATCTCCCAAGTCTGATAATTAAGTTTTTCCATTTTTTCACCAATTTTCTGAGATATTTACCTGGGATAATTAGGATGGACGATCCTGTAGATATATATTGATGCGTTGCGTCAGGACGTGAGTCCCGAGGTATAATATACAGTATCTCATCAAGCGGAGGGATGGATCAAGGTATGAAGAACTGAGATTTTTGGATAATTTTTTGGGGGTTACTTTTTTGCCGTATATATCCAGATATAATAATATGGTAGCCAGCGAAATGGCCCGTTTGGTAGATAGCCGAGGACTTTCAGTTCTTTTGCAGTGTAATCATAATTTTTTTTCCTTCCTGTTTTTTTTTTCTTTCTTTCTTTTTTTTTTCTTTTTTTGGCCCTTACTATTTGCGTCGAGGGGTATGAAGGTAGGTAATTTGATCTTTCCATCAAGCCGTCATACTCGAGAAAAATTCCCTCGTCTATTCCTGTTCTTTCTATATAATACATTATTATTACATTATTCTTATACGTTGTTCTTACGTATACGTTTGATGTACTCAAACGCGTACAAAATCTTCTATGGATGAACAATTTTCAATTTTTACTATCAAATTATTTCCAATTAGTTTGAGTCGTTGAATGTAAGCTCATAAAAAAAAAAAAAGAATTGAAGAAAAAATGAAACGACAGAGACACAGCGCTAAATTAATTGAAAAAGACCGCCCGGTATTCCCTAAAGTGAACTAATTGCAAAACACATGAAAAGATACTGTAACACCTTAGAACCAGTTTTGTAGTCAGCCGAAAAAAAAGGCCTAAGCGTACTCTGAAGTTAATTGGAAGACTCGTGTAAAAAAAGCTGATGCTAAGTAGTAAAATTAACACAAAACATTATAGAACGGTTCGAAAAATGTCGTAATAAAATTAAAAACATCAAAGTCTGCTTTGAAATGAGTAAAAGATGCTTGAATATGCGAAAAAAGCACTAAAGTGGCTGAAACATGATCCAGAATTAATAACTGCAAGTTCTAAGATGCTTGCATAAGCTATGAAACAAGTTTGAAGTTGGTATACGAGACTGAAATCCCCTTGATACCACATGAGCTTGCATCAAGTTTGGTTTCAATTATTTGTTAGAATTTAATAGCCGAGTCGGGTCTGCACTTTACAGGTTGGTAAATTAACCAAAAATCATGCGTAATTTACGTATAATACCGACTAACTGTGAGAGAGTATTTCGGATGAACTTTGGTGCCAAGGCGAGATGCGAAATGCAGTAGGCGAGAACCGAGAACCGAGAGTGGAAAATATAATGCAGTTCCAGAATTGCGCTGTAACTCTCTGTAATATAATTGACCCGGAAACGTTGGCTTAAGCACCGGAGCAAAGCTAATCGCGTTACTCCGCGTTGCATTACGCATTACTCGTGTTTCAATCGACATTAGTCTCTTATCGCACATCATGGGGAACTGACGAACAAAACTGCATTTAAGTATCCGCATTTTGGGCAAAAATTATTTCGTCGACTGAGTTTGAGTAGTAGCTGATAATGAAAGAATAATTACTATTTAAAGGAACAGAAAATCGCTGAAAAATCAAGTCTGACGATTTATTTTTGGGGCGGAATTGAAGTTCCGAATTCCGAAAGTTCCAAACGTTAAAAATTCCGGATTTTTTTGAAACGTGATTCTGAGATTCTAGGAACGTTAGAGTCCAGAAGTTGGAAATTCCGAGAGGTCAAAATACAGAAAGCTCAAAGATCCGGAAGTTAGAAACTCAAAAAGTCCAGAAATCCGCAAATTTAAAAGAAGCTCATGACGAAGCTGTCGAATCTTTAACGACATTGCATGGCGCGAGTTTCGAGATTTGGAGTTTTGGACATTCGGATCTTTAGCTTTCGGAATTTTGAATCACCTTCAGTGTTTTTCGATTCGGAGTTTTTCAAATTAGCTACGTAGACTTTCGAGGAAATAATCTTTTGAAAAACTCTGAGTCAATAGAATAAAAATTCGGAATTCGTTTCGAGATAATGAATCGAGAGTTGGGGTAATGAAATCAACTTATAGACTAACAAAACTTTGAGATCTACTTACTCATTTTATGTAAAATCAGTGAAACGGTATTTTGTCCAGTGCAGACGCAGGTGAAAAGGAACTTACCTGAAATCAGATGGAGAAAATAAATGGGGTTAGAATCGCGTGAGGTAGGTATAATATAATATTGTATACTTTTCCCTTATATACTTATTGTTAGATTAAAATCTCCTCAAATGTCGGTATGTATGTACCTACTATGTACATACATCGAAATTTGTGTTCATCGAGGGTATAGTGAAAAGCACAAGAAGTTAAAGTTGAATTAAAAAAGGCGTTACATTTTCCTTTGTATCTATTTCTAGAAATCTTTTCAGCTGTGAGGTAAACTACTGTGTGGCATATACTACATACCTATACATACAATATAGGTATATATCCCGTGCCCGAGTCCCGTTACATTTAAAGTATAAACTTTGCCAATATAAAACAATTAATAGAGTGAACTGAATAGAGCGAAAGGGGTAGATAACGTGGAATAGAATGGAGAGCTGAAGCCATTATTATGAGGAAACTTGAAGCTTTGTGAACTTAAACACACTTGACATTCTTGTGCTTGCTTCCCTGCTTGCGCTCCCTTGCCCGGGTCGCCCGGGTAGCTCCCGGGTCTCGACCGGGCATCAATTCTTCTCTCTCTCTCTCTCTCTCTCTCTCTCTCTCTCTCTCTCTCTCTCTCTCTCTCTCTCTCTCTGTCTCTCATTTCTCTTGCTCTCCTTCGTAGCCAGTGAATCCGAAAATTTTCTACCCCACCTCAGATGGTGAACTTGACAAACTTGTCAAACTTGACTAAACGCCGTCACCGAGAACAGGGAATTTTGTCTCAAGATCTGAATCAGTAGCTATTCAACGCTCAGGGGATGAAAAAAAAACCATTCGCCACTAATATCCTAGGAATTGTCCATTCTTTGATAAACCCCATGAGAATAGAAACCCGAAATCAAACCAGCGGGAAATTTGATCAAAAACTAAAACAAAAGTTTTGGACATTGATCGTTATTAAATCAAAAATACATTAGCGGTTGGTTCAAGGTATCTAATAATTTCACTCGAAAATTTAATACTTGGATACTACAACGATGTCAAATATAGATACAGACACGATGCGAAAGACCGAGAGAGCGAAAGAGAGAGAGAGAGAGAGAAGAAGAGTAATTAAAGAAATGTGTAATTATAAGTTCCAGCACAAAATTATCTTTCAGTTTTGCTCTTATAGCTACTTGAATTCGAATCTTGATTCTAATTTGACTTCCCACTCGTTTCCTTTCCCCCCCCCCCTCTTCCTCATATTTCTTACTGATTGTCCATCGACTTGCATTAATTGACACATCTGACTTGCAGGATTGTGATTTAGAAAAAAATATACACCCATTAATATCAATGTCCCATGCGATTGGAAAATTGTCTGAAGCGAACGAATTGAGCAATCAAGGAATGAAATTAGAAACGAACTTTTACGATTCTGAGGAAAAGTTCGTCGAGCAGATAAGCTTGCGATTCACCTTGGACGTCCTTGAATGACCTCTGAAACGGCAATTGGAAGCAATATCGATTCCAGAATTTGAACATATCGAAAATGCCGAAAAATGTTGATTTCTGAATTGTTTTTTTTTTTTTTTCTCCTAAAATGAAAAGAGAGAATAATTCGATCGACGACCCTAGCGCACACCAATGACCAAAAGATACCCAAATACGTATGTATACGAGGTTAATTCTAGGGCAAGGAAATTGTGCAGTTGGCAAGGTATAGGTGGGCACCTTGGTTGGCCTACTTTTTACACGCGATAGGACAATTATTATTTCGTGATAATAATTTATTGCACGGAGCCAGCTGGAGGGGCCCAAATAGGTATAAAGGGAGGTTGTTGATCCGTTCGATTTAGTTCGAGTTTCTTTGTTCTTGTTTATAAGCTCGTTTGGCCCGGGTCAAAGCCGAAACCTCGCGTTCTTCTTACCTAAACTTTAATTACATGGCACGCGTACGGTGCGTGTAGGTACCAAGTTGAAGGCGATTTTTATTCACGCTCAGTTTATATTTTTATAAGAGCGAGAAGCGGGATAAAAAAAAGAATTTAGGCTTCTCTGTAGGGTTGTTATTACCAGTCGCCTAATGACAACCTGCACGAGACAAGCCATCGATCAATAGGTATATAGTATATACGTATATATATATATATATTCACACTGCCCACGTCTTGCAGCCATTAACCTGCACCCTGGCCAAGGGTGTAGCTAAAAATATTCAATCTAAAGATATTTTCATCCTATTTTTTATACAATCGCCAATTTGTTGGTTAGTACCTATACGTGAACGAGCGATCTCCGATCGAAGAAGCTGACTTCCATTTCCAATGAAAGTTTTGACATGAAAATCGAGAGATTATCCCACAGGAACAGATATGAGTCGAATTGTAGGGGTGTGATTGAAGTTCTGAATTCTAAAAGTTCCGAACGGTCAAAATTCCGAATTTATTTGAGAGGCGATTCTGAGTTTCTAGAAACATTAGAGTTCAGAAGTTGGAAATTCTAAAGGGTCGCAATGCAGACAGCTCAAAGATTCGAAAGGTAAAAACACAGAAAGTCCAGAAATCCGAAAATTTAATAAAACATGTCAAATAAACGAAGTGGCATACAAGCGAATTTCGATATTTGGAGTTTTGGCCTTTCAGAAATTTAGCTTTCGGAATTTTGAACCTTCGGTGTTTTTTGATTTGAAATTTTTCAAATTGGCTTCGTAGGCTGTCAGGCAAATAATCTTTCTAAAAACTCTGAGTCGGTAGCATAAAAATTCAGAATTTCAACCTCTCGCAGCTTTTGAGATTCGGGATTTCAATCCCGCCCCGAATTGCACCCGCGAAGTTCTTGTAACGAACTGAAGACCCTTTCGAATTGAAAATACTTGTACTTTTCTCGACTCTGGCGCACTTCAACCTTTTGAATAGACAGAAATCTTAATTTTTTACTTGAGACATGCCTTGTAATCAGAATTGTGAACGAAACTGAAGTTCTAATTTGTAGTCATTGCATTGGCCGATGTTCCAACAAATATTTTCTGCAGACATGCCAGATTTTAGAATTGTCTAAAATTAAACCTGCAGATTTGAATTGAACTCTGCAACGAACTTTCCATCATTTTTATAGATTTCATGACTCAAAACGACTTGAGACTGGTCATATTGTACAACGACGAAACACCCTCGAACACGAAAATCTGAGTAACTCAATTTTTTCAAACTGTCAACTTGCCTGGTTTTGGAACGAGGTGGCTCAATTATATCCTTCCGCGTATATTCCTCGCCGGAACAATTGTGTAATGAAGTATTCTGTTCATACTGAAATACACTTTGCAGTTTGAATCGCGTTGAAATTGATCTGCCAGTTATCAGACTCCGCTCAGCTAAAATCACAAACTTCCACGTCTCTATCCTTCGATTTTCAAACTATGTTTTAATCGGCTATAATCGGAGCTTCAAGTAGTACAGATCAAAAAAATTACCCTTAATTTGTGTAGGAATCGTTGATCAGGTATGAGTTCTTCGAATGCAGATTTCTTTATTTTTTCTTTTTTTTTTCAATAACTTCTTCGTCGATTTTACTGAAATTTAACACTGGATTGGAGAATATCATTGAAGATATTTCGGTGTACCGAATTCCAATGAAATTAAAAATTCCTTCTAAGTTTCCAGTCTTACAGGCGTTTTTTTTTTTTTTTTTTTGTCTTATTCTTTATTGAAAGAATAGAGAAGATACAAAAGAGAGTGGAAAGGTCTCGTGAAAAATCGGCGAGAGAATCACAAAGATTCGTTGAAGGACAGAGGATTTTTCTGAGATGCAGAATTTCGATATGCTTGGAGAGGTCGTCATTTCTAGTGTTTGTATTATTCGCAGAGTTGAATTTGAACGCGCCTATATATACTCATCCGCATATATATATATATATGTGTGACTATCGGTAAATATACCTAACCCCGGAAATACAGGCCGTTCGTGCTCGTAGACGCGTATACGATTAGATATATTGCCGATCGGAACAATCTTTGCTTTACTGGTTACATATTGACCGCCCTCAACCTTCGGAAACAGAATCCAGAATCCATGAGAATCAAGGAAAACCTTAACAATACCAGATGTTTATTCGAAAATACTGAACCAGAAACAAAGTACCGGAGTCAAACCCTCCCCTGTCTGTCTTTTTTTCTCCTTATTTCGAAATCGTTCGATGGTAATAAAGTCGTCGAGTAAAAATAGCTGCTGCAACGTGACATTTTTCATTCCAATTCTTTTCAATCAAATTAGAAAAATCTCAATGAAATTGCTTTACCGAAGCCTAAATTCAAAATACCTTCTCTGCGGTATATAGGTAGGTACACATACAAGCGAATACGGAATTCTATGGGATGAAAGATAAAAATAAAAATTGAATAAAAATCCAAAATCCAAACTGGGTAATAGACGAGACATAAAAAATTGGCTAATTACGCACAGAATTTGTATAGTTGTATATACGGTCGGCAGAGCTGGTAATTCACTTTGATGCCGAGAACGACGCGAAGCGTAGTTATACATATTTTGACCAGCCCAATAGCTATAGAAGATCGAGGGTAGGTAAGGTACTTTATTAGGTAATTTATACCCAACAGCATTTATTCGTCGTAAGAAAAAAAAAATTAAAAAAAAAAAAAAAAAAAAAACAAGGTAAAAACTGGAAAGCAAGGAGCAAAAAAATCAAATTAAAAAAAAAAAAATTTAATAAAAAACAGGACCGGAGAAATGAGCGTTGCAGCAAATATTTACCCTCTTGATATCGCGTTCTCTTTGCTTTGTCTTATTTTCGTTATTTTCACGGTAAAAGCAACTCGAATCAAATATCTTATATATCATATACTCGTACGTATAAATATACATACATACCTATACATACATATATTCATACAACCCTCGATCCAGCTACATTGCGCACGGTTTTTACCGCACCGCACCGCACCGCAGCGGAAAATCGAACTACCCACTCCGGGGGTGACGCTTCAGGCCATCGCATCACATCGCATCGCATCGGTGGAGCACGCGTTTTAACGAAGTAAAAATTTTGTTCGCTTTTGAACTAGCAGAAAAAAAAAAATAAATAAAAAAAATTAAAAATAAAGATATTTTAATATAAAGTCACCGAAAATTCTTCTATTGGATTTTTAGGGGTACGCAGCACCGTATATATTGATGTCGATATTATATGAAAAATTTGTGTAATAGGTACATTATTAGATCTACCAAGAATTTTTACTTCCTCTTTTTTTTTTGTATGATTTTTTTTTTTTGGTATCGTTGCAAACGACTATTAATTATTGGTGATATTATTAACGTTAGGAAAAATGTCCAGATAATAAATTATCATCGATTTCAATTTTACTAGCATTAGTAACGCGCGCCATTCACAAAGTCACTTCATGGCATTCTCTGACGACTTAAAATGTTAATTTTCATTATAAAAAGCTGGATCTGTATAAATAGTGCGATGATATTGTGAATTCGTTAATTTCAATGCATGAAATGCGTCTAAATAGAAAACAAATCGGGCGTGTTTTTTGTTGGCTGCTCCAGTCAGATTAAATTTATATTTGGATCGATCAGGGGAAAAAAATTTTGAAAGACATCTGGTTTGTCTGTATACGAAAGAGAAGTTTTTGGCTGACTGTGAGAAGAGAATTAAAGCTTCTTTTCTTGGAGGTTTTTGTTTTTTTTTTTTTGTTTTTTTTTTTTGTTTTTTTTCTTATTCGTCTTTGCCTCTCCCTTTCAGGTTTTCTTTTATTATTTCTTTTTATCCCTTTTGGTAATCCGCCTGCGGTCGACTTCGTCGAGCTTTAAGGGCACAAAGCAGGCGGCAAAGCTTGAAATATACTCTCCGACGAGAAAAACTACAAAGCTTAACGAATCTTGAAAACGCGTCGCCTTTCAAGCCGCCCCGTGTGCCCCCCTCACGCTCAACCTACCCCTCCGCAAACTGACGATGAGAGAAAAAAAGAAAAAAAAAGTACGAGCTTTGACAAATTACATTTTTAATCACAGTCGCCACGCCGAAAGCAAACCCCCCGTGTCCTCACTCGTTACTTCGCGATATACCGATACATCCATCAGAAATTGAAAACAGGTGACTTGGACTATATATATTTGTTCGTTTGAGATATTTAATCCAGTAAAGAGATTCGAAGCCATCTTTTTATCCTGTGAAAGATGATAAGTTTGAAAATCAGAATGTTTCGAATTAGTTGTTCTTCGGGAAAAACTGGTTGTCTCATAGGGTAAGTGTACCAGTTACTGACCCCTGTCCCAATTATTAACATTTTTCAATTATTCTTTTTCATCCGTGAGCTCTGAAATGATGAAAAAAAAAAATCAATTCGTATTCTCCGAGTCTCTAGCAACTAATTTTTGTAACGAAAACATTAAGAATTTCTATAATCAATTTAAAATTTAAGAAAATATAAGGATCATTATTTGGGTCTTAAAGGGTCAGTGATTGGGACACTTATACCTCATATTCAGTAAAGTTGAATGATTCGTTTTGAATTGATTCTTCCAAAAAGAAAAGAAATCCTACAAGTGAAGGCATCGCAATAGAAATTTGATATATATCGAAATTTCGATGAAAGCTCCAATCTATTCCCGCCAGTTTAAGTATTAATAACGTAGATTAGAGAACCAGGGGAAAGCCAGCGAGTTGAAAATATATATTTTCTGGTGCAAGTTGAGAAGGGTGAAAATCATAACTCGTTTCTAAGGGTGAGTAAAAACCCATGGCCCTTGGTTAACGTCGGGTATCTAGATATAGTTGGGTAGGTACTATACGTAGGTAGATATAGGATTTCAGTTTGCCTAGGTAAACCTTGAGAATTTCGAGTGCGTCCCGACTTGTAGGTACAATTCGAGTTTGTATGTATATATCTATGTATTTTCCAGGCACTTTATACCTACGCGTATGTATGTATGTATGTATGTATGTACATGAGTAGGTAGGTATCGTATACGTTAATCTTTTGCCATGTTTTATTGCGATATGTATACGCGAGCGTAATGCCATTCCCAGAATCGTTCCATTCCGCGCAAGCTTTTGAAAATCCTTTTTCATACCCTGTGATATCGGGGGAGTTCGCCAGGTACAAACTTCTGAAGAGAAAAAGGTAAAGAGAAAAAATAAAATAAAAATTGCATTAAAAAAAAAAGCATAAAATGTGTGTTAAAATTTCAACATAGTTATTTGACAGACTCTGGTGAGTGGTGACGTTATATTTTTGTTACTGTATACGGTCGGAAGTTATCAATTTACTTTAAAAAATACATCACGCATTCGATCATCTGTTATATATACGTTTGTAATATTCAGTTGAACTCACTTCAAAATACGATGCATGGCTGAAGGAATTACAGTTTCAATTGCAATTCCCGCAACGCGCCGCTCGTTACAACTGAATAAAAACATATTGTTCTGCATCCGGAGAGAACGCGTCCAACTATTTTCAAAATTTTTTAATATACATCGAAAATCAGATTATATAGGGATGTTCACCTCCTGAACATTTGTGAAAGAACTTTCATCGTCATTTGGTATTCGTTTGAAAATTATTACGAATATTGGAATGATTAAAAATCAAAGTCTTTCATCATTCTAGTTTTTTCTTTTTCTGTTCGTGCATTACAATTTCGAAAAATTGTATGTCCAGCTAATGAGGCGGATGAAACAGTATGAAAAAATCAGGATTATTTTGTCCAGTCTATTACTAGACAAAAAATCCACATGAAAGTTGCATTATAGGGGGTTGCAGAACCGGAGACTGTATAAGTAATTATTATAATACTTTATAATTTTTAAGCAGCTCATTCCCAAATTCGCCAAATACCTACAACCTTCAAGGAGATTTATAGATGAAAAAGTTGTGTGACATTACTTCTGCAAGAAAAAAAAACAAAAAAAAACGAACACGATGTAAAAACACAGAATCCCACACACGCAGAGGTATTGTTTCAATAAATTTTTTAGTATTCGCTTTGACGCGATGACGGATGCTGTGAAATATCTGGCAGAATAATTTCAGCTCTCATCCAACGTCGACGGGGGTAGTTAAAGATACATATTATACCCCCCACACACATACCCAGGTCGCAAAAATATTTTGAATAATATCACACGTGATGTAGAAAATATGTGAAATAAATGCTGAAACGTTAATATCCGAAAAGGATGAGAGAGAAAGAAGATAAAAATAAAAATGACAAGAGAAAAATGAGAAAAAATTGTGAAAAAAAAAATGGAATTGGAAGATGATCGAGGCGTGGAAGTTGACAGCGTTAACCGCATTGACCGATCACTTTATTAAACTGATCTCCCGAAGAGTTTCCGGCCTTTTTCTCCCCTTTTGCTGTCTCTCTCTCTCTCTCTCGTCATCTTTTGCTTCCTCAGTCTTTTTCTTCTTCTTCTTCTTCTTCTTCTTCTTCTTCTTCTTCTTCTCCTTGACGAGCATTAGCTTTCGGTCAGCTGGACTTTAGCCTCGATCCATTATCCTCTGGTTGACAGCGCAAACAACAAACGACTTCGCGATGGCCAATGCATTTCAAATAAGAACCAAGAGTCAGGAATCAGGAGCCATGAGACCAGAAGCCAGGATCACAGCCACGGTACATTGGCCATCCGCATGCAGTGGGTACATACGTAGATATACTTGCCAAACTATCCGTATGTAGGTATGTATGTACATGTCGTTGAGAAAAGTTCTCTTCAAAGAAAAAGGAAATAGTCAAAAGGCCACCGATATCTCGTACTTCTTCTTCTTCTTCTTCTACCTTCATCTTCTCAAAAACTCTTGCGGAAAAATGGATCTTACCATCTTCGTGGATTATCGTCTATACCCTCTCCACCAAGATTGAACTATTTTCCATTTTTTTCATTTCGTTTTTTTCCTTTTTTTTCTAGTTTTTTCCTATTCCATATCTTTTCCACTCTATGACTATACAAATTCAGCATGATCTTGAGCATTGCATTGAAGATGAAGCCAAACTGACCCAACAAATTCACTTATAGAATTTTGATGCTTGCCCATGATATGGTGATGCCTAGAGAAGTGATTTGGATTTCAATTCTACTCTGGGAAATAAGGGTGGTTTGAGTTCGACGGTTTTTGCTCCAAACTGTTAGCTGGAGACCATTTTCGATATATATGGTTGAATAATTTTTTTCGGAAAAAATTCAATCAAGGATAGTTGACCGATGAGAATTGTCCGAAAATGAAAAATTTCTAAGAAATCGCTCTATATCGATATTGATGGCAATTTGTATCTGAGAATTGTTCCACAAGATGAACAAGATAGTGTATCAAGGGAAGTCAACTACTGAGCAATTTTGAAAAATGCAAATATCTGGTAAATAAATGCGATATCTGATAAGAGTAAAGTGCAACATTTTTGTTAGAAATTCATGTTTCAAGGAAATTTTTCATTCACTTCAATACAACCGTAAACTTCATTGAAAAAAAGTGAAAAAGAATGCACGGTATAGTGTCGGATCATTTACTATTTAGAATATTTCAAGAATCTTGAAACTGAAGGAATTGTGATCTAGGTTGAATAATATTCATCTGTTCAAGATTATCCTACACTTCTTGATGATAATTAAAATCAATAAACGACCCACTGCAGACTGAGGGTCACGCGAGAAGCTCCAGAGCCTGAAATAATCGGTGATTTCCACCGACTCTGTATAATATGTATATCGTAGGGAGTTAGAAATCTTCGGTGTTAGTACGACAGGTGCCTACAGCTGGTTGTACATATTGCGCAATCGCTGAATTAGATCCGCATTGATTCAGCGCAGATTCAACTCTCGTTTCAAAGTACTAATTAGCGACATTTAACGTTCGTTAGACGATCTGAACGTATTTGAACCCGAGAGAGGTGATTCGTTCTAATTAACGCTTACCGATTCCCCGTTCATCTGCCTTGCGACGAAACGGAGGGAAATATTTACGCCTCACTGAGGAATTTTCTCTTTTCAAAAACGCTGGTCAATATTTAATAGTATATATACGTATGTCTTTACCTCTAAATATTCCTCAACTTTTTCATTCATTTTCTTTCATTCATTCTTCAAAAAATAATTTATTTCTCTCTGTAGAATATTTTCATTCTAAGCCTTTCATTTTTATGTTACATCTCTTTCATTTTTGTCAAAAAATTTTTCTTCCTTTCTTTCTTTCTTTTTTTTTTCTCCAAATGTTTCTGTCAAAAACGTACCGCTGCCTGACTCACGAGTAAAGATGGAGACAGTGACGCAAAAGTGACAGGGGGTTGACAGCGGATTAGCTAGTCCTACCCTTTTCTTGATTTTATTTTTATTTATTTATTTATTTTTTCCTCTCGATTCTACCCGCGGTCCTAACCAGATCCTGAATCTTGTCCTCGTCCTTTCCTCGTTTCCCTAGAGCTTATAGCTGGCTGACCCCGAAGAGGCAACTAAACCTGGCCAAATCGTCAGGCGTGACGTGAATCTCGTTGTTTTACACGATCTCGAATAACACATTTCAAAATCCAGTCGACGGTTATTGCTAATATTATATTTTCAAGCGAGTTATACCAATGGCAACCCATTTTCTCTCTATATTCTTCCTTCCCTTAATCTTGATCATCCCCAAAACTTAAAATCTTTGAAATTGAATCGATAACCTATACGATAAATCGGTGATCGAATTCGTACTGATATTCTGATGCTTCTGGTAATGCGGGATTAAAGGCTGTGTTAGGGTCCAAAATGGGGACCAAAAAGCTCGTCAAAGCTTTTCTGACCGTGTGCGTGATCGGCACGTCCTTTCTACCCTATGCGATGCCTCAATTAATCGATCCACGAATTAATTTTCCGTGGAAAATGTATTATAGGGCGACTATCACACACGTGGAGGATCATCAATTTGTCAAAATTTTATGAAAAAAAAATTAATCGTTCAGCGGGTGACAAAGGTATACACAAATATTTCGATTAAAAAGTCACGCAACGTACGCTTTCGATAATAGCGATCTATCAGGTAAACTGTGATCAAATTTGTTTTCGATTGCACGTTTGCAAACTTGTAAACGATGTTATTTACTGGTTTACTAGACTGACGTTAAATCGTTCGATGTATGATCCACTTACCAACTGCTGAGCTCAGGTGTCTCACATGCCTCAGAAGCCATTAGCAAAGTATATTGTATAAACCTAGTATATCTCAACGATGCTTGAAGTGAAACTTATGAGAATTCAATGCCGTAGAGAATTTATGGGAATTATTATAAAGTTCTTTCTCAGAATCGGCGTAAGAACTCGTCTCTTTGAAATGGTATAAGCGGGATAGTTTTCTTCGTTTCCAAGTAAACTCAAGATTCATATAAACCTTATACGCACAATTTCGTCTTACCTTTTAGGAAAGTTTTCAAAATTTTCTAAGAAGAGAAAACTGTGATTATAGGGATCGTATAGAAAGAGTGTCGGGGATAAATTCAAGAGCAGAAACAGCGAACTTAAATCTTTGCTTCTGAAATTTGCTGAATTATCGGCTGTTGGATCCATTGAAATATTTTCTCTGTCATTTATTAGCAAAAAAAAAAAAATCACCGGTTTGGTGTTTGCGAAAAATCTGGAGCTTAATTTCGACGAACCATCGGATTCTTTTATATCCCAAAATTCACGTGTCTATTCTTCTAACCTTAGGTATCTACGTCAATATCACCTCATATTTCCTTCTTTTCTAGGATTGGAGTCCTTTGACGAATCCAAGAATGATACAATTAGCTCCACACGAAACCCACTTTCGATGTTTGAGTTTCGATGACAGTTTGTTTGAGGTTGGATAACGCAAGTAATCATCCCTGGCACGGATACCGTCAGCTCGATTAGCTACTTCCTTCCAAGAACCGTCTGCAGGTTTCCGGTTCACCCGCAGTCTTCGTCCCTTAAGAATTCCAGGCAGAAGATCAACCCGTGAGCAAAAAACAGAAGAGAAAAGAAAAAAAATGTGGAAGAAGTAAAGAAAACGACGTGCAAAAAATTCGACCGAGTTTAATTCGCATTGGATGAATCTCATGGACTCTTCTTCTTTATTCTCGCTTTTAAGACGTCAGTTTCAGGACGCGAACAGCGTTATTTCCGTTTCGATGAGTCTTGAGATGTATTGTTTACGTCCCACCAATGGATTTGACATAGGCGAATAGTTATTGACCGCGATGTAGAAGATTTGACTCAGTCGATATGTATGTATGTATTGCAATGTACATGTTCCTACCAACGAACCAAACAACCAACAAACCAACCCACAGCTAGTAGAAAGTCTCGTTTTTCCCGAACATCCTCGTCTCTAGGGAATTTTATACAAGACTGGTGATATCGGCGGTCTTGTTAGGGTGTCAACGTCAATCTGGGTCAACGCCAAAGCGATTGCAGTAGTAGCAGAACTAGCAGTAGTACCTAGAGACAGATGCTCGCGAAAATGCCAGAGAGAGGAACAGAATTTTTTGAAAAAAAAAAAAAAACCGTTAGAATCCTTTGGCTACTTTCCGAAAGGATATAGGTAACCCCTAATTAAGACCAAAAGAAGAACAACCGTTAGAATCCTTCCAACATAGAAAAAAAAAGTAGCAGAAACAATCAGCTTGACTCAAAATTATTTGCGAAAATGACAAACAAAATGGAAAATCATTTTTTTTTTTTCAAGTAAAGAATTACTTACTTCTTATTGATCTTCAACTTCGATGAATCGATTAATCGATTTTCTGCAGAGCACTAGCTTTAAGATTGTGGAAAGATTTTCATTTTCAGTTTGAAATTGCTATTTTTTTTTTCTTTTATTATTTATTTAACGATTGTGTTTCGCGAGACATTAGCAAGTTGCGCGCATGGTTTCAGGTTTGTATGTACCTATACAAGAGTTGAAACATTAAACGTTGAATTGCGGAACGTTAGGCGTCGATTTATCGTTAGGTAAGATCTACTAACTATTGTTCAAGAAACTTTAACACCGAAGAACAATACCTAGCTAACAACCCGAGCTAACCGGGGGAGGCGTAATCGTTTCCTGTTTAGTTTACCATGTTTTCTTTGTCCAGGCAAGGCAGAGTTTACCCATTTTCCAAATATATCTAACACGCACTGAATTGCGTCAAGTGATTTCGGTCCCTTAATTTGGCTAATTTTTGCCAAAAATCGCCAACTTTATATTAAAAAAAAAAAAAAATTATTACGATGCCTCGATTGCTGCGATATCTAAAAACTTTATCAAAAGAACCATATCATTCGAAGCGATAAAATGAGGTAAAAAATTTTCCGACGATTCAGAAAAGGATATTCCCTCGTAATTCCCACTGGCGAACATAATTATTGTTATATAATTAAGTTCCTTTCACAATTCTGTACATCGGACCTCGAATTATGGAAACAAACAAAATATCCATTAGTCGAAATGATAAATGGAGAATGGATTAATTGTCGTTATTCCATAGTATCCATGGTATTAATTTGTAAAATAATTATTAACATCCAAATGATTGCGGAGTAGGTATGTACATATACGGATATCGATTGGCCTTTTTATTTTTACTGAAGCACTAAGTCAATTGAATTTCGAGACTTAATTTTCTAATTACAATTATTTCCTAGGTATATCTAGTTGAATAGATTAATTTGAAAACGGAGTGACAGAAATCCGAGAAGACTGTTAGGCAGCGAACTGAATTAATCGAGGCTGGATTAACGTCTATAGGCCTCCTCTACGTGTATATAGGAATACCTACAAACGTATGTAGTTATACGTACACGTTGAATTAGAGGGGCGCTAGTCACTCGTATCATCATCATCATCATCATCAAAGGGATGTAGAAACTTATACATATATATATATATATATATGTACAACGGGTCCATACATGAGCATGTCTTTGTACAAACAGCGGCATGTTCATACGCCGCGAGAGAAGTATAGCTCACGCAATCACACACACGGGCGAGCTGATGTGTCCATAAATTGCTTCCAACTCGAATACCGGTCTCTTCTTGACACATGAATATATCTAGTCGCTATAATCACGCAGAGGAAGTTGATACCTACCTACCTACCTACCTACAGCTATACAAATTAGAGATTGATACATCTCGAATCCTAATTACATACGTAATTTATACACGCAATACGTATAGTTATACCGGCCTAAATTGTCAACAACGAAACTTTAACTCGAATCAAATTTCACGTTGTTTATATATCAAACTTTGCCAATTAATTGGCACAAGAATATATATTACTTACTTAGAGCATATGCAAATAAAAAAAAAAATTTTAAAAACAAAAAAGTTGAGCTGAGTTGAAAAAAAGTTGAGACTTATTTTCAACTTCTCACTTTACGCAATTAGTATTTAGCAATGTGAGAAGGGAAGTATAAGGTATTTGGATCTGGTTACTGGTTCGCAGACGAGGGGATGTTATATCGTGAAGATCCTAAACCGTGCCTTAGAAACACGCATTTCTATCAATTCTAGCAAAATCAGCAAAACCGAAGTTCTCAGCCAAAGCAGAAGCAGCAGCAGCAGTTCCTTGCTTCAAGAGCTATAGGTATATTACGATGCTATGCTTTGTTGCTGGTGTTGCTTAGCAAGCTTCAATTACTTACAAAACCACTTTACTCGTCTGGCATCCAAGCTATTTACACAATCTTGAAGCTCAGGATGGGATGTATAAGAACGCAGCTAGTATACAGCTGGTATAGAAAATTGTGAATAAATTGAGTAGTTATCAATAGAATGTGAAGTTTCAAGCTTTTGACCATTCAAAAGCTTCATCATCTTTTTAGATCTAATCATTTCACTTTTGGTTTTACAAATTTTCCTATTCGAATGACAAAAATTCTGCTAAACTTACAGAATCAAAATCCCACTTCTCCATGTTCATTGCAGAAGAAAAAAATACCTTCAACCCTTTTCGAAAATGAAAATTGTCTAGTTTGAAAAGACTAACAAGAGAATCGAGGAACTGGACGTGGATATCCAGACGATTGGAAGTTGTTTAGAACCGCGAAGCACTAGTTGGACATTAATTACAGTGTTAATTAGATTTTTTTCGTTCGTCTTTGTATCTTCTCAGTTTTTTTCGGAGGGTGGTTTTTTCTTGTTTCTTTTTTTTTTTACAGGTGATTTTTATGACGAGGCAAACGTGGCGAGAGAGATCCAGAGCAGATATAGATACCTACCCTACCTGGAAGAAACTTGCTGAGAACAATTAACAAGTTTCTCTCAGCCTCGGTATGAAGAGAGTATATACCTATATAGCGATAGAAGGAGAAGAACGAGAGAATCCCTCAAGTTTTGGAACACGTTGTGGCGTTGGGCAAGACTTCAAGGGTGGATATTTTGGGGGTGAAAATGCCTGAGAAGCTCGAGCGAGTCTACGGGGAAAGATGATAGGTCCAATAATGATCCATCACACGAGTCTGTCCCACCGGGAATCGAAGTTCCGTACCTTTCCAGCCTTTTCGGATAGTATGACGTGCGGGAACGTCTGGTCATTTGTTTGAAGACCGGCACGTGCTCGGGGGCTGTCATACTGTCAGGGTGACAGCTGAGGTCGGAAAAAAAAAAAAATCACCGAATTTCATTCAAAATGTTTCCGGACCCAGGGCAGTTGCCATGGCCCTTCAAGCTTTTCAAGCTCCCGGGTCTTATTCGCGAATCCTAATCGCTGAAGAGGATAAAAACACGGGAGAAAAGGAAGCATAGGAGATAAGAAACCCGTTTTCTTTTCTTTTCTTTTCTTTTCTACCTTTATACTTCCTCAGCATTTATTTCACTGTTATTTTTCCACTCGTCTATACATAGACGCAGACACAGTAAGTACTAGTACAGAGTATATATATATATGGATTCCCATTTTCCATTATATACTTCTGTTTTCATTTCATTTCATTTAAACTTTTTTCTATCTAATTGTAAAACAGCTTGGTCATTGCTTCGCTATATACGCTTACCGCACGGTAGAGATAGAGCGAGAGGTAAACTTTTAATCGAAAATTTTAGCGCTTCCTTGTTCGATCATATAAAAATTTATTTCTTCCCTTTTTTTCTCGTTTTTTTATTTCACTGCTTTAGCTCTACATTATCGCAGTTATAACTGTATATAGTCTTGACACTAGTCGCTGGATGAAATTTCTCAGAGAGGCGCACATAAGTTTTTGAATCTAAGATTGCCTAATCAATTTTTCTTGGATCACCGAAATAACTAAAGGTCCATCCATATTTTTTAATGAAAGAAATTCCTTTGCTCAAAAAATTTCTTTTAACTCGGCGCGTAGGATAACTTGGGAATCGTTCAATCGAACTGAATCCAGTTTTAACCTCGAATAGTCTATTTTGTCCTCTGTAGAATGATGGAACCAAAAATCTAATACGTCGATTGGTTTCTACGATATGGTTCATTTGGCGTGAACCAAGAATCGGATATTCAGCACTAATATCTGATCATCTTGAAATTCGCGCAATTATTGTCAATATTTCGCAAAACTGGTTGATCATCTCAAGGGAAGGCTCTATCGGAATTTAGGAGAAGCAGAAAGTTTTTCATCTTTAAAATGGCCAAAAGACGTCCAATAGAAAAACAGATATTAGGGAAGAAAGATTCGGCGAAAGGTAATTCCTTGCGCATAAACTTTCATCACAGAAAGAAGAAACTTTTTTTCAAAGCATGTCCCACCCTAATTTGAAATCCTTCTTATCCGTTTTTTGCGATTGAACGTTTTTTGGCCATTTGAAAAATGAAAAACTACTTTTTGTCAAAATTTCAATAGCGTCCTCCCTTGAAGAGCCTCATTTACTGGCGTGAAAGGATACGATCAAGTTTTGTCAAGCTGTTGTTCGAGAAATCCTGCGCACATTGTACATTTAAATTTTCGAATCATGACGCTATAACTTCTGTACTGCAACTCCTGACGTATATAACGCATTGAAAAAATAGCACCTACTGTTTTCAATTGTGCGCAAATATTCAATCTTGAAGACGAAAGTATATAGTTTCGAACTTGGGATCATTTGGAACGTTTTTCTGTCATTTTCTGTACTGCATCCACACAAAATCAATACCATCGAACGTTGCTTCTAAATCCGTAATAACTAAAGACTAATTGTTAAGAAAATCAATTTCAAAGCAGGATCGTTTTCCACGTGAGAAAAATGCGGAAAACTCGATTAAAAAACTCGATGTTTGATTTTTATTTAATTTTTTTGAAAGCAGCGGTATACCTAGTGACGGTTTATTCTATGTAGTAATTGAAAATCGGGCCTATCTCGTGAGTTTCTTAGTAGGTTTACTTTCAAAGTGGCAAGAAGGGCGGATCATCGTGCGAGGATAACATCCATAAATATCATATATTATAGGTTTGAGGGAAGGGTATTAGCGATTTTGCGCATGATCCTTGACAATTTGGCACCGAATGAAGGGTGAGGTGCTAGGGGCCGTTGGGTATAGGTACCGTGTTTTCACCGGTGGGGTCGAACTCGGCGTTGAGTTTGCAAATTGGAATTTGATTCGAGGCCCGTCTGGGACGACTAAAACAGGAGACCGTCTTCTCGCGCGCCCCACTTAGCGAGGGCTAATAATTTATCAGAACCTCCTCCAGAGCCCCCGAGCATCAACTCCCGTACATATATATATCTATCTATACCTATACATATAGCAAAGGATACAACCTATCCTATCTTCCGCGGCTTCTACTTTGCTATGAATACCTTATGGCTCCACTTGTTTCCGCGTCTAATATGTAACGCGCAGTGTTTGCGGAACGGTGCGGGTGCCAGGGGGTTGTCTCCGCTGCGTGCGGAAAACGAATTACCAGAATATCAAAATAGGGCAAAACCAAGAGAACGAGGATCGCGATGACTAGAACGCAGACAAAGTAGACTACTGAATATCAAATCTACTACAGCTGGTGATAAAACCTCGCTGTATACACGCGGATACATAGAAAGCCGAAAAATAATTGTACATTTGGTCTGCAGAATACAACCTGACTTCAAATTTTTTTTTTTTTATAATTTCTTCCGGGTGGAGTCGAAAGAACGAAAGACCGATATTCCGGAATTTCGAAGTTACGAAATTAATCAAGAATCTAAATAAGCCTCTTAGAAAAGCTCTATAAAATCGATTTGTAATAGAATAAGATAAGAAAATATCGACGGTGAACCAATCGTACAAGTACAATTGAAAATTGGCGAACTGTCGATCAACCAAAAACTCGTAGGACAAAAATATAAAACACCCGAAAAAAACAAGTCAAATCTTTTCAGATAAGTCACAATTCAGAAAAATTGTATACCGAAATAAAATTACAGAATGATTAAAGAAGCTCGCGAGAGGTAAAAAAAAACCGAATAATCGCAAATTATCAATGGTGCAAAATCTATAGTAACCGATCACTATTAAAAATCAATCCAATGAAAATGATAAGCACTTGCACCTATATAGATCATGAACGATGCTCGTGGCAATTTCTGGACTTTAGTTTTCTCGGGATTTTCAGTTTATGTGTTTTGAACCATCTGATCTTTCGTCATCGGTGTACAGATCGTCTAAGTTTTGCACCATCAAAGGAATGGCTATTTGGAAATTTGGTTTTTGGCGAATTGAACCTTCTGCATTATCATAATCTGCATTCTATACTACATTTTCAATTTAGAAAAATCTTTTGGGATAGATAAGCTTTGTGAATTTGGATGATTTGATGAAAAAGTACTTTGAATTTTTGGTCCTTCACAACTTTTCAATTCTGGATCATGCATTATTCATAAGTTCGATATTCGGGTCACTGAATTCCGGAATTTTCGATCATTATGAATTTCAGTCGTTCGGTTTTTAGACCCCCACCAGACAGTAAATGCAGAAATTGAAGGTTTTTTCATTTTTTGAAATCATTTCATTCATTCGTCAAGTTCCATTAATATAGATTCCTACTTTTTCCAAAGCTTCGACGTGAAAGCATTACAGCTTCAATTACCTACCTATCGGTATTACATACTTTGATTCAGAAATTGAGCGTTCAAACAGTAGCCAACCTTTTTCCACCAACTCTGTAGAATAAGACACATAGGTACACGAAGGTATTTTCCATGTATAAGTGTATGGTGGAAAGTTTCAGCATTGGCCTGTGAACCTGAGATCGTAGAAGCTTGGGCAACGGATATCAATTTGCCGGGCAACGCAAGGTGGGTACCGGTTCCCACGTTAGGGATAGATAATTAGCAACACCAGGGGACGAAATTAGGTACCTTGTGACAGTCGCCTAGGGCAGTTTCACCCCCTTACTCGACCTGAGTTCAACCCTTTTTTTACGTCATGATCCTGCTCTCAATATTAATGATTTTGGGGCTCTGAGTCGACCTAATTCAATCATTTGTTGTACGTGACAATTCCAGCTGACATTTTCATCCCCTATTTCTTGTTAATTTCTTTTATTTCATGCATTCCTTCAGAAATCATATTACTTCGCAGTTTCTTTCCAAGTTCATATAAAACTACAGATTTTTCATTCAATCTCGATGATTTATACCATTTTTTTTTTTTTTTTTTTTTTTCAATTCATGTTCATCGTATATCAGAATCATACGTTTAATTCACCCATTAGATCCAGGGGGTGGAAAACGTGGCAAAAAAATGATGAGTCTTTGAAGAGGTCGAATTCCATTCAGCTAATTCAGAGAACAGGGTAATATTTCCGATTTTATTACTACGATGGGGATACGTGTGGGGATGAAAATCAGGCGTATCGGAATCGGGTTATAAACGTGAAGCTGCGAATTAACATTCGAAAGGGTGGTATATGTGTATGTGTAAGTATAGATGTGAGTTGAGAATGGATACGCGGGGATTTTCAGTTCCAACATGGTTCTGTGCGCAGTTTTCAGCCACCCCGGAATGGCCGGATTGAATTAAAGTTTAATTCATCTGATGAGGCTTTGTTAGCTTTTTCCCAGCCTCCGGCGTACGACCATCCCGGCTATTTCGAACACTGTCGATTTTTTTTCGCCTTCTTTTTCTTCTTTCTCCATTTCTTTACTTTTCTTTTCTTCTCTTTCTTTATTCTTCTTTCCTTTTTTCATTACTTCTATACACTTTATTTACCCTTGGAAGAACCCCTAGCTGACAGAGTCAGACGTCTCGTTTTATGACAGATCTGTTTCACAAATCATTTAATTACATCGCTGGACCTCTTGTATCCGAAATCTTTTTCTATACCCCGTTTTATCGCTAGCTGAGGGCTCCGCCAGTTAATTAATCGCTAGTATTCGCATAAAAGAGCATAAGATGTCGAAAAAACGAAATGAAATTCAAAATCAAGTACCCTCAGAATTTTTCTATGCTTAAAAAAACGCCTCATTCGAAAATGTCCCATTTGAATGAAAATATACCAATGACAAAAGTGCAGTAAAAAATGATGGAAAGTTTTTTTTCCAACATCATGATTTGGGGTTAGTAGCGACACAACTTTAAATCAATGAGAATGACAACTGATTTGAATACTAAAAATCTAGGGAATAGGGGAGGAAAATTGAACTTTTTGAAAGAGTATTTCCGGAATTCCGAAAATTGCAAAAACAAGTATTGCTGGTAATTTGAATACTCCAAGCATTTCTATATTCATACCATTTTCAAAATCTAGTGAATAATCCTCCAAAAAAAAATCACCAAACTTGGATGGTCCAATTTCTCAGACTCTGCCCTAGTATAGGAGTTTCCGAAAATTCGAAACTATTGCCCTTTTAACCCATGTTTATTAAAATGTACATTTGACTCCATAATGAATGCACGATTTTTCCACGGACTCGATCTTCCTAGACTTTCCCTAAATTCCAAAATTCGAATTAGTGGCAAGATTTAATAAGGGTTGACTTATTAACCCAGCACAGATACTTGGTGAATCATGGCTGCTATCGGGGATGCAATATGGCGAACAGTGTCAATATCCTGGATGCGGTAGGGGCTCATATTAGTACTTCGGGGTGGCCTAGATTGCGATCCAATATTACTGTGTCGAATGTACCACTCGCTGGTACGCCATGAAGATCTATGTACATACATACCTACGTGTATATACATATAAATATCTACAGAGCATCGAGGAACAGGCAGGTGAAAATCATCAACAGTTGCTTATATAGTGCCATGAAAAGAAATGAGGGAAAACATTAATGGCCGATCACCGTCATTGACCAGATCGAATTTTCCGATGATTGAATCCTCTGCATTGAAGATCGGTGAAGAGTGACAAGCGCGCGTTTGTACTTAAAGAGACCGCATTGCGGGAGCCCGAGAAAATATATAAGGTAGATTGGAATTTTATATATATATATATATATTTTTTTTTTTCCCTTTTTCCAGGAGTTAAAACTGATGGGGCAAATAATTATATTGGGGAGGATTGGAAAGTAGCGGGGTTGCGGAGGTGGATTCTTTGGAAGCGTCCCTTTCCCATTACGCGTTTAAGAACGAGAGGATCCCACGAATTTTTTTCTTCCCCACCCACATTCAGCCAATGGTAAAGCAATATACCGAAAGATGCCGTCGCGTACTTATACCAAATTCCTGAGCGCCCCTTATTCCTGTTATTGGGAAATGCCTTGGCCTATACGACGAGCCTGAGATAGTGGTGAACGTTGAACGCCGATCAAGCGTTAATTGTTCGGTTCTAGATCCTTCCCGTCTTCATCTCTGATCAAACCTCATTCTGCAGTCACGCCAAACCCGGACAATTCCAACTCTTTGACTTTGACATGGGAGCACCCACCATAATACCGAAGCTCAAACGATTCTCTGGATAGTTTACAAGCCATGAATACTCACCTGCAAACGCGTTCCGAAGCTTTGTCTTCCGCTTCCTCATACCAGATTAGACTCTGATTCAAGTCAATTGATTTACACGAAACTTCTAGGGTCGAAGAGGTAATTGGATGATAACACAGAAGGTGGAGAGTGGAGTTCCATAATTTTCTGACCACAAGCCTCAATCTCCAAACTTGTACCAGGTTCAGGATATAGATCCTTTTTGTACCTTCATGCACCTATGATCATCACTGACATTTCTGGACGTGGTTTTTGGTGCATCAAGGTTTTCCCCCAGTAAATACAGAAGGAAATTCCACATGCTTTGATTTTAGAAGCTGTTCGGATGTCCTGAACAACGAAGAAAATGTAATACCTTATGAAAGGGCGGGATTGAAGTTCCAAGTTCGAAAAGTTCCATGAGGACAAAATTCCGAATTTATTTGGGACACGATTCTGAGTTTCTACAAACGTTAAGACTTCAGAACTTGTAAATTACGAAAGGTCGGAATGCAGACAACTCAAAGATCCGAAAGTTCAACACTCAGAAAGTCCAGAAATCCGGAAATTTAAAGGAAGTTCATGACGAAGCTGTCAAATAAGTGAAATTGCATTAAAGCCAATTCCGAGATTCGGAGTTTTCGCCTTCCGGATCTTTAGCTTCTGGAATTTTGAACCTTCGGCATTTTGCGATTCGGCGTTGTTCAAATTGGCTCCGTAGACTTTTGGGAAATTAATTTCTCTAAAAACTGTGAGTCGTTAGTATGGAAATTCGGATTTTCTACCTTTGGCAGCTTTTGAAATTCTGAATTTCAATCCCACCCCTTCATGATAAAATACTTTTATCATCTTCTACTACTCCATGTCAATATTATCGAGTAACATCCTAAACTGCATTCTAACTTTTCATGAAACTGAAAAGAATTTCACTAATCTGCTGATGTTACACTAGCGGAAATGTTCCACCGATCAATAACTGAACCAAAAGACACTCTTCGAAGTAATCATTAAAGTATATAAATCTGAAAGTTTCCACTGATTCGAAAGATCCCTAGGGTTGTTTCCACTGTTTCAGAGCAAAATGACCACCTAATAGTCCACCGCCCGGGTTAATCTTCTGTAGGTATGTCCAGGGTGGATAATTATTGTCTTTTTTTCGGCGACGAAACGCAATTACACGCAAATTGATCTGGGATTGGGATCAAACGGAAAAACAATTCCTTATACATCGTAGTATTTGATCTTTCGAGTAATTGGATTTGGTTCAGCCTGAAGAGTTTCTTTTCTTCTTTGTCTCTCTTTCTCTGTTTCTTTCTTTCTCTTTTTCTATCTCTCGTTTTTGGTATCCTAGGGCTCCTTTGTGCCCTTATTCCTTTCTTTCCCACTTGGTGGTTCTCTCTCTTCATCACACGACCGAAACGCATACCAATTGCCAAGGAACAGAGAGTGAAGTGAAGAAGATAGTACCCGCGACACGGACTCACCTCACTAGCATGTCCGTCACGATCCCAGGTCCGTAATTAGAGGAACTTGGAAGCCTTAAAACTTGAATTCTCAGCCGAACTACGAACTAGTCCGAGCATTAAGTTACGTTTAAGAACTTACCGTCCAACTAAAATTAACGCCATTTTCTCTCACTAACAAATTTGATTTCTACTAAGAATTCTGTTCCCTTACACTAGCCAACTTCGAACTCCATTATTCTCCCAATCCGTTCTACTCTAACAGCAACGAATAATTTATTGATCAACTGCCGTATCGATCATAGAATAGGAAATGGTTTCGAGAACTAATACCATCTAACCATTGGAAAATAAATTTATCGGTTGATGAGAGAGGAAAATAACTGTGTGAGAATTATATTTTTATCGGAATTGGTTTTGTGAATAAATTGAAAACTACTGGACAAGTCGATCCGAAGATCCAGTCAGTTTTGAGTTAAGAAAAGTGGGATCGATTTGAAGAATAATTATCAGAATCGGTTCCTGCATTCTCGAGCTATTCTGAGAAGGAAAACTGATCACGTTCACTTTCGAAAATTATCGAGGGTCATATTTCTCTGGCCCTCGAAGTATATGGAGATCTGGTGAAACTTCAACTTTTGATTTTTGATTTCAAGTCGAAAATGAAATGAAATCCTGAAAAGTATAAGTACGACTTTGAAATTGAGTCCAAAGTCTTGAGTTCAAATCGGAAAAGAATCATTGTTGTTGACTGACTATGTATTTTCCATGAATTTCTTCGAATTTCAATGAATTTCTTCAGTGAATGAAAATATCCGTAGTATAGTTGTTCGTCGAGAAACAGTACGTAGGTGTATGCACACAATTATTTTTGATCTCGTCAAGCAGTTTGTTATTCTTGAAGAAAAATTCATCCCACTTGGTCGACGACGACGACAATAAAAAGTAACGAGGGGGTGATGTCGGTGGAGGAATATCGATCTCAAGTTTACTCGCTTCGCCAGCTTATACGAATAAGATATGTACGTATACATCTATACACATAGATATGGAATATACATACATGTATACATATGTATATAACGACCTGTGTGTAATGCCCCAACATCTAAAAATATCCATCGCAGTGATAACGACTCAAGTGCTGATGTAGAAGACGTTTAATTGTGTCATCGAAAATCGATAGAGACCGTTAGACCAACGAGCGGTATTATTTCTATACCACCACCTGCAAGTGCTTTAAGACAGATTCAGAAAAGACCAGATGATAAACTTGTGCAAGTGGATGAAGATCCCTAATACAATTCAGAACGCAGCATCGAAATTTCACCATATCTTCGGATAAGAAATTATTAACGCGAGAACAAGAGGCAGAAAATTTTTGTTTCATCATAAAAGATCGACAAGCAGATCATTGGATCAAGTGAATTGTATCAAAAGTGGAAAGTTCAACAATTTTGCTTATATTTGTATATCCTCAATTTCGAATTTTGAATACATTGATACACAGAAGTATAGATTCTAACGGTTTCACATTACTGCAGATGTGAAAATTTTGCTGAGTGGGTTTTAGTATCAATTCAACACTGTCTGGGGTCTTTTGATTACGGTAGGCAATTTCGTCACATCAATTGGTGTTGACACGCAGTCTGTTCGAAATTCCATGATTACCTACCAATAGTTGTCACGTCGAAAACGCGAATCGTACTTCCTCAATGATTACCCAACCGATCCGAACGAACCATCGACAAATAAATTCAATTGTTTGGCAGAAAGTGGCAAGGTGTGTCGCTTCTTCAAAAAATCTGGTAGGATTCCAATGAAACTCATCTTTTTCATGTTAGCAAGGTCAAGTTGAAATGATCTCTACTATATCACTTTGACTACCATAATTGGTCGACTGCAATGATCCAAATTTGCCGATTTGAACACCACAATTTTTCACAGTGTACCTGCAAACGTGTTACCAGGGGTAATTTAATTATCTATTCTCCATATAATTGATGTCACTGAAATCTGCAGGCTTTTGCAAAACTGGACATTTCCGCACTATGCAATTATATGCGAGAATACGAGTGGCTTTTCCATCTCAGAATAAGCTACCTCCTCAACTCGGAGGATGACATTCGTTGTATTCCAAGTCCTGCAGAGAATGTTTGTCCCACGGTTTGGCACACAGAAACGTGATAGTCTTTTGGCAGTTGGAGAACCACGACAGCAATGCTCGAAAGCTCATGACTACTTGGGCGTAGGATATAGAGCAGACCGATGAGCTTGGCATGGAAATACGAGGGTGGTATAGCAAGAGCTTGACGCCTACTAATTAACAAGGCCCATGGTCAAAGTTTTGGCACATGAGAGAGAGTGAGAGAGTTTCTTTGAATCTCTCTTACTCTTTCTCTCTGCTATATATATATATATACATCATATCATATCATATATATATATAGCTATATATACTTCGTTTTGCTCTTCTCTCGCTTTTGCCCCAGTGCCGCTAAGCACTCGCACAATCACCCGCCCGACATAACTCACTTTGGTATACATACATACATACAGTTAAAGGTAGGCACATATGTGTGTGTGTGTGTGTTACTCCGTGTAATTACCTGCCTCAAGGATCGGAGTAACAGCGTCAAAATTATACCAGTCATATAATATCTACCCCGTTTTGAAATTTTCAAGGGGACGAGCTTTTTGCGAATCATCTGCAAAACGAAGCCGACATGTGGAAGCTGGACAAGCAGAGAAAGCGAAATTCAGCCTCACTATACATATAGTCCAAGCATAATCATCTCACCACTGCCTCGATCAAATATGAGAGTAAAAAGTTTATCAACCTTCTTGGTTGAAACAGATGCGATTTTACTCTGCAAAATCTTTCAGGGTTTCAATGACGATATATATCAAAATTCAAAAGACAATATTTTTAGACTTGATCATACTTATAATGAATTGACTCTTTATGCATCGAATTACTCCATTGGAGGTTGAAGAATTTTCGGAAAAAAGCTCAAAGTCAAAGTTGAATGCCCGAATGGATGAATGCCATTGGAATTTTTTCTAGTTCGTCAAATTTTCTAGCTTTTCTATTCCGCAGCAGTCTCCGTATTTTTTTCATGTCTGAATATCTCTCTCTCTCTCTTTCTCACTCTCTGCGTGGTAAGGCTTTATAAACCGAAGTTACCGAACGGCTAATATCGCGGCCCGTGATCTGTGGGTAAAAAAAAAAAGAAGAAAAAAAAAACGACCCAGATTCGGGCCGCAGTGAAACGGCCAAGATTCTATCGGCCTTTTATGCCATTAAAAAACAAAGCAGGGCACGTCAAACTTTCCATTCAAATTCCACCAGGCACAAGGTGCTCACCTAGAATCGCCTCCAGAAACGTCGAGTCAAGTAGGTAATACGCGATTTATATCGACTTCAAACACACGTATGTATGTACATACCTACTCAAGAGAGATAAGCCAATCGTATATTCATCACGGACTCCGCATATCAAATATTCTCAGACCTTTTAAAGCTTTTACGTTTTTAACCAGCTTTATATCATTTCTTTCACCCCAATCGACCCAAAAACAAAAACAAAAATTTGGCTCATGAGAATTCCAACCAAAAAAAGGTCACCAATCATTCTGAAACGAAAATGGTCTTGTATAGTATCCATTTTGGTTTAATGGAATTTTTTTATGCGGTAATTCCAATCTGAGCCTAATGACAAGCTAAAAGTGGGATCTTTAAACATATATGAATTTTTTTCTTGAATGGGATCGATAATTATTGTATATTCGTGAATCGGAGAAATTTCTCATATCGTATTAAATGACTCGAAATGAGGGTGAATTTGAAAGGTTATAGAGTTGAAAGCGTGAAACCGTAAGAAGTATAAGTTAATGAAATAAAGGTTATAAAAAGTAGCAGCAACAGCAACAGCAGCAGCAGGGTGAGCATGATTTATAAAAAAAAAGAGTTTTAACCGTGAAAACCACGAACAATAAATTAGATTCATCAGATAATGGAATAAATTGGCGTAGCTGGTTATTTCAACGGACGAATAAGCTCGGTTTCGTTATACCACTAAATACAGCCTGGGCAGCCGGACGGCTCCGTGTTATATTATACCTACTACACGTTCCTCGTGTTATCTGTTTCGACTATTCCAGTTCGCTTGTAATTAAAAAAATGATTTAACGACGGTTTATACTCGCTCCATGCTATAGCATGCTGCACCTACGCGTATCTAGATAGATAGATAGTTTATTTTTATTTATTTTTTTTTTTTTTGGTTTTACCAACGGTACACATTCCCGGCTTCTCTCCAGGAATATTGAAAAAAAAAAGTTACTAGGTATAACTAACAGCAAAATTCACTCGAGAGTTACATTTCCTGAAAAAAAAAACAAATTTGAAAACTCTAATAATTTGAAAATGAGCCAATGATTTTTTTAATTAAAAAAAAGTCACTTTTCCGAATGTATACATCGGTATTCGTAATATACGTACTCCGAAAAGGCAAAATTAATCAATTGGGATAGTTACAGCTGAACCCTCAACGAATGAAATGAATCAAATTCCAATAATCATTTCACAAACGCTATACTATTGTAAATATAATAAATTGATTTCATACTCAGCGATAGACGTGAATTTGATGAAATCGTTATGTAATAACTGAGTTCATGGTATGAGGTCATAAAAACAGAAAAAATTAGAGAAAAAAAAAAGAAGTAAAACGTCATCGTGCTGTCTTACTATATTATAAGAGTCGTTATTCCCCGGTTCAATGAGCAAAGCAATTAAAACTATCAATTAGTTGAAATTCCAAGTTACTGAAGCTCCGAGTCTGCTGCTTCACATTGATTTTTTACATATTTTACATCACGTGGTAGATTTGTGAATTCATTTGAGAAAATACGAGGTTGAAATTTTCACGATTATCGTAGCTAAATCGATCCTCATGTTACTTATATATTTTGTTATATCTTTGTAAGTTTTTCGATCCAAGTTTCCGAGGCAAAAGAAAAAAAAAAAAAAAAAAAATGTAGAACACATGATAAGATCGTCGTTCTTGTGCCCCAAATCCTGAATTGATCTTTCAAAGTATGCGGGGCCCGCGGTGGTATAGCGATAACGAGGAAGCAATCATGATGTTTGCAGCAAGACTTTAGGGTGCAGTTAAGCTTAAGCGTGGGTTAGAAATAGGTAGGTACACAAGTAGATTCGATATAACAAACCAGCTAGACATGAAGCAGGTTCGGAACTTGCCGTGCAACGGAAAGTAATTAAACTCCGGTTCAATTTGAGTTCAATTTCAACCTCACAGTCGAAACAAGTTTACTTTAACCGAACTCTGATCCACCATTGGACTCTGGTCTTGCGGTCGAACTATATGAAATCACCCTGATCTATATAGAACGGTAGCTTTATAATTGAAAGAACCTTCATTAATTGATCAATCGTTCGGCGATTCGACCTGTTTAACTGAAATCTTTACCAATCAAACAAAACAGAATTCTACTGACCACATTGAGCTCCATGACCTGAAGCTATATGTACGTTCTCGATCAAACTCTATTCAAATACGAAAAAATATAAATAAAATAGCGTAAAAGGATTCGCGTTTATTCGAATCCAGAATTGAGTTGATTATTCAATACTTTTAAAGTTAATCTGTGAAACAAGGTGAGTTCGTTAGGGAACTTGTGTACTTTTCACATCCTGCGACTTCCAACGCCAGAAGTTCTATTAGTTTTGTAGTTCGCCTCAGTTTTCATTCGTGAATAATTATCACTCGGTTATATTTTACCAAAAAGATTCTAAGCCACAAAACTGAACAGGAGGAAAATAGAATCCCATGATGCGGAAATACACTTGACCAAGAATATCGATTTTTGGATTTTTCAAAATCCATCTTCTCTCCGAACAATTATATCTATCTGTAAATTTCTTTGACATAAACGTTTCAAGGTATCAATCATACTTCGCAATGAATATTAGCCGCCGAATGATCGAACCGGAGTTGGGCGTAAAGAATTAAACTGACTAACGAAGCATGCAGCAATACTTCTGCTTTAATTGCCGCGGAAACCGGGGGTTGATGTGAGTACCAGAACTAATTCCTCGACATATCGATCTGGCAAATTTTGATTTTTTTTTAAATTTTTTTCCAAATTTTTTGCCTCATGAATTATGAAGCATTGGATTGCTGGAGGTCATACTAGGAAAAGCTCATTAAGCTGCTGGGAGGGGGTTTAAATATCCATACAGAAGGTAAAAAAAACTGAACAAACGAGGAAAAAAGACACAAGAATAAGAGAAAAAAACGGAAATTTGTTGAATTCTACGAAGAGGATGAAGCCATTCTAAAAACCAAACATTTGTTCAACTCGAGTCTCGGGTCTTGAGATGGCCAAAGAAATACAATTATTACCTCCGAGCGTATGGAAAAATTTCATGTCAAACGTCACCGTATATAACATAAAGCACACGAGACTATATTTTTCATCGAAATAGAGCCCCGAGCTACCATTAAGGTTATCCATCTCTCTCGTATACCTTCTTCGACCTCTTGTTCTCAAGGATCTCAAACATGCCCTGGTATACCCAGCAAACCTGTCCCGGAGGCTGTGAACCGGAGCATGATTTTCCGCCCGGGATCTTGGAACGAGACTTATATGACCTGCTCAAGCAAACCATAGGGATTCTTGGACAAGGGCGAAAGGAGCCCCCACATTGTTTTCAATTGATTACACGATAGTGCCTATAACGCTTTTTGCTAAACAGATATGCTGATCACCGTTACTATCAGGGTGATTATTATCGGAATAATGAAATTCCTATAGCGAAACTTACCAGAGTGGTTGACAAGAAATAACATCAGCTATATCGGATCGAAAAGTTGCCCTTTATCGAAAATTCGTTTCCGAAGAACTGAGTAAAGTAGAAATACGTAATAGTACCAACGCCGATTTAAAGCCTATTTAAGGTCCCTAGGTAAACATAAATTTATGGGCCCACCTATCAGAATACTGCATTACAAGAAAACTGAACATTTGGTCAAGAGGAAATCATTCATCATCATAGTTAACCCTTTACCTGTAAATCTGGCTCGTTGTCAGTATATTAACGGCTCCTATCTGGATTTGAATAAATAAAATAAAAATAATATCCTCTCAAGATGATGTTTCGAGGATCTAATAACAATTTTTCAATATGGCATCCTTCTGTTCTATTCTTTTTTGTAATTGTCAGCTTTTCATAACTTTTATTTTGCCACGTTTCGTTTCGAAGGCATACATTTTTCTATACGGTCATGTGGATCACGACTGTTATTCAATCTAATACATCAAATACAAACACATGACAAGAGATGATTTCCGAACTGGTTTTCATTTTGGGCCCCCCAAAATTACGGGCTTCCAGTATTTGCCCACTTTGCCTAGACGAGAGAATAGCGTTGGTAAGTACATTATACGTATATATGTACGTAAAATGTTTTATGTGCTTATCTATACCTGTGACATCGTTGATCATATTTCTGTGCCACGTTTGTTATCCAAATGATTTATCGATGATCGTCACACCTTGACAAATGGCATCGGTAGCGATCTCAATAAACGAAAAGGTTTCTCGTCATCAACTTTCGGCTGTCATTATGGTCAATCCAAGAAAAGGAAAACGTTATACAGAATAAATATCAACGAAATATCCGAGGAATTGGCGAAATAGTTCACATATGTACTCGAAATAGACCGGATAGATAGGTGATCCTTGAAGGGATTTTTCCAATATAGAAAGTGTTTTATTTATTCGAGGCTCGAAGCGTCATTTACAAAGTAATACTGTTGCAAAATACATTGAAAAAAAAAAATGAAGTATAAATTGAAAAAAAAAGGAAAAATTTAAACTAGAAGCAAATTGCGTGAGTGTTCGACCAACCAACCAACCGATCGATCGATCGATTTTGAATCGCAAATTCGTTGGTAGCTCTATAAGAGCACCTACCGATAGAGAGAGTTTTTTCAGTTTGAATTTGCATGTAAATACGAAATTCGTTCTTCTTGTATTGTATCTTAGCCACGGTATCCCGTTCAGTTCAGTTCAGCTCAGCTCAGCACCCTCCTCGAAGTGCGATACCTATACCTACCCTCTTTCGTGGTATATAAGGTGGTGGGTCTTCTCGGGTACGTTTTAAACGAAGTTCTCGAAGGTGGTGCATTATTTAGTGAGCAACTATACCAGCTACCAGGCGAATTCACGTTCGTGGTCACAGCCTGCGTGCGTTTCGCTTCGTTTCGCCTTGCCTTCCCTTGCTTTGCCTTGCCGCGGGGTAGTCTCAGCTTTAAGCCCAACTGAACTGAACCGAACTGAACTGAACTGAACTGAACTGAACTGAACCGAACCAAACCCAACTCGCCTTTTCCAACAACCCCCATGTTTCACGTTCCTTCGCACGTAAGGGACTCGACCCTTGCTAGGTATAAGGTATAAGGTCCTCGTCTGCCTAACGGCCGTCACCTTAATGGACTTCTTTTTACTGAGTATAGATAGCTGGGGGGAGGGAGGGGGGGGGGGGGGGGGGGGTGGCACACGTATTGCCCACAAACACTGATGCCTCGTGTCTGGCGAGGCTGAAGGCATATACCTATACCTACGTATATATCTGTGAGCAGAGACTCAAGTGGAGTTCCCATTTTCTGATACGTTGGAGAAAATCTACCCTCATAGCTTTCAGCCGAGGGATTTCCACGGTTAAATCCTCACCAGAAACTGGCCTCCTTCGAGGATATCAGGGCTTTTCGGAATTAAACTAGTAGCGCTTTATTATCACCCCTAAGGTAATTGGCTTCCTGATTCCACTCTCGGATTTTACTATGCAAAAATCTTCACAGCTATCTTTACTTTGTGGCTTTCGGTTTCAATCAATTTCCTTTTTTTTTTTTTCTTTTTTTTTTTTCTTTTATTCCTTTTCTTTTGACTTCATCCTTTGGGTCAAGCAAGGAGTTCGTCTCAGACAAGCCCATCCAAATCCTTGATTATAACGAGCTATAGTTCTATAACTAACAGAATCACCGCACCGATCAAAGATAAATCCACGGTTTTTAACACGCTCCAGATATCCGAAGTAAGAGAAAAAAACAAAAAAAAAACAAAACAAAAAACAAAACTTGCACCTCATTAACTGGAGAACTTTTCCTTCTGTAATTTCATCGAAATTTCTGATGAAATGTTCCAAAATCTGCCCGGGGTAGATTTTGGTATAGAATAATCATTTCGTCGAAGGAAAAGGAAGCTGACGATTGGAGATAAAAAAAATGATGATAGAATTGTCGAGCGAAGTTGAATAAAGGGTAGATATAAGAAGAAGATGAAGTAAATATGTGGGAAGACGGAGGTTTTAGTCTTGTGCTACAGGTTCAAAGGTAGAATTTACCGTGGATCTGGTAAATCTGGTAAAAATGTGTCTCTTGACGCGTTATGGTTGAATCAATCGGTTTATTTCACCCCGTTGCTTAGCTCGGTTGCCTTAGTCACGAAAATCCCCCCATATAGATATATATACACCTATTCATCTGCAAAACACCTCTCGCTATAGTCGGCCAGACTTTTTTTTCGTTTTTTTTTTTTTTTTTTTTTTTTTTTTTTTATCACCCAATTCGTTTATTTATTAGGACTAAACTTGTCCCGTGCAAACCCTGTAGGACTATCCTTTAACCCACTCAAATCAATCTATACCAATTGCTCAGACCCACTCGATATTCCAATCACATCAAAAATCATTACCAAATTGACAGCCGCGAGGACGAGAACCTCGGAAAGTTTCTATCCCACGCAGATTTTAGTCTTCGGTATTTTATTTTATCGACTTTATTTTCATCTTTTTCATTTTTTTTTTTTTTTTTTTTACCATTCTTTTCCCTTCGTATTGCCTTACAATTTCTTATTACTCTTTCTCGCTTTTTCAGAATGTATAATATACGCGGAATGATTTTATCGCGAGCAAATATTGAGGAACGGTTCTGAGGTTTCATATGATTGAATGAGAAAATAATGTGAATATCACAGAGGATATAGAAACAATTTCAGAATTTCTGAAAATCTCCAATTGGATGAGGAATTATTTTCTATCGGACGTTTTTTGAAAAATGTTATCATCCATTGACCATGATGGATAGAACGACAAACGCGAAATCATGGTTTGATAGTGATTTGGGAAAATGTACACGTTTTTTTTTTTTTGTTTTTTTTTTTCTCCTAGAAATACAATAATGTTACCGTCTACTTGGAATCGTATATATAATTCGATCCTTGCATTGATGACCAGATTTTCCGAGTAAATCAGACATTGTGTAAAGCCATGGGAATACGAAAGCTCGCCATTGTCAGTGAAATCAATTGATAAATAATGAGGGGTGGTTGTCATCGGGGGAATCCTAAGAAAACATGAATCTCTTTGGTAGTATTAGGATATCGAATTGGTTTGAAAGATTTCTGGTTAGTTTCTGGGTTGTTCGGATGTTGGTATTCGACGTTAGGTCGGTAGTGGTCGGGAGTTTGGTGGTTAGAAGTATAGACGCGCTCTGGGGGGAGGGGGGGGGGGGTCCATTCCAGAAATCAGCCGCAATTCGCGGTGCCAAGTCAGCTCCGTTCCGAAAATTAAATAACTCTTCGGCTCACTCGTCTCCTTCTATATGTTTCCAAGTAAAGTCTCACATCTATGCGATCGTATCACCAACACCACTACTTTCGACTACTATCTGAGTATTATTCCTTCGACCACGAACTTCCAACCTAGAGGAACGTTTTAGGTCCAAAAGCCAGTTTACTTAGTCACCAATAGATTTCACCGCAGTAGAATTAGGTTTACGAGAACGACGCCACTCACTCAGAGATTGCAAACATACGAGACCATGATACAAACGCATACACATACATACGTTTCTCGTTTCCCTATTTCCCTCTTTTTACCTCTTCTATGTTGGCTTTAGTCAGTTTACTATTTCCCTATTTGATCCACAGAGCTCAAATCAGTTGATTTCATTCTGGGCTTCGTCAATATTTTGCTTTCTAGTATTCTTGGATTGTCGAGCATGGACTGAATCAAATAAGCTAAGTAATGCATAAGCCACAAATTGGATGACTCAAACAACTTTCATTAGAATTTGAAGTTACTTAGCTCTGTCAGGGTGCAGAGATTTCTCATATTTTTTTCAGTTATTCTTATGTGATGAGACAATCATCAGAGTAATTTCATCTTGAAATGAAATCTTTCCCGAGTATTTCAAGACTACGCAGATCATCGTCCAATTGATCATTCAGATTTTACGACAGTAACCTTGATACCTGGCATTGATTCGTCATTTGAAGTAATACCCTTTCGAAAATTTTGAAACCCAAACGAAGTTTCCAGTTATTATAATTCAGGAGAAAATGGTACCGAAACACTTTTGGTTGCAGTTCGAATGAGTTAGAAAGTTTACTTTCGAACTTTAACAGAATCTGAATAAATGATCGTACGATGATTTGTGACGTCTCAAATCACTCGGGAAAGATTACTCTTCAAATTAAAATTAGTCTGATGATTATTTCATTGCGAAGATAGTTAAAAAAATATCTGCGTATTTCGGTGTTCAGTATTCTTTAAGATTACTCAATATAATTCGAAATGGAAATGAAAATTCCTTGCTAGGATGCTTTTTGTTCTTACACTGGTCGAGTATAATTCAACGTTAACAAGATTTGAAATCCCTTTATCACTGGGATTGAAATTCCAGCAAAGGAAAGAAAAAAAAAAAAAAAAGGAAACTGATTAACGTTCGTTCCGTGTTTCGAAGCTGCAGTGAAAGCGGAAAAGCTAGTCAGGATTTAGCTGTCTTTTATTCTCAAGGCTGAATTACTGGAGTTCCCATAGGAATTAGGGGAAGGCTGACTATATACCACGAAGGACGAGAAGCTCGAGGCAGTGGTGCGAATTTGCGATAGCCAAAACACACACGTGCGAGTTTTCTCTGAAAAGCCCAAATTACCCAATGAATCTCTACGTGTTTCTGTAACTCTGGAATTTAAAAACTTATAGAGATGTGTCGAGGATCTGTGACCAGTGAAATCCACCGTTTGACCATCTGGATATACGCCAAATGGTTACGCTCCTTTCTGCTTGGTTAGAGCTTTCGAGTTACAGCCATACATCCAACCCAAAGTTACCTTCGAATTTACGAACTTGCGTCTATGTATCTCTCTACCTCAAAACTCCCACACCCATGAAACTTGCAAATTCCCGAAGAGGTAGAGTCCCTCGAACTTTTACTCAGTCGTTGAAACGATCCAAACCATACCAAACTATTCAGCCAACGTAGAATTCCAAAGTGATCCAAGTACCCAGTGGGATTCGGTTTTTCTCGCAGTTCCCGAAATGATGATTTTTTAATATGGCAGAGAGAAAGAAAAGCACAAATCATCAGATTTTCATTTTTGAACTCATGTTTTTGTGCAAATCAGGGATACAGTTTCAGGAAAATCATTTTGAATGATGTTGGGTAGAAACTGAATCCAGAAAACTAACTTTTTAGTGAAATTTGGAAACATTGAAGACGACTTATTGAATTGAGAATCGTTCGAACGAATCCTTTTGCTTGTTCGGGGTGATTTCGGGTTTTAAAACTTGAAGAAAATTGAGACCAATGAAATAGTTTCCATTTCTGGAGCCGAAAAGTTGCAGATAAAATAAATGAATTCAGGGTTTGAAATTCGGTATAGTGTTTCATGCGTACATAGGACGACAAATAATAGCTTAACCTGGGTATCGGGAACCAACGTCTTCCGGCTCTTGGGAAATTGCCAATCTGATAAATTTTTAATTGGAAATATCGCAGTGTATACGTGACGTAAATTCGTAGACGTAGTACCTACCAACCGACCGACCAACGAGCCAACTGCGGTCTAGTTTCACCGTTTGCTTGTTCAATCCGTGCTGCACTCATCCTTGTGAAGTTTTTTTTCCCTCTAGACGATCGAGTTTTGCTCCAGAACAGAGAAAATTGCATTGCTATTCAATTCGATTTACGAAGACTGGCTAACATCTAACATCTGTGGATTATGCGAGTAAAAATAAAAAAGTAAAAAAAAAACAAATAAAAATTCTCTATTACTCCTTGAGTATCGTCACGTATTTTCATCCCCGCAATATCGATAACTGTCTCGTTTCAAACCCTCAACAAATCACGTTGAAATATCAAACGACCAGATTTTTACCCGATATTTCATTGTCTGTTTGTTCGTGAGTTTCCTACTCCACTCGATCGTCAAGCGATGCGGTATACATATTTTTTATTTTTTTATTTTTCATAACCAACGGTTCGTTTATTGATTTTTCTCCATCGAGTAGATGAGATATATGAAAATCGAGGGAAAGAAAGTTTTCGTAAAATTTTTTTCATTTTTAATAGACAACCTAGTACCTCTTCTTCTTCTTTTTTATTTTTTTATTTTTTAATTTGTGTCCTTCTTTGTGATAAAGAGTATTTTACCTTAAGAGATATTCACCCCCTTTTCCATCCCCCTGAAGACGAAGCTTTTTCTGAAGAGACAGCTATTTGCGGTTTATGAGTATCTCGCACCTTCTCCGGTATTATCGAGCGTGTGCACTTTGGGAGGAATTTTAATATTCATAACGACGTCAACCCAGACTTCATCCCGCCTATAGTTGAAAGCTCTCTCCATTATTCCCCAATTAAGTTTCGCATATTTTTAAATATAATTATAGGGAGATGGCTGACGCCCAGGTACAGAATGGTTTTCTCATTTTGTTAAATAAAAGCATTAATGCAGGTTGACATAGCAGAAACGTCATACCTCGGAATATCAAGATCCCATCTTGATACAAATCCACGGTCTGCAGTCCATACCGAGATAAATAAAAATAAAAAAAAGCTCAAAAATCAAACGAAAAGAAGAGAAGAAAAGAACGCTGTTTTCGCGTGGGAGTCACATATATGATGGAAACTGAAAAACGATGTAGAGATCAAACAGAAAACTGAACATACGTACGTACAAACGTATTTCTATATCGCAGGATTCTCTCTTTTTCGAACAACTTGCTTTTTAGAAACTAATCGAGGGCGTTGAAAATCCTCCACTATAACCTTATCTAAGATTCCTTACCTTAAGAACCTCTAGTCTAGTTTGAAGTACAAGCTTCTTATCTTATTACACAAAGCCCAATGGTCAATACTCAGTTTTTGATATCTTTCTATTCCTAGATATGTTCAAACATTGAAGAGCTACTCAATTCTTATTACGTTCATAAGAGAGAAATTTTGGAAAAATATGTGCAAAGCTCCTGCCTTACTGTTGCGAAATTTGAAAAATTCAACAGGATATCACTGTTGACTAATATCCTGGTTCAAAATTTGAACAAAATGCCATAGACACTCAGCCTCCATTTTCAATCTTCTATAAAATTGGATAATTCAAGCTAAAGCTCAAATCCTTCACCTATAAATTCATTTTTTGTATTTTCTTTACCTTAAATTTACAAAATCGAGCTTGCAAATGTATTTTTTTACCCCGAGATCTTGCAAAAAGTACCTTTTTTTTTTTTGGTTTTCGTATAAAAATTTCTTTTTCACGCCTACCGCAATTACCAAGCGTGTATTCGCTATCGGGTTGCAGGATTTCCCATTGTCAGATTTTACGTTTGCCAGTACGTGTGCTGCTTTTATAGAAGAGACAATGGCCCAGGGCGCTTAAGAGCGCTCGAGGGCCAGCTTAGCTACTATTTTCATAGTTTTCGGTTACGTTATTTAGATAGGACGATGAGTTTGGGCTTTAAAGCCAACTACCTTCCAGCCGGTCGACTATATACAGCCAGATGTTTGTCCAGGAGATCTGGGTCGGCATACGATAGTAGGCTTAGCAAACTATCATAAATTATCACGCTTCTCATTGTCAGCTTAACACAAACCAAAAATTATCACCTCCACTCCCACGAACTATAACCTACACCCACCGTCTATATCAGAAAGGACTTCTACGTTAATTCAAGGATAATACATCCACTGAATTAAGTTGCATCGATCATCATCTCAAATCTACAGCATATATCGATTTTCCATCATTTCATGCATCAATTTCTCGATATTCAAGTAAGAGCTGACTTGTATCATTTTTTGTTGGTGCAAAATTTTAAGTTCGATACGAAATTTCCAAAATTTCCGGACCTAATTAAATAAATTACTCTTTTCATTCATTTCAAGACGATCTCAATCAGTTCTTCAAAGAAATTTCAAAGATTTCAGAATGAATCTCGCAAAAGTTTTAACAATCCTACTTGATTTGAGGCAATTTCAATTCATTTTCCAAGTTTCAACCAATATTTTATGAATAATTCAGAAATACTTTGGGTTTTTCAGCACGATTTCAAATTATCTTAAAAATCTTCAAGCTCTCGCTTTAATTCTTGGAAAAATATTGGAAAAAAGTAGATAAAGAAAAAGTTCATCGGTATATACATCAAGTAATGAAAGATGGAATAAAAAAAAGGGGAGTTTATATGGATATATTAAAAGAAAAAAAAAACATCGAACTACGATGGTTTGTTTCAAATGTAAAACCGACAATGAGATAGGTTAAAAATCTATCCCTCTATTCATTCGGTTTTCAGACATCCGGATGACTCTACCATCTGCAGAATACCATGTAGCAAAGTTGAGCAAAAGTAGGTATACATCACAACCGGGTAAAGGTTCGTCCCGTCGAAACTTGGCCCATTGAAATGAACGGAAACGGATCTATAAACGCATGCCTCGATTGCGGAAGCGTTTCCGCAATTCGAAAAAGCTTTTGCTGCGAGAAAAAATCAACGAAAATTTATTCAGACATGTGTATCGCATCGTACTACAAGTTTCTCATTAAGAATTTACACATTACTAACTTCGGTATGAAAGCACCAAAAAAATGTCCCTTATCTATCGTTTCACATTTGCAATATACGAAAAAAAATAAATTAAAAAATTGAAAAATTATCATTTCTTCTTAATAAGATCGGGTATCGAGGGACAAAACAACTGGAGCTTTTTTCTCCCCCCCATGTCCCCAGGGTGCTTTAGGGGTGGGTGCGGCGTCGTTTCGTTGTGCGGCAATGACGGCCGCGTTGTTCGCTTCAATGCGACAAAGTGGCAACAGGCACCTGTCAGCGCAACGTAGGTCCCACGGTTTTTGGTTTTCCATGCTTTTAAATAATTCTGTTCGATTTGCAGAGGGTGAAAACAATACGCGAGGGTCTCGCTTCTCCGTAATTCCCTTACGAGGGTAGGAATCAAAAGAAAAAAAAAAAAAAAAACAATACAAGAATATATAGAGCTAAATGAAAAGCGTCCAGAAATGTAACTGTCAAAAAATTCAGCCAATTAAACGTAGGTATTTGATTTTCAAAATGACTGAAAGTTCTGCAATTTCGTTCGACGGTTGTCGACATAGATATATATACGTTTGTTTCTGCAGATAATTTCGTTCTTATTTTGCATTTGTATTTTAAGAAGTTCGAATGAAGACGTAAAAATAGAAATAAAATCTTGGCGTTGTTGGGAAACGAGGAGAATGAGAAAAAGAAAGATTAAAATGAAAGAAAGGGGGGGGGGGGGGAGGGGGGAGAAATTTTCCAGGAGGATGGCGCAGAGAACTGATCACCGAGAATCATCTGAGCGAAATAAACCATTTTTCACGAGCGAGGGATTGGGACGAACGAAGCGAGTGGTAACGAATCGGGATAAAGAAAAAAAAAAAAAAAAACAATTAGAGATACGTAGCCGAAAAATTGTTTTACAGAGAAAAACAGAAAAAGAAACGGCGGGTAAAAAAACAGTTTGCTTATTTTTCACCTCGTCTGCAGGGGGCAACTTATGCATACTTCGCTGCCCTTCATCGCACTTTGCTCTCGGGTGACTAATTAAGAGACTAAGAAAATTAAAAAAAAAAAAAAAGTATATCTTGACCCAGTGGATACAATTATTAAAAAATACGAACTGTATAGCTGAGGAGGTGTATTTCGTATTTTTCAAAATCACCAAGAGAAATTTCTATGTAACCGCAACTTTAATATGAGAGGAAATAATTTTTCCGCTTTAACTGCATCTGCTGTGTGAATATAGGACTAAAAAAATAAAGCTCAAATAGCGCCAAAACGTATATTTAAGATTTCAGAGCAGCTGGAGCATCGTATATCTGCAGTAGAATCCGATTGCCTCTGTTTGGATTACGGCCAAGGGTTTCCGGGCTAGGGAAAGGCAGTAGGCGAACGATTGAAATGAAATTTTATGTACTGAAAAAAAAATTAATAAATAAAAATTATATATATATATATATATATATATATTAAACATCACCTTCAGGGAACCAGAAATTGAAATACATATACCTCTATACTCTTGGCGTTGAAATGGCCACGATCAATACAACATTCACTTCATTTACCTAGTTTTGTTGGTTTATTTGTTCATTTTTTCTTTTTTAGAAAACATTTTAAACCATCTCACCGCGTCAACTTTTACATTTTTACCGAAATTCAGCTGATGTCTTAAGTGTCTTTAGTGCACATTTGATCTAAATGAAAATATTAGATTTCGGTTTGAAGTGTTCCAGTTTATTTTAACGACGACGTCAGATATCTTGGTACCCTGCAGGACTTCAACTGATTCAGTTCAATATTGTTCATGATTTTGTTTCGTTGAATCCAACCGACGTTTGATGTGTTTGAGTAAATTTTATCGAGGGTTTGGATGGTTCTATCTAATTAAAATTAACATTTTTAGGTTAGTCAGTACGTTTTAGTCACCATCATCAACATACATGTATACCAATACATCGTATCGCGACACTTGTAGTATGATGATAAATTGAACAAGTCTAATTTGACGATAATCCATCAAACGAAATTCACATGGATATTTGTTGAAGCTTTGTAAAAGTAACCGTTATCAATGACAACGGAAAATTCAATTCATTTACACCGAACAAATAAATAAACTTGACAAGAGGTAAAGGCAGATTATTAAATGAAATCCTGATAATTTCCTGAAGCTAGGAAATAAATATTCTCGGAGTTCATATATTCGTAATCAGTCATTATAGCAAAATCTGTCTACAAAAATTATCCGCGGGGCAAATTGAGGTTTATACTCAATTCAAAGGCTGTATACATTTTACCAAAGAATCTATCCATTTGGATTCCCATATCTATAAGCTATAACTATACAACCAACCCACGCAATGCTCAAGTTCTATGCAAACATACGTGACATTAAATTGAGTACGTATACAGGGGTGGGGAAGGGGTGGCAGCTGTAGGAAAGCACGAAGGCTCAAATCGAGGGATGATTAATATATTTAAGCTCGAAAGCCACCCCCGTATAGCTGCGGAGCGTAAAGCCACCACGTAAATACTCTTCCGTGCAGGTGTACGTCATTATATGTATACATAGGTTATATGTGATACAATGCGTTAATCAATCGGCTATATTGGTTCCGGGCGAATTTACCTGCAGTGAAAAAAAAAAAAAAAAAAAAAAAAAAACAGCGTAGTTGATGAATATCCGGTTGCAGGTTCTTCAAATCACATTCATCAATTCAAATTTTTCCCGGTTACCCGCGGGGAGGATTGTTTACAGACCGGAAATTCGAATTTTGAATGTTTATGTAAAAAAAAAAAATAAATCATAAATCTGTGCGATGAGAAAATGGAAATCAATGTTATATTCTGGTTTTTTTCTTTAGTTTTTATTATTATTTTATTTTTTTTCAATTTCATTCGCTCTTCTTTGATTCTATTATTATTCCCCTTTCACCCCTCTCAAGGCTATCCTATTGCCTAGCCTATCTTGACCTTTTCTGGCCAGCCATATAATACCTACTCAAAAAAATACCGAGAAAAAATTCATCCTCTCGATCGTATCCCCTGACGCCAAACTGTTCAAGAAGCGATAAGAGATAGCTTGCAGTATTTTATCTGGGTTATCGACTCCCTGTCAAAATCTAGCCGATATGAAACCTATACGTAAGCTTATCATAGAGAAGAGAAGAGAAATAAAAAAAAAAAAAAAAAAAGATTGAATATCTCGTTGTTTCCAATGAAACTAATCATCTCAAATAAGTTTTAGTCATTTTTCATATTCTCGGCATTCGTCAGGTTTTTAGTGTAATTTTCAAATCAGAGAGTAAAAGTTCACAGACGTCTGACTATAGGGGAAACTGAACAAAAAATTAAAAAAAAAAAAACTACTTGAACAGCAAACACTCTCACGAGAGAGATGAAATAATTTTTTGATACTCTCGCAGCGTTCGAAAAGTTTTTTCAAAATTAAAATGTATGAAAAATTTGGTCTTGCGGAGGTGTACAAAATACTAAAATAGATGGAACTGTACGAGGAGAGCGAAGTAAGCGTATTTTTTTTTTTTTTTTTTTTTTCATATCCTTCTTTCTGAAAATTATCATTTTAACGGATCCGTGCCGTTGCGAGCGGTCGTCCTGACACCGGGACCGTGAATATTTCAATCTTTATTTTACGGTGACGGGGGCTCTGCTGATCCCAGCAAACCCTGAACACAAAGGGAATAACGAATAGGAGGTGTAACGGTCGCTAGAGGCGTCGATAATCCACCTTCGAGATACCAAAGAAGAGCTTCGAGCTTCGAGCTTCGAGCTGCGGGGTTCGAGGTTCGCGCGAAATCGCGAATGACAAGTTACCGATCGATATTTGGCTCGGATAAAGAAAGGGTCAGATCCTGAATGCAATTAGGGTATAAGAAAAAAAAAGTTCTGGGAAGAGTTGGAATCTTCCGTGCAGGAAAACGGAAACGAGGATTCCATCGGCAACGATTGCGTGGTGCGGGAATTAAAGGAAAGAAAACGGATCAGACAAGGACAGATACTATAGGCTGCATGATCGAGAATCGTTGGTTATCGATATAGTCTCGAATTAATCAGCGCCGATACCGGAAGTATTTTCAATTCTACTTTCCTGAAGCTACCCTCAAGAGATTTGAAAATCAAGAGGAGCAATGGTTCGATTGCTTTATAGAAAGCTATAAGAACTCTTCGACCTACCAGTTCAGAGAAAGAACTTGGAATGTATACGTATATATATATAGTCAGATGAAAAAAAAATCTTCGAGGTAAAATGAACTGTTTGAACTTTAAATTATACCCCCCCAAGTTACACAGCAGCTCCAAGAGTGGAAGGCTAAGGCACTGATCAATTACTCCGAAGAAATTGGAAAATACTCTATCACGGTGGTGATATTCTCGCCCTGTGCCTCTCGGCTTTTTGGATCTTTGAATTTTTGAAAATATTTACACTGATGTTTTGATGGAAAGTTACAAAATAGTTTGTTTCATTAATGGAATTATATCATTTTGGAAAACTTGACTTACGTTTCTCAAGCTGCATACCGAGAAATCAATTCAATTCAATTCAATTCGAAGACTCAACAATTGTAATGGAAAAAATGTACATCTGAAAATTAGTCAAGAGCCTCCGAATCAGAATTTTCCTTTCCTTCGCAGTTAGCGAACTTTTCAATTAAAAAATTAGGGGCTGATTTTTTGGTTTCAACTTGGAGAAAGTTATACCTCTTCTGTATAGAATCGCAGCTATAATAAATGGTATCAGAAATAATTGGTAAATGGTTAAAAAATTGGCAATTCATCGTTTCAAAATCGGTTGTGACAATTTTTTTACAAATGTCAATGATGATAATGGGCATTTAATTAAGAACGTGTTTCGAAAATGGATTTGGCTATTACTGGTAAGCCGAAAAATGTTAAATGGAAAATTTGATTGTGGTCTATAGATTCGATATGACGATTGAATGGGGCGCGTGGGATGTGGAATTGGGTATTTAAGCACAAAGTGAAGAGAGTGGTGGGCAAGTAAAACGGCAACATCTAAGGGAACAACGGGAAGAGAAGAGATCTAATGGGTGGTCGGGGTTATACCAGGGTCCTTTATCGAGTTAGCGAACCGATTGTCGGGTATAGCCTTGTCGATAATCGAATGAACCTGGTAAAATCACGCTTCTCCTCTTCCGGTACCCCAACCCGGACTAATATCCTCTGTTGTGTGTTTAAACACAGCACTTACGCCGGAAAGTACCACGTGGGAAAGACCAAGACGATGGTGATGGCAATGGCAATGGCAATGGCACTAGGCGATAGCAACGCTGACGATGGGGATGGCAAAGGGTTGGTGGGCTTCTGAATTATCTCAAAGGCCAAATTCTCACCCCCTGACAAATCGATATCCCGGACCTCCTCCAGAATATCGTGAAACCTTCTTGAGCCCTGACTGATTGTGGATAACCGCGGATGCTGGATTAAGAACGACTTTTCGAAAGCGAGAAAAAAAGGGCTGACTTATACGAGAAATCGAGGTGCGGAGGAAGAGAAGGAAGATCATTCAGTGGGATCAAAAGGAGACGCTGGAAAATCTGACCAATAACAAAAAAAAAAAAAAAACCATAAAGAAATCAGAAATTCAGACAATTTCTACACAGTTTCTTTTCAAAAAGAGTCAAAAACGGTAATTTTTTGAAAAGGAAAAGGAGTTCCGAAATTTCTGCGGAATCGAATCCGGTTGATACTGACTCAAAGAATTCAAAAAAAAATTATCAAAATACCGTGCGAGGCATAGAGGGGCTTGAAAATGGTACTTTTTGGGGGATTTCTTCGAAACTAGGCATGATATGGATACAAAACTTGAATGTATCTGAAAAATAGTAGAAAAATCTGCAAGCTCAAAAATTTCGGCAAAAAACAAAAGGTATGGAATATTTTCAACCCACTGAAAAAGGGTAAAAAAAATTCTCACGTGGTTAGACCTCGAGCTTTTTCACGCTGTAGGTATAGCGATTCGAAAAATCAAATACTGCGAATAGCAAGAAGCTCATTGAACAAAGAGAAGGTGTTAAAGAACAGTGAATATCGTAAAAACACGTAAATTCATGATAATTGTCGCAGCTTGGCTTTCTGAGCAAACAATTTTCGCCGAGGTTATCTTAGGTCTGTATTTGCTCATTTACCAGGCAAACAAATGGCGATATAAAAACGGTACAAAAAACGAGACGAAGCGAATCCGACTCTCGAGACTCGTCATTACTCGTTAGACGGTGTTAGTTCGTGATTTTAAATTGTTATGTGGGACTAGATTGTCGGAGACATTTCTGCTCGAATTGTAGTAAAACTCCAATGGCCTGTGTATGCTTTAGCTGGGCGTTGGTCGGGAACTTAGGAGTTAGGAGATGAGGGTTGGGATGCTGGGGTGGCGATGTCTGCAGACCTGAAAAGCGAGCTCTTAATCTCAATTTAATAAATTGCCACGACAGAAAAAACTCGACCTCAGCGATTCTAGTCATTTTTGCCAAGAAAAAAAAAAAAAAAAAAAAAAAAACCCCCAAAAAAAAGATTCATTCACATCTCACGTGGGTATAGAAACGTGCACGAAAAAAAATTTTATCTAATGTATCAAGTAAAGACTCGCTACTGGAATTGAAAATTTTAAACTTTTTTTAGATAGAAATTTACATTTCGTTCGAATCATTTCAGTGCTGTTCAAAACTGGCGATTCCTCTCTCTGTAAAATTGATTGAATATTGATTTTCCATCGTCTAGCTAGCGGGTATATTTCGAAATGTTAAGTTCAACATCATGAACCAGCTAAAAGATTATCCGGAAAATCGTTGATGGATAGATCGACGACGATGGGGTCTGTTTCTTTTCTTCGCTAAAGGGTTAACCTTGTACCATGTCCTTAGATCAGCCATTGAGTTTATTTGGCCAGGGGTGAAAATAAGAGGTGAATTGACTGACGGCTACCAGATCATGGCGCATAGTCCAAGAGGAGAGTATAGAAGTACAGGACTAATTGCAAACGGAAAGAGTAAAAATACTGATTGTGATTGGCGTTGGGCCTTTTTGTGCTACACTTATACATTTAAGCAACTATCTAATACTTCGCAACGAATTTCCGAGTACAGGATCCAGTCGGAAGTAAAAGTTTTGCTACTTAATTAAGCAGATGACATCCATCAAGGAATTTACTTCCTTGGGAGATAAAAGCACACTTTACTGTGAGTACGCGTCGTGTTGGTGCAGACAGAATCAGAAAAAAAAGTAATTCATAGTCATGGGATTTTTTATTATTCCATTCGTGCCTATGAATATGCATGGGGGTTGAAGCTGTAGCTGTGAATCACCTGAAAAATTGATAAATAGTTTCATTGATTTCGGAGAAATTTTCTGAACAGTAAATAGACGTTTTTCACATTTTTTCGTCGGTCTAAAACGATCTACTATGTGAATGTTCTTAGAATATTAGTCGTTGGTAGGGAATTAAAAATACTAGGAGCACCGGTGAATGCTCGTAAATAATATTTATCTAATGTAATAACCCGGAGGACGTAGCTCGTGATTAATTATCAATAAAAATGTACTATAAGCGTCGAAAGTAAATAAGAATGTATAGATATTACATTAAACGTAAGAGCCTACAAAAAAAGGGTGGCTAATATCGAACAAATTGATACTGTGTAAAAAATATCTTGAAAATTTCTTGACTCTAGAACTCAAGCCCCTAGCACCTACAATTAATAAAGCTTCGTCCAAATAAGCTTGAGGTAAAAGTTTGAAGAAATTCCAGCCCTCTCTGCACCGGAAAACTGGAATCCATATTAATCGAAGTGACTGACAAAGTGAGGGATAGAAGATTTCTCACACATAACAAAAAAATATAGATGAACAATAAATTTCAATTATTTATATTTTTTGTTCGAGATCAGTCGTCTAGTTACTAGTATGCACAGACATGGCTGCAGTTTTAAAACCAATTGAAATTGAATTTCACTCAAACCCCGCGATGGACGTGGGTGGATTTTGAAATGCCCGTTATTTTCATGCTGTTTTTTCGAAAATCCCAAAGGACTAAACTCCGGCCAAAACGGGAACCGTTAATCAACTATAAAAATCTGGAATACGTAAATAATTTGATAAAAGAAAATTAGCGTAGGTATCCTGCAGTTGAGAAGTTCCCGGGGTTTTAGCAGCAGCTGGTACCGAAAATCTCTCTACTAAAAATGAACAGATACATGTACCAAAGATTATCCCACAGATAACAATGCCTTGTTTTATTTTATTCCATAGAATCTCGTATATATCCATTTTATCGGATTTTTTTTTTTTTTTTTTATAAGTTTTTAGTTTTCGCTTGGGAGCTTTTCACCGTGACAGGGGTGAATCGCGTGACGTTGTACTCGTGCCAGTTGATCACCGAGAATGCTCTAGAAGATAGGTACATAGGTACCTACTATTATATACATATATTTACCCATATAGTTAGGTATATACCTACCTACCTACCTGCATATGTATAAGTAAACGTATGTACATACATACATATATTATATGTACATATAATAATATATGTACATATGTACATGTATTGTATATGGATGCGTGGCGAGTGAACCGGGTATAAAACGTATAAAAGATACACGTCGATAGTCCGGTTGAACAGACTCGAATACGCGGGACAATACGCAAAGCTTTGTATATATATATATATATATAGGTAAATGTACCTATATACTGATACCTATATGTACCTACCAACCCACCTTCGATCGAGTGCCGCTTGAAATATTCCCTCTGCACGAGAGACGAGTTCTAGATACTCGGCGTTTAAGGTCGAACATCCATAAAACGTAATCACAGACGATCCTAATGACATCTATAAACGAGGGATGGCAAATAAAGTAAGATACATGTGCTGAGAATCGTGGACGAGCATTAGATCCGCTCTAAATGAGCGTCAGAGCCGTTTTTAGAATCTTGAAAAAAATTTAAAAAAATTTTTTCTCACAGATTTCGAGCCTAAAAAAGTTCTTCAAATCACCATAACTGATGTCCCATGTTCTCCAGACGTGTTCACGGTGATTTCAAGTCCTATTTCTATTTTCTATTTTGATTTTCATCGCCTCGGACTTCCAATTAGGAATTAGCAATATTCAAGAATCCCAGTGAACAGTGGGCTGAAAAATTTCAAATGATCTGAGCCTACGTATGTATTTCGTTTTGCGTCAGTATATAGACTAACTTTTTCTGGGAATGGCCACATTTTCAAAGTGTTCTAGGCTGATAAAAGAATCGAAAATAATTCCAAGTCTTTTTTTGAAGTGTCTAGTAAATTATCCGAAGATGGACATAGTCGAAAGTTTGACACGTTTATTAATAGAAAATACTAATCAAGGCAAAAATTCGCAAAAAATGCAATTTTCTTTAAAATCGACTGTTTTCTGAAAGACATGGTGTACGGAAGGAGGGTTCAGTCCAAAAAATGTTTCAATTTCTTTTGCAAACTCGAAAGCGTTCAACAATTTAAATTTCCGAAAAAAAATATTTCGAATTTATTTACCCTAAAAATGTGGACGGAATTTTGTTTTCCAGATGCGAACGAAGGGGGTTAGGTTAGGTTAGGTTAGGTTGGGAAGTATATGTAGAGAAATAAGCCGTCGTCGACATGGAGGGTAAAATATCTGGATCCATAAAGGTATAAAGTTGTAGATAAATCATCGAAATCGTTATTTGTCCCGCTGAGCGGTCAGATCCCGGAGAATCGTATTTATCGAAAAATTCAAAGATCGAAGATCGTACGCGGTATAGTGAATCATTTTAATGTTGAAAAACAAGCGCCAAAACGTCTCGTAGAAAAATACCATATCTATATTATACATATACAATATATAAACCTAAAACTTGTACGACGCCAATCAGACACACGCTTCTCCGCCTCGGGACTTGGAACTCGATAGTCGATACACCGATATATAAATATATATCTATAGATATACATATGTATATATATACTATACGATACCAACGGGCTTCCGCTCATATCCGGCTTTCATTTTCCTCTCGCCGAGATATCATTCTGATCGTTTTTCACCCTGCCCGTCTGGAAAGATGGAAGCTTTTGTCGACTTGGAAAATATAATACAATCCTCACTTTCCTAGCTGCTCTCCTTGCTCCCCTGGATTAAACCTCGTTTTTAAACTTCACTCTATTATACCATAGTGTAAAACCAAAAGTTAGAATTCTCGGAATTCGAATAGAGCTTGCGACTCGAATTCTACCTGCCTCAGAAATTTCATTCGAGAAAAAAAAATCAAAAAAACAAAAAATCGAGAAATAAAGAGGGAATTTGCGGCTAAAATGTACAAAAAAAAAACGGGAAAATAGAGATAATGGGTAGAATTAAGCCGGGAATACCCTAGGCGAACTGAAGCCCCGAGAGCTCAAATGGATTTACAAATGCGGTGAGTTAAACGCGTGCTTCGGATTTTTCGGATCAATTTTTAGCTAGCGGTGGTCCAACCGCAGGGACCACAAATCGAAGCGGTTTAAGCTCGATTGTTTTTTTGTTTTTTTTTTTTCCTTTTTTTTCATCAGAACCCTTAAATTCTCAACAACAAAAAAAATGAAAATGAATCATAAATTCTCAACAGGGGAAGCTTTTTAATGTGGATAGAAAAACCAATTGACCTCTCGCAAGCTATCGCATGTATTTTAGGTTCGCAGCTGTTTCAAAGAGACTTTTGCTCGTTCATTTTTTCCAAAATTAGCAAAACCAACGAAAAAAAAAAAGGATTCAATGAATCTTCAGTTCCAAATTTGAAAAAAATTTCGAGTTTGGAAAATATTTCAGATGATTTCACGTGATTTTGTGGCGTTTCACAATTAAATTTCACAGGACTTTATACAGTTCCAACAATTTCCAATGATCTCGAAGGTTTCAATTGATTCCGCGCGATTTCACAAGTTTTCCAAAATTTCGATCAACCAAAAAGTATTTCAAAGATTTTGACAAAGCGTTTAGATCAGATTGAACATTGATTGACCCGTGGGTTGAACCGAACTTTACCAGAAAATCTGATAGATGAGAAAGATGAAAAAAAAAAAACAATTGGAAAAGAAGTATATAAGATAGAATTCGAAAAAGTGATAGATTCCAAGGATCGCTGGACACTCCGAGAAATAATCGGTTTTCGAGAAGAAATTACGTTTGTAGTACGTGGGTGAGCTTTGCCAAAGCGTCAAAAGTAAGGAATGAATAAGGGCGGAAAAAAGGGGTTAGAAAAAAACAAAAAAAAAAACGTGGAGAGAAAGCGAGTAACAGGGGGTGTAAGAAGAGCAGACGTTATTCTCGGCATGCAAATTTATTGAAATGAATTCTCAGCCGTAGCTTGAGACTATCGTAATGCTCTTTCCGAGTGTCGGACGAGTCGGGAGGTTCATGGGGGGGAGGGGGGGGGGGAGGGGGGGGGGGGGAGGATCGAGGGATTTAAAAGGAACAGAAATACCCTAACCTACCCTGAAGGAGTAACAGCTTCTTTGTCTTCGAAAACCTTATTTTCACTTTTTTTCCTTGTCTTTTTTCTTTCCCTTACACTTATTCTATTTCTTTACTTATTTTTATTTTTTATAATTTTTTTTTTTTCTGTTTTTCTGTCCTTCACTGTTTTATTTCCACCCACGTATACGAGAGTCCAGAGCCCGGAGACCACTCTTAAAGTAGCCAGTCGGGCACCTTACCTTACCTCTCACCTCACTTCGCCCCCCCCCCCCCCCCCCCCCTCCCCCCCAAACCTAAGAAATTTTCTCCCGAGTTAATTTACCTCTCCAGCAGGTTGAGTGATATCCCCAGAGCGAGTATTTACATTTTACTCTCTCCGCACTCGGATCCCGTAGGAAAAAAGAACCTGCCCCCCTCGAAAACCCGAAAAAGAAAAAGAAGAAAAAAAAAGGGGGAGAAAAAGAAGGAGCAATACATACATATATATATTATACGAGTATATATAATATACGAAGAGTGAAAGAGAGGAAACCTGGGGAAGCCCACAACCCGAATTGTTCCTGCAATATGAAGGAGTTCGCAAGTTCCCGGCTCACTTTACAGGCCAAGGTCGTTCCTTATACAGGATAACAGTAGAAATAAAAGAGCTGGTGAGTTTCCGCCTTAAATAATGGGACAGTGATGACGAAACGTGAGTTTTCTTCCCTTTTTTTTCGTGCTTTATTTTTAATTTTTTTTTTTTCTCACAAGTTATTCCTTCTCGCCTTGATCTTCCTTTCTTTTTTCTACCACATTTTTTTTTCTTTTCTTTTTTTTTTTTAGTTGAATTCCAGGCCACAAGCTATTTCGCTTTCTAACACGCCGGGTATATAACTTTCCTTCGAGAAGAAAACGCGGATTTTATTAGGGAGGCCCCGTTGCGGCCACCATCTTCATCCCCCTATACCCCCCACCGATTTGAACGAGGGTGAAAACTTTACCGTTCGGAGACAAGAACCGTTTGCATTATAGCTAGGATTCTATTCCTGTGCCTCTTTGTTTTATCCCTTAGGAGATTTGGGAATATACTATAGGTATAGTCCTTACTTGACGGAATCCTGCGAAGACGAGTGGCTAACGGATGGATAACTTATATGTACTTTGACAGTAGATCAAATATATCGAGAGTAGTGAAACGCAGGATTTGAAGAAGTTCATTTCGCTGCAGAGAATCATAGATTAGTATTAGAAAAATGTATTATTTCAAACAACAATGGAAAAGAAAATTAATAAGATTCCTATGATAAGGTCGAGCTTAACAATTCTTATCAAAATAATCCGGGAAATTGTTGAAGTTGGACTTTTAACGGATCCCTACGTATTGGGATCCAGAAAATCCCATTCTATGGATCTTGTAATTTTTTATTTTTTTTTTTTAATAATATTTCGACAACCAATACTAAATGGAATTCGATGATTTTAGTATCGATCGATACGGTTTATCATCACATAAAACTGGTCAGACTTTGAATTTGATCGATTCCGTAATTCTCGAGTTATTCGAAGAACAAAATGTAGAAAAAAAGGAAATTTAATTTATGATTTTTCGAACGATCTTAGTTTCGAAAGACAAGATTTGCTTCAACTTGAATCTGATTTAGATTTCCTGTGAATCGATTAAGTGAAAGAACTCATTTTTTATCTACTTTTTTATCTGCCAAATTATCTACTTTTTTTTTCTTAACATTGAATTCATTCATGTTCAACTTATTGTTAGTGTTAAATTATGGAATGCATATTGCACTCGACTCTCGAGTTGCGGATGATTTCCCATTATTCATAAATGGGAAACAGGGTCGTGCACTCTTTATGTAAATGATATTTCTCGGTCGATGGGTTTTGGCGTCTGTTTTTGAGATGAAATTCTTCATTTAATGACAGGGTTCTCGTTGCCTTACTTGTCCCGAGCGAATAAGACGATGGCTTCCACTTCCTCTTCGCGTCTAATCGCATCAGAGCAGCGTTAAAACAATTTATATCCTTGGCCAGAGGGCCGAAACCCTATCTTCTCCAAGGTCTTCATCCCCTTCGAGGAACCAACCCCTAACCTTAATTCAGGGATTACACCTCTCGGGTGCCAAGACTCGATTTGTATTTTAATTTCAACTCCGAGGAAATGAATAATTATTATTCAAATTTCCATCCGAGTCCAGAGACCTATTCCCACTCTATTACCTTCTGTCATCCTCTGGTGCACCCAGTACTGGACTTCACTTTTGAAAACGATCATCAGAGATATTTACACGTCGCAATTATTTATTATAAAAATTGATAATATCATCACATTTACTCACGAAAATATTTGAATTGAAAAAATCAGTTATAGAAAAATATCGGTAAAGTTTTGAAAAGAAAGAAAACCTACTATTGTAGAAATTGAGATGAAATCTGTTTGAAGAAAGTTAGTTGTTAAGAAAAAAGAAAAGAAAAACTGAATAAGTTGTTTGATCGATTGATTCATCCGTTCATTCGTATTTTTTTCTTATTTTTTTTTTCCCTGATTTTTTGCTCCAGGGAAAAGCCGAAGGGCGAATATCGTTTCGTTGGTTCGATGACGGAGGATGGTTGTGAAAATTTGAACAATGTAATCGGGAAGGTTCCTTAGGGAATTCCAACCTCCCCATCATCCAGCTCATTTTTCCTTTGCTTTTAGTCGTACCTACTTCTTCAGTTTATTTCTTTTCATTGATTATCCGACACCGTCTATAAGAAGTAAATAAATCCTTAATTAACGCCTGCGAATCTTATACCTTATACCCACCCTGCGCGGTTACGAGTTCGAGTGATCTTCGGCAAACTGTTTCAACCACCACTGAAAGGCCGCCCCTCGAACCAATTCGTCCGGAAATAAATAAATAAATATATCGAGGGCCTGAGGTAAGTTAGGGTGGATATTTTTTACCAACTCTTCAAGATCAAGGGGTGGATCAATGATATATATATAATCGAGGGGACCGGTGAAGTTTGGATTTGTTAAATTAGTTTAATTTAATTTTTTTTTTTTTCAACCCTGACTTCTGGAGTTGTTGTAAAAAAAAATTTGTAGATGACGCTGTTTGAGTTTAAGTTTCGGAAACTAATTTCACGTAATTGATTATTGAATATAACCTATTGCAGTCCAAGAGTGGAGAAGACGCTAATTGTAAGTCCTGTTGCGATTCAACTCAACCAATATCCGGTTAGTTCAGAGGACACATCTTCGTCTTTTGGTGTATAGAAAATTGATGGAAAATAATAATTAATCGTATACGAAATATGATCGATTTTTGTGAATTTCAATAGCAAATTTTTCACTCATTTGCAATTAAGAACTCGGCGAAGAAATTTTCCTTGCTTTTTCCTCTGCGTGCAAAAATCAAAGATATGCTGCTTTTCGGATGCAATGAGACCTCGAGAGATTAAATTCCGGATCTACTTTGGTTTTCAAAACGTAGAAAAAAAAAATAAGAATCGTGAAAAAGAACCATTCTAAAAGTTAATTTTCGACTGCATACTATCTGCGCAAGCATACTGTAATAAATTTTGACACTATAATGTGTGCGAGGGGATGCGATAGTGGTTAAGGTTGATCAAAAGTTTCAACCCCTACGTTTTTTTGGAAGTGAAAAACGCGTAACAAAGTCAATCTGTTTATTATAGACGGAGCTTTTAGAGGAATTGAATGATCGCTGGGGTAACGGGTAAATTTTTACTTTATTTTTTACTTATTTTTTTTTTTTATATATTATATACGGAGTCACCCCATTCGTGCTTCCAGATTCCAACTACCCTTCTTTTTCCTGCGAAGAATCCTGTCTATGTATATATATATATATGTATAACGTATAGCACGTGACGTGACAGGCTTACGCGAATCAAGTTATCTGAATAATTAATCGAGTTATACATCGTCACGACCACCACCCGATGCGATACCACGAGAGTATGGGGAACCGACGTTGAGTGCGTACGATTTACCCCGACGATAAAGGTAAAAGCTCTTGAAGAAGGGACGAATCAAATTCCCAACACCACGAGTCAAAGTTACATCTCTCTCGCATTCTTTCTTCTTTTTTTCTGTTTTTTTTTTTTTTTGTTTTTTTTTTTTTGAGGTTTTTTTTTCGTCTTTGTCGTTTCCTTTCTTTTGAGGGAGGCAGTTTGTTCTCTGCCTTTCCTCAGAGACTTGGGGTATAAGTAGATACGAAAGGGAAAGAGCTCAAAAATTGATCTTTCGAGAATTCGGACTAGAGGAGTTTCGGTTAAAAGGTCAAAAACGTACGTCATCGTACTGAATATTTTATCATCAGGCTCAACGGGCTTTCAGGTCGATCGTTAAACACGCGTCACATAAGAGAAACCAAGAGTGCGAGGGCGGTAAAGACATACGGACACTCTTTTTGTCAAAAAAATATAAAACAGAAACGACAATCATGACTGTACTAATGATTTCGAAAAGATAATCTAATTTTCGAGAGGAAAAATCATCTGATTATGAAAATCCGGAGCAAATCGCTCGAGATGATATTAACCAAAAATTCGGAGAGACGAAACTCAATATTTGTGGCTTGAGGAGAATTTTGAAAAACAGCCAAGCCCATTGGATTTCGCGGAAGGCTTTTCATATCGTGATTATTGAACTTTGGAGTAAAAACTCTTTTATCTGATTTTTTCATAAATTTTTAAGAGACTTATCTCAGCTTTTGAGAATACTCTGTTATTTTGATGAAATAATCAGTGAAAGTTCTCCACCCGCTTACGGGGGGGTGCATAATTTTTTTTTCTCTAAGGAACATGGACCTCGTCGGGGGTAAGGAAATCGTCCTTTTTTTTTCCACCATCCCTTATACAGCTCAGCCACGCCCATGACTACGAGTACTGAAGAAGAATAAGAAAAACTCACGTCCCAGTGCTCTGGGAAACGAAAGAAATAATGAAATGTGTCACTTTAATGAAGGTGCATGCCCCTACCTACAGATATATCGTCAACCAAGTCTGAGTTGTAAAAATGTTGTTCAGTCGGTAATTCCCATGGGAGCTTCTCGGTTCGAGAGATTATACACTTTAAAAATTAGAAATGATAAGAAGTAAAAAAAATGCATGTAATTTGACAAATCTGAAATAAACTAATAACGATTCGTCAGCTCCGCCATATTTTTTTCCTCGAACTTTCATTTCGTTACTTTCTTCCATTTTTCGTTCTCTCTCTCTCTCTCTCTCTCTCTCTCTCTCTCTCTCTCTCTTTAATTCATACGAATTTACCAGATATTCAAAATGAGGCTTGAAACTTTTTATTCTTGTTTCTCGGCTCATCTCTTTCCCAGATCTCCTTCCTCGTCTGCACGTAGAGCCTATAATTTTGTCCGTTTGTTTGAGGGGTAGAAAAAAAAAATTGTATTTTATTTTTCCTTCTCTTTCTTGGCTTCTTCTTCTTCATCTTTCCTTCCTCTTCGTCATTTCCTTCTTCTTTATTTTTCCTCTCTCTCTCTCTCTCTTTATTTCTTATCTCACGAGTTTGCCTAAGTTTAGCTCGCCAGCTCCTGCCTCCCGCGCCGCGTTGTACTTTCCGATAGATAACTGTGATACACCGTCCTACGGGAAAATATTGCTAAACTGTAGAGATAAAAAGTAAAATATCGTCGTGTGTACCACTTACTTCGAAAACCTCTCCTCGTTCCCAGAAGCTTTAAATTATTATCGGGGCCAAACGACTTCTGATTTTTACCAAAGAAAACGCGACCAAATCATACCCCACAGATACACATCGGCCTCACGTTCTTCGCCGTACCTATAATATATATACTCACTACCCGAAACTTTTTTCGTTTCGCATTTCAATGCTCAAAATACTTGACAAAGTATATTCAAAAATGAAAAAAAAAAAAAAAAGAAAAAAAAGGGAAATAATTCAGCTGTCCACGTATTGGACCAAACTTTTAACTTCTTGACTAGATTTTTCTGGCGCTGAGATCGATTGATTCATAAATTTACTCAAATTTGAATTGAATCAAATTCTATCGATTGATACGAAGATCGTCAAAATCCATTGACTTGAATTCAAGAACTGTTGAATCGAAATGAAATAAAATTTGTGGGGGATGTTTTTTTTTTTTTTTTTTTTGATGATCTTGAAGCAAATAATATTTAATTTGCACAATGATAAATCTTGATGAATAATTTCTCAACGCAATATGTCACAAGAGGGTTCAGGGCGTGCAGTATATATGTCTGAGTCAAAATGAGCGGCACGAAATGTGGTGAGTATATAGTAGATATTCAGGGGTAGGACTATAATACGTATAGTCAGGAAGAAACTTCGAAGGTTTAAGGGATGGGGAAGGAGGGGGGGGGGGGGGGTGGAAATGGTAGAAGCTACTTGGCGTATGTTTATTTGCTTAGTAGCTGTCGCAGCTTACGATGACAGGTTGCGTTTAATATTTGCATTTTCCAGTGCACCCTTGTTCGACCCCAATTCCCCTGCAGGAACTAGGCGAAGCGCGTTTCGAGTTTCGCCAAGAGTCTGGAAACCTGTCGCCCCGAGCTGTTCGCGCTTTTCCTTATTGCGAAGGAAAATTGTTCCAGCAAAATTGATAGAAAAAAACAACAAAAAAAAAAACAAGTACCTACCTAGAAAAAATAGGAAAATGCTATCTAGGTTTCTATATGCTACTTGACCCCGCTGACCAAAAAAATAAATGGAATAAATAAAAAAAAATGGCTGTTTTAGGAATTCGTTGAGTAAATTCATAAGTCTTGGTGTATAATAAGAAAAAAAGAAATAAAAAATACGATCCACCAGGACAATGTGTTTCGCGGATTTCTATAGGGAACACGCATAGATATATACATAGATAGACATATATAGATCTTAGATGGGATTCTCGTTTCTATATATATATATATACGGATAGTATAAGTCGCACATTGGAACAAAGTAGGGAATGCTTTTAGCGGGAGGCTCGCCTATATGTAAATGTAGCCATTTGTCTGCACGCGGACCTATAAGAAAGATAAAGTGAAACCACTTGATGTATACGTTTCGGTATACGCCTTACATTTGTTGTCTTTGGCCCTTTCGACGACCCCCATTCCGACAACCCCATAAGTTAACAATTTTCACAAGTTAAGCCTAGGTTACGCATTCTTGTAAAGGTCAAACAGCCCTGAATCTTATCCTCGACTTGCAGAACTCAAAAAAAAAAAAAACAAAAAAAAAAAAAAACATATACTCGGATTTGGTATTCAAAATTGTTGAATAACCTGAAGATGAAACAATTTCCTGTATTTATTTTCACAATTTTTGATTCCACTGAATTTTATTCAACAATATCTTTCCTCTATTTCGGAGATTTTTCTTTGGGAAATATAACGAGATTTCAAAAGCTATATACCTATACCCTAGCCGGGATTCATCCCCCAAAGCGATTTCTGACGGTTCTATTCTTTCAGACCGATCGTATGGCTTGCGGTATAATCAACGAAGGATGGAGCCACGGAATAGAAATCAACGCATCAACTTTCCCGGCACGAATTGCGATCGGTTTTTCTATTGAATCGTCGTAATAATTACATATATACATAGGTATACCTACATATAGACGCCTGCGGACAGATGAGTATGCTTAGAAAAAATTTATTGCAAGTCTCTCGCGACCTATCTCTGGAAAAGAAGAGTTCGATGGATGGATAGATAGATAGATAGATAAAATCGAGGAAAGGTATACATATATAACATGGAAAGAAAAATAGAAAGAGAAATACGAAACAAAGACGCAGACCGAATACGTGCTCCCCATTCGAGATTATTCCCCCGTAGCTGATATACAGAAAAGATGAATACAGTGATGGCTACAACTCGAAAAATATCATCGAACGACCCGACAAACATTTCTCGGACAAATTTTTTTTCCACAATTTTCTAAATTCGAATATAGTAGATTATTGCAGCCTTTCCAATGTTCGATTTCGTTCCATCAGTATGTCGTGTTACCGACAACTTCAAACGACTTTGGAACTTTTGAAATTGTATAATGACAAAACACAGCCAACCAAAAAAAAAATCTATGAATAGCTAAATTTTCAAAATTACAGATCTGCCCAGTATTGAAACTATATTATGTCTCTCGTATGTAACTTTATCGCAGTAAAAAGTGATCCCAAAATTTCAAAAATGGATGACAATCGTTGATTCTTGTCTGAATATTTCAAATTCAACGGTATATTTTATCGACCTACTTTTCTCTCCTGAAAAAAAAAACAAATTAAAAAAAAAAGAAGAAAAAAAAAAGTGAAAATATTATTCCTTAACTTTCGGAGGTAAAAAATTTTGTTCGTTCCAAAACTCCGCAATTTGATTACAAAATTGTGGGATGTGTACTCGAGAGAGCGGCAGCTGGCAGGACGTCATTGAAAAAGAAAAAAAGCTTCTGAAGTATATACATACATGTGTCATGTGAATATCTATAACGACACCGTACCCGTCGCGACGTGGCGTGGCGATGTCTATATGGGATGAATTTTCCCTTTTCAATTCCGTTCTTCCACCTCGCAGCATCCCCACGTTCATTCCCTATCCGTTGTTTTTTTTTTTTTTTTTTTTTTCTTTTTCCCGCGAAATTAAAAAAATTCCCTCGGGCAAGAACCGCGTACCATTTTTCGAGGTTCGAAACGAACGCGAATGGTATACACACGTATCCACACACCGCAGCTTTTCCTGTCCAGGATATGCCCCATTTATTTTCAGCTGATAATCGTGAAGGACAACCATCGTTTCACCCCACTATTCCATCATTATTCGAAATGTCGTTGCTATAAAAATCAGTTAATTTTTCTGCGAAAGAATTTTTTAACTTTTCGAACTTCCTATCACTGCAGTAGGATGTATATTGTATTTAGAGATCTTTCCAAAATCGAAAAAAATAAAGAAATTTTACACGAAATTGCGATTGTATTCCTTGACCGTACAATAAACACGAATATATATGAGGGTTTCTTCGTCAAACGGGCCACCCGTTTAATCCTAGGTCTCCGAAAATTCTGTAAAATTTTCTACACTTTATTGGGGATGAGAAAAAATTTTGGGAATTTTTTCAGATTTTTTGGTCATTGCATTCCAAAAATCATTTTTTCAATCATTTTCACGTAGCGTAAGAACTAAGCCCCGGAGCGAAAAATTGTTCAATTAAAATTTGTATGTCTTTTTCTCAGCTTTTCGGTAAAATTGGAAGAAAAAAAATTCCGACCCGTTTGAACCCCTTTTTCCCCAAAAAAACGTTCGGAAATGTGCATTTTCCAAATTTGGACAGTTTTTTTTTTCTTGAAAAAAATGTCAAAGAAGGGTATTTATGAGAGAGTTTTGAGAAAAAAATTTTGGAGTGGAGACTTGAATGCTCTCCCAGAAAAAAATTATTACATAGATGTTATGAATTTTCGGAATTGAATAAAAGCTACTCAATAATTTTTTTCTGGGAGAGTATCAAAGTCTCCACTCCAAATTTTTTTTTCCAAAACTCTTTTATGAACACCCTTCTTCGACATTTTTTTGATGAAAAAAAAAACTGTCCAAATTTGGAAAAAGCACATTTCCAATCGTTTTTCGGGGAAAAGGGGGTTCAAATGGGTCGGAATTTTTCTTCTTCCAATTTTACCGAAAAGCTGAGAAAAAGACGTACAAATTTCATCACAACAATTTTTCGCTCCGGCGCTTATTTCTCACGCTACGTGAAAATGACTGAAAAAAATGATTTTCGGAAAGCAATGACCAAAAAATCTAAAAAAATTCCCAAAATTTTTTCTCATCCCCAATAACGTGTAGAAAATTTGACAGAATTTTTGGAGACCTAGGATTAAACGGGTGGCTCGTTTGACGAAGAAACCCTCATATGTATATGTATAAAGGTGAGAAAAAGTCTGGAACAAATTGACTAATGGAAAGGTGAGGAGTTAAGATTGACAAAAAATATAACGTATTTCAAAAGCCTGGCCGATTCGATACAATAATTTGAATTGGAACTATCAATAGTTTCCCAGAATATAACGACAGATACCTAATTGGACTGACCACGATTGATCAGACCTGAAACTTGCCGTTCAGTATTGGATTGTAACAAGCTCATTAAAATCAGTTGATCATTATTTAGTAATACTATCTGGATTATTTATTTTATTTTAATTTTTTTCAATGGATAGAATATTTTTGACTTTTCCGACACTAACTTTCAAATTTGCCTTTCTCTCCCGAGCGAGCTAGTAGAGCTACTAAAATCGCCGTTGGCTCGTTGGATTCGGCTCGAAATTCTGCGGCCCCGCAATTTTTTAGATTTTTGATACCGTGATTATTACGGAAATGGCATTCTTCAAACCATTTTAATCAATATCCTCCACTTTTTCGAAAGTATCTTTCAACTTATTGTCATTCTCTCCCGAACGATCTATATAGTATTATTTCCGCAGTAACTCGGAAACTGTAGCTGAACCGATCAAATCCGAGATCTAGCTAGTCTTGAAAATGAGAATATAATGAAAAATCGCACTAGTAATTAATTACAAAGTAATTTCAACAACTGCCTTTTTTTTCAAAGCGGAAAATTAAAAATCATTTAAAATAATTCTCCGTCTATGGAACCCCTAGATATACAGGTACGTTATAGATATGGATATACAGATATGTAGAAATTCGTTCCGAAGATTAAGACGTTCCAGGGGCGTTGAGGACTAGATACCGTCTTTCGCCAGTACCAGTTTTCCCAAGGGAGAAAAGGGAGCAAGGCAAGGTGAGAAGAGGAGAGAAGAGAAGAGAAGAGAAGAGAATAGAGAAGAGAAGAGAAGAGAAGGAGCAAAAGTGAACGGAACTGGTGCCAGCCTCAACTAACGGTGTCTGATTATTGCGGTAAGGGAGAGATAAATTTACCTAATTTCAGCCCCTAGGCCTAGTTACGTTCCTCTCACTCCCCGAATAGTTTTCCCCATCCCTGGTGTACATCCAGACGTAGTTAAGGTATATGTATATCCACCATAACGGGCTGGAACTGGAACTTCATTTATGGCTTTTAGCAACGGTTAACTCAACTCCAGGGAGTCGAAGCAACAACAACTTCTGATGTCGACCATCGGCTACAGCGAACAACCCTGTCTTCCCCACATTGCCGCTAAAGACATGAATGTACCAATCAGACGTCGGAGCAGAGATAGGCTGAGATCACAGATTATACTCAAAACTAATTGTAATTTATGGCCAGCATGACCAAAGGGGTGAAACTTGGAGTTACTATTAATATTATTAAGGGGTGGGGTTGAAATTCCGAATTTCAAAAGTTGTGAATGGTCAAAATTCCAAATTTTTAAGATAACAACTGACTGAGTTTTTAGAAAGATTATTTTCCCGGAAATCTACGTAGCTGATTTGAAAAAGTCCGAATCGAAAAACACCGAAAGTTGAGAATTCTGAAAGCTGAAGATCCGAAAGGGGAAAACTCCGAATCTCGGAATTCGCGAGATGCAATGTCGTTTATTTGACAGCTTTGTCACGAGCTTCCCTTAAATTTGTGGATTTTTGGACTTTCTGAGTTCTTAACTTTCGGATCTTTGACCTGTCTGCATTTTGACATTCCGGAATTTGCAAGTTCTGAACTCTAACATTTCTAGAAACTCAAAATCGCATCTCGAATAAATTCTTTTGGAACTTTTGGAATTTCGCACTTGAATCTCACCCCAATATTAAATAGTGAAACAAGAAATAGGTGACTTTGAATATTTTAATGTTCTAATAGATTTCATATCAAAAATTCAATTTGACGAAAAAAATATTAGCGAAACGAAGAGTGAATAATAATAACGTTTGAAAATACATAACGAGGAAGAATCTTACGTGTATAAAAATAACAAAGAAATCATAGAAAGTTGGGAAAAAAATTATATGAAAGAAATTTTTATACCGTTACGATTGAAAGCGTGGTAGGGAAAATCCGTACGAAACATACAGTAATTCGTATAGCATATGTACGAGCGTGTAGAAAGAAAAATTTCAAGCGTCAAGCGTGTCAAGACTGAGAAAATTGGAGAGGCGAAGAAAAGTCGAATGAATGAATGAATGAATGAATGAATGAATGAATGAATGAATGAATACGTAACAACGATGTCAACGAAGGAAATAGACGCTGTTGTCGAGGGTAAAGCTGAGAGCCGTTGAAGGTGACGGGCGAAACGGTGTCCTCCCATTGTCAGTCAGAGCTGAAATATTCCCGAAAATATATGTGCCTCGGTCCTCTCGAAAGAGCCGAGCCATCGAAAACCCAAGCAGACCGTATCTTCCAGCGTCTGACGTAACAGGAAACAGATAACACGTCGGGACCTGGGATATGTCACGATTTCCCAATCTTTATAGAGCACTTTCGCTTCACTGTTAAGCCGTACAGTGTGAGGAGAGTGATCCTCAATTTTATGAAAAGGACATATTGCTATCGGATTCTCGATGAAAAATCAAGAAGAAAATACCGAAGCAAGACTCTTCTACGTTTTATACTTTTCAAATTATATCGAGTTGAAAAAACTGACCAATCACGCGCCGCTTACATTCGAACGGAGCGTAACGGTCGCTTTGTTTCCCGACGCGGCCGCCAGGGACGTGTGGCGATTGGTCCAAAACTTCAACTCTTCCTAATTTGAAAACTATTGAACGCCCGAAATTTTTTCAAACTGAAGACGTCCTTATTTTTAGATAATGAAAAGGTTGAAAAGGTTGTATAATAATGAGAGTACGGATAAGATTGTAAATAACTGAAGGATTCGGGGCTGATCGTCGGTTGATCTCGCTGTTGTGCTATCTGAGCATTTGTCCCACCCGTGCCTTTTCTACCCTTTTCACACTCTTTGTGTGTATTTTTTATTTACCAGTTTGACGACAGCTACCTATACCTATAGCCGAAGAGGTGTCGAAGAACCAGCGTTCACGAATTCGTCGAGCCAGAGGTTTACCTTTGAAATTTACTGGGAATTTTATACCCGAACCCCGTCATTTTATCACTCGAATCACTTTCATCACCGGAAGCTAACCCTCGGCCGGAAATTCAAGGGCGAATTACGAGCTAAGCCTTTCAGAACACCAAAATCTACCGCAACAGTAGCGAATCGATATTTCGAATGTCTCTCAGTCAGTCCAATTCAAGAGAGAATCTATACATGTATCTACGTATATCTCCGTGCACATAAAATATATCGTCACGTCTACATGGATAACTATATACATTTTTAACGGAGATAGTCAAGAAGCCGCCGGGCAGACATTTGAAGAATTATTTCAGCCATCAATTTTACCAATCTTTCTACAGGAATATGCGAATCTTGAACATTCTTTTTCAATTCAAAGCAAGTTTATAAAAATTCAATAACAGTTAAAAATTGTTAAAGATGTTCAATTGGGTGACTATTAAGACTCGCTGTAAATATCAGCCTTTTTTTTTCAAAGTGAACTACGCAGTTTGTTTTTATTATTCGATGATTTCGCCAGGGAATAAAGTTCCACGAGTAATTGGCAGCGACTCGAAATTCAAGCGCATTTGGATACTGAATTAGTTGTATACTAAATTATCAGAAACTCGGATGAAAAATATAATAACAAAAAAAATGTCAATCTCTAAAGTATACATCTGTGAGTAATATAAAAAAAAGCTGAATGGAGTGTTCTTGACCTAAATAAAAGTGTATAAATATACACATACGTGGAACGAAAGGTATTCATAAATGCTACCTTTAAATATTCCAACCCCTATTTTCCTACCCCTGTTTAAAAATATCCCTCGATTTAACATCCCGCGTCGATTGAGAGCTGCAGTATTATAAATGTGAATGAAATTAAAGTGTTATATAGAGGTGAGGAGTAATTTCATCCCTTAGATATCCGTAATTCGTATAGGATGGGACAAGGGGTTGGTGTAAGATAGAGCGATAATAAAGTCAGTGGTTCGGGATCCTTATTTTATTATTTGAAGAGGCATATTATATATATATATATATAAAAAGCATAAGAATAAGGAATGAAAGAGAAATTTGGAGGTGGTAAAAGATAAAGAGAGAAAGAAGAAAAAGAAAAAAGAATGGTAAAAGAGGAGGTAAGAAAGGGCTGTGAAAAATTGATGCTCTCTTGAACGAAATGAAATTCTGTCCGTCAACGGTGAAATTTCCCCAAACGTTATATATATGTAGGTATATATATACCCAGTTCTTGTTGAACATTGGTTATAAGTGCAAAGTGTTTTGGCGACATCTGCTCTTGCTGCCTACTTCATATCTTATGTATAACTGTACTAACCGAAACGTCACTTGGCCTCGCAGTTCCAACACCCTAATGAACCAACCAAACTCCCTATTCCACCCTTGGTATTACTAGCTCGCTCCTTTCCTCTTTCACGAACAGTATATATGACCCTACCCACGCATCATGGACCAGTGAAATCACTTTGCTTTGGCCTGAGCGCTCGTATAAATATTTAATGGTTGTTCGTAGCTTGAGTTCGCACAGAAGACCAGACCAGGAAATATTAACGCGATGTCAATTAAAATTACTTCTAAGTAAGCCAACGGTAAGCATTCCTTCACCCCAACCACCCCGAGGAGATTTTACGACTCGGGAAAATACGGAAGTTCGAGAAATTCTATGAGGCTATAATCAAATCCTCTTATAGATCTTCCTCGTTTCTTGATTCTACTAAAGGTTACTTAGATACTACGATCAAAATCCTGCTAATATACTCAATTATTATCAATTTGCGACATTCATCATTCAAGCCTTGTCGTATTTCTAGTAATCGTAGTAAATTATAGGTACTGTATCAAGATTTTTCTACATCGCAATCAATGTCCTTTACAAATCTGATAAAATGAGAAGAAGATTTTCAACCAGAATAATTTTCCTGAAATGTAAAATAGTAATTTTTTCTTATTTTCATTTATAGAATATGTTTCGAATACATATTTTTTGTGCTTTTGTCAATAGGAAATATGATTTTCAAATGAAGTAGGTAAATCCGCGAGAGAACCAGGTAGGGGTGAGGGTTGGTGAGAGAATGTGCCTGTTTTATAAAACATGCAAAATCTCGGTATACATATAGCTGAAGCGTCTGAAATTTTGAAGCGTGGTGAGTGTAGTGGGATTGCAAGATTTTTGTATATTTATTTACTTTCATGAATACTCTCACAGTAGAGAATTTAACCACGCTGCGTAGCTCGCAAACTTTTCCGTGAATATTCACGCGCCCGTTTCGCTCGAATCCTGGCGAACATATACTGCAGGGCGTAATGAAGCCTTATCAACTGGGCGCTTAAAAAATCCGAGGAAGTTGAAAAAGTTGGTAAAATGTTCCCCGAGTTTCAAAGGAAATTGCTAAATTTTCATCACGGATTATTACACTCTCATAACGACGGGGCTAGCTGCGTCCCGCCTCCGAAATACAAAACCGCAAGTCCCATAGGAGCCTATAAAATTCTATGTAAAATGAAAAAAATAATATTCATCGATGTATCCATTCCTCGCAAAAAATTGATGATAAATTATCCCGGTGGGGAAGTCGAGAATTGAATAACAGTTCTCGAACTAGACAGATTCAAAGTTCAGCCAATCACATTCGATCTCGGAGAACGAGGCGCCAGCTAGCGGTGGCGTCAGACACTAAAACGACCGTTACGAACCGGAATCTCACGATTGGTCAACTTCGACTCGTCCTTATTCAAAAACTGTGCGACCCTCGATATTTTTGCAAATGAAAAATCGTTTAGATTTTCGCGAAGAATTCATATCCACAGGAAGATAAAATCTGCTCAATTCTAAATTTTTCTATTTCTTTATTTTTTGATTTTGATTAGAATCAATTCTTCGAAACATCGTGTAATGATAATTTTTTCGTCTCAAATTATTGAAATCGTATTATTCCCTTTGCTATAGGAATTTATTCAGATACATCTACACATGTATTTCGATGGTAAAAAAGAAACTTATTGCTTTCCCAGCACGTACTAGAGGACGAAAACACGTACGTACCCAGAAGCGTGGCTTGTGGATTCTTCCAGAAAAGTTTCGCCCCCGTATCGGTTCTACAATTTTCTCAAATAAAGTTACATTTCCGTCTCGTAGACACGTCGTAGCTGGATACCAACTCGCACGCGACTGACAATAATGATGAGAATTTCAAACGTATAAAAAAAAATTCCGCGTATTAAATCGCTAAAAAAAAAAAAAAAAAAAAAAAATGAAAATGAAAATTCTCTATTTGCTCTTAAATAATACGTCCGTAAGAGGAAATGTTTAATCAGGTGTTACTCTATAATACTTTCTTTCTCCTTGACCCAGACTTATAACTTGGCCCTTGCCAGGTGTCCCAGGTTCTTAAACACGTTGATCGTGTCTTGCAAGACTTGATTCTAGCTGAGGGAAGGCAGAGTGAGAATCTTCGATAAGGCACGACTAGCATCAGCGTTGATTGGTAGCCCGAGGCTGGCATATAGCCGTTCAAACAATGCACACCTTCACAACAATGCAATCGTGAGATAGATGGTGATATAGGCTACGCCACACTCCCATCTCGATATACATATATATACATACATATATGTATATACATAAGACCGGGGGCGGCAAAACACCGACACGATCCAAAGCACGGAGACAATAATGTCGAGCCGCGATCGAAACTTCATTTTAAGGAAGCGTGTAAAATAATGAGAACGATAAAAGAAAAAAGAAAAGAAATATGAAAAAAAAAAAAAAAACAACCATCGAAGATTGAAAGCGAGGATAGTGATCGGAACCCCATTTTATTTCGTTGGAATTTATTTTCAACGATTGTTTTTCCCCTCCCGCCAGCGTGTGGTGGAAAGATTTGATTGAGTATATCTATTGGTATCGCTGTTTGATAGATATAACTGCAACTTTTTCCGAATTGGAAAAGTTTCTGCAATTTATTTATTATTTTTTTTTCTTCATATAATGTATCACGCGTATCGATGAATTCATCACGAGCAGGCAAATATATTATGGATTATCCATAAGCGAGAAAAGATTGGAGTAAGTATTAGGTTGAATTAGGCAAATTTTCAAATCGATTTACCGTGTCTATTTCAGGTTTTGTGACCTTTCGTACCTATCTACATTGATAGGTATTTCTCTATTTCTCACGGTATCAAATTCGTATTAGTAATACATTTTTCCAAGTGCCCAAACCCACGCAGCTCCGTGAAAATATTTGAAGTGCCCATCGATCAGAAAAGACTTTTGCAAATATCACTCGAAGCTTGAAAAACGATGCAACAATTTCTCAGCACGATTTTTGGTCTGATGAATGGCAAATTCGAATAAACGAAAAATCTCAAAAATTATGAAAAAAGAAACCCGCATATTGCAGGGAAGAAATTATCCAAAAGCTACAAAATTTTGCGTGGCGATTCAATTTCTCATTTGAATCCTTAAACGATTGAGAAAATTTACTAGTAGTTTTGTACTGATCGAAAATCAAGACTTGCAACATAATTGCATTTTAAAGAAAGAAAGAAAGAAAGAAAAAAAACTATACCAATTAGAGATACATACTCGGCGTTTACATCGCAATCACAGGATTGGACAAAAAATTCACGAATCTAATGCATCAACGTTCCATTAGCCGAAAATGAGTGATTTTTCGGTGGTTTTTTTTTTTTTTTTTTCTTTTCCTCACCCCCACCCGTTCGGTACTTGATGAATAAATTGTTTAGTCTATACCTACCTGCGAGGTATCTAATATCTGAAGTGCCCAGGAGCGATTAGAAAAGACATTTGCAAAAGTTCTTATATTCGAAACGTCGGTGAAAAAGCTAAGAAAAAAAAACAATTTAAAAAACTACCAAGTATTACAGGGACTATCATTGGTCTTGAAAAAGCTTTGCGTCGAAATGTTCTTTCGCATATAAATTTCTTCGTATATATATATATACAGTATACACGTAAAAACTTTCGAAAGCAACTAAAGGATCGACCCAGACGATACGGAGAAAAACCTTATTCCGAGAACTACCCACAGTTGTCGAGAAAATTTCTTTATCCCTCTATAAATCGTCAAACGTGTTACACTTCTCTGAACATCTTGTTATATACTGATCCGAGATCAAAACGTAGAACTTTTCAGAAGAATCTTTCCAAGAACTGCATAATTGCGCATGCGTGCACAATACATTTTTCTGTTTCTGTTTTTTTTTTTTTTCTCCTCCCGTGTTTGCAGAACGTGTGACACAAATGCAAAAAAAAAAGTCCCTATACTCATCTGACAATGAGACTAGGATTCAGACGATGAGAAGAACAATTGTTCCAAAAGTTACATATATGTATAATTATACTTTGGCGTGCAGATTTCATTTTTTTTTTTTTTTTTTTTTTTTGTTTTTTTAAATCGTAGAATGTGTAAAGTAGAAGAGTATAGAATTTGCAAAAAAAAAAAAGAAAAAAATTAAAAAAAAAAACGGAAAAACAATTTCTGCAAGAGCCACACACCTGGCGGGCACATTTGAGTTGTTTCGTTGAGAAATGAAAAGAAATTAAGAGAATGGGAGATGAAAGAATGGGAAGATTATTAACGGGGGAATTGAAAACAGATATATGCAGACATTGAACGTATAGTTGATGGTGTCGCAGCTGCAGTCGCTTTCAAGAGTTACTCAGACATTTCACATCCATGTGCCGCATAAACAACACGTAGATTCTGTGTTCTGCTGTTACTGGCTTGCATATGCATGACCTATGCATACCTACCTACCCTACCTGCTTGCTTGCCTGCCCAGTCTACAGTTCATTTCCAGGCTCACTGCAGTTGCAACACATCTTTGTCTATCCGTGGATCCGGTGGACTTTACAAGTATACCTTGGCTACCGCTTAATGTTAAACCTTCATTATGTTTGCTGATAATAATTATCAGAGCGGAAAAAGGAGCTTATAAAAACAGAAACTGAAATATGCAAAAAAAATTTTAATAAAAACCAGAGAAACAATCAAGAAAAAACCTCAATTTACATAGTTGGAAATTTATCCTCTACTCGATGTGCATTGTATATAAATAAATTTTACAAAGTATAAATTTGTTTTTAGCTGCGAATGTCATAAACTTAATTTACCTCTTCTCGTCTCTCTCGCCTGCCTCTATCTTCTGCATATGAAACGAAATAACTCTAATAACCCGATTTTATTCGCGAATCAGTGAACCGAAAACTCTTTCAGAATCAAATTTCAAGTCATTCAGACGAAATTTCACCCTTGCCATATTGGATTTCAACATTTTTCATATTCACAGTACCTATCTTTGAAGTATAGAAACTCCCGAAACAAATTTCATCTGAATTCGATAAAATTTTTTTTCTAAATTTCAAATGAGCTTTTTGAATATAAAAAAAAAAAAAGAGTCCCACTTCGATTCCAACCCTTGCACTCAATATCAACTGTAATCCAAACATAAAAAGAAAAACCTTGCGTAAGATAATCACGGCTAGTATAAAAGAAATTCTGACGGGAGGGAATTAATGTAGTTTCTGCAGCTATCTGCTATCGTAAAAGGAAATTTAAAGAAAAACCAAAAAAAGGAACTAAGGAAAAGGGATGTTTGGAAAAAGCGTGACGAAACAAGCGGTAAAAACTGTAGGAGAAAATTGAAGGTTTAAAAAAGAAGCTAACGATAAGCTCTCTGGGGCTCTGTTTGAGGCTAGATCAGTCGATTTGAAATTTAAATTTTCTACGCCACAGCCACCCTACTTACCACGTGACGCTGCCCCGACATGACATCCTCTCTTGGTACCGTAATTACACTTTGACACCCCCGAGTTAACCGACAACGCCTCTAACACAACGTACGTCATGGACATCGGGTTGATGTGATTTGCCCTCGAAATTACGGAATCAAATAAATGAATGAACAAACGAATGAATGAATGAATAAATATATGAGAATGAAAAAGTATTCACGACAAAGGTTGAAAATTTTTCAACAAAGAATGTTAAAGGGGACCAGTATATGTCGTGGTTGTCAAAATTAAACGTGGTCCAAAATCAATTGATGTATTCGCCAAAGTTCATTTTACATCATTATAATCATATACTGAAAATCAATCGCTGCACGAATTGAGGCACACCGTAGTTCTGATTTCACTTTCTGAGGATCCGAATTGTTCGGAAGACGCGTCGTCATAAATTGAACGAGGGAAATTGAATTGAAAAAATTATCATAGAAGATATGGCCAATTTTCCAAAAATAGAACATTTCTTGTCCACTTATTTGCAAATAACTCAGCCTAAAAATCAAATTTTCCAATTTCCCTCATTCAATTTGTGACGGCCTATATTCCTTCGAATCTTCGTCATAGATAAATCAAATCGGACCTACGGTTTGCCTGAATTCGTGCAGTAACCGTTTTTAAGTAAAATTATTATAATGATGCAAAATGATCCTCGGTGATGAAACAAATTGATTTTGGACTAATATGTTTAATTTTTCCAACCGCGGTATACTGCTTCCCTTAACAGAACGGAGGCATAAAATCCCATAGAAAAATGCATAAGAATAAGAATGGTGAATTTTCGTGAACAGCTAGACCGGGAAACAGTTTGAGATAACCTTTGAAAAAAGGATACGAAAGAAAATGTGAGTTCAAGGAAGCAGATTCCTGCGATTTGAAGCTCTGATCACGTAAACCTCGAGTGCTTACAGGCAATTGGCTCACTGCGATTGCAATGGCTTTTTTACTGACTTCCAGTTCATTTTTTTTATTTATTTTTTTCCTCTTTTTTTTTCCTCACGTCATCTCTTACCCAACCCAGTAGTACGTGATGAGGACTAAAAAGCTTGCGGCAATTCGTCGAAAAATGAAATAATAAAAATAAACAAAACACCGTTTCGCAAGCAAGTCTATTGAGCTACAGTTATTTCCTGTATTGAAAAAAAAAAATGAGACAAAAGAGCTGATTCAAGTCGTTCGCAAACAAATTTCCATATATATACACCGGGTATCAGAAAGTAATCACGCGTGGGGAAAATTTAAACCGTCACAGCTGTTTCTCTCGCACAAAAATAAAATTAACAAAAAAACAAGAATTTAAAACAAAAAGCTAGAAAAAAAGATGATAATTCTCGTATTTTTTTGTATCCCGTTTTAGAATTATTTTTTTCCCGTCTGCAGTTTACACCAACATTGTTTTCCAATCGATACGATCGAGTAGATCATGGCGAACCATTGAAAATTGGTAGAAAAATTTACTCTCTCGAAATTCCAGGGTATTGAAATATTCATACATCTATGTATAAATATATATATATATAGAGAGAGATACATACGTTATGGCCAGCCGACAGGTACATACATATACGTAAATACATACTTTTGCCAAAATTCTCCATCTGCGGGAACAACTAATCAATTTAATGGAACTCGGCTCGGTTTCCCACCGTCGCGTTGGCACGCAAGAATACTCAACCACGGGCAAAGGTTTTCCCCTTCTCTCCTCATCTCCTATCTTTGCTCAGTTTTCTTTTCTATGTATGAGGGTGTATACGTCGTCGTCGTCACCGACGATATGTACGAAAAGCTTTACTTTTCCTTTCTCATAATTTTCCTCCACGTGGCACACGTGACGTAGGTATTTCTAATATATACAGGGTGACCCAAAATCAGTGCACCTCCTGGATTAGGCAGGTTCCTTATCGAATTCTAAGAAGAAAGTTCCTTTACGAAAACTTCCTAGGGCTAACGGTTTTTGAGTTATTAATGATCGCGATCGACCAATCAGAGCGTCGCCCTAAGACCATAACAGTGCCGGCTAAAGAGCAAGCCATGGACAGTGCCCGTGGTGTCCTTGATATCAGCGAATGTCAGTGAATATCAGTAGCGAATGACCTGAAGACCAGAAACTATGGAGCGAACGACCTGGAGGGCTTGAACTATGGAGCGAACGACCTGGACAAATAAAACTATGGAGTGAAGGACCTGAACGGCTAAAACTATGCAGGAAACGACCTGGACCGTCAAAACTATAAAGCGAGCGTCTGAACGGCTAGATACTATGAGGCGGAGGACTTAGACAGCTGAAACTATCGGGTGGTTGACCTGAGCTACGTCGAATTTGACCTGGACTGCGAAAACCATCATCGCATCGACCTGGACATCAGGAACTACGTTCCGACCGAGCCGGATGACTGGAAACACTAATCACATCAAATTCACGCAAAAAGGGCGGTCGCCCGAGCTGATATCAAGGACACCACGGGCACTGCCCATGGCTCGCTCTTTAGCCGGCACTGTTATGGTCTTAGGGTGACGCTCTGATTGGTCAACCGCGATCATAAATAACTCAAAAACCGTTAGCCCTAGGAAGTTTTCGTAAAGGAACTTTTTTCTTAGAATTCGATAAGGAACCTGCCTGATCTAGGAGGTGCACTGATTTTGGGTCACCCTGTATATTATGGTTCTTTGTTTTTTTTTGCGACTATTTTTTTTTTTTTTTTTTTCTACTTCCACCTCGAAATTTTCTCGGAAACACCTGAAGAAAAATTCCCTGAAAGTTTGGCCCTTAATATCAATATCAAGTTAATTAAACGCCCTCGGCGTTTAAAGATTTCCCATTTAAAATACACGTAACTTGAATTTTTTTTTCTCAAAATTCTTATAGCTCAGAGGCCCATTATGCTATTCGAACGTTTGAAGAATCAAATTACTCAGAATTTAATGCTCTGAAAAAGTGCTGAGAACCGGTGCCCAGGACCTTTTTTTCAGGACCTCATAATGAGCCGCAAATTCATGAAAATCGTAAATCATTAAAAACAAAAAGCTTATTATCTCGAAAAATATCAATGATAGAGATCGGTGCCCGAACCATTTTTTGAAGGTAATTCAATTTGCTACAACTTTGTCATTTAACATTTTTCTGTATTTTCATCCAATTATGAAATAATAACGAAAAAACAAGCAATGTATGAAATTTTGACTTCAATCACCTATACTGTCTCACCCGTTTAAGTTACGTTCCCGTGGGCACTTTTCTAGAGCATTCAATTCTGAGTAATTTGGTTCTTTTCTTCAAACGTTCGAATAGCATAAAGGGCCTCTGAGCTATAGGAATGTTGGGAAAAAAAAAATTTAAGTTACGTGTATTTTGAATGGGAAATCTTCAAACGCCGAGGGCGAGTACTTAAATATTAAGGGCTCAAACTTACAGGGATTTTTTTTTTCGGTGTTTCCAATAAAATTTCGAGGTGGGAGTAAAAAGAAAAAAAAATGGTCGCCAAAAAAAAAGCACCCTAATATATATGTATATATATATATATATGTACGTACATTTTCACCCTAAATTTCCGACTTCGAGCCTCGCTGTGTAATTTCTGATGATCATTCCTCAGGGTTGAGGAAACAGAGACGAAAAAGAAACGTGATAAAGACAAACAAGAAAAAGACAAAAAAGAAGAAGAAGAAGAAGCAAAGAGTAAGAAATGAACATTGCCAATTTTTCACACATATTACATATATTCTGACGCGTTCGTTAGTCAAAAAAAAAAAGAATCAAAATAAGGCCGTTAATTCCCTGAGGCAATGTATCGGGCCTCAAAGAGAAACCCCTTTGTTTTGACACGTCATTCAATCTGGGAGGATCACCTCCCAGGTATAATGGTACGGCATGAAGGTATACATATGATCGTATGTTTCGTTTCTGCGAATGATCTACAATCCACGGGTTACCATTATTTCAACTCTGCTGCCACTCCGCCACACAACCATTGAGCTTTGTTGAGCTTCGGGGCTTATAAAATGACGGATTTATCAGTCCTGGAACAAAACTCGCCGTTCGACAAATAAAAAGCAATATTATTTCACAAATTTTTTCATCTTTTATTTCGGTATTCATTTATTTATTTATTTACTGGTTTTTTATTCTCCACTTTCTGTCAGAAAATTGGATACAGCGAGTGTTCTTCGATGGATAACAAAATCAAAATGATTTTGATTTTTCATCTTATTCCATTTTCAGGTTAGACTCTGGCAAAATATTGGCATGACATTTTCGAGTTCGCAAAACTTACAAGTTTGTTATTATACTGAAAGGATATTCACCTAGGGCCTATTCACCTAAATTAACTTCGAAGTAACTTGTACCATATCGCGTTAAATTCTCATATAATATGTACTAAAAAGAATTATTTCAAAAAAAATCGATTGATACTAATGATCGTGAAGGAAGTCAGAATGTGTCATTAGAAGCAGATTTGAATGTTGCACCTACAGATACAGAGAAATAGCAAGAAGGAACAATATAGCAACGAAGTAAAGAAAATTGAAAAACCGAATAAAAGGCTGCAGCAGGTTGTATTTACTGCTGTTAATAAAAGGTATAAGCTTGCGGTGTTGTAAGAGGTATACGTATAACAGAAAGCTGCAAGCTCAGCAGAGCTATTCATCTTTCGAATGATATTCTATGTTTTTTAACCCCGTTCAAAAGATTCCCTTGGCCTCCGCCAGAAGCCCCTGGAACAGTTTTCCAGATTTCATATACATATAATAAAGGCCGGGAATTAGAATTGCGCTTAATTTTTCTTTACCGAGATTTCTTTGCCATTTGGTATTCACACCTTGACATGTATAGGTAGGGCATATGTACACAGACCCCTTCAACGCCAAAATACAAATACCTCAACTTGCGCAGTAGACGGCAGGTAAATTTTTCTTCATTTTTCTCCCTTTGACCGTAGGTATAGGTTTTGTTCTACCACTAATGAGAACAAAAATTAACCATGCGAGGAAACATTGTCCTTTAGCCCGGATACACTGCTCGCGAGTATACATATCTGAACCGCGTCCTTCGCGTTTGCACCCCGAAGGCAAATTCTGTAATTATTTTTATTATTATTCATATTCTCTCGGAATTTCAACCCTATTTTTTTTCCACAACGCGAATAATTGTCACACCTATTGTTATTTCATATATCAGTATGGGTAGACGTCGTTACAACGCGTATATACAATAACTACTCCGAAATTTCACAAGCAAAATTATATTACTTAAAACTATATATGAGGAAAAATTAGGTCAAATGAACAACCGAAAACTAAAACCACTGTAATCAAGAATCGCGTATGAATAATATATGGAATTAGAGTCCTGGCTTACACGTGGTCTTGGCCCTCAACTTATAGCTGCCACCCTAACGAATCAAGCGACTGATGAACAGAATGAGAAGCCAGAAATTTCATTGAAAAATTTTTAGATAGCGAAAGAAAAATTTCAAAAATGAGCAAATCAGATGGAATAAATTTAGCAACAAAGACATATTTTTCAAATTTAATTTGCCGGTAAATAGCAGCTCGTTATTGAAAATTTAGTATCTGAATGAAACGAAGGAATAGCCATAATACGCTAATTTTTTTTTTTACAGCTTTCATAAACAGATCCGTATGAATGATTATTTATTATCTTGCGAAAATTTAGGCACGTCATGGTAAATTTCGGGGAATCTGCTTTCACCCTAAAGGCTCGAGCGCTTCCGGTTTCCATAAATTAATGATCATATCAATTTGCACATTCGATGAGCATTAATCTCCCAACCAACCCCCATACCCCGCAGCTCTTGAGGCCGGCTTAACATTCGAGGCAATTGAAATTATGATCATAATTATTACAGCGCATCAGAATATGGATAATAACATATTCCTCATCGATCTATACGGATTTCTGTGAAAATTTTACTTTACAAATTCAAAAAAATTATTTCAGAACTTTTTCTATAGAGTTCTCGATGTCAATTATCTAATAATTCCTTTTTCACATGATTATAAGTTTTCTATTACGTCCAGTTGTTTTCGCGACCAATTAGAGAACAGAATAATAAGATATCTAGAAATAATTCTTCCACTGAATTTCAAAACTCGTCGGGATTAAAAATTTCATGATCGAGTGCTTTATCTAATAGATATATCGCGTTACTAAAATCAGAAAGCCCCAAGTGCCAGAAATTTCTTTTTCTGCGAATCTGCCCAAAAAATATTTTTTATTGCATGAAAAAGATTTTGCCACCGAAAAAAACGAATTTATTTATTTTTGGCACTTATGCTCTTTTGATTTTTGTCAGGCGATATAATAGTCAATAGTAGCATTTTCACGCGTGGACGGCAATTGGGTATATTATATACATATCTATGATAAACGTTTGACGTATACGAGGGTAGAGTACCAGATTCTGGTTTTATGCATACACATATATAACTACTTGTACGTATATCAATATAATACATAGATATTCTAGGTGGTCTAAACTATATTGATAATCGATTGGTTAATAATGTCGCATATGACGTAAATACATACATATACATACATACATACATACACCCATACCGTAAACCTGTGTACAGTATAATAATATACCCGCGTGTATTCCGATTCCAAGTCACATAAATAAACTCGAATACTCACTCCCTGATAATATCTTAATTGATTTACCGCTTTTCGAAGCGTGGCAATTACTTAATACCGCGTTAAACCGCGTAATATGAATATATTCTCATTTCACATATAGAATGAGAGGTACCTAACAATTACCAACCGTAAAATTCAAAGGTATCCCATACCAAGACGGAGTTTTTTCAAATTGTCACAAATTTACGACAAAAAAAATTTCTCAACTCTATTCATTATTCAATAATTTTTCAATCAATAAAAAATACCGAATACATATTCGCGATTGATTTGACAGCGCAAAAATTATTCCGCAAGATTCTAGCCTAGAATCACAATTACGTTCTGCGCTTCTTCATTCTCAATAAAATTGTATCTATGTAAATTGGATTATCTGATTTAGTAATATGTATAGGTACGTAGTTGAAATTTCGCGAATGACATAGTACGTTGTGTGCATATTATGAAATGAACTGATTCATAGCAAACCATCAGCCTATTTATATACCTACACGAAAATATTTGTATTGCAAATTCGGATGTATGTCTGCCAAGTGTAGGTAATTAATTATTATGGTGTAGATACGTTGAAACTGAGATACACATGTTAACTGGATCAGGGAATAAATTTCATCGCTTAATCATCATCCCCTATTTTAGAAATCATCCAATTTTCACATGAAATATTACGTGAAATTGTTGAAAGAAGATAGAGTGGAAAATAATTTTGGACTCGATTTGCACTATACTGACATCGCGATATCTGGCTAATCGTTCGAATCGTATTAAATGAAGCCGTTAGAATGGATCTCGGTCAATTAGTACCTAGCCTAATATAGATGGAAGCGTTCCGAAATAATTGTGCTTTTTTTTTGGGGTATTTTTTTTCCTTATCTTCAAATCTAGGACTCACCATTGCTGATTACTGCAAGAATGACGACGCCCACCAGCCACATTGTAGATCCGGATTTGGATGCATTCATTTTCTCGACGAAAATTTTCATTCGCCTCACATAATATCACACACTTTTAATATGGGGTTATTTATCTGAAACAAATAAGAACGGTTTGATTAAATATAAATATCAACCCCACAATTACTATCGAAGTTTGATATTATTATATACATGTATAGTTGGCTTAGAAATCAATTTAATAATTATTCATCAGTAGTATTTTCGATGATAAAATTTATACGATTTTCAAACCTTTTACGCTTCGAGCTTGTAATTTTTATTTAGATATGAAAAGCTTTGTTGCGGTCCGTGTTGCCCCGACATCTCTGTATATATATACAATATACATAGTTAACGATTAATTAACGCGTCAACCATCTACGCGACAACAAAAGCAAATTATAACTCTACTCGAAAGTTTTCAACGGGACAGAATTTGACGCGGCTATAACAGGTGCCGGGTTAATTAAATTCGAATCAAAACGGTTCTTCCATACCTATATACAATGTATAGCTATATCGAACCTCGTTCGTCGTTTCAAATATTATTTTTTCAAAATCGTCATTCTTTTATCAAAAATTGACGCAGTGATTGACTTTCGCGATTGATTTTCTATAACTGTTCGTTCCACTATAATATTCACCGTTTTCACTTTTTCTCGTAAAATAATTCTAGTAAATTTCTCCACTCCAAAAAGTACATTTTTTTCCCGCATCCCACTCGAGAAGATTTTGATCCTATGATAATTTTTTTCCCCTATACCACATTCACTAACTCTGAATGGTACCAAATTGCTAAAAGTCTCTTACAATTAAATTCGATCATCAAATCTAAAACAAAAGCTTTACAGCTTTATAAGCGTAGAAAAAAATATTTTCCGATACTTTGAAATAACACGATGATAAATTCGCATAGGTATAGAGCCATTTGTAATTTTTATATAAATTATTGGGAAAGGAAGGAAAAATATATATATATAATACATATAGATACGTATATGAATTGGTAAAGGGTGAAAGAAATCTGTGGAAAAGTCAAGACTCGAATTCACGGGTGAATTATCTACGGGTTTAGGATATACATATGGGGAATTCCAGCCCAACCTGGACAGCTTTTGACCCTCACCCCTCTCGATTTTTTTCATTTTTTTTTCTGATATTCGGTAGACTGAAAGGAGTGCTTGTGATTTATTTCAAATTTTTATCTCAATCCGTTTTCGATTTACATATTTTTGAAAATTCGCAATTCCCGATGATCGTCAAACGTTTAAACGCCTGTATCTCTGAATCTATCAGTCGGATTACAAAATGTGAGTGTATGAAATTCATCGGAAAGAAGTGTACTTTTCGAAAAAAATATTTCTGGATAATTGTGCCTCGTCCTTCATAGTGAAATCTTCGTTTAAACATGAAAAATCGATTTTTCTCAAAGTATGACATAATTCAAAATTTTCAACAAATTCTCAAAAATACTTCGAGAAAAGACAAAATTTTTGAGCTATGGCTGATCGTGGGCCTTGGCTGCTTTCTATTTTTAACAGAATTTTAATCGAAATTTTAATTGAATTAATTAAAATTCTATTGAAAATTGAAAAACAAATTTAATTAAATTAATCAAAATCCTGTTGAAAATTGATTTCTCAATTTTTTCTCAATTTTCTTTATCTTTAAAAATAAATTTTAAATTGAATCAATTAAAATTCTATCAAAAATTTGAGAAAAAATTCGAAATAATCGATTAAAATTCTGTTAAAAATAGAAAGCAGCCGAGGCCCACGATCAGCCATAGCTCAAAAATTTTGTCTTTTCTCGAAGTATTTTTGAGAATTTTTTGAAAATTTTGAATTATGTCATACTTTGAGAAAAATCGATTTTTCATGTTTAAACGAAGATTTCACTATGAAGGACGAGGCACAATTATCCAGAAATATTTTTTTCGAAAAGTACACTTCTTTCCGATGAATTTCATACACTCACATTTTGTAATCCGACTGATAGATTCAGAGATACAGGCGTTTAAACGTTTGACGATCATCGGGAATTGCGAATTTTCAAAAATATGTAGATCGAAAACGGATTGAGATAAAAATTTGAAATAAATCACAAGCACTCCTTTCAGTCTACCGAATATCAGAAAAAAAAATGAAAAACATCGAGAGGGGTGAGGGTCAAAAGCTGTCCAGGTTGGGCTGGAATTCCCCATATATACAATATATAATACGACGATAGAACCCGAGAAGCAAAAGTGACAAAAATCTTGAGCCTCCGAAAAGATATGGGGACAAATTTGGCAAGGTATTCGCCAACCGTCGCGCGATTTTGGCGAGCTTCTCATATGTCATGTCAGAGGTCTTGCCTGGAGATAGCCCTACGCGTACAGAAGGCCCTTTATACATATACTAGTGATATGAAAGTACGAGAGGGAGGGAGGGAGGGGGGGCCATTGCGGGGATAAGGGAAGAAATATCCCCTTTTTCTTTCCCCCCCCCCCCTTTTCATATTCTCTGTCTTTCTCTTTCTTTCTTTCTTTCTTTTTTCTTTATTTCTTTCTCTCTCACTTTTTCACTTCTTTCTAACTCTAGCTCTATACGTGCAGCCATGACACGCCATTTATTCAGATCACATGTGATGCTCCGTGTCAAAACGCGCCCCCTCTAGACAGGAAGCTGAGATCCCGCCGTCCACCGCACACCCCCTTTGAATTCAACTTTATTCAGAAGCGAAATTGAGCTTTTGCGAAGCGCAGAATCGCCTTTTCAATCTATTTTTTTTTTTTTTCACCCCTCTTTTAATTTTCCATTTTTTTTTTTTTTTTTTTTGACATTATTTTTTCTCCATTTACTTTCCCATATCTACGAATATACCCCTTTCGAAAATGATGACAATTCCCAATATAGCGGGAAAATTCACGGTTTTCTCTTTTCGAGTGAAAAATATTCACGGAAGCAAATTTTTCAAGTCATTTGCGTGCACCCGGCAATATCAAACCTATCACGGTAAAGCAGGAAATATGAAAAATCAAAATTTTCCTTGAAAATTGTACGTTGAAAAATTCGACAAAATTGGGTGAAATTCGTGAAAAATTTGTCGGAATTGTACCAATAATGGGTTATTTAGAGGTTATATTTTCTTGCGGTGAAAAATTTTCCACGGTATATTTGTTAGTAACCTGAAGTGTGAAAAGCCAAGGCGAAAAAAATACTCATTGAAGATGTAAGTAAGCTAGTATGAAGTAAGAGGGATAAAAACGCGAGGAAGAGCGATGGCGGGGTGAGAAAAGAATAAAGAGAAAAACTCATAGCTCCCTCAGAATCGTGAAAAACATTGACAATCAAACGGTAATGACAATAATGCGTAGGTATATAACAAACGATATAAGGCAATGGCTGATAATAATCGAAGTATAGCCGAATCGGCAGCAACATTATATTCTACCTATTAGCTCATTCCAGTTTTTTTTTTTTTTTTCTCTTTGTTTTTCCAACACAAACTCGTCACGAGCAGAGAAAAAAAAAAACCCCAATAATACAAAGAATCGGAGATCAGAGAAAATGATGTCGATAAGGGAAAAAAAATTGTTACTATAATCGCGACACCAACGTATATAACAATAATACAACCAGCTATATATATACGTTAGTCTTGACAATAAAAAAAAGTTATTATTCAGGTAAAAATATAGAACGTGGATCTACGTATCATTCGATTTTCCTTTTTTGTGTTTTCAATTTTTGGTTCACCAGTAGTCAAATAGTAAATATGAAGAGAAATAAAGAAAAAATCAAAGTTCAGACTTATTATTTGCAAAAATTTTAAGCTCTAGGTCAATATGTTAGTTATACGATAAGCCATCGAAGACCGAAGCTTCGATATTTTCCTCATTTCCTGCTGAGTTGATCAACTTCTCTGGTCCTGACGTTGTAGCATATTATGATTAAAAACTGGTATCCTACCTATGCAGAAGATCGAAGAAGTGCGCGATGAACCCGAGATTACACTGATATGACATGAAAATGAAAAGAGGGAAGAAAACAGGAAATTGCCTAAATGACGTTCGGTAAAAAAAAAAAAAGGCAAAATTTTTATTTCAACGTTAATCAAAAACTCTATCTATATCCAAATTTCATCTAATGTTATATTAATTTATCGACGTCACGATGTACATAATATGGAATATGGAATTGAAGTGATTCGAGTCACGTGAGGTCCCCTATGAATAGGTATATATATTTATATGTATATATGGATATTATATCGCGTGACTAAAAGCAAAAGGGCCTAAGCGCCAAAAAAAAAATTTCGATTTTTCAGTGCCAAAATCTTTTTCATGCAACGTAAGAACTTTTGGGCATAGTCGCAGAAAAAAATTTTTTTGGCGCTTAGGCCCTTTTGCTTTTAGTCACGCGATATGTATGTACATACATATGTTTTTTGTTTTATTTATTATTTTATTATTCATTTATTTATTTATTTTTTTTTTTTTTTGCTGATTGGCGAGCTTTACTCCCGTCAATCACGAAATCCATCGTTTCACCCTAGCCATGTATAAGTCTGAGGAGTCCGGGTATAGGTACACGGAGAATAATGATTCACGTTCACGATTATATATAAGGGGGTGTGGAATATGTCGTGACCGAAAAGAATTACGTGTCTCGAAAAATAATTATGGAATAAAAATTGACTCGGCAATACACGAGCCTTTCATTTGATTTTTTTGTCTGTTTTTTTTTTTTTTTTTTTGTTAGTTTTTCTTTTTTTGTCACCTCACCATTCCCTTTGATCGTTCGTTCCATACAAATTATCACGTGAATTACTACTACGATCGGTGTGTATTAGCTAAAGAAAAATCCCGCCCACGAAATGACCATAGCTCGTTTTATACTCGCGTTTGTAAATAAATCGGAGAATAATTAGATTTCAGATTTATATGTATAGGTATATGGTACATTGTATGTACATACATACACCAGCTGAAATGTAATAATCTGATCCCACTTTCACGAGGATATGGAAAAAAACAACAACAAACAACTTTAAGGCTTATCCAATTCATCGCTTGGTCAATATTATTCAGACTCGCCCAATTCGTATAGACTATATACGTGCTGAAAAAGAATATGATTCAATTTCCAAGGACGAAATGAGACTGAAAACCCAATTAACGAGTCTTTGGTAATTTTCGAACTATAAATTTACTTCCCCGTATATTTCAGTAGGTATAGCTACTGAAATGACGGAAAAAAGATGGCGGAGTTTATTGTCAAGTTTGAAATATAGACTTTTTTACTTACAATTAGCACGTATGTCTCTTATGTGTCGTTCAGTCAATTTACCAGTGTCTAAATTAGAATCTAAACAGTCGAGGAAGAAGATCTAGGAATCAAAATTCGTGAGTCAACCCAAAACGTTTAAACGACAAATTGGGGCAACCCCCGCAGTCGGAAAGCACAGGGTGTAGTCGACAATTAAGTACGAGGCGTGCCCGACTGATGAAAATTTGTGGCAATCATTGCCGACTACAAATCCTTCCGAATTTTGGTTGAACATTATTTGGTTGTCTCTGAGGGAATTAGAATTTTCACTTTCTCATCTATAGACAAACTATTGTAATTGCCACAATTTTTTGAATCGACTTAGCGACCAATCTGGACGTAAAAAACGAAAAAAAAAATGGATTTCACAAATTAGTCAATATGTCTGCTTGTTACTGCACCTAGATCTATTTAAAAGTCTATATAGTTTTATATGATGCGGTTATGCTGTAATAGGAAACGAAAATCTTAACTCTAGTCGCAGAATTAAGGGCCGCCTGCTGCTGGATGATTTTTGAAAATTTTCAGTTTGTCAAACGTGGCACTAACGATTTTGCTCAAAATTAATATTTATATAGCATTTGGCAAAGTTAAGACAACGTGGTGTTGCGTTTTGTTATGAAAAATTCATTCAAATTCACTGCCAACTAATTTTGAAAATGTCATGTAATTTCGTGGAATCAACGCCAACGATTCTGTTCGAAATGAATGTTTGGAGAAAGTTTTGTTTCACATTTTCCATATCCGTAAAATTGAACGTTGCTAGTGCAAACATGTTTTTCTATCTGACTAAAATTGCGCTTTTTGTGAATACAGAAATTTTCATAATTATTATTCTGATCGCATGCTCGTAAAGTATCTACGAATTTTTATTACATTTACGAATAATAATGTTTGAGGCATAAAACAACCCGGTGCTCACTAAACGTGCCCCCTTTTTTTTTTTTTTTTTTCTTGAAGCGTTGATATTTGCTAAATGTCAAGCAACCGGAAGTGCTGAAAACACGCTGTTCAACGTCAGCTTGACTCAAAGCGAGGAATGAAATACCTACTCAGAAAATAGCAAAAACTTTTGGCTAATGCACAAGTCGCCTATTAACTAATTACTCGGACCCAAAATGCAAATGTCAGATTATTTTTTCCGGATCGTTCTTCAACCCTCTCATTATAGTAGCTAACTATTAATATTACGACTATGTCAAACTTTACAAGATATCAAATAACAGAACCCGGAATTCTGATGAGAATTGCACTTCCATATGATTGAAATTCCGAATTTCAAAAGCTGCAAAAGTACGAAACTCCCATGTTTTGTACCTACTGATTTTCCAAAAGTCTACATAGCCAATTCAAAAAACTCCAAAAGCTAAAGATCCGGAAGGCCAAAACTCCAGATTTCGGAATTTGCGAGATACAACGTCGTTTAATTAACAGCTTTGTTATGAGCTTCCCTTAAATTTGCGGATTTTCGGACCTTCTGAGTTTCGAACTTTCGGATCGTTGAGCTGTTTGCATTTCGACCTTTCGGAATTTACAAGTTCTGGACTCAAACGTTTCTAGAAACTCCGAATCACGTCTCAAATAAATTCGGAAGTTTAAGAATTTGAAACTTCAATCCCGCCCCTGTAATTCGATAAAAAAAAAATGCACCTAGCCATTCACTTGGCCTAATTTTTAATAAATTACGTGTATAGATCGCTGAGTGATAGGGGCGATCATTTTACCAACGGAAATAATACTCTATTATATAGACCTGACGCCTCCCGCGAGGAGATACCAATATATAGTTATGCATTCTGATCGTACGATGAAAGGACATCGATCAATCCCGCGACGCGATATTATTGTCAAACCTCATGTCGAAAGTAAAAATAAAAATATAAATATAAATATCACGAAGTAGGTATAGGTATAGATATTGATGGATGGAGAATTTCAGCAAAATTCACCTCCCCGTCACGCATACATACATATAAATAATAAATATATATATATCATTCGACGAAATTATTCGTTCGTCTACTTTCTACTTGATTAATAACAGCAACGTTAAAGTTAACGTGTTATTCCTTCCGAGGAAATTGCCAGAGAATTAGAATACCGAAAGAAATTTGATCTTTCCTGCGTAGGTACACCTACAATATACACGAATATCGAATCACCCAATTTCATAAATATCTCCACCTATATACGTAGTCACAGCACCTCAATAACCCTGAACAGGTGGGGGAATGTTGATAATTTAATGATGAACGCCATTTAGAAACCAGTGGAAAGAAGATTAGCATTGAGAAATCGATTCACGGTTCTTTTTTTTTTTCTTGCTCAAAGTAAGCCATAGAGGGATGAAGAAACTGGGAGAAAGGTATTTTCTTCCACGGCGCAGAAACAACCCCTGAATTGCGTAAGTAGGTATAGGTGCATATACATATATACGTAATGCTGATGTGCCAAAATGTGCGAATACACATAGCTAGATGTTATGTGATTTACGCAAAAGCAACTTTCTCTTCAGGCATAACGCAACGAGCTGTAAATTGAATTCAGAAAACATCCCTTCGGGGTGTATACTAAAAATTGGAAGTAACATATTTTCCAAAAATCTATATTGCAGTCTACCGTGAATCAGGGTGTGAATATCAACGTACTGTAATAAATGCTCCATCGCGATCGTGTCAAGTTTTTACCCCGTTTTTTACCCTTCTGCAATTGCCATCACATAGTTTTTTTGCTTTTGCCGTGAATTGAAACATATTTTCCAAATGAAATCTAAGATATCCATGAATCTTATATGCTTGCAGCGATGTCCTGTGTCGTGTAAGGATTTTAGAGCACCGTTTATCAGATTCAGATTGTTTAGGGCTCATTTTGTTCGGAAAAAAAATCCTCATCATGTGAACGAAGGGATTTGAAAAAATTTAACTGCGTGCAAACTTACAGTCAATTATCCAAAGTTTTCAAAATATGGGCCACTAATTTGCCAGTGACTTGGGCAAAACAAAAACATTAAACAATTCCTTCGTTCAAATAATGAGGATTTTATTTCCAAACAAAATGAGCTTATAAGGTTCTTAATCGGACCAACACTGCTCCAAAATCTTTCAAATCATTTTTCTTACTGTGAAATGAACTTTGGTGCAACATAAACGAATTCTGGATGAATTTGAATACCCGGAACCAAGCTGTATTGGTCCCTTCAAAGTATTCCTAAGGCTGGAATTGTTGCTATTGACCTAGTTCCACAATAATAATCCTGACCTAATGCAACACGACTTGAAAATCGAAGTTTTTACCATCCGCAAAAAAGGATATCTTCTATATCTTTGGAAGGTGTTCAAGGTGAAATGAAAAGCGCAAACTTTCAATATCTTATTGGAAGTCTGCAGGACAAGAATTTACGAAGGATCGGTAAGATTGGTCGCAGTTCTTTAAGAAATAATTGCGTAGCACTTAACGTTAATTAATGTAAATGCGTAGGTGGATATACCTTTTTTCAGTCCGACATCGCAGTTCAAGTGTTTTCCAGTACCTATATTCACCTTGGGAAACGTTTGTTATTATCACGCGATGTCACTATTCATCACTCAGCAGTATATACATATACGATTCTGTATTTCGCGCAGGATGAGTATAACTTACGACTCTTCTTTGAGCTTTCCAACTCTTTCCGGATCTGCTGCACAACAAAGTTCCGTAGTCGCGATTTCTCCTCACACCGCAATCCCAAAATTCCACTTGTGTATGTATTTGCGGTAAATTTGAAATAATCGAATCAATCAATCCTTATTTGAAACCACCGAACCACCCTCTACCAAAATACGAAATCACAAATCATTTCAACCCCATGGTCACTGGTCATCGGCACAATTCAGCTTTATGTATATTCTTATCCTTTTGAACTGACCAATTCACAAACTATAATACATGTTTCTTGGTGTTTTATCACTTTTTTTTCTCTTATCTCCTTGATTCGAGATCAGAGTTTGATCCTGATCTTCACGTAAATGACGAATAGTCCTTTACCGATCACTGATGACTTTCAAATTGTTATCCAAATTTTGTGTCAACGTAAATCGGAGCACAAAAAACGCCACTCTTTGATGTTGATGAAGGTGAAACGTGTTCGAGGATGGGTCACTAGTTCATTGCACAGATGTTGCTACCATCTTTTAAGCTTAACAACTCTTGTCGGTTCGTCAATCGACGTCGATATTAAGTAACCAAAAGCTCCTTGATGTAATGGGGTAATTAATCAGTTATCGAAAGCTCAGTTTTGATACCACCGAATATATAGATGTATATATGAATATATCGCCACAAGGGTTATTCGATTGAACCGTGGACTGTTATAGTACCAGTTCTAGTATTTATCATCCCTAAACAAACCGGATTGATTATCTCCCCATGTTACGATCACGTCGTTAATTTCAAAGCTGTTATTCCGATCGAGGTAATAAAAGGTCTTGTTCATCTTTCCACACATGTTGACAACATTTTAGACAATAACAAGAGAACAAGAAAAAAAGAGGGTCAGAAATATATAGAAACGAAAAAAAATCTGGACACAGTGAAAATTGCGTTTTTAACTTTTTTTTTTCGCTTGGGGTATTTCAACCCGAGTATATTTTGTATTTTCACAATAAATGAATTTTGGAATCGTAATAACGATGAGAATAAGTTGAAAATGAAGAAGAATAATAAATAAGGGGGAAAAAGAGAAAGAAAGAGAAGATTTCAACAAATTTTTCAAAATCTAAGATATCCCAGGTGATTTTTTTTAACCCCTGCGTTTCAATACCTGCAGATACAGTTTGATTCGTATTATTTATTATTTATAATTAATGGTTATTCCACGTATATTCGAGGTGTTATATCGAGGGGCTATAAGGGTGCGCGCGGCACAACGTGCTTCGGGGGTGGAACTCTGGCCACGACGCGAGACGGTTGCGGACTGACGGTACCCACCTAGGCGCCAGCGGCGCCTGTGGAGGACCTGGGAACTTTCCACCACCCACATTTTATCCGCACCGCATATACCTACACCTCTCGCTCTTCTTGTCCCTCTTATCGCTACGCCCGTTCTGCCACCCTCTGCCCCCCCCCCCCCCCCCTTCCCTCCCCCTGCCAACCCCCGTACGTGTATTTACTATACTTGTATGTGTGCGTAGGCGTGTAGGGATGAATAACATACACGTCACACATACACCCTGTGTATATATACGCATATATGTATACATGGATTTGAAGTGATTGGTCGTTACCTAGATTGAAGTACCGATCACGGATTGATCATTTTTGGGCAAAATTCGAAAACCACTATCACTGGATTTCTGCGGTTTGAATTAGATTTTGGTTTTTAAAACTATATTTACGTGGGATGTATATCGAGTTATTGATATCCTGTGAAACGATTTTTATTTTCTGATTTTTGAAACGAAACTAATGATCGTTGAAATTTTTCAAAATGTTTGTAATTCCTGACAATTGTGTAGTTAAAATTTGTTCAGATTGTTATAATTTAACGGCATCGTGAAAAAGCTTGTCATATCTCCAAAAATTGTACAGCTGAAAATCGCCCAACTGATCGTAGGTTGGTCGTGTTCAGAAAAATTAGAAAACTTGTTTTTGAAGTCCTGGGCTTTCGGGTTTTGCAAAATTTTGGATCAAGAATTATCAGAATTCTTCATGGAACCGATTGAGATTTTCACTTTCCGAAGGGTTTGAAACGCTTTGTATTTTCATCTAAATTGTGCAGAATCGGTTAAATATTCTTGAAATCTTTCGAAATTTTTAGGCCTGTTTCATAAATTTAAAAAGCAACAAATCGGTGGCTAACCCGTTAGTGAATGTAGGGAAAAATGTAAAAAAATATATCTGAGCATTCAAAACTGTGTTATCTTCCAAGTTGGCCACATTCGAAGACTGAAATTGTATCTGATCATCACCTACTTGATTTGATTGAGAGAAAGAGGGAGAAAGCTGACGAAAATGTTTTTCACCAGATTCTGATACATCTCGAACACTTTTCCATTGTTCAATTGAATTGAGTGGAACCGAGCTTTCCGACCCACGCAAGCCCCTAACTTCATTCATCTTGAGAATTATATTTGAGAAATGACTCACAATTTGTTTTATCGAAAATCTATTCCTGCCTGTTTCACATCAGCCAAAATTAAGCTTCTGGCATAAGTTTTTCAACTTTGCGGTTAAAACGATGCGTTCTCACAATCAGTTCATCGATCATTACCTTTCCAATGACTTTAAGCTCTAAATGATGCTGAGCTTTTAATATTATAACAGAAAATGACAATAACAATCGTGACGCGTTCCGGCCAGAGATGTCCAGCTGCTGTTATGTCCAACTGAACTTCAACGTCGTCTGCAAGCTCGAAGGATTATTTGAGTGAGGGAAAATTTGATCACCGCGACGGCCACGGGCTTTAATTACGTCCCGAAACTGTTACAACTTCGTTTAGTATATCCGGGGTGCGGTGAACCACTATTGTTTATCATTCCCTGGCGGGTCGAGGCTTCGCAAGCTCCGAAGGCTTGTGTCAGAAGGTAGAGAGGTTGGTGCTATAGTAGTGACTATAGAAACGCGCCATCTCTTGCCCAGATGGCTCGTTTCCCTGAGACGGGAAAATTTTGGCACCAACGATGAACATCCTGCGGCACAGTCAAGCTCAAACCTGGAGCCCAGCCCAGACGAGCCCAGCCCAGTCCGGATCTTCTTCGTACCGTGTTCAAGAAAACTTATCATTGAAGACAAATAAGCAGGGTTCCCTACGCGCTATGGCTTGCCATAGGACACCCTCTGCTAATTCTACTTTGTGTCTTGCTTTGTGTATCATCGCTGCTCGACCTCACCCTGACAACCCCAAGTATCCTAAGACTTACCTTGGAAGGAAACCTCTACGTCATAATTTTACCTACGCCGTGACCTAAGCTGCTGAATAATCACCCACATAGGATATAATATTGCAGAACTATTGCGATTTCCTCGATTGATTATCAAGGTGCTCAAAAGACTGCGATCTATTACTGACCCAATGTTAAACATTTCTGCAGTTAACTTTTAAGACTGTATATTAGAAGTTTCATGCATGTGCAAGGTAGGTAAATTCACTAAATTCATCTGCGGGATCAGCAGCTATCTCAGAAGTTGCTTGAAAAAGCAGTTATCTCGAATTTTGATAGAAAAAAACAGCTATCTCGCGAGCGAGTCTGAAATCGCTCTGTAGCGCCATTTACTTACCATGCAACTACAGAGCGGTTTCAGAGTCACTCGCAGGATAGACGGTTATTCGAGCGATTTTGGAGCTAGCTGCTTCTTGAAGCAAAATTTGAGACAGCTGCTTTTTTAAGCAACTTCTGAGATAGCTAGTTATTCCGCGGAGCCATCGATACATTGACCGTGCAATAAATTTACAAATTCCGTAAACTTGCCATACGATTTAGTCAAAATCAGATAGAATTTCGTGGTTTTGCCATAAAAGTTTTGTAAGATGCAGAATTTCTTTGCAATTCGACAAAAAACATGTTCGGCAATACACTTAGTTACGCCGGATTTGTAATTTTGCAAGAATTTCGAACCGTAAATGACGTGTAATAAATTCGCAGATGTTTATGTCTATAAAAGCTCTCGAATCTTTTACACATCTTCTATGTTGTAGAAATATTTAGAGAAACGTACAATTCAACTTCAGGGCAAGATTTCGTCAACATTTCTGCAAAGTGTGGGAATGTTCTTGTCGCGATCCTTATTTTTAGGTTCTTAGAATCGTAGAGGAAAAAAACTGAAGGGCTGAGCGCCGATCGCATCAACGTCGTTTACTTTAAACCTACCGACAAAAAATATAGAATGAAACAAAAATAAAAGAGGAATAGAAGAAGGAAAAAAAAAACAGTGAGTGAGAAGTACTCGCAGTGAAGTTCAGCACTTGATATAGAGACAGAGATAAGTATCTCATGAAAGCTGAGAGACTCGAGAAAGTTTCTTTCGGCAAGTTCACCAGGTTGGACGGTCGCACTGGACCTCGTGACGCAACTTCTTATACAGAACGATCACCAAGCGACTGGTTTTCGTAGGTGTCAGAATTTTACTTTCTTTTCTTTTCTTTTTCTCCTTATCTTTTGTATAAGAAAAGTAGATGAGAAATTTGAAAAGATATTTTTTCACCGTTTCTTTCAAGCAGTTCACCACGATTCAATACTAAAACTTTCTCGTTTACCCTTTGCTAAGTAATTCTGATGATTATGTCTCCACAAGCAAGTTTCTCGTTCTAGAGCTACTCCTGGCTTCTGTACTTGACAGCAGCTGCAGTTAGGCATGCCGCATGCCACGGAGTTTCTGTAACTATAATTTCTAAGTTTTGTTTAATTGTTATAAATTCCTTTCAATTTAGCTATCCAATCCTCATCCCACCTCGTGTTACAACCCCCGATAATGAAAAAGTTTTGAATTATATTTTTTTTTCTTACTGCTCATTGAACCGGGTCAACTCTGTTTACAAAAGATTTAGACTCACCGGTTGATTTCACCTTTGATTTGCACCTCGATTCAAAAGACGAAGTGCTATGGTATTTGCAGAATTTCTTTGACCCCGCGTGGTCGGTAGGGAAAAGAAATTTATCACGGGTCCAAAGAATGCTGTGTCGTAGATGGAGGAACGCACAGGAGTTGGTCATGTTTGAAGGTGACTGATAAAGACGTTATCCCGTATTCCCTGACCCTTCTTCACCTACACAAAAGTCCTTTGGTACCGGAGGAACCGTTTTTTTTCCAACAGGAATTGCGGGCTGTTTAACTTCCTTGAAATAAAATGAAATTTGCATATTTTTTCATCCCTAAAACGATTTCTTTTTGGAACTTATGTCTGATGTATTTATGTTACCTACTCTGCCCATGGCTGAATGGTACCAGTTTTTTCTCCTATCCAATAGAATTTTTCAACCCTCTACTTATTTTTTTGGAGGGAGATGACTGTTCATTCTCTAGTATCTCTCATCTCTCGTCAATTTCACCCTCTTCGACCCTGCATCACTCGTCCATTAGAAGTCCTGTGAATGTTTTATATACCCTCTGCGTGGATCGCATATATCCCTTTCCAGTAACCAACCGACCCAACCGACTCAACCCCTACAAACGAAGGGTTGGAATCTCAGAAAAGTTCGAGAGGAAACGAGAATCGAAGAGGTGGTCCAAGGATAATGAAATATTCACTTGCCTCTCGAACGAACTCTTGATAGGGGATAGACGCACTGTGCGTAGATAGACACAGACGAGTCTATAAAAAAAAATTTCAAGAGACAATATCCCAACAAAAAAAGTCAATTTTTATTTTCACATGAGTCTAATAATCATCGTCTTTTTTGAGAATGTTTGAACTTTGGGGTAGTTTTTCTCCGATTTTTTTCATGAATAATGAAATAAGTGACGTCTATACCAACTGACGTGAGAATGAATTTTGATTGTTTGAAAATCTCCCAGAGAATCGTGAAATATTTTCCTTCATTCTCAGGAACAATCAGACTGTCTGCTGTCTGTCTGTAAAGACCGTATCTCATCGTGTGCTTCTGCCAGATTCCACTCTTTTCTTCGAAAACTCATTTAGTAGAGTCCTGCAAAGCGAGGAATACGGGAGGAAAACGTGTCCTGGAGATATCTATGCCTACGTGAGGGTCCGACACGCTTTATTCGGTTTTAATTACGGCGTGCTAAAGATTTTTCGGACTTCCATTAGAGACGAGGAACAAGGCTTCGTACATAAATATATAAGATTTTGCTGTTTAATTTACCAACGATGAAGTTCAAGATCCTTTCACTTCACCTTCTGAAGATTTTTGAAATAGCAATTCACTCTTCAGATCCATCAATGATTCTCGGAAGATGATTGAAAAAAATGTGTCGAAAGTGTCTGCACCGAAATTCTAATGCTTCTATCTATAGTCTCGCGGCGGATGAAGCAAATCGAAAGTTAGTTTGCTTCGAATTCCAGCACCGATGTCGCAAAGAAAACTCTAAAAGAATTTCTACAAACTCTTGTGCAAGGCTTTGAGAGGTCTTAACAACGTCTGAAAGTATTTTGCGAACGAATTGAAAGAGGAAACTGAAAATACCTAAATTATTCCGAGTCCTTAGATTTTTTTTCAGAGTTCTAGATATATATATATATATTTTTTTTTTTTTCAAAAATTCTAAAGCCGTACAATTAGAGTGATCTTGAGAAAGCATATCTAACGACACGAGCCGAAAAGTCGGAAGATTCGTCCTGAGGGGAAAATTTTGAAAATTTTTTGATCCTCAGGCTTATTTTGGCAAAAACGTATAGAAAAAAAACTTGAACCTAGTTAGTTTTTTTCTGATGTATAGATACAGACAGAGATACATAGAAATATGTATCCTCGATTCCAGGATCTTTCATATAACTTATTCACAGCATATATATCCGCAGCACCTTTTTTTCCTTTCCACAAAGTAGTAGCGTAGACGCCGTTTTATTCGAGTGGCAATACCGCCTCGTGCATTTTTTATAGATACCTACTTGAAAGGATTTGTGTCATGGTTTTTTCTCAAGGATATGTCACCGATCAAAGAACGAGATGTGTGTTAAGAGGGAAGGGAAAAGCTTCCTTTGCTCTACCTATGTATATTCCAAATCGAGGAATCCGAAAATCCCGGCCGATTTTCAATGGTAAATTAATAGTACCAGCTCGACTAATAGACTAAAAGCTTTGACAATGGCTCGCGGTGGTAATATTTTCCAGAGGATGTCCCGGTGGTCATTGTCCACCCATTGTCGACCGGTGGCAGAGCTTAACGAGGTGGCCGGTACTGCTAGCTTTGAAACGATAAATTACACTTGCCGAACGGAATCGTTTCATGGTCTAGCTTAAAAGCTCCTCTTCTATCTATAACCAGAGATTTCCACCCGGTCAACCGAAAGTCTCATTTAAATCAATTCGAACGTCGAAAATGAGCTTTGGACGCGATCACGAAAAATGGACAAAATTTTAATAAAAATACCACAAAATTTGGCCAAAGATTACCTCTGGCATATAGAAAATTATTTCTGCGAAATAGAAATAGAACAGAGCGCATGTATAAAGTAGTGTAGGTTATATAAATGAGTCTTCGTCCCGGGTTACACGTGACTTTATACCAGATTCCTAACCTCATCTGGTAAAGCTCTCATTACGTTATAAATTATCGGGACTTGATCTGCTTAGCAAAACCTCATTTCCTCCGTTTTAGGTTTGCTCGAGCAGCCGGCGGGTATGACTTTAAGTGTAACGCGTCGCTGGCACATGGTGTTATTATAACCGTACTACCACATGCCTACCGATTTCCATAACTATCCATGTATGATCGTAATTATCCTCGAAACTTAATTATTGAATGAGAAAAAAATATTTCATCATTATTCAATATAGGAGAATCGAACAAACTGAGAATAGAAACGAAATTATTATATCTTCTCAAAATGAAAATTGAACACTTCTGTCATGCGAAAATTGTATGATAAATAGAATTTTCGGTTTCCCTTATAGCCCCGGACGGTAGGGTCAAGATATTCACCACTCGACTAGGTCCGGTGAGATACTTGGCTTAAATTTCTCTCCCTCCGAAAACGTCAGTTCAAGTGTCTTATATTGTTGGTTCAAGAACTGCAAGGCAATCTATTTTTTTTAGAGGAGGGGATATTATTTCAAAATATTCCGTAGGCTCAAACTTCAACCATTTTTTTCTCTTTTTTTTCATGCTCTTTCTCTCTCCAGGCATGTTTTTCAAACAGGATAATGATTCCCCCCCCCCCCCCCCCCATAAATCTTCAAGAATTCAAGTATGATAAAAGTGAAAATTCAAAGATAGGGATGGTAAGTAGGTATACGTGGATCATGAGCAAAGGATCTATAAATTCTCAACCCTGCAAGGATACATCAATATTCCATGAGGGAATTATTAGTTATAATCTGTTTATTTCACACACGCACATACATACACACACACACACACACACACATACACGTGGGTAGATATATTTCTCGGCGATTGCCTCGCCCTATTCGTTGGTAATTTAGCTGGGTGGATTCGCTCCCGTTCCTTTCTGATCCCTATTGATCTTTCAGTGTTTCCGCTAACCGGACGCCCAACGAAAACACCGTTTCCGTTTTTTTTATTTTATTTTATTTTTTTTCTTCTCTTTTTTTGTTCTCTTCTACTTATTTTTCTCCTTCTATTTTTTTTCGACGAAAATACCTACTTTACGCACGAGCGATGCCTGCCTCCATATACTTCAAAGCTTTACTCTCTCGTCGACGATTGAAGTCACCACGATTGGCTCGAAGAGCAGCCCCTTTTTCAAAATACTGATGGGCATGAAATTTTCTCGGAAAATTGGAAGAAAAACAGAAATCTGTTTGAAAAAAAAAAATAACAAGTAACAAATATATATACATATATATATCCCTGATGAATTATCGTATGTTTTCTCATTTCCAGTTAATTTCAAAAGGGGAAAATTCAACCCGCGGTGATTCGGATATCTGAAACACCATTATCGCGTTGGCCCACCTACTGTTAGGCTCACGAAAATTTTTCTCTTACTTGTTTTAGAAACCGTGGTTTATGGGGGAGAAGTTCGAGGCGTGATGACTGCAGTTAATCCGTTGAAAAGCAAACTCTGTAGCTGAGCTTAGGTAATAATAATCGTAATAACTAACGAGATAACAGCTGGTTAAATATGTACCTACCCACCTAGACACACGTAAAACATCAGCGAACCTGCGGAAAGGTAAAGAGTTTCGTTCAACCCTCGTATGTTAACTTACCTATGGAGGGGCGCCCAGGGACGTACCACATCCCCAGGTACAAATGCCGTAATATTGCCGGTTCTGCCCACATGGCACACAATTGGCACTATACCCTGACTGCCAAATTTCATTCGGTAATACTGGCCCAGTACAAAGAAATTATGAGCCCAACGTTGGGCCACTACTGATAACTAGTACTGACAAGTCAACATTCATGGGGATCAGCCGGAAGTCAGTTCGGTACTAGGAATACACCAATATGGTGTTTTATACTGGCTGGGGATGATTTCTTGCCGATTGATGGTACCATAAGTTGATAAGTTGAAGTTAACAACCCGAAATAGTCCCAACATTGATTTTGACTTGGGCAAAGCTTGGCCCTTGGTAACTGTCAGTATTGGCAGCATATGGCACCGATACTGTGCCAATGCCAAAGTCAGTTTGCAGTACCTAAATCGGTCCTGATACGATCATCTCCTCAGGCATAAATGATCGGGAACTTTATATGGTCGGAAATCAACCGCCATGACATCGGTTCATGCTTTTCTAATGGTTTATGGTAGAGATGGTGGAGACAGAGCGTAAATATGAAGCTCAAGCTCAGAAGATGAGTGGGTATAACTAAGGGTGGACTGATTGTTAGAGGGCGAGCTTGCAGTTCGCAGTTTGGTTGGGCAACGTAAGGCTGAAGGCGCGTTGAGTATGGGGGATGGTAGATGGTGGAGGACGAATAAGGGAAGGTAAAGTTCCCTTGGTACAAAGTTGGCGTGCCTGAGCGCACTATTGTTTCGCTCATTGCACCGATTGCTTTGAAATTTCTGGTTCGGCGTCGCAGAGTCGAGTCTAGTCGAGTCTCTCCCGTTTCCAGGCTTTCCACAAAGTACCTTGGTCTTGGTATACATGTACTGTACTGTATACATATAGTAGTGTATGGACGGGAGAACTGCATTCAGTGCAATTCGTACCTACCTACCTACCAACCTACCTACCTTCCTACGTATACCAGTGCACCACGTTCTGTACCGTAACCTATATCACGTTACGGTGTACTTTGATTTACCGACTATAACTACACACTCCCAGAGCACAATGGCTCCGCGGCAATGTCCTGTTATTTGAATCACGTCTCTGGTTCAGGATAACGAGATCGCAAAAGCTGTTTCAAAGCAATTTTCAATCGTGATCTCGCCAAAGAATGGTGGACCAGCATTGTGCACCTTTGGTGAAATTTGATATTTAACAAAACTAGAGGTACAAACGAAAATAGCTCCATTTTTTTTTTTGCAACAGACCTGACCTCCGGCGTATTCTGATGTTCAAATACCCTTAGCATTCTGTAACCGGAACTGACAGATTGTTTAGAATTTTTATAGATCATCTTCAACGAACACTCGATTTTCCCTACAAATTTCAATCGAGTCGATCGCGTCCTTCCCTCGAAATCCAGATTTTTTTAGAAACGTTGGAAAACGATTGTGTGGGCGATTGAACGAATCACTGAGTTAATGAGAATTTATTGACTCTGTTTTGTCTCGAATGCGACCTTTTTTTCGAAGACGAATCTGATAGTAGTCAATTTACTTTACGATGGTGTGTAAGAGATCCAACTTGCTCATCATTAGCTCCAAAGCGATAACGAACTATCCAATTTCGCGCAAAAAGAGTGAACAGCCTGTATTATTGGATCTTTTACATGATGATATGCATATAATTTTCTTATTCTTAGGTGTATTGAGGGGGCCCAAAGACACGTGCATTTTATTTCCGGAACTTTTCACCGAAGGATTCATTTGATTGGCTGTTAGATTCAAAAGAATTATAGTTTTCCCATCCGGGTTATAGTATTTGAACAGTTTGTGCAGACGATAACGTGATCAGAAGATAAAGGAATGCCTATTTCCTTTCATTCACAATTTAGCATAATCCCTTTCCGTTTGGTTCTTGTGTTTTCTGTATTTATTTCCGATTCAGTTTTACATATAGCAAGCATATATTTTCCCTTTGAAGAATTTCCGTAATTGTGAATTGTTGCTGTGTATGATTCTACTATTCTCACCGTATATGGAAACAGCGAACCAGTGGGATTTCAATCTTTCGCGATCAAAGAAAACACCTAATTGGTTCTGTACTTCCACTTTGAGTTACTCTCGTATAGCGCGAGCTATATGCCCAGGCCAATTATGGAAACTCGCAAATGAATTTGTATAGTTTGTTATTTGCGAAACGTGAACAAGTTTTAATATATTATTTTTCTCTCTTCTTTATCTTTTCTCACTACCTCGCGTTAAGCTAAAGGTATACACAGATATCTATCGTATTAAAGCTCACAAGTTAGTTGAGCCGGAATTTTTATCTCAACCGAGTATTTTTTCACAATTTTTTTCACCACCTTTTCTATTTTACTAACCCAATTACAAAGCCGAAGAAAAACGTAGTTTGTATCACACGATATTTTCACAATTTGAAAATTAACTCGGCCAAGCAAAGCGAGTCACGAGATTGTTAATTTGCTCTTCCAGTCATCCGAAGCTCTGGCTTTTTCACACTAGGTAGTATTCGTTTTCTGCGTCGATGAAATGGTTGGTGCTTAAATGAGAAATTTATGACACACAGAACACATGCTTGAGTTTTATTTTATTTTATTTTTTCATTTATTTATTTATTTTTTTATTTTTATTTTTTGTTTTAATCAAACTTCGAGTGCCGTTCAACTGATATTTTCCAGAATTTGAATATACCTACGGGTCCCTGCCAGATCCGTGATTCTTTGAGAGGGAAAGAAGCCGGCTTTCGTTTGGGTATATAAATAAAATTATGCGTCCGAGGGATTCTCCCGACAAACAAACCCATTGACCCCTTTCGAAATTCTTTCACCCTTGGCACAATTCGTAAGAATTATTTTGTCATTGTCCACTACGTTTGCCCAGGTGGTAAGAATCACGAATGAAAATCATTTAATTCGACTAACTTGTTAATGGATATCCGGAAAATCTAGTGCTCTAAAAATTCCCCATGATTTATGTACAAGATTTCATCTTCTGAGCAATTTTCCACTCAATCAAAAGCTCTGCCCTCTATAAGTACAGAACCAAAATTCAATGTTCAGATCTTGAAATAGATGTCTGATTTTCTTGCCAAGGCAATGAAACGATAAAATATGAAAATGAATGATTGACGAGCTGTTTGAAGGTGTTATAAAGAATAAATTCGTGTTAATTTAGTTCATTGGAGAATCGGGGCTAGGAAATCAGTCTGGTATTCGCGATTATGTTACGTTATGTTAAACCGGTTTCCATCTCCGATGCAAAACAGCTTTTTGCCAATTTGGTTGGCAATTACAACAGTCCGGATCTACGTACAAGCTCTGCTATTACCTGGACCATGTACTCGCCTACGTAGAACAGATATGTGAATAAATACATGCTCTCGTATACGCATGTCCCCATTTCACATAGGTATATGTATATAATACATGTACACGTATCGTCGAACTATACGTGTTTCAGAGATGGATAGTTATGGCCGGATCCTTCGGTATGTACAACTCTGTATACCGTATGTACCAGTTAAAACGGAAATCGAACGGATGCATATCCAGCACGCGTTTTATTGACAGTTCTATGCCACCCTGGCTTGATTACAATCAACTTGGTAAACGGCATTGTAGTTATTTAATATCCGAATTGCATCAATCGTTCGCTTCTTTCTTGTTCCGAAAACAGAACCCAAAAAAAGTACACGTTTTGAACATGCTTCGTAGAAATTGTACAAACATTTCTCGGATCATTTTAGCACCTGTCCCATTCAAAAGTGAATATTTCGAAGATGGAAGAATCTCTAGAACGCAGTTTGAAAAAAAGTATTCTTGAACAGCGTTGAAGCGAGTGTCTCAGCATCGCATTTTCAAGTATCTGAGAGAAGCAGTTGATATAACAAAAGATCTCAAGCGTATTCGTTTGAAAGAAAATATCCCGTAATTGAAATTAAGGGAGATTAAATGATCGCAAAAAAAAAAAAACAGCTTCTCAAAGATACTTCTGTTTCAATTGACTCTCTGAGATACTTACTTTCAAACTTATAGACTTTTCGGAATACTTCCTTTCGAACTTGACCCATCGAACTGTTCGTGTTAATTAAAAGGAATTATAATTGACAGACATATGTGACGGTATTCGAGAACCAAATTTTAATTGAACTTTTGATTTCGTCTGCCATTCTGTTCAATGATTAATTACAGATGATTAGAGATTATCGAATATTGATTGGAATCGATATGCTTATTTCCTAGATAATGGAAATCTGAACCGTGATCAGGTGAACGAGGTAGTTAATTAAGCTTCATAAAATGATGGCTCGATCCAATTACATCGACGCACCGTGTGATCGGAAGCATTGGGATATACGGAAGTAGGTAGTACATACATTGCATACCTACCAACATACCTCGCCAATACTCGGAGCTTGTAGGCAATCGGAATAATGGCTTAAACCACCGTGCTGCGAACGGTGCAGAATTATCCCTTTTCGTCGAGGGCTAGACAACTTCCGTTCCGGAAGCTGCACCGGCATAGAATCGAAGCCTATATAGTGTCATAGTCCAGAAACTCCAGATGCTGAATGAAGAGCCATGCTAAGGCAGGATTTCCATTACGGTCCTTGCCTATATACATACCTTGTGAAATTAATATTTAAAACCACTTTTCTCAAACACGCGTGCTTTCGACGGGTAAGCAGAAATTCTCTCGGTTTGAAGAGCTGGAAAATAAATAAACTAAACTGAATAATTGAAGAAAAGACAGAGATAAACCCTCACACACACATACACACACTTTCGTCTGTATACAGCGAGCCAAGATAAAACCAACTGCTCATTCCCGGCTAGCCGCTTTCTCTGAAAAAGGTTATTAAAAATCTCGAATACTTGCTTGTTTATTAATTAATACTGCATTTCACGCCAATTAGAAACCAGAGAGCCTGTTAGAGTGGAGATCAAATTCTCTGTGCAAGTTATTTATTATAAATCATAGTTCGTTCCAAACCAATTACGGATAAATATTTCAAACTATTATGCGACGATGACGTCAAACGATGAGTTTCTAAAGCTCCCCTGATCTGTTGATCGTTTCAAAAATCAATCGTGTAACTACGGGAGGTACGGGGGTGGAGGGTAAGGCTGCGAACTTTCAGTGGTAATGAACAGTTAAAAAAATTTATGAGTATCCTCTAAAAATGCTTATTAACCTCGCGGCTCTCGTATCGATGTGGCGGATCAAAAAAAAACAAAAAAAACAAGTATTTGCATAACAACGGTTCGTCGCGTTTTACTTTACTGAAGCAGAAAAAGTGGAAAACAAGCTCTGGTTTAATTCTTGGATGTTTGAAACCCGCCGGCTAAATCTGCCTGTGTAACGACAGTCTACAATTAGAAAAAAAAATTTTTTTTTAGGACATAATACGTGTAGTTAGATACACACGATACGCCGTGGATAAACAAAATCCCGAGGGAATAACCGAAAAAACCATTTTCAGGTCACCCGATCAATTTCCATTGAAATTATTAATGATTTCGACGAACCTACGCCAGTTAATGTTAATAATACCATAACATTTACCATATTCTTCGCAACGGCTTTGAAATACTAATGATATTAATCGGTATGATTCAGTTCGCGGAAAAAATGTTTAACGGATTTTATTACCCATTTATTTGAGCGGTTTAGTTATAGGGTGTCATTTTCCAATTATCAAATTACAGGACTAAGCCCTTGGAGGCCGAACGCCATATCGATCAGAGCTTTTCCTTGTAACTTTAAGAATAAAAAAAAAAAAAAAAAAATGAATATAAATAAAAAATTAACTCCCGGAACTCACCCCTATAGTCCAAATAAAGACGTGATTCGTGCCGTTGAAACTATATACCAGGATAAAGCCAGAGGCTGGTGGATTTATTTATTAACGTCAGAATGATCGGCTTCCAGTTCCTCGAGTCCTCGAATTAGTCCCATCGATTCAAATTACCAAGAAAAACAATCCCCCCCCCCCCCCCCCCACCCCCCTAGACGCAATAAACCAGAACGTAGGTTGCGCCCACTCGCAGAGGCAGCAGCAGTCGGTATATTTGTTCACGAACCGTTTTAGCCAGGGTCGTTACTCTGCAGGGGTGAAAATCAGCCGAGAGGCCATGGTCAGGGCCTTCACGAACCCTGTAGAACCCAGAACTCATTGCCCAGTGCCTGGTGCAACCCTCAGGAGAGGCGTGACGACGCGACGACGACTCTAGGTTCAGCTGTCGCTTGCAATGGACGCGTGGAAAATCCTGAGGGGGTTGGTTTCAACCCCGGCGTTTCATCATCCCCTGTTCTGTGCTCAGATCTCCGCCTGGACCATACGGGGGCATGGACGAATTACACGTACACCTATACCTACCAACCCGCAAGCCCAGAAAGCGTGCTTCTGGCGTCTATGATCCCTCCTAGACCCATTACACCGTCCAGCAATCGGTCGCGTAATGCTCCGAGCCTAATGGCCCGTTATATAGTATACGGCAACGCGGGGAAAGAGGGAAGCAGCCCTAATTCTCAAGGGTACGTTTTAGCTGCAGCACCGGAGCTAAAGGCGCGAGAAACTATTGACAAGATTTGTTCAACCTAGTAGTCGTGTTTTCGTGTATACACACATTCAAGTCTAATTACTCATCAGTTGACTATAGGAAATGTGATCATTTTCTAAATTGGAGGGAAACTTGCAACTTGCTGATTCGCCCCACTGCATTAGATAAGCCAGTTCTTAAAGCAATATGGAAGTCTGTTTGAAACTTCATTATTACCAACCGTTGTCACCTCGAAAACGCGAATCGTACTTTCTCGATGATTAGCCAACCAATCCGAATGAAACTTTGACGAATCAATTCAGTTTTTTGGCAGAAAGTGGCCAAGTATTTAACTTTCCGGAAAAAATGAATAGAATTTCAATCAGATTCAGATTTCTTATGTTAGCTAGGTTAAGTATCATTTGAGTAACAAGTTTGATTGAATCCAGACGAAATGCAATAAATTCAACATATTGCACTTTGCAATGTCGACTTTTGATTTGTGCACATCGATCAAAAAAAAAAAACCCTACAGAGCCACGTGATTATGTAATACCCATTTTTTTTTTTTTAGTGACAAATTAAAAGACCATCCCGAACGTTGCGTATTTTTATTATTCTTATTTTTCTCTTACGTTTTTTTTTTTTAACCTGTTTTTTGTTGTAATTTTCCGCCTCAGCATGAGTCAGACTATGGATATGGTGGAAGACTTGTTTGATAATGAAATGCGATTTCTAAGCGGGGGGGTTGAATGAAAAGGGGTGCAAACAAACACCACTGAAAGCGGAGGGAAGAAAATAAGGAAGGAAGGCAAAGAGATTGTAGAACATCAGCTGCTGCTGAAAATCTCTCTCACTCTCTCTCTTTCTCTTTCTCTCCATCTCTCAGTAACTTCCCTCTTTCCTCTCGTTCTCGTGCTCGAACAGCCTCCCCTGTTTCCATGGCAACTACCTTAAGCCGGTCGCGGTGGCTCTAATGTCTTCAAGTAGAAAATAGAATTACCTGAACCGTTTAGTAAAACGCGTGAAGGAAAGAGCGAGGACGAACTCGACTTACGTCAACCCTCGGAAAATATATAGGTACTAACCAAGGAGAATATCGGGTTACCGCAGAACAAAAAGGCTGCTTTATCACCGAGAATTGCGTAACGTAAGTAAAGCTCGCTGTTCGAACTGACAAATTTCTAGTTTCTACAGAAAATCTCGGAATTACTTGATGAAAAATTCGTAAACGCATCGCTTCGGCATAAAATAGTCTACGAATCATTTTGTTTCCTTGACTTAACGGGTCAGGAGCTTTCAGAGCTTTTCTCATTCGCAATATTGTCAATTCCATGGAATTACGTGACTATAAAAACGTGTTTATTCTAATCCTGATAAAAAATTCTGGTACCCATTTGATGAAGTCTTGTCTCGAAAACTAGGTCAGATTTAAATATTTAAGGGTAACAATCCGCAGTTTCATTATACCTACTTCGAATTACACATTTTCAAATGTCGAAGTACTCGATAATAGATGCACAATGTTACCAGATGACAAACGTCTATCGTTTTCCATCTACCTATATACGGATGACTATAGTGATTATGAATAATTCATCGCCCAACGTGGAACGCCAACTCGAAAGTGGACTAAAAGTCCAAGTTCATCATTGCGAAGTACTTTTGCCGAGGTGAACGGTAAACATATGTCAGCGAATGAGGATGAGGTGCCCCGGAGGACCAACGTGGAAACTGATAGAGGAGTAAAATCTCTTGTATGTTTTATTTCAGCTCGTATGTCCGGTACGCTGACTAAAGTTCGCGGCTGATTCTCGAGGCGCTTTTTAGAAACTGGATATTCGTCTGTCACTGTGATTAGAACTCAAAAACACACATGCACGTATACGTATATACGAGAGTACAAACCCGCAGGCAAAAGCCAGTTACGAAGCATCTGACTCACGCTGTGAGCTTTCAAGCTTTTCAAAACGCGACTTATAATTGCGCGCGAGATATTCACAGCGTATAGGACGAACGACGATTTGGCATACCGGCTACGAGTAGGAGCACATATCCTTCCAGTGGAAATATTTCCTTCATGCACAAGATCTGCTCTATTGAATGAGAACATTCCTTCATGAACCAGATGCAGGGGATCACGTAATGTCATAAACCAGTGAATTTCTATTGACGAACACCTTGCAATGCTCGCTGTAAATTCCTCTACGCAAAATCTGTTCAGTTTCAGCCTCGTCGACAAGACTATTAGTGATCATTTGAAACCACATCTAGCTACATAGGGTAAGTGTACCAGTAACTGACCCTGTCCCAATTATTGACTTTTTTCGATGATTTCTTTTTATCCGTGAGCTCTGGAATTATTTAAAAAATCAATTTGTATTTTCCGAGTCTCTAGCAACTGATTTGTGTAACGATAACATTCAGAATTTTCATCAACGACTTAAAATTTAAGAAAATATAAGGGTCAATAATTGGGTCTTGGAGGGACAGTAATTGGTCCATTTACCTTACATGCTTTATGTTTTACAGTTTTTCTACTCATCCGCAAAGAAAACGGTGACAAAATCACACAAATTTTGTGTGACAATATTATTGGAAATTTTTACATTATCATACAACTCTAGATGAAGAATTTTCAAAAGATTCTCTAACCGTGAAAACGTCTGGAATTACATACGGACCGTGAAACTGTGATGAGTTCGCATATAATTCAGTCTCGAAATCGTCTAAAATTGTTTAGAGACGTCAGGCCGTGTCAAAGGGCATAATTATCAAATGAAAGTAATGATCGCGTACATAGTCTGGTTCAACATATAATAACGTCTGCCTCCATCCATCTCGGAGCTTATATTCTGTCATCATCGCCGCAATTCTGTAAACAAATTTTTATTCAACTTTTTCTACAAAGGGCACATTATGGAGTAGTTCTAATATACATATAGCCATTTTGATGAAATGGGACAGACCACGATTAGATTTTAGAACAAGGGTGACGTCATACCTCGTAACGTACGCCATCATTATTTCCCACCTACGAAGGCTCGCCTATCTTATTATTCGCTGATTGTCAAACAGATCAGTGGTGATCCTGACAAAAACCCATCCTGAGCAAAGGTATAACTTAATAGATAAAGGCTATACTTAATAGATGAGGTACATGGTATAATTACGTCATGGAGAAAAAATTTCATCCCCTATTTCTCTCGGAGAATAAATGATAATTATTAGCGAGGTATAATTACGGGTGCTTATTTTGAATAATTTCAAGGTGGATGAAACGCGATATTTCTATTAGACTGATTTTACTGCAATTTGGATGTGCAGAAGATGAGAAAACGTATTTTACCCCAATTTCGAAATTGATGGCGTTTTGCAATGGAGGCCGAAACCAATTCTTCTAATTTTCTTTTTCTTTTTCTTTTTTTCCTTTTTGCCTCAGTTCCTTTCGGTGGTTTTATTTCCTCGATCTTTACGATCCTCGAATCTTTCTACCGCCTCTTTTTTCTCCTAATTAATCACCCGGCTTCGTCCGAACTGGAAGAAATGGACGCGTTTCGCGTGTCGAAGAAAACTGTCCATAATCGTATACCTACCTATACCTACCTACCTACCTACCTACGCAGTAGTATCTACTCTCCGAAATGAAATCCCATTGCTGGTGTATAGAGGTTCTAATACAAATGCAGCCTGGCATCATGGAGGAGGTAATTAAATGGCACCCCACACAGAAACCCTAGGTTACCAACTACCTTACCCCCCCCCCCCCCCCCCCCTCCGTCCAGAATGTAACAGTTCGCATATTAATAGCTAGGCACATAAATTAGTCAACCAGGGACACCCGGTTTCGCAACCCCATCACTGACCATGGAGGTCTAGATAGGTGGGTGGGTAGGTAGGTACAGTTACATACGTGACAAGGAAAACAATGAGCCCAGTCCCTTGGACGGAACTTCCCAATCCCTGGATATTGCGGACAAGCTACTTCCGGCTACTGTATTCTATATAAGCTTCACAAGCATTAACTTGATTTATCCGACATCATCGCTTCTGCAGCTACCCTTACTCGGGGGTTAACCAGTCTTGGTATATTTCCCGTGTCTAACTCACTGGGAAATCTTTTTTAATTTATAACGGATATATTTTGGAATATGGCCAGATTTTGGGGGCCACTGTTTGTCGGAAAATCGAAGCCATTCGTCGCGGTATAAAGAATTTTTTAAATATTTTGAAGTTGAGGGACGTAATACGTCGTGTGATTTCTCGGAATACTTCGAAGTATCCTATTCTATTTCAAGCTAACTGTTAAAATATTCAGAAATCAATGGAGGGAATACGTAAGAAATGTTTTTAATATTCTGTGAAACCCTTTTGCTATCCAAAGAAGGTTTGAAAATATTAAGAAACCCCCACGAAATGAGCTACAAGAATTTCTCCCAATTCTACGAAGTTTTTCGATTTCAAAGAATATCTAATTAAACACGTTACGTTTTCATTTCGAATATTATAAAATTCAATTAAATTCCCTTGACCGTTTTGGTAAGACAAAAAAAAAATTGCTAACCCTTCGGAAGCCCTGCAAAATCTGTAACAAAATTTGTTGAATTCATGTGGAATCTATGAAAATTCCACGAAACTTGTTACAAAATTTCTCCGAATACTTCAAAATCTTCAAAAATCAAAGGGGAATGAGTCTGAACATTTTTTACAATTTTATCTGATTCTTTGTGAGTACCTACTGGAAGACTTTTTGTATTCAGTGAAATCCCACAAACCCTTTCGGTATTGTAAAAAAAAAGGATTGAAAACCGTTGAAAGTTATGAAGTTTTTCGAAATCCTATCTAATCCTTTCGTGTCCCGAAATATTTTTTAAATTGTTTGAAGTCGCGTGATCATAGGTATTGGTATGTAAAAGTATACCTGAGTGCAGTTGACAATTTTTCAAATTCCTTGAAATCTTTCAAAATCGAAAAATGTATTCCCCTTAAAACTTGAACTCCTCTTTTTGTTCGTATATTATCGGTCATTTGATTCCTGAAATCTAACGAAAGAGATTCGTCGAACTTTTTTTTTTTTTAAAGGGAAATAAGATAAAATGGGGAAATAATCTGGTTGACGTGAACCAGGAGTGGCTCGGAGACGAAATCCTTAGACGAAACCCCGCAGGATGAGTGAAGTGAGGTACGATTATCTGCGGCAGTCGAACGGAATAACAATCACCTGCAACTTTCTACTTAGAATGCAGACAAGAACCTTCTCATTCTGTCCGTTGGAATCGCGCCTTTCTAATCATTACCTTCAATCCTAAAATCCGAGGCTCTGAAGTCCCCCGATTTCTCACCAACCCCTATAAATAAACGCGGTTATAACATTAGCATATACTGCAGCTGGCTCTTGGTTCAGGCGAATTTCAATTCAATAACAAAATTCGCGATCATTCTATACGCTCGACTAAATTATGTACAAATTAAAAATTAATTTTGGAGTCAATTTTCGATGTTTTTTTTTTCGTGTTTTCTTTTGGTTTCTTTTACGTTTTTTCACTCGTTGTCATCCTCTTTTTGACTTCAAAGATCTTGTAGCTACTGCAGGGGACCATCAAAACCGAAATGTTAAGTTTTGTGGGTAGCGTAATTTGCGAGGTACTTGGCGAGTAAATACCTTCCAGAAACATAAATATGCGGTTTACTGGAGGACCGAGGTAAGGTAAGGAAGGAAAGCAGCCAGCAACCAGCAGCCAGCAGGCAGGAGGCAGCTCGAGGCTAGCCGTCTGGGGCTGTGCGACTTCATCACCCCAAATGTACTAATTGTGTTTTTAAATTTCCCCGCTCTTAGCGAATCTCGAGTTAATTGCTAGGGAGTTTTAATTTCGCTCTTCCTCCACCCCCGACCCCCCCCCCCCCCCCTCCCCCCCTTTACCCAACCCAACCACCACCCCATCGCAGCTTTAGGTCTTTCCGCTATTTACCTCGTGACGATTACTCCGAAGTAACGGGATATTATTATACATGTAAAGGTTCGTCAATTTGACGGTGTCAGAAACTGATATGAAATTTACTCCTTATATTCTCTAAACATAATATAACCATTACGCCTACATCTCCTTAAATTTCTACCAACCCCCGCATGTGCCTAGTTTTTCCAATCCTCTTCAGTCTCTGAAACCCTTGAAAATAAATAAGAATTGTAGTTTTTTTTTATTTCTTTTTTTTTTTTTGTGACAGATGATAATTTATAATTGAAATTATAATTACGTCTGGTAGGTAGTTGGAAAGATAATTGAATTGTTTGTTGTTATTAAAAATTCAGCAGCTATCTTCGTTGTTATAGTCTATCCACTTCACCGCCTATGTATTATTAACTATCGCTGGGACGGCTGATTGGACTTTAGATAATGTATATAACATATGGGGAGGACGATGTTAATCACAGTATGTATACAGTAGCCGGTATGTCCAAAGAATTTTAGAGCAAAACCAGGGCTCTACTTGGAGGCGTAAGCGTAAAATTGAACTTTGGTCAGAAAAAAAAGCTGTGAAACAACCTTCGAAAAAGCTTTAAAACAAAGCCAATGACCGAACTTTTAAAAGCTTTATTGGAGGATTGAATGAACGCTTCAAATGAGATTTAAAAAGCTTTGAAACTAAGCTCGAAAAATTCCGAAATTCTAGAAAACATTGGAATTTCAAAATAAAGCACAAAAATTTCGCTGGAACAGATGCGAAAAATATTCTTGAAAATATAAAGCTGCGGTTGATGAAAAACTACAGGGACAAAATTTTCCAGGAACCCTGAAAGTATAATCTTCAAATATGCAGCCGAAATTAACTAATGGCAAATTTACAATAATTAAGCTTGGTTGTCTATAGGAAAAAGCTCGGAAATCAACTTTTCAGAGAAACAAAAATTAGTTACGAAAGGCATTTCAACAGGATTAAGGATTGCTTGTGTCAAATGTATCCCCAGCTATTCGTTGGATTGGCTAAAATTTAGTTGAGATTTCCCAAAGTTTTGTGTTTTTTTCGATCGTGTTTTATTATATGTTTGCGCATAGGGCGCAAAGCTTTACCGAAAGTAAAAGAGCGAAAGATAGATAGATAGATAGACAGAAAGAGATAGAAAGTATTATAGGTATTCGGGATAAAATTTAATCAGGTAATGCACCGCTGTCCGGAAACTGCCAGGCCATTTCTATATACAAACAAGATACACGAACCAGCAGAGATTCCATAGTAAAATCGGGAACAGCCGATTTTCCCCTCAACCCTCCGCACGCGAGAAGAGGAAAATTTATGTTATAACATATTTGAAATTCGACTCACGTTGTTATAATTATATGCAAATCGTCGATTTATCGATGCGGGAAAGAGAGAGCAAAAAAAAAAAATGAATACTCAGCTGATTGTCGGTCTGGAAATATTTATTCGCAATTGAAATGGTAAAAAATTTCGGGCGCATCTCTGCTACGGTTTTATCATTTTTAATGAAAATCAAATAAACGAAGTTTTGTCAATTTTTCCATTCCCAATTCGAACTCGGCCGGCATGGCAGTGGCCGATAACAGGACTTTTATTACACCAATTAATTCTTTGTAGAAATAAATCGTCCCTGATTTAATTATGTAATAAAACTTGAGGGACTTGCCAAGTAAATAAATTAGCGGAGGGTTGGGGCATTGCTGCATACCTACGCATCTGTTCAAAACGCATTTTCCCTTCATGGGGGGGCCACAGGCCGAGCGCTTCATCACCCGGATTAATTACGCTCAATCATTGCTTTCCGGGTTCAACAAAATTCATGAAATAGTTTGGGCTACTTGCTACCCCCGGCCGACGTGTCCCACCCACATTACGTTAATTCTCAGCCTCGATGTGATCGACCTTCTACCTCCTATTAGAATCCCGACGTCGTTTCCTAAGCCATGACTCATTCACGTTTGACGTAAGTGCGACATATTAATTATCGGACTTGCAAAAGCCATGTGACGGCGTATTAAACACCCTGGATTAACGATATTCAATTTGTATATATCGCGCCTCTATAAATGCCATAAAGTCGTATAAGTGCAAAAAAAAAAAAAAATCGGTTTTTCATCTGTCAAAATCTTTGTCATCCAATATAAAAAAATCCAAATTTTTTTTTTTTTTTTCTGCGCTTACGACTTTATGGCATCAGTGATGCGATATGTATTCACCCACACAACGTTAGATATTTATATTATATCAGTATATCATACATGTCTCGAAACCAAATATTCAAATTTTTTAAGGAATATGTTTGTAACGTGTAAAGAACATGACAATTATGTGAAATGTACGTATGCGTCTGTAGAATATTCACGGAGATATTATTTGATGGATATTCATTAGATGTCCACGGATGTATTGTTCTACGATAGATAATATGCGAGTTAACTGCCAGAGTAGCCTAACCCACATTGGAGCTGAAGCTCATTTCAAACGGCTTACAATAGACGAAATGAACTTCATCAGCAAAGTGAGTTAGGCTGCTTTGACACTGAACCCTTTATAATATGTGAGAGACCAATAGTCTTTAATTTTGAAAAGTACTTACCTACGTCACGAAGAAGACATTTTTCAGGTAACATTTTTGTATCTAATTGATATATGTATCAAAATGATAGAGGAGATTTAATTTTTGAATGAATGGTGAAACAAGAAAAAGAAGGAAAAATTAATTATAAAATTTGTTTAATTGAATATATTGGAAAAATTAATATATTCGAGCAAATCGTTGCCTCTTCATGGATAAGAATCCATAGCATGGAATTCTTAAATTTATACTGCTAAAATGTGAAATGTCGTAGAATATCCTGAAATGTCTCGAAAACGTGTAAGTAATATTTGTTACATACTCTTTGATGGATATTCTCCTATGGATATATGAATAGTATGTCTTTGACACATTCGGGATATTTTATTTTTTACCTTGTGTACTGCTTTTGAAGGTATAATACTGTGTGGGCGTGTGATTCATGCTGTTCAAATTTATCAAGACTTCTTTCATCTGAATGCATCAATAAGACCGATCGTTTTGCAAAAGTGACCAGAGTCTCGACTACGTTGATCCTCTTGATTCGAAGAAAACGATTTTACCACGAAACTTTGACATTTTAATGGAAAAACTTGAACGTCATGTAATGTTTTCGAAAAATCAAATTCTTACTTTTCCTGATAATAATCTGGGGAAAATTTGATACACAATTTACATGATAAAATATATTCTCGGATTATGATTCAGAACGTTTGGTACACCCCATGTCAATTATTTCGGATGTATGAAGATAATGTTGTTTTCGTGGATGTTATTAATGAGCTTAATTATTCCCGTGTAGATACGTGTGTTTAGAGGTGAAGATGAAATCGCGCTGATCTAAACGACGTACGGTTTAAACCGATACCTACGCGAAACGCTACATAAACCAGCTAATTAATAACTTGAAATAATTAACCTCATGATTAGATTGTTACTAAGCTTCGCTCGCAACTATACACTTCAGTAGTCAACGTCTACTTATCTTTGGAATTTAATTTATGAAAGTGAAAAACAATTCCATATCCATTTTGAAACGAAATAAAATACCCGATAAATCTAAAAAATTAATGAATATTCACATTTTGATTAATTTCGAAAGAACTTTGAGCCACCCCATTTTGCCCCTTTTTCCCTAGCTGCCTGAGTTGACTTTTCCAAATTGAAGTATGACATAAAGTAAGTATTCGTGAAGTATATTTAATTTTCCTTCGGTGATAAAAATTGATCGAATCGCGCAAGTAGAGCGAGAAAAGCTTTTGGTCGCACAGGGAGGGGGGGGGGGGGGGGGGGGGAGTTTGCTTTTGGGAATAGAAATTCAATTTTTGTCTTATACCCTGTGTGAATCGTTGAGCCCCGTTCTTAAGGGAGGTCGGGGGTTCAGAAGGCTCAAAGTCCGGCCCACGCACGTACAACGTCCTTCGTGGTTTCCAGTACAATCAATTTTCACCCATCTGCTACCCGCGGTGGTTAATCGGACCCAGACTTGCTGACAAATTAAAGAGTAATTTACCCTCCACCTCTAACTCCTTTTTGCCCGTTGAACCCAAAAAATAGTAAAAATAAAAAAAAAATCGGCTGGAGAACAGAGCCCAATTCTTGTATCACGTGTTGCAGCTTCTGTCCGCACCGGTCTTTAAGCTCCGCGCTTTACGTGACTTGACTTCTTAACGATCGAGCTTAAAATTCCAGGTTCACCTATACCAAGCTTTGCCAAATTACGAGCTTTGAGACCCATACACTTCAACCCTGTTGACTAAGGGTAAAAAGGCTATTTCGTCTAGGGAGTTTTTCGAAAATGGTACTTTTTTAATTTCGAATATGGGACAGTCCATGTCAACTCAGCCACCCGGTACTTTTTATTATCTTTTTTTTTGTCTCTAAAAAATCATTCAGTATGTGCATTTTAAACATCAATGTATCCATGACATTTTGGTAAAATTTCATCTTGAAAAAATTACATCAAGTTGCGTATTTCCCTCTTCTATCAGATACAAAAATAGTGGGTTCAATCCCTTTTTGCCCTCTAGTGAAAATATAATAAAAATCGAAAAATTATCCCCAAAAGTAGTCAATGAGCTTCTTTTCAAATGCAGCATATTTTTTCTCGAAAAGCGTAAGCCAAAATTAAAATTTTCGTGTTTAAATCGTTGAAATCGACTCAGTAATTCAGGAGTTATGATTTTTACAATATTGAAACTTGGTTAAATTTATTTCGAGAAGCAACAACAGGGAGGGGGGGGGGGGACTGAAATTTCACCGAAATGTCATACATATATGTTGATGTTTGATTATGAAATGCAAATACTGAATAATTTTTCAGAGACAAAAAAAAATACGGAGTGGCTGAATTGATGTGGTATACATATAATAATTCGATGAAAAATCAACCTGATATCTCGAAAGTCAACTGTAAGCATTCTTTCTCAGATATAAAGGAGGGATAATGTAGAACGCGAACTGAAAAACTGTGAATTTTGCTAAAATTTTTCAGTGATTTATTCCGTGCGATAATAACGCTAATTTTTTTTTCTTCTCTGTCTCTGGGCCTAAAGCGGTAGGTTTTGTCGGTCTAAATTGGGATCGAAAATCGCCTGTTGAAAATCGTCTGCGCTTCTGGAAAAGTCAGACGTGCTCGTGACGCGTGATGACAAACGCTAACAGCAGGGTCAAGTTTATAGGGGTCGGAAAGAAGAGGCCGCGCCGCGCCGAAGGCGGCTCGAAAAAAGAAACCGAAAACGTTGACGACGACGCCACTGGACGAAGGGACGAAGGGATGAAGGGAAAGAGGAAAAATTGATAATGGGGAATGGGGAAGAAGAAAACGGGGCAAATAATATCATTTCCAAAAGTCACGCGACCGGAGCTAACCCCTCGATAAAAATCTCCCTTGCACCCTGGAGTTCGATTTTCAATAACCAGATTAACTCTGCCCAAAAATGTCGACCAAATAGTTTTTTGGATTAATAATGAACCGTCAATTTACGTAATTCACAAATTTTACATATTTTCCAGGGGTGTTTTTTTTTTTTTTTTTTTTATATAGAATCGGTCAGGCTGGAATCTTGAAAGAAACGTTGATAGCTAGAAAGAGAAAAATTTCAAAAAAACTGTCAAAAATCTCGTTAACGCTACTGGAGGAAATTGGTCGTTAGGTATATCCAGATATATTTTTTCAATTTTCGAAAGATCCTTCGACTTCCGTTTGTTCGGAATTTATTCTAAATTCTATGTGGGTGGTTATATCGGCGAAATTTTGGGTGATGGTTGAAAGCGAAACCGCACGATACCTGAGGAGGATTAATTAATCAAACTGCTATATACGAAGCGATCGAGCGCTAATGGAGCTCTGAGCAGCGGTTCAACGCTCGGCAACCGCGCTAATTGAAGATATAACCTACATAGAATTGTACGGTTTCTCGATCCCCAGACGGATATCTAACCTTGGTGTGCCTAACAGCTTGAAATCCGTCTTTCAAACAAAATCGAAACCCATATATGTACGCGCGGGTGTACCAGAACAGAGGAAATCCTAAATGTCAGCTTTACTGCCGAAATTCCTTTAGATCTAACCATTTTTTGACGCAAAGATTGAAAGATTGATCGTAAAGGTGCAGGCTTTCAAATTTCATCATTCCAACTGGAAACATCAATAAGTCATCAGATTCCTGCAGAAATAATTGTAGAGGTTCTGGATTATATACAGAAATAAATTTCGAGTTTCAAAAGAATAAAGAAATTTGGTAATGTGATCTAATTTGAACGGTAGCATTTTAAAGACGTACTTCGAGAACACGTTTTTCCCCGAGGAAATTCAAAGTCAAAATGGTTTCCCTATAATTTTTGCAAAGTCGCAAAATGTTTATGGTTCTATTATGCGGGACCCTTTTCGGTATAGCGTGTTTCAAATTGATATATCAACTATATATTTGAAATCGAGTTGCCGTACGGTATGACGAAGTGATCGTATATATTGTTGTCGACGAAGATAAACACCGACGACACGATTCCATTTCACTTTGCAATTGCTTTACTGTTTACAATAGGTATAACAGAGCTCACGTGGCTTGGAAATTTCTACTCATACATGATCCCAAGTTCCATTACACTCACTTTGGAGTAATGGGAAATAAGCAACGACCAGAGAGATGGACAAAGCAGATAATACAGTCTACAAATATCTGTATCCGAGGTACAGGTGCTCTGAAAATACTGCAGAACTGCGTCAAAGTTACAGTTTCCGGAAATACCTCCAAAATTTGGCAGAATATCGAAGCGAAACTTGTCGCAATTAAAAAGTATAAGATCCTGCAACACGAAAAAGATTCTAAAATCTAATTTCTCGCCTCAAAAAAAAAAAAATGCGAAAAATGTACAAAGTTGAGGAAATTTCTGCATTCAGATCAGCAGAAACGATTCCAATAAAAATGTTGTTTGAGAAAACAGGTGAGTCAATATTATTGAAGAACGTCACAGAAAATGGTACTTTTCATGACATCATCAAAACGTAGAACTTAGTGAAGTATTTTTCAGAGAAACACTATGAATCGAAGTTCATGAGAAACGGGTAATCCACGCTCATAATTTTCTACAAAAAAAATCCAACATCCAGTCTGTCTAGGTCTAGAATTGCAATTTTAGGAAATATCCTAAAATTGAAGAAAATCGTCACCCTTAAAACTACAGAACTATCTTCTACTGCAGAAAGCGGATACCTTAGCACTTAAAGATGAAGGTCAAAGCCTCGTTATTCCTACTCAATTGAAATGGTACTTTTTGAGAAAATCTTCAAACCGATGAAGATATCGTCGCAGAATTTGCGATAATATGTTACAGCTTGAGAACTCGTTATGCAATTTAATGAAAAATGGTCCGAAAGCTGCTAATTTTGACCATAGAAATGGCAAAAGTAGTTTAGAGTTCGAGGTCTAGATGCTGTTGATGGTAAGGAAACGATCGGAAAGATGTACGTAAGAAGAAAGCGATACTGCCCGGCTTATGAAATGTATATTGAATAGCGTAGGTTGGAAAATTGTTTGGAAAGCAAGACAAGGACCGACCAACTGATACATATTTATTTAGTCCTGAACCATGAAGGAAACTTTGCGGCAAAGTGAGTTGTTAATGTTATTCCCAGACTCAAAGGAACTCTGCTAAGGCGGCTCACGAAGTTCCACGCAAGCCCCGAAGAGACAGGCCTATTCTCATCTCTCGCAAGCTCACTCTGGAATAAACTCGTGCCCACGGATTGTGGAAAGAGGCTTTCGAATATCGGTGGTAGATATACACGTACAGCATATACACGAGTATGAATACATAAGTGTACATTATACATACGATCGTCATATAAGAATTCTTAGGCTGTACGCCTAAATCGCAAGGACCCTCGACACCTCGGATAATTTACACAATAGCAGCTTACAAATATGTATATCCTCGAGAAAACAAAATCAAATTAAATTGTAAGTTCAACATCCTACTCAAAATTCCACAATGGGATACTTAGGTGCACGATCGTATATATGTATGTATGTTAAACAAAAGTTATCCGAGTTTGTAGGTATATAATATACAACAACCCTTGAACAAAAGGTTACGCCAAATAGCACCTCGTAGAACGAGGCTTAAACCTATGAGGCATTAACGATACGGCTCAGTTAAACCGGTAATACTGTATCCCCATGCTGCTGTCGTAAACGTTTTCAGTAATTAGCTACCCCTAGACTTTTAATCACGGTCATACGAGCGAATGTTGGATTAACTGCGTTGCCCGTATCCGGCCCTATATGTAGTCCTTCCTTATACGTGTATCCAGGGTAAAGTCCGGAAGGATGGACAACTTACTTCATTGCAATTATACCAGATAATGGGGCGGGATCGAAATTCCGAATTTAAAAAGCCAAAAGGCCGAAATTCCGAATTTTCATACTACCGACTGACAGTTTTTGGAAAAATTATTTCCCCGATGGAAGGTCTGCGTAGTCAATTTGAAAAACTCTGAACGGAAAAACACTAAAGGTTCAAAATTCCGAAAGGCCAAAACTCTGGATCTCGGAATTCGCTTATGGAAAACGTTGTTTATGTGACAGCTTTCTTAACGGCTTCCCTTTTTGCGAATTTTTACACTTTCTGAGTTTTAAACTTTCGGATCTTTGAGTTACCTGCATTTTGACCTTTTGGAATTTGTTAGTTCTGAACTCTAACATTTCAAGAAACTCAAAATCGCGTCCAAAATAAATTCGGAATTTCAATCGTACGGAACTTTTGGAAACTGGAACTTCAATCCCACCCCTAAATAATTCACTTTCGAAAAACGAGAATGATCTGGATTTAGAAATCCTGTGTGAATCTTAACTCCAATCTCTATTCTGAATAAAGATCAACTGCAAAACAGAACATTGGTGATTCGATAGGCAATTTGAAATAAGCAAAAGTCATGAAAATTCAAAACTCTTGGTCAATTTTTTGAGAAAATTATCAGGAGGCTTTACGAATATGCTTTTGAAAATCACGTAATCGATTCTCGAATTTCTTGTATCGATCAACGATTGAGAAAGCACGTGGTTATATATCAGACATGTATGCTTCTGAATTTGGCCCTGTTTGCTGAGTATATAATATGATTGGTATACATATTATGTGTGTAACCCGTCTGAGCAAACGATATGTATAGGCGTACATGAATATATGTATACAGTAATTTTTTTTACGCCATTGGGAAGATGAGGTTTGAAATTTTGTTCAACCTACCGTTAAACGGCATCACAACCTCCCCTTGGTTTCCCGCACTCCTGAGGGTACCGTTCGCACGGTTTTCCCCCTCTACCCCACCCGCGCCACAAAGCTTTTGCTAAGACTTGTTTATCGAACAAATTATTTAAATAATATGCAAACAGTATGCGCAAACATGTACTAACAGAGCATAACGGAATTGGAAGAGAGGCGGGGGTTCAGGAGACGCGGGGAATACCCGACTCTATATATCAGAGTATATATATATGTATAATGTATATTCTATACACCGACATCCAGTTTCGGGTACATTACCATTATGCAAAGTGATTGGCAATTCATGCCCGAAATGAGCAACGCGCATTCGTTAAAATACTGTGATACGTATGTACCTAGACACGATCTGGATATATTCATTAGCTTATCACTTCATTCCACAATTTTTATATCGCACCATTTTATTACCATTTTCATGTGTATAATCAATTATCCAAATAGCATTGTCACTATTTGTTATTATCAAAATCGAACATATTGATTAAAAATCGTCTGTACGATTGAAAACTTCGGACATTCTCCAAAAAAATGTGAAACTCGTTGAAATTGGAATTTTTTGAAGCAGTACAAACGCTGTAATCCAAATTAAACTAGAAATTTGTTGATTATTTGAACAAAAAATAGAATAAAACATTCAGTCAAAGTTAGAATCAAACATAACAATTACTTATAAGTCTTACCAACGACATGATGTTGTCATTTTCTAATTTTATCATTTTGCTCATTACACAGCTCATTTTAGGGAGGCAATGAAAAGGCAAAGTTAACAAGGGAAAGGCAAAATGGATTTCACGGAATTTTCAATCAGCTGGACAAACAGACTGCTGATGATTCTACAACAGGTACAGTATAAGTATATGAAACTTTTTATACCTTCTCCATTGACGCAATACTGCAGACGTGTGAGAGGTAATTCAGGGTCCAGACGAGATGATAAAATTCGGAGAAAATTGAAGTAGACTTCGAACGCTGATTTATAAGTGAAATATTCTTGAAATTTGCCTTTGAAGTTCTACCTCCCCCGCGCCGGGTAGAACTATCTTCTTTACTTTTTGTTGGCGAAAATATTTTTCCAACGGATTGTACAAGAATTTTGATAACGAAAAGAAAGAGGGAAAAACAAGAAAAAAAAGAAAAAAACCGAAAAAAAAACAGGTCAGAACGTCGCGAATATTTTTCATAAAACATTTCAGAGGAATTAGCGAGAAAGAGAGAGAGAGAGCAGAGCTCGGAACTAATTGAAATGCAGAAATGATACCTACCCACCCATCTACCTACCTACAGCTAAGGGAAATTCCTCGAAGCGATGAAAGGAATGCGTTTATTACATAACTCACACCGCAGAACCACGTGACCTAGAATTCCTTCGATTTTGGCGAATATTAATAATAAATTGCCAACGCGTTCTCAAATTGAACCCGAATCGAATACACAGTAAGCGATTCGCAATCTTCAACAAACTAGAGTTCAACGACATATGATAATTGCAATACATGATTTAATTTTGTAATTGTCATACGAAAGTGGAAAAAAAAAAATATATGACAAATTTGGACACACTTTGATTTTATATTTTCATTAAAGCCGATTTCAACCCGCAGCGCGTCCATTTGGATTCATAAAAACCAAATTATCGAACAGTTTGAATCAATCAAATATCAAGGGCGTCGAATTAGTTTTGTTCATAGAAATATATCTCGTATCATCGAGTTTGATCTTCTTACTGGTTTTTCTGCATGAGGGTTCAGAAAGTAAGGTTACAGCCTGATTTCGAAAAAAAAAAACGAGTAATGCCAGGTTTAAAAAAAGAACTTGCGTTGAAATAATTAGGTTTAATAATCTATGGATTTTAGGATTAATTATTGCTATTCAGAAAACCCGCATGTCTAGGTATTGGAAAATTTTTTTTGCAGTCAAAGAAAGCTATATGGTTCATTTTGAATTCCGCGTTCACTTAATTCCTGCGGGCTGCCGTTTTCATTCGATTTATTAACGGATCGTTAAGTCCGTTCCGCTGGTACCCACAACCGCATTTGCCATACTATGGGAATTGGGCAACGAGACGATGACCGAATAATAATATGTATAGGCAAACACCAAAACGTGTAACGTGTTGATAGACAGAATGCGATAAACTCTCCCGACTTCACACTGCCAGTCACTAACGTTTTGAATTTTGATTCTACTACTCCAAAAGCTCGGATTTCAAACTCGACGCGTTCTTTTAAATTACGTTCTCTCAAATCCGCCTATAGATTGCGTGAGAACTCCAAAATGTTCTGCTTTCATCCGAAATCGTGGCTCAAAAATGTTCGACGTTACAAAAAGCTCAGTCTAATTTCGATTGTGAAAAATGTTGAAAAATGCGAAATTCATGTCTATGTATAATCAAGATCCAAATTTTTTCTAAATCAAACAGCTCAATTCTACATTCATTTTCAACGAACCTTTTCCCGTCTCTTTGTTAAATTTTTGGGCAAATATTGTCCGAAGGTGTTAATAATGAAGGATTAATTCGATGGTTCCGAGGTTTTGAATACCTCGTCGAAGAAGAATGGGTAGTAAATAAGCTAGTCGATTTTTTAGCTCAACCAGAAATGGTTTTTGCATATCTCTGCGGAGGCGATTAATGTTGTTGTGAGTTAAGTGCCCCAGGTAGAAGCACCGCGTGTTGGAATAAACGAGGTTTTATCATCTACTCAAATGTAGCATAAACTCACAAACTACACGCACGCATGTTCCGTCCATCCATCAGAAGCGCATTAACTACTACGCCGGATAAAAACAACCGTTATATACCTACTACACCCTCGCGGAACAAGGATCTGTTTTTGCTTCCAACAACTAGCTGGCGAGCTTTTCGCGCGAACGTTTCTCAACTAGGTTGTTAAAATGTTAACAGATTACGTTGTGCACCAGAAATTGGCCGAATTTTTTTGAACCTACAGAAACTCGAAAAGAATCCAATTCTTACAAATTTCTCCGACTACTCAATTCCATTTTGAACTAATATTCTTTGAAGAATCAGGCAAAATTATTTCACAACGAAAAATATAAAAGCTCGTAAAGAATTTCCGCGGATTATGTTTCTATATCACCAGGATGCGGTATTTCAGCGAAGAAAATCGCTGATAATATATCTTCGCAGAGGGCTTGCGGTAGGTAGGTATATGCATTTATAAGAGAGTTGAATTTTTCAACGGCGGCTAAACGTCAAGCTCTACATCGTGCGGTTCGATATACGGGGTAGTTTGAGTTTATTGGAGCCGTTCGAAGCCCCTCTCTGTCAAATTTTTAATTTTTATTCATCTATTGGTGTTGACTGAGTTCTCCACCCAGAGCTTTTTCCGAAATCAAATATCAGTATGACATTTACAACGTAGTGTATACGAAGTCGAAAAGAGTTCGTTCAATCAGTTCTCGAATAATCATCGTTTTCAAACATATCTGAGAACTTCCATAAGGATTTTCGAAGAGCTTTTCGCTGCTTGCAAATTCACGAGAGAACTATTTTGACAGAATTTTATTTCAGAATAGGTATTTGTACTTCGCGATTCACGTTATACCAACGAACAGGAATTTGCACCGAGGGTATATTGTGAAATTTTTATGAAACTCCTAAAACTATGGTGCTTATGTTTTACTGGAAAACTTGACAAGTTCGCGTTGTATACTTTCGAAACGAATCCAAATAATACATGCGGGAATTAAGATTCGAACAATTTTTCATCAAAATAATCACGTGGAAATATAAATTCTATGTTATTAGTAAAAAATCGATCGATAAATCCTATGAGCTTTCATCATCCCCCGTGAAAAGTATGTATCAGTTTCATAGTAAAGTTTCTTGTCCTCACGAAAACACCCGGTACACATGTCTGCCATCGTGCGTGTAGGACAACCACCGAAATCGGCAACTAACATTTTACGATTATGGCTCGGAATAATTCGGCGTTTACTAGTTTCCCATTTTCATAAAGTCTCTCGACTCTCGCAGCGTTCGGGCAAGTCCCGGAGTGCAGAGGCATATAGGGGGTGGAATATTAGTCGTAAAAAAATAATTAAACCGATTTTACTCGCCCTACCGTAACCCGGAATATTGGTACGGTTAGACGATATTGCGCCGGGTTTCCGGGAGCTTAACTTTTTATGTTGCAGCCGTTTGACGTGCATATAGGGCGTTCAAAAACTCATTCCATTCCGAAATGCCGGTGTCCATTTTTCGGGGTAGACACACCGGAATTCCGAAGAAATAATTTCATTCAAAACTGAATTTTTTCAACCTTTCTATAATATATTTAACGCGGGCTTCAAGCTCTAGAGATAAACTTACATTCGCATACGCAAAATCCATTGTTATTTCTGCCTCGTTTCACTTTCGAATTATTTCCGATATTTTCAGCGAATTATGCATTTCCTTCTCATTTCAATAGAATTAGGATACCGAGAGGAACTAAAGTTTGCGAAGCAGTATATATCAAAGCTGTTCGTGATTTTATTACAAAGCGTACGTAACAAGATATGTATCTATATAGGTATATAATATTTACAGGAAAAGGCGTCTTTACGTACATTTTTCGTTGTATAATCATCGCGCCTTTTTATTTCATCCTTTTCACTCGTCTCCAAAGGGATTTTTTAGCTCATTCAAAACCGTATACTTCAGATCTAAATTAGGAATCATCACTAACGGTAACCAAAAAATTTCGTTCTCGCACACAATCCGCGGTGGGTCCAGTTGGTGTGCGTCTTATAAAGCTCTTGAGGCTTGCTAGCGCCAGCTGTTTCCGCACTTCTTCAACGCTTAGCTAAGTGCACTTCCGGTTTTCAGTGCTATTTCAAACAGCAACTCTTGCGTATTCGAAACAAAACCAAATACCAGCACCAAAAAAAAAAAAAAAAAATAGAAAAAGAGAGAGAGAAAATAGTATCTACAAATATTGCGGGCTTTGATATAGTTATAGTCTTGAGATTTTCATCTATTTCAAGTGAATGAGAAAGAACTGAGTAAACAAAATAAATATTTAGAGTGGAGTTTGGAAAGAGAGGATAAAAGTAAAGGAAAAGAAAACTTGAAAAAAAAAAAAGAAAAAACAAGCTGATAAAAGGCAACTTTGGTTAAATTTACGTATATAAAGGAAGACTTGGAAAGGGGATGAGTTTCTTTTGGCCGAGATCCTCGAAGCGTTCCAAAGTCTTGCCCCGGTGGTGCTTTGCGTTTGCGGGCTCGAATAATCGAATCCGCAACTCATCCGGGTGAGCCTATACCTACTAAGTTTAATAGAAAAATCGGACGTCGTCAAGAGTAGCTCCAGGGATAAGCATCCCAGCGTTAATGGACGTGCTGTGTTGGGACAGTAAATTCCCATCGTGCAGAGCGAGAAGCGCAATGTACACAAGCCGTCAGCTTTCTAGATAATTATACACCTCGCAGGACACGGATATATATATATACCGAACCGCTAAGTAACGAGAGGAAATCTTCAGAAAACCAATTGATACCGATCGTCAAATCGGGGTGAATAGTGATACTTTCCGGAGAAAAAGGCCGGAAATTGAATTGCTGCCAAACCTGTTCGTCTAGAATTTTATTTCTGCTACTTTATCTTGAAAGAAAAAAAAAAGGTTAATAATTACAAAATTCTCATCAAAAAAACTCCCGCAGTTTCGCTAATCGTTATACGATTTTAGTATGTGTTTTATTATCTGTTGTTTGTGATTTGATGTGTTGTTCATTTTACGAATTGTTTGTTTTTGAATGTAAAAAATATAAAACATTGTACATACTACATACCTCTGATGCGGATTTCTAGAAACCAGTGAAAATGCCACAAATATTCATCTCCGATTGTCTGAACTAAATTCGGTTGGTAATCCGCGTAATTCCAGAGTCAAACAACAATCTAAACTATTTCTAACTCCTGGTAACACACGGGTGTACTATATACGAAGGTTGGAGTAATACAGAGGTTTTTGCTCATTACTAAATTCAAAGAGCTTTATATTATAATTATAAATTAGAAGAAAATTGCGTTTCTGAGGTAGCTGCGTTGAACCGCCGTTGCGCGTATGTAGTCGTATCTACAATCTACATGTATTTATAATGCACAACCGCACAATTTTGAATACAGAATACGTTACACGTAACATAAAGTAATACATAACAATCCACTGCTAGAGACAGAATTATCGCAACCGCTCTGCCATTTCCCGGGGATTTTCAGACAGAAGAAAAAAAAAATATATATTTATAGAGAGAAACGCGTCTCCTATCTCTTGTCAGTTGTTAGATGAACTTTTTTTTTAACGATAAAAGCACGCAGCATCGTCAAAAGCACTCGTTATTCCGTACAGTATAATATAACGGAAATCGAGTAATTGGCGAAGAATGCTACAGAGAAAAAAATATATATATCCATCGGTAAATATTGACGAGAGAAAACGTGTTGGGAAAGAGCCTTTCGTTATTACACGTATTCTACGTTCAATATACGTATGTGCTTTCAACCCTCTGTTCGAATAATTGCGACAAACGATCATGGTAAAAGCCCAAAAGAAAAAGAACAGATGATATGTGATTGAAACTGTTTATTCCGAATCATCGGGACCCAAAATAATGAACTTTGGAATAAAATTCCGTTCAGAATGAGAATTTTTCGAAAAAATATTCCGCCCCAATTATGTAGGTAACTATGGGACAGAAGAAATTCTTGGAGCCGTAAGACGCGGAAGGATGTTTTTTATTCTCTGAAAATCTAAAGGCGTACCCTACTTTCGAGAATGAATTAAGTATATGCTAATCACCGAGATTTTGGAGGCGGTACAAAGCGGCATCAAGGAACAGGTGATTTGCGACTTTCCAAATCGGCTTAACTCTTGCTACTTACAATATTCTCTGGCCTCTTTAGCTTATACCTTTCCGGCACTTTGGCAACATCCTTCAGTCAAAAAGAAGAGGACCTCGGAATAACAATCCAGCTGCTTCGAATTAATTTTATAGATGCAAAGAAGACTCTGGCGATAGATTTTGTTTCATGAATCAGCAGACAAGTTCAAGTCCTAAAAAAAATTACCCGCTCGGCCGTTGACATATTTCAAAATTCATTCAGTTTAAAAAATTTAATGGGGTGGAATATTTGCACCGGTCAAAAACCGGCCGTACCATCAACCTGTGGCACAAAGGTCATTCAAAGAGCAACTTGCGGAGGAATTGAAGCTCCGATTTCACTGCCACCTGCAGAGCCTCGTCCAAGTTTAGCAGAATGTGGAGCAAAGGCAGCGGTACCGATTTGCCAAAAGGCGTTGAAATGCTCGAAACCGAGTCTCCTGATCTGCATTATCCTGCTACTTTTTCTTCTGGTCATTCTTTACCTGGTTTATGACACGGCGAGAAGAGCACCGGAGGATCAAGAGGTTCTGCAAGGAGTTAACGCGGACGAAGAATGACGTAATACCAAAAAACTGCAGAGAAATTAAAATGTATTCAATGAGAAATGATTGATATGGGTAACAGAATAAATCGTGTAATCAGTTGTGAGTAAAACCGTGGGATTTCATTAGTTAAATACGGATAATTATTTTCGTATTAAGATATTCGATTCGAATTTGGTTGCAAGTGCAGGAGTTTCACTTATTTACGTAATCGGCGATTACTCATTCTATAAAATTGATGAAACACCTGCGGCATGGAATATGTAAGTTTTTTTAGATTCCGTTCCTCTGTATGACATGCTACGTATGTTACAACATAGAAATTTATTGGTGAACGTGTTCTGCTGTAAGGCCGACAAATTCTGGCCAATATTTATCCACCGCCGAAATTAGGACTTCTTCTTAACTAATTCCTGCTTTTGAAAAAAAAAAAAAAGGAAGTTAGGTATTATAATCACACAATCAGAAAATGAAAAATTGATTCTTCATATCTCAGATCACGTTTTGAGGCCCAGAGAATCGTTTTCAACCATTTTTGGATAGATAGGGCGTGTGATCAATTTTGTATCCAATGAAATCTTGAGAACGAATCGAAGGATTTCGATGATTTTGGTCTCAATCGATGCGGTTTTTCGTAAATTTTTGAATTTATCATTCAGATATCGTATGGTGTCAGAGTTCAGTCCATAAGGTGGCGCCTCCGCTATCCTGGTAGAGCATCGACGGACTATACATTTGGCGCAAAAGGCGGTTGGCAAACGGTAAGAATTTTCTTTACCGATGTACATACATTATACTACATTATCGCCTAGGAATCTGCTGGGTAGCTTGATCAACTTTATCACGTCGTACTGACGGGGCTGTCCTGAGGATATTCATACCCACATACCGATGAAGCAATATTAGAAAGAAATATTACTGCAAAACCGCGAAATTTCTCATATTTCCAGAAGAAATTTCGTTAGTTTTCATTCTGTCTATTCCCAACTCGTCCAGATTCTTTTTTGGAATTGATATTTCTATGCTGGAAATAGGACCGATCTTACTCTGGTAAAACGGCAGCCTGTTTTGACAATTGGAAAACCTATTCGGGTAAACAGAAATCCGTACTGCTAATTCAGTGAAGTGTTCTGACAGCATGAAATACTTGTTACTAGCAAAGAAGTTTCTATTTCGACGTTATTGCAACGATGATGACTGCGTGCTGCAGACTGATCACCGAAGATCGAATCTAGTTATACATTTCGCATGTAGTGAACCCAGTAATCGAAAATGGATTGGCAAGTCCCATTTTTCAAGCTTTCAATCAGCAAAGAATAGGAACAGAATCAGCTCTAAAAATGAATTAATTTTTATGGCCAACTATCAACAACAGAAAAAAGCGCATGTTCAAACCCCAGTGAGAATCCAAAATCGTCAGGGTGTGTTTTATCGGCTATGTATTGCTAGACTCGCCTTTTTTGGAAAATATTTCAAATATGCTATGATGTTAATACCATAGGAGTTCAGCGTACCTGCGTTTCGCAAAACGATTAATACACCAAACTGTGACAATAAGAGATAGAAACTGAACCGTATGATAATATTCATCTTGCAATATCGTACAGGCAACAAAATTATGCAACTATATGGCCAAGTCTACAAAATGTTTAAATTGTGACTTCGCTAGAATGATAAATTATAGTCTCCGTTATACGAATAAGATTCCGCACGATATAAGTACTTTTTGTGAATTTCGAAAATTATCTCAGGCCTACGATGACCGAAAGACTCATCGCTCTGAAGGGAAAGCACATACACAATACTATTTTGAGGATATTATTTCATTCTGCAGACAGTTAGACTATCTGACCTTGTGTCCACGGGCTGAAGTATTAAAAAGTATATCATTGGAGTAGCCGCAGTAGCATAAATCTTGAAACGCTCATACGTCGCGAAACGTTCATACCTTCGCATAAGTTGCTGGCAGCGAAATTACTTAGTCATATGCCTATAATGACTTGCGCAAGGTAGATCAACTGGTAGTCTGGTACTTACCTGCAATCGAATTCTGGGGGATTGCTGTCGCCAGTTCAAAATCCAAACATATGAGAAACCACAACTCTGATTTGTCTGAAGTTTTGATTGAAGATTGAAGTCTGATTTGTCACTACTGTCGAAGATGGACTTACGTGTCATGCCCAGCAGTCCCCCAACGTGCGACTCTTGATTTCGACTACTGCGAAATCTAAGATAACCTAAGGTCAGCTTATGTCAGCGTGGGTTCTCATGTTGAAAGCTCCCTGAAAATCCGACTTCTTCGGTTGGGAGATTTTCCTGGATTAATCAATGGTGCGCAGGCATACCAACGTGGAACACTGGGCATTGTACCTGTCGCCGGTTGGCGCCACCAAGAAAAAAGCTTCGTATCGGGAAGCACTCGATGCTGAAAAGAAGACAATAAATATGAGTTTATAACGCCAAACTCGTTTTTTTTTTTCAATCCTAAACCAGCATACTACATCAATTGGTGATTATTCCCTCAGAATCAGTATAATTGGCCGAAGTTGGACGTAATGAACAATTATTTCACTTTAATTCCTGGTTATATGCTCAACGTATTGGCATTGTCCTGTGATCTGTTGAATTTCCGTTGTGGACAATAAGCCAGTACTGATTATTAGTATGATCAGCTTTACACTGATAAATCGGTCGATACTGCGGTACCAAGACGATTCATCGAGTCACGATGCGAACTGTGCGCTTCCGTTAAATGGAGACAAGGAACTTTGAAAAACCGCAGTATCCTGAGTTGACAGAAGTGTGGATCTTCGATATCGTCGTTGTTTCTTAAGCCACGATGACTAATAAACATAATAAAAATAATTGACAGCACTCATTGTTAGTATTAGTTTCAGTCAGTAGGAATGCTCTGCTCTGAACATGATTGGTGTACTACAGGTACTTGAGTCCTTCAAATCTAATTATCAACGTTTGCAGTACGTCTGCATCATTTCCTCGCGTTGCGCAGTGGAAAGTACTCTTTACGCTTTTCTTCTCTCCGTGGATGTTCACAAAGAAATAAAACAAGAAGCTCTCTATTGTATTGGAAAATGGCAAAAGAGAGAAGGAAAATCAATGAAATGAAAAGATGATCCGTCTTAATTTCGTTACGACACAAAATATACTTCCTAGTAATTCCGTAACTAGTGGGGAATCGGGTTATTCACACTGTCAAGCAACTCACTGAATGAGATTCTCACACTCTGTATGAGACTTTCATTTCCAAGGCAGACTACTTGATCTCTGACAGTCGTGTGTAAACCAATCGCCGAAGATGGCTACTACGCAGTATTCACATTTAGCAATAATTATCGTGGTCTGCCTCCTGCTAACGAAGTTCATCGCCACCGGATCCAGAGAGTCCTGCCCGATTTCTGCCGTCGTTGACCTGACCGGAGACACGCCGGACACTTTCGGATCGGTGATCAAATCGGGTGATATCTTCCCGCCTGAAGTACTGTGGCTTGAAAATAATGGACTTTTCGGCTGCCTGTGCGCTTTCAAAGTATGTGTGCCGCTTTGTTGCCCTATCGGATACGCAGCGGGTACGGATGGCTGCGTAGCAGACAATTTCACTTCTCTAAACTCGCCATACGATTACGAGATATCTACGAGAGATCGCCATGTGTTCATCAATGATCCTTGCAAGTTGAGCTGGACGGAGGACATGGTCCAGCGAGAAAACTACATTCTGTTACAACATGAAGAGTCGCTTTCTTTCACGAATCGTCTTCAAACTCTTGACTGGCGAGGATTTTGTATTCTTCGTGAACCGGATTCGTGGCAATATTTTGCTGCGACGTGTACAGTTTCGGAATGGAACCATCATTGGATTTGCCTAATTATTTGCGCGAGTATTTCCACGTTATTCGCACTGGCCACCTTCGTCGTGTACACCATGATACCGGAGCTGAAAAATCTATCGGGATCGATACTTCGTTGCTACTTGGCTTCGTACATCAGTTGCACATTATTGATGGGCCTAAACACGGCCTTAGCACCATGGACGCAAGGTTCATCAAAAATCAAACTTCTTAACTTATTGATTAACGGTAGGTATCAATTTTTATTATTTAAATACTTTTGCAAATCTCCGTCTTTGTTTCACCTTATCTAATTAATTGTTGCGAGTTGTAATTTCCCACTACTTACCCATGCAAAACGTCTGCTCAATCCAATGTCAAGACTCTCACGATTTTTTCATGCTATTCTGATTGTGGTATACCAAAACCAATGCAACAATTTATTGCAAATCAAGTACGACTCGAAAAAAAAACTCAATTGCTTATAAAACCATCGTTTTCATTCTGCAGTCTTTAACGTTGTGCATGATTTCAGTGTTCATTTTTTTTTATTTTGCGGTCGCCTGTATGTTTTGGCTGAACGTGATGAGCGTCGACATTTGGAGAACATTCCGGTAAGTTGAATATTTTATACCAATCCGACCACAATAGGGTAAAGATAAAAGTTACTTCTTTCGATTTTGCCTTATCTAACTTGACATATCGTCCAATATACTGCCTCTAGGATTCTTCTGATCATTTTATATTGATTAGAAAGTGCTACGAATTGAATTTTCAACTGGTATCTTAAGCTACAGGAGTAGAATGGCATGACAAAATAATTTCTACCTAGTAAAATATTATCCATTGTTACAGGCGATTTTCATAATAACTGCTCTGATTGTGTGAGCCTCTCTCCAGATCGACCCCGAAACTCCTGTCTTCCAAGAACAATGCTTTTATGTTTCAGAAAGTTTCGTAGTAGCGCACAAGACATCAAAGCACAACAAACAACCAAATTTGTCCGGTACTCGATCTACGCTTGGGGCTGTCCAGCATTGATTACCTCAACCGTATTCTTAATCAATGGTTTGGGAACCATGTATGGTAAGTTTATCACATGCGATTCCTTACAGTACTTCCAAGAAAGATCGAAATTGGTTAACCCGTTGAGAATACCAAATTTTTTGTATTGTTGAGTACGGTTTTTCTTATTTAATCCAGGCTGTTCAGAATCCACGTTGGAGTCGATCAAATGGTACCTAATGATCTCGCCACTGATTAGTATCGCTATTTGCAATACATGTTTATATACCTCAACGGCATTGACGATCCGGAAACGTAAAAAGGAAACGGCACACATGGTTGATGGAGTGAATAAACATCAGACAGAAAATGAACAACGGTATGACCAAACCCCCATTTGTTATACGGTTCAGTCAAAATACTCGTATTATTGACGAACCTCTTATTTCACGCATATTGACTGATCGCTGAACATCATACTGTTCGTTAATTTCGCTCTTCAATGTCCACCTTCGACACGATCCTAAAAGGGCAGTTGAATACGAACTCTATATTACCTGGACTGAGTAGAACTTAAATCCAAATTAAGACTATCACCTGTCTTCATTACAGTCTGGCATCAGACTGTAGACCTTGCAGAGAAAATATTGAATCGAACAATTATAGTTATATTTCGATCGATTTCTCGAAATAATGAATGAATCTTCCTGCGATTTTGTTACAGCTTCAACCTGTACGTGAAACTTTTCGTGATCATGGGAGCCCCTCAGATACTATCGGTCGTTGCATTCTATGGCGATAATGACAAATTCTATTGTGTTATCTATGTGATAGAAGCACTGCAAGGTATTGCCATATTTTTCATGTTCGTATGGAAAGACGACGTTAAGGAGTTACTACGAAAAAAATTTGTGGAGATAATACGCAGAGGTGGCACCGTTTCCAACAATGTACAACGTCCATGACTCATAACTGAAGCTGCGATCACCAAGCTTTGGTTGTCAATGTCTTTCCGTATTAATCGGCTACATTCAGCTGTTGATCATAATGAAACATATAGCTAACTATTCGATAGCGTTAAAACCGAAAGACTTTGGGCAGCACTAATTTCGGTCACTAAGTTGCCAGCAGAATTGCTGCGCCTTCAAATTTTCCTGTTTCTTGAGAACTGCTTCAGGAAAAATATTTCTAAATCACATGGTTACTTCGAGTCGAATGTTTGTTCAATGAATCTCTTTGGGATTTCCCGCGTCTTGAAACGTATAGATTGATCTATCAATCTCGTAGATTGAATAAAACACAGCACCGTTTTTTTTTTTTTTTTTTTTTTTTTTTTCGTGCCTATTGTACCTGCAAACTACTTATATTGAAACTTTGCAAACTGAGAACGGAATTCCATCACTTACTTCAGATATTGAAATTCGGTGAAATGTTTAAGTCTTAGTGTAAGTAAATTGTGGTTTGGCTGCTATTTGAGCTCGGTGAATTCCTCCTAGCCTCCCAGTCGGGTAGAGCTAAGAAGGGTTCAATGTGATCAAAATCAGCCGGGAACTCCGATGATTTACTAGTCTGCTCAGTTGTTTCAAACGAGCATTTGAGGTTGTAACTTGGAACTTATACAAACAACTGTATGATCTTATATAGATCGATTCATTTACAACTTATTTTAGTGATCAATAAATCTATGTTTTCACATTCATTCATAGTTTTGAATCCCCTATCTTTAATCAACTTTGATAAATTTATATCACAGCAGAGCAACGATATAGGTGAGTGCAGCAAGTAGGCATGTGATCGAGCCGCTTCGTTATAGTATAAATACTTTCGAACCTGAGTGAACACAGGTATTCCTATGAATCTGTGCAAAGTATAGTAATTAGAACAGACTCATTGAAAAGGCAATCGATTATGACCAAGATGAACAGACGAGCAGGACTCATCAGGATCGTTATCAGTGTGATTGCATTCAATATTCGACCTGGATTTTCTCAATGAGTATTAAGAATAGGATTCATGAAAATACTACTACGCACCAAGAGTTGGACTGCGTATGAGCAACGACCTCAGATAGATTACCAGACGTACATCACATCGGTCAAACAGAGCTATTGACATTGCCGCTGTGAGCCACACGAGAAAATCATACAATGCATGAGGTACTGATAAACGAGCTATAGGTCTCTGCTTGAGTTGGAATGATGTGTATGTGGAGGAAAAGAGTTGTCACGATGATTATGCTACACGCATGGCGAATAATTGATTCGTCGTAGCGCCAACTCGCAGACAACTTATCTCATGGATTCCTGAACAACATGGTGCGTCAGACTGCCCGCGAGCCCCGCTCTCATCTGACTGAATGCGCTCGACTACCGATCCGAGGATAGCACCTAGCTACGGCAGTCCAGTGGTGGGCCGCACGCGAGTCGTGCAACTGTACATCCGGTTTGTTATAATCAATCAAGTAATCAATTGAAGTGATGTGTGTATTATTGTGGAACGTGAACTAATGCGAGTCTAATCTCAATTGATTGATGGTGAAGTGAAGAATAGCTCTTGGATTCGGACCAAAAGCGACATTGGAATATTAAAAAACGGAGAATTCGAAAAGCAGGAGGAGAACGAAAAGCTGAGGCTGTATAGCGTCATGCTATAAACACTTGGTGGTCACCAATCGCTCCCATCGATTAATACTTTTGTTACGAACGAATTGATCCCCCGATCCTTCGGTAACTTTGAGGCACGAGCTGCGAATCTGCAATGTCAGACACGCCAGCGGCATTCATAGCGGAAATGTGCCCAAAATGCCCGACGTGCCCAACGGAACCAAAGGCACCAGCACCACCAAAGCCACCAAAGCCACCAAAGCCACCGAAACCACCGGAACCACCGAAAGCACCGGAGGCACCGAAGGCGCCAAAAGCACCAGAGGCACCACAGGCACCAAAAGCACCAGGGGCGCCCAGCAAACTGAAGGCACCAAAAGCACCAGGGGCGCCCAGCAAACTGAAGGCACCAACCACGTCAACTGAAGAAACAGAACTTACGGCGGCAATGGTACCTATAAGTACAATAGCAGCAATGACTCTAACTACACCAACAAAACCGGTAACCACGATGTTACCAGTGACACACATGAAGCCCATAGGAACAATTGCACCGACACCAGCAATACCGCCAGCGGAGGCAACGGCTGCAATGACCAAACTAACCGAACATACAAGACCATCGGTAGAATGCCCGAAGTGCCCACCGTGCCCAATATCGGCAACGGCACCCACGGCACCTACAGCACGCACAGCGCCAACAGCACCCACAGCACCAACAGCACCGACAGCACCGACAGCACCCACAGCACCGACAGCACCGACGGCACCGACAGCACCGACGGCACCAACGGCACCGACAGCACCCACAGCACCCACAGCACCGACAGCACCGACAGCACCCACTGCACCGACAGCACCGACTGCACCGACAGCACCCACTGCACCGACTGCACCCACAGCGCTGACGGCACCAACGGCACCAACGGCAGTGACAGCACCCACGGCACCGACAGCACCCACAGCGACCACAGCGCTGACTGCACCGACAGCACCAACGGCACCGACAGAGTCCACGGCACCAACGGAACCAACTGCACCAACCAAACCAACGGCAGTAACGGCATTAACCGCGGACATTGATCCTACTGCAGCAACAGCATCAACTGCAGGAACGAAACCAACTGCATCAGCGGCTCCGACTGCACCTACAGCATCAACTGCAAAGACCGGACCGACGGCAGCAGCCGCTCCAACTGCCGCTACAGCATCAGCTGCAGGTACGGACCCAACTGCAGCAGCCGCTCCAACTGCACCTACAGCATCAGCTGCAGCGACGAACCCAACTGCAGCAGCCGCTCCAACTGCACCTACAGCATCAACTGCAAAGACCGGACCGACGGCAGCAGCCGCTCCAACTGCCGCTACAGCATCAGCTGCAGGTACGGACCCAACTGCAGCAGCCGCTCCAACTGCACCTACAGCATCAGCTGCAGGTACGGACCCAACTGCAGCAGCCGCTCCAACTGCCGCTACAGCATCAACTGCAAAGACCGGAGCGACGGCAGCAGCCGCTCCAACTGCCGCTACAGCATCAGCTGCAGCGACGAACCCAACTGCAGCAGCCGCTCCAACTGCACCTACAGCATCAGCTGCAGGTACGGACCCAACTGCAGCAGCCGCTCCAACTGCCGCTACAGCATCAACTGCAAAGACCGGACCGACGGCAGCAGCCGCTCCAACTGCCGCTACAGCATCAGCTGCAGGTACGGACCCAACTGCAGCAGCCGCTCCAACTGCACCTACAGCATCAGCTGCAGCGACGAACCCAACTGCAGCAGCCGCTCCAACTGCCGCTACAGCATCAACTGCGAAGACCGGACCAACGGCAGCAGCCGCTCCAACTGCCGCTACAGCATCAGCTGCAGGTACGGACCCAACTGCAGCAGCCGCTCCAACTGCACCTACAGCATCAGCTGCAGGGACGGACCCAACTGCAGCAGCCGCTCCAACTGCACCTACAGCATCAGCTGCAGGGACGGACCCAACTGCAGCAGCCGCTCCAACTGCACCTACAGCATCAGCTGCAGGGACGGACCCAACTGCAGCAGCCGCTCCAACTGCAGGGACGGACCCAACTGCAGCAGCCGCTCCAACTGCACCTACAGCATCAGCTGCAGGCACGGACCCAACTGCAGCAGCCGCTCCAACTGCACCTACAGCATCAGCTGCAGCGACGGACCCAACTGCAGCAGCGGCTCCAACTGCCGCTACAGCATCAACTGCAAAGACCGGACCAACGGCAGCAGCCGCTCCAACTGCCGCTACAGCATCAGCTGCAGGTACGGACCCAACTGCAGCAGCCGCTCCAACTGCACCTACAGCATCAGCTGCAGCGACGGACCCGACTGCAGCAGCGGCTCCAACTGCCGCTACAGCATCAACTGCAAAGACCGGACCAACGGCAGCAGCCGCTCCAACTGCCGCTACAGCATCAGCTGCAGGTACGGACCCAACTGCAGCAGCCGCTCCAACTGCACCTACAGCATCAGCTGCAGCGACGGACCCAACTGCAGCAGCGGCTCCAACTGCCGCTACAGCATCAACTGCGAAGACCGGACCAACGGCAGCAGCCGCTCCAACTGCCGCTACAGCATCAGCTGCAGGGACGGACCCAACTGCAGCAGCCGCTCCAACTGCAGGGACGGACCCAACTGCAGCAGCCGCTCCAACTGCACCTACAGCATCAGCTGCAGGGACGGACCCAACTGCAGCAGCCGCTCCAACTGCACCTACAGCATCAGCTGCAGGCACGGACCCAACTGCAGCAGCGGCTCCAACTGCACCTACAGGATCAGCTGCGGCGACGGACCCAACTGCAGCAGCCGCTCCAACTGCACCTACAGCATCAGCTGCAGGGACGGACCCAACTGCAGCAGCCGCTCCAACTGCACCTACAGCATCAGCTGCAGGGACGGACCCAACTGCAGCAGCCGCTCCAACTGCACCTACAGCATCAGCTGCAGCGACGGACCCAACTGCAGCAGCGGCTCCAACTGCCGCTACAGCATCAACTGCGAAGACCGGACCAACGGCAGCAGCCGCTCCAACTGCCGCTACAGCATCAGCTGCAGGGACGGACCCAACTGCAGCAGCCGCTCCAACTGCAGGGACGGACCCAACTGCAGCAGCCGCTCCAACTGCACCTACAGCATCAGCTGCAGGGACGGACCCAACTGCAGCAGCCGCTCCAACTGCACCTACAGCATCAGCTGCAGGCACGGACCCAACTGCAGCAGCGGCTCCAACTGCCGCTACAGCATCAACTGCAAAGACCGGACCAACGGCAGCAGCCGCTCCAACTGCCGCTACAGCATCAGCTGCAGGTACGGACCCAACTGCAGCAGCCGCTCCAACTGCACCTACAGCATCAGCTGCAGCGACGGACCCAACTGCAGCAGCGGCTCCAACTGCCGCTACAGCATCAACTGCGAAGACCGGACCAACGGCAGCAGCCGCTCCAACTGCCGCTACAGCATCAGCTGCAGGGACGGACCCAACTGCAGCAGCCGCTCCAACTGCAGGGACGGACCCAACTGCAGCAGCCGCTCCAACTGCACCTACAGCATCAGCTGCAGGGACGGACCCAACTGCAGCAGCCGCTCCAACTGCACCTACAGCATCAGCTGCAGGCACGGACCCAACTGCAGCAGCGGCTCCAACTGCACCTACAGGATCAGCTGCGGCGACGGACCCAACTGCAGCAGCCGCTCCAACTGCACCTACAGCATCAGCTGCAGGGACGGACCCAACTGCAGCAGCCGCTCCAACTGCACCTACAGCATCAGCTGCAGGGACGGACCCAACTGCAGCAGCCGCTCCAACTGCACCTACAGCATCAGCTGCAGCGACGGACCCAACTGCAGCAGCGGCTCCAACTGCCGCTACAGCATCAACTGCGAAGACCGGACCAACGGCAGCAGCCGCTCCAACTGCCGCTACAGCATCAGCTGCAGGGACGGACCCAACTGCAGCAGCCGCTCCAACTGCAGGGACGGACCCAACTGCAGCAGCCGCTCCAACTGCACCTACAGCATCAGCTGCAGGGACGGACCCAACTGCAGCAGCCGCTCCAACTGCAGGGACGGACCCAACTGCAGCAGCCGCTCCAACTGCACCTACAGCATCAGCTGCAGGGACGGACCCAACTGCAGCAGCCGCTCCAACTGCAGGGACGGACCCAACTGCAGCAGCCGCTCCAACTGCACCTACAGCATTAGCTGCAGGGACGGACCCAACTGCAGCAGCCGCTCCAACTGCACCTACAGCATCAGCTGCAGGGACGGACCCAACTGCAGCAGCCGCTCCAACTGCAGGGACGGACCCAACTGCAGCAGCCGCTCCAACTGCACCTACAGCATCAGCTGCAGGCACGGACCCAACTGCAGCAGCGGCTCCAACTGCACCTACAGCATCAGCTGCGGCGACGGACCCAACTGCAGCAGCCGCTCCAACTGCACCTACAGCATCAGCTGCAGGGACGGACCCAACTGCAGCAGCGGCTCCAACTGCCGCTACAGCATCAGCTGCAGGTACGGACCCAACTGCAGCAGCGGCTCCAACTGCTGCTACAGCATCAGCTGCTGGCACGGACCCAACTGCAGCAGCGGCTCCAACTACCGCTACAGCATCAGCTGCAAGCACGAAACCCACGATGACAGCTGCTCCAGCAGCTCCAGCTACAACATGCCCAATTTGCCCAACGTGCAATAGGTGAGAGCAAACTTCATTTTAATGTTTATAGATACCGTCGACACCCGTGTTGTTCCAAATTTCATTGATTGTCATTGATAATGTCCATTAATTGACAATACGAACTCTCTGCGCAGAGCTGCAAAAAGTTCTCACCTTTACACTTTTTTTCAAAAAGATTAAACCTTTCACAGTGGTCTACGATAATCCGAGACTTGAGAAATCCTTTCTCTGATTGGAATTCGCCGAGTTATTGAAAAACGGGGGTAAACAGTCTGTGTAGAAATTCGAATAGGATCTCCCTTACAAGCATCGAGCATCTTCATAACCATAAACTACCTCCCTCTCAAATTCTCAAAATGAAATAATTATTTGAAACGTTTGTAATTTTTTGAAGGTGTGCAAGTAACGCTGAAGTTGAAGACAGTTCAGCCGCTGAATCAGAATGTAGTTTGCAACCCTCATCTGGCCAACCAGCAGGCTCACTCGGAACTGAATCCACTATTTCGATTCCTGCGCATTCAAGGAACCAAGGAACACGAGGGCCACTGCCGAATGAGCCAAGTTCTCAATTCGCTGCAGAGACGACAACAAATTTTGATAACCAACCATGTGTCACCAAGTATACGCTGACGAAACAAGGACAGGATAAAATAACTAGAGCTTTGGCTTATTGTGTCGCGGTAGATAGGTTACCTCATGCTATCGTTGCAAGACAGGGGTTCAAAAGATTCGTGGAAAGTTGCAATCCGTGTTACACAATCCCTGACGAAAGAAACTTAACAGATAAACACATCCCTCGTTTATTCGAGGACACTGTCAATATTGTCACACAGTTATTGAAAAAAGCCACATACTTGTCTTTGACTACTGAACGCTGGACATCAACTGCCAATCAGCCGTTCATAGGTTTAACTGCTCATTCGATAAATGAATCCTTTGATATTGAAACTATCTACTTAGGTAGCGAAGAACTAACGGACGATCACACTAGTGATAATATCGCTGATATGCTTCACATTATACTTGAACACTATAGAATACAGTTTGATAAAATAATTGCAGTCACATCAGATTCTGGACCAAAAATTGTAAGAGCCATAAATAGAACAGAACTTCTGCAAATATCCTGCTTTGGACATTCGATCAATACAGCAGTTAATAGAACGTTCGAAAATTTCAACGATGTTCTGTCTAAAATTATAGAAATTCAGAAGATTTTTGCTTATAGTCGAAAGGCAGTGCGTGAACTTAACACAACACAAGAATTTTTGAAAGCAGAGAAAAGAAAGATTCCCTCTTTTTCTAAAACGAGGTGGTGGTCTCTTTTACATCTGATAGAAGTAGTCTTACAATTAGAAGAAGAGCTAGTTTTGCATAGTTTTCTGAAAGAATATAACGAAGGCGCGTTTAACAAATTGATCCTTACTGAAGAAGAAATCACCAAATTACGATTGATAGTCAGACTATTATCGCCGATTTGTGACCTGAGTGACAACTTATCGGGTGAAAGTTACTTGATTGCGTCTAAAATTCTACCTCTTTACTCCAACTTGAAAGATCAGATGGCCGCTGTAGACCCAGAAACAAAGCGTTTTACAGATAACTCAGCAGACGTAACAAAAACAACAATCATATCAAGCATAGTACAGGTTCTCGAAGCCCAATATATCACTAACAAAAATACTCTAGATCATTTGCAAAAGTGTACAATACTAGATCCACGATTCAAAACTGACTACGTTCCACATGAACAGAAGTACACAGTACTCCAAAACCTAACTGATGAATACGAAAATCTTGACGTTACTTCTACAGATAACGAGGCACGAACTGAGAAGGAAATTAACTCTTATTTGAATACTCCACTGGTAGATATTGATAGAGACCCATTAGAATGGTGGAAAGCAAATGCTATCAGTTACCCGAGATTATCTGTCATGGCAAAAAAATACTTGTGCACTCAAGGCTCTAGTGTACCTTCAGAGCGTATTTTAAGTAACCGTAGCCATATAGTGTCCGATAATAGGGCTTGTCTTACGGATGAGCGTGGCAGCCAGTTATCGTTTTTGGCGATCAATCATGAGTATGTTCCAATCCCCAAATAATTTCGAGAAAACAAATTTAATTTTACGATCACGTATTTCTCCAATGTATTTGAAACTAATCAATTAAAATAATTATTGTTCCTGTATTTTGTTGATAATTATATTACACATGATCATCCCACGTATAAACTTGAACGTAAGGTGATCGACCGGGACAATTGACCTTCGAGATGAGTTGAGCTTGGTTTCAAGGAACACGCCAGAGCAGTTGTTATTGAAGCTGCAAATGTGTCGACGTACATGACGTATCTAACCGCAGATATAACGCCGCTATCTACGTCCGTAAATATGTATACGTATGTGTTTACATTCATCCAGAAGTGACCGCAACCCATTTTTTAAGTCCGAAGAAAATCGAGCCGTTAGAATTTGGATAGAAAAAAAGGCATGACCGATTGGCATAATGATCAAGATCGGTCCATATTTTCTTTAGCCACAAAGCTGGTCATAATTGAATTAGCATTCTGCCCAACAGTAGCACTGCAGTGGAAAGATTCATTCTCGAAAGAAATATTTCCCATGTGTAGTTATAGTACCGACGACCCAGACAGCGGCTCACCTTGAACCTCACATCCATTCAGAAATAATATTCAGGGTTTTAAGCGAATGAATGGAATACAATCACATTTTTAACTCTTACATCCTATAATTGACACAATCTTAACTTTGTGTATAAGTGATATTCTTAACGATGAAGTAGAAAAATAAAAATTCTGGTATGGAGGTCTATTTTGATTTGTTCAAAAGTTAATTTCGGTAGCGTCTCCTCTTAACAAAACATAGTAGCTGTCATGTTTAGTTTCTATTATCAGACGAATACGGAGACAGAATATTCCTCTTGGCATAAAATTGTTCCATCACGTAGATCGATACGAATGGGTACAATAATTAGTGCGATTGACAGGAGATGGGTTGATGATTTGCCTCAGTTGGTGGGACTACCAATCCAGAATATCTTGGTGAATTTTTTTATTTACAATACGTAATTGGTGTTTCCTCGGACTGCCACGCAGATATTATGTTAACATCTCCACGAAGTTGTCATTTCGCAGTTTAACTCTATCCCGCGCTTAACTTAATCCGTATTTGCTTTTATGTAATGCATATTCTATACTTTGATAACCAGGCATCAAAAGTTGCAGCACGAATGATTTATGGCCAAAAAGATTGAAAAGTGTTTCTTTTTGTTGTTGCAGGTGGCTGGAAAGCTGAAGCTACGTGATTGCAGGATATTCTTATCGCGGTCTTCGTGAACAGGTGTTCAATTAGACATTCTGAGACAAGAATCGCGAATGTTGGGTAAATTCAGTCTTCGACACACCAAATATTCCCGAGCTACTAAAGCCACACATCTACAACGTTGAAGAATTACGTATAAGAGTGTGCGGATTTAGTGGTATTATTATCGATGTATGATGTTTACCAATTTCAATGTACAATTTTGTTCACAAGACATTACCCTCCGAAGAACCTGATGTATCAGTATCCGGTTGTTAATAACCAATAACTGTCGCACAAGTCAAAACATACTAACTATTATAGCTTTTACTAATGCAATCCGAAAACTTGCCTCAACTACTGCCTCAACGGTCCGTTCTGTCAAATCGCCCGAAACCTTGCATTTCGAAGAGCTCTCAACGCCTCGGTCCTCCGTCAATCAAATGACGATATTCTTTATCATCCATTCAAGATATGTCAACAATGTATAGCAGAAATAATTGATAAGTGCCAGCGGCAAATTCATTCATTGACACACTCGGAAAAATCGACCGAAATTTTGCTGAATCGACAGAAAATTTAAAACGAAATGTGGAGTTGATTTAATAGACAATTCTATTGATTTAACAAAAGATTTTTATTCGCCAATTTTAGTAGAATTGACATAGCAAAACAGTTTGTCGATTGCTAAACAGAATTCTGATGAATCGACGGAAAATCACTATAACAACATTATTTTGGTTGGATTTGCCGAACTTGTTTTCTAAATGTATTATCGTGGACACGACAGATTACCAAAAATCTGATCAAAACGATTGTGACCCACATTTCAAACGAAGGCTAATTGTCAGAATTCAGCGTGTGAACGTTATCGGGCTGAAAGCGACACTTGCGGCTAAAATCAACTTCTGAACGCGCTGAACTCTTCGCAATTGGCAAAGCTAGAATTATACCATTCAATATGCTTACCATTAATCCCCACAGCCGTGTCAGATGGTGTTTAGCTGGACCACACATGTATACCAGACACCCAGTAGAGGCAAGTAAAGATTCCAAACTAACCATATATCTTCTAGCAAAAGGCAAGAGGGGCACACATCCTGTCGCAACTTCTATAACCGATTTCCACAAAGAAATACCAAACCCGGCTGCTGCCAGGGATCTGGACACCGTCACAAATGGTATACGCCCACTACCCCTCAAACGAGAAACTTCTAGTCAAATATTTTTCACTCAAAAAAAACCATTCGCAGTACGATCTTCAGAGTGATAACTCCCCTGCCCGACCAAGGTTTAAAAAACAAATCTTAAAATCGGTTAGACCCGATCCTGTTTTTCTATTCAAACTCTCTCCATGATCTAATGATTTTAAATCAAAACTAATCTTATAATACTCCAATATTCCCATGCTGGATTTAATATTCATGTTTTGAAAGGACTTATTAGTGTTCATTGTCCTAATCGTCGAATAAATACCTACTTCGGGATCTCACGCTGTTATTAGTTTATCTACAAATCTTGCATAAATCCGGATAACGATTAAAGTGATTAGACTTTTATGGTCTTCTTCAATCAGTTTCCTACTATTGTTCCATTGCAATGGAATTGAGAATATACGTGTTTTAATATATTTCTATCTAATAATCCCGTAAACATCGATTTATGCAATCAATATAATGTGTGTGTAATATATGGAATAAGTGGTGAGACGTGTAACGTGACAGGTTAATCATAGAAGGTTGAACAATATTTTTTTGTTGCAGGTGGCCAGAAGGCAACTACGATCGGTTATGATTAAGACGTTCTTATCAGTCTTGCCAAACAGGTGTTCAATGAGATATTTCTAGACAAGAAGTATAAATGCTACTTACGTCGAGATGTCAGATACCAGTATCAACGTTGCTCTGACTAACTGAAGAATTCTTGCTGAATATCGCCGAACTGCAGAATCGAAATGGCGTCCACAACTTTTGGTAATTATGTATACAAATATGTACATACAGTATATCGTGTACCTATAGCACATCATACCTAATTATTACCTGAAACTTGAACTTTGTGTGCACCGTCTGAGGAGAGACAGTAGAGTAGCGAAATGTGGTTGGTACCACTACGTCTAAGAAGCCTATCTTCAGTTGATTTGCCATTTATTCTTCAAAAAATCAGACGGACCCAACGATTTTATAAGAATAAAATCCTAGTCGCAAATGGTTCGAAAGTTTCAGGCTAGAAATATTCGAAAATTTGTAACAATTCCTCGTTAAACGTCGTTCACAGCTGTCGTCCTCTTCACCCTTTGTCTCGCCACTGGACTCCAGGCTTCTACGCCGTTCACTTCCTGTAGCACGCCCGCAGATCCGATTGAATTCCGTATGAATGGATGCACGGAGCCTCCGTGTTCCCTTGTCAGAGGAGAAACTGCTAACGCTGAGTGGGACTTCGAAGTCAGTAAGTACATTCTGATGAGCATGAGAAGCTGCATGCCAAATATTGTGATTGGGTTCAGACGGGCAGGAAGGGAATTGTATTTCGTATGTTCGTTTTGGTCAAATATTTATCTGTCTGTTTTCTTCTTCTTCTTCTGATCTTGTTACTGTTACGACTTATACCCTTTCGAGTAGTAGCCACTTTGTCTGTTTTCTGACATTTTGGTTTCGCCAATTTCAGCTGCGAACACGAAGAAGCTGACTCCCCGAGTGAAGGCAACAGTGTTTGGACTCATCACTGTAAATTATGATATTGGGCAAGAAAACGCCTGCGACACTTTGACGAACGCTGAATGTCCACTGGACGAAGAAGAGGAGGTCACATATGCCCTGAGCATGCCCGTTTTGGAATCCTACCCCAAACTTAGCCTTACTATCGAGTTCGCCCTCGTCGATGACAACGGTGACGCTCAAGTTTGCTTCCAGGTGTCCGCAGCGGTGGTAGATGCGTAGTTCACAAAAATCGTGTAAATTTTGCAAAAATTAAAAGAAGCCTCATACTCGATTCCGTCAAACATAAATTCAAGACTTGACGACTATTGAAATTCGGTGATTGTTGAAAATCAATGTTACCACTATAGGAATCTACATATTATAATTAAGTATTATTAAACGAATTTTCCATATTATTATATCTATTCATTTTCTCGCTATCACCTGCCGCTGTTTCCCCTCAAAGAATAAATGCGGAAATTCAATAAAATTGGAATGAATGCGAAGGGTTCGAGCTGTACAAACTATTCTCATCAATTTATTCAGGCTTTCATAAAGCGTTATGTACTGAGAGTTGTGTGAGGAACAAATAACAGGCTTAATTATAACAATAAGATCATATTGCTGACACTTGGCTGCAAAGTTCGAGTGATTAGCATCTCGATTAAACATTGAGGTAAATAAGCTATCTATCATTCATTCCTTATTACAGATCAGAAACTATGTGTTTTTGCAATAATGTATAGGAAAGTAGTGAACGAATTAAAGTCCTCGTGCTAGTGACTCTATCTATGAAGGATTTTATAAAGTTGAGAAGTTGATTGCGGAGCTTAGGATTATACTTACTTACACTTAGATGCTATGGTATTACGACTTCAGGCCTTGATGTTCAGCTATTTTTTATTTAATTGACAACAAAATTTTCTTAGGAAATGAAATGATGGGACCGGATGAAACTGTTTTGGTGAAAAACATTTTTTTACCGAATAACTTATACTGTTTCATTACACTGTACTGACACATTACATGATCTTTCCCTTTCTTTTCGAACGGCTTTTGCAGTGTTGTTACATTTTTTTATTATAGCTGTTAGTATTTCGACCTTAGTTGCTGTTGCTCCAAATTCCTGCACCACAAAGGCTGGATAAAAAATATTCATGATACATACATCATTTCTTCTGATAATTAACGCATAACAGTAATAAAACTTGTAATAACTATATACGTAAATAACGTAATTAATATACCTTCCCCAAAATCTTACAGTTTTCGGTCTAAAATTGAACGTATATAGATTAGAAATTACAGTAGAATAAAATTTACCTAAGACGGCAGCGACTTTAGCTGGGTTTAATCTCTTTTCTGCTGTAATTCCTGGTTTTTTATGCGTGTTTGGCACTTTTTCTGTCAGTGACGATGTCGCTAGCTCTTCTCGCGTGAAGATGAGTGACAATATGTTGCATATCAACTTTATGGCATTTTTTCGACTGCATTTCAATAGCTGGTCGGCATCGACTAGATACCCTGCACCCAAATCGACAAGCTCTTCCTGTGAAATGAACTTGCTAAATATCAGCTTTACGAATACATGAAAACTGCATACGTCGAAAATCGGCAAAATACCTTCAGCTTTGGATTCTCTTCGAGAAAATCTTCACGTCCCGACGAATGTATTTTGTACTGTGAATTCTTGATCCGGAAACGGTTTCGGGCCATCTTCGAAACTTATAGCTGATGACATTTCGCGATCGCTGTAATAATCCCTGATCGATGATCGACCGTCGAGTGAACTACTTTCTTCAAATATTGGCAGTTCCTTTTTCAGCAGTGTTGCTTCTAATTGTTGGCACGGAGGGGACAGTGCCTCCACTACCTCACATTGTTGTTCATCGAAACTTGGTCTCTTACTGCCTACTGAAGTCGGAAGCAATGTCGACGGTACGTCGTTTTTTTCTGAAGAATTATTGTTTCTGTAACACCGCGATTCCGCGGTAGAATTATACAAGCCAAACAACGCTGACGTCGCTCGTAAATTCCGCAAAATGTCGGCGCTCAACTCTTTCATTTCGGGTAGATCTAAAATTAATTAAAAAGAAACGAGTTGAAGTGTGTAATTCCATTACAAAGACTTTCCTACCTTCATTTATCATTCCAGAAAATTACATAACAGGTTTTCGCGTAAATACAATTCAACATATGCCGTCCTTTTCAATTTGCATACCATCATTGAGATTTCTCAAGGTCTTAAACTCGCGTTTTCATCTCGAAGACACCTGTTTTCTTCTTTTAGCGTTCCGATCATAGAAATGAGTTCTTTTTTGGAATACTGCTGCAAATCTTCATCATCTTCACTCCGAGAGCCGGTATCAATGACGATCAGCGGGTTACAACCCTCCCCTTTCTTTTTCGTGCAATTTGTTGCGATTTTTCCCGCCTTTCTTCGTTTACGACTAGATGCTTGTCTCTAGGAAGAGGAAGAAACGCACGGATCTCAAATTTCAAGATGAACAATTTTGGATTTAAGTAAACAATGTCCCAACGAAGTGGCCTGTGTAAGTAAGTTACCAAGTCTTTCGTCTTTTCCTTTACGTCATCAGAATCATCCGACGATAGAAATATCATTTTCCGACTGACCTTTGTGGATTCAGCGATTCCGCATTTGATGTATTTCTTCAATTTCTCAGACATGTCTCTCCTGTCTGGGAACAGATTTAAATATTTCCCCCTAGAATGGGATTATCTCTATAAATAAGTATGCATATAGCATTATTTTTTTATTTTTCATCTTTGCACAATCAACTTTCAAAAATCTATGTAATTGTCTACTACGCAATTATTCAGCAAATTTATGGGCCAAACTGGCATCTTTCGAACAACCTGTTTTATGAATCCCAGAAGATCGAAGACGTGGAGGTTCGTTGAAATTACAATTTTTCTGACATGGAGTGAATAATACAATATACATAATATCTTTAGAAAAAATTTATTTGCAAGATCCTTCTCATACGTTTTTGTACCGTTCAGGATTCCGATTTCAAAACGAATAACAATTACTAAACCGTACATAGGTATAAAGTGGATAAAAGTATTACCTACAATTAGTAAAATCAGTACGGCTAGATCGTAAGTCTTCCATTCGTTAGAGTATGCCATATATCCAGGCGTAAGGCATCTCTTTAATTTTCTCGCATAGTTATACGAAACTGAACTTTTACAGAACCAAACAAATTGAGTCAATTTTAATAACAAATATTTATTGAAAGAAATTCCAAACATAGGGACTGCTCCTGTTATTTATATCATTGATTTATTTTTGTTTTTGTCCTGCCTGATCAACTACCTAGTTGGTGCTAGTATTTTCCCAGTTCCTAACAATATCTCGTATTTTAGTAACTTCCTTAGCAGAAATCCTGCAACAACCGCCAATGTATCGAACTCCAAGTTTCAGCCAATCCTCAATGAAATTATCGAAAGGATCGAGAGTCTCTCTTCCTTGCCATCCCTCACCGACAACATACTGCTCTCCGCTGTTCGGGTAAACGACCAAAGGCCACCGATCGTTCCCTCTATTCTTATTTATTTCCTCGATCAAAGGTCCAACGAAACGTGGTGCGATGCAATTCATTCCAACAGCTAATATCTGACCAGGTAAAGCTTTCTCATGGCATAATGTCACCACTTCATTGATGCTGCTGCCATCAGCCAAACTCTTTCCATCTTGACGACAAGAAAATGATAACCACGCTTTTACTGTGGGATAATCTCTAAGCAAATCTACCAATGCTTCAGCTTCCATTGTATTCGGTATGGTTTCACAGGCCAGGAGGTCTACTCCGCTTTTGATTAATGCTTCTAAACGAGGTCTGTGCCATTCTTTGATCAATTCCTTGCTCACATTAGCATCATAGATTCCGGTATACTCAGATCCATTATGTAAAGCGGCTCCGTAAGGACCGATAGAACCGGCAATTAGTTTGGTACAATTTTCATTATCGCTGGAATAGATTTGCACAGCTTTTTTCGCGAGATTTACCGCACTCTCAATGACCTTAAGGCTTTCTTCTGCGGTGAGATTCAAGTGCTTCATCAATCCGTTGACTGAGGCCTGGTAAGTGATTGTTTCGATAATATCTGCCCCGGCTCGTAAAAAATCCAGGTGTGTTGCTACAATTGCTTCAGGATTGGTGGCCAAATACCTTGTTGTCCATAACGGGTCGCCATCCGCTGTATCACCGGTATGGATGGAAAGTTGTGACGAAGCACCGCCATCCAGTATCTTTATTTTATCAACCATTTCTTAATCTGGCTTGTTCAGAAACGTTGTGTAAATGATCAACTTTCAAGAACCGTTTTACAATTGGTTTGAACGTTCCTACGCGAGACACTGACTTCTTGCGACTGAGCTTTCGATAAAGAATGGATCCTCCACTTGAATTCCGGGCGGAGCGTATAGCCTGTCGTAAAAAAAAAAAAATGCACAACTGTATGTAGACACATGTAATATGCTTATACGTATCAAACAGACTGGGCTAATATATGCGTGTGAATATAAGCCTGCCAGATGCTGCGACCTTTGATCCCCCAGAGTCATTAGGTCGCCACCAAAGATCATTCAAGCACAGTTCACATCTTACACCATCGTTCTGATGTATCATTAGTAAATTATTCAATCCATATTATGTGATGCAACTTTCATCTATATATCTTGTTAATTCACAAAGATGCAGCGTTACCTAATCCATTTTTTCAAAATCAACATCTCGAGTCCCCGTTACGATTTTGCATGCTGGGAAATGAATTTGACATATTTGTAAATTTTGTAAATGATCCAGTTACTGTTGTATTTTATTGTAAAGCGTTTTTGTACAGCCGATGAAAATTGAAGAAAGAAAAAAAAAAAAAATTTGCCAACGGCACGCGGTGTTCCCAAGCGGTCACCCATCCAAGTACTGACCGCGCCCAATGTTGCTTAACTTCGGTGATCGGACGAGAACCGGTGTTTTCAACGTGGTATGGCCGTTGCCGAATGTTATGAAACTTTACTCGAACAAATTAGCAAAATTACGGTGAAGTAATGAAAAAAGATTGGACAAAACACTGCAAATGGTATCTCGTATTCCAAAGAAATCAAGTCCGTGAATGGGATACAACGAATGGGACATCTAATCCAGTGATTCGACATCATGCGAAATGAAAACAAACATCAATACACGACATAACACTATAAGCATTAGAAACCATCTAGCAATTATATACCTGAATGTAACAATCTGTTATCGATAAATTTGCTACCCTATAAACATTGAATTACAATTTATAGACCTACCTGTCTGAGCAACGTAATAATCGAGTGTCACTTAACCCGACCTAACCTCAAAAATTACATCCCATCAAAATGCTACACTCGACTAGAAACCATAATTATCACGTAATTCAAAATTGTGAACTAAACTGGTAATCAATTGAATTATGAATTCACTTTCGATATATTCTCAGGTTTATCAAAACAAACGAGTGACTCAAGGGAGCTCCAAAGCGGCTACTTCCCTTTTGGGTATAAGCCAAACAAATGAGACACAACAAAGTTTTTTCAAGCAACATCAAGCAGATATCAATGATGAACATATCGGCCGTGCAATAAATTCTGTACAAATGCAATCTCCATAGGGAAATAGGCTGCTTTTAATGGGATGGATGACTATAGGGATATGGTGAGCAAAAAATGTGATAGGTTAAACATAAACAACATCACATAAAGTTTGGACAGTTTTTCAAATAGATTGAATAATGACTTTGACTTGAAAATCAAAACAGGGGATTACCTATCATTGGAATGATTGAATTTATTCTGTGTTAACATTTGTTGTCATAAAACTCATTTTCAATTGATCCTTCATCGTGTCTATCTTGGCAAAATCAACTCGGGGAAGAGTAACTTTTGGAAATGGCCAAGCGGTGTTGGGATCGATAGATATTGGATTCAAGAAGCGATCGGTCATTTCCTCCAAACTCTGACCCCAACAACTATTCAAAATAAATTCCATTGTCGCTCTGTCAGCAAGCAATCGATGACCATCTTCATTCAGCGATTCCAATAGCTCAACCATCAGAGTCTGCAAAATATTAATATTCCAGACTTTTGCAATATTTTAAACAATAACAAATACTCTATATTTTTATATAAAACTACTAATAATATTTTTATTTCATTCTCTGATCGATTGACTTCAGTTTTGATACAATTTGGAGAAATCATATGATGATAGGAAGCAAAATTATGTGAGGATTGTAATTACGTGGTTTCTGTTACTCAGCAGTCTGAGATCACGATAAAATTGGTATAAGTTGACGATAGTTTTTCTGTATATTCCAGAAGCATTTTCAAAATTATCTTGAAGGACTTTGCCCGATGAATTTTTCTCAGACAGCGAGTTATACTGCGATGCTTTCCTCGCATACCATTTGTCAAAGAATCTACCGACCACTTCAACTTGGACAGGAAAACACTTTGTACTTCCTATAAGATGTGAACATTTGGTAAAAAAATGTCTACATAGTTGAAAAATCTCTTCTTCTGGTGCTTCGATCAAATGCACCATATATTGCGGGTAAACTAGGAGCAATCCTGTCACAGCTTCGGTAGAATAATCTTTAGCAGCTAAACTGAATGCCTTCAACACTGTGTCACTGGACTCGGTAATCTTTGCACAATAAACCAATCTACAAATTTCAGAAGCCCTGTTTCCCTCAATGAAATATAACATCGACCTTCTCTGAGGCTCCTCCATCATACTAGCTATTTGTTTGGTCAATACGTTGTCGATAGAAATAGACCTCTGTATAATAAGTAGTTGCGCAAAGTGTTTTATTTCATTTCCATTTATGATAGCAATAATGATACCGTGGAATTATTAAAATTTTTTTTTTTTTTCTTAGAATTGTCACAATTGTGCTACAAAAAACGTCCTACAAAAAAAAAGTGATACAAGCAGGTGGATAAAACCGAGAAGCTAACTTATTTTTCGTTTTTTTCGCGAAGGAATTCTTATGCCTAGTAATTTTCATCTTTTGTAAAACGCGATGTATTTTTTCATTTGAACATATTCCTAATAACATTGTTGCTCCATCGAATTTGAATTCAAATTTCCCCCATTTCCCGCGGTTTTTTTGTCTTACGATCGACTCGCACCTCCCTATGTCTAACTATATGCGGGCAATTATAAATAGTTTTTTCTCTAGTTTTTTGCAATACTATCGTTACATTTCATTTTTATCACGATTGTTATAACTGGATTCAAATCTATATACTTTTATCCGTGATTGCGATTGATGGAAATTATCTGCGAAAGTTTGAGGTGATGACGTCACGTTCTACGTCTAACTACATTCAACTGTGCTTAGCCAATTCGAAAATATCAATCGCCTAGAAGTTTAGGAGGAATATAAAATATTTAGCAACAATAATTTCAGAAAATTAAAAGCTATTGATTGAACGAAGAATTCAATGCGTTTGAAAAATTGTTAAAAAAAATTAAAGAATGAATCTAGTTCCGTTGGCATCACTGCAACGAGTGACTATCAATTCTCACTAAGTTCACATGCCTCAATAATCCCTAGGCCTGAATATCAGATGATGAAACAAGTATCTATCTACCAGTGCTATCTACCTAATAGATATAACTCGTGACGTGTATCAGCGTGTGTAATCGCGGTACCCGATGGGGAGATGTTAATTAGGTTATGAGTGCAAGCCAGGGGATTTAGCAGCTCGAAATAAATTATTAAATTAACCATAAACCGCAATTATGTCGCGAACAAAATCCGACAGGAATGGAAACACGTCAAAAGCCGAATCTAGTGTTTGGACACGAGCTATAACAGCAAATTCGGAGTGGCCAGACAAGGTGCTGACACATTATTCAACAATCAAGACTACAAAATAATTGATTAACGATAAAATCTCTTTTACGTATTCTCAATGGAGGAGTTGTTACTGTTTTTTCATTATTTCTCGACTCATACCATTCGCAAATCCACTGCCTGCTTAATTACTTATCATAATATCAAACTATCATTCGATTCTCTGCAGGAAGAATTCCTTGATGTAATTTACTGGTCCAGGCAAGCGATTGGAATTATCGTCGGTGTCGGATGGGGATTAATTCCGCTGAAGGGATTTGTAGCCTTATTATTGTAAGTATGCAATTTAAGTTATTCCTTTATTTATTTCCCACTTGTAATATTCAGCTGTTAAAAATGATTGTCACATTCCCAGTGCCGGCTCAATTAATTTCATCGCCCTAATATTGAGTTCGAAATCGCCAATGGCGGCGCTGCAATCGCGCTATTACCGTCATATTCGAATTCATGCGGTTTTTATTCAACTTTATCAAAATCTGAATCAAAATCTTTGTGATTTTCACACTCGACATTAGACAGATCTTATTTATGAGAAAATGCACGGCCTTCATCCTTCAACTTTCACAATCTTTTTAACAATTTTACTTCGTTTTTTTTTGCAGATTTTTCTTAGTCAATGCTGGAGTACTGTACGTGTACTTTAGTAATTTCCAACAAGTTGACGAAGAGGAATACGGCGGTGCTTGGGAACTGACTAAAGAAGGATTTATGACATCGTTTGCCGGTTTTTTGGTAGATATTAAACGCGATTATTTCCTTATGAACATGTAAAAATTGTACTTTCCATTTTATAATGAAACATTTAAAGGGCTTCAAGGGTGTTACCAAATTACTCAATTTATCAAGTTGAAATTCGTAACTTTAATGTAACAGAATTTTTTTTTTCGTTCACTATTTCATTACACAAATGTTGTGACTCAATTCGGAAAATTTGACACTGTATTTTGCTATTTTTCAATTACGAGATGAAGAATTGTCTTCCAATTATTTTGCTACGTTAACTTCAAGATCTTGAACCTCATCTTAATTTCGGTAATAATATCAATGTGGACTAACAAGTTTTTGTTTCTTGTTCGCAGGTTACTTGGATAATAATATATTCCGGTCTACATTTTGACTGACATATATAAAATTATTTCGTACACAAACAGCTGCTCAAGAACCTGCCAAACCAACAGTGAGAAATCGTCTAGTAGTTTAAGCTGTAAAATGAAATACGTTATGATAATAATTTGCTATGAATAAGGAAACAAGCATTTTTATTATGTAACTCTAAACGAGCAAATGAATATAAGTAAGTAGGTCAGTAAGTAAGTATATCTATAAATGTTGGATACAATTTAAATACGTACGATGTGTAACTATTATAATATTATCTACCTTGTATCATAGCGGTATAATATTCATAACGTAATTTTCATCATATAAACACCTTTCACACAGTTACGATTGGAAACATTAAATTCCTAATGATAGTTTATTGAATCGCAATTACGTCGCATGTACACGATAGAAAATACGAGTCATCGTTATTACGCTATTCTCTCACCATCACTCGCCAAAATCGAAAAACACAAGATCTGATCGTCTGATCAATACTTCCATAATCTCGAAATGATAATACATGAAATGTTTACGACATTTTTGGAGTCTTTTTATTATTCATGCAGAAATTTCGTGAAATGAACCCCTCGAGCGTAATTGTGCATTTGTTGCAGCATATTTTCATGCACACATGAGACCGTCTTGTTCCCTGAACTCTGCGATAGACAGAATCTCATCATCCAATCATAAGACGTTTTCGTCCACGAGCCTGTACATCTTTGTACTTTGTTATAACGTCCTGTTTGTCTTTAGACGTGCAGAATTTCTGATAGCTTTTTAATATTTTCGGAAACAATGTTGGCACCTCGGAATGCGCGCTCACCAATGCCCTCTCAAGAACGTAGAGGTCTACAGCTTTGTCTTCGGCCGTTGATTCGACGTGAGCTAAACCGAAGTCTATCAGGACAATATCACCTGAGAAAGGTTTTTAATTATGTACTTGAAGTGATTATTGATGATTCATTGTTGTTGATATACTCGAGAATTAATCCGGGAGTAACTGAAGATCTGGAACGAATTAAAAAAAAAAAAACATAGTTACCTTGGAATGTTTTTCCCTCCTTTTGTGTTATGGAGTGATTTTTTAGCAGCATATTCGAAGTGGTCAGGTCGCCGTGAATTATGCTTTTTGAGTGTAATCTGGCAACGGCAGAACCCACTGGATCCGCTATCCCGGTTATCAAATGTTCCACATCTTCTTGGTCGGAAATATTCTTGTCTATGAATTCCTTGAGCGTTACAGCATCGTCTATGTATTCCATGTATATACGACGGCGATCAAAATCGACGAGAAACAATCCCGGAGTTCTCACACCTGTCATAGAATGAAGTCGGTTAAAAATCAACTTTCTTTTGTTTAGAATTTCTCGGTAAACAGAAAACGATTAGGTTTACTTTTTTCACGAAATCTGCTCTTTTAATTACAATTCAAACTGGATCTGATTCCTAGCAAAATACTTTGATTTGTCGGACTACGACTTGAATTGTGTCTCTACCGGTAATGCCGTGATCTAGGTCGGAATAATTCTCGTTGTTAGATATGTAAATAGGTGAGGGTAAAGTTGATACGATTGTTGTACTTTTGTAATCGCAACATAATATAATTTCAGGATTGCAAAAGATTCATTCCGTAATTTGATTATTTTTATTTTACCAGCAGCCTTGGCACGAACAATCGCACGGGCTTCGCCTTTGGTTCTCTCCTTGGTCAGTAACGTGTCTAGATCAGGGTGTCTGTATTTCTTGACAAATCTTTCTTTTATCAAAGCTTGTCGTCCCAAATACGTTCCTTTGTACAAACGGGCTTCGGCGCCTTGTTTGATAATTTCAAATCCTTTAATCGCATCGGAATCTTGACCCATTTTTGACCTGTTACAATGAGAAAGAAGATATTTCATTTAGAAAATCCGCCTTTCGCGTACAGCCACCTCGTGACTTTGAGTACATTTTTTTCTCTCGAAATTCAACTTTCCGGAAGTGGCAAAATCACGAAATGTCGTCAAAAAAGTGAACCAATCATTTTTTACTCTATCGAAATGGTAAAAATCAATACATTGAGTATGAACACCCGGTATATGGTTGACCTAGCGGTTAGACGCACCGGCAAACCTCGAAAGAGATGAAACAAGGGTTGAAAAGTAAATCAGAATTTGACCCACACGATGTTTAACGTTATATGTATGGTTACAAACTAACGAAATCATACGTCGCCTCATTTGATTCATCTCATTTTGTGCCACAGATTTCCCGATCTTTTCGTGGACCCGTTCGGTGTCGCCCTAACGAGAAATAAGCTCTCGGCCCTGGTGCAGTTGCTATGACTATAGTAAACTCCCCTGCTAGCGCTAGCGTTGGGCGAATCGATCGTTACTTGGCGTCCTGCGCGCTAATCGCTATCCCGCCGCTATCTGGCTAGTATTCGCCTGTGCATCGCTCGGACCGGTTTTGCATGAATATAAAATCCGTATTGATGTTATAAACCGTTTCTAAAGGTATTTTCAAAAGATGAGGGATGAAGTGAAAATGGACGCGAATCGCTTGATAGCTGAAGTTTACAAGAGACCCGCGCTATGGAACCAAAGACACATCTCATACCATAACCGCGAAGTAACTAACCGCGTTTGGATGGAGATTGCTACGATTTTTAAGTTACCACGTACGTATATGTATACATATACATACTGAACCACAGTGGCTGGGCTTCACTGCAGGATTGCGAAAGCCCTGGACGCGATCACCCCCTCTCACGCGTCTCGCATATCATGCCAAAGCCAAAGCACGCTGCAGCTGACGATCAGCTTATTTTTCGAACAAGCCCAAAAATATGACAATCGCCAGGTAGACTCGTCAGTCGCGGATATCGATAGACAGGATTTTACGTGACGCAGTGTTTCCCAGAATCAGACTCATTTTAAAACTAATTCAGCAAAAGGGCTCAATTAAAAAATAAAAAGGATATTGATCGATGGCTGTGATAAATGAGCAGGATAGATGGTTTCTGAGGTCCCCTAAGATGACGGAAGATTTCATTTTCCGATAAATAGAATATACTTTGATCTTATTTCTTCAACAAATAAATTTAAAAAACAAAAACTCTTTTTCAAAAACCGAGCTAGGTATACCAATGCATTAATGGAATAACCCGATTATGATTCGGAGGTACTGATCAAAAACAAATGAATTAGTTGACTAAAGCGAGACTTGTGAACATTTTAGCCAAAATTTTACTCTGAGCAAAATGCACGAAATCAATATATTCTGTTTGTTGTATAAAGAGATCAATATCGAACCGAATTGTTTTGGCTCAATCGAATGAAAAACCCGAAGTTCCTATTTAAGAATCAGGTAACAACAAAGAGAATTCAAGTATAGAAAATGATTAAATTCTTGAGCGAATTGAATCGAGATTGAGAACCCTGCGGTTGCACTTTCACAGCTGAATCAAAGAAGCAAAATAAGCGCGTGTACCGCGGAGCGAGTGATCGAGATTTAAGGATAGGGGTGGGGGGTAATCGCACGCGCTGGTTAAATTAGCTAGCGGAATGAGCGATTTGCCCCGAATGTACAGCTGGAATAATATATTATATCCGAGATGAAAGGGCCTATGAAATTGCTGGTTCAATGATGAACAAATTCGCAGCAGACTCGCGAAACGATTTTTCCAGCCGCTGCAGTTTCAGCGAAAAAATCAAAGTTCGCTAAACTCGATATGACACCGGTGTACCAGAAACCTGCGCGCTGAAAGCACTGTCATATAGATTCTACCATTGTCGTAACATCGGTAATGAAACTTGGACAGATATTTTCAGGACTTGGAAAATTTCTAGTTCGCTTCACAGAAATACAATGCACAAATAAGCCCTTGCGTTTGATAGAGTACGCTTTGAAACGATAATATTGCCAGTTTTCTAACCTCTTATTCAGGCGAGTAGATTGACTCTCAGCCCCCGACCAACCAGATGTAAAACAGAGTAGAAACTGGCGTTGAATTCTCGTGCTGCCATCTGCAGAAAAAAGATTGGAACACTTCAAAATCAGATATATACCGTTGATACCTGTCAAATCATTTATCTTTTATTTTTTATGAACACTAATCAATTGAGCTCATGGTATCGCATTTTTTGTGAATTTTTCACTTTGATATATTTTACAAGGCTATGAAGTGGGAGGCTCCCAAGCCTGGAATTAAAGATCGATAGTATTACGCTACTGATTTACAAAATATTGTAATGATTTCGTAGAACTGATTGTTCTCGAATTTCCGAATATGCGCGAACTGTAAGGATAATAAATATTGTACTTCTTCTAATAATCACTTTCATCTATTGTTAATTACCCCTCATCTGTTCACGAAATAAAACTGTACTGTATGCTTTTCGGAATAAAGAGCAGCGTTCCATTAGAGCCACTTAAATTGAATGACTCTTTGAAATGTAAAGAAAAGTAATTAGATACGTGAGATGAAAGTTGCCGTTGAATGGGTAAATCAGATTTATTTTCTATTTAATAACAAAAACAACAACCATGTGTTTCCAGAACCAGTACTGAAGGCAAAATGGAAAGGCTTGAGAGACACCTTTCGAGCCGAATTGAAGAAGGAACAAGTTTATCGGAAAAGCAAATATCACAGGAACCGACCGGTCTGGATACATTACAAAAGTCTGCAATTTTTGAAGGAGCAAATGCTGCCGCGGCCGCCGATATGGGAGAGAAATACGCGAGAAACTATAATCGAAGAAACAGATACAAGTGAAAATGAAAATATATTACAAGAAGAAGTACAAGAGTCACTTTCCGAACACATAATGTCCATGGACACAAACAATTCGATAAAAATGGATTCCATCAGTCACATAGAAGTCAAGCAAGAACCAGAGGAGAATTTTGAAAATTTAGAATTTCAAAATGTTGCGCAAAATTTTGCTGAAAATGAAATGATGCTGCAGAATATTTCCCCTGAACAAGTGCTGATGGGTGGATCAGATTCGAATATTAGTTTAACCGTTGATCCCCTTGAAGGAGTCCGGTGCGATGATAACTACTATTTTTTGATGAGTCTACTTCCTCACATTCGAACACTACCAGCAGAAAAACGAATGTGGCTGAGGATCCAGATGCAGGAATTAGTGTACAAAGAGGTTTATAAGAAAAATGAATCAACAGACGCCCCGGAAGTTACCAAAAACTGATCCTGAATTATATTTATGAATTCTGTACTTTGAGGAGAAAAGACTTTTTCACAATGTGAATTTTTTTACTTTATTAATTCTATAAGTTATGCATTTCCATATAAGTGTCTATTGAGCTCTATTTTATTATTGTAATATAATTGAAAGTATTAAAGAATGGATCTCTTATACCTAAAAACTATCATAAAACGGCTTCATCATTCCTATTTTCCCCCGTGATTATATACGAACATGCAATAGGAGTAATCACTAATCACTTCAATTATACTTTTTCACGAGTGAAAAGTTCTATAACTGGGGGTATTAATTCCCAGCTCATCCTGATTTCTCGACATTTTCATTCGACGCGCTGTTTAAATGATGAATAAAATTGCATCACCCGATGAGAAATTCTCTCTATGCCTGCTGTATTGCCGAGAAAGTTGTAATCTTCGATCGATCAAATTATTGTACAGAAATGTTTCAGTAATTATATATTTATATATAATGGTCTCAAAATTATACGTGCGAATATTACAAGAAGACAGATATATTTAGAACTCAATAATAGGTAGAGGATCGAAATCGGGAAATTCTCTTTCATTTTCGACACAAGGTAATAAGTATTGTTTTATGTTTATCGGACCAAAATATCCAGTAAATCTTTGTTGTTTTTTTTTTTACGATAAATGCAATGTCCTGCAATTGATCTACCCACAAGAAAATTGAGGATTTAGCGAGGAATTCGGTCAATATATTCAAGCTGCATCTATCAATATAATATTACCGAACAAACTTCACTCCTCAAACACATCGAGATTGAAATTTTCGCGCGAAACGCTTGAACGTTGGTGTCTACTGATAAATGTATACTAATATCAGTGTTGGTATCCCTGTAAATAAGAAACATGGTTCACAGCTGTTATTATTTTCGTTATTAGTTCTTCTGCAGTTCTCTGCGTGTTTCAGTGGATATAAAATTTCGACGTAATATTCTCAGATTAAAATAAACCCTGGGTCAAATACGACATGTATAATGTTGCGATCGCGACGGTGCACTTTTGATCCCAAACAGCCTGTAATCATTCGAAGTAGTAACTAAAAATCGAGAATCTTCGTTATTCCCAACCCAACACATACTACGCGGAGAAACCATCGACATCGAGTTAACAAACATCTTAAAATGCCCTAAAATGACGTCCGTCGATTCTGGCGTTGAAACTGGCAACGATTCTAACGACAGTTCAGTTACACACGAAAATAACATTTCTGCTGCTGCTGCTGTTGTTGTACCAAACATAACAAACAATACAAATCAAGAATTCCATGGCCCCCAGAAACCACTGGCATTACCAATCGGTTCCATTTGTCCAGGTCTCATTAGCGATGGGGATAACCCGAGCACCTCGCGTCCCAGTACCTCCGGAGCTTTGGTTTTGCACGCCAATGCAGAACCGACAAAGGTATGAAACGGTGTAGATAAGCTAGAAGTAAAAGCGAGAAGTTGAAAAAAGAAAAGAAGACAGAGAATCGACGCTGCATATCTGATAAAAAAAAAAAAAAAAAAAAACTGATTATTTCAGGTCTTGGAATTCCGCCTCCCACCTATGTACATAGAGCACGTATCGGCGAATAGCCCTTATGAAAACCGGCGTGTTAAGCTAGGTGCCGCTCCGATGGAAAGCTTCAAAATGAGTGAGTCTCCATTCTCCTTATTCGTTTGTTTGGCAATATCGAAGAGAACTCAGGCGTCCTTTACAGTCATCTAAGAACCCCTTTCAGAATCATGATAATAAGCACTCGATATTCAGCCACGTTCATTCCATGTTTGCAATTCTCTTTGTCCTCAAGCTCAGGGTTGATATCGAGGAACTGCTCCTCGTTGTCGAACAGCAAAAAACCCCTTTGGATGTCCTTGAAACTTGCAGAGTCTAATTTATTCGGTCCAATAACTAATGACTATTCTCAGGATCCAACTAGTCCTGTTCCTGTTCATAGACTTACAATCAGAGATTCCAGGATTCCAAGAGATTTCCAACACAGATTAGACGGGATATTACCAGATTTCCAGAACATTTGATACTTGCAGTGTTATATCATTTTTTTTTTTCACTTTTTTTCTACTGATATAGTGGGTACTATAGGCATTCGGACTGCATTCAAACTTGATGCACAATAAACAATGACAAATTTTATTGTTACTGCCTTCTTACGCGATTGTCGACGAATATCTGCTTTCGAAGGTCATTTGATACTTCGAAAAAGTTTATATTTGGGTTCAGAGCTTGTTCAGTTACCTGATATCCTAAAACTTACCCATTTTTCGTTACCTCCCGTCAATTCTCCTCTAATTCTTCAGTCGTTCCCCTAAAATACCCCACAATATCGATGCAAAGCATGTAGTTCGAGTATTACCCCAGTAATTATGTATCAAAATATTCCATTTGACCAATTGACGTAACTTCTTTTTGTCATTCTTTACTCACAGGTTCGAGAAAGACCAGAGTACGTACAGTACACAGACAGTTTTTGAAGTGTAGAACATGGCAAGACTTCCAAGGCCCCTTAGATGAGAGAAAAATGAGACTGGCCGCTGCGACGAACAATGTTGAAATGATGAGACGATTGCTAATGAACGGAGTCTATCCCAACAATCACGACGACCAGGGAAGATCGCCACTTCACTTAGCATCCTCCAGGTTATTATTCAACGTTGCAAACAATTAACGTATTTCAATTATTCTGATATAACGACTAAAGTAATCGACCATATATTATTTTTTCCCAATTACTCAGGGGCTATACCGACATTGTTCGTCTCCTTTTGGAACACGGGGCTGATCCGAATCAACGTGACTGCCTGGGAAACACGCCTCTCCACTTGGCTGCTGTGACGAGTAAAATAGCTGTTGTAACGCTTTTGCTCAAAGCAGGAACAGACGTGCTTTCTTCAGACCAGCACGGTCACAATCCCCTTCAACTAGCTCAAACTAAACTGAGATTATTGCAAAATTGCAAAGGTTCGGATATGAACAGAATCAAAGAAGAAGTACACAACATAGTTGGAATGCTTTTGGCTTATTTACAAAGACAGAAAGACGCTAGAGAACAAGTCGAAGCTTTGAGCACATTCTGCTCTCGTCTATCTCTGTCTAGTACATCGGATCAAATTCAGGGTGACGTTAGGGACTTATTGGCTAATATCGACTCGCTCAGTCTTGCTAGTTAGATAGCCGTAATTAAATGAAGAGAAAGATAAATGACTTTAATGCTTGGTTTATATTTACGGAATTGAGACTGTCGGATGAGAGAAATATAATCATCGTTAAAATTATTCCGTCTATGGCGATAATATATTAGATATATATTGAGTATGTTATGAAGCAAACTAAAAATCAAATCTTTCTTTTACTATAAAAAATCGCCAATGCAAGCCTAAAATTTGAACCGAAATACCTTAAACAAAGTCTGTATGACACCAAATCGAGGCTTTTAACTGCAAGAAAAGCTGCATCAACGGAATATCTTGAATCCTAAAATAAATTAGCTCATGAGTTTTAAACCTGATAAATAATAGAGAAAACAGTGAAATGAGATGAAAATTTCTGACCCTTCGGTATCTTTGTAGCTTTTTAAATGGTCATAACTGCGATCTGGTACGCTCGTGTGATCGCTGAGCTGAATTTGGATAAAAAATTGTTGAAACAAAGGCAAAATGGATAAAGAAATCGAACAAAACAAACTCAGAGCTAATTTTGTTTTTTTCACCTAAATTGTTACAGCCAATTAGATTTCATGAGCTGAATTACACTTAGGATGCTCTATACACTGCCGATACGTTGTTGACAAATTATAAAACGCAATAATTCAGGCACTGCGAAGCTGAAACTGAAAATATTTTTAGTTTTTAGATCAAATTTCTGCCTAATTATAACTAAAATCTGCATATGCGTTAGATTGATTGAATTGTGAAATTTGCCATCGGATCTGCCGCAGGGGAGAGACCTGACTGAACTCTGTAAATCGTTATGTAGAGAAAGAATGATATAATACTGAAGCATGAAAAAGAAGTTCATTCGAAACCATAGCTAGATATTTGCTAACAATAAAAAAAGATTATAACTCCACACAACATACTTGAACGATAAATACGTAATTCGAAAAACTAAAGCCCTGGTACTTTCGTTGCATATAAACAATTTACACTCTGGAATTAAGAAAATTTCAATTTTAAAGCGCCTCTTCATAATTCGTGATGAATCGATACGTAGTTATATTCTGAATTGTAAACCTTGCGCTGATTATTATTGTATTTTAATTTAGAAACATTATATGGTACTCATCTGAAGTATAGGTGAAAATCTTTCAACAGTCGCTAATGTTCGGAGTGTATTTATACATAATGGGGATGACTCGATTTGCATATTATACCTGGGGGATTCAATGGCAGCTAAAACACAAGATGATCCCCCCATTAAATTCTTGATGTAAGAGAGTTAGCGTCGCATGAAGCATCCTGTATTTTATTGTCCTGTAAAGAGCATGTAAAAATGTTATTCGGGTGAATTTTTCAACCAGCTATTACGGAAGGAATCGATAAAAAAAAAAAGTTCATATGCACAGGTGACGGTGCTGCCTTATAAATATATAACTACATCGAAGAATCGTGGAATATAAACGAATGGAACCAGATGTTAATTTCGATATAGACAGATTATTGGCTTTGAACCTGGTCCCGCGTAAATCCATTACAAATAAATATTTAGTTTTATTATCATGATTCGCACTGTGTCTTTGTAGTACATACCTATATATACTTAATTTTTTTAAATATACCTATAATATTATAATAATATCCCAGCTAATACGTATAAGGGAGTTGCAATTTTATATTATAGTGTACATTATTGAAAATCTTGCTCATTATTGTAATAATGGATCATAAAGCTGTATTTTTATTTTTTATTTTTTTGCTATTTCTTTTCTGTCTTTAATGGTTTTGTATTTTGAATTTACTATTTTTTTTTTCATCTTCAGCAGAGCTGTACATAACTGCAATGTCGTTATAAATATAATGCATCTGCACTTGTACATACATAAATGATCCAATGTACGTTGTAATTAGATATTAATCATATTATTATTATTATTATTATTATCAATATTACTATAATCTTGAATCATAAATATACATGTATGATTAATTATCTTATATAAATTGGAGGGCCTGATTATACATACATATTATACTTTTCAAAAAAAAATTACCTACGTACATACATTATTCTTATACAGATATAATATTAGATACGTTAAAGTAAGTAAAATGAAAAAGACTAATAATTAGAAAAAGTATGTAAAGAAGTAGCTGAATTCAATATTTCTTTAAGGATTTTGAATCATTTTATATAATTAATTGAGAAGAATTCATTTCGTACCGAAATCAATTTTTTTGAATTGAGTTTCATTCAATCCATAGTCTTAAAAAAATGAATTAAATAGGTAATTCATTTTGATGTTGTTAGCTCACTCGGTAATATTCTAGCGTTCCAAGACCTCCTATTTCTAATCCGCATCCCTAAAATAGTTTTGATTATTACTTTTAAAGATTTCTTATCAAAGTAAATAAACAAAGAATACAAATAAACGAGTTAAGGCCTTCGATCTGTTGTTTATTTTGTTTGATTGCGGAAAAATACCACATTATAGCTTTGTTGTGATAAAATAATCAAGTTTTATTGGTTTACGAAATTTTCTACGGTCATTAATTATTTTCCCTTTTATTGCGTAAATATGATATTCGACAATTGTCATGGTTTTATTTTATCTTTTTTTGTCAATTCACTGGGTATTAGTATAATATTGGTGAACAGTGTGATGCGGATTCACCGTAGTTAATTTATAAGGGTGAGGAATAAATGTAAATTATATATGTATGTATTGAAATACAAAGTAAAAGAAAATTGTATCAACGTAATAAATTTGTAATTTTTATTCATACTATTGTCGATAATTGCGATAACATGAGTATAACTTAACAGCGTACGGCGTTATTTCATATCGTTAATAAACCAATAGCTCTCCTAATTTTTGAAAGAAAAAAAAAGAAAAAAAATAGAAACATCGAACGAATTAATATATATTTTAATATGCATACAACAGTAGGCGGTTTCTCAAGGATTATTTCAAATTCAGTCACAATATTTGTTGTACTTGACCTAAAAATTGTAAAACTATGTATGTTCAACTGAAGCTAAAATCTCGCATTTTATCCGCTTTTGTACGTTCTTCAATTTATAATCTGCATGAAAAAAAAAAAAAAAATATTGCGTAATTGGCTATTCGTTTGCATATTGAACAAATACCAATGAATATATATTGCCTCAGATTTAATTGGCACGAAGATATCATTGATGACATACGTAACTATCATTTTAAATATTGATTATCATTTTTAATGATTCGAGCAAAAGATTATCCGCAATATTACAGTTACATATAATATATTTAATATTTACAATCATTTTTCAACTAAAACTGCAGCTGGAATTTGGCTGTGCAGCTGTTTACAATGGAATGTGTTTTTAGTTTTATTTTTTGTTTGTTTCTTTCGGCTGATCACTATTCTATCTTATACATACATCATACACATATGTATGTATACTATTTATATACAATACAATCAAATCTAAGCAATTTACTAAAAGATTCCAACGAAGAAGAGAAATAAATAGGTAATAATAAGAATAACAACAACGAGAACAGCAACAATTTCAATGAAATATCACAATCATTACAATGATAAATTTCGAATCTCTTAATTTCTATCGAAAAATTCTTATCTTTATAAGTAGGTATACAACATTTATTGAGCTTGAAATTATTATGCTATGTGATTATCAGCTGCTTATTGTATAGTAAGCGCTGCTATTAAATCTACGATAATATATTTCTACTCGCATAAATTCAACAGCTGTTTGTATAGCTTTTTATATTGTATATTTGTGTTTTTTAGTAAAAAATTCTCTTCAAAAAACGATATTAACAACAATCATACACGTATAATGAATGGCTCGATATACATATATGTATATAAAATTTACAACGTTATTTATTATGTATCTGCAAAGCGTTCGACTTTAATCATATACCTACATACATACTTTCTAAACGCCATTTATTGTTCTCAATCTAATATATACTATTTTATTGACCTTGTAGTTTGTAAAACGAATTCATTTCGGAGTATCTAAATATACGCTGTATGTTTAATAGCTACAACATGTCTAATCAGGTCTGAAAATTAATACTAATATATGTATAACGGGACCCGACTTATCCGACTACATGTACATCGATAATTCTAAACCGCGTCCTACCTAATGCTGAAAGAATTTCTATTCTGGAAGTAAATCAGAGCTTTTAAAGCAGGAACGATATTTGCAATTTATTGAGAATTTGTTATTATGAAAAATTGTCTTATACTTAGATTATTTGCTCTCACAACCATCGACGTCGATTCACATGTATAAACCAAAAATAATTCGATTGTATTCGTTTTTTGTTTTTTTTTTCATGATTTTGCTTTTTTAGAGAGAGAGAAATTGACCATTATAACAAGTGATGAATGGTAAGAGGTTCAAAAATTATTAATATAACTAGAAATTGATTAACCCGAAGATATAACGTATCTCTAGTACACAATTGCAGAAACCACTGCAAGATGTTCCACCTATAACTAGCTATGTAATGATTGAAAGTAAATCAAGTGCTCATCACGTTAGCTAGCGATGGAAATACTTCCGCTTGAAGAGGTCCGTAGTCGACGACTTCTCCATCGACTGTTAAATAACCGACTAGACCATCGGCTGGCTCGATTCTGAATGCTTTAACAGGAATCATCTCTACCCCAGGACAGGTGAGGTGCGAGCCGTTGCTTAAGCCCAACAAGAACTGTAAGGGAAGAGAAATTGAAGTTAACAAATTATGATATATTACATGTAGAGCTACAAAATGAGAGTCGAATTCTGAATCAAAAGGTGCAATAAAGTAAGAGATGAGGATATGGGAGGTTTTACATTAACTGAATTTGAGATATAAAATGTTTCAGAGATTCTGTAAGACTTGCCTGATTGATCATAGATTTTATAATAATTTCACGTAGTTTCAAAGTTTTTATCAGATTTTCCTCGACTTTTATAGATTCCTCTAATCTCACTGCAGCTCTTCAATGAATAGTAAATAATAATAAAAACTAAGTGGAATTCTAATTGTAAGGAAAAGATAATCACCTGCAAAAGATGTGCCCTGGTGATGCCTGCTCTGATGATAAGCAGCCATATTATACCATCAGCTAATTTGGCACAAGGTGCAAAGAGGAAATCCTGTCCAAGGTGTGACTGGTAGGAAGCATGAACCATTATGAACTCGCCTGGAATTCAAAACATTACAAAATTACTATGATTTAGAGCGAATATTTTATACAATGCCAGTTGATTCCAAGACAATATACTAGAATGAACAAATTCTGGATCTAAACGATTTTAATCAAAGAGTTTATTTCACGTTTAGATTCAATCTTTTTAATTCTCTGCATTTCTTTTCAAATAAATATCTTAAAATATGCATAAGGCGATTAGTTTTGGTCTATAGGATTACATATGTCGATGCAAACCTTCGATCTGAGTCCACGTCGAAGGCAGCGCTGCAGTCAAAGCTGGCAAGTTAGATGCAGGGCCATACATAACACGAGTATCGCCATCGCCTCTACCTGAATAATAAAAATGAGATATTTTATTTAACAAATAGCGAAATTCAAAGTCCAATTCAACTAAAACTAAAAGCACTCATAGCATTCCTTTTCTACTGAGATAAAAGAATTTTGCTGGCCGAATTGGAAGATTCTATTTTTGCATTGATTGCCTAATTTAACTCTAAACACTGACGCATATTCTTTGTGATACCTAAGTCAGTGTCTTGCGAATCGTTGAAACTTTGATAACTGGATACGCCTCCGGCGCTGTAGTAAGTTGACCTCCTAGAGGTAGCCGAATAAAAGCTATCTAATCTTCGTCTACCGTGAGTATCAGTTTCCAGAGCCAAACTCTCTGTGATAACTTCATCCTCGCTGGATCTCAGGCTGTTTAATCTATCTTGGACACTGCTTAATTGATTGTTGTCCAAAGCGTCGTGGTAACTCCTCGACTCGCAGATACTCCCGTACCTGAAAACAAAGTAAACTTATGTGAAAATCAATCCGCTTTTTCTCTTCGAAGATTATACGATCAGAAAAATAATGATAAGAATAACATTTTTTTTTATATTGATCACAAATTGTATCATTATACATAAATTTATAGAATACCAATTACCGGTCAAGATCATCTCCGTAACTTTTTGAGTGAGAAATCTTGCCCGTGTCACCCTGCAAGCCGTCTTTCTGGAAGCCGTTTTCAATGTTACCATTTTCTAACAACGGTTTGTCACAGGCAAGGTATGATACCTTTCCTTTATAAGTTCGCAGTCCGATAATTCGTGCAACGCTCCAAATTGTAAACCTTTGACCACCGATAGCTCGGAGTCGTTCGCTTTCGATATCGATATCGGATAATAAGCCCCAGCCAACGGATAGAAATGAGAACATTATCTGAAATGTGTTAGATAATGATTAGTAATCGGAATTCAATTAACAGAATGGAAATTTTTGTACCATCATTTTTATCCTTGTATGATTAACTCATTCTACAGATTCCACTTTTCAAAATAGTTTCATGTTCAGGAAATTAGGAAAATGATTACCTGGTTCCTAGTTTCTACCCGCACCAGATCCATGGGTTTCTTTTTACACTTAACAACCGATAAGGTGCTGATAAGCATTGGATTCAGGTCAAATGGTTCTCTGAAAAGTTGAAAGTGGAGTATTGAAAGATTATTGTACAGGTAGAAATGATATTTAGAGATTATTAAAGTCAAAGAATGGTACAAGTGATACATATTGTCATATTCTACATTAGTGTTGATGTAAGATAAGAAAAAATGCTGTTATTTCTTAATCTTGGATTCACAGAGTTCTAGTTAACATCAAATTCTATTGACATTAAGTAATCAGGAAATGAAAAGTCGAAGAAGATTTTCAAATGAGTTTATTTTGTCTTTTTGAGATCAAATTACTCGACGCAATGGGCCGATTTCTTCAGTATAGATCATCACCTTATTATCAGCAACTTCTCTGACTCATCGCGTTCAGAAAATAAACCTTATATTGACAGTCATCAAGAGACATGGGGCAGCAAGCTCTTGATTAGAAGTTCTAAAAGTATTGTAGCATTACAATAATACAAAATCAACATTTTCAGAAATTATATGTATGATTCCAAAAGATTTAAAAAATGTCCGAAAATTCGAATGATGTTCTCATTGATTCAAGTATATTCAAGTACATGTTGAACCGGAAATTTGAGTTTGGTGCAACATATGGTAAAAAAAATCATTCTGTGAATCTAAAAAGAAATTTTCTCAACTGAACAATACCCAATTGGTCAGGTCAATAAAAACAATATTTTGGGGTTTTTTTTTTATCGTATTGTCCGCTTCATCATTTTGATTGGCTGTACCGAAACAGAATTACTTTTGTTCCAAGAAATATATATCTCTGGGTAAATTCTTTCCTGTTATTGTTTAGTCCAGTTTGACAATAGAAAACGAAAGGAAGAAGTAAAAGAAGTAAAAGAAAGAAAAAAAATACTGACTGGTTACTGTGAGCGATCGACTTGGCGAGACCATTTCCAGATCCACATGGGATAATTCCTAAAGGTAATTGCTGCATAGCTCTTTCCCAGTCTGGTCGTTCGAAAAGTCCATTAACAACTTCGAAAACGATACCGTCTCCACCGACCATCAGTAGCCCGCTCCATTGATAAATATCCTTCGATCTTACAAAGTCCCTGGCATAATTTGGGTACTTCGTGATGTGGATGTCGTAGGATCTTTCAGCCTCTGATAGAATCGGATGGATCCTACGTTGGAATGTTTCTCTTGCTCGTCCTGGTCCCGATTTCGGATTAAGAAGTACCAGTAACTTCCGGTCTTCTCCTGGGCATGCTGCAAGCAACAAAAAATACACATTTTTATCAGCACTAATTATTTGCGGAATTTATTGAATATTTCGGAGCATTATTCGTGCAAAACTTTTTCGAAACATTCGATATGCAGATTTACCGAAATTGTTCCAAAATATTGTCGAGTTTTGAACTACAGGTGATTCCAAGTGGAATTCAGAATTTTTTTCTTTCGATCTGGTAGAATAATTTTCCTTTTCGATTTCCTTTGAAGAATTTTGCAAAACCCACTTTTTTGTACATTTGAAGGGTCGAAGTACATACAAAAATTACTTTTGTTTTCAAAATTGTTCATTTTGCCAGATAAACACCTTTTTTTCAAAGCCCTTTCTGTTGTAATTTAATTGCCTTGACAAATTTGTGCAATATCTCCATCTCTATTTGGATGTTTTGAACATTTTTTCATTGATATACATAAATGAAAATTGTTCACTCATCGTAAGTTAATTGCGCTGATTTATGTGAGATAAAAATGAACAAACAACGATATTTTGACGTGATTATTGCGGTTAGTCTGCTGGCCAGTGTATTTGGAGCGCATTTTCAACGCCAAGGGCAGCATAGTTCTAATGACTTCAAGAACGTATGGATTCAGAAAATTTCCAATCGACAAAAGCCATCAACGTTCTACGATAAATCCGAGGGAAAACCATCAGGAACATAATATATATCATAATTAGTAGCCATTATAACGGTCAAAACAAATATGACAAATCGACATAATAATAGACTGTTTAACGTAACAGGGAAAAGAATATTATTAAAAAAAAAATTACCCGTGGGAGTCGCACTGCAATAAACAACATTAAAATTCACAGGCTAAAAACCACACGGGAAGAAAGAACGAAATGTCTAAGAAAATCCCACCGCGTGTACCTACGTGAGTCAAGTTTATTATTTTCCCTGCACATATAATTGAGAAAGGCGTCCTTGAGAAATGAGTATGCACATATAGGTACGTGTATCGGTTTATTACTCAGCAAAAAATTCTGCAACAAAATATTCTGCACGTTGTAAAACGTAATTGTACAATAAATTTCCCCGAAATGCCGCAGTGAAATACCCAACGGCTGCAGTACAAAAATGTTGCATCCGGTTTCAGAGATAGACACCGACTTATACAAGAGCTCAGCACCAAGATCCTGCAGTATCGAAATAGTTAATTTGTCTTACGATCAAGAAAAGATCCCCATTTAACCGCCGAGATGATTTAAAAAATTACAAAACGGTACAGCTGCAGGTTGTTGACATCAACACGTGTGTTGAGTGTAAGATAAGCTTTTGTCACTCAATAAGTTTATATAGAATGCGATAAGTATAAGTACAGCGCGATAAAATTGGAGAAGAGCTAACTATACAACTGACTATCAGGGAAAAAGACATTTCGAAAGTGATGACTAGTGCGGTTAAAAATTCCAACTAACTGATCAATTTGAAGAGATTGATTAGAAAATCGTTAGATAAAAACAGCGATCAAATAAACAACCAGTTATCTTCTGCACACGCAAGATTAACAGGCTGTAACACGAAAAAAAAAAAAAAAATTCTTTTCATATCGCAGATCTCTTCTGTAAATGATTATAATCTTAACGAGCATGAACGTATGTCGTGTGTATACGTACGAAGCCGATTATCGTATGTACTCGCATATTCATATGATTTGCGCAAGAGAACAGATGGAATGAGAGAGTTTCATATATATGCAGAGAATAGTATGGATCGTACCATAAATTGATTATGACGTGGAAAAGGAGTGTAATAATAAGAACCAGAAATTGTTAAAGCAAAAATTAAATACACAATGATACATGTGTGTATACATAACATAACTAATGACGACAAAATATGCAAGGTAAGCACTGTAAAAGAGTCGGTATGACTATACATAACAGCAGCTGGTGGCTAATTGCGGTTAATCATGAATCATATTGTTAATTACTTGAGCTTTGATTGTAGGAAGCATCGATAACAATGTTTACGGATCATACAGGTAGTCAGAAAACCGCACTAATAATTATTCTTTCTGCTATAGCCTGTAACTTGTCTAGCATCTGAAGGAATCGTCCATTTCGAAAACCGGCCAAATCCGCCATAGATGAGTTTGAGATGAAACGCCGATCATTCAATAACCTACGAAAAATCTGACAATATAACGATTCCGAATGCCATTGTTTATAATCAGCAATATTCTGTGTCGGTCAGTCTAATGATTAGACTCTAATCCATTGCATCGAAACTGTTGCTACATTTCCATTGAACTGGGCCATCTTCGGAAGAAATTTTTTAAACGTGGCTCATTTTTAAAGAATTTCTACGGTTTTCGAATTCACTAAACTAAAATTTGACGAGATTTGAATTGGACACGATTGTGGAAAGAAAAAGAAACAAAAAAAAACATGATAATTGTTTTCTGCTTTCATCTCGCACTTATGTAGTGTACATATCCATACACAGCAAACGTGTGACCCTGCGACGACATCGATTTACATTGCAGATACCTTGAGCATAGAAAACGTTTTGCAGACTACGAAAATTATTGGATACACATAGGTATAATATGCAATATACATACTATTGGTATACGTGACTGAGACCTCGAGATGTGAGCTAATTGAGCTAAAGTAAACCGAAAATATTTTGAAATATGCGCTGAAGTATAAGCGAACGAGCACAAGCACCTGGTACATCACAGGAATACATTTATAGTGAATCACTTAAGACACTGATATGAGTAGAAGACACGTGAGAATAATTTACTCATGAAAGTATAACGAACAATACAAAATATCGAAAAACACAACTCGTGTGATAAGTTAAACCGGATAAGTACGTGCTGAAGGATAAACTAAGCGTGATTAATCGTTCAAATATAAATTAATGAAGAGTAGAAGATCAAAACCACACAACGTAATTTATCTAAGTGTCAGAAACTTTCGGTATTACTTCACTGCGAAATTTAGTTTTTTCGCGAATCCGAAAATGTCTAGTGTCAGTTTTTTTCATTGATGGATTTTGAGGTATTCTGAAAATCACATTACCTAATGACGGCTGTGATTTTCAACGATCTTGACACAATGGAATTATCCGTTTTTCATTCCTCATTTGTGAAATAGATGAGAATATTTTTAGGTTCATCTTGGAGAACTTTTTTCTTCACTTTTATTGATAGTTGGAGTCAAAATCAGATAATTCCTTTAACCGAAATGCGTTCAAGGGGACCAGATTCTGGGAAATTAGTAACGATCATCCGTACGCATACTAGTAATATTTTGTATCTACAGATAGAAATGTGCAGCTGCATGTCGCATGACAAACTATACTTTAAACATACTTACAATCTACCGTTCAACAATGAAGCCAGACGTTATAAAGACTCGTAAATTTTTTCCTAGATCATTCGAACAGGTATATATTGATACAAAAAACCATCTAATAATCAGTAACAAGACGTTAATCTTGATATTGAATTACGTGGATGTAAGTTTATAATGCGCATGAAAAGCTCCGTTTTACAGTTATGGACCTTGTCTCGACTGTCTATGCTAGTCGGATACGGTTTTGTATAGACAAGGCCGAATCCGAACGGGTATAATATCTTATGGCGATAAGTAATGTTATGCAGCTCGTATCTATGTTCATATGCCCATAAGCATATGAAGGTATCTATCGCAACGTTACAGTTCCGTATACGTATTAACGAGCTATTGAAAGCGATTGGAAAGAAACTCCGATAGTTGAAGTTTCCGAGAAATTGGAGCATAGCCAGTTGTGAAATAAAGCCGTTTTTGTACAGGCGGATGAGGATGAAAAAAAATCTGAAGTTATCCGGTACGTAGTGATCCTACGAATACAAGCAACGGAGACGGTCCAATGAACAAGGAATTCCAAACATTCATTCATCGCGATCATTGATCGGGGCAAAAACACTTGTTTCGATGATAAAACGAATGATCCTACTTATTATACAGTACAAACGTGAGGCAATGAAAAATTCAATGTCCTTGCACAAACCCCAGGTTATTATAATACAACAGTGTTAATTAATATGTTTGTGGTATGAAATGTCAACAAACACGCAAAAGCGTGCATACTTTTTTACTTCCGCAAACACTTCGTGTAAATTTCACCCTTTTTCAGGTTTCGTAACATACCACATGCATCTGTACTACGTAATATTCAACATATAGTGCCCTCAGAAGTCGATAAGACACTAGTGTGTTCCATCATCATGGCACAAGAATTGCACATACCCCGACAGATGCACTGCGTGCACGACAACTGCCATTGTCTATTAATCACAATATACTGCATACACAAAAAGCAGTCATTGTCTGTTTCGCGAACATGAATAACGCACAAAAGAAATAGTAATTTCGTACTATCCTTGACTTGTCTTTGACAACGTCGTTAAAAAAAAAATATATCCATCGCAGGTCATGTCAGAAAGAAATATTATACTGTTGCAAAACTGTCGAGTTTCGTATACTATAAGATATGTGTACGAAGTTCAGAATTTTGATGCGTTTTTTTCCATATATTCAATTACCATCGCTAATTTTCTTGACTTACGTCAGTGGCAAGTATATGGGTAACGACTAATAACTGTTAAAGGTTGAGGAACCGCACATGCATAACTCATTAGTACCGACGAAAAAATATGCAGTACATATTACCATAATATGGTATGTCACACGACCCACAATCTTGTGCCGGTATGTATGACAGAAAAATAACGCGGATTTATTTCCTGTACCCATATAGTTTCGTATGCGAATGTATGTATCATGTATGGCAACATGTTTTCTGTTGTATATTTACGTGTACAGCTCTTGCGTAAGCGCCGCACGCGTCATGGTCTTATTTACCCGGAAACATATTAGTGTATTGTAATTATTGTGAATATCAAAGTTAGCATTTTGTGAGAAGATTTGAAGAAGCAGGTTGTGCCGTGAAGACTAAGTTTCTACAGCTATATGTATAATCAAAGAGTGAAATTAGCGAAAGACGAGAAATAAAGGATTAGATAAAAACAAGGGATTTATGGTATAGTTTTCATAAACTGGACGTACTTTCCTTTTCCCAGGATAGAAGCACTGGGAATTTTCCGGTTCATCAACGTGTTATACGCGGATAAGGGAAAAATTGAGAGAGAGAAAGCGGGAAGCAAACCATTTATAACGATGATATAACAATCTCTACAGAAGTGATATGAAAGCCTGGTGTACGACTTACGTACGTTAGACATCTTGAACTTTAGAATGAAAGCTATGGGTATAATTATGCCTAATGTCAGTCAGGCGCGTAAACGAACTTCATATTCTGAATTCAATTAATTACATATTCTTACAACGTCGTAGTACTACTTCAGAAGTTATGTCCCGTAGTGCAGTATATGTAAATTCCCACTGCAATTAATGGGATAACGGTGGACATATCTATTAACTGGACACTAACTACTATTTGAACTGATGGGCAAAGTCATTCGGCATCTTAATCCTCTTCTATTTTGCAAACTGGTCAATGGATTCATACCTCGAGGATCTCGATTCCGGAGGAGGTTCTTAGTATTTTAGTATCTCTATCTTTGAATACTTTCTCTGCAAAATTCTGAGTCAAGGTGAGATGATGGACTGGTCAAAATTAAACCTAGATTTTCATCATGCTTATGAATTTGGTCCACAGTTTCAAAACCATCATTATGAATCTCGCAGTTTTGAAGTATTTAGGATTTCTAAATGATGAATGCCGGCGGAAAATCCCTGCAGAAGGAAAATTTTTTGAACGTTAATCTACTGCGACTACGATGATGCAACAATTTTATCGCAATTATGAAAATAACTTACGTAACGTACTTCGTGCACCTGTCGATTATCATCACACCCATACCACGCAATGCCTTTTGTTTCGTATATGGGATATGATCGATCGCAAGAACAATTAGGTATGCCATCTCTAGTCAGTGATAATTGACCTAATGATACCTCAAACGATTCGAAATAATTGGGTGTAGGTATATACGAAGTAATTAGGGGTCTACTGATCAGTGCAGCTGCTATTAGAGCGTAAATAGTAACCGCGGTTTAATCAATGTTCATTTTTTATCCGCTTCAAATGTTTGAATCAAGTTGAATTTTTCCGGAAATTAGTCGTTCAAAACTTTTCAGGTTATCACCATAAGTATCCAGATAGTATTCCTTCCAATTAATTCGACTTGTAATTGAATTTGAAAATCCCCGAAAACAATTATATCATTCGAAGTGAGGAATTCAGTTCATGAATAAAATTCGAATAATTGCGAATATTGATGAAATCCAATTTAATCGACAATTGTACAACCCCACCTAGTCTCTGCTGCAATAATTATAAAACTAAAATATTCGTTCACTCGAATATGCAAAATCGTGGTTCAGTTTGATTGCAGTTATTTCGACTCAGCCTTGAATCAAAAAAAGTCATATACGATTTGGAAATGTATGTGCACAGAGCATGTCACTTAATGTTGGCCAAGGACAGCGATAATTGATCAGGATTGACAATTAGTATGACGATACTGATGAATTTTATGCAAAATATCTTTCAAGTGGAAACTCGTACCATGAATCGTTTATTACCATATAGTTGCAAAGTTCACAATTTCAAAACGTCATATATTATATCCGTGGTTTTTTTAAATTTCTTTTATTTTTTGCACCGTGAACCTCTGCAGGTTTCGGACATTTCATACGTATAGAATTATGAATAGCATGCACAGGAAAGATTAGAATTACCTTTAAGGATAAAAAGATCGATAGTGAAAGGTTTGCATTTGGCATCGATCATGCGTTTGAATCAGATCAATCAATTCTGTAGACTGCGGAGCTATAAATATAGTTCATTATTGAGATTGAGCCGTAAAGCAGCATGCCGTTGTGTGCGCACAACGTTGTTCTGCGGTGCAAAAGTGTACACCTAGATTTGCTTGAGTGGTTTTTTGCCATCAAGAGGAAAACTTGATATTTAGCATCTCCTTACATTTACGCGTCCGATGCTAATTTATCTCAAAGTTAACGCGCATAACGAGCTGGCTCGAAAATTCATCATACATGTGAATTCACATATAAATGAACAGCCGGTATTTTGACATTGCTGAAATAATTTGTGTGTGTGTGTTTTTTTTAACCAGATTAAAAAATGACAGAATTATATTGATGACACCCTAAGTTTATAGATTACTGGTGAAAAAATTGTTGTTGTATTATTTGTAAAATGTACACGTAACATTAATCGACATTATGAAAGTACGTGCGTCCCATTCACTGATCGTAAGATATTTTCAGGAAACCCTGCAAGGTCGTTCTTATTTTCGACTTGGCTCTTCCTCACAATTTCTCCCTCATCCGTTCGATAAACGGACACGATGCTGGATTAGTTGAAGGATACGTGTACGAAGCGAGATTTTTTCCCACCGCTCATTTTTCAACGTCAATCAATCCCCGATTCTTGATGCTTCTCGAATAAATTGTACAGCAATGATGTGGCGAAACGGGAATTGAACGTGTCAAGAAAAAAATACCGTTGGGGGTTAACAACGCTTTAAATTATCCGGTCAGAATTTCATACGCAAAAATCTCCATGGAATTTTGGTTGCATTCATGTATCAATATGTAAAGTTATACGGGACTCCATGGAATCTCAGTACGAACAAGTTTCGCAATGTCATTCGCATAAAGTATAATAATAACCGCAAAAAGTATGGCATTATGTTCGTGCGTTTTCACTGTTTAGTTGTTTTTTTTTTTTTTTTTTTTTTTTTTTCATTTAATATTCGAATAATTTCAGCGGAGTCATGGTGAGTTTTAGGAACCAAGGTGGTTCTTAACGTCCATCTTGCACAATCTTGACTCTCAACTCGCTCGTAAGAATAACTATGTCCAGGTGAATACTTTTACGTAACAAGACCATTGACCTCGTTGCTGCTGTACATACGGTACACCCTTATGTATTGCTGTGCACCTATACGAGCTGCATCGATTTTGCTAGACTGAGGAGATGCACTAGCGCATTTGTGCAGGTTGCATGATGTAGGTAGGTATGTACTCCAGGAATTAAATGATCTAGCAAAGAGCTTTCAACTTCCAATATCCTCTCAATGGAATTCTTTGTCACTCACCACTAATTGCCAACGACTATACCTGTTCGACGTTCCACATGACCTGACAATTTGAATTGTTAAAAATGCAAGCCACTTCTCGAAAATCATATAGAACCGCCAAACATCACTCTAGGTCATTGTCATGTTTGCGAAATTCGCATATATGTCAATGACTAATGAGTAATACTGTCACTTCGATATAATTTGGGGAATCATCTTATAGATATAGATAGTACAGATATAGTTATTCATAGATCATAATCAGACCCGTTCCAATTGCGGGCAATTTATATTGTACCAATCACTGGGCGAAGAAGCTTTTCGTACAGATTCCCCAAGTGATTTCGAGTTGAAATCCTTATGGCGAGACACTGTACATTTATAACTGCATGGCTATATTCAGAAAAGACTTCTGCAGTTTTTTAATACCTGCATATATTCCGGTACCCTTTATGCTGGAATGAGTAGGAAGTTCACCTCTGAGAAGGGTCGTGTTAAAAATTGCGAAAAATTTTCACACGAGATTTTGCTCACGTATAGCCTTAGGTACTACAAACTGGCGGACTAGGCATAAAAGCCAGAGGTCAACTGACAATGAGAAAAAGTGGCCCAGTTGACACATATAATAAGCTGTAGGTATACGGATACACGTACGATATAAGTACCGAGGCGATGGGCTCACAATATGGAACTTTTTATGGCACTCGATGTCATCACTGGTTTTTGGAGGTACTTATTGTCCATGGTTCGCACAGCATAGATACTACTTGAACCTATAAAGCGTCTATAAATCAGCTATGGATATTCTAAAAAGCCTTTCCAGAAGTCCATGGACTGTCTTGAAATACAGTTCATGTTTCAAGTAATAGCTTTTGAACTATGAACCACGATGACGAGAATAGTCTCCTATTTCATAGCGGGTCATGTGGCCATGGAAAACTCTCAATGTTAGTGGTTCTAGTTTTGGTTTCACGCTGTTTTCTCATCATTATGAACCGTAGGTTTCTCTTTCTGGTAGTAAACCTCAAAAACACTGCGGTTCCCATTCGATGGTTTTGATTAAATTGTGCGGCTACGAACTTATACGATATCAACAGGCCAATATCGTGTTTTGTCCTGTTCTGTTCATATCTTTTTTTCCTTATTAAATACTGTTTTCACTACAAGGTCATGTATGCATCGCTGTGTTTTTGGCACAGATGAAAACAGATCGATCGAATCTCAAAGGAGAGAAATAAGGATAAGTTTAGTCCAATATTTACAAATGAACTTGAGGATCTGGTATTCTGAATTTCAATCACCTTTTTCAACACAGTGATGAAAGTACACAGCCATTTGCAGTGTCGATGACATAAGCCTGTATTTGAGTATTCGATGAGCTTATGCCACTCCATCATATTTTCTTGTCATCGGTATTGGGTTTTTTAATTATAATTTGGGTAGTGAAAATAATTACGACTCTGCGTTAACCTGTTGTTATAAAAATAGATATGCAATTTGTACCTACACAGCGTGAAATGACTACGGGAAATTTAATCCCTTGCGTCAACGGACTGTTAACCGCTGGTATTTCGGCCGAATTAAACGTATTATACTTGAGTTAAAATTAACGATTTTCGGTCCATCGATAGACTGTTAACCTCTAGCCTCTGTAGTTCTCAATTACTATGAGTTGGCTAGATTGAAATTGCTCACGTTGCATGTGCTAGATAGGCACAAGGATCGTGTGAACGAGTAACATTCATAATTTAACTTGAATACCTAATAACTGAATAAGTTCTATAATTTATCGATGTACGATGTTGCGCTGCAGAAGCCTGACGCAAATATGTTTTCGTGCAAAATCAAAATCCTGTTCACTTTTATCCGGAAAAAAAAACCCGCAAAAATACAGAAAAAAACAAATGATAAACCGGTTTAGTAATTTATTCACCACAATGACCCGGAAAATCCTATACAGAAGTGCGCACGAATATTGCTTCTCTAACAAATAATCTTCATTCTCGAACAATTGCATAGAAAAAATTGATGAATTTTTGAATAAACAGAAGGAATTCAATGTCTCGAAATTATGCAGTTAGATAAAACTTAGAAAACTCGAAGAGCACAACAAATATAATTCAAGTCGTCACGATATTCACATATTCTACATCCGTCATTCAATTACGATCACATTAATTATCGAGCTGTTTACTCGACCCCCAATTACGTTATATTTTTCATTCATCCAGAACGGTTGACTGAATGTTATTGCCACATTTAATTTACAAATTATCTGGATTTCATTAACTACACAGCAGCGGCACCTCGAGCCCCACGGTATGATTCACTCCTATACCTCTAGCTCCAGTATTCAGTAATTTATGTAAAGCTATAATCATACATATAAGACAGTTATACATGGATCCTGCGAATATTGCTCAAGTTTTTTTTTTTCTTTTAAGCAAACTAGTCGTAGTGGTGCTAGAATTTATTCCACAATATTTACAGGCGTTCTGATGAAAATCATCAAGTCAGCATTTGTGATACAGGATTCATGGAAATGGAGCGTGTAATGGGAATTCTTCAATGGCCAATGTGTGGCGTAATCCATTACACTCGTAATCAAACCATATTTAAATTGCTGATTAATTACATTTCGTCCACCACTGCTGTCTCTGACTTCACTATCAGGGGATTTAAAATCACTGCAATTGGTATACCTTTACTCTTATATCATATACAATTTTGTCAAACCCACGCGTCACTCACACGCGACTCGAGAGGTATAACATACGCTATGAAATTCGGCGTCAAATTTATGCGTGCGCCTAGATTTTTCGCTATTTTTACGAGTGAGAGATGGAGCGCTAGATAACGGGACCAATGATCTGATGAATCACTGTCATCATTCGACATCATGGGATACGTGAACAATAAATCTTGCCATATATATTGGTGGAGTTGGTTTGATCTAGTTACAATATAGGGGATAACCGCTTGGTGTTACATGAGTACTAGAGTGAGTCTTGGAAAGATTTGCATGACCTGGCAATCCATGAACGTATATGTTGTACCTATACATACATAATATGCGGTAGTTGAGTACTTCCACAACAATCACCACATGGCAATAGTTTTGCGCGGTAACTCATTGTCAATTACAAATACCTATACATCGCGTTACTGTGCCATAAGGTCGTGAACTGCAAAAAAAAAAATTTTTTTTGCGGATGTGCCCACAAGATCGTCGATTGCGTGAAAAAGATTTTGGCAATAAAAAATCGAAAAGTTTTTTTTTCTTGGTTTAACGACCTTATGGCATTAGTGACGCGATATAACGTTGAACTTTTTCAAAACTGGGAATTATTCTTTCATCACTTACTACTTCAGTATTGCTGCTTTTAGACACGTTAAAAAATCATTTTCTGCAATACTTATTGCTGATTTGAATATAATGGGCTGCCTGAAAAGGAACCACTGGGATTATGACTAATTCATGTTTGAGAGTGAGGGGGTTCAATATGAAGCGTTGAAGATTTGGTAGTATACATATATACCGAATCCAGAGTGATTGCTCATAGGGCGATCCAGTGATTCTATTCCACCACTCGACTATGATAATACTTTCGGCAAAGGATTGACTTCATTGCCAAAATTTTATTCGTAATAAAATAATTGATGACGGGGAAAATACCTAAATTAATTGCTGCTGAGTGAAATTTGATTACATTCTGAAAAAATGTTACTCAGTGTAATTAATGGTATTTTTTAGGTTGTAGGCGTAATGGAGATTTCAAAGTTCGTTTGACCTATTCTGGTTGCCTACTGAACAAACCTCTGCATTATGTACGTAATGTGTAGGTACGTTAGACACGTATATTAATAGGGCTGTTCGTTAGTACTAATTTGAAATCGATTATCAGTACGGATTCTGAATCAGTATTTTCGGCTAACCGAATGGTACCGTTATGCCAGTAATTATACTGAATTATACTGTTTCTCCGACGACAACCGAAACACCGATAAGAAACTGAAATGCCAAATTAGAAAATCGGAATATTGAGGTATCGCGAGTGCCTTCGGAAATCGCAATTTGATCAGAGCATCGGCCAATCTCGCAATGCCGAGATTTCAGGTTTTTTTTTCTCAAACCAGGATATGGATCAATCCGAAATAAATCAATCATCCAATATTTACATTTCGTAATTTATCGATTACCGCGATCATGAGTTTGCATGGGGTGACTTAATATATTAACTCGCGCCCCAAAAAGTCCAAGAAATCCGCAAAAATCTTCGGGATTTTCTTGGGATGGTAAAAACAATGCCAACTGGTGATGAAATCATAAATGAATATTCCGGACTTACAATTATCAAGACCTACGAATCGATTTTCAATCAAATTGACTATGGATATTATTGGCATTTAACATCCTTTGTGCCGTTCGCGGATCTCCGCTGTTTTTCAGGCTATTCGTTCGTTGAAAAATTCTACTCAGCGGATGTAGAATGGAGAAAATGTGCGATCGCAAAAATTGAAGTCACACAATCGATTCTGATAGGGTAGAAACCGACCTTTTGCCCAAAGTGCTTGTTCTGGGGTATGTAAGAGTTACTGGATAGCCCGACACCCCTTAGCGATTTTCTCAGTGCTCTCTGCAAAGGCACCCCTGCATATATGAGTATTTTCAACTCAATGCGACCCAGGCTTCATAACGCACGAGGGATTATGAAATCCACTATACATCATCTCCTCACGAAGTCTCCAAGTCTTTTGAAACTATTCAAAACGTTTTAAAATCTTTTAGTGTACCTACTCCGAAAAAGCTATTGTTTCCTATGTGAAACAAACATTTCTCTTTGGAATTCTGAAATCTAGAAAACTATTGTGATCCGACGAAGAAGTCAGAAAATAAGAGTAACTACTTTTCCTATATATTCCTGAGATTCCTTGGATTTTTCGAAAATATTTCAATGATACCCAAAAGCATGTCGTCAAGTTCGTTGTAATGGCGCGAAATTTCGAGTAATTTTCTTCTATAATTGGGACCTTTAAAATATTGCCAAATTGCCGTGAAATGAATAGAAATTTTCGCACGGTACCCTGAATAGAATTTGAATTCTAATAAAATCATTGAAGTCTGATGAATGATGAATGGGGGTTCTGGAAAAGACAAAAACTCGTGGGTACACTTGACCCCTCTCACGATGATGATTGAAGAAATAAGAAAAGCTCTCACCACTGAGAAGAGACTCCAAATTTCCATGGCTCGGGCTGAGCAGCGATTTAGGTACCGGCATTTTACCAATTAGGCATTTTATTGCCAAACGCCACCTGCTAGCTTCTCTAAGATTATCTTCGTACTTGTCAAAGCTTCTGAACCTTAGAGTGAGGGTGCTTCTCTCCCGCCTCCTGGCGCCCTTAACCCGAGGTTTTTTCATAGGATATGCATATATGTACAAATAAACTGAAGTGTCCAATTCATCGTAGGGCTGAATGTTTTCGTTCGACTCAACTGCCCTGAGTTGATTCCTCGAGGCCCCAGGATGACAGACGCAAGACCCAGCGTTCCGTTTCTTTGACCTCATGCATCTGCACCCAATGATATCGCTCAACGCGATTGTCTCCGTCTTTGATGATCCGTTGTATTCTTTTCGAAGGCTAAGACCCCTGTCGGTTAATTTCACACGATACAATGTGTTCTTTTTTGAGGTTATGTAGAATGTTTCTTCCAGTACTGGATCCCCGTGAAATTGTGCGTCGGCTTCCATGGCGATTTAGAGAGAAATAAACCAACGTTACGGTTTAGTTCAAATGATCACCTCGATTATTTCAGTTATCATTCTTATGTCTGTGATTCTTTTCTAAATCGCCGGCTTTTTTTACACTGCAGTCAGCGGTCAGCCGCTTTGGATATTCACAGACGAACAATCAACTATCATTCTTTTCTGTCTAGCATATTTTTTCTTCTTTTTTATTTCCACTAATTTGAGCACTTGTTGTCTTCTATCAGTAACACAGGGGTTCGAACCATACCTGATAGAATTTTATTCATTATTTCCGCATTTGCGGTTTCACAGTCTTTGAATCAATAATTATTGTACTTTTGTTCCGTATTCAGTATTAACTAGATCTAATGTTTATTTGACGCACAAGGATAACATGAAATGAAAAATAGTATTGGTACCATTATTGGTAGATTGTAATCGGGTTGTGTCTTAATAAACAGAAATAACAACGCAATGTATATTGTGAAGAGAAAACAGGCACGCGGACAGTTTTCGAATCTTATTGTTAAAACGTTATATGTAATTACACCATGTTTACAATATTGTTTATATTCTAATGACGATCTTTACGAATAGAGATGAGAGACGTCACAGTCTCGTTGGATTTCTTTCCCTTTATCAGATGTAATCCGTTACGTGAATTGAACTCGGTAACCGGTACGTCAATTTCTCCTCGTAGCATATGAACCGCGACTCCCGACGTCAACGTTGGCTGAATTACTGAATCTCCTCTCCTTCTCTTCGTTTCAACCTGCCCACTTTTCACCCCACTTGTGGTATACGTCCGCAGTGGTCGCCCGCCTCAGTGTGTAAGTATATCGTGTATACATGCCTCTACGTGTATGTAGAATGTGTGTATGTATGATGTGGGAAATTCACTGATCGCCGCAGTTTCACACTTCTATACTGCCGACACTCGTCCATGCATGTGTGCCTTCATCGAGATAACACTCTGATGTAGAAGACGTCGAATCAGAGATCACCAGAGTCCCAACTCCACGAATTTCGCGCTCTCTGGTGGCATGACGATGCCACCTGCTGTATTTAGCCAGATTTAGCTATTCTCGATCAGGCCTACTTTACCATAATACGCGTAACACAACCATAATCAATTAGAATTTAGCGAAGGTTATACGCGCAGGGAAAATATTCAATTATCCATCGTTTTGGGATAATTTAAACATGTTTAGTTCATGTCAACGCACATTGCAGAGTAGAGAGCCTTTGAATTTTGAACGGGGCTTAATGCAATTAGCGGCAAAATCTTGTACTGATAGTCTCCGCGGTACTTTCGATTGCAGCAGAATTTCCAGCAGCAATATATTCTTCCGTCAACGAGCAAAGGGAAAATCTTTTCCTTTTGATTGTGAAAAAGAAAAGCGCGAGTGTCTTCCAACTTTGGGGCACTAAACCCTTAATGCAAATTCAAACATAGCGAGTTATTATTCGATGGGCAAGGGTACAAAAATTCAAATATATTTTCATCGAGAGGCATTCGAAATTTAAATCCAGACATTTTCACACACACATCTCGTAGATAAATCTCGAATTCGTGGGACAAATTTAATTGAATTGCTTGCAAAAGATTTTGTCTGAAGATTTATATCGTTTGTTGTATATTTTGGTAATAACGCTAGCACGAAACGAAAAATACGTACAAAAGAAGTTGATTGTAATCTGGAAAATGGAAATAAAAAAGTCGTATAAAAGATTGTGTTCGAATTATCGAGGTCATACATTTCGCAGTTTGAAAGGATAAAAATCCTCTGACTGTAAATATGTACGAGAAATATACATAGTTTGAAAGTCAAGTCAATTTACTTATACCCCGTTCATACACTTCGCTTCGCTGCTTTCCGAAGACAGAAAAAAACGTGCTATGAGCGCACTCTGTCGTCTTTTTAGCGAACTATTTTGTACGGATTCTCGCTCGAACGGTAAGAAACAAATAAAAAGGCGAGAATTTGAACACCAAATCTCATACAACCGATAAAAATAGATAAAAAGCAGAATAATCAATCTTAATTATGTTTAAAAAATACTATTGTCATGATTTAAAACGCCTCTCGCTGCTTATGGCTATTTTAATCTAGGGAATTGTCACTAAACTGACCGGAAGTTAGTTCTAAACGAGTGCAACGGCTAGTGCTGCCACCTAGTAAGTTTTCTTTTTCAACCCCGTTCACGCTCAACGGCGAAGGTTTCTTTTTCCGGTGTGTCAAAATGGTAAGATGGTAGACATATTTATTCGGATATACGGAATCCGTATACATCTGTTAATTACTGAACGATCCGAATTCACCGGCTAAGTGATACCGTAGAACAGGTATTAATTTAATGGATTTTGTGCACAGGGTATCGACATCAACCACAAACATGACCGAAAGGTTCGCCGAACCGAACCCAGGTCCCAGGACGTGTACCTCAGGCTTCTCGTCAAGGTATTTACACATCATATTCTTCACTCGTTGAATAAATCGATACTGATCACCGTCCGCTTGAATTCATTCTTGTAAATTGTTGACCCTTAGGAATCATTGCGTGATGATTATTCCGTCTTTTCTTCAGCTTAAATATTTAGATTTGAGGTTATGTTTCCCCTGATTTATCGTATTTCCACGCTGTTTACACGACTCGTCGAACACGTGTCAAACATTGACCAATATTCGTAAACTGATTACAATCCCCTTTTGAAAATCGGAAAAGTTGTTCCTTCATTATTTTTCACCATGTCGTGGTGTTCAGTGGACTTCACATATCCAGAATCGCGTTCAAGCAGAACGAATTTTTTCATTGTAGATCCTAATGTGTCACAGGGATTTGTTTACTTGTTGAAATGACATTTTTTAAATTACTTTCCATGACCAAAATGTAGTTGAACACGTTTTTGACATTATATATGACTCCTGCGTTTGTTACAATTAGTACTCTGATCATGTTTCTGCTACTTTTGTATGAGAAAGTTACTCTTTCTAACTTTTACTCGAGTAATTCAGATGGTTTTGGTATTCTTTCACATGAAATTGCTGTGACGTAGGCGTTATTATAAAATGTAGTCTGCGATTCTCTCAAACTTTATTCAAAAATAGTTAAAAATCTGTGTACTTAGTGTCCCACTGTCTGTGTTCTATCTTCAATCGTCTTGCTTATTTCAATTCTTCATTATCGGCGAACCACAGTAATTTTTACCGAAATTTTAAGGAAATTCTTTCCACTTTGCCGGAAATAATGTTGGAAATAGTGTTTCAAGTACCTACATAGTTTTCTATAACTTTGGGAAGTAACTCCGATTGCCCATTTCAAATTTATCCTTTGTTCCAAATGTATCATTTTACCAATCGTCTGCTGAATAATGAATTAAAAAAAAAAAAAAAAGTTTGACTTATAGTCAAAAGCTATAAGCTTCAAAATCTTGAAATCACTATTTTCCTCTATTATTAGGATAAATATTCTGTTCCACATGTTATTGGCTGGATAAACTTACCTTAACTGAATTAGAACTAAGAATTAACTAGTTACTATACGATGAAGTGATCACTACTGGAATATTGATAGTTAATTATCACCTTTCTTGTTGTTATTTGACTAACTAGGCCAGTTAAAGCCTTTTGATATCATGACGAATTACGTTCTTTTCTCATCTGACTTCTTGAAATAATATCAATGAATAACTTTCTCTAGCAGAATTCAAGATATTTATTTTGCGAACCGCACTCTGTGTCAGCTTGCCATAAGCTGGTTCAATTTGAACGTTCGCTAAAGAAAATCGACTGTCCTATTCAGGCTTTTGGCTCTACATCGTCAAAAGTTCCTTATAACAGACGATACAAATCATCACTCGGATCATCACTACCAATGAAGTATTAGATTCCTCACCTCACGCTAAACTATCCATTCCTATTCAATTAGATTCATACTTTTTTTCGGATACAAATGTTCCTAAATTACCTATTTTATGCTAAACGATGACAAGAACTTTGACCCGAGATTCTGACCGAATTCATAAGCGAAATAATTTGTTTTTTAACAGCTGTACCGCTACCTTGCCAGACGTACAAACTGCAAGTTCAACAAGATCATTCTCAAGCGTTTATTCATGAGCAAGATTAACCGTCCGCCAATTTCCTTGGCTCGTATTATCAGGTTCATGAAGAAGGAAGGTCGTGCTAATCGCATTGCCGTCATTGTTGGAACTGTTACCGACGATGCCAGGATCTTCGATGTCCCAAAGCTCACGGTAAATAAACTTTCCCCTTTGTTCATCCTGGATAATTAATTATTTATGCTTTCATACTTTTCATCATTTATTTCACATTTTTCTCCTAATTTTCGTCAGGTTTGCGCACTGCGTGTTACCGAAAAGGCCCGTGGACGTATCCTGAAGGCAGGTGGAGAGCTTATAACATTTGACCAACTTGCACTCCGTGCCCCAACTGGAAAGAAGACAGTCTTGATGCAGGGACGCCGCAACGCTCGCGAAGCAGTGAAACACTTTGGGCCAGCACCCGGAGTGCCACACTCTCACACCAAGCCATTGGTTCGTTCAAAGGGACGCAAGTTCGAACGTGCCAGAGGTCGCAGGCGCAGCTGCGGTTACAAGAAGTAAACCCAATCATCCGCGCTTACTTCGTCGTCATTTATTTTCGCTACCAACGAAACTTTTCTTCAAGTTATTCACTTTGTTTTAATACCTTGCGTATTGTTTTTGTCGTACAATTCTGTACAGGAGTATGGGGCGAAATAAATGTCGGTATTTACAACTAATTATTCTGCTATCTTTTTCATTCAGGCCCTAATTCGGTTTATCTGAACTCTAGTTGAATAAGAATTCCCTAAAATTCGAGATTTTCTTGTAAATTACCTACTTGTTTGTTGTCAAAAAAAATCATTTCATTTCAATCATTCGATTAGGACCTTTCCTTCAATATGCAACTCCGAGTGACAAATTCAACATGAAGAATTCATTTAATTTTGTCTTGAAATTTTTTTCAACGTGGAAAAAGCGGCCTCAGCTGGTTGGGTCATAAAGTTTAAATGCTCTTGCTGATTTCCTGGCGATTATTTAATGAATATGATTTATTATTCTTGAAGAAACACAATTTTACTTAGGGAATTCAACGTGAATTACTATTTGTGAAATATATCAGGACTGGGAAGTTTGGGAAAGAATTAGGTAAATAATTGACGAGATGAAAATTTGCTAAAATCATCATTAGGTATTTTTCACTTCTACCTATTTTTGTTCATCAATTCTTGATTTTTGAGAAAATGGTGTTGATCAAAGTTAGTGGAAATATTTCGATAGTTTCAATTCACTTTATTATCCTTTTTCACATTTAGAATTTGTTTTCGTTTACGTTTAATATTTTAACGAACCCATCCATCTCGACGAAATCATAAACCTAATCGCCAGCTTACGATGACACAGTAGCCTTTGAGAGAAAACAAAGAAATACGTACGAATTTATATTCGTTATTGACAATGGTGTTGATTTTTCGCTTCTAGCTTATTTCAAAATCATTGAGAATGTTAGAGAGAACAGAAAGTTACTGACCGTTTCCGTCACCTCAGTGCCTTCCGCTTGTCCATCAGGATGCTCTTCCGCTTCGGGATTTTCCTCGTCGTCGGAAGGTACTTCTTCGACGAGGCCAGGGGCCGGGAAGTAAATTGCTGCCTCGTCGATTGCTTTTTCGGGACTTTCGCTAACGTGATAAGGCCCAATCCCCGCAAAGGCCAGAAACGATTCGCTGTCGATCTTTTTCACAACACACACAAATACTTCGTACCTAAAATTATGAATTGATAAAACATGCTCTCGTTCATTTAAATTCAGGGGAAACTCGCCTTCGAGGATGCAAATTATTGTCTCTTATTTGAAATTCGTTTATGAAGCATTGAGAAAAAGCCAACAAACTCACAGCTCGAACGCTTATTGGATTATGTAATTCAAATTTTTCCAAATTGATGAAATAACAAACCCCGTTCTTTCCTCGACTTTTTCTTCGAATTCGTCAACCGATGTGGCGATGCGTTTTGCTTCCGGAGGCTTGTCGCGTTCGAAGACACCGAAGTTTATCAAATCCGATTTGTAGTTGCTCAGAATCATTTTAATATCGTTCTTTTTTGTGCTGTCGTATTTAAACATGATGATCGGAGGTCGAGACATTTCATGCTCGAACTACAGAACGAAAATAATTCAATTGTAAGTTTTTTTTTTTTTTTTTTTCAAGTTTTCGTGATAATTATCGAACAAGAAAACCTCGGGTCAGAATAAATTCATTACCGTAAATTCACTTCTACTGCAAATACTTACAGGATAATTTTTGTCAACGTAATTTCGAAATATCACTTGAAAAACTGTTGCTTTGCTACGTGAATTCGGTGGGGCCCAAACTACCGGGTAAAAATCATCCTTCGAACTTGGAATGAATGCGGGTTTGTGGCGCTCTGCATAGCTAGGAAATAACAAAGTCAAAGTGACAATTAAAGTGACAATACGTCTCGATTATCTTTCGTTGTCATTCTGTCGTCAAATGTTTGAAATATGAACGAAAGTCGGACGTGAATTTGACAAGTTCTTGGTGTTTTTTTCTAATTATCCTAGAATTCCTTATGTGTTGAAATTTTTGGCAAAGTGGCTGCAGGTGGGTAAATTGAAGACTGTTTCAACGGATCTTACCATCCTTCGATTGGAGTTTGATCTGGTTTTGGCAACGAGGGTTCCCCGAATAAAATATTAAGCAGATATTTTTCAACGTCCATCTCAAGTTTCTTATCACTTATCTTTAGGCGCATGCACATGCACTTTCCATCTAATAGGAATTTCTTCGCACTTTCTGTCATCTCGTAATCGGACTGTTAAAAATAAAGAATCATAAAAATTGTCTCGCCATTCCAATTAATGATCATGACTGATTATGATCATAACACTATACGTAAATTCAGAGTCTGAATTCAATTTTAGAATTATCGGTTATCATTTCATGTCCGATCTATTGTTGGCATGATTCTGCATCATATATATGAGCTTATTTTTTTTTTATCCAAAGTTGGAACATCGTTTTATTTGTTCTGTGGATAATTGATACCCGGTTGTATAAACGTGGGCTGTCTTCAACCCAGGGGTAACTTTCAGTTGTTTGACATCAATCCTATATGAAACAATTGAAATTTACCCCTGGGGTAAAGATACCCCACGTTTATACAACCGAGCATTTTAATGATGTACAGAGAACGTTAACCATATGCAATAGGGGTAGAATATGCCACTAGGATCGGCGAAACACATCAGTTTTACGGTAGGAATGATTCTTCACCCAAAAAAAACCTAAAATTTCGTTTGAAATTGATACATTTTCAACCGCAATTTCGATTGCCGACCATTACGGAGACTTTCCCCTGGATAAATAATCCTGATATTCTCATCAAGAGTATTTTGCAGGTAAAAAAACATTAATTAATTATTGTTATTGTTAGGAGATAATTGTTCACGTAGATAAATATAACTGCGTTCATTGCTGACCTCTTTGAGCATGTCAGCGATCATGACTTCGTCTAATTGTTTTCTAAACTCTTCGGCGATCTTGTAATTATCGGGTAATAATTCTTCGATCAGTTCCATGTAAGGTGGGCTGGACTTTTTGTCCCTTCTGTGAAACTCTTCGTCTTTGAATACCCAGGGGAAAAGTATTAGGCAGGTTTCCTTGCAGAGCGAAGTTGTGAAGTGAGTCATTTCTGCTTCGTATTTTGCTTTTATTTCAGCTTCTGCGATACGAATATTAAATGTATAAAATTCATTCAAAACCAGTTGCAGGTGCATATAATCGTGCAGTACTGCAACCAATGCTAAATGTTATATCGAAAAATATACCTTCTTGAGCTCTTTTCGCAGCTTCTTTCGCCAATCTCGTTTCTTCGAGAATTCTGAGCCTCTTTTCTTCCTCTGGACTTCGTTCTGTGACTGCCATAGAAAATCTGCCGCAAAAAATGTGGAAATTGTTTCTCTTTTTGCAGATTGTCCATAATCGAGACATTCATGCATCGCAAATATAAAACTCACTCAGGAGGTTCTCCAGTTTGTAGCCTCTGAAGTTCTTCGTTCAGGACTTTCTGTAGTTGTGGGCAATCAGCTCCAAACAGCAAATTAATCATAAGTCCATTCTGAATGACCGAATGTACAATTATATATTGACTTTTATTTTTAATAATCACACGATGTTGCAGTGAGACAAATTTTAGCTCATATATACTCACGTGCAAAAACATCCAAGTGGGCTCACTTTTTCCTCTGAAACGTTCAAGGTCCCGAATGTCGTCAGATTTGGCCTGAAACAGAGATTTGTTAAATAGCGTATATGTACGAAGAGTTTCAGTGTAAAAAATCTTCTGTGCAAAACAATTATGAGAAAAAGAAAAACAATCTATATATTTCTCGTTGTCAAAGACGAAATCACACCCTGTGCTGTGTAATCGGTCTTATAACTCTCTAAAAGTTCTGTGCAGACCTGTTGACAGTGAAACCGTAATAATTTTGTTTCAAATTGTATTTTTAATGCTGTAAACTAATAAGAATTGTGCAATAAGTAATTAATACTTATAGTTACAACGGCGTAGCTCAGTAAATCGCCTCCGATCTCCATTTTGACCTTTTTCAAAAGACTGATCATCCCGGCACATGGTCCGCTCCAACCCGAATAGACGTCAACTACTAAAAACGTAATAATTCGCTCAATTTCATATCGGCAATTTTTTCCTGGCCGGAATAAGTACTATCATTAGTTCGCTTGAGGGTCTTTCAATAAGTTCAGCAATTGCTCACCTACTAGTCCTTTTCTTTCCAAGATCTTCGCCCATTCTTCATCCGTATTAACTTCCGTTTGGAGGGCAGCTGGGGTACTTTTCTTAGCCATTCGTCGAGCGGCGCTGATTCCACCCTTTTAAAAATAAATTAAATAATTTCTTATTTACTTGTTGTATATATGCTCAATTTATTTAAGGTCGAAAATGCTAGATGTTAGTTTCAGGGTTTCGAACATGACAAACAACGCGACACTTTTTTCATCACTGTCTAGAAATTATCGCCTCGATGTAAATAATTCTAACGGTTTCGAAGGATTTCCAGTGAAATTTTGACTTGCCATAGTTTTTCATAAAAAATCGTATCTTTTTACTCTTACATTACAGACGAAAATATAACGATTTTTCATATGCGAAACTACAAAAATCTGAATATTTTTTTTCACAAACCACGAAAAGTCACATTTTTCCTTCAAAAAACTATACGTGATGTTTAACTTTCACTGATAGTTTGTGGAGTTTTTCACCCGATCGAGCACGTGAGTTTATAAAACGTGGGGGAAGCTGAAGGCACTAGCATTCGAGAATTATGTTAATTTCTGATAAAAATTAGTCATTTCGAAAGCTGGATCGCCTAATGAAAAATTCTACTTAAATACATGAATCACCCTATTTTTGCCGAGCATTTTGGTTCGATTGATTAACGGCAGCGGATCTTCAACGTGAATGTGCTTCAGAAACAGAACTTCAAGGATGTGTGTAAACTTGTCTATTATATTTATGTGTGGGATCAGTGGAACAAAATCCGTGAACAAAAATCTGGTGAAATCTGTCTTGTGCGATGGCCGGGGATAAACTGCAGCAATGTTTTAACGAAGGCTGGTATACCTCTTGCAAGGGTTCATGATGTACGGGGACATCGCGACGTCGAAGGACACGCGAGGTCAAGCATTAGCGAAGTTGCCTGCACTAATACCATTGCGAAATAATTATATAGTTAGTTAGTGCGGGTGAGGGGGGGGGGGGGGGGGGGGGGGGTGAAGCTTATCGGGGGATATCGGGGGGTCAGATAATAATCCCAACCCTTAATTACATAATGGGGTCGTAATTGATGTTCCGGAACAAAAACGATAAATCGCGGAAGAACCGGCGGTGCTTTCGCGAGACTCAAAATAAATAATATATGGAGGAATGTCACTGCGACAAGGATTTCCACCTTCTTTAAAAGTATTCATTTAACGTTTGAACTAATTCCAAGCTGGAATGCAGATTACTTTGGATAAATTCATCTCAAAATTGTTTTACAGTTTGGAAATTTTGGTTTTCGAATTTTATGAAATGTTGTTCTTCTATTTCCAGAGAAATAACGTTTGAAGCGATTTTTTACTTTGAATTAAATTGTGATCAAAAAATTCAAACTCTAATTCATCGACGATTTCGGAGATCTTCTATGATTTCGGTAATTTCTCACTGTAGTCCAGATCCAGTAAATTGTTGTGACGATGAGGGAAATCTATATATAGTTGACTTATTGATATCTTCGTTTTATCCATAATTCATTCATCTGAAGTACATTATATACTTAAATACATATACAGCTATGTCTCAGTCAGTCGAATTAGGGGAGAACGGGAATTTTGATGGTAAAATTTTACGCCAACTTGAGTTATAAGTAATTTATTCAGTAGGGTATTAATAAACGATCAATTGATCAAAAAACAATCTATTTCGAGAATTACAATAGGACCTCTCAGTCAGGTCGAATTCGTCCACCGATTCATAGTCAATGGTATACGTCAGCTATTATTGGACAATCTAGGATTCCGAGATTTCGTTACCCCGGACAATATCTCTTAATTTTTTGTATACAATTACTAATGTAAGTGAACGTACAGACATCCAATATACTTCACAGCATAGAAGAGTGCTCCAAATAATTTTTTTTTTTTTTTTCTAAATCGTTCACTCATTATTTGATTCAATTCGTAAAATTTGACTATTTGCTGCTTGTAATCTGAATTGAAACCAGTATCAGTATCATCAAGCTCAAAATGTTAGCAAAAAATGATTTTGTACTCAAACGGCTGATCATATATAGACTTTTCTGAAGTTTGTTTGAAATCGAAATTCTCCAGCTCTGCATAAGAAATTTGTAATTAATTTACTCAATATCAAAGTTATGAATTAATGAAACATTCTCTTTCGTCTGTGAATTTGTCCTAATATTTTTGTTCCACACCAAACAGATTCTTTCTTTTTTTTTCTCTCTCGTTTCTTAAGTTCCGAATATGCTGAGAATTGCCCATAGTTTGGCAATAGTATGAAGAAGGCACGCAAGGCTGCCATTCACGACTCGAAACGAAACGTATTTCGTTTATAGCTACTACGGCAGCTAGTATATAAGGTATACCTACATCAAATTCACAAAAGGGTTATAATTTGACTATTCTGCCATTTACTGCCCTCCAGAAGTTCGCCTATATCGTCACGGTCGCGTGTTTTTATCGGACAAAAAACACAGTGGAGCTGATCGATCTTTATGAATTTCACCCAAATTTAGTTTTCCATATACGTCAATACACAACAATGCAGATATAGGTCATATATGAACATATACGATTTTCAATACGATATATTTATACGTCGTTTCATATTCCTAGATTTTTATCTATTTGTTCTTTTCTTATTCCCATTCATTTCAATCAGTTTTCTGCATTCATACAGCTGTACCCTCTTTTGGTTTATTTTCAGATCATCGAACATATAACATTGAAAATATGTTACCTACCTAATATGATTATTAACCTTTTTTCCAATACATTTTTTTTTTTTTCTTCTTGGCAGACAATTTGCGAAAGTCGTGCTGTTCGAATTATACGGCTGGTGGTTTTATGTGCGACTATAAGCAGACTAAATTATATACTTTCCCAGTGTTAGTTCTATACGTGAAATGTCAATGGCTGCATATATACATACATACATACGTATATGAGCGGGTCCATGTCATTTCACTCGAAAAAAAACACTCAAATCGCGGATCTTTGCGCCCTTCGAGGAATCTTTAGTACTATGGAAAAAAAAAATAGAAGTTCACGGATTTCGAAAAATTTTCAAAAATGGCGGAGTTACGGGTGTTTGAACTTTTTTGCACTACTTGGTTTGAAAATTCATATCTCCGAAACCATTAATCGCAGCCGAATGATCTTGGACTCATTTCATTCACAAAAGAAAGAGCTACTGTTGAAAAAATATGTTTGAAAAAAAAATTGATTTCTCCACCTTTTTTTCGTCATTTTTTTCCGAAATTTGGCCGCCATTCCCAAAGGGTACAGTAAATTTCATGAAGACAATTTTTTTTAGATAGCTGGATCCTTCCCCTTCAAATTCGTAAAAAAAAATTCATGGAGACCACACTAGGTCCGGAGAAAAAAATTAAAACGTCCGGACGTGCGTCGCCGCGCGTGCCGTTCCACGGTGGCGCTGCTCCGGTAGGCTCGCTGTTTCACGTAGCCGTTGAATTTCATTCAATGTTCCGCTATTTTCTAGGGCTATCCTCTCTTGGAAAATAGTTATTCAACTACTTTAGACTTCCAGAATACGTCTACTGGTTATTTTCGCTTGAAATTTTACTTGTTCCGAAAATTCCAGCACGGTTATTAATTTCCAGCACATGATTTCATTGCAAAGCAGCAAATCAGTTATTGGCAGGAGATAAAAAAAACCGTGAAAGTTGGTGAATTTCTAGTCGTGTGCGATTTCGCTGACAATCATGCGTTTATTGTACAAGATTCCACTCAAGGGTTCAACTAGAGATCCATCCAATCGTAGTTTATTATGAAAGTGACAGCGAGGGAGAATTGAACCATTTTAGTTTTGTAATAATTCCATAGTGTCTGAAACATAATACGATCGCAGTTGATTTATTACAAACAAAAAATTGATCGACTTTATGAAGAAGAAGTTTCAAGGTTCAATTACAATTAAAAGAGAAGTTCTTCTCAGATGGAGCAGCTTCCCAGTATAAAAATGAAAAGAATTTCATTAACATAACGCATTATTTTGAACCGTTCGGATGTCAAGCTGAGTGGCATTTTTTTGGCTACATCACATGCAAATGGCCATGCGATGGGGTAGATGAAACTGTCTGGCGAGTTTACAATTGATTGGCAATTCAGATCCTATTTGAACACCGCTGGATTTGTATGATCGGGCATGCTCTTATTTCAGGAGCATATCTTTTGCCTACTGCAGAACATACAGCAGAAGAAGCTATTTTACAAAATCGATTCGATGAAGCTTTGATGGTTCGTGGCATTCTGGAATTACATGTAGTCATTCCGATTTCTGATGGATTTATAAAAACGAAATTATTTTCTGCATCAGAAAATTTTGATCATGTAAAAGTTAGAAATTAATATTCAACTTGTGTGTCCAACTAAGCGCTATCGAGCGCAATTGCACTCAAAACATTGGCCCTTTTCAGAGTCACCGCAATTTTGCAGAAATCAATCATTTCCATTCCACGGAGCATAACTATTAGCTCTTCTCTGCAAAGTGACGAGAGAATCACAAAAGAGCCACAGTCATTAAATTGCACAAACCTATTGCAATAGAACCAGAACGTTGATTGCAGCACAGGTGTGTTCAACTTAACAATAACCGTGCTGGAATTTTCGGAACAAGTATAATTTCAAGCGAAAATAACCAGTAGACGTATTCTGGAAGTCTAAAGTAGTTGAATAACTATTTTCCAAGAGAGAATAGCCCTAGAAAATTGCGAAACATTGAATGAAATTCAACGGCCAAGTGAAACAGCGAGCCTGCCGGAGCAGCGCCACCGTGGAACGGCACGCGCGGCGACGCACGTCCGGACGTTTTAATTTTTTTCTCCGGACCTAGTGTGGTCTCCATGAATTTCTTTTTACGAATTTGAAGGGAAAGGATCCAGCTATCTAAAAAAAATTGTCTTCATGAAATTTACTGTACCCTTTGGGAATGGCGGCCAAATTTCGGAAAAAAATGACGAAAAAAAGGTGGAGAAATTAATTTTTTTTTCAAACATATTTTTTTAACAGTAGCTCTTTCTTTTGTGAATGAAATGAGTCCAAGATCATTCGGCTGCGATTAATGGTTTCGGAGATATGAATTTTCAAACCAAGCAGTGCAAAAAAATTCAAACACCCGTAACTCCGCCATTTTTGAAAATTTTTCGAAATCCGTGAACTTCTATTTTTTTTTTCCATAGTACTAAAGATTCCTCGAAGGGCGCAAAGATCCGCGATTTGAGTGTTTTTTTTCGAGTGAAATGACATGGACCCGCTCATATATAAGCCAAACACGCCAAGTTTTCGTAATTGCATGGTTGATTTGTAAAGTACCGTCTGGCTCCCGCTTCCTAAATCATCATCAAGATATAGTTTCATGGTAAGGATATACTTTTGTACACCATTAAATACGCATAATTTCCGATTAATTAACCCATAGTTGGCGTAATTGTCAGTATACTGCAATAGTTTCGATTTCATGATCCAGGTGATCAAACGGATTGCAGGATTTACATAAAACGTATATATGAGTGAGAAAATGAGAAATCACCGGTGAAGCATTATTCTGTACGTTTGAACAGTTGAAATGTATATGAAACAGCATTTCCAACGATATTGAATGAAAAAACCAAATCATAATTCACACCTTTTTTATACAAAACTCGTAAAGTATAGATTATAATTAATTGCACTATCCTATTGCTCGCCATTAATTGCAGGCGTCAATTCGATTAAAATTGAAACATGAGTTTCTTTCATAACTAGATATTCAGAATCCGCGACATATGAAGATAAATTCCAAAAACCAGCGTATCTTCCTCTGTATCTTCATTTCATTAGCTTACACGTTTTTTTTCTCTCTCAGCGATTGCACATCTGTGTGTATTCCATGACTATAATTTTGTATTCTCGTTGGTTCATTCAGAAGTGCAAAAATCACTGTTCTATACATCCGTTCTAAATTATTTGCAGCAAATACGAGTAAACATACGAGTGCATATAAATTACTATCGTTCGCAGAAACGCACCAAGATATCCATCGGGTACTTGCAACGAAGTTGTAAAAAGTTTTTTTTTTTTTTTGGAAAATAAAGTCGGTGTTACAGTTATGAGATTCTAAATATATACAGGATTTTTATTAAAAGATTTAGAGAGTTATTATTTGTTTTTGCAAATCTGACAACACAAAATGTCGCCCACGCTCGAATAATATTTTTCCCGATATCTTTACGACGGCACTACCACGTATCAACTATTCTCAGGGTTCGAGACTCAGTTATCAAACACGTTCGGTTATAGGTGTATACGTATCATATACGCATACATACGTATACATATGTATAGGTATATCGTATATGTAGTAAATACAAAATAACGTGTCAGTCAGTGGCGTATTCCGAAGCCGAGACACACATTTGCCAATATTTTTACATATTCCACATATTGTCGAATAAAAAGCAGTTTTGCAGTTGAGTTTATCATCAGAAGAAATATAAATCGTTATAGATATCGAAAGCAACTCGTGTAAATAATTCTACCAATTTTTAATAATTTTTAGGAAAAATTATCGAACTCTTCACATGTTTTCCAATCAAGAATCATAATATTTTCTAATCTTATATCGAAAAAAATGTCAATTTTTCATGTAAATCTACAAGAATCGATAAACTTCGAAAAACGACATTTTTTCGGCCAAAACGCTGTAATGAAATGTTTCAATTTTCGCCCGAACATATATTCGTTTTATATTCAGTTTTTCAAAATATTGCTGATCAGTGCAGATCGGATATAGTGACTAATTGATGAAACTCGTGATGATTGGTTTGAAATTTTATTTCCATTTAATAGCGATACGTAGGTATCTCAATTTTTCGAAATTATGAGCAGTTTAGTTACCGAGAACTTTAGCCCGTCTCAGCTACGTAACCGAATGACATAAATAAAATTTGTAAAATATATGGGCTGCCTGGAAAGCTATATAAATTTGACATTTCGACACGCATGTCGCGCGGAGAGATAAATTCGGCAGTAAATATGTATACCGATAGGTATATATATATATATTTCTAAACACACGAGGTATATAGGCGAACGCGCGAAGAAGAAAAGACCATTGATCGCGTCAATATATTTCGTGAATATTCCTCAGCCCATTTATTGTCTGTATTTATATGTATATTGATGTCTGCCTGTATATTATACAGTTCGCCACACAAACTACACAATAAGCTGGCCTCGACCTTGTCACAAAATCAACTCAAACTCGCAGGACAACGGAACATTGTTATATACATACTGTTCATAGCATCCGGTCTGTCATTGGTCACAATGGCTCACATTTAAGCATTCAAATTTACACCTGCGTACGTATATTGTCATCCAACTTTATGTCATTATGGAGTATAAAAGACAAATAATAACGCGATTATAGGAAGATTTTTATTTTTATTTTGCACAATCGTGGTGGAAAAAACCTACCAGTTTTTACAAACTTTCAGGAAATTTTTCGCACATTCTCATGAAAAACTGTAATTTGTTTCTTGTTTTATCCATAATTATAACGATTTTTCGTGATAAACCAGGGCAATCTACAATTTTTTTTTTAATTAAAAACTGTACAAAAGGTTCAAATTTTCATGGAATTCGGAAATTATTCCGTACTGATGGAGTTAGCAATCTATTGCCGATTATCTAAAGACTATAGAAATTTTTATCATTCTTCAAAGCGAAAATGTTTTCAGATCATTCAGCTCGCAATTCAGATAATTTGGAATCACTCAAGTTTCAGGGAGAATTATGAGGCATGAAAAATTGCTAAAAACATTTGACAGATTCCGGAGAAAATATTTGTAGCAGATCTTGCTATAGATCAAAATTCCCTACAGTGTATAATAGGCGAAGGAATTGATTGATTAGAATATTTTTTTTATAAATTTAATCACAATTTTTGCAGGAATGTGATCTGCGCGGTGAATTCCGAAAAAAATTCACGTATGCAGAACCGACATTTTTGAGCCAGTAATTTTCGCAATTCTAATCCTAGACCGATCCTGTTGCACTGACCGTGAACTAAGCCATCCGAGACCGTAGTAGGTCATCCGCATAATTGGTGCAATCTAAATTAAATTATTAATATACTGCGGAAACTATACTATGGGAGTCGTATAATTAATTGTGAGTCAAGCTAATCGGTGGGTTAGGAATCAATGATTGATGGGCAATCAATTACTTGAAAGAATGACATTATATATACGTATAATTATAACATAAATCATGATCATCCCCTAGAAGCCTGACCTGTTTTCGATTTTCTATAGTACCTATGAGGGTTTCTTCGTCAAACGGGCCACCCGTTTAATCCGAGGGCTCCGAAAATTCTGTAAAAGTTTCTACACGTTATTGGGGATAAGAAAAAATTTTGGGAATTTTTTCAGATTTTTTGGTCATTGCATTCAAAAAATCATTTTTTTGAATCATTTTCACGTAGCGTGAGAAATAAGCGCCGGAGCGAAAAATTGTCAAGATGAAATCTATATGTTTTTTTCTCAGCTTTTCGGTAAAATTGGAAGAAAAAAAATTCCGACCCATTTGAACCCCCTTTTCCCAAAAAAACGTTTGGAAATGTGCTTTTTCCAAATTTGGACAGTTTTTTTTTTCTTGAAAAAAATGTCGAAGAAGGGTATTCATGAGAGAGTTATGTAAAAAAAAATTTGGAGTGGAGACTTCAATGCTCTCCCAGAAAAAAATTATTACACGGATGTTATGAATCTGCGGAATTGAATAAAATCTATCCAATAATTTTTTTCTGGGAGAGTATCAAAGTCTCCACTCCAAATTTTTTTTTCCATAACTCTCTCATGAATACCCTTCTTCGACATTTTTTTCGAGAAAAAAAAAACTGTCCAAATTTAGAAAAAGCACATTTCCAAACGTTTTTTGGGGGAAACGGGGTTCAAATGGGTCGGAATTTTTTTTCTCCCAATTTTACCGAAAAGCTGAGAAAAAAACATAGAAATTTCATCTTGACAATTTTTCGCTCCGGCGCTTATTTCTCACGCTACGAGGACATGATTTAAAAAAATGATTTTTTGAATGCAATTACCAAAAAATCTGAAAAAATTCCCAAAATTTTTTCTCATTCCCAATAACGTGTAGAAACTTTTACAGAATTTTCGGAAACCTCGGATTAAACGGGTGGCCCGTTTGACGAAGAAACCCTCCTATATATACTCACGCATTGCACACGCGGGTGTAGTAAATGTGCTGTGATTCCAAATAAGGCCCTGTAATAGCAGAGACTAGATTTCACGCTATAGCTGTATACGCGGATTGTACATGTGTCTTCAATAATGTGCAATAATCATTACGGTAGGTGTATTCGAATCTGCTATTAGTGCATCGACGATAATCAAATAGTCAGAATTTCGAGCTGATTGCGTGAAATATGCATTACAATTGCGTGTTCCGATTACGCAGGTAATCTGGATTGTTATAGACATGGATATTTATTACTTACGAAATATATTTATTTAACCGTTTCTTCGTTTCATTGCTGTTATTATTTGTACAGAATAATGACGTTTTCCGGAAGGATTCAATACTCTGTGTAAAAAGCTCAAGGTATTTACTCGTTGCCCTTGGATACGTATTTCGGGGGGTAAATACGTCGAGTAATCGAAAATTAATATATGTTCCTCCTTATACGTTGATACAGGCTTTAACTTTGAAGCTTTGATCCCGTTTGACTCGAAACTAATGTACAGTTGAAATATATTCTGTGCTATAGACCTGCTGACAAAAAGCCCAGCCTTGTAAAAAATTTATTATTGCTGATCACTATTTATTATTGCGATTCAATTCCTTGACAGTGATAATTATCAGGTGATGAAAATAACCAGCTATATCTGTATAAAAATGCAAAAAGTCGCCGGAAATGTAGAATAAAAATACATCTCATGTAGAATATGCATTGAAATGAATGGGGGATGCGAGAAGTCGTTCGACATTATGAGAAATATAATTGGACCATTTAGAATTACAGTGAAAATCAACCTGTATAAATTATTTTTCGGTCAATGATCAAATGACTAGCGGTGATTTCAATTTTTTAGAACTTTTCCTGAAGCAAATTTTTGCATTTAACGGAAAGACAAAAGAAACATTGAATCTCCTGTGGATTTTACTTCTGTAAAAAACTCTACAGAAAATTCGGAAAACGATTGAAAATCCTTTCAATTATTCGATTTTGTATCAAAATGTAATCCTGACTGCCTTTCTTGAATACTCCAATTTTCAGATACGCGGCAATATTATTTGCCACTTCCGTATACCCGATCAATGATATCGATTGTGTCGATTCGTATCCAAAAACGGAGTTGAAACGAAAGTTAGAGTTCGTAATATTCGAATGCCTCCGTTTTTCTTGTTTCTTTCACATCCTGTAATTTGTCAAGTTTAAAACTATGCTATAGGATGATAATCTGTTCAATTATTCCTCAAAGATTGGGGAAATAACTAAGGCGTCTTATCAAAGTTGATTAAAATATTTATACATCCGATATCATACCATATGGTAAAGACTCGAAATGATTGACGCATTTTTCTGTATCTAATTGCGTATGAAATAATTGACCCTGTATGCGTTGACTAAATAATTATATATATAATGACTTGCTTTATCCAAATAGTAATCTAAATAATATTTCATTTATAATTATTCATAATAAGTCGTTTATATTGATTCATATTGATAGTACTGCATGTATAATGCAATGCAAATCAAACAATTCGAATTTTTAAACGAGTCGCACCTTCGATTAAAAAGTCGTAGGATTCGATTCGACTCGATTCGATTATTGGATTGACCGGATTCGATTTGATTCGCCACTGCACGTGATTGGTCAAGTCGTTCGTGTCTACTTTCACCTAACTTCAGTTCCAGTCTCATTTTCCATGCGTCTGTTTCTCAAACATAACCTCAACAGTCTCCACACTCCATAAAATGGTAAGTTTTTTGCTATTAAAATAATTAGCCTACCAATATCATCTCGAAATCTCAAATCTATTCTAAAATTTGCCAACCTCTTTTCATTATTCATAAAAAACAAGAACTGATCTGCGATCGAAAGGAAACATTCGATTCTTAAAAACACAATCTTCATTACGGGCAGATCATTTCTAGGTTAAACCAAGTCTCGAACATCAACATTAATGAATAACAATCAAATCCCCGATTTTGTCCACCTTAATATTTGCCATAAACAAAAAGAAGAGAATCTTGAGATATTTTATAGAAAGTAAATCGGATTACAAATATCCGATGAGAAACGTTCGTTCGATTCACAAAGTCTTGCGTACAATTTTTTTTCGTTCTTGACTTTGGAAGAGATTCGAGATTTTGTAGACACCCGTAGAGCGGGGGGCTAAAATATTTGAAAACATGTGTGAACCCGTTGTCAGAAATTCATTTGTCATTCAGTGAATCAACAATGGGTGGTAACCGAGTGACGATAGAAGCAGAAAGAGTGGTTTGGTTGAGTTTTGGAGACACGTCGCTGTAGCAAACCAGAAATTGTAACACCCTCCCAATATTCAGAATTAGCATACTGTCGCTTTACCCCAATGCTCGATATCGTCATCATACCAAAGTTCATTCCAGTTTCAAAGAAGATCAACCACTCTTTGTTCTGTCGCGATAAAAAACACTTCTCACTTCTCGAGAACATTAATATGTTTTCAAACAGCTACGCCAAATTCACAACTTATTACTCACGTTTCACATATTTCACAGGTAATTTTAACTTACTTTATCGTTAAAACCTCCCCATTCAATTATTAACGCATCATTTGGTGCCTTGAACTTTTTGTTTATTATCGGAGCGAATTTACTACCTCGAAAAATTCCTTGAGGTATTTTCTTTTTTTTGAATAATATTTTATAAGAATGTAGATCATTTTGAGAAGTATGGACCCAATTTTGATTTTGAATTCATTGGTTTGTGGAATTGGCGCGAATAGTAGAGAGCAATTGATTGTACGTTTGGAATTTAGGAGCTAGATGCTGTTGCGCCTAGGATCTTCAAGCGCAGCGCAGTACCATGAAGAAGCCGACGGGTAAACAGTTACAGAGAATAGAAAAGAAACGTAAAAAAATGGCTGCCCTCATCGAGATCACCAAACTCAACGACAAGGACAGGGAAGCCAAGGCACTCGCCCTTAAACAAGCAGTGAGTCCGATACTTGTGAATTTTTAATCACGTACATTTCACTCTGAATTGATCCCACATTCAATAAACACCTCATCATAATTGTCTATTTCTCTAATCAATAAAACGAAAATTCCGTTTTCTGGATTTGTTTCAAGGAATTTGTAACGGTCTGAACAATTCTGTGTCTGTTTTTTCTGCACTAATCAAAATAATGGACTAATAAAAAATCGTGTTGAATTAGTCTGAAGTATAGAATTCTTTATATTTACGATTACAACGTAAAAAGTAGAATTTGTGAATATGTAAGCTTGTTATTGAACTTCTTTTGCATTAAAAAAAAAAATTGTCTTGTACTTCAGCAGCAAGAGGAAACGCGGATGAATCTATCGACCGATCAAGGCAGCAGCAGTGAAGCCTCTAGCAGTGAAAGTCCCAGTCGGAAGAGGCCGTGTACAAGAACGGTAGATGATACTGGACTCGAAGGCACAGATTCTGAGCCATTACCACCCAGCATAGAAGGGAATGAGGAGCCAGATCCACTGACCAACAAAAAGCCCAGGTATTTATTACCGAGGGTTGATTTGTACATGTGTATTTCATCGAAGACAGAAGCGAATTTCTCAAGATGTAAAACTAAATTTTTGTTTATCTTTAAACAGACTCAGCGGCGACGAGTATATACAAATGAAACAAGAACTGAAAGAAAGGAAGCAGAAACTCAAAGCCATTCCTCGATTCCGTTTAAAAAACGTTGGAGAAAATGCCAGTCTTAATCTCAACGTTAAAAGCGAAGATAGAATTCCAATATTTCTCACCGACGTTCAGCATCTATTGATGTACTCTCTGCTCGGTCATCACTCTCCATACTTGCCGGCGAGATGGTGTTTGCTCGAAAAGTATAACAAGGTAGATAATTTGTTGAAAACTTAGAAAAATATCTAAAGATTTTTAAGGTAGACTAAACTGAGCAGCCTCATTTACACTTCTGAGCTGGAAATCTCTAATAACTTAATCATGAATCTGTTTTCTGTACTTTTCATGCTGTTTTTTTTTTTTTGCACAGGTGACACACACAGTGCTTCTGGTAGTCGAGGGACTTTCGTTGTACCATTTCATGGCTTACGAGTCGATATTTTCTCACATCACAACAAACATGACCCATCAACTTGAGCTCGTTACTCCAGCCGCGTACGGGGGATCCGTTGTCGAAGAACTTGCCGCTGTCCCACTCACAGGAACTCAAAGCGACCGATTAATCAAACGTCAGTATATGGATATGAATTGAATTCTTTAAGGGTTTTCTCAATAATACACGGTTTTTACAATCCTGAAAGAAATTAGAACTCAGTATGGAGTATTGATATGTTTCCTAACAAAATGGTCAACTCTTGTGACTTTTAATCTTTTCCTACGATTATTTTTTGCCAAAATATCGCACATTTCATTCTGCCTTGTTTAAATCCTCTGTGTAAATACCTAGATGGATGAAATTTGAATTCATCATAAATGCCAGTGAATTGGCTTGTTTCAGAATTTGGTTCTCTAGAAGCAGCTCTGCAGAGCACCGGGGATCTTGTTAAGCTGTTAAAAACAGTTTTTCCAATGCGAGCAGCCAAGAAATTAGATTATGCCGGGTCCTCGCCTGAATCTTGCGAAGATCTTCCTGCCTCGGACAAGTTTCCACGAACTCAGCTTCTACTGTCTCCGTGGCAACTGGTTGAAGAGAATTATCCTCTTCCGCTTAGAGGCGAATTAGCCAAAAAGTAAGTAGCAGATATACAAACGAATTCGTATACCCATTTCATTTTTTTTTTTTTCTCCAGAAGTTTCTCAACATTTTTAAAGTTCTCGTTTACAAAGGTAGATCTGTAACTCTATTTCCTTATCGACCCTTTCCTCCCCTTCTTTAGATATAGTTCGTACATTCTGACCAAGGATATCTACGTCGAGGCTTCTCCAAGATCTCCGATGTTCGGTCTGGACTGCGAGATGTGCAGAACAACCACCGGTCTGCTAGAACTTACTAGGATATCTGTTGTCGACGAAAGAATGAACGTAAGCAAGAATTTTGATGTTATTTTATCAGAAATGAGGATCTAAGTCAACAATTTAATTTTTCAATTCGCATTTTCGATCACTCGCTACTTTTACGTTTCTTTCTAAATTCTGGAAATCATGGCAAAATTGTAAAAGGTTCAAAAGGACAGTTGAGTTTCGCACGATTTTATCAATAAATTGCTTCATTTTTCTTACAGATTCCGCTTCAATCAATTTACCTAATTCTAATCTTTATTCACGAATTTTAGATTAAGATACAATATTTGATTCATGTTTAGCTTTTTTGTTCTCTTAAAATCGAGAAGTTAATGAAATTGCAAATGAATAATTGCTAGAGATTACACAATAAAGATTTTCTCATTTAGTGACGTAAGTAAAAGGAACTGAACTCAGTACCTTTGGCAATAATTCAATTCTCCGTATGCAAAGAATTTGAAATTTAATATGGAAATGAATACTAAAACAAATACGATGTTATGTGTTATAGATCATTTACGAAAAGCTTGTTAAACCGGAGAACAAGATCACCGACTACCTGACAAGATACAGTGGAATTACAAAGGAGCTTTTAGAAAATGTTACCACAACTTTATCCGAGGTTCAGGAAGCGCTAAGGGAACTATTACCTCCTGATGCAATTTTAGTCGGGCAAAGTTTGAACTCGGATCTTCATACTCTCAAGATGATGCATCCTTACATCATCGATACATCTGTTATATACAATATCACCGGGGACAGGTAAATATCTTTGATCGAACTTCGAAGCAATTGAAGAATTTCTTCAGTTTTCAGTTTCCTTAAAAGAATTCGAATTTCTCGTGACTCAGAAGCAAAGTTCTTATCATATATCTTGATTTCATTCTATTACAGCTATTAACGAACCACTGTTATAATTTTCCAATCTAGATACAGAAAAACAAAGCTTCAAACATTGGCGAGAGAATTTTTAGATGAAAGAATTCAGCAAGGCCGAGGGGGACATTGTTCTGCCGAAGATTCAATGGCGTCATTGAAATTAGCACAGTTAAAATTGGCGAACAGTGTTGATTTTGGCGACGCAGTATTAACGGGTCAAAGGGATATGGAAATTTTGAAAATGGGAGCAGAAAAAAGAAAGTCTTTAAAAACTATCGACAAATCAGAGCTGAGGAAATACGCTGTGTCTATTTTCAACCACGTTACCAAAGACAAAAAAACCGCTGCTATTGTCGGAAGCGACGAAGTTATGAACGAGTATTCTAGATACCTGAAAAACTCATCTCTGAGCATCATGGACGACAATAACTTCGACGCTAACGATCAGGCAAGTCCCGAGACAAATATTTTTATCAAATTTTGCTAAAATCCCATAAAATTTCATCTAATAATTGGTGTTTTTTAGTTTTACAACAGTTAGCGAGACAAAACTTCTATACTTTTATTAGAGCTGGGTGGTTCTGGGAATGAATTATTTGACTAGATTATAAACTTTGATTCAATTACTTATTTCATATCTTTATCGAGAGGATTTTAATGTCTGATTTATGTATTTTCTCTTAGGTGCGGATGGTGGTAGCAGAAAATAATAAACAGGCTGTTTCGAGGGCGTCGGAGATACTAATGGAGCACGCGTTTACTCTTTGCCATGTTCGAATAACGGAAGATCAATTGAGGAATGAAAATATAGAGAAAACATTTAGATCTGTGAATAAATGGGTAGAGAAATTGTGGCAACACACCGCTGTGCATGGGCTGGGCTGCGTAGTTTTTGGCGGTCAAAATAACGCTGCTAACGGTGCCTGTTTTCTCGACGTTAAGAAAGACGTAACAGTCATGAAATCCTAGCTGATATATATATTTTATATAGTATATATATATAGCATCTTGAATAAAGAAGAAAATCTAACAGAAAATAGTCCGGCTGTAAATAATCCATATTTATTAATATGCGAACGTTTAAGCTGCGCACTTGATGCTATTACACAGCGACATTATTTCAAATATTAAAACTGGGGGAAATGTTTTCTCTCATTTTGATATTTACATATGTTTGCTAGCAATGTACAAACACATGTGTTGTTAATAAACATTTTATATTATAATATTTAGATTCATTTTGTTAGGTACATACGTAGGTTTCTTAGTGAAAATTGTTTAATATTGAAAAATTTTTACTTTTCGTAGTGTTCTCTTTCTGTTTTGTAGTTTCTCATAGATTTTCTTGTTCTTTTTTTGTCTATAAAATTCCTTGAAACTTTGATTTATTCGATTTCTAATAGTATCACAAAGAAATATGAAAAGATAAAAATGGTCATTGCACATAGTAGATTGTCGCTTTCTTACAATGAAAACAAAAAAAAAAACTAACAAATCTCTATGAAAAACCACAACTTAGTGTAAAAGAAACTAAAACTTTGTACAGAAAACTACGAAAGGTTCGAATTTTCCTGTTTTGAAAAATTCATAGAAATTTGTTAACTAGTAAAGATGTTCATTATGAAAACCGAAATGTTTGATACGAACAGTTTGAGGAGTTGATTTATTTATATTCTTCAAAAAGTATAGAATCTTTGTTACTGTTAGCTGAAAAAAACAAAATGTTATTTATTTTTGAATTGAAGATATTGTCTGCAGTTTTGTTATTCGACTTTTATGTTCTTTTATCGAAATTCGTAACGAAAATGTCGTTGCTAGTTAAAATTGAAGTAGCACGAACGACGACGCATCTAACGAGTATTGCGTGTATTCTAAGTATAATTAAGATACGATGTCGCTGTGATATGATGGCTAATGATTAAAATCTCTACAATTCAAGTTCTTTCGTCGCCACATCATCAACGACAACGCCAGTAAGAAAGCATCATTACTTTTCCACGTATTTAATTACGCTACGGTCCTTTATTGTAAGGAGTAATTACGGCCGGAGGTGTACAGAGACTGTGTAAAAAAAAAAAAAAAATCTTAACTCGGTTGCTTTGCCGAGTACATTATATATTGTAGTAATTTCTACTTCATACTAAACACCGTTTAATCTTTAGAGAGAAACTTTTCTCGCAAAATTTAATTTCTGTTTCGCGTTTGTTGGTCGTGGTTTTTCTTTTCTTCGGATTTTTTGTTTTTTGTTTTTTTTTTGTCATTCTCTTCTAAAGAAGGCAATTCAGTTATTCAGAAATGAAATTTTCCGAAACCAACGTATCTCATTTTGTAAATAAATAGAAACTCCAAATTTCTTATTGTGTTTTTATCTTTTTTTCGTTCATTTTTTTCACTCGCTTGACATTTAAGCACCTGACACCTCAAATACCCCCATAATATCTTCTTCTTTTTTCTTTTCGAATACAAATATATTGAAAAGATGAAGTGAACGTTAAGATCTTCTGCTCAGTATCATCAAAATCATTTTATTAATCATCCGTATAAGTCACATTTCTGTAGAATCACGTGGTAGTTAAACTGGGTAAAATTGACACGACTGCTTTTCAATTGGCTGTCGAATAAAAAGTATCCGTACGATTTTTTCCAAAAAAATAATGGAACATACTTTGAACATTGTAGAATATGTACCAAGAGTCAATTTGAACAAAATTGAATGTCAATGTGTCCAAAAAAATTTGCGAAGATGTGAGTGTGCAAAAATTGCACTTTTCTCAGTTAAGTATTCATAACTTTTTTCAATTTTCAATTTTTTCCAACAAAACTTCAGGCTGATACTCACAAGGTATGGTACTTTAATTTAAAAAATAGCTCAATAGTGGAAGTTTCAGAAAAGGTATTTATTTTGACATCTGAAAAGGGTCTATTTTGGAGTTGAAACAAAACTCATTACGGTTTATAGCGTATGGTAGTCAGAACCCTATCTGAGTCCATCCCCATACAGATATTCAGCCCCAAAGTTTGAAGGTGGGTTAACATGACCCACAGTGACTACGGAAGGTTAAGCTGGTGCGACAGTCGATTGGCATTAAAAGTGTGGATATGGCTCACTATTTTGACTATTATCAAAGCCTACGCTTCACTGACGCAAATATTATTGAATTCCCGCCATGCAGTATGAAATACAGAACAAATCCATGCAAAAATATGTTCATTACAGGCAACAATGAAGTCGTAATTTGTATAGGCGTAAACAGCTTAAATCGCTAGTGTCAACGGTTTACGCCTATACAAATTACGACTTCATTGTTGCCTCTAATGAACACATTTTTCCATGGATTTGTTCTGTATTTCACAATGCATGGCGGGATTCAATCATATTTGCATTAGTGAACTGTATAGGTTTTGTTAATAATCGAAATAGTCAGCCATGTCCACACTTTACACCAATCGATTGTTGCACGGTTGCACCAGCTTAATTAATAGTTCATTGAACTTAGTAAACCATGAGTAAAAATGAAAGAATCATCATCAAGTATGAAACTGATGGATCTGATTTTATCAGTGACAGCATCTAGTAAATTATAAAATAAGCTATTCGTGATACGAGAATTGAATGATCAATGTGAGGATATATGTATCACCGTAAGTATAATTGACATTAATATAAGAGAAATGTAGATACATACATAATACGTCCGCCTAGATTCGAGGGCTTATTCACTGTAACTTTCGGTGTACATGTGACTCCGTGACTTCGGAAGATTACTGCTAATTTCCAAATGATTTCTTAGTGATTTCAAAGTGATTACTGCTGATTTCCAAGTGATTTCAAGTAATTTCTTAGTGATTTTCATGTGATTTCATGTACGACGCCGCATGATTTCCTGACTGATTTCAAACAACAGGGTACAGCTGATTTCAGGAGTGAATAACCCCTCGCCTAGATTTCTATATGTGGCTAATTTGTCTGAGCTAATTGGTGCGAATTATCGGTAAATAATGTACAATTTTGTCCCAGATACGCGTGCTAATGCTTCTTTGGATAAACACACAGAGTATTTCGGAACTATCGGCCCACTTTTCATTAGTTTCTCACGATATTTCGGAGACCTGATGGCGTGAAAATTTATCTCTTGGACATAGAAAGTTAGAATACGAAGTTAGGCTTTTCGAAAGCACAATACGGTTCTTCAAAATTGGGAGCAATTTTTTTTTTTTTTTTAAATGCAAAAACTGCGCGGCGACGAATCTGCCAAAAATTAGATCGCCTGAGACTGTGTGAATGAATTTGTTAAATTGTCAAATTGAACGAAAATTTCTATAGATAAACTCATAAGAATCTATCCAGATTCGCGGCAGCGAATCGCCGCCAAGTACCTTTGATTATACGTTCCGAATCCTGTCGAAATTTGGAACTTTCCATTATACGGTTTTTCCGTACAAAATTTTCAATACGAAGGAAATGCCTTCTTCGACAGGTTCTCCGTGACATAAAATTTGGTCAAGTGTCTTGGGAATACCACCAAAAGTTGCATGAATCTGGAAAAAAACTCCTTATTGACAGACAAAAAAAAAACTGAAAAAAAAACTAAAAAAAACTTTTAAAAAATATAAAAAATGAACAAATAACAATGAAGAAGAAGAGGACAAGCAGCGTTCAACGGATGGCTTTTATATGTGTGTGAAAATGAGTCATCCAGTCTTTGAAGAACCGATTTTTTTTTTTTTTCAAGTACCTAATTGCTGCCGCTCTACAAGACTTATTTTTGGTGTATGCTTCGCGGTACCTATATATACACAGTGAGAATTTGAATCTGTACGTGGCTCGATTTTTGTGGCAGTAGGTTGTTATGCGTACGTGTACAGCGTTGTTATAAACACTGTGTTGAATATGTACATACGTCCCAAGGTAAGTAAAAGGCGATTTGTGTAAAGTCTGAGTATATGTTATATATTTACATCCCAGTAAATTGAAATGGATTGCTCAAGTATAACAAGATGAAGTAAATTTTCTAGAAATAGTATGGATTGAAATAAACGACAATTAGGTATTCGATTCACTTATTGTTAATAGTGAAAATTCTTTTCTCAGTTTCCTTCAGATTCATTTTCAACTTATACAACATGAATTAAAAATATAAAGAACTGAAAAATAATAATTCATTCTAGTTTACTGCGGGATGCAAGGTAAGCTCCGAAATCAAACCATTCAAAAATCGGTTTCAGTCGATCTAGCCGAAACGAAAACGTAATTGATAATTGATTCCGAACAGTTATCGGAGTAATTTTGCTTCTATATAGTCGAGAAAGACAGTTAATTGTCCCATATAATCGGTACACCTATACATACACATGAATCCAAGAGTAACGGTAAAATAATAAAATGTTAATCCGTAGGTATAGAAATTGCGAGAAAGAGTACCGATGTCACGATGTCCAAGCGCGATGATTCGGATCACGAGAATATTTCATACTTTCGCATTAGTACCATTATTACATCCAAAGGATAATGGAATTTAGAAGCTGTAGGTATCCATCCATCATGACTGTTGCAGCTACACGGAATTACAACCGCAGACTTCTTTAGTCACACGATTTTACTTGCAGCTTTAATACTGTAGTTATTATTGTGTTTCTGACTTGCAAACGAGTCTCAATATATACCAACAATACTGCACTTTACTGTGCATTGCAATTGCGTCCGGTTTTGTATTATTGATCGTGGGATAACTCGCCGAAGATTTAAATCTTCGGATAGATCTAATTAATCCTCCATGTTCGTCGACTTTGTCTGAAAAACTTTGAAAAAGTCTGGAATTCATATTTTAGAACAGCACGACCAAAATAGTGACAAATCGTTTCTATATTAACCTGCAAACAATTCAAGACAAAATTGGTACGTTCTGGATTCTTCACACAATAATTGCGCGACATTGGATGTTCGACAATAAGATTTCGTTCACAATTCGTATCGGTCTGAAACGGTTCCAAAATCGAGACCAAGGATTATTTGCTATTCTGCAGCTACTAAAGAAGTCGCGAGGATTCGTATTCAGATCAATTCAAATCGTGTTTAATAGAAAGAATAGAATAAAATCGCGAAATGGACCGTAAATCGAAAGCTTTCGAACTTTATCACAATGAGTGAGCGTTTTGATATTTGGGTTGAAAAATTTTGAATATATTTGACGGATTAGAATTGAAGCTTCCTGCAGACGGTACCAAAGGCTAAAGCTATATAGTCGAGGTGATTTCGCGTTATGTTATAACGTGCGTTTACGTCGTTGACCTCAATTGGCTCTCACCTCTTCCAAATTACAGTATGTACCTACAAAGAGAAGCAATTTCTGTAAGAAAGGCCTGAAAAAGTTCCAGTATCTATGCATCTAGGTCTATACAGTCGAATGAACCAAAAATGTCAAACAAATAATAAATATTCGAAGTGAATAAGGATTCAACTAATTTTCGTGCAAATTTCAATTTGTACAGGTATACAGGCAACTGGTAACGTAAATTATACGCATATTGTCTCCGCACTTCAAATGCAGTGTGGGAATTATAATGTTGCGGCTATAATAATATGCAGCAGGATGTGAGACGCGGAGGACCAGCGGGTATCCAGCTCTTAGCGTCCGCGAGAAACGGCCTCTACGTCCAGCCAAGTAGAAACAAACATCTTCCTCTCATTTGGCGTTGGGATCTTGTTAATAGTATAAAGTCGGTGCTTTTGGCCTTCGGTATAAGTTAATTAAATGATACTCCCGGCTATTCCAATTTTGCGAAAATTATCCTTCATCCGCTATCATGGCTGCGCAGAAACCGCGATTTCGTTACAATAATTTTCAGCCACCTAAAAAACAGCGTACGTGTGTGTAGTTCAGTACATATAGGATGTCTTCATCTGTATCTGTACATCTGCACATAGTTCAACAATAAGCAAGAAGTATTTTTTTTTTTTTTTTTTTGTATATAGTTTTGAAAGTTGGTTGTAAGAGAACTGAAATATGAAGAGATAAGAAAATGTTGTATTTTCATGGACCTGTTACATCTTTCACTCATTTTAACTGATCCCAAAGTCTGAAGTAACGTTTGCATGTCATCTTTGCACCTGAGCTAAGGCAAAAACGGATAGGTCACATATGGGACATCCTTAGGTGTTTAGATATCGTATAGGACTATAGGTACATACATAGATATGTAACGCGATGCTCACCTGCAGTAATTGCGTCTAACTTTCTTTTGCCTTCCCATAGATTTATCTCCAACGTCGCATCTCCATGTTATATACCCGTACATGTGGATACATGCACATCTGCCTCCATTGTACTTTCCATGCTCTTGTAGTTATCTTATGTTAGTTTTTTTTCTTCTTTTTTCTAAATTTATTCTATTATTGTTACCCGTATACATAGCTGTGGACGCTGTGGTTCATGTATTGTGTGCATAGCTGCAGGGCTGCAGCAGCTTCGTGGCTATAATAGTAAAGAGCCTCAAGCAAATGTATACGATCTTGGAGAAAGTGTTTTACCCATCTCATACCTACATGCAGCTGCTTTTCAATTCATCGTTGGATAGTTACTTACATCTTACTGTGTGTCTGTTATAATAGTAACGAATAACAAGTGGTCTGACAATTAACTTAATCTACATCCGATTGATCAGCGAGAATGGTTGTTCATTTTTTCTTGAATTTTCATATGCCAGTAGAATTTGATGTGTGAACAAAAAAATAAAAATAAAAAAACGATAATTGTTTTAACTGTTACGAGGTTGAGTTTCCATAGCTCAACATATCGGCTATTAATTGTCAGGCAATGAGAATTTCAGAAATATATACTCATCCGTTCATCAGCGAATAAGTATTTTCTCGTGGAATGTTAAGATACAAAGAAAATTCGGTATAGATCATGAAACTGATCTTGTCAATCAAAGCGACAAATGAAAGATTTGATTTTTCTGCAACTTAAAAACAAATGTAAGAAGCTTTCTCACGCGTTGTTGGAAGATTTTTAGCGATTTCACTCTGCCGCAGCGGGTTCATTTGTTTTCTTACAAATATACTGTATAGAACATACCTATACGAATAGACACTACATACGATTATCTATACATGCATGTAAGCCTAACTAATGTGGTGAGAATCACGTATGTACATATACATATCTACGTTTTCACCAACTTTGAGCCTAATGACATGACGCTCTCATGAGTTGCATACAGGGTGTCCGGTATATCTACGTGTCCCAATCGTATATTAAACTATATAGATACATACTGTGATCGCCCATCAAGAATATCTCTTTTCTAGCCACCGCAGAAAATTGGTAAAAAGTATCGCACGCATTCTTCTGGGCGTCGTTAAAAAAAGTTAAGTGGAATAGATAATCGTATGAAATCCAACATCTTTTGATTTATTCTGGAATTGGATTCAGGATTTGTTAGAAGAAAAAAAAAATCGGCATAGATTTCCCCGTTTTTCAATCAAATAAATACATTCAAAATTTCTTGCTTGCTTCGATATCAGTCGTGAACTTGCCTCGCATTGGATTTTCCCTTGTTAGGTAATTACGATTAACCGTATACGAATTTTTGGAATTTTCCAGAGTTCATTAAGAAATTTTGGGGTAACGTTGCCTACTGGTCGTTCGAGTTTAGAAGCGAGTTCGGAGTTGTGCGACTAGTTTTATGTTTCTTTTTTTCTTGTTTCCTTCTGCAGGTTTATTTTTCTGTTACGTAACGAACGACGAAACCGAATGTACCTATAGCAAGTTTACATCTATACCTATAACCGCAGGATAAACAGCTAGTTCCGTGCGTGCAGTTTTTATGTACATACATGTACCATACTATGCATGGACACTTGTGACTCGTGTGATCAGCAATGAATAAAGCCTATACATATAGGTACAAAGTCCGCGTACAGATATATCGCAAGGATATGTCGTCAACTTAAAATTCATCTCTTCCCACGCGACTGTCATTGGTAGTGTATTATAGCATTTTGTATGTATTGTGATATCTGCACCGTACTTATCGTTAGTGTAGTTACTACATGTATGTACCTCGTCGACGAGAAGGAAAGTCTCATTTGACAATAATTTGGGCCAGGATTGAAATTGCAAATTCTAAAAATTTCGAATAGTAAAAAATTGCCAATTCATTTGAGACGCGATTCTGAGTATTTAGAAACGTCAGAGATCCGAACTTGAAAATTCGGAATCGTCGAAATGCAGACGGCTCAAAGATCGAAACTCAGAAAGTTCAAGAATCGGCAAATTTGAGGGAAGCTAATGGCAAAGCTGTCAAATTAACGAAGTTGCATCTCGCGAATTTTGAGATTCGAGGAGTTTTGGCCTTTCGGCATTTTGAACCTTCGGTGTTTTTCCGATTGGAGTTTTTCAAATTGGCTACATAGACTTTGAGGGAAAAAGTTTCTCAAAACTCTACGTCGGCAATGTGAAAATTCGGAATTTTTATCTTTCGCTGCTTTTCAAATTTAGATCTTCGATCCCGCGTCAATAATTTTTACAAAGATGGTCAATCGTCAACTATGACGGGCGTGATATAAACAGACGAACAAATCAGGACATCTGATTTATAAAAAGAAGAATGAAGAAGAAATAATTATCTAATATCCGGTATGCATAAAAGTTGAAATTCGGACAGAATGGCCTGGAACTTGGAACCCGAGAGACACGGTACTGGTAGGTAATGTTGATGGTAGTAACCCGGCACTTGCGTAAATGCGTGATGTACTCGTATACGTTCATCGTTGGTGTCCTCGGGTTGGTGGTGGTGCAGTTAGAAAGTCAGCGCCGCGTACCGTCGCGGTACCATCACACCGGGTGCAACGGTTTACCATCAGGCTAAGAACAACGCAAGAAGAACCAGCGAGATCCAAAGTGGGGGAGGTGAAGGGGTCCGCTAGGCTAGCAGGCCGTTAGCGTTGGGCATCACACTGCTCGCCCAATCACCGAGCAATCAACTTCTCGACTGCGGCTCCTCAAAATTCGAGTCAATATAAAAATAAAATAAAAATTTCCAAATTTTCAACGCCATCAGTATAATCAGTCATTGTCAGCCAGCAGTTGATTGGCGCGATTAGCTCTCGCGGGGGCATCCAGTTCGCGGTACAGATCAATTTGCCTAATCAGCCAGAATAAGAGGGGAAAAGAAGCAAAGTTTTTGAGAAGAAGAAGAAGATCCAAAGATGGAAAAGGACCAGCCTGACTCCCTGGCCACAGTTGCTGTGGGAGGCAAGGAAATACCACCACCTCACAGCCACTATGCCCCCAGCGAAGTTTACTCCAGTTCCGAACCACCACCGGTAAGATATTTTGCACAGAGAATATTTAACGGTAATAACTGATGATGCCAAAACGGCAAAATGCATTGCGGCTGTATGTACATTAATGATTCGCTAATTATCTACTCATGATCGTGATGGTACGTGAGTCGCAGATTTTAGCGCCATTATATCCCGCATTGTAGGTTTACTGCATTAGTTCCGGTGTGCGAATCTGATTGCGAGTGGAAAGTGTCAGGTTTTTTTTAAATAACGATTAACTGCTCAGAAAAATGAAAGCTGCATGATTATAGCATGATGAGAACAATCCCGCAGACTCAGGAATAGAAATTCGGGCCACGTTATCCGCACACATCTTTTCTCATCGTAGTCATAAGGTTTCGCGACTGCATGACGAAGTCAGGCAGAGTTCATGGTTTGCAGGATTATTATTTTGATTCCTCATTGTATAATTTCAACCGCGTTTTTCATCCTGGTTTCAACTTGAATATCGCTAGATACGATTTCAGACCACGGATATAAATCGGCCAATTGAATCCATCTCCACGTGTAATCTAAAAAGAGGATAGAATATCATAAATGCACTGTACATTCACGTGGATTCGAAGAGGATAGAACCAAGACTTGAGGCTCGTTTTCTAGGCTAATCTAAAAAGTAATCAGACAGCTGAGGTTTCAAAGTGTAGTATACAGTACTAACGACCGTTTCAAAGAAATCGACGGGATGGTTGATTAGATCGTAGTTACGAGAAGCAGACTCGATTCAGTTCCGGATAATTCCTGGAGACTGTTGAAGAAGCGGTATGTTGTCTCCACTGAAGCTTTTTCCCTCGAATATGGCGAACGCTGATGTGCTTGGGACAAATTTCGTTCGCAATGAAAAACTGAGCAAGAAATTCTGGAATTAAATGATTGAAAAAATCGTTGAGGTCTGCGGGTTTTCGGTTTCGGCGAGCTACCGCACATAAGTCACGGTTCACAAATCACAATCATAGCCTTGCCTCATCGGCTGTATACTTTCCATCAAGTTTCCACACCTCGTCGTGACCATGTCTGAGAGAATAACCATATTTTAGATTCAACGGAGATATTGCGGACGTTGAGAAGTTCTGCGTTTCTTGAAAGGGCCGTCTTTGTTAATCACAACTTGAAACTCGCGTATAGGGCGAATTCTCTATCAAACAATCCGATGAACCCATCCATTCATATTTTCTCATTTTCTCATGCTCATGTGCAGCAAAAATTATCATGTCTCGTGAATATCTCTTCTAGAAGCTACTAGAGGTCATAGCTCTAGACTGCTAGTTCTCATGAGTAATGTCTGAGTTTCCCGGAAACACTCGAAACTTCAGGTGCCTCGCGCATGCTTTCATTAATACCGTTACCTCAAAAATTTCGAAAGTATAACGCATTGTCAGTAATTTTAGCTGAAGTTTATCTATTCTACAGAAATCTATACCCACTCTACTATTTATCTCTGCGCCACACTGCCGAACTTCGCTCTAGAATCATTCTAGCATATTTCTAGCATGTTCTCAGCATTCTTGGTAGCATCAGTCTAGCACCTCACTAGCATCGTTCAATCATCCCTCAATAGCATAGTTTTATCATTCTCTACTTAGCATTGGTCCAGTATCTAACTAGCATCATTTTATCAGATTTCTAGCATTGTCTTACCATGTCTTTAGCACTTTGTTTAGCATTCTCTCTATAGCATTGGTATCTTACTAGCATTACTCTATCATCATGTTTTTAGCATCGTTTTGCATCGTGCTTGAACCGATCTTTTCCATTGTTCATTAATGCCTGCAGCATCTCTAGTTTTTGCTGTTCTTTCAAATTCGCATAGCCTAAAGTAGGGGTGGAAGAGAACGCGTCCTAAGAGAGCTATCGCGTGATTTATTATAGATGCATTGCCATACCGTATTACTCGTCTGTGGTCGTAGATTGACCCCGATGTTGATGAGTCGTCGGTGGGTAAGAGCTAGGAGGCCTCCGGGAGATAGTAGGTCATCATCGAAGTATCTCCCTTCCTCAGTTCCTTTTAAATCCCCCCTTCAACCCCCTACCTTTCGCTCTATGTTATATACCTATGCTGAATCCTCCAGGCTTGACTAATAAATCACAGCGCTGAATCGCGAAATGGATCGTTTTGCGGCTCGCGAGCGTGAAAACGATTTTTTTATCTTCTCTTTCCTTTTTCTTTTTCTTTTTCTTCTTCTTCTTCTTGGTTTTTTTTTTTTTGCTCTTGAATCACGCGGTGAAATTTCACAGGATTATTTTTTTACACCGATCTAGATCTCTCGACAAATTTCTATTATAAGTTTATACATAGGCAGTAACGGTTTTTCTATTCATATTATATTTATTGTACAAAAAAACCGCAGCGTTCTGCATTGCGGTAACAATAGCCAGCTAAGTTACAGCCAGTTAAAAGATATTATCTTGTATATACATGGAAAAAAGTTATTTATTATTGGAGAAATTACCGAAACTGTACTATGACTTACTTGTTAACTTGTAAAGAATTACCACCGCTACTCTGTCATGTCAGATAGAACCGCAAATTTTTGCAAAAAAAAAAAAGTGACGGATAACTTCTACTCACAGTTTTTCAATCATCAGTAATTATCTTCTTCGCCTGCAAGAAATGAAAACATGTCTCATTCAAATTTGTCTGCTATTTTTGAAATTATTAATCATTACTGATCCTAATCTGCGATCTATGAGTGCGCACGGTGATGGATGAGCATTCTTTGATTTTGAGAATGTGAGTTTTTGTTTGCTTTGATTTAAAACTAGCTAACCAATAGGTAAACGTAGGAATTCAACGTTCCTTCGCTAATGAGGATCTAAGGTTCCTGCTAAGCTATAATATGCGAGTATAGATAGATTTTTGTGTCAGACTGACAAGAATATTTTGTTACAGGAATCGATTTTACTGAAACATGGTCACACTGTTTTACAATAATAATCGTGAGATCGTTGACCCTTGCGATTTAGCTAAATATCTTTACCATGCCTTTTCATTTGGAAACGATAATAAATGACTCAAATATTTACCGCTGCAATCGTTGTATAGGCACACACTTTCACCCGCCGCAGTTAGGTATATACGGGGTTTTACCTTTCTTTACTTGACCAAAAAAACTTTAACTATCCGTGGCTTTCAATCGGATTTAACAACTGTTAGAGAAATCGACTACGATTTTGTCTATACGATTTTCATCACGATTACCTTTTAAATTGTTTTTATCTGCTCATATCCATACCGCATCACCGGTGTGGGCTTGATATTTAAAAAAAAGTTATATATTATATTATTGCGAACGATTATAACAAAATGGGTCAAGATCCGGCAGTTATTTGAGTATAGCCGATTTTTATGAGGTCGTAACATAAATATGCATTACGAATGAATAATGCTTCACACTGAAGATTCGATACGTATATTATACTTTCTTCCAGTATTGAGTATTTGGCATCAGCATATATTTGGACTGTGAAGAGTGCGGCGTGCGTTTCTTCGCGTGTTAAATGATATTTATTCTCAGCTTATCTTTTAACGGTTCAAAAAATGGACGTTCGCAACGCTTTCACAATTAGCATCTATAACTCTTATACCAACTTTTTGTTCTTAGAAATCTGAAATTTACTTGCGCACGCGGTTTTATTCCTCTGAATTTCAAACAAGTCCTTTGCATCTTGGAAACGCTTATCGTGAAAATTCACGGCGTACATACGCTTCGCAAGTCTTTTCAATAAATTTTCGTATTTGTAATACGACGATTGTTGGCTATTTTTAACCGTGACAAACATATTATTATTGTTTCTTTTTTCAAAAGTCAACGTGTACTGGCATACCTTGTCGCCATTTAAACTTTAGCAATAAATCAACAGCTAACTGGAAGGCAGTGTTAACACCAATTTCGAATTCTTTTTGCTCAAAATTCACTGCACCAGCGTAGTCTGCAGTTTGTTTTGAATTACGAAACAGCGTAAATACATAAGTCGACCTGAAAACAGTATGGCGAAAAAATTGCGACATCGGCATGAAATTTTTGTGCGATTATTTTTTTTTTTTTGCGTGAAATATTTCAGCAAAAAAATACCCGTTCCTTCCTGTCTTAAGTTACCGGTTCCGGTTCCGGTTCTGATTCGGTTAATACCTACAATTTTTGTTATACCGCCATTATCTCATCGTCCAACGAGATATTGTAGAAGATATTAAAATACCTGCGGTGGAAAAATAAAGAAAATAACGATTTATTTCTCGATCGATCGAACTCGAGCCGATATGCGTCCGATGGCTGCTGACTATAATATGGTGGTGCGTGTGTTCGAGGATATAACTTTGGACAGACTCGCGTTCATTCGATAGGATTATATTGCAGTGGTTGGTGCGGCGGGGACAACTGATACCGGAAACTGTAGACGGCACAACACTGCATCCTGTACATCGACCAGCAGGTGAATCGCGGATAAGTTATCCGTGGTTCCGTCTAGATCGTATGAACACGTATAGTATGTACCGCATGGTCAGCATGATGCTCGCATGATGAAACGTCGCTTTAACTTCTCATTGTTGATTGATTTCAATTAAATACCTAGGTCAGAAATTGTATGGGGAAAGATTTAATCCAAGTGGCGAAAAATTTCACCTAATTAATTTATATTTTCCTAATTAATGATGTTGACGATGTGTGAATCAATCCGCTAGCTCGCGCACTACTATTCCTTTTCGTATCTGCATATCTAATGGATTAAAACTTTTATAAAGAGCAATCCGGCAATGCGGTGATTAAGCCATGGGGACACCTTGCGTAACGCGTATTGACAAGATTGCATAATTGGCAAAATCGCTGATCTGATTTGTATATAATGTACGACGTATTTCGCGTTAAATCACGGAGCGTTTGACCACGATCATTTTGAATTTGGCTGACTTTTTTTTGCCTATATTACTATTTCATTTTTATTTTATAGCACCCATTTCATAACAAGGCATACTCAGCTTAGATATTTTTGAACAATTTTAACCTCTGAATAGATTTCAAATCACTATAACTGATTGGGGAAAAAAAAAAAAAAAAAATGATTTCGAAAGGTACGGTATATATAGGCCTTGAAATCTAGATTCTGATAGAAATATTCGAAAAATGATTCGACACTTGTACGAATGGTTGTTATAAATTTTTTTAATTGTAAAGAGCAAGTTCTTATTGAATACTTTTCGGGAAAAAATTCTCTGAAGGATAATTGCCAATTCAAGAAATTCTCAGTCCAGTCTGTCTGATCCTGGTCTTTATGTGAATTTCTTGAAGTGAAAAATGCATCAGTCCAAATTTCTAAAGTATCGAATTTCCTACTTTGAAAAGAATGAGATTTTGCTCTTTTGGAGCGGCGATTCACTTCAAGTTGTGGTCAGTTTTTACTCATTTAAGAAACAAGTTTTCCACTATAATTTTGAGTACAACTCACGATCTAATTAAAGAGTGAAATCTCAGTCCGTTTGGAGTGGGAAATTGACTTATTCTGACTGGCGCAGTTTTGACTCCAAAAAATTCAAAAATCCAACGGTACTAGTTATTAATTTCTTGGCATTTCAAACGAAAGGAAACAACTGCAATCTCTCTCCATCACTCAGAGTAACAGAAGACATTAAAAATGCAGATTATGGTGCGCCAGCTAGAAAAAGTCTATTCTCAGTTCTAATTGAGAAATTATTCAGATTATAAAATTTTATGCCGAGTGCACCGAGAATATCTTACGTAAATCTTGTGCGTAACTGGGTACCTACCAGCCTATACCACAATATTAATTTTCAGAGAAATCGTCTCTGTAAGTAAGGTATAGTAACTCGAGCCTTGAATAATTAGCGGTTGATTAGTTCGAGACCGTATCAAGATCCGGTCAATATACAATATAATTAGTTATTGCTAGTACTTTTTGTTCTTATAGGCTATGCTGACCCCAAAGTGCACTATACAATGATTGCACTGTCTAGCCGCAAAGACAAAGTCCTCCCTTCTCCCACAAATTTTCTATTGAAGTTTTGTCGAACAAAAATCAGTATTGCTACTCATGAAGTACTAAATCAATATACTTGATTGCCATCGCATCAAGAGAACAACAAAATACTTTCCGTCACTTCATTTCAATAGATTAAATATTGAAAAAAGGATTTTTCCTATATCTTCTTGTAATATCCGTATCATCGTCGGAAAATTAATTAGAAACAAATGAGTAATATCGTGATGTACAATTGGCCATCTGTCTGAAATGCACATACATAATTACAATGCAAGTACAATACACACAAATCATTCGTGAAAGTTGGATAACATTAAATTCCTTCGGCGTTCGGCTAGATTTTCACTTTTCTGAATGATTTTCCAGCTGTTCGGTATCCAGCGTATAGCTATAGTACTAACAATAGGAGGATTGTAAGTAATTAAGAAAAAAAAAATAAAAAAATCCCAAACAACAACGGAGCGTTAATATGTATGTAGTCGAAGACCTCGGCTCAGTTGTGTATTAAGCGTGACAGCTAGCTGCTGGTTCCCGCCACAGCTCAACAATGCAGAATCTCCTTGTTAGGAGCCGTTCAGAGACTAATGCTGATGTAAATGTAATTTATTCGAGAGCCACTGGTCTCGATTCGGTTATTGCTGGTTACCAAATTTCAACTAGCATTTTGATTGAATTTGGGAATTTTATTCATGTCTAGAAGGGAGTTTTTTTTCGAAAATTAACTCCTCCTATATTCTTGATCAATAAATTCCTGATTATTTCTTCCACTCAGTCTGGGTTGAAAAACAGAACAAAACCAAACTATTCAGAAGCTTAAAAAAATTTCGGGCAAAAAATGGAATCAATTAATTAAAATGTGAATAATGCCTGATATTGTGACAGGGTAGCAAAAGTTTTTATTTTTTTCAAATACATTTTTTTTTAAGCAATGAAGTGAATGAGTAGTTTGACTTTTTGCCATTATTTTGACAATCTGCAGATTATTATGTACGCGTATACTAAGATTACGAAAATTATGATTTGCTTGCAGGCGTACATGAGGCCAAGTACCAAAAGCACGGCGGTCCAAATCGCCCGTATCGCGGCTCTGACTCTGATAGCGATGTCTGTTGTGTTGGGAAGCTTTATCCTCGCAGCTTCCTATGTTCAAGCACGAGCTTCCTGCACCCCTGAGGCAATTGCTGCCCTCCAGGCTGAGATGAAACTGCAGCAGCATCAGCAAGATGCTGCTCGATCACAGGGAGAGTTCCTCAAACATCTCCAACCCGAAGCTTTGGTGCAAGTAAGTCGTTAATCAAACCTTTTCTCAATAAAAAAAAAAATAAATAAATGCTGCAATTAGTACTGGAAATAATTATTAACGAAATAATTCTCAGAACAAAAGCCTTCGTGGTCGAATTCTGATACTGGCAATGAGTCAATTCGAAGTGAATTGTAATGGGCAGATGATTGGCTCTCAGATAAACTGTTTTGGCATGAATAAATATGACCACTCAAAAATCTGAGGGACACTGTGGTCGTTAATATTATCGGTTCATTTTCAGAGTATGAGGTACCTGGATAATTTATTTTTACCAACAGGATAAAATTTGCACAATAAATGAATAGACATAGTAATATTTACGTTTAGATGAGGCGTGCGTTAGTTATTTTTGTAACTTTACTGAAGATCTGTAATCTCAGCTACCTATATACTTGACGGTATTTGGAATTATCATTTGCGTTATTTTGGCGTTTTCCTTTAGCGGACGAGTATTAATTTGCTAAAGTATTAGCGAGAATTTACCACGTCGTATTTTCCTGCACAGGTACGACGTACATACATTATATAGATCTGGTAATAAGTTATCAAACCAAAGCTTAATAGAGTCAAATAGATAAATAAATAAATAAATAAATAAATAAAATATTACGCGGACGTCAGTTTACCTTGGCTTCGCCTCTGCGCGCAGGAAGTTGACCTAGAGATTCAATAATCATGCTGTTAGGTCATTCCAGCTAACTAATTTGCTAATACAAACATTTAAGAGCTGTGCTGCAGTATCGCAAACATAAAATACTTCAAAAGTTGACATTATGTTATTGACAAAAAAAAAAAAAAAAAAAACTTATTCAGTGTCTCATTAAAAATTCTCTAGCCTACACTTGGAATCGGAAATATACAATGATTTGGGATCGTTTTTTTTTTGTTCAATTTTTATTTTATTTTATTGACTATACAGAGACGTAAAAAAAATCACCGATACCAAGCCTTTCCATAGATAAAACGTGATCAGAAATGGCGGTGTCGGGTTGTACCCAAGGTGAACAACTGCCGGGGCTTACGTAATGTGAATCGCTCGTCAGAAATGTATACAACTTGACATGTTCACTGCAGACATGCCCCAAAGTATGCATGTTGGATTTTTCGATAAAACTCGTTGTGGTACATGAGTAGGAATGTACGTCATCTCAACCGCGACGTCGTATGCATATATACGTATACGCCCAATCAACTAAATAACCGAACATAATTATACACAACTAAATTAATCCAGAATGACTTATACACCAAGTTAGTGCAAATGATGGAACAAAGAAAAAGGAAACATCGATCAAAAGACTGATCAACTCAATAACAGAATAACTAATCAACGGCAAACTTTTATATAGCTAAATAACAGAATTAGTATAAATGAATAAATAAATGAACATGCCGTCAACTAAGCAAATAATTAAATGAATTGGTAAACAACGTACTCTAAGGTGTTTTGGCGACATAACTGACAATAAGTGACTAAAATACACACACACAAAAAAAAAATAAAATAGAAAAATAAAGATCAACTGAATAACCATGAATATGTCGAGTTCACAGAGTCGCAAATCATCTTGGCAACGTCACTATATGATACTTTCTAATCCGTATAATGGCCATATTGTTATTATTGAAACGGAATTAGATGCCAAAGTGTATAGTCGATATTTATAATGCGAAAAAAAAACCGGTTGGGAAAAATTTCGGAATCTTTCCAGTCCGTTTTCTTTTTGTTTTTTTCTCTGAAAATTAGATCCGTTCAATACGTAGTTCGTAACACATACGATACCGATCATTTCCACAATCGCTTTACTGTTACTGCGATAGACAATTTCGATCGGTGACTGAATAATTCCGATTGCATAAGAGAAGTTCTATCGGTTCATTGTTTTCTCGACGATTCATTATTGGGTGTACTCATTATACATCCTTTCGGATACCAGTATTCGTGTTACCAATAGCCAAACGGACTTCCGGAATTCGTTCTGACCAAACAGGACGCTGATTTCTTTGATATTATAGCAGCGTAACGAGTTTTATATTGTTATTTATTTCATGAATATATCGGTTTGTTAAAAAAAGTTGAAAAGAAAAATTTAATACTTGCATGTCTTCCGTGAATCAGATTTCTAATTTTTTAATAGAATTAGTCAATTTTTGGTGATTTGGAAATCGATCATGATGCCCATACGTGGTTCATATATTCCTAACACTTGCGTGGTTGCGAATATGTATATGTACATACAGCAGCCACTGATGCAGTGTTTTAGAATTTAGGTGGATGGGCAACGATACAGTTAGGCTAGGAGAGAAAACGTAACAAACCGTTCACTTCGCACAGAACTGCCGTGCAGTAACCTACTTTCTGCATTTAACTCGTGCCTTTCGAACGCCCGCTACTGCAGCATCTTCGAGTATCTACATACCTACCCATATATACTGTAATATATACCTAACTTCGTACATAGATACAGGCATATCTATACCTACCCATCGTGCATCACGAGCGAAATGTCGAGAGAGTTAACTTTCCACCAGCAATATATACATTCATAAATGTTATTATTATGTAGGAGGCTCGATTGTTTTATTACACTAACACTAATCACTATGCGCAATTCATACTTTGGACTAGTAAGTAATATACCTCATATACATACATGCTCATGATATAAGTTACCCAAGATTTTCACCGAGTGAAACTTAACGATCGTGCCTACATGATTTAATTTTTGTTTCATCAAACGTCATCGTGTCATTTGTTGCTGTACAATATACGACATGATATTGCATTGAGTGTGTTAGTTTTACCTCATTAGCTAAATCGCTTATTGTTAGACGTGATAGAAAGTATGATGCCGATTGCTTGGCTCGCTGACTGGTTGATCGTGGATGAACGTTTGTCTCAGTTCGATTGACACCAACAAACGATAACAATTCTCAGAAATGCCAAAAAAAAGCTTAGACGTCTAGCATTTAGCTAATTATGGGTCAATTTGACCCCAAGTCGCTGAAGGGTTTGAAAAAGAAAAAAAAAAAAAAAACAGACTAGGACACATCATGATGAAGTACGAAGTAGTTGCGTTTGTTTTCATCAGTTTGTGAAACCGTGACGTTCAAGTGCGTGGTGATTATGTACAAAGTTTCTAACGATAACTAATTGTAGCATTTTCGCAAATTGTATCTAATACCTAGTATCTAATGATACGTAATGGATAGTTGGCTTGCGCGGTCGACAAATGCATCGTATAACATGAGTCTGAAAGCCAGGAAGTACAACATTGCAGCGGGGGTACTTTCTTTAGAAATTTACACGCCAAGAGCCGAGAACGTACTTATAAGTAAACTGTACGTCTTGCATATGAATTTTAATTGTTCAAGTATCAGATATAGAAAATAGAACACTGCAGGTCTCAGTCCTAATGATAACCGAAACAAGAACTAAAATCGAAACGGCAAAAAATCAGAGAAGCCGAACAACAATCATTAATAATTGTCATCTCATATAGGTTTCAACTTCTCTCGCAACAGTATTTCAGATTTATAGGTATGGGTGTCGCGTTTCTGGGAAAGCAAGTATTTTGATTGACGAATTAGTTGTGATTACTTGACATCTATTGATTGTATGATCAAAATTTCATTTCACCGATTTGACAATAATATAGTCTGAAACTTTGAAAAAGCCTGGTACCATGAGGTTCACTTGGGTTTGAAAGAACAACAAGCGAGGTCAGTGACTGGCGGAGACCCAGAGGCCATGCTAACTGGAAAGTTGTCACTCATACTTGCTTGACGAACGTTCTTATGTCCAACCGTATATATGTATACATATATTTATACGAATACAGAAGTTGAAGCCGCCTTTCTCGACGATCACGTGACGCAACGTGTACTCCTCGTACAAACTTTAATTGCTTCAACTTATCGCGATCATAATAACAATAAATGCCCAGGTAGGACAAGTATACATGTCAAAGAAACTAAATGAGAATAATCCAATATGGCAGAAAAATCTATGTTGTAATTTACCAGTGTTTATTCGTTCCCTTTTATTTACTATCGCATATATGTATACCTACGTACATAGACATTTACTGGCGGAAGTTCTTTTCTGCTATTTGATTACGCGGCAGATAATCCTGTTGATCATTGATCATTATAATATTCATTCGTTATTACATGAATTATATTGTTTCGACCAATAGTAGACGTGCTGCCGTACACAGAGTTATACCATTTCCGTAATCACGACTTGCTGTCTCGGTAGTTACAGAAATGTACGTCTTTGTCTACAAGTGAAAGCAGCTGATCACGAGCGGTTCTTATTGGTGTTACGAAGTCTTCAACATTTCCGTGAATCAATTTCAGCTACCTCGATTATAAATTTACTATTTTAGTTTGAGCCTTGGAATGAAATCTAACAGAGTGATTAATTGTATATAGTGTTGATTGCGATCATAGGACCCAGAGGTCCAAAAATGCATTTTTTGCAGCGCTGCAATATAATTTTTGGAATCATGGTCTAAATACGATGTGTTAATTGTTTTTCGTTTTTCAGGAACCCGTCGAACAGACGGACTCCTTGCAGTCCCTGACTAATTCAATTGAAAAGGAGGTACAGCCCGATACCAAAGACATTAAAATCCAGAAGGAAGAAAACGGCAGGACTGACGCCGACAGCGACACTGACGAAGAAGATGACTACGATGATGATGAATTTCCACCAGTCCATATAAAATTACCCCTTCAATTGGACCTGGACGACATCGCTGGGGTAACAGAAATATTCTTAGAATTAGAGATGTTGGAAACCTTTTTTTTTTCTTTTTTGTTCTTTTTTCATCACGTATTTCGTTTGATCTTGCAGACCTTGATGCAGCAGGCACGCAGCCGAGTATCTTGCGTAGTTGAGCGTAAAAGAGCTGACGAAGTAACTGACGGATCTGCGGATAACAATGTCACTGAGAACAGCACAGATCCTCAGCGATTCCAGAGACTGAGTGGAGAACGTGTCGCGATATTCTGCGAGTCTGGAAACCCACAGCAAGAGTAAGTCTGGGTTTGGAATTCTGATGAAGAACAGATTGCAGTTTTTTATGTGTTTTTCTTTTTTATTAAACTGTATGAAAAATTTCTCACACAACCATCTTTACAATCCGGATGAAATATTTTTGTTACAGATCTCAGGACCAGGACATGATGACACCGATCATAGTTCCTCTGGGAACCGTTCAAATTCCTCTGAACCCTCAGGATTCGAACGCTTTCAACCAATTCCAAGTCCACACCCAGTACCAAGTCCCCGACATGCAACAATTACCTTTGAGTGATCCTAGGGGACTGAACCACATTCCTGCTGGACTTTTGCCCCCTGCATTCAGAGGACTTCCTCAATTGACTGTTGACATGAGGCCACCCCGTATGGGACCCCAGCCAGGAATGATGGGACCTCAGGTAAGCAGCTGCGAGAAAATTGCTTCAATGATTGAGAAAAGGCGAACCTCTGTCATCATTTTTTTGAGTCATTGTTTTATTTGTAGATGGAAATGCGTCAGATCCCAATGGACTTCCGTCACTTCCCAATGGACCCAATGCGCGCTATGCATCCTCCGATGCCTCAGCAGCCACAAGAGCAACAACAACCACCGATGATGCATCCGCGAAATCAGCCAATCCATATGTTCCGTCCTGAACCACAGATGCCACACATGATGCCAAACCAACATGAAAACGAACCCTCCAATGTTCACTTCGCTTCTGCAGGACACCAGGATCAACAGACACCTCCCATGATGCCACCGCAGAAACAAAGGCCACCAATGCAGATCTTGCCTATTCCAAATCCCGAACGATCCCAATCACCATTCCAAGGTATACCAATCGAAATCAGAAGAATCATTCAACAGGTTCCTCTTGAGATCAAGAACATCATTCAACACATCACCAGCGACTCAAGGCCATTCCAAAATCCTGAGGGAGCACGAAGAGAGGTACGAAAAAATAAGGATGAGGAAGGAGTTTGAAATGCAATTCAAGTTTATGAACCTGCGCTGACTTTTGAATGTAGAATGATGACTGTTTCTAATTATTGGATTGATTACTACAGGTCGTTCAGGAGTTCAAACCGATCCCGGAAGGTGCTCGTCCTATTCCACTAGGACCTTTCTCGCTTCCGGTTGAGGTAAGGAATCTACTGGAGCACGGTAATATTGAAGGTCGTCGTGGACAGCAGGCGGACAGCAGCGAAGAGCAGCAACAAGATGCCAAGCCTTTCCCAGGACCTGAAGATCAGGGCGAAGAAGCCGAAAGAAATTTCCCTGTGCCTGTTGAGGTTCGCAACCTCATCCACCAGGTATGTGCAGTTGAAAAAGCGACTTATTGTTAGGCGAACAAGGGAAAGTATTATGCGGAACTGAAATTTCGATGACTCTTTTTCTAGGACTTTCAAGTCTGTAATACTTATGTCAATATATTTTTTGGTATCCCCGGAAACAGATCCATCATAAGGTTCTTTGCATTTCGTGAAAAAAGTTTACGGCAAAAATATATCTAGTAACGTGTATCGATATCATTTTCTACATCCAAGAAACATGGCGGCTGCCATATCCACCTCGGGACTTTGACGGTTGCTTACCGTTGAGCAAACCTTCATTTGTGAATTCTGCATGTTCTAACTTGTTCTTTGATATCTGCATGATGGATAAAACGTCGGTTTAACATCCATTTATAAATAATCCTATACTGCCGGGAGTCGCAAATCAGATTCTCTAATTGATTTTGTGACCTAACGTCTGCCTCCTTGATGAAGATATACCTACATTGAGAGAAATTTGAGGCGTCGACTGCTGCAAAATGCACTTTTGGCGCAATTTTGACACTGTTTGAGGTTAATTTGACATTATTTGAGGTTAATTCAACACAAGAACAAATTCTTGGTACAGAATCGCGTCGAATTAACCAAAAAAATTATTCTACCTGCGAATCTTATCACTATACCATTTTATACGATTTCGAGAATCTCTTGAAAAAGATTCAAAATAAAAGATAAAAGTTCATGGTACTTTTTACAAAGTTTTTCTAAGTTTCTCACGAGTTGCTTTGTGAATTTCATTGAAATACACACATATGTAAATCTCCATTCGCGGAAATAGACTATGCGATGTCGTCCGCATAAATTCGACCCCGAGTTTTCAGATGTGCAAAGAAAACTAAATAAAGAAACTCAGATTCCACAATAATGCTATTTCTAGCACTTACAGTCTACGAAATTTCCCATTATTCTATTTCTCTGAATCTTTGCCGCAAGGTAGCGTGGCCGAGCGGTCTAAGGCGCTGGTTTAAGGCACCAGTCTCTTCGGAGGCGTGGGTTCGAATCCCACCGCTGCCAAGTTTTTTATTCCAATTTTCTATGCCTCTTTTCTATTAACGTTCAATCCGAATGTTTATTTCGGGTATTAAACGTCCGTTTGTTATTCGATGAAACAGGTAGTCGAAGGCCGAGCTTTCCCCGTTCCGAGATTCCCTATTCCGGCTATTATGAAACCAGTCGATTCTCTCGAAGTTCCTGTTGAGGCACGTGCCGAAGTTACCGAGGATCAATCAATGGAAGAACCACGTGATCAAAACCAACATCGTCAACCAGGACCTCTTGTTCTTCAACCTCAACACCAACCGGAACAGGAAATGGAAAACCGTCCTCACTGTTAGTATATGAAAAATGATGAAAAATCTTCAAACTATTATAATTAGTTTTAATCATAACAAATTATCAATATAGATCATTAGGTGACATTTTTCGATTTTCAGAAAACTAAATACGATATTGATGTAAAATTTCAGCTTTTTTCTTAGAATTATATCATGACATAGCTTAGCTAGTAGGAGAATTTAAAAAAGCTTCCCATGGATCATTTGGACCGTGAGAAGCTTCGTCTAATACATAAATCAGAATTGGGAGGTCGTAAGTTATTTCTTCAAACGAAAAAATTTCTTTTTCCAGACGTTCAACCGCGTTCGGTTCGTTCGGTACCAGAACCGTTCGCCCATCGACGAGAGAAGCGTGTCCGCCGTTGCGCATGTGATTGCGCATGTTAATATCCGCGCGATTGCAGCGCCCTATTGATATCCGGTTTGACGATCGGAGAAAAAAAGAAGAACTTTAAGGTAACAGAGAGTTAATTGACGCCTTGCGTCTGCAGAGCTATGCATCCAATTATGAATTATTAATGATGATAATTGTAATTCTAATATAGCATCCGAAAGTTATATTCTTCCGAAATTATTATACAATAATTTATATACGCATATATATATATACGTGATAAGATATTGAATCTATATTACGTATCGAAGATCTGCAAGGAGTGCGATAATCCTTTTTTTTTTCTTTAATCATTGTTTTATTTTATTTCATTATTTTTGTGTTTTTTTTTTTTTTTTTTTTTTGGTCTACATTTTTAATTCATGGAATCTTATGTTATGATTTTAGATACAAATATATTATTGTTGAAAAAAAGATTTCAGATCAAATTTTAGTCGCATCGCATATTATCTATTATTTACATTAACTATTGTTCGCGATTATATTTAAAATTGACTTATAAAAGTGGTGTAATTCATTCCGACGAATCTATATATTGAGAATCTAATCGCCAGTTACTATTAAATCTATTAATAAAACATCCACGAATGAAAACGTCAAATTTCTCGTGATTATAAATAATAAGTTTCGCTAGCTTACATAATATATAAAGAATGGATACAAGTGATACTTTAAATAATTTTTGTACAGCTGAGGAGAAGAGAAAAAGTAAATAATTAATACCTTTTTAACATATAAATTTCTATATAACTAACGAAAAGCGTAATATATATATATATCTACAATATATATATATTACACACTGCGATATATAATTATAATAAACATTATATGGTAGTCTGATAATAATTTGTGAAATTTGCTTTAATTAGATTTCTGCAAATCCTATACAATATGCCTATATAATTGCGTCGCTTAATTAACAATTAAACGGTCGCATAGACGCTATACTACCCCCCCCCCCCCCCCCCCCCCTAAAAAACAAAAAAAGAAAAAAAAACAAGTAGGAAACGAAACTATGAAGCTAAAACAGGTGCCTAAACGCATAAAACAATTCTGTAATCTTGATTATTGTGTACATTTTCAATAACTGTAATATTTTAATTAAGGAATGATGGACACTTTACTTATCTGTATTATTATAACTCTTTTTCTTCCAAGATAAATAAAACACGTCATTGGTTTATTAAAATTACTTTTACCTCCTTCCCTTATAATTCGGTTATTTATGGACTTCGAGAATGATAAATAATATGAGTATAGAACCTCGAATATCCGGGGTAAGGTGGAAGGGACATGTAGAGGTGATTTTTTTGGAGGATGTTCAAAAGATAATTGCGTATATCTACTATAGTATAGCAGAACTATCACCGATAGTTTGATCCTTTCCATCCTGAAAGAAGTATAAAGTTTTTTATCACACGGTTCGGTCTGCAGTTGTGCTCGGTTGATCGTTTATACTTATTGACACATTACGTAAGCTTTGAAATGCCATTTTGAACGATGATATCAGAAGTGCGGCCAATGGCCTCTCTCTCTCTCTCTCTTTCATATTGACTCATTCATTTATCTTATACAATTAGCTTTCGCCAATAATATAAATGTAAGCGGTATAAAAATGTATGTAAGTAAACGTGACTTCGCAAAAAAAAAAAAATCCATAAAATCGATGTATATCCTACGTTCATATCGAATTAAAGATAGTCCGTCATAACGTCACGGAATATATTGAGGCGGTTCAGCACCGTCGATGACGTAGTAAATCACGTGCAGTATGATCAGCCGTGGTGTCTTTCATCCGGCGCGCGCATACCCGAATTCCCTCGCTCTCGAGACTTATTGGTATCATTTCAAAGCTGGCTTTCGGGCTGTTGATATCGCGCATCGTACATCGCGCATCCGCGTGTGGTGATTTTTGGTTTGATTTGATTTGATTCCTTCAAAATAGAGGGAAAACACCCGCATCCAGATCGAACTTGGGTTCGAATATAACGTCATCCGGTCAATTTGACACGACGGAATTAGCCTGGTGAGGAAATTTCAATTATATTTCTCTTCTCGTATACACCGCACGACGTTTTGTACGGATGTGTACCTAATATATATAGGTATGTATATCGTTTGAGCTGATGCAACAGTGGCTTGCCGTTGTATAGGAGAATGTCTAATTCTACTGCAGCTAATCCTATAGTCTCTCGTGTTATCATAATGAATTTTTCACAAATTTTTGGAAAATTGTACTATCGATATATTCTCGGTTTGTTATTTATCTATAATTCATCAATAATGACTGCAGTCATACTTTGTGATATCGCGTGAAAATTGGATTCAGTCTATTGAATTGTTTGTCTATTTTGGTTTTATTGAATTGACATTTATTTGTCTACTGTCAAAAATATCGCTTTCACGTTTACGGTGATAACTGCAGCTTGATTTACGTTCATTATTTGACTCATGATCATTCTCATTTTTTCAATATATATATACAAGCTGCAGGTGATAAGAGTGAATGGTATAATATCTGCGATGGAAGATCTTTGGTCAGCTACTTTTGATCAATTGACCCATGCTTGTGGAAGGTTCCTGACGATCGATTCGGATCATTCTTCATCGGACAGCAATTCCGATTTTTCCGACGATGATGAGGACCCGCTGGGTACGTACGAATAGTATAATGAATCGGCAGAATGCTAAATGTATGATGACATTGCAGAATCAAAAGAAACCAATTTCAAGTATTATAAAAAAAGAATCCTAAACTCGTGTAGCTACGTGATCATAATTATATAGTTACATAAGTATTATTACATAAGACCATATGTATACACGAACCATATCAGTGCATAAAAGACATAATACTGCATACATCGATGAGCGAGGTGATATGCCACGAGTTTCATTCCCAATCGCTGATAAGCACGTGTCTATACGCAGGGGTATAACATGTGGGTAATTGGCTATGATTTTGTACAATTTGGTGCCCGATTTCGATATTTTACTTGAATAATATTGAGCTATTTGTATTTCCTTCTCAACTTTGATAGTTTTTTTCTTCGTTCATTGCAATGCCTACATCCAATCTTCCGATTGATCAAACAGTATAATTGCATTTGCTGAAAAAATATAAACGTGACAATTTTTAGCGATTGAAATATTGCAGATTTCATTCGTTTTTAATATTTCCTATCAAATGGTAGAGGTAAAATGTGAAGGGCTTGTAAGTAGTGGCAGAAGCATCTTATTCCCCACTGTCATCTTCACTGGCATCATTGGAAAGTATTCAAATGTTTTTATTGGATTTCAGGATGTCCAGAAATTAGTGTAAAAATAAACGACGATTGGACAATTTCTTCGGAAGAAAATTTGCACCCTGTTGATAACGAACATGAAAACAGTGCAGATGAAGACGAATCAGCGGAAATAATCGGCGTTGATAGTGACATCTCATCTTCGTCAGAAAAAGAATTCGACTCTGATGATGAAGTAAGTTTTCAAGTTACGTATTAACAATTATAATATAGAAATCTTGTCTATGGTATCAATTATACCGTAAAAAAATCATGAAAAGCAATTGGAGTATTTTTCCAGAACCAAATTGTGCCTTCGAGGGCAGAGAAGATCTGCAAAATAATGCTTGACGAGGATCAATCGACCTTGTCAGTACTCAGGGAGATTGTTAGCGATAATTCGGAGGAATCTAACTTCGGAAATGAAAAAGAAGAGGGAAACCAAGTTTCCGATAAGAAAAGGTCAGATGTCGAGGAACCGACTGGGAACCGAAGTAAACCGCAGCCACCATGAGGTCAAGCATTCAAGAATTAAGGGAATTTTTTCTTCCGGGATGTTACAGCTTCTGCATTCCGGCATTTAACTACAGTTAACTCGACACTTATTAGGTATCCCCATACGAATTAACATGCCATTTATTTCATATTTCGATTCTATTTGTTATGTCATCTCATCACGGCGAATACAGCAGTGGAGGATGAAAAATTTTCCACTGCTATGTTCCGCAGTAATGATTCATTGTTGAGTTTTGATAATAATTGTACATACATACCATATATAGCTTTCTATCAAGCAAAAATTTGATCAAATTACCGTTTTCTTTTGAAGACAAAAATACAAATTGATAGAACTTTATACCTTTCAGCTGCCATGATCGTATTGGTACCACGGTAGCCCTTCCATCGATAATATTCGTGTTCGTGAGACCAATCCGTAGAATGAAACTTTTTGTTTCTGTTACACGTACATACGTGAATGACAGTTGTACCTATATACATTAATTCGCCAGTTTTCATGCTTTGCCAAACAAAAATGATCGTAGAATCGTATAAAGATATTACACCGATAAGATTATACCAATGAGATTATGTCGATTGGATTCTTTCTTGTCGAAAATAGACAGGGTGAAGGTTTAGTAAGAACTCATAATCTTTATTAATTGTATCGAGATTAAATCTAGAGGATACTTCATAAGATTCACGTTATGAATGTGAATGATAGGTAAGATTTAAGTAAGTGTCGATAAGGTAGTGAGCGTCAGACATAAGGATAAAAAAATAAAATACAAATTTTAGTGACTAATGTCCTATTTTAAGATGATTGTATAAATTATCGATAGAAACATAGAATACAAAATGATCTCGATAATGTAACCTCGCGGTTTTTAAGCTGAGATACAATACGTGCTGTACTTCTTTACCTCAATATTATAATTCTAAGAATTATTTACGGCACTTGAAATCTTAAGTTTGTATTCCATGGTGTATAGTACTTCGTTCATTAGACTTAAGTTTACGATATGACTACTTTTACAATTCACGAGCATCAAGGTGACAATATTCGGACCTCAGATTTAAAATTTTGAAATCTCACGTCAGAATTATTCACCAATTTTACAAATAAACGTTCAAGGAGTATCATCCATTCATTATAAAGACTATGAAAAAATAGTGCCAGGCTTGAAATTCGAAATCAATTCATCATCGAATAAATATTTAGAAATCATTAAATTATAGTAGGAAACTGAGTGTAATTTAGTAATTCTGTTATTTCAAAACCTCTCACCATCGCCCGGAAATATCATTCGTCATTTTACACATTATCATTTTCGTTCTGCATTATTCCAGAAAACTATATAGTTGGACGAATTATGTAGGCAATTAGTAACTTTTATCTCGTGCTTGAATTATCCGATTGAATGAATTATTTTCCATCAGAATTATAAGACGCATTTTCGGTTCATTTTGAGCAGCTCAGTCTGGGCAACAGCTGTAGCAGCACTGTCAATTATTTTCAATTCGTGCTTTGTGGCGAAAAATAAATATTATTTAATTAACCTTTTGCACTAACATCCGCAAAATAATTAATTACTTTTACCTGTTGCGGTTGAATTTTACGAGACTATAAATATAATTAGGACTGTTGCGTGAATTTATTCAGTTTTTCTGAATTTCAGAGTTTACGCCTCATTAACTTATACCCTAATATCCACGAGTGTTTATTAACACTAGGATAATTAACTGCTGTAATCTGCACTTATCACCTATCGCTTAAAACTAATCGACAACTTATATCTAAGATAAACGGAAAATATGTCTATGATAATAATTAACGCCGTATTCCCATTCCTCAAATGATTATGTGGTACAATATAATATTAGAATCTTCATTGAGAATTATCAACCGGTATGCATAATGAATAACAGTCGACTCCCAGCCGAGTAATAATAATATGTTGAGTACAGTGATCAGCAATCTCTGAGTATCTTTGAAGTACGGTGATTATATCAAAGCGTATAGTTATCGACTAATAGACGATTATTACCTACTCGGTGCGATATTTTGTCATCTTGGTAATTACTGGCTTTTAACAATATGCAATGAGATATTTTGAGCAATAGGATCAATAGGGCAATGACAATTCATTGTCAGATGTGAAGACACAGGAATTATATTAACTATTCCATATCTGAGAGGTGTAGAAGCAGAATGGCTCATTTTGGCTCCACCCAATTTTACAGAAGAAACAGTTTTGTGATAATTTCGGAAGTAGATAAGATAATTCCACGATTTTTTATTCTAGAATGAAGCGTTCTGCACCTGTATCATTTGAAACGCGTTGAAATTTGACTGTGAAGATAGTGAAGATGGAAAATCGCAGGTTTTGCAGACACCCAGCGAATTGAGATTTTCAATTTCGCATCTACGCCACTATCGGCATCTATGTTTTTTTTTTTTTTTTTCTGTGTACAATTGAAGTGTATCTACAATGATTAACACATTCAAACGGCGGCTCTACGTTCAATATACTGGGTACGTGACTAAAAGTATCAAAGATTTCGATCTTGCCTCGGGTCTTTGCCTTTGGTCGCCGTCAGCAAAATTCGCGTAAGATGTTACTTTTTTTTTTCAAACTTACATAATTGAGCTATGAATTAGAATGTAATTACGCGTGTATTACGCAACGTGAGAATGGGGTGTAACATTAGGAGTCAGTGATCAACGTAGTCTCTGTAAATCAAGAGGTACTTAAATAAAACATGATCGAAGAAAACCGTTAGCCAAAAGTCGGTCACTAGTGTCTCCGATCTTAGTCTTATTTTTCATTCACAACACAGCAGCTACACTCCTGATGGATTCTACATCACAGGTGTACGTAATATAGGAATAGCTATAAACGGAATCACAATCGATCAACCGAATCGCACGAATCAACCCAAATCAGTCGAGCGAAAAAATGGATTGTTTCATTTAAAAAAATTTTTTTTTAACCGCAAGACATGACGTTATTATACCATTTGAAACTCGTTGAAAAGCTCCGCGGATTTTTGCGGTAAATTTTCCGCAAATTATGGTAAAAAAAAAAAAAAAAAAACAGTCGTTAATTGAAACTTCTGCATGTAATACGAAAAAATGGAGAGAAATTTTCATCGTGATGGATTGTGCCAGTGTCTAATACCGACAATAATAAAAAATTATGTATTAGAATCTTGTCGAATTTGGGACTGACGCATTTTGCTTGCAGCTCATAGCTTTCGCTGACGATGCTCGATACACCAGACTGATTGTGAATATAACAATAGTCCGTGAAAGTTCAATGACTTTATTATAGAAGGGGCGTTTTCCTCAAACATGTAAGTATCGATGTGTCATTATAATGTCATTACATAATTATGCAAATACTGAAATGAATCATATCGATTACAATTGACATGCGGCAGATTCGATCTTCTTCTATATACTTGATAATCCATGAAAAACATTCACCTAAAATTTTAGAACTGAGATTGGTGCACGGATTATGTGTAGCTGCCGTTCGAATGTTACTTCAGTATACTTAGGACCATTTTGTGCCCCTCTCCCCGCTTCTATATGGCAAATGTGAGTCTGGTTACGTACTGGATACTTACGTCAGATTTCTGTTACTTTTCTCCCCTTAGAAGGGGTTTGAGTTTCTTATTATTTCGACGATTGGTCCATCAAAGCTCTGGATTTTATCCACGCTGAAATTCAAATTCTCTCTCTCTCAAAAGAAAAAAAAACAAAAATCATTCCATAATGTCATTTCGTAATAATTGCATTGCGACTGTTTTTACATAATTGGTGAGCTGATCTTTTTACAGGAATCCATAAACTACATAATTGGAAAGCACACTGATGTTCTCAGTTTACAAAAAGTGTTCTCCACACTTTCAAAACGGAGGTAGAGAATTGTGAGTTCGAATAATCCTTTCTCGAATGAAAGCAGGAGACTACCGTTGATCATAAAATGAACAGCAAGAAATGAAACCAATTACAATTTCATCAATGCCCATTGGATGAGAAGAAGTGTGTTACATTTCAGACGGAACCTCTGCAGTTATCTGCGGTAACAGCTCTAGAGTTTATCTAACTGATGATGAGATCCTTGAAACATCGCTAAACGATTTGAGTCGTTTTTTCTCATTGGATTTCGTTTTACGATAAACTATTCAATGATGGGTTCGTGTCTATTGGTTTGACAGCCGATTTCCTGTAGGATGCTATCTTGCTTTTGCAATAATTTTGCATTTTTGAAAAAAACGAATGAACGGCTCTTTTGCTTTCACTTTCTTCTCAAACATCTCGTCTCATATAGATTACTTCCGTGATAGCATTTACTTACAATTTACAGCATGGACGAAGAGCTGTGCACTTTAATTCTTCGTTTACAGATCATTTCCAGTCTTCCGATCTCTACCAATGACTTCCCATGACTTTTAATGATCACTTCTAAAGACTCCCGATGTCTCCCGATGAAAATAATGGTGACTTTTAGTGGCTTTCAAAAGCTACCAATGACTTCGATTTACTTCTAATAGTTGCTAAAGACTTCCAATCCAATTATATCGCCCATGAAGCGTATTGGATAAGAATTCTTCGAATAATAACATATTTGTTAACGAGGGCGAAGAACGCGGAAGCAATTGCAAGCTGTAATTAGTATCGGTTGTGTATTAGTATGTGTAAAATTGATGATGAAAGGGGTGGGGATTAGAGGAGGCAACACAGAAACACATGTTTCCAAACTGCAGTTATAAGTCACATTCTAAACCTAAACGAAAACTGCAAACGATTACATATTTTGAACTCCGATCGCGAATGCCCTGGATCGAGTACCGAGTACACGTTGCAATAGGTAGGTACACCTGCATCGAAGCTGGTTGCAGCGAAATGCACATGCCTTTAGACATCTCGAGTAACACGGTGTTGCGTGTGTAACAAGACTACCGGCTCGGTTTTGCTAGGCAAGAAATACCAAACAACAAATCTGCAACGCGTACACGTAGTGTCAAATTTCTAATAAGGACAACAACTTTTCATTTTCACCGCAACTCAATGCCGTTTTCATAATTCATTTCGTCATTTCAATACCTGGCACTCCGGTTGCACCTGAATCTTTATCAAGTACAGACCCCTTATTACAATCACTTCTCACCTGGATTTGATTAATAAGCACATTTTTTATACTCCGTATAGCGTATATTGCAGGCTTAGATTTTACTAGGATCTAGTTCAGTACGCGTTTCAATAAGATTGAACTTTTTTTCTTTGAACTCCCTGACTGTATTTGTTCCCTCGTTCATAATGCTATTCAATCATGATTTATGAATTTGACTTTTGGGTGTGATTCATAGAAAATGAACGCTGAGGAGTTAAATAAAATAATTACTCCTCTAATTCATGTTTGTTTTTTTTAAAATGAATTGATCCGTAATTTATCCAAATTAAAAGTTTTAGATAAAAAACCTTTATTATTTCTAATTTTAACAAATTCAGTACTCAAAAGTACGTTTACTTGCACAGATAGAAGTTCGTCGTATTGTGCGAGGTGAAAAAGAATGTTTGATGTTCTTCCAATTTCGAATAGGATACACCTAATTTCCAGATAAATAATCGGTATAGGTTTTAAAATGTGAACAGAATCTGAACGCGACGATCGATTCGGATGAGCTTTTTTTCTGTCGAATGCTTTCGCTAACGTTTGAAACGGGAACCTTCGAAAGTTGCTACCGAAATGAAATTGAGAATATAACTAAGTAATCACCTTCGAAAGCACGAACACACGCGGAAATTAATTTCAACGCTTTTTCATGTCACCTTGTTCAATGTGCAGGGCAACAACTTTTGGAAAACTCATTACTCGGATGGCTGTTTGTCTAAACCAACAGAGATTTCTTCGATCTTGGAATGTCAGATGAAAGCCTCATCCGACCAGAGAAAGGATCGCCAGGATCGATCAGCGAGTTCAGATTCCACGTTTCAGAACTGACCGTTTTTCATCTTTATGTTTATTTTTATTTTTTTGTATTCCTGTAACGTTCCTTATTGGCATACCTATGCCTGTAATCCAAGTTAATTGTGTAAAAACCCGTAGTGCCGAATGGACTCTTTTCGGAAAGGTACACCACCGTAACGATCATACATGGAAAAGTATTTATTACTGCCTATTCACTAGACTGAAAACTTCCCATATGGTGAAACGTGCACGAGAAGGTGGATCAAGATGACCACTCAAAATTTCACGATATTAGGTACCTCATTTAAAACTGTCTATAGTATTATAAAATTTCGGTTTGGGCTATGAAATCTGGCCCATTAGAAAACTATTTAGTTGTGTCCCATTTTTTGAGTCCTCATTTTATGGATTATAAACTCGTGGGTCTATCTTGCCTGATGTTCATCTACATATAATTTCCCATTTCATTCAGGTGTCATGACCCCTAAGCTATCATCTTCTTGCGGAAGGTGTGGGCAGATATCGTGCCGAATATACATCTGGTGAAAAAAAACTTTCCAATTATTTAATATCCTCACAGAAACGACGACATTCCATGATTTGAAATTTGAGAGTGAGATCAAGGATTAACGATAGACGTATTTTTTTCAGTTTCACGTGGTAGGTAATTGGGCGCCAGATGCTGGAACTTGACTCGTATTCTGATTAATGATCCTGAAAAACGAACTGCAGCGAGAAAGTCGTTCTGAAAGTTTCTTCCCACTGGGGCATGCAGTTTCAACCTTTGAGAGGTCATTCGCTCATTTAAAGACCAGCAAAACCGAGTTTTCTTTCATTCGGTAATATCGAGTTTCCCAAAAGAAATGAACAGTTTCCCAATGTCATGAACATTTTTTGGAGATCGAGGTCAGTGGGTTATATTCAGGGCGGCTGCTGATAGGTTCGGTTATTCAAAATCGACTCGATCTAATCGTGCTTGCTTTAGCAAAACATCATGATAATTATTCACTCATCTTTAAAGTAGCATATATCTATAATAACTAGCCGCATGATTTAAGATCGCGTGTAACAACTCAATTACTCAAGTCTCTATACTCCATAAAGCGTGTGATAAACGTGCAGAAGTTCACGAGATGATTACAGATGTGTGTCAAATGGGAACTAATTTTTCATGAAAAAAACAATAATATCAAAAGTTCGAACAATTCAACTGCATAGAACGTGTACATTGCATCCATTGAGAGGACATTGCGCTTTGAAACGTTTTCTTCCGTTCAGAAACTGTGTAGTCCCATAAGAAACTTGTACGTACTATTTTTTTGATCTGTAATCGCTAGTGGGTAATCGAAATGAATTTTCGGTCCAGAAATTCGTTCGGTTTCTGATTTCGTTGTCAAACGGGTAAATAATCCAAGAAGTTTGGTGAAAAAAAATGACTCACTTCATTTTGATAATATCAGGGGTTGTAGTTTGAAATTTAGTGACTGAGCCAAGGTGGATTTGAGGTCTTACAACACTGCTCTTATACTTCAATGGCATGTAACTGTCGAAAGGCGGTCACGCATAAACCCTGACTTTCATCTCAATTTACTTCGAAATACTATTGAAGTGGAATTATAAAACCGTATTACTAATCACTTTTTTTCATAATTTACGATACGAGTAAGCAAAATGTCAATATAAACAGCTGCAGAAGGTGCGTATATCACGCGACCAGCTATAATCCAGAATACGTTACTCGTATACAGGTTGAGGTTTTAAAAAATCGTAAAAACAGGATTTTGAAAAAATCTCTCAATGCCCCATTTGTCCTGTGCAAAGTTACGTGAAGGTAAGTGGAGAAACTCGAATCACTACGATAGGATTTCTTTATTTTCAATTAAGACGGAAGTCTCCAAACTGTGTTTTGCAAATACCAGACTCTTCTGCCTCATTACCATACGTTTCTTTTTTTTTTTCGCTTGTAGATCCTTTCAAGGATTCGATATAATTCACGTCGTCTATTCACATATAATGCCTCTGTCCATAATTATTGATACGTATCTATGGCATACAGTAGAGAATTAATTTTTTATCATCATAATAAGAAGGCCAATAGCTATGAGATGCATAAGAATAAATAAAGAAATCATGACAATAATAATAATAAAGAAATAATTTTAGAAATTGCAATAATTCAAAATTGATGATAGGTGTGGCAGTGGCACTTTTGCTAAATCCGCAATTCCTCCGAGAAACTAAACTTTCGATTATTTTTAAGGTGGGAATCCTGATGGTTTAGAATGCGGGACCGAAGTGAAAAATGTGCACAAGTTACGTATAAGACTAGCATAATTCGATAACGGTTACATGTCGAGGCTCCGATTTAATCTTATTCATTTAATTACCTGCACGAAGCAACACGCCTTGAGTTTTATGCAGGTCACTTCATTATTGCCCGTGGCGTAACTCAAAAAAAAACCAACATAATAATAAAAAAATAACATCAGCTGAAAGTAAATGTCAACTTGCAGACGGATCCTTTTGGTTCAGCTGAAGCGCGGAAGGTCAAAGAACTTGGATTCATCTCCTCTGACTATAGAAGAGATACGTTTGGGCGTTGAAGGAAAAAAAAAAAAAAATAGATTCACACTATCTTTTACATGCTGTGTGGTGTCTTTGTGTTTGGTGTGGTCTCGTCCAGCTGACCCCGATCTCTCACGTGATTTTGATCACCGCTCTGCCTTTCGAATCCGAAATAACTCCCCGAGAAACGGAGAACCGGAAGTCCCGAGAAAGTACACGCTCTCTTGTATACTTGTACTCGTATATGTATATACTCACTACCCAAGGATCGGCAAACATCTATATAGAACCAAGTTCGATTGTTTCCTTGAGGAAAGCTGCACTGCAGGACGGATGTAAATTTATCCACCAAAAAACTTTCGCAACCGTTCAGCATCCGACAAACTGATGTGAAGTCCGATTTAAGACACCGGAACGATATAGTGAATCGAATTTTATTTTCTCATTCGTGACGATGTTGGATGAGAAAACGAACGTTTCTATGGGATTGAAAGTTCCCATTCATGTTGGGGCAGTTTAATATACGCTATTCAATAAATGACGATTGATTAGCCACTGAATTTGAGCCACCTTAATTAGGCAAAAGTGCTATACGTACAAACTCTCGCATAATTGAACGACTATTTACAGCAGAGATTGAATAACTTCGCGAAAGTGATGAGATATTTTAAATGAACCCCAAGGATAAAAATGGGAACTTTGAAGCGCGTTTCTGACCGATTTTTTGCCCGATGATCTCTGCAGGAGAACGAGTGGTCGGATTTTGAAGATTTTTTTCTTAATCAATGCGGGTTATCGTAACTCAGAATTCATGAAATTTTTGGTTTGATCGGTCCAGTATAGTATGTATAGGTTATTCAAAAAAACAAATATCAATCGATGATATCTCGAGAACGGGTCACTCCACCATCTTGCTTTTGATCAATAGGATTGGTTCCAACCTAAATCTAATCAAATTTCGCTGTCAAACGATTATCAGTAGTTTGTGAGTTATCAAAAGCAAAAATTTTCTGAAGATAGGATGGCAGAAATGGAAACCGAAGAGTAACAACTTTCCACGTCAAATGCAATCCATGCTCAATCAATAATCCTTTTTTTTTTTCCTTTTTTTTTACTCGGAATAATCTGTATTTTAATCTTAAAAAATCGAGATTGGAAACAATGGGTTTGGCCCATTGTGGTCAGCTGAAATATCTGCAGGTTCTTTTGATCACTTTGCAGATTGGGTTATTGGCCATACCCTACTTTTCCGTGCTTCGAGACACAATATAATATACCTTTCTACATGTTTCACACGTATACGCGAATCGACACGTACATTGCATTTGGAGAATCGAGTTGGGGCGGGATTGAAGTTCCGAATTTCAAAAGTTTCCCAACGATAAGAACTCCGAATTTATTCGAAACGTGATTCTGAGTTTCTAAAAACGTTAGAGTTCAGAAGTTGGGAATTCCGACAGGTCGAAATCCAGACGGCTCAAAGATCCGAAAGTTAAAAACTCAGAAGGTCCAAAAATCGGAAAATTTAAGGGAAGCTCATGACAAAGCTGTGAAATAATCGACGTCGTATAGGGGAATTCCGAAATTCAGAGTTTTGGCGTTTCGAATCTTTAGCTTTCGGAATTTTGAACCTTCAATTCTTTTCCATCCGGAGTTTTTTAAATTGACTACGTATAAAAATTCGGAATTTTGACTTTCCGCAGGTTTTGAAATTCGAAATTTCAATCCCGCCCCACTGGGTTCAGCAGTAATAACAACGATAACCGGGAAGTCGCCGAGAGGGAGACTGACCACTGCAGCGATCGATTCCTCGTCTTCGTGGTCTCCGGTGGTCTTCCACTTTCTCCGAACTTGGAATGGTACGCGTCTCTCCTGATATGACCTCTGAGCGCTCCGATGACCGCGACCGCCCGCAACTAGCGTCACGGAGCAGTTTGTAACGGACATAAAATAGAACGAGGCGAGGCGATATACGAGGCGTAGCGCGAATTACAGACGTGATCTTCACGAACGCGTATATACGTCCTTGGCTTTCTAATCGCCCTTCACCGCGAGCGAAGATGAACTTATAATATTTGTTCATTCAATTTCCTCTCTCTTTCTCTATCTCTCTCATTGATGGATAATAAACATACGTACGAGACCCTCGAACATTTATAAATACATGTGAAACTTTTCGATCTTTATAGATCATTTCGCTAGAGTAATAAACGGAAAGCATCAGAAAGCTTCCTTTTCTAAGGCCACACCCTTTGCCTGCAACGTACTGTGGTTGTGATACTCCTGTCCATAGCCCACGTGCTCCGAGACCAGTTAAGATTTTCAAACTGATACGGTGCTATCGAGAATCTTGAAAAATTCAGACATACCGTTAATTGTAGGAGGTTGATTCTGATGGTTTTGGTTTCTTTTCACGCGTATAAGGGATTGAAGAAAAATATTAAATACTACTCCCCCAGTAGAAATTGACTTGCAAATCGGACAACCCGACCAGCGCCCAGCCGGGGCCTGGCCAGAAACGTCACGCTAGCCCTATTTCCATGGAAATTTCCGCGGAAATGGGGCCAGCGTGACGTTTCTGGCCAGGCCCCGGCCGGGCGCTGGTCGGGTTTTCCGATCTCCATGCTGCGCCTGAAAAATTGTATAACCTGATGATGTGCGAATTATTCAAGTGAAAAGAGTCGTTGGCTATTATAGTTGAGATAACTGGTGCTGAGAGACTGAAGAAATAAGCCTCTAACGACATTGGCTGAGAGAAGTTGAATCAATTGAACACCTGCAAGTGGGAATTATCGGATAATAATTCGTGCATTCCATTACTAACAGGTTTTTTTGGAGGGAAAAACTTAATTTCGACCCTCTTTCATCTGGAAGAAATTTGACATTGTCCGAATGTCAACTGTGACTTGTAGGAGCCACGTTGCTGAGGGTTGAATATATTCATTTGGATAAATGCCACTGTTCGAATTCAAAAAGTTGGAGCAAGAACTAAAAATTGAATTGAAATGTTCAGATTCAAGAATCTGAAGAGCAAAATAAAGAGACCCTGATGAAGGGTCCGGAAAAATTAGCCCTCCATGAGTTTTAAGGAATATTTAGCTCTGCTATGATCAGCGAAGAAAATTATTTGCATGCAAGGGAATGAAAATGAATCAAAAGAGGTCCGTTGAAGTCAAATTAAGTATTTATTTTTATCAATATACAAATGGGAAGGAATATACTTTCGACCATACTTTCAGAGATTCTCGAAGACGCCACCTTGAATAAGCTCGAGCTGGTTGCCATCTATTCTTACTTCGCTATCAGAGGCCTTGCGGAGGCCATGCAAAACTCCGTTCTTCAACTGCGTGATCGGGTTTTGAGAAATATCGAATTTGGCCAAAGCGTTGAAGGGCTTTAGGATGTCTCGCGGTATCTCGGATATCTTATTACCAGGTAAAGAGAGATATCTGACTGATGGTAGTCCCACGAAAGAATGCTGACTTATTTCGGTGATCAAGTTGTTTTCGATGGATAGTTCTTCAAGCTCGTCGATCTCAAACTGGGCTGGTAAAATCTTTGAAATTTTATTATTGCTCAGCTTGAGAATTCTTTTTGGCACACCGACGAAGCAGCCATGCTGAATGTCAGTTATTTTATTTTTTTCGAGGTCTAGGAGCTGCAGAGTAGCCGGAAGTTTGCCAAAGTTCTTTTTCGTGATATTTGTAAAATTGTTTGAGGACAGGTGAAGATTCGCCAGATTTTCCAGACCGTCAAGAACTCCTTCTTCAAAGGACGAGATCAAGTTTTCATCCAGAAAAATCATGTCGAGGTTCTTGAGGCCCAAAAATCCACCAACTTCAATTTTCGATATTTGATTACGCCTCAAATCTATCGTATCCAAGGCCGTAAGTCCCCTGAAAGCATTCGCCTGTATTTTCGTGATTCCATTCTGCTCCAAGTTCAGGTATACCAGATTTGTGAGGTCCGAAAAAAGCCCATCTGGAATACAAGTTATTTGGTTCTTGTTGAAATACAACAGACTTAGACTGGCCGGTAAAGAAGCAGTGAATGAAATGTCCGATATTTTGTTCCTGGTGAAGTGCAAGACCGAGAGATTGCTGGATGCGAAACTTCCTGCTTCCACATCATCGATTAGATTTGCTCTGAAGCCAAGCACCTTGAGATGACCGTTGCTAAAATCATTCTTCCGTATTTTCTTGATCAAATTCTCACTCAAATCAACTACCTTGACGGCTTCAGGCAGATCGTTCAGAAGCTCTGGTGAAAGTTCGGTCAGATTATTACTCCCAAGATCGATGAAAGCGATGGGGCTCTTTTGCAATTGATACCATTCTTTAGCTACACTCCGAATGCCAAGATTTCGCAGCTGTAAGTACAGTGATCCATTTTCGGTATCAGTATCAACGCAATTTTTTGGCATCGATTGATCCTCCGCCAAAATCTTGACTTTCTTCAAGATCGTGTCCTCTATGCAGGCTATGGTAAGACCTTGGTAACCTTCAAGACTCGCGCTGTAATCAACGTCTATATACTTTTCCGCCACCAAAAAGATCTGTGTTTTTTCCTCCAGTTCCTTCAACGATTCTTCGAAGTCTTTCGAAAATCTCGCATCAGGATAGACGGTCTCTTCGTCAGATGGATGTGGACTAGTTTCTTCGAAGACTCTCGCATTGAGAGTGTACAGGTTGTTACCCTTCACGAGAATGTCAGCTGTATGAGGAATACCGGCCAATTCACCTGGTCCTAAATGAACCATTGGGTTGTTCGAGAAATTCAACAATTTCAGATTTTTCAAGCCAATAAAAGGTGACTCGATAAATCTTATTTGATTCGATCCCAGATTCAATTCCTCAAGACTTGCACCGAGCCCTGAGAAAGTACCAGATTCAAGACTGAATAATTCGTTAGATTCCAGGTTTAAAATTCTGACTTGAACATTCTCGAAAACACCGTCATCTATTTTCTTTATTCCACGATTTGACAGATCCAATGTGTCAGTAATTCTCAGCTGCTTGATCGACTTCAGAACACCCTTATCAATTTTTATCCCGTTGTCATTCGGAAGACTCTCTTCGGCAGCTCCGTTCGCCAATAGAAATATAAACGATAGGAGAATTGCCATTTTCCTGTTCATCATCCTGTAACACGACGAATCGAACTAATAATCGTTAACAGATTTTTCGGAGCTAAAATCGCTCATCAATAATTATAGAGGAATCAACATATAAGAGAGGTGCATTCACTTTTGCGCATGGTCTATTCGCGTTTAATAAATTCCTGTACAATGATGTTCAACGCGGAATAATCAAAATCTTTTGCACATGAAATCGCGTTACAGCCAAACACAAAAGTCATGGCATTAGCCGGGCAGATGTTAGCGCGATTTGGCATTGCTATCGAAATGTCAATTGTACCAGGACGACTACTGAAGTAATTATATAAAAAGAAAACTGGTTTTTCGCAAAACACGTAACTTTGACGACAGGGAATTGGCCTCAGGCTTGAAATTCCAAACGGTTGAAGGCCACCTTTAAATAAACAGGATAAGAGGATCAACCGAGGACGGAACATGACTCTCAAATGCGAATGGGATGATAAATTGTGAGGCATTCGGCGAGAAACGCTAATTGTCTCCTATTGTTGAACATGACAAGCCATGGACTGAAAAGTTGGTCATTGCAGTTGAGCAAAAAAGAAAAATTGATACAAAGAAAAAAAGGATAAACTCCTATAGATGGATGCACAGGTTGGATCTAACCGCGGAAAAATCAAATGACTCGACGACGATGTATGCTGATGATGATATAAGGATTGAATGAGAAAAACTATCAAGAGATTGTGATATCGCAAAATCTGCCCGCTGCCACCAAATCGCAAGCTAATTCTTAAAATTAGAAATTAATGATCAAAGAAAAGGACCATTAGGTCTGTGGAATCCAACCTGCACGTCTGCCGGGGAAAAAAGATGAAATATCAATTGATTCTGAGCTAGGTACCATATTATGCGATTAGAAGGCGACAGAACAGACACGCAAGATCAGTTTGAGTCTAAAACAGGTTCACTGCCACACTGTATCCTACGGTTGATGTCACACATGGAAAAAAGAACGCTCTAGGGCTAATAAAAAAATATGGAAGACCGGGACTAAATTAAATTGAGTGATTCTTATCCCTCAGGGTAAATTAACTAAATTAACAAGAAAGAGAACCGCGATAGCCAGTCGTCGCGTCTGTGAAACTCGAAATACGGTTGGACGATAAACAGCAAAAGTTGAAGATCATTGCCAATAAATTGACGAGTGAAAAATAACTCACCTTACTTCTGGACGTAGGTACATACAGGACACTTTAAACGCGATCGAACGATTTATGTGTGAAAAGAAATGTGGGAAATGGTAACACTACTCGAAAGCGATACTAGAAGCCAAAGGACACGATGGCAAGTGACGTCTTTTGCGAATTTTTCAGCACGGACTCAAGATGGCGCCTTTTCGAGCAGGTCGATGACCCAGGTGCTTCGCACTTTCGGCAAGGTAGCGCAGTAACCCGACAGGAAGTCCAGGGTGCTAGAGTGGTCCACGAAGTTCTTTCAAAAATCCTCAAAAAGTAAAGTTCCAAGAGGAACGAAGAAAAAATTCATTGAATCAAACCACAGACATTTTTGTAAATTCTGAGTCAAAGGTTTCGGTAAATTAGAGTTTCCAAAATTAACAGACCGTAAAGAACTAGAAACTGTTTGGAATATTCACGATTCATGTGACGATCCGAAAATATATAAACCATGGATTTCCGAGTCAATTTCTCTTATATCTACGTACTTTCAGAATTGAGAACTGTGCAATAAAAACAAACATTGCGATTTGTTTCAAGGTGATTATAAGCGAGTATATATTACCAGAGAAGCTCTGCGACTCCAAGATTCACATCTTTTCGTTTTAAATGTTACTTGAAATTCAGAAGCTGGAGTGTAGAGAATCTGGTTTTCGTTGAATTCGAAGTTGCATCGACGAGTAACTAATTAATTCGCACCAAAAAAATTAACTGGTCTTCGATAAATTATGTAATTGGACACGAGAAAATAGCCAGAGGCTCCACGTTCAAAATCTTATTGAAGCCAACGTAGAAGTACAGGTTCAACTAACGAGTAAAAGTAATTGTTTCAACCGGCCTCTGAACCTATATGACGTAGTTTTTATTGCACCATGAGAACAGGAACTTGAAATTTCCTCATACGCGACGATCCTTTAATTGTTTGTTTATTTTAGGCTTGTCTCACCTGTCGTATGGACTTGGTCGACTGTGATCCTTGAACGTTACAGTCTTGCCGCTTGTGCATAAGATGTGACGACTTTCTCAAGATGTCGCAGAATTGAAGAAGATTGAAAAGTCAGAATCAAGTATTGCCTTTTTTTAACTGTCGGGCAGTTGAATTATGCCCGTATTTCCATTATGACACTGTTAACTCCCATCTTCGATGTGACTTTAGTGTTCTTCAGAAATTTTATCTGACCTCTGACTATAAGTGGGCTCTTTTCCATGGTCCCTTCGTCATTTATTCAATCACCAATAAATTACCTACAATGTTCAACGAAGTAAAAGCGCAAAAGAGGAAGCCTCGCTATATTTATTTGAGAAACTTTATACATGTATAGCAATCTTTTAGTCACGATTTCAACCAAATCCTTTCCAGGAGTCAATTGCGCAACGTGGAGAGGTTTTTAATGAGCGTTAAACTACTTTTTTTTCAATGAATGTGATTTATTTTTGGACAGGTGGCCACCGACTTACATTTTAAACAATGTTACCATCGCAATATCGTATCATTCTAGCTTAGTGCTTAGCTCAGACCTCGTCTGGTTAGGCAGAAAAAATTGTACACAAGCAATAGCACACGATGATTAGTCATGTCATATTTTATAAGTTTCTGATAATTTTCCATAAGGAATTGCTTTTAGATAAGAATTCTTGAAGAATTATCAAACATCTTTGTGCTGCCTAGAAAATGTTCATCGTATCCTCGCCAAGCAATTCTGCATTCAGGTGTGGCCACGTGATTTTCCCCATTTCCAACAAAACTGCAGAACTGAAATGTGAAAGATCTTGGTAGGATACGAAGAATTCAGACCTGCCGACAAAGAAACGAAGAATAAATAGAATGGTTCTCTATCTGCTGGATCAAATTGTTGTGAATTGTCCGATTGTCTTCGTAAACACTTTTTCAGGAGCTCTTGTGAAAGGTCAATCGAATTATTGGAAGTTATAAGAGCTGGCAGTTTCATTCGACTACAGCACAAATCTCACACTTCTACTAAGCAATACCCAGCTCAGGTACTTGATCACACTTTATGGGATTCACCGAAATGTCAGATGGATTCGTCGAAACGAAATGGACATTTTTAATTGTGAGAGTCTATCGATCTCCTCTGACAATAAGTAAAAAAGTTAGCTCACATTTCATTCACCTTTACAAATATTAATGCTCCAGAGAATGGAGCTAGAAAATCTACTGAATGCACCTCGCAGAATACTCGACGGTATCCATCGGCAGCAACAGACGCTTGTCTCAAATAGCTATAAAATGAAAAACAGTATTCTTGAAGCTTACCAAGCTGTGGTGCGACGTTCATTGAACTGGATATAAAAACGTGGAGATAAAGACTAGCTGGCCAAAGATCGTGAAGATGTGATAGATGCTGAAAAACTTTTCAGGATTTACTATACAACTATTATTTCTTGGATTCAGAGTCTGGAATCTGGACTAATCCACGTATCCAATTGTCTTCAAGTGTGTGAGTTCATGTCAATTGTTGCAAAAACCAGTCTGATGCCAAGGCCGTTTGGCAGTTCAAGTAAATAAACCTGCCGTCCAGTCATCTCTTGTTCAATCAAAGATGATGACGATGAGTGATCGGATGAACGTACTGCAGATCTCTAATTACGTTTCTTCGCTTCTTATCGTGAAACTGTAAAATCTTCCTGGCATATTATTCTTAAACCGATAATGGCCACACATTCCGCAAATCTCAATCTTTCATGTTTTTGTCGAGGACTTGAATATATGGCATATGGAAATTTCGGTCAACAATGTCGAGTGTCATTAATTCCTCATCGTCGTGATATGAACCGTCTCGCATTTCTTGTAACATGAATGTTATTAGTCCGTGAAATTAGACGCGCATTAGCGAAAATTCCATAAGCTTATATAGTACGGTTTCGTCAGCTTGAGTTCCAGCAATTCTCACGAACAAAACGCGAACTTGAACCGAATTGCAACTTGTTGCACTATTGTAGATATAATGCCGTTTATTATACCTATACCTACATATTTCCTACAACCTTGTGTAATTATTCGAAAAAACCAATAGGTATCTTTCATCTCCGCTGCAGACGATGAGTTGTAAATTAATTCCAGTATAAACTTATGTCTTACAACGTTCAAAGAAATGTCATGCTTGTTGCAAAACGAATGTAGGTACCCATCACCAGCTTTTTTTGTCATTTTATCATACGAAGAGACGTCTGGTAAATTGAGTTGCCTTAGAATATTATGTACCGACTGTAGTTTGACGCGACCGAATCTTGCCGTTCTCCAATCTCTTTATCCCGCTATATTTGCGGAACGGTCAGAAATACAAAGACCTACTACAATTCTTCGGTTCATGATCACCGACGGCTTTCATGTCTTTCACAAAGCGGACCATCTTGAAACTGGAGCAAATCTACAGCAGTTTCTTGTCTTGCGTATTACGCATTTTGATCATCAGAAATAATCTTCGAAATGTATAGGGTCCTAATCGTAAGATAATTAATTAACCAATTTTTAATCCTTTTTCTAGAAAAAGCCTTGAATATTTTGCTGTGAACCGTTCAGCATGTTCAAAAGATCGCTCTGATCTCTATAATCAAAACAAATAAAAAAAACAAATCAAATAAATAGAACTATTCATGAAGAAGAAGAAAAAAAATTATCTTACTTATCAATTTGCTCTAGTTCTTATTGTTAACGATATATGATTTATTTTCTCATAAAGAATGAATTATAGCGAATGCTCAGCACGTACAACATGTCTACATTACTGAACCGTCAGTTCCGGACCATCAATAATAGATATTGTCAAGACTTGAATCAGCGGCAGCTTCAAAGCCAAGTGTAAATCCTGCGCAGTAACAAACACTCGCAACTATACCGTGTCAGTTCTTATTGCTACCGTGGTATTTTTCCAGGGATTTGATAAAAGAACCTTCGGTCTGTAACGGGGCACTTTTTACACGTATTTTATGTTCGTTCGATCTTTTTTATAGCCCTCCGGGTCGCCATAGTGTTTGCTATGGATTCCATTTTTTTTTTTTTTTTTTTTTTTTTTTTTTTTTTAACGGAATTACAGATGGAAAATTATGTAGCTGTACATTGAGAGATAGCCCAGGATCATTGGTATGTACCAAAATACCTGGGGACCTGTGTAGACGGCAGTAGTGAAACAAGAAAGAAGGATTTTTCCAATTGGGAAATACAAAAATGCTGAAAAGCATGTATTTTTTTTTCTTTCTTCTTTGCATTAGAATATCATTTCCAAAAAGTCAGAGTCAGTGTGAGGTGATTTTCCTGCCGATGTATTAGTTGCATGAAATGAACAACGAGAAACTTTCCGTAAGAAATATTGATGCGAAATTCAAATTGCCATCACGAAACATGGCAATATATTTTTGAAAAATTATTCTTTCTACGTTTCAGGTAATAAATCTGTAGAATTAAGTTGGAGACAATTATGACCGGGAATTTGTCAAAAGCTGATGTATTCAGCTGTTACGTGGATTGAATAAAATTTCATTGAGACAGAATGATTACAATAATGGCCAAATGTTTTAAAATGGACTCTACGTTCGTCAAGTATTTCTAGACATTTGCAAATAACTATATATGTGACCTTGCGAGAAAAAGAAATTTGATTTCTATGATTTTTTTTCACAGCGAGAGCGTAGAGCGCGAATCGATCATCCAGTCGTCAAGTTTATCGAAGAACGACGTCATTTTTCTCGGAACGAAAGTGCAATTTCCGTTTTTATGCCAGATATATGCGTGCTTCCAGTAAAGTAAAAGCTGTTTTATAACGCGGGAAATTTAATAATCAAGAGTGTATCGCATCGTTATGTCAATATTCGATCTACAGTTGAGAGCTATACAAATCATTTACTTCCTTGGTACCGATTGACCCCTGAAACTTATTTCTCTAGCCTGTAATAATCAAATCATCCTAATAATATTGACTGAAAAAGTGCTCGTGCGTTTCAGAGCCATAGTATAGCCATATATATTAGAGATCTAATTCACGGAGCTAACTAACTGCTAATGTATCTTTTTTATTGCTTTCAACTTCTTATCGCTGTTACGTCTTAAGTGAGTGTCTCAAGCAGACGAATTATTGGTCTGGTGAATGGTAAATACCTGTACTTTTTTTGTTTAAACAAATCACTCTGTATCTTCTTAAGTAGAACTATCGGTCATCTGCTCATTGCCAAATTTCCAATTTAGATTTGCACATCTAAAACCTTTCGAATCTTCTTTTGCTTATAATTATAAGCCGTGGGTGATCCGAAAAAAGGATCTTTTGTATAGTATAATCAAATGCAGACGAAAAATCGGATATCGTAGTTTGTTTCGAATTTATTTTTTTACAATGCGATGATGAAACATTTCAAACTACACAGTGCAGATTGAACCTAAAGATCAGGAAAATGAGGAAAAAAGTCAAAAATTTTCTAAATTACTGGGAAGTATCTGAAAATGTCGGAAAATCTAAAGATCCCCATTGAAGATCTGGAAAGTTTGTCTGAGAAAAAACAGTTTTTCAATCGCGTGGGTAAAGGATCAAATGGGAAAAGCTAATATCTATATTTTTATTATAAGCCTTAATTTGGGGAAATTTTTCAATTGATGCAATGGCGTGAAAAATCAAGTGAAAAATTACGGACGTAAGGGGAGCTTTTGCCTTGTGAAACGAGCGACATTCGGTAATAATTGCGAGGCCATAATCTTTTCGCGTTCTACATTTCTCTCTTCCCTTTCAGCGTTCGGTGATTCCGAGCTCTCGATCTAGCTTTGCTCTCCGAGCTCGGAGCTCGGCGTTCAACGCTCTTCTGTGAGTTCTGCGGTATAAATTCTGTTACTGTTACTATTACGGCGGCACTGATCGTGAGCTCGAGCGTGGATTCACCCAGCGCACACCTTCGGAGTTCGGTCAGTCGCACGCGGACCTTCCCGCCACGCAAGTGCCGCGGAACTCGAGCAAGTTTGAAAGTTCGTTTCACATTTTCTCATCCTCATTGCATTTTTGAGAATTTCAATATCCCCGCAGCTAACAGAAGGAGAATTGAAAACATGTTTTGAAAAATTACATTACTCGTTGTAAAATGTATTTTATTTTCAAAAAAAGAATCGTACAAATATCGTTGATTGATTTTAGTAATTTGTGAATATTCGGCATAATTAATTGTAAATGTAAAGAATTTGAGAACAACTGTCAAAAGAGCACCTCGCCGGATCAAATAATCGATTTTTTTCATCCGTATAAGGAAATGATCATAAAAATAAGGGAAAAGTTAAGAAAAAAAACTATGTCGCTTTGAACTATGATTCATTAATTTATATGGCATCGATCTTTCGTTCGTCACCGCGATCGACGTCGAATTACAGGTGATAGAAGAAATTTTAGCGATCGAGATGTTAATGATCCAGAAATTTTAGTATCCGTCACATCGACTTACGATTGAAAGTTACCATCCTCAACACTGCAGTAATAAAAAAATAAAAATAAAAATAAAAATTTCAATAACGCAAAGATCCGAGTTTTTATGCTTGAAATTTGCCCATGCAATTACAGCAAACTTGCTACTTATGGAAAGTAATAATAATAATTGTAGTAATAACAGTAATAATAATAATACAGACGATTCAAAAGATTCATTCATACAATTGATGTGATTGGTAATAATTTATTACGACGACGCCGTGACTGTAACGAAATTGAAACTACCATATAGCTAATTCTTGAGTGGTTCGTATAGTGTTCATGAAAATATGATCGTTAAGGACAACACCTGGAGGCAGAGGAGGCTGGCTGTTCCCAAGAGGTACGTTTATGAGTTTTGCCTGCAATCTGTTCAATTCTTCATTCAAATTGTGTTTGAATTCATGTCTCATTTATTCATTTATGTCGTAGTAGTGTTTGAAATTTTGCGGGGTGGGATTGAAGTTCCGAATTCCAAAAATTCCGAACGGTCAAAATTACGAATTTATTCGAGACGCGATCCTGAGTTTCTAGAAACGTTAGAGTTCAGAACTTGCAAAGTCCGGAAGGTTGAAATGCAGACAGCTTAAAGATCCAAAAGTTAAAAACTCAGAAAGTTAAAAAATCTGCATATTTAAGGGAAGTTCATGACAAAGTTTTGTAGTCTTAAGTTTTGAGTTCTCATAAAAAATCGTTGTCATTTTGTCAACATACAAAATTTGGACAGAATTAATATGTACAAACAACGTAAACTTTTCTTCGAACTTTTGACAGTATAAAATTCTGCTCAAAGTGTACAAAAAACTGAAGTTAATTTTCAAATTTCCCTAAAGAACTTGAATAAAGTTAGGCAATGAAAAATTCTCAGCGTTAATCAGAAACAGTCGTGGTTGGAAAATGCTCAACTAGGCAGTTTAGCCTTTCAGAGATAATAGATTTTTGTTTTCTCAAAAAATTCCGGACTTGTTTCCGGATGTTTCGATCATCGTTGCTCCGGAAATTCTGAAAGTTCGTAAATTCGGGGTTTTTTTAGAGTAAATTAGAAAAGTTCAAGTAAAATTTGATAATATGCGAACAAATTCTATTGTCCTCTTCGGATCTAACATTCACGTAAATTTTCATCATTTTCTGGCACAGGGTCCGTCCCCTTTGCTTTCAGTCGACACAATTCAAAATTTGTGTCTTTAAACTCTAAGTGGAAGGGAGACAAAAAAAAATTTCTAACGAATACGCCCTATTTATTTTTTTGCTTCGCTAGCCTTGGATCGATTTGAAGTTATAATACTTGAAATCAGATATCCGCTCCGCGGTTTTAAAACTTACGATTAGTAAATGTGCCGATGTCAAACAACGTTGTCAACTCCTTTTTTCTCAATTGTTAAACATTTTTTGTCCCTTAGCCGTATCAAGTTGTCTCAAGGGCTTAATTATCATCTCTGCTATTTGTTTTGCAATAGTTCAAGACCAAATCGTGTAAAGTTTCTGCATTTATCAGCTCTCACTGGTACGAAAATTTCTTATACAACGAAATATCTTTGAGATTGAATCGTCGATTTTTGCAATTTCGTATAATTTTTATACTTGTTTACGACGACCGCGGAACGAAAGAGTTATTCCAACTTTTAACCTATTAGAGTTTAGCTTTGATCGTTTATTCGACTCCACTGTCGTGGCTTTTATATCGTCTGCAGTTAACCTCAGAACCAACCACGAAGAATAATTACTCGTCTCTTATATACACAGTCCCCAATTCACGATTTAACGAATTTTGGTAAACCGCTTGTTGTCGTCCCTATACGCGATGTAGGTTTACATAGATACCGATAATAACGTTGCAATTAATTTTCCGGCTGCAGTAATGAGATAGTAAAATAGTACCAACAAGTTGCACGCATTTTCTATCCACGCCCGTGTGAAATTCGCAAGTATATAGAATAATTTGCGAATTGACGGTGAAAAAGGGCCGAAGTCATGTATATTCTTTGGTGCGGAATTGAAAATCAAAAAACCAGCCCTTCCAGGGTGTTTGAAATTTGCCTCACAACTTTCTTCCCTATAAAGCTCCGAAATTCCATCTGGAAGAAAATTCGAAAAGGTGATATTCACCAGGATTGTTTGGTCACTGAAAATTTCCAGAAACTTCAGATGCATATGGAAAATCAAAGGTCGATTATATAGGGAATTCAAAATTTGTGAATTTCAAACGACTGAACCATCTGAAACAAGACAGGAAAAATGATTCTGAGGAACATTCCGTAGCTTTATTTATTCGTAATTTTTTGTATTTATTATTTGTTACACATCTTTGTGCTATATGGCGAGGCTACTCATATATGAGGGCATGGCACGAAAGCAAATTGCGTTTAGAGTTGATATCTGCATACAATAACGCGGGAATATCTTGTAAAATGTAAATATTTAACATCTAGCTTGTTTCCTGGGTATAAGAGCCTACCGCGAGGAGGTCGCGAATGTATAGGTATAGGGATAATTCAGTACTAGCGTAGCCTTTATGCATACGTTGTTCTAGAAATTGAGTCTCAGGACTTACAAGATACGCCACCATGAGACCTACTTTTTCAACTAATTAAATTACTGAAAAACTTACATGGTGTTAAAACTGCGGTACCCGAAATTGGATGGTAAAAAAACTAACGAATTCACTGAAACAACCTTTTCCCCGATTTCGAGAACGAGAATTTGGCTGTAATAATCGAATGATTTCTTTGTCACACCAAAATATTACGTGAAATCAACTTATGTTGTCACAATTATCATATGCATGCTTTTTGAATTACTTAGGGTAAGTGACACGTGATGCAATGTGGAGAAAACAAAAAAAAAAAAAAAAAAAATCGTGTCACGATCGTTGTAACGGTCACTTTGCTGCTCTGAACCGTCGAATAGACGAACTAAAAGGCCTAAGATCAGATGCGGAGATCCAGAGATTTCAGAGATCTGGTGATTCTTAGCAGCTGTTCCCGCAGAGTTTGAGATTCTGTCTGGAACCGTTAAAAAATTCTCTGTGGGATTCTGTCGAATCGTTACATACGTATACGTACATGTAGCTACTTTCGTAACGCATAACTGCGTAGAGATTAGTTTTGCACGAAGATCTTAGATATGTGTCTGTGATTTGAATTAAAAAAAAAAAAACGAAGAACTTTGCAATAAAAGTAAACAAATTCTAAGTAGTTTTCCACTTGGACGAGACGATACGTATGCCATGATGTATGATATTGCCGAGTAGGTTGAATTTTTCATTTTTTTTTTTTTCACTCTTTTTTGATTATTGATTAAATTCAACGAGTTTGGCAGGATTAAAAGCCTTGAAATATTCGCAGGGATGCTGTAAGCATGTGAATATAGTTTTATGTCTTTGCCTCTGAACTATGATAATGACAAATAATTAATGTTTCCAGAATTAACATAATTATAATTCGTATACGTGCCAAGAACGTATACGGTGCAGAGATTTCAGCCTGAGAATACGTAATACTAAAAGAATACTCGAAAGTTTCATTAAATTGAGTTCTTAGTTCCTGTGTATTTTCACTCTCGAAACTATATTACTGTAATAATCAATCGAGAAACAATTCGTCTCTGTGACAAATAATTAACATAAACGTAGTCGAGACGTGACGGATTGCAGCTTCTGCATCAGGCTAGACGACTACAGTAAATACCTACGACTATGAATAAATTGAATTGTTCGAAAATCAAGATTTATTCAATCATCGAAGACGTAGTAGCTGTCGAGGATGAAATTTGTCACAACTGTTAACACTGACGATATAGAAACGATGTAACAAATGGATAAATTTGTGATCAATTGTGCAGGTAGAACGTCCGTTTGACACGTTTTCCTTGTTATGTTCCAAATTCTCGATGCAAGACACAGTTTTGAAATTTATTTATGAGTAAATGACTGACTGATGAATTCATGAATCATAATTGCGTCGAACAGTAGCTCACAGTCATGGCTACGCAGGACCATCGAAAAGGCGATCTCGCCGTTTACCGTAATATCAATAATGCCATTCACCTAATTATATCTCCAAGTCTTATTTGAACATTAGCACTTTGAAGTCGCTAAGACACCTATTACGTTACTTTTAGCGAATACTCTGAGCCACTGACACAAATCAGTCATCATTGCATCTCTGTGAAACAGTATAAATTCCTATGCCCTGATCCTCATGATACTGAATCAATATTTACCGTAAGTTTACTCCCACTGTCACTTAACGTAACTTCGGCCACGTTAATAGAATCTCGAAGTTCATTCGGAGAGAGTAATGAAGTTGAAAAAAATAAAAATAAATTCGTGATCCGTTGGATCGAAATCAAATAACCATTTTTTCAACTTCACATGAAATCTACTCGGACGACCTACGCATATATGAAGTTAGGTAACTGTAATCGAAGTTTTTCTAAATTTGTATTAGTCCCAACGCATATACTCAGACCCGGGGCCTTGTTTGGCTCACTTTCACGGGCGATCATCTAAAATCGAGTACACGCACGTGATCCGGTTACCTAGACGAAAGAACTCGGGCACGTAACGACTCCTATGGTTCTTTTTTGGATTCTCTTCGTATACGGGACGTCTAGTTGTTTCTCACGAATTGGCTGACGAAGCCGACGAATGGTATATAACGTGAGATAAAATGAATTGATGTTAGCGTTTCTCATCTTCGTAAAAACGACTATTTTTACGGGTGGCCCTAGAGCAATTTTACAGTTATTCACTAGACGACACGGACTATCCAGTCCTTTACCTAAATAAGTGTCAGTTAAAATCGGATTACCAGTAATTTTTCTTTAAACGAGATTAAAAGATTATTAAATTTTTTTTTTTTAACGAGTCTTATAGCGAAGGGGCCATCCTTCTAAAATTAAAAAAAAAAACGAAAATCATAGGCTAACACGTTCCCTCTTAAAATTTAACTCTGTAAAGTCTCACGAACGTGTTAGTTATATGTATATACTCTTCAATTACATAGTTGGCCGTAAAATTTAAGTTATGGATTACTGCAGGATGATGATCTACCATTTCCTTTCGCTTCTTCTTCTTCTTTTTCTTCTTCTTTTTAATCTTCTTGTTCTTCTTCCTGTTACCACGGTTTTATTTATTTTATTTTTTTCTACTTTTTTTTTAAATTATTTATCACCCACCCTTCCAGCTCCTTCATCCTTGGTCCAGTTGAGCCGATGGCGCAACGTGTAACTATGATCTCTAGGTACTGGATCTAGTTACCTAGAGCTACTAGTTAGTAGTTACCAGTTACCCGACGACGCTGTAATATTGTGACCGAGTCGGTTATCTCTCGGTAATCATTTCAGGACACTAGTACCGAATGACTTCCTCTCTCACGTGCTTGCATGATACTTACATGCAAATCAAGAGAATAATTCGCTAGGAAAGGATTCAACGATATCAAAAGGATATTCAGCTATGCGTATATACATTTATGGGAGCCTCAGTGGTTGAGATACATAAATGCGTGTATATGCAATACCGTAATCCAAGAATTTTTATCTAGTTTCATAATTTATAGATCTATTAGCATGAATTTATTAGATTAAAATTAATGAAATGGCGATGATCAATAGTGGCGGAAGAGTATACGCCAGTCATAAAGAACTCTGATGCAAGTGAGGAGAAAAACTTCACCAATTACTTGTACCATTCTCTGAGTACCTGAATTCTCTGAAACCTCTATGCGGGAAACAATTATTGAAAAGTTTTCAGGAAGTCACTAATTAACCACTACTTTTTTTTCTTTTTACACATTCGCTGATTTAAACACAGTCCAACGAATCAAACACTTTTTTTTTTATCATCCGCAAAGTTTTTATAACATTCGACTCGCTCCGTCGTATATGTATATAAGTTGAAGAAAAAAATTGTTCCGGTCATACTTTTGCATGACATTATGATTGATGGGGGTGACGTATGGATGGTCAACGATTTGAACCATATAGTAGGTAAATTAAATCGTGTGATAATTTCCTGCGAACATGGTTTTATATATTTACGCACAAAGTCTCGTCCATTTAAATTATACTGGCAGATTCATGTGCCGTGAAATTGATGTAGCCTCACGGCGCTCCCATGTGTACTTATTGTGATGATGATTTTCAACGCCCTTGGAGATTCACTTGCGAACGCCATGAATCGAGCTACGACCTTCCGGCTTTACGGGAAATTGTTAATTGATGAATACCTACTCGCAGAACGTCTGTAAACCTAATTGGGCCTGGATTCTGTAGACTTCGGAGTTCATATTGTTAGACAGAAGAAAAAGACGCCAGATTTAATCATTGAAGATTTCTTTGTTGGTTTATTCACCGCATATGGTCACAGTGCAGGGCAAAAAACAAAATGAAAATTAATGGCAAATATAGTTGAGGAGCGGAGTCAGTCTGAGAATTATATTTAATGGATCAACTTAACGTAATGATTACTTCGAGGGTAATTCCCAAGCCCCCTTTTTTGGATCGAAATACTTTTCGCCATTTTTGCATAACTCCAAGAAGTCGGTACTTTTTATCTTCATATCAAGTTTTCGAACGAGCGATCTCACCCAGATAGTCGTAATGTTTTTGAATAATATAAATTCAAAACTGCTACGCCCTTGATGTGATTTCGCAGAAAATATATGGCGACATACATACGTTGTGCAAAAATTAAGAAATTGAGTTGAATATTCACTGCAACCTTTAAAGATCCTTTCGTCTGTTTTAAACTTCAGCCAATTTTATCTACTCGCATTTTTTGACAGGTTGCACTGCAAATAACGAAAATACTTATTCCTGTCAGTTTGTATTAAGACTATGCGAACTAGAAAAAGCTTACATGGCGGACTACATTGAGAAGTGAGAGAAAATATGATTAGATAACACATATAATTAAAATGGATTCAATTTCCTATGTATCGTAGACTTTGTTGTGAATTCAAATATATGCCCAGATATAATTGCGAGAGTTTAAATATGTACTCCAATTAATCCTGCAAGTTCCTTATGTTCTAATTGCGTCACAGAAATAACTGTAGAATCTTATTCCAAGTTCCATCAGGCGTTTGTACCTATTATTGTACACATTACACGTGTCGGTCATTTTCTTATGTAGTACGTATTATGATTTTACAAAAAAAAAAAGGAATCGGATCGGAGTAGATTCATTATTTCCAATTTATTTCGAATCAGATTTTTATCCTCTGCAGAATGGAAATAAGTCAGATTCAATGAGATTTTTTGAACAGAGTTCGTTTTAATCTTCTTCAAACTTTTTGCAACTACATGAAAAATGTATACGTATAGGATCTGAGTTGAAAGATTCCGAGGATATAGATCAAAGATTAACTGTAATGAAAAAGTGATCGTAGGTGAATCCTGTAACGTTTGTGCCACTTGAGACTATAAAAACCATGCAGATGCCTTATTTTATTTGCTGCTATCCGAAAATCACAATAAGAATGTATGTAGGTACATAATTCGTTCTATTCTATTCTTCTCTTTGATAAAATGATCGTGCGTTCGGTAATGAAAAACGTGTTCGGCATATTCTAATAGTGACTATTGTATAATGATAAATTGCAGGAATACGTATAGGTATATGATCCTCGATAGAATACAAGCTGTAGTACCTATAACAGGGCGGGAGAAGATCAGAAGAACGAAAACCACGGGCTGGTATATAAGCCTGGAAGCTGAGATTATATCACAATTGTATATAAAGTTTCCCATAGAAAAGCTAAACGGTAATTCGTAGATTCATGTTATTATCCATCGAGTTGTTTGCAGTGCGATATTAACAGCTTGAGATTATTCACTGCATCCACCGCATAAACCAGTAATGTTTTTACCTCAAATTTTTCCACATCTTCCATTCTTCCTCTATCTTCACTTACCAGCGGTGTAATAACACAATATAATACTACCTACCTACCAACGGTGGCTGCAGCTTATCATCATCACGAAAACGGTTGTTTCAACAACTATAGACGACTACTTGTCTCAAGACCACTGAGGAATCCTCCCATAATTTTATACTCGCGAGAATTCGCGATGCATCGTAAAACTATCTCCTGAATTTTAGCAGCTTAAGAACCTTGAACAATTTTTTATGGAATACTCAGACAAGTGTAATCGAATAGACACTCTCACGCAGACTCATTTTATTATTAGGATGGAAAGGAAAATCTGCTTCAGCCGAATGATTTGAAAAAAATGAAGCAAAACGTCAGTTCGAAAGCTCGTTTTAACGCGTGTGAGAAACTAGTCTTCGAAAATTGATAAACGTCATGAGTTTCTAGGTGCCTCTTGTTTATGACCATATAAAATATACGTAGTCCCTTTCACCGACGATCACGCTTTGATTAATTGACTGGAAATTTGGCACGAGGTAGAAAAGAGTGAGGTGTGAGATTAAACTGCTTTGCATCTTCATTCCACTCCAATATACGTTGAACATTTTTTAACTACATATATAATTACATACGTAAGGCCAAAACTTAGCAATATGCGAATTTGACACCATTCACATGAGATTTGTGCATCTTCGGTGCTGAAACTCTCCTTATAGTAGATACATTCGCATGATGACGAATTTGCGCAGCGTCGAAGACATCAATTACTGTAGAGACAACGCGAATTACGCCAATTGAACAATATATATACGGCTTTGAATTGTCGCGAAACCAGGCCACGTGTGAAAGAAAGATCTTCTTTTAAGAGTTACTATGTTAAACACATAAATCTGTATCATATATAATTAAAATAATCTACTGCATATAGCACGGGCTATGAGCGAGTAGTGAGTGCATGATGTCCCGGTTGCTCAACAGCCTCAGCCCACATATTAAATAGTTAGAACGTGACGTCACCGGGTAATGCACATAGACAATTGACAGAAATTGATCACATCTTTTCTATATAATATCTTATTTGATATACAGAATCAAATTTACCTGTCCATATGTCATTGATATGGTGTAATTTTTTGTTTTTTTTTGTTTTCAAAGTAATTAAATCTGAACTTTTAACATTGCAGAACCAGCGAACTCATCGCCTTAGTCGCCCTGTCTAGCACATTGTTCCTATTTCTTCACACCAGGGATCTTCATTCTCGTCTTCGAGAAATGGAAGTTCGACTTCAACCCGGAGACGACGAACCTCTTTCTGCAAATCAACTCTCCTCCGGTGAGTCTAATATCTTTCTTCCTAATTTCTATACTTTTCATCACGAAACATGACTGTCGCCAATTGCAAAATGATCCAACGAAAAGAATTGAAACTTTCCAAGGCTGTTATGGTCATGGCCTTTGACCATAAAAAATTGTTATCTTTCATTACGATTGACGGACTGGCTAGACCGGAGAAAAGGCGGAAAAGAAATGATGAGAAGTTCAGGGCAACCCAGTTGACCAAATAAATTTCATTTTTTTTTTTTCTTCACTTTGCTATTACGACGATGGCTGATAATGAATTCTTGATGTAATTACCTGCTGATCAGTACGTTCGATGCATATTTCAATTCGCACGCAAGTTGATTCGATAAACTGCATGGAACGTAGTAGGAATTGAATTCCGCTAATTTCGCAGAATCGTGCGGTAATAAATTTAGAATAGATGTATAGAAAAGGGGTCAAAGTGGCTTGACCAAATCCGACAATTATCAGCCGATGATTAGTCGAGATACGAGTTTATTCAATGTGGGAAATACTTCTTAGGGATTAACACCAAAGTGAAATTAAAGGGGGAGAAACGTACTGAAACTATATGGAACCAGAAAATAGCGGTTCTGGCTGTATCCACCTTGAGGTCTACACACGTGAAGCATATAGTTGTAAAAGTGCAGAGGTTGAGGCCAGACGTGAATTGGAGGCTAAAGGATCGGCAAAGGAACAGGAATAGAATTACAGAACCTCGAGCGTAACGGCTATAAGAGATACAGTAGTATAACAGGAGTCAGGGAATCCGAGTCCTAAGACTCTATAACCAAAGCGAAAGGCGAGACTAACGGTCGTCTGGGTCTTCATTTGCATGGAATCACGATCTTTGCTAATTAGTACCAACGTATACTGCCTCAATTTATCAGTATTATCTACTTGTAATTGATTCCATTTACTTTTTTTTTTTTTTACACTTATTTGCTTTGGTTAAAGCTAAATTTAACGGTATCTAGTACCTACCACCTATCACTGAAACTGGACTTGCTATTTCCTAGTCAAATATTCCGAATACTAGTTTTACTGGTTCAAATTTTATCACCGCCATCGTTGTAGCTTATTATACAAAACTATCTGCAGCATCATTTGCCAATTGACATTTGACACTCATCTATTGATCATCAACATTCAACAACCTCACATTATCAACCTATACTAGCATCGATTTGAAAATTTATAGATCAGATGAACATTTTTTTTTTTTTAGAACAATTTCAATATCATGCTTGTTTTATCATAGGTAAGCTAAATCAACGACCTAATATGATACTTACTTTGAGATGATGATAGTCGATGGATGGGACCTTTGCCAAAATTTATTACCGCAGCATGACTAGTTGAATTTCTGATATACGAGTTTTTATAACCAAGTTCGCGGCTCCGTGTCCCACTTGTCGTGACAGCTGTAGGTCACTGGGCCTGATGCTATTTTCAAGAGTTGTTTCGCCTCGGGTGATCTGCAAAAGTTTCACCAATATTTTTGAGGTGGTCACGAACGGTTTGATGACCACCTATTAATCCAAAATCCGCTTGTGCGAATAAACGGATTGTTCCATTTCTTGAACCTTTAAATGATCCCATTGGGCTCATGGGTACCAAGGGATGCATTCAGCACATAAGTAAGGAATTGTCGACTCATATAGGACTTAACGATGAATATACGGTTTCCGGTATATCTTTATTTCGTAGTATACTTTAACGAATCGGAGTACAAACTGGCCCCGCACGTTTAATATGAGATTATTTATCGCCATTATCCGTCATACGAATGTAGATACAGGGAATTATAAAACTTTCCCCGATAAGTCGTTTAAATTTCATATCTGCACCGTTTGTAGATACATATAATCATATAGTTCTCTAATAATTATCAGTCTAGATGTATCATCATGTCGAGAAACACCGAAAGTATCGATGTGCTGAATAACTGTATGAAGATGCTTCGTCATTTACTAGATTCTTGAATTAACCCAAAAAAAAAAAAAATCACAGGTAATTGCTGTGATTAATACAGCTTTGAGTTCGCCATTTTCTTTCATTGGAATTACTGACAGAATATGAGCAACAGGTGTGTTTATAATTTTTGGTAAAATCGTTTTTTTTTTTTTTCTTCTTCTTGGCAGTTTTGGAAACCTGATGATGATCAGTAATTAATTTGAAATAGGTTTATTCTCAAACTATATGTATTTTCGGAGATCGTCGATTCAGAATCAGTGGACAATGGGATTCTGAACTAATCTTCACAGCTGATGTAATGCATAGTGGAATAGAATAGATACGTGATCGGATCTAAGCATGCCTTCAGGCTTCGTTGCCAATTTCAGATGCACATAATTTGATCGTGATCTTGACCGTTGAAGCAAAGATAACTGTCGCAACTAGTTCTAAGGCCACCTATCTAAAGATACACGCAATATCTTAGTTCCGAAGATAAAATCATAATAATAAATCTATACGCGGAATGGGCAGCTTGAGCAACGAGCGTTAACTTTACCTTACAATCTCGTAAATGGATAAGTCGCATGTTTGCATACGTTCAAACTGTTCTCTAAATCGATTTCCTCTCCTCTATCTCTAGGCGTATTGCATACTTTTTAAACTTTCGACGTTTAATTTGCAATAGAGTACTGTATTTATTATACGTATCTTCAAGCATTACATATTAGAAAGTATTGCAGAAGAACAAGATAAACTTGGAGAATTACGGAACAGTTTCGAGGATGTCAATCCGATGATTTCTCCAATCATCTAGAAATGTTATTATCTCCAATGTTATAACGTAACAGCAAACTATACACACGTGAAAAAGGAAAAAAAAAAAAAAAAATTAGCAAAAGCTATAGCTTTTTCAACAGATTGTGTTTCTGTCCATTTGGTAAAACGTTGCAACAGAATCAATGCTGTAGATTCCTTTTGAAACGTTGAACCTGAACCAGAGATCAGCTGTAACGTTGTTTCCGGTACGGTGATTTCAGGAACTTGATTTTTTGGATAAGTTGTTCTTATATATATATGAGAGAATAATTCACGCGACCTAGAACTTGTACCGTTCCCGATCTCAGAAGAACCCATTCTTCTTCTTCTTCCTTATTGTTGGGTAGGTACATACACACTCGTTACTCGATTATGGTTAATTGTGAGAAAAAGCTGGATGCTCCTCATTATTATCAGACCTGATTATTCACCTGATTTCCAGAACATGTTGGAAACATTGAAGAGTGTTTTTACAGGCATACATTGAAGTCGCAGGTCGATGGCCTATATATTGTTTTTTTTTTTTTTTTTCTATCCAGCACTTTCTCGAACTTTTATCATAATTATGATCCAGAAAATCTTCTTTACTCAATAGTGAAGATAGTTGGTCGAATTTTTCTGTTATTTATGAATTGAATAATTGGTCAACATCGATTTGCGATATTGCAATTGGAACGAGTCCGACTCTCTTTTTCTCTTTTTTTTTAATTCTAATTTCTAATTCTATTTTGATTCGGTACGAAAGACTCGAACGATTTATTGACTCGATTCAATCGATTACGAATTCTCATCGCAACTTTTTCATCGGTCTCTCAAACACTGTGCCAAGCCCATAACAATAGAAACCGTACATCCTATTGGACAAAAGTTCAATCGAACAATACAGAACTTTTGTATCGACACTGTTGAATGTCGTGAAATTCTCGACAAAAGACAGACCTTCGTTGTTACTCCGACTATAACAATTAGTTCAAAGATTATGTATTCACATCATGAGACACATATCTCAGGATATCCACTAATAATTTTCGGTTGTTTTGACTGCATGTGCGATTGTGTAACAGAATAGCATTTTCCTATGTTAATAATAATTTAACATGAAAGTCGTTTATATTTGGATAAAATTTAGCCACATATGTTCCATCAATTTTATACGCGGAATAAGTTGATTTATGATTGATGTGTGAAAATCAATTTATTATATAGTTATTTCAACTGATTATTATAACGGTGATATTGCAAATTTGGGATTTCGGACCGGATTTTGATTCCAATTGAATTCTCACTCAAATTAAGTGTCAAGCTTATAAATTGACACACTTTTAACATAAGCCGTTATTTGAAAATAAAACCACGTATTTGAGTGTGAATTTTAGCAGTTTTTATCCAAATTCCAGATTTGACACACGGAATTCAAATAACTTGAATGGATTCTGATACCATAATACTATCAAGAGGTTTGACTATAATATTTTTCCAACATAAAAACGCATTTTTCTTACACTTTGTAAATTGCTCATCGGCTTGCAAGCTCATATTCGAAATTCGCGTTTATTTCAGGGTCAGATTTGAAATCGGATTATTCAAGTCAGGCGTGGGAATTCGGTGTATGTGTTAAACGAAATTGGAGCAATTAGCGAGCAATTAGGCCCAAGATCGTGTCTCGATAGAAAAATTAACTAAGCTATTATTCTTTTCCTAGTCATGAATTCATGATAGAATTCGTGTAGATAGCCTATTCATTGAAAAGCTTCTAATAAGCTGGTGCTTTCGTGAACTCACTTCCATAAAAAAAAATTTGTTTGAGTACATTTCAAGAAACATTATTGCAACTTTTCGTTCAAGTCAACATTAATATTCATACAGAGAGAGAGAGAGAGAGAGAGAGAGACATAATGACAGAGCTAAAAATTCTGTAAACCGCACGGTTCATTATCTTCCCGACAGCTTTTCATTAAATATGTTATAACATGCATTATGAAGTGATTAGAATGCGGAAAAATCTAACCCAGTCGCTATCAGCGATTCATGTCTATGTGGAAAACGAGACGTTGAACTTGAATAAATTAAACCTGTATGAAGCGACGTACGACCGATTCATGCAAATGCAATGTCTGGCAAAATACTCCAGCGCAAGCTTCCTTCGCACGAGCTGTAATCTTATGAACGGTGAGAGCGAACTGGTAACATACCGTACAATTATCCACAACTTTTCCTTCCGCTTTTCTATTCTATTAATTTTTTTAAATTTTTTTATTTATTTATTTATTTTTTTTTTTGAAAAGTTACCGCGAAATGAAACCCAAATAACAGCTGCTTGATTTGTATAAATTTTGAGTGAATCCACCTTCGAAATATTCTTGCCAGAAAAAAAAAATGATTTCTTTCGTAAATTCGCGTAGTACGGAATCGAATAGGTAGTAGGAAAATTTTATTAGATGGAAGTTTTGGAGCAGAAAAATTCGATACTTTATTTTCGAGAAATGATCGATTACAATTTGTTTTACAAAATTTTGTTTTCTTCGAATAAGCGGAATCCTACTGAACCGATGAAAGCCAAAATTTGAAACGTTCGAACTTAGGGAAAATCTGATCGTTTGAAACCAAAATCATCGGAATTCGTCGTCTCATTCTCAAGATATCGTTAGACGAAAATTCATCATTCGCGAATGGCCAATTACTAGTGTGAATTCGATTTTGCCTTTTTTTTTCGCTAATTATGTTATATAAAGTCCATTATTAATTCGAAACGGGAAGTGAAAAATGTCAATGGTGGAAGCGTCTTGCTTTATTGTTCGCTATAGTTCCTGAACGACGTTGCAGAAGTAGAACAAAGGTCAAGATTTGCGTGGGCGAGAGATCCGTATAACGTGCTTCGCAGCCTGTATATAAGAATCCCGCGGGCTCGTGTCCATAAAAGGATAAGAAAAATACGAACCCGTCATCTTTGTTCTTTGCTCTCATTGCTCAACGTCGGATGGTGCATTAAAACGTACCTTGTGCATCAGTTTGATAATACATATTCTAGAGTTGCATGTTCAATGTTGCCTCATGGAGCGAGGACGTTCGCGGTTTGACTATATGTATACCGCGTGGTAGGTATATAACGTTATACATAATCTACCTGCGCTATTATAACCTATCTACGTAACTGTAATTATTATCATAGTCCGTAATCGGTATACGTAGGTATATAAAGGAATGCCTGTAGATCGTTCCGATAATATTTAAGACACGAACGGCACTGCTTTTTCATCCGTTACTTTGAAATCCTATCCGAAAACTATTTGGAATTATAGTTTTCCATTAATATTGTTCTTCTATTTGTTTCATTTTACAAATTAGATATCTTGAGGAGGAAAATCGTCGCCACATTCGCTACATTGATCGGGATTGTTCAATACAGTTGGAAATTGTTCTTTTTTTATTTCAATGTATTCTTATTACATCTCCTCATTCAAATCTGTACGACTCGATGGAAAGCAGAGAAATTATAACAGAGCAGCAGAGCAATTTGTGAAAAGTTGTCTTCGGGTTGAAATTTCCTGCTTGTGAAACTGATTTTAGTGAAAAAAACTATTTTCGACTACTTTTCAATGAATTCAAAAATTCGGAAAACAGGCATCTTCCAGCAGAGATTAGAGTTTGCCAAATAATTATGATCGCCACCCGTTTTTGCATAAGGTTTATCTTCGTTTTAACTTTTTTTCAAGTAGGCTCACCTGCAGTTCTCAAAAATTCTACACAAACCTATATATTTACGATATTTCCATGAGGTTCAGAAATTCCGAAGAGTTCACACATTTCGATATCGAAGATTTCGCGTGAACTTTCCTTGAATTTAATCGCCAAAGATAATTAATTTTTCCATTCCTTATCTCAATTGAAATCCACGGATTTCACTAATGATCAGATTTGATGAGGGTTTCGAATACTTGGTCAACCACCAAACGCTATAGATTTTGCGCTTTTCTATGCAACTCTATTTGTTTTTTCAAAATCCTGACGCGATATCCTCACATACTCTTAAATACATACATACATACATACATTGCATACATAAACACATACATACATCATACACACAATCTGTGATAGAGGGTTAGTTATTTGACCCAACGAACCTTGAATCTGGTGCAGGCTCTCCGCGTTACGCGCGTTACACTCAATGCGTGTCGACGCTCTTTCGAGTGAATTATATCGCGAAACAGAAGCACACGACCTACTTCCCGGGAGCTGGTATTTACTTACGTGTATATGTATAGATACATACACGTACATACTACATTCATTCATCTACAGATATGATATACATACATTCACAGTTTTCCAAATGAATTCAATTCAATTTCCTGCGCGCGGGCTATAGTCAATGACCGGTGGTTATACACACATTGTTCGCATTCTTATACCAAACGAATGAACCGGAGTTCAGGATTAATTGTTGACATTAAGTAAAAACTCACCTGCAGAACTACAAGGCATCATGACTTGATCTGACTCTTATATTATATGCATGAATATTAGGCGCCAGACGAATGTGGCGTCACTATAAATGGATGATTTTTCACTTCTAACATTTTTCGGAAACTTGCTGATTTTCCATAAGGAATGGTCGATTTTCGTATTTTTTCGTGGAGAATCGTTATTCATGCGTTGATAATAGTCTATAGAGATAAAAACACAATCTATTTTGAAAAACTACGAAAATTTGGAATTTTTCTAAACATTTTTAAAAACCCGTTGGAAGGGTTTTCACCAGCGACGTATTTTACAGTTAGTTAAATTGACATTCGAATTCCAGGCTAAAAACTGAATCTAAAATGGATGACCAGCAAGATTTCAGTCTATAAAATCAAGTATGCGCATTGAGCAACTCGAGCTTTTCTATATTATAATTAAAAGCGATATCGATTTAATCTATGACATACTCAAAATTCCAGCTTCACGGCAGTTGACGAGCAATTAAGGCAATTACGAGTTTAAATGTTTCGATATACAAGAAAAATTGTATGTTTCACAAACCGAATAAACATATGATACCGATTCCGCCCGATCGATAAGATCGATCTATACGGCCTGTTTAACAATTCTCAATCATTTTTTGTATCTGAAGAATGGCGTCGCGGTTCAGAGTAAATTAACTATTAAATAGAACCGCAGTGAATTGGTGACCGTTACCTCAAACCACAAATCGTTAAGTTGTATAGGCAACAGTTTCATTATATAATTTCGTTATCCCTGTTCGATCTAGATACTACCTTGATTTCCTTATTATTCTTCTGCATGAATTCCGAAGATCGATTATTCTCCGTCACTGACCATCTAAATATAATTGCACATTTCAGATTAGGCTTTCCATAAGTAGACTGGTCAGGACGAAATTGCTTCAATCATCCTCAGTCCGTAATTGCAATGACGGTATCCTAGTTGTCTGGAATAATATTTTGAGTTTGAGTGATGTTCCTGCGTTTATTTCATTTTTTTTTTTTTCTTCCGACTTGGCTGCGACCGTTCTGTAAGTATAAAAGATTGCTAAAACTCATTTCCACCCCTTTATACTTCACACACTGTCACAAAAGGCGGGAAAAGATGATTGCTGGTGGTGAAGGATCAAAGCATAATGCCTACGCTACACGGTATAATAGCCACTTCAGAAGAACCCAGCTCGCCTTTCCAGTTCCAAGCGACTTTCCCAAGTTCTGGGTCAACGACTTTGTTCACGATCAATAACCGTTACGAAACTTCGGCTATTTATGGTCAGCCCTTAATTGCCGTAAATATATTTCTTGAATTTCGAATTTTGATACACTATACTTTATTGCGGTTGATTGGTGGTTTTATTAGAATTATTTTCCATGCAGGATCCATAAACACTTTTATACAGCATTCATATATTGATGAAAGATATTGAAATTGATTTCAAATCAGCCTCGATACCGGTTTTTTGATTATTTTTTTCCCCGACGATATATCCGATTTCCTTCGTAAGGTTTGACGATATCGATAGGATCGTCACGCGATCGATCGGCATCAAATGGTACCTATACCTTATATATCCTACTTGGTCAGCACGTGACCACCGTCGTGTCCGAGGATCACGATCAGCTGCGATCTCTTCGAACCGTAGTATTAATTAAGAAACCCGGAAATGAGAATTCCATCCACTTAACTTAATGATATAATAACAGGCAGACCAATTAGATGTCCGAAGAAAATTCAATTGACTTTAGTAACTAGTTAATAACTATTCATTCATTTTCATCTATTATAGGTACCTACAGACGTTCTTAGCCAACCTTGCAAAAAAATTATCCAACTATAAGTAGCTAATTAAAAAACCGTTTGTTCTAATTGCAGGACGATTTTTTTTCTTCAAAGCCAATGCATCTGTGTCTATAGTAACGATATAGCGGCGTACAGTTATAGATAGTTATGATTATATATGTAGACTCCGCTATACAAAATTAATTGCACCCTTATAGCATCAATGCGTTATAGTTGTTGTATTGCAACTAGCATACGTTCGTAAATTATATAGGAATTAACATCGTGATCGCTGGGTGTATAGCGCAGTGTAATTACGGAATTAGCGAGAGTGAAAGAGTATTTTTTCTTTCAATCTAACAGACGCCTATTACTGAAAGTTAACGCCTTACGGATATCTTGAAGTTGTGTCCTAGAGGTGGGCTTTTGTCACTATCGCGTTTGTGCACCAAAGGGTTGGAGGAAAAAAACACACGATTTTATGAAAAACCCGCAAGAAGTAATTTCTTGTAAACCAAAATCTATTCAAACGTACCAAAAAGTGCCCATTCTTCGTTTTTTTTTCATTTCTACCCTTTTTGTTCTAAAACGGGGCTACAACGTCAGATTGCATGCATGCAAGTGAATTCAGAACATTAAAGAACATTTGGAACATCGTAATCTAGGTATTGCGAATTCGTTGAATTATAATACCTACTCGTGGATGCAATGACACGACGATGATCGTTATGGAAATGATTTCAACTCTCCTGCAGATAGAAATTCAAAAAGATTTAATTGCTCTCTTTTCTAAAATGTGTCGTGTAGGCATAGCAAAGTTGGAAAATGTTTAAGGTCAGTGAATCCGAAAGTAGAAACGGCCGATTAGGCTAATATACATCTAATTGTCAGTCCTAATCTCTCTTTCTCTTTCTCTCTATTTATATATATCACTATACGCAAAGTTATAAAATTAAAGTTGATCAAGTATTCAAACCACGAACGATCTGAAGAGTAGTCCATCTGAGGGACGGGAGTGCCCCGAAGAGAAATTCTGTTCCCAGAACTCCCAGAAGAATCATTAAGTAACTTGTTTATAGACAAATACAGCGACAAAGTGGATAGTTCATCTTTGGTATAAAAATCATTGCCTAGAAAATCACAAACGATCCTGTTACAGTCTGCTCTAATTCCGTGATTCGTTTCGTTCGATTCAATAATCTTTATTCAAATTGATGATAATTCGAGCAGATCAAACACCGGCTTCGGTCACATAATCATTCGGCTCAACTACCGAACGGTAAATATATAATATACAAGTTTTTTAGATTAAAATAACTGAGGCAGACAAGTCAGTCTTGCGCGACGTTCCTCTACAATTATCATTACCTGCTGCTGTAGCTATACGAGGTGTGCTCTGCTACAGAAACTACACGAACATGGGATTATAAATTACTATAGATTCCGGAATATTTTTTTCATAACTGCATCGCCGGGCGATAACTGACACATTATTGCAGCCTTGCAGATCTTTCGTATCTCCTGTGATTTTGCCTCAGACATCAAACGAAGAGGGTTGGAAATTTCATCGTCACGTAATTGAAAATGTCAGCATGGTATAGAAATTTTACGAAACGTATTTTCAAAATTTTCTATATTTCTATAAATGAATAACGTGAAATTCTATGATTGTTTGAAAATTTGAATAAAAATCAATTCCATTTTGAATCTTGGTTATGAAATTGCGTAAAATGTTTTCGAATTTTCAATCATTTGAATAATTGATTAGCAAACTGCTTCACAAACATTTCCATATTCATTTTAAACAGAAGTTTTCAACGATGTGAGACTCGTACCTTAAATTTTTTTTTTTTTTTTAAATTTCAAACTTAACTTGACTTTGACAATAATTTCGGTATTCATCATGGCGAGCTGATTTGTCGTTTTGCAATATTCGTTGTAGAAAATTCAATGAAATGAAAAATCGGATGATGCGAAGGATGTAAGTGAACCCGGATCCGTGTTATACGGGATGATTTTTCGTAGACCCGATGGCTTATGGGCGATCGAAGGCAAGAAGAAGAAAAACCATCCAGGAAGTTAAAAGCCGCGGGTATAACGCGGCCGCGTGGCTTTACTTGCGTTAGAGACGTCGTTGTCCGTTGGAGATAAAATCTTAGCGGCACGAATTCCCGCGTACAATAGAGATGTCAGGGATTTTTTTATGAACGAGGTATTATAGTAGGTACGATCCCGCGGCGGATCGACCTTCGTTTACCTTATACCCATGCTACTCCCGCTGCTATACCACCGCTATGTACAAGTTCAATAACTTCTACTTTATTCTGTAGGTAATCCTAGGAAAAAAATTTCAGATACCGATTTCTTTTTGCTTGAGCCTTCCGCTGCATTTTAAACTTATTCCTATATTCTTCGACACGGTTGACATCCGTTCTCATGAAATCTGCCTCGAATTAGTCTTACGCCATCAAATTATTATTCGTTTCTATTTTTGACAACCGATAAAAATTCATCAGCAATGGGTTGAAATCGTTGATTTCACTCAACTTTTGTTATCGATCACTGAACATTTTGATATACTACGTTTTTTTTTTTTCTGGTGTACTCAACATGGAGAAATTGATGAAACCGGAGATACATTTGAGTAAATTTCTGACCGATGGCTATATTCCTGACTTTTTGATTGTCAGTCAATTTGGAAGATCGAATAGCGTGTCTTGTTCTCGAAATAAATCAACTCCTTACGAATACACTGACGATCAGATTATCATAATAAGACGGAGCCACATGCGATTGTATGGTAATGAAGCAACGTAACGATATCACGATACGCTAGCAAGCTAGGTACTTGTACAACTTTAGCTTCCCGCTAAATACATGAATTTCATTAATTTTTCAGCTATTCTTTCGACCGATTATCAAATCGTTAAATCGTCAGAATATTAATAATCATCATTACAGATAATGACAATCAATGAATATTGAGTTTAGGAATTAATTAGTTCGTAAACAAGTTCATTTTTTTATTTCCGCAATTTTAAGGAATTAGAAAAAAAAACAACCTAAGGCTATTGCGCAAATCGAACAACATGTGCTGCTTAGAATCTATGCACATAATTTAGTTTGGAACAAGATCTTTCTTACTGTAGAATTTGTAGCAGCTGTACACTTACAGTGTAGATATACGTGCCGTAATTCACCTTTCATTTTTATTGCAGTTAAGGAAGCCGCGATCGTAAAACGGATCGTAACTTTTATTTTTATTCATTCTCATTTTTTACTTTTTACACAGCAAAAATGTGAGATCTGTAAACCGTTGAGTTAACGAGGAGTTGGATGGGGCGTCCTAACTCATTCGCGCTGTCGTTCTTCCACGCTAATATATAGTATGGATTAGCAAATGCTGAATATACCAATTGACCGCAATTCATTGATCGTAATTCATTATCATCACGCTACTCGTATTACGAGTAGTGAATTGCAATACTCAAATTTGAAATGGCTTTTATTCCTTGTTTCAGAAGGAGTTCAGACGTCGATGCACGCTGACTCGGGTCCAAGCGGCGTCGCACATTACTACTCAACTATTCATCAGAAGCTGACGGAATCGGTAAGTTTTAGGGAAAATTAATGCTGATTCGATGATCATGGAATTCACTTTGATTCAATATAATTCCGTTTGGGTTTGGTCAGAGCTCAATTAATAGCCGGAAAAAAACGGTGATTCCATTCCCATGCTGAGCCAAATAGAACTAAAACTGAAAGTGAATCGGTTCAAAATTCAATAGAAACCCAAATCGGAACCGAAATGATCATTCAAATATTTTGTACGAAGTCGAGACCTAGAGGATAATATGTTTTTCCTTTTTTTCTTCTTCTTCTTCTTCTTTCTGCGAACCAAAACCTGTATACCGGACCACGTATTTCAAGTCGACTTTCATCACTATTTATGCAGTTCCGTGTTTTTTTTCATCTCTAATAAGGAACAAGTTGAATTGCAGATCTCGAATTTGACTTTGTACGAATGTACGTAATTACAAATTACTGTATAATATTCAGTTCTTGGAGGTAATTGTGCGAGCGAACCAAGGTCCACTCAGAGATCACTCAATACCATCCAAAATTGCGATGGCTATGATTCTAATTCAGAATCTAGATCATATATAATTTTTAGTGCGTTGAGTCTGGAGGCAATTTAGTTAAAGTCGAATAACTATTGAGATCACTCTATGCTCATTAACAATGATATATATGTACACTTGTTTGATAATTTGCTGATTAATATGAGTTCCATTTAGTTTTATACACAAAAACAGAGGCAGACATTTGCCTTTCTGGTTTTGCTCCAAGCGAACCGAAACCCGTAAAATCTCACGGGCTAGCTGCGGTCTTCCCGGCGTAATACAATCTGTTAATTAATGTAATGTAGGTTAACGTCCGTATTGTTTATCTCATCGAGATCCATTTGTGGTATTTGAATTGAAACACCTCGACGTTTCTTTTTCATCTCATTATACATGTCGTAGGCTCATATACTTCTCGTGTACATCATTACGCTGCTCTGAACCCTTTTCGAACTCAGGGTCTCTGAGAAAAACATAGTGCGGCAGGTATTCAAGAAACTATCTTATAAACGTTCTCACAATTTTCAAGTAATAGTGAAAATGAAATGTCGATATTCTCAACATGGACAGGCCGTGGTTTCTGCCAAAAAAAGTGTCAAAAAGTACCCACAGATCATTTTATAATGTGCACAGTAACAAACAGAGGAAATTGGCAAACGTTCTCAAGTCTACAATCATGAATGTTAAAATTGGGAATATCGAAGGGATACTTGACCAGCTTTTATGAAGAAAATGGAAATGAAATGACAGTAAAAAAGTGATAATCGATAACAGGAGGGTATCTCATTTATCTGCAAATGACTCGACCCAAAAATGAAATTTTTCAATTTTCCGTGCTCATTTCTTATCAGCCAGTACCTACTTCGAACGTATTTCGAGACCGTATGAATTTAGTCCATTAATAATTTCTTGAATCGTCAGAACTGAGCTGGATCTGCATTTGCATGCAAGTATATAAAAATCGCACATACCTACTGTGCACATCAGAAGGCGATGAACTTGTGGGTATATAAGAGTTGTGTATAGAAAAAGTCAGCCGCATTTCACGTAATCGTTGTAAATACTATTATAACATAAGTATACAGAGCGTATACGTTGTACCCTGGACTCGTATTATATACCAGGAGGAATTCAGGTATGTGAACAAAAAAGGAATACTCAGTAGGTAGGTACTGTTTAAACGAGTGCAATGCGAGAAGGTACGAGGTTTGATTACCAAGGAAGATGCCGCAGAGGAGCCTCGTACCTCGCACTACATACGTGCATAAAACGTACCGCCGAGAAATCCAGCTCTTGCCAGAGAGCATGAAGAATTATGATTTTTCAAGCTATTGTAGTACTCTGCCTTTTGCCGCCGAGGGCTACACACACAGTACTTATAGCTGGTACTGTCTACGTCGACGGGGAAGTCATCTACGTAGTACATACAAATAAGAGCTAGTCATATTTAACATGTCATATGTCGTTTCAAACCCTCGATTACAACTAGAGGGAAAACTGTAGCTATTCTTTACTATTTTCTATCTGTTCTTTTTCCTTTTGCAAACTGAACTACTAATCATGTGAAGAAGTCACATCGAGAACGAAGATCTTGGTGTTTAGAAAGTACAGTTCACCTATGAAGGTTCAACCGATCAATTGTTACTCAAAGCTTGTATTTAATTTGATATATTTTTTTCAGTACGACGATCTCCAAGTTCTGGACATCGACGCTTTGAACAATACTCGCAGGGCGCGCAAGCAAGTGATATTCTTCAATCGTGTACCTAAAGTTGGATCACAAACTTTCATGGAACTTCTCAGAAGACTCTCACTGTCCAATGGGTTCTCCTTCAATCGAGACAGAGTTCAAAGAGTAGAGACGATCCGACTGGCTCCAATCGAACAGGTAAGTTCGATCGCTGCATTCCATAGTAATAGTCAATCAGATGTACTATGTATATAGTCTTGTGATGTTCACTTCAAGATTCCTGCAGATCCCACCTGCATGTCTACATCCGATACTTGTTCAGTATACATAGATCGAAGTGAAACCCTCGATCCCTTGACTTTGAGTGACACGCATCTTATATACACATGGATAAAAAGTTGTGCCACTTCTGCGTCTTGAAACATATTGTGAGAAAAGAAATAAGAACAAAAAAAGAGACATGTTTGTACCATACCGTTTTGATTGTGACTGAGCAACTTGTACATGGCTTTTCTGCAGGTCATTGAATTTAAATCTGAAACAGATTCTCGAAATTCAAATACGGAGATCCAATATGGCAGGTGAAAATTTAAGAGATGGTCCGATTTCGTTGAAAGTTTATAATTTTTGGCGTTTGAGGTCACGAATTTCATATTCCAAAGATTCCAAAGATTCTTCAACTTCTATCCGCCAGAGTGATAGTAGCGCCATGCCGAATTTGGAAAATCTTATTCCAGATTCGGATTCAGTGACCTCATGTAAAATTCATTTTCGTCACACTGTGAAGGGGTTGAAGTGACAAGATCATTAAAGCTTATTTTTCGGACATCCTATGATTATAAGATTTGGACTATTCTCGTCATGTATAGCAACACTACAATTTCATTCCAAACATGGAGTGATGAACATGATTTAGATGCTCTTTCAAACGTAGCCCATTGTGTGGCCCAAAAGAAAATGTGTGAAACTGATTGTCAGTCGCGTCACAATAGTTGAACTAGTCTGTACTTCTACACTCTTTACGTGATTGTGTTCTACAATATTGAAACTTGAACACTGGGTGATGGAATTGGGTCATTGAAAACTTCTGAAACCTTTTGGATCACACTTGATCTCCAAAAATATTCCTGTTCAAGATGGAAGCACTTTAGATATAGCGGAAGTTATAATCTGCTATCAGAATGCAGAAGCCGTCCAGCACGTGCACTCTTGCTATGGAGATTAGAGAACAGCATCCGCGTAGTACGCTATGATTTATCTGCACTCTACCTCATAATAATCTCACGTGCTTCTGTCTTGAATATGTTCAGATGCTCTTCCTAATGACCGTTTAACCCTTTTCAGCTCCAACTGGCGTCTATGGTATCCGGCTATGCAGAACCATCTGTTTATATCAAGCACGTGTGCTTTACCAATTTTACCGAGTGAGTATGAACGACTTCCGGAACTAACGAAAGTGTTGGTTTTTTAATCCATGTAAAACGTCTAACCCATGGATTTATTTGAACTTAGGGCTTTATTTTGGAAACTATTCTATCGATTTGTGCAAGATTTTGTTTCTAGATGTTGTTAGTAGTTATTTTTTCGAAGTACCATGACGTGTTCCAAATTCTAAGATCTGAAACTGTGGATTCAATACAGCAGAAGAAAGTTGTTTTCGAATTTTGCGGTTTTTTGAAAAATGGATGTTCAATGGTTTTCGAGATTGCTGATTACGGATCTGATCATCTGACCATGAAATCGTAAAATTCGAAATACCAAACCCTAGGAGTGAAACTTTGATCCTCTAAATAAAATTCTCCATCATAAATTTCGGGATTTCGCAGTGAAATTCGCCATTAACAAGTTTCTAAGTTCCTAAAAAATATCTTCTAGAAATGATACTTTATTCGATATTTGCGTTTTTGAGAACGTCGATCTTAGCTGAATAATTTTAAACTTTTGGGCGGTATTTTCGATCGATTGAATCCGATCCAGTTCCCAGACCATGCATAAATGTATACATGTATCTTCCATAGATTCAATTTGCCAGAACCAATTTATGTGAATCTGGTTCGAGATCCTGTCGAGCGTGTAATTTCATGGTACTACTACGTTCGAGCCCCATGGTACTATGTAGAACGTAAGCAAATATTCCCCGATCTACCTCTGCCCGATCCCAACTGGCTGAAGAAGGACTTTGAATCCTGCGTCCTGCGGGGTGACAGGGAGTGCAGATACTTGGAAGGTGAGACTCACGAGGGAATCGGTGACCATCGGAGACAAACCTTGTTCTTTTGCGGCCACAGCGAAAAGTGCACGTAAGTAGATTTTTATTGATTATTAGGTATTTAAAAATTGACTCAATCAACAAATCAAAAAATTCTCTATCTTGATGAAAATTATACTACAGACTTCTATCTCTAGATGTATTCGGCACTTTTGTAGTTTTTCAACATAGAAATTGTGGATTTATCTGTGGTTTCTGATCAACAAGTTGGAAAGACATTGACAACGCTAATTATAATAAAATACGAAAGCCTAAATATTCTGATATGAAAAACGATGAGAGATTTAAAATTTCTTAATGTCAATTAATCAGATTGAACATTCATTTTCTCAGTCTGTAATAGAAATAAAAATATACCTGCTTCTTGTTCACAGACCTTTCAATACTGCGGGTGCTTTAGAAAGGGCGAAACTTGCAGTCGAAAAGCATTACGCTGTAGTTGGTGTTTTGGAGGACATAAACAGCACGTTGACGGTCCTAGAAAACTACATTCCAAAATTTTTCCGAGGGGCAACCGACGTCTACTGGGGTAGGTTATTCGCAAAAAAAAAAAAAATTATTATCATTACATCCTTACGTGTACCCCACCTAACAAAATTTCCTTCATACCTAACCAAATTTACACTAAACTTCTCCATACAAGGTTTTTCAAAGATCAGTAGTCAACGTGGCATCCTCTTCTGACATACGAGATCACGACTTATATTTACTTTTTTTTGTTTGGGCGAAAAGCCAATTTTTTATGACGATTCAGAAAGAGAAAATTCAACTGTCTAGCTATAAATTTATTTATACTTTTCGATAATGATTTATCAATAATTGTGACCATATTTATTAATCAATTATAAATAACCTACTCAATTCCACTGTAAATCTCACTAGCACGCCTTTGAATGGCAACCCACGCTACATGAGCGTATAAGACGTTCGCTTGGTATAGAACTAGGGCGTAGAAATCGCGACTGAATTATTGGAGAAAATTTGTAGATTGGAATAGCAAGAGTCACTTAATGAAACGTGATTTCTTAGGTTTTTTGTGGCTTTCTAATGATTTTGTATTTTCAGATGAAGCAAACTCATTCACGAAGATCAACAGGAACTTTTTCAAACCACCGGTCAGCGAGGAAATAAAAGATATAGTACGCAGAAATTTCACTAGAGAAATAGAATTCTATCAATTTTGTCGTCAACGACTTCACAGGCAACTCAGAGCCCTAAGTCTAACTAATTTGCCAAGTCAAGCCGATAACAATGTCTAATCCTCACGTATACCTACAATAATAGTTATACGGATACCTACATTTCGCACCGATATACTTGCCCAGTTTTTACAAAGAGAAGAAAAAAAACAAAAAAATTCCTTGAGTCAATTAACAGACTTGGAAATGGCAGCAGAGAAAGAAAGAAAAAGAAATCGTGATGCCAATTTTAAAAAAATACAATAAGTTTCTGGAAAGATTTTTGAAATATTCACAACATTATTAGAATATTATATATAATTCCTAAATAATAAAACCGTGAATGATCAGTTATTTCAACGACTGTTCATTGATGAATGAAAACTTGTGATGAACCAACGGTTCGAACACCGTATTAATAGTACTAGTTATATTTTAGATTAATTAATAGTCTTAAGTCGATCGTGAGAACGTGTGTGAGAGTGTTATGAATGAATGAAATCATCGGTACCAAAATATGAAAGTCTATATAGGGATGTGGGTATGAGTGGGTAAAAAAGTTTAAAGCTTTCCCAATATAATAGTGTTTTTTTTTTTGTTTTTTTTCAACTAGTGGGGGCGATTCGCGTAGGAAGAAATATTTCTAAAACTGTATTGTGCACTAGCTTAAGTCCCAATCTATTTCCTATATCTTCGACATAACAATTCGGAAGATGTGTCGCAGTTCGAGTTACGTATTCGTAGCAATTAGTCATGTAACATCTAACCGTAGTGTAAAATTAGCATCGTTTCGACTCGAATAGACTAAAGCTATTATTCATCGTTCTTATTAATAAATTGAATAAATTTTTTATTACACATGCTTGGCAATGGGCATGATTTTGGCTAATAATTATCGGAATTTGAACATGTTGTTCAACTGAAATATTACTACATACTAGGAAACGATATTATTTTGTATTTATTAATGTTATACTATAAAATAGTTACGAATCAGTGACTATAATTGTGTACGAATGGAAATTATACCTACTAACGAAACAACTATAAGCTGTGCTCAACAAATGATGAGCCTCTAATCATGACAAGTCTGTAGCATTGTACTTAGTAAATCAAAACTTTTCTCGATACCGTCTATCACGGCATACAATAATAATTATATAGTTGATCACGATCAATATATGAATGCTGAAATCTTTATATTTTTAAAGAAGAATTTGAAGTAGCTGTACTTGAAAAATAGTATCCAAACGCAACGTGAATTTACAATGGAATCACGTTTGTTGTAATTAATGAAAAAAAAAAAAAATAAATAATCATTGCTCCTTTGAGTATGTGGAGAAATAATACCTATATATAATTGCCTTAAATTTTATCTAAGGACAATAGATACTTTGGGGAACTCAATTAGCGGGTATAGCTAATCTTAGCTCGTAACGTATATAATCAATCATTAGAGCCAGAATTCAAACGAATTATTTATTACAAATGATAATTGGATGATTAAAAATGCGCGGGAGAAACTTGTCAATTTTCTCCTGTACTGTATTTTTTTGTAATAAAAATGATCATTGAGAAGAATTAAGTGTGAATTTCATTGACTAAACTCGTCGATAAAATATTTCAATTAAATATCAATTTATTTTATATACATTTTCACTTCATTTAAGTTCCCGATGCTTTGAATTTTCGGAATTACTTTGATTGGAAAATTCATTGAATGTGAACAATTAGTTTGTACCATATAATTATATGTATAACGACACATGACAGCTTCGATTCTTTATCATCAAACGGTTAGCAATATCATACCTGGCATATTGCTCAACCTGAATATTGGCTAGGGATCATGGCACGCTGGATTTTTATGCCAACTCAGAATGCCAATGATATGTGTATAGTTAAAAATACTCTGACCTTTGAATACCGAATAAGTTGAAACAATCGATTGATCTCGACCGAAAGTCAGATGGCCTTTGTTTACTTCAACTGCAGTCTGCAATCGAGCGGTGTTGAAAATTATTGTTTATGTGTATATAAATGCTCTCAACAATACAATATTGGAAAAGAAATGGCTTAGATAGAAAAAGGAAAGAAAGTCAGAAGAATTTTATTGAAAAAAAAAAATTTTGCAAATAGGAAACAACAAAATATTAGTAAAAAAATAATTGTTTCCAATGACAAGTATATTCTTGTTTTCACATTATTTCAACGCAGTAAATGGGGATCATGGATACGTAGGTCGAAAAAGTGTCAAAGTTCGTTTTAAAACGAATATAATAATCTGATAAAAATGCCTATAACAATTATTGGCGACGTTGAATGTACAATTAATTATTAATATAAAACTGAAAAGTTTCCACTGGGTCTAATCAACGTACAAGTTTCCATACTTCTTTACAGACTCCGTTAATTATTGGCTTCTGCATAAAACGCCTTCTTCATTTATAATTATATCGTAGGTCTAAGGTCATCCGCGTGAGTTTCGATATGCGAAAACCGATAATTGATTGTTTATTTTAGCTGGCTATTTCTACATTGAGCAAGAGAGTATTATTGAACATCAATAGGTTGAGATTATATTTCACTAATAAATAGATAGATAAATGAATAAATAAATAAATAAATAAATAAATAAATAAATAAATAAATGAACGGTAGAACGAATGATACATAATCCGGGTAAAGCAATGATTGTCGTTATCGAGTACGTTTTATTTAAAAAACAATTTATTATCATAATATAATATCGTATAGGTATAATAATGTAAAACAACACGTTGTACATATTAACCCTAATAAGGTTTACACAATATATTACGCGAGTGTGTTATATGTATGTACGTTTTATAATCGTATAATAATGTAGTATATACAATTTTTTATTGCGTGTATACGTTTCATATACATTCATTCGTGATAACTTACATGTTACAATGATCGGTATGGAAAACGAAAAAGGAAAGAAGAGGAAAATAATTCAAGCAATAACAATAACAGTAACGACGATTATAGTAAAAATAATATAAGAGAACTCTACTTTTCAAAGAACAATATTATATTGTCAATCAGTGCTCAATTATTGCTAAATAGCTATAGGCCACTCATAATAGTTACCATAATCAAAAATATTTTGCTATTGTTCGTTAATTCAATTCGCAATTTTCCATCATCATCGTCACCATCATCAACATCAATATCAACATCATCATCACCCCCTTATCTAACTTATCTTCATATAGGTGTATTTTAAAATTCTTTCTTCAAGGTATAATAATCTCATCTCATACACACGCGAAACCTCTCGAGACGTGTGTGCCTGTATATCTACATAATATAAATATTGGTTCAACTTCGACCCCATGTCCAATTCACTGGAATTACCTACTTGTCACAGCTTTTTTTCAGCTAAGAGAGCCTTACAATTAGTTAACGAACGGAAAATCATAAAAGTTATACCACCATAGTGTCAAATTGGAAGAAAATATATTAAAACCAAAAAGTAATCAGGCGAGTATACGATTCTACTCACAAATAGGGTACAAGAATAGAAACAACAAAAGTAATAGTAATAATAATGACAACAGTAATAATGATAATAATAATAATAATAATAATAATAATAATAATAATGATGATGATAATTATACCTATAGGCAATAACAGTACATCGATAATACAGTAATGATAAAATGACCACTGTGTCAATTTGTGTAAAAATCATTCAACAAAATTCACTGTAGGTACGTCTGTATCGGTTTTCAACGTTGGTCACTTCCAAATTCCGAAAACGCTTTTCTTATAATCGATTCGCACACACCTCGTCATGATAAATCAAGGGCCAAACGGAATTGAGCACTGACAAGTGATTGGCTGTGCATCTAATTTCGTAATAGTTTTTTTTAGCAGAAGTGCGAAGATGTGCGATCGGAAGTGTTGATATGGCATGAAGAATTTCTTCCTCCAACATGTAATATAATAATCTTTGTAATAGTGCGTCTAGCACATGTTTATCCTTTCCTCGTCCATCCTTATCATGATCGATCCTTGAATTTTCGGTATCTATTTCCCTCCTTCTATAAAAATATTATTGAAGAAAGAAACTCTACACAGACTAGAGATATAACGTATAGGTACAATAGAAAAATATACTAGTTATTATACATGTATTATTATATAACCTACATCATTTGACACGTCGTATATAATATTTGATAGACAATTTAGTCAGTATCGTAATTCAACTTCGTGGTAATAAATTGTGTAACGAGGTAAATTCTGGTGTAGAAGGAAATACAGTAGGCCCTCTCAGAACTTAGCTTTCCTACCGTTCTCCTACTTTCGGTGCTAGGCGCATGCGCGTTGACTCGTCTCAGTAGTGCGCATGCCCATACGCATGCGCAGAATAGAACTGAAGTCAAGTGAGGTTATGTCACCCCGTCTTGCATGACGCTCGAGTTTCAGAATGGGGAGAAACGGCGAAAGGATTAACCAAGTTATAGAAATGTCTACTGTATAACTTTAGGGCTGCGGGTGTACAGCAAACTCTGTACACTGGGGTTTAACCGTTTCAATATCATACGTCTACAAATATAGTCGTTGTATATAAAATAAAGCAGGACACATTTTACCGTGAGGTTTGTATATGTATAAGTTCCATTTAGTTTCTTTCTTCTCTCCAAATATCTCCTTCTCGGCAAAGTCATAAAATGTTCAAAATAACCTAACAATTTCTTCAAGTCTAATCACAATATAATCTATATTTTATAAACTACGCGCAGTCTATGTGTGTTATACATTTTTACAACGAAAAAAAAAAAAAAATAGATGTTCGAAATGGTAATTGAAATTTCAGTTAAAATTTGACTTTTTCTTACTAGCAAAGTTCGGTTGATTTATTATTACATACCAGGTATATAAATGTATGTGTATGAGTTTATATATATTTTTTTTCTTTCCATGACGAACGCTATAACGTAACAGAATTATTCCTCTGTGGCTACGTATAGAATATGGTATATAATGTCTAGAAAATATATATTATGTATACGTATATTTTCTATCTTCAACACATCAATTTTTTATCAACATTTAATTATTATAACAATCCTTTGACCGATTATAACGTCTCCCCTTCTTACTCACAATAATTAGCTGTATGGTATCGTCATAGATCCAATTCAATTAGCAATTCACTTCAGTCTGTAGCTTCAACCACTATAATAATTTCTGAGTAGTTTTTTTTCCTCCTTTTCAATTATTTCTTTTTATATTTTCGTCAATTTCCTCGTCTGATTGATAAACTATTTATCTCCAAACTCCTTTTCAATCGCTTTTTATACATATATTTATGTACTAAACTAAAAATATCTCATGGTAGTTCATCCATACCTACACTTTTTGACGCTAAACGTCTAATTTCTAATTAATACAATCGAAGCACGATATTTCGTCACTGTGCCGGTCTGACAATTTCGATCAAAATAAAAATTAAAAAAAACAAAAAATCGAATTCCGACAACATTTATTTATGTACAATTGATAAAAAGAATAAAAATATTGGGCCGATTCATCTTATTGTCCTTCGCAGTTCTATCGAATTTAATATAGAGAGCAGAACTGCCAATAATTAATCGCCCAAAAAAGTTTAGTCGAACTTGACTTGTGCGCATTAATCAACTGAATATTTTTCCAATTATTTTTATCTTGCATTCGAAACGTCGAGGGAAAAATTAAAGCCATTTATCTTTGTTGTGAAAAATATAAGAGATTCAGTCTCCTCATTTAACAACGGCATTATCGTAATTATAATAATTCATAATTATTGCATTTTTGGATCAAGCTCAACGACTTATTATTCAATTCGTCAACATGACAGGACGAAACAATTTTATCAAAATATTATTTTCTACGTGTAATAGGTAAGGTACTGTTTATTCTATTCAATTTATTGTACAAGGCAGGCTTGTTGCGTCTTGTGACTCGGGAAGTATAGGTACTTCAAATACGTCGGAAAATAATTGATTTATTTCGAAATCGGAAAAATGAAACGACAATTAGTCGCACCAAGCAACTATTTGGACGTTCGGTGCATGAGGTTAATTACAGTTATCGCGAAATCGGTCGTGTTCATTAATCAGTTGAAATTGTTGACCCCTCTTTCCCCTGTATTCAGAAATATCAACTGATGTAACGATATGAATAACGATCATCGAAGGTGTCCATGTTCCGTTTGTGCCCGGCCCTGAAGTACCGCCGCCATAGAGCATCAGGGATGTTCAACAGCTTAATAGGCAATGGCTGTTGTTCAGAGAACCCAAAAGTGGAAATAACAAAAAGCACTGATCTTTTAGTCATTAGATCAAAGCATGACAACAAAGAGTACAATTATGACCTCCAATTATAGCTATCTCGATGTCCAAGAACAACCCTTATTCTCAGTTACCTTTCAATTGATTTGCGAACAAGTGCAGGGTCACGTACACGATGAGAGGTATGATACATGACAAAAGGAAAGAGTATGTCTTCAATGAAGCCAAAGATTTAAAGGGATGAAGAGTGACCAAACAACCGTATCTTTAGCTCAGGGTCGTGAAATTTCCACTTCAGAGTCCCACATAGAAATGCGATGGCAACATGCTACCTTCGTTAGAATATCATGAGGGACGCCAGAATCGTGCCAAGTATTCGAAATACACTGTTGCCCGCAAGTTCTAACGACAGGGGCACTTTTCCAGGTTTCATCTCGTTTTGATCAACTCCGTGATATCCTCGAGTCGCATTCCCAGCTCCTTATTCCGGTACAACGTGTTGTCGCGTCACTAGGACGTATATCCCGGAAAACAGATCCTAGTAAAAAGCAGGTTCACCCCAATCCCGTGGCCCGTTATGTGTCGACGTAATCGGAATATACGGGACCGAAGGTACAGCTGGTAGGCATTGGAAGCAGTAATTGGCTCCACCGTTACTATCCCAGTATTGTGCACCCTTGCACTGATAACGTACAGCGAATTCTATTCGTTGACCAATGTTCAATGTGTGACAGTATAATGTGAATATAAATTTGTCGCTAAAACCGTCACAGGAATTGGTAACGTATGTTGCTTGAAGGTCGCTGAAGCTTCGCCAGCCATTGAGCGTGTAACGTATATGCACTGACTTATGGAAGTCCAAATTCCTGACTCTTACCGTTCCACTGAGACTCAGATTGATCGGATCTTGAACGAGGACATTTTCAAGGCAAACTTGTCGCTCCCTAACTTTATCTAAAAAGTCAGGAAGGCCACCTGGCTGCTGGAACATCGCGACCAGAAGTTTGTCCGGCTTTTGTCGAGAAAGGTTAGTCGATGATTGAGCCTCTAAATATTTTGTATGCCACTGTTGTTGAACAGGACCATCCTTCAGCAACGTATCGTCGTAGATCAAGTCCGAGTAGGCAGAGTTTGGTACCTTTGGTATTTCGTCGAGGAAAGTTCTAACATCCGCAAGGTCGAGGCCAAGGACATCCGCAAAACGCACTATCTTTTTCCGCCCCGGTGTTCCTGGTGGTGTTTTTCCCGTTTTCAATGACGAGCAGCGTCTCACTCGCTGAGGCCTTTGCTCTTCCTCTTCGACAGTGTCATCAACGTCATCGTTATCAATCGCATCACCACCTCCAAGACGCTTTAAAAGCTCCGCCATTTTATCCACATCCCCATTCTGCACGACCCCGTCTCTTATCTCAAGTTGAACTTCATTCTTCACCAGATGATCATCATGCAGGGAAATTCTAGCTCCCGAAGGGCACTCCAATGTCAATGCTCCCGGAATATTTATGGTGCTACTATACGTCGAGTGATCGGTGTCTGTGTCACTTTGCACATCGTCGTTCGACGGCACCGGTAGACTACGGGTAATTAGGCCCTTAGAGTAATCTGATCCCCTGCTCCACCTGTTCTCGCACTGTGAAATTTCCTGTCCTGATTTTCTCACTGCACTGTTCGCCGTCTCTCGCACAGGTCCGCTGCAGTCTGGTGCAACTAATTTGCTGGACTGGTTCTTGGAGTTTCCTGAAATATCTTGACCGTTTTCTTCACCGGAGAGCTTCGGCTTTGCAAAGTCAACCTCATCGACATCCTGTGCAACACCTGGCTCCGGGATGGCACGTTGGGACCTATTGATCACTGGAATCTCTGAATCTGAATGGGACTTGTGAACGGGTCCAGGAGCTACGGTTAGACTAGTCAACGGTTTAGCTGGACTTTCATCTTGCAGAGAGATGGTGCTGTCGTCGAAAGTGCTCCACAGGGATTCGTGACTAGGGGATGTTGTGTCCAATGAACTCCTACCGTTCAGAGAATCTTCTGAACTAGTTACGCGTCTGATGACATTATTCTCCTTTACAGGAGCCTCCGCATCGACTGTGGAATGGTCAATGCGCGAGGAATGATGATTGGATGGAAGGGATTCCCGGGTTTTCGTACCGTTCGATTCACTGCAGGACTCGGACGTCTCACCATCGTAGACCATCGTCTTTCTTCCTAGCTTCGGGGACTGTTCAGGACGAGGTGAACCGTGTCTATGTGCCAGGACCTTCGCTATGAGCCCATTACTGAGACTGGAACCGTCGCTCTCTGACGTGTCAAGATCGTAAAATGACTCCGTGATTTTGTCACCCTCTGAGCTTTCCGGATCATAATAAATATCCGAGGAATCACTTTCCGGTGAAGTTCCCGTAACCGGTGAAGAAAAAACGCACCCAGACTCAGGACCTTGATGATTTGCGATCGGTCTCGCTGTTGAGGGGCAGTGGCATGGGTCAACATGATGTGACGCGAGGGTTTCCGGGTTCAGTAGAAGTCCAGCCAGTTCGGCGACGGTTACCTCTTCAGCGGGGGACCCGGGGACGTCATCGTCATCAATGTCAAAGTCGAAGTAGAGGTCAGAGTCCGAACTGTGTTTGGGCTGCCGTTCAAGTACCTGATTGTGTGATGCCGTGGGACCCCCAGAATGGAGCCAGGAAGTTTCCGAGGGGGTCGGGTCTGCGTTGAGATTTCTTTCATCATCATCGGTACCGAGAGTTGTCAACCGATGATGAAGACGCCGCGCAAAGGCTTCCGCTCGTCCACGGCAGCTGCTAGGGAACAGGGAGCTCACAAGACCGCAGGATTGACCGGCCGTAGCATTTCCCCCAGAGTCTGTACTGCCCATAACAATTGGCGGCAGATCCGGGCCGGAACTTCCGGGATCCTCGGAGACGTGACAGGCCGAGGCAACGAGATCCTGGCTCTCGTTGCCCGTCTGAAAAACGACATTTACTCAGTTTAGCAAGGGTTTCAATTATTATCGGAGCACCGTTCATGAAATCAAAGACTAGGATATGGACGCAGCCGAGGAGTCTGGTGTACATGAGATTTTAGGAATTCAAACGGTTTGCAATCATTTCACATGATTTCGAAGGGTTTCGCCAGATTTTGGAAGATTTCATGGACAGATCAGTTAAAGAATCAAGCGTGAACATAAATTATCGGATGTTTTTATAAACTTGAAATAATTTCCAAATCATATTTATACGTTCGAGACGAATCATGCTGTATGACGCCAACATGTAGAACGGCGGACTGGGTATGATTAGAAGGCAACGCCCTGAGCAGAATAAACCTAAAGCACTAACTCACATCCTAAAGTCTAAAAACAAGCTACCGCTCCATTATTTATAGCCCAACAAACTTCACTATAGACTGTGCTGAAATCGTGAGGGAATTGAATATTAAAAAATATAATCATAATCAAAGAAAAACAGCAGAAACAGTACCGCAGGAATAAAGGTTGTTATTTCAGGATGTTATCCAGTCAGCAATTTTTTTAAACTCATTTTTTGAGAGCCTATATATGATTCAACCGTAGCACAGATGAAGAGAAAAATTTATCAAACGCTGCACCAAGTATCGTAGCATAGAAAGTGAACAAATAATTGGCGGACTATCTTCCCACGCGAGCAAATTTTTCATCCCAGTTTCGTTCAAGATGCTCTAATAATATTTTTGGCACGCTGCTTAAAACAGCAAGGATTGCAAGCAATTGGCAGCGAGTTTAACGGTCCGAAATGAGTCGTCCACGGACTGGAGATTTTCTGCAGACCAAAAAATTAGCAACAATTTCATTGCGATTGGTACAAACAACAAAAATCTTAACTAACAAAGGAAAATATCAAGATATGAAAAATATAGGCACGCAAAAATAGCTAAAGTGATTTTCTAAAAGCCATTAATAACTTTCCCAAAATCATGGACATAGTAGTTTTTACTGAAGCGGAAAAATCGTTTGGGATCATAATTTTTCACTTTTATATGGCGGTGGTTGTCAGATTACGTGGTGGCAAAATAAAATAGTCATACTAGTTTATCTGCCGAAAAAAGCTAACGTCATATCACTATAACGCGTTTGGAATACTTTCACGCACATTCGCATGTATCTATAAAGCTTCTGATTACAGATATCTACCTCTGCATCAATCACACGGACATTTTTCATCGAGGTAATGATTGAGGGGCGCCATAAGAGGTCAATTTTCTGACTTAAATCATGTCGATTCATCCCCATGACTGTCACAACTTGTCCAGCGAGTAGGTAGGTATATCGATCTACGTGCATCGCTTTTGCTAGCATCAAAATTGACATAAATAGTTATGGCATCAGCTTATCTCTAGAGACGGGAGTCCGTAATAGAGCTGGATTCCGTATGAGGCATTAAGCTTATCAAGTCTAGACATTTATGTACAGCTGATGACAGCGCAATCTGATCTATAGGTATCGGAAGGTTCTTCACCTTTGAAGTATGGGTATATGTATATGACATAACGCAAGATCTATACACACATACCTATATTCGCATCAACTTCATTATTTTTTATATAAATAGTGTCGTTCATTGTGTATGTATGAATAAATAATCAACAACCAAGCAAACGCATGTTTAAATGCATAAATGTAATGAACAATTCTGAATGATATAACCAGACAATGAATAGATCCAAGAATTCATTGACGATTGATTAAATGAATAACGCGAATAAATGGATTAATTAATCGATCAATTTATTAAACAGAAATTGTTGTGATGTCAAATCAATGAATCGGCTTTCAACGTAAAAATTTTGATCTAAAAACTGCTCAGTGAGCTAATGAACATGAAAGCTATTTCTTGTTATTTTGCCCATTATAAAAATTGTAATTTGTCGATCATAAAAAATTTAATAGATTACTGTAACTCATGTGAAAAAATATCTTAAGAACGGGTCGCAGCTACATCATATGTATGACAGCCTGGAGGTACCACACACAGTGCTGGTAACAGAGATGCAAGACATAATGTTAACAGTTTGCTATACAATTGCAATATGCAGCTAGACTGCAGACTGTGGACTAATAATAAAGATACATACACTGCAATTACACGGGCGCAACGAACGGAGTAAACAACTCTGTGGGTCTACAACCACCGGCCAAGTTATTTCTAGCCTCTCAGAAAATTAGGCTACCCAGAGATGGTTGTAGAGCACTAACGAATCAATTGCAGAGAAATGTCAAATTAACCAAAAACTGCATTCGTGGCGAATCGAATTTTTATCGCTACCCAATATGTATAAAGTCCGTTCAATTTTGGTCATTTTTTGAGAGGATATTTTCTGCATTCCAAAAATCGGAAAGCGAGCCATTCCAAGTACTTATGGTAATATTCAGGTTATTTTACGTTCCCATATAGCCAATATCAATGATTAGGTTATACTCCAGATAAATTATTGTGCTCCAAAGCGCGTTATCCGCTTGTAAAATAAATGTGGAAAACCTTCAGTGTATACAATTATGAATAAACAGAACATTATTATATCAACGACTCGTCATTTTCAGCCGTAAAATAAAGGTGAAACACGTTTGTATAGTACTCGCATGATTACCATACGCGTGCTTTTGACGTGCCGATACGCGTTTCTACATCAATTCATGGTAATCAAGGTATAAATAAAGTTTCCGGTTTTCCTTCATTGTCGTTCAGAACTGCGACATGAACAGAGCAGAACCATTCAATGAATTCATTTCTCAAACCTGAATTATGAAGATTAATATCGATTATGGTAATTAAGTGGATGATTCATGTATACAGTACATAGCTGAATTGAGATAGTCGAAAATATAGGCATTTGTATGTACCTTTGTCGTTGTGTGCTACTGCTAAATATTTTCGTCTAAATTCACGTCTCTAAATATCTTATTAACCAGTATAATGGTATTAAGAAACAGGATCCAAATGAACTGACGTGATGTGATTCCAAAGAATCCAACAAGAAATTATCTGCTGATAATCAAAACAGGAATATGAACTTTAAAAAATGAAAAAGGATTTATATTCGTATAAAGTAATATGACACGATGAAAAGTCATAAGCAAGACAATTTAAGATATCGAAAATATTCTTCATACTTGATGCATTATTTCAAACATCTGGTACGACTAATGTTGAAGGAATTGTAATTATCGTTAGCTAATAATGCGGCATTATCAAAACGAACGACGCAATCAGCAGCAAGGCAAAGTGGCACTATAAAAGTCTGCAGCCAACTGTATTTACATGATAATAACGGAAAAGATATAGGAATAACAAATATTTTGGTATTCGTTTACTCATTCTTTTACGTAGATGGATTTCGTACAAATCGCGGAGTCGCAAAGTCTTTTGGCAAATTCTTATCCTTGCTCAAATATACAGAAAAAATTATGCCACCATCGCTAATAAAACACCTTGTGTGTTAACCCCGAAAACCTTGTGCCTATGTTGAAGATAATTGTATTCTAGAATAATTTGTGATGGCTAGACTGTTATGCAATTTGATTGTGAACATCAGCATTGAATTGCAATTTCAAGAGACAGTGTTATCGGTTGAGAGTATTATAATGCATCGCAAAATACGTGTAAAACAAAGCGTGTTACCACGGCGCAATACTCTCGGCTAGTTTTCTTGCATATATAACGCATATCTCTATTATGCATCTTCTAGAAACATCGCCTGCTTCTTCGCCACAGGCATCGACCATCTCGCGTGTTACGGATCAATGAAGTATTAGCATGAGGTGGAACACGACTAGTAAAAAGAAAGGGATTAATCGAAGGATATAACGTTCTTTCTTCTACTCCTTCCAGATATGAAATAATCCACTAACAGATTGTTCATTTCTTCTCTCGACGAGACGTACACGTATGCATAAATCCATGGTATGACATATGTAACCATCATGATGCAGACTAAAGATGAGAAGATTAGGTATAATTAGCACTGATAAAACACGCAAAACAATCCATTTGGAACGATTATCCGGGTGGCTACATTGATCCTTGCTTCAAATAAAATAACACAGTGTACATGTTCCGCAACATTTCACCAGGAATGACATATGCTTGAAGGACTGATCGCGTTTCAAGTTGTCCCGACAAAATTTTTACCAACTCTGCTTCGTCAAGGAAGTTTCAATCGACAGTTATTTAATCATCAAACTAATATCGTCAAAGTGACATTTCTGTTTTAGTATCATCGTTGACCGAGCATCATGAACAGAGCATTATTCGAAAGGACCCTCTACATATAGCCCATAGATAAACGGAGTCTGTATAAAACAACAGTATTCTCGATCCAGTATAGATTTTGGCACAGAGTTTGTTTCGAACGATTTTATAAAATTTCTCTTCGAAGTATAGTTGATATTATCGTATTGTATACATACTATACCTACACTTGGGTATAGCGATACAAATTTTTCACTTTCAATCGCATCAGTGCAGTGTACAAACAGATATATATAGGTTATCGGTCTTATTTACTGATGTATAAACATGAGTGACAAGTTTTATTGACATCGTAATTATGATAAACTGTAAAAAAAATATAAATATTTACATTCATAATCTCAGAGGATAACGGATCAACGAGGAGAGTTTTGAGTACGTAGGGCCCTACTGGAGAGGCTTAGAGTCATTGTTTGCAGTGACTAGCTATGGAACTAGAATAAAAAATGAAAAAACTGCAAAGAACTAATACTAATAATGTACCCCTGGATGAATTGGATAAACTTGTCCATCATTAGCGTCATTCGATGTGCTATATGGGTACTATCTATGTATAAATCTGGGGTCAGTTATAATTGACACAATTACAATATCCCTGAAGTTTGTACATCATATTATAATACTAATGTACTATCATGCGCTGCCTTGGATGATTTATCAATAAACCGAGCGACATTCCGTCTGGCCTTTTGTAAAACAACATGTGATAACCGTGTGTTGTTCGAATGCAAACGTCTAATTATGTCCTAATGCAATATGTTTATATACGCGTACCTAAGTATACGTGTACATATTGAGAATACATTATGTCGTGCAATTAGGTTTATTCAAGCTCTCCGCGGTGTATTGTGATCAGCAAACATTTGCCTAACCCTTGAACCTTTTGAGTAGGTAAATAACAACAAATAATCTCTGTCAATAAACCGAATCCATAAACGCTATTTCGTACAAATTTCAGACAGTCGTTACAACACCGTTTATACACGCATCGGCCAACTGTTTTTTTTTTTTTCTCATTTCTGAAAATTGAAATAACTCATTGCATCCTTCTCGAAAATAATGTTCTTTGCAACAAAACAATTGTATTAGCGAAAGAATCGGTGTTCAATGATTTCCAAACAACAAGAACAGCATGCGGTACACCTTGCAGTTTAAAAATGATGATTTATTTCGCACGGTCGACATTTCACTTATAATATAGTAGTGAAATATATTGGAAGCACGAGGATAAACGTTCCGGGTACTCTCAGCCCGTAAATACACCAATTGAGGTTCCAATTGTCAATTGCTTCGTACGAATGTATGTATGTACGTATAATATAAGTATCGAACCGGTCATACAAGTACGCAAATATCTACATGCAGCAAACATAGACACTGACACATTGCAAAATCTTATTATTAGTCTCATCCCCGTACAGTTCCCCGACCGTCATAGTCTGCATCTTCGTGACTTTTGTCAGCCGTTGTTGTTGTCAGGCTGTTTTGCAAAAAAGAAGTTCAATCGCAAGTGACCAAAAAATTTACAGGTTTGTACTCTTGACCGAATTTAAGAAGTTGGGTAGGTTAAGTGAGAAGTTACGGAAATTTCAAGAATGCACAGCTGATGAAAAAAAAGAATGTTATAAAAAAAAAAAAAACGCTTGAGGTCTTTAAGCTCTAAGTAACATCTGACTAACTAAATTATTTTCAATCTATATTAACAGGAATCTTGTTTGTTTTTTTTGTTGGTCATTTGTAAGATGCTATATTTATTAAAAATAACACATCGGCTTCTTCAACGATTGCGAGACATTCAACTTCTGGACCATCGACAAAATCATGTTGCATGAAAGCTGCCATCTTAATTTGAAATTTAAAAAAAAAAGTAGAAAGAAAGAATTGCAATTAAATAAAATTATCCTGTAGTTCACAAAAATAACAAAAAAAAACTTTTGTGGTCCACATCATGGCAGTCAGCTCTCATTGCAGTAGGTACCCATGGTGATACAAGATGACAATTATAATAGAGGTAGGGCGCCAGTTTATACTCAATGTTAATAATAAATTTTGATTTCAAGTGTTATATATGATTGTCAGATTACCGCCGAACTATGGCCGTTGATCTGAGTTGGCGTCATTATTTTCTGCGCGATTGCAGCCGCCGATTGAAATTCTTCATTCTGGGTCATTTCCGATTTCCAAATACAAGCTCGTTGTAAGGACTGTCCGTGTATAAAACGATCAGCACCCGAATTTCTCTCACACAGTCTGCACCACGGATCGAAATGTCTTATCGATTATTTCGGCATCTTCCATTCATCTCTTTTTATTTTTAACCACCCGAAGGTTGCTGAAGGTTAAACATCCCGGCACTGAAACGTTCATCTTTTTATCACTCTTTATAGCCTCTAAATCTTGAAAGCTTAACAATTTTACACTGGTACAATTTCCTATACGTGAAAATGAGGCTTAACCGATCAGCTAAATTTTTGTGATGAAAATTTGAGTCAACAGAAATATGAAATACGATCGGATAAATTTGATAAAGACCGACTCAAAGATCAGAATGTATTCATTCTCGAATATCTGATAAATAAATCCCCATCATCCCCGGGTTGATTTCATCATTGTAATCAGTCCGATTGATCTCGTTTTTATGTTATTCATTTCTTCAGCTTACTGGCTATTCGCAAAGAGATTGCTTTTGCGATACAGAAAATTGTTTGTGATTGTGATTATTTGAGTTAGAAACAATTTCGACTCTCAGTTTCGTGGAACTTTCACTGCACCTGATTCTCGATGCACTTTTCGACGCGATCAATATGCAATGGAAGATGATCCGCCACTGAGGATGACGGTGATGCGTAGCAACTGGCTATAAGTTTCTTTGCTCGCCTGCCACCCCTGGCGCAGCTGTAGTAGCGATACCACAGGGTGCCATTTAATTTGACTCATTAGTTCCTCGTCATTCGTTACATTCTTATGGTGCAGATTGTTCACAACACTATAGGTCGAAAAATCAAACTTGAAAAAACTTTCCAAATGTTTAAACTCTGAATAAATGTGACGTGATTTTAGTATTTTTAGAGGTATACCATTTCGGAAAGTGACTCATAATCCATTCTTTTCTCCACCCGCAGAATTTTCTCTAAGATTGTTAGAAACATTCAATGCTTTTTCATTCATGTAAGAGAATTAGAACATTTTTTTGGTACACATTTTGTGTAAAAACGGTGAGAACACATCATTCAAAACATTTGGATTCGACAATCGTGTATAGCTGACCCAGTAGAAGTCGAAAGGAAAATCACTGAAAAATGAGGCTTGCTTTTTTCAAAAACAAAAATCTCAAGCCGAGAATTTGAATCTCAAAAAGGTTTGTTATATGCTAATTTTAGACACGTAATTTCTTCGACACGTAGTATGTGTGAACTATAGCAATTATAAATGGATTGTTTTATTGGCGACAAGCTGATAACTTTTCGCTTGCCTCAGATAATGTTCCCTCGCATTCTCGGTCTTTCATGACCCAGAGCTATCGCCCATTATGGGTGCAATAGATACTAAATGCAGAATTCTTTAGAGTAAAAAAATATATTTGCTATTCCAAAATTATTGGCAACTTGCTTCGTTTGTTCAATTTCACATTCCAACTTTTTATTTTCGTATCTGTTACCCCAAAAATCTCAACAGACAATAATGAACCGATATTGACCATAAATTTCTTGAATGTTTGTCATTCTCCTGAACTCCGTTCAAGAATCTGTTTTCCCACAAAAATTCAGTCGTGAGCCAAAAATTTCGTTTGCTTTTTTCGACATTGTTCTCTTGACCGGATGAAAGAATCTCGAATACGGATTAAGATGAACAGATACCCATAAATCGATTGCAATGCTGCACTGTTCAAAGTCGAACCGAAAATGAGGGATTTATTTTCCACATCCGCAATTCTTCAAGTTATTTTATTCATCATTTAGTCTTGATATAAGTACTTCATTGAACTGACCCTATAATACCCTTATCTACACTACTGCTTCCACTGAAGTCTTGGCCGACCATCGAAGTCATTGGCCCTTGTTTCTACAGAGATATAGATTGGAGGGGCTGCCGTGCAGATAAATCTTCTAGGTGCTGCGTGCAGCATGCAGCATGTACAAGTATCTTAAAATTAGCATTCTAGGTTGACGCGAAGGTATAAGGACTTGGGTGTTCAATTATAAAGCGATCATTACAACGTTCAATTTATCATTTCTCAGTTTCGATCTGAAGATACATAGTTTACTCTGCAAGTTTTTTGTACTGAAGAATACCCAAGTCTGTGGGAATGAATTTTCGACTTGCAAATAGAACAGATTTTACTCTAATCACGAGGAAACTTCCACTCAAAACGGGTGAACAAATAACTATTTCAGAGTGGTGCACTTTTCACGTCAAAAAACTTGAAGAGTAGGTCTGGGAGGAAAACAGCGTTACTCGATAGAAGATTCACTCCAATTGATCCGTCAGCTTATTGCAACTTCCAGATCAAATGAAACCAGACTGTATCAGCTGATATTTAGTTCCAATCTTCAAAGGAGCTCCAATAGTCTGTGCTGGAAGGTATTCCTGGATAATCATCATGTCCAGCTGCTGTAATCGGATGCAGACTATAATTAGCAGCTTCAATTTACATGTAAATTTCTTCAGCTGGTATACCGTGATAAATTTCCACTGGATGGAAATCTAGATACCATAACCATTTTACAGCCATCGATGTGCGCAATTTTCATCTCGTCGTATCTCTAGCAATTCTAAATCATTAGATATGGCATGTAGGATTATATCGAGTTATCTAGGCGCCGATATAGTATAAGCACACGATATGCATGTACACATACATATACATGATCCAAAAACAATCATTGTCCGTCTCATTATCAGTGAATGCAACGGCCATATCTATACATGTATGTATCATGTGAATTCTGCGGGAATCTGTATTGAATAACAGTTTCTTCATTTTTCAAGCTCGCTGTTTCGCCACGGGAATTAATTAACAGCAATTATCATTGCAATATAACATGCTTATGTGTCAAATGAAGTGAAAATCCAAAATGTGCGCTATTCTTCGATTCACATCAAATTGGCCCCTTTGTTTCATCCTGTCGCGTGAAGGTTCGTTGAACAAATCAATTTCATATTACTTCTTCTGATGGTATAGGAACTCTAACAACAGATTGGTCAAAACCGCTTCTGAGTCAGTTGGACATAAGCATTAACTCAATTATTTCATGACGCTGATGGCCTGGAGTAACACTACTAAAGAACCAAGACCAGCCCATTATTCTTCTGCGTCATCCTGGCCCTAAACTTTAAAGCATGTAGACCAAAGTGCTGGCCGCTTCTCTTCAACTACTACACCCTAGTTGCGTACCAGCACAATCACAGTTACAAGGTTGTTTTGCGATATGAATGCATGAGGTACCCATCAGTACAAGACACGCGTTCATTGTGGAAAATTTATATTATTTCCATAGACATAGAATTGTGAGATTCTGGAAATTGTGGGAATTGAAAGAGACAAATATAGGTGGCGAACAATACACTCGACACTGCAAAAGAGTTACCGATCTGATGATGAGGTGTAACGCAATCTTATAAAAGATTGAAATAGCATGAAAAAATAAATAAAATTGCAGACGATCATATGATGTGAGAGAGTAAGTATAAGATCCATGGGCTTACAACTGTAAACAGGTTCGGAAACGGTTGCCAAAGCTTGCAAGCAACCCGGCTGGAAATAGTTTACTTTAACATTTTTCACAGTGTCGTTTAGTCGTTCTAAATCCGAATGCACCTCGCTATATGTACGTACATTTACCTATACGTACAGTACAGTCCGCAGCTGTTATACCATTCGAAACATTCACGACTACGTCATGTGCGATTTTTTGAAATGCGCAGTCGAAATGATCTCATTCAATCTCATACATAGCCAGTGTTTTTTCTGTACCTCAATTTACTTTCAGACTCTTGACAAGCTTCGAAATTATTAGCAAAATGCTTGTTCGGATAACAACTGTATTTGGGAAATTTGATCCCAAAATGTTTTTCTCTGTATGATTCTCACCTGGTACAGTGTATCTAAAAGAAAAACCGAAAAAATTTGGTCACGGCCTTCCAGCTTCGTATACGTCCGCCTGTTTTCGTCATCGATTAGTCTTACCTCAATTACTATTCCATGAAAATTAAAGCACCGGGACTTCCTCTTTGGAGATGTTAAAATAAATTACTATTCCCTAGGTCATTGAAACTACTGAAATTTTGTCAAAAGTTACTCCACGAATTCGGAAAAATCATACGCCAACGATTAATTGAAAGTGCAGAAATACGTTCACTCATATGATATCAGAGCAATTCTGAACTTTTCGATATCAAATCAAGATTTTTCTGCAGAACATGAACTCCATATTTCTATGTTTTATCCAAATTAGTACTTCGGTATTTTGGTGCTATCCATTGATACTTTTCAGAACCAGAAAAAAATACAGAAAAATCTTTGATAATGGAAGAATTGCGGACTTGGAAGCCTTTCAGTATGATTCCTGAAGAAGTATATGTTATCTCTGGAAATGTATGAGGCACTTTACGATCAATAGCTGTAGGCAAAACTCTTTAGTTTGCAGAATATCAGTAAAAACAAGTACTTGATCTAGATTTTCAAAATCTTTGTGTAGTATTGCTCGGTCGAAGATATATAAGTACATCACTGTCCTTTTCTACTCCCGTACATATACACAGTTGTATCGCGATTCAGGTCGCTGCCCCATCACGACCGAGTAATAAAGTCAATGGTAACCAAGGTGACCTTCTTAATACCAGGAACGCTACAGTTAGACATATAGTACATTCGTAGTGAGTCGCTACATACACACATACAGACAAACAGATGTAGTATAACCGTACATCGGAACTTATGGAACAAGCTGAAAGGTCGAAGGAAGCTTCGGGGTGTGTCGGATTGTCTCGGAGAAGAAGGATTTTGTTACAGGGGGATGCTTTGGGGGCAAGATAACTTGAAGGTGACCTCTAACCAGAGCGAACACCAACGCCGTAACATTCCAAGAATGAAAATTGATCGGATTCCTCTATTCCACAGTGATGCGATGAACTGTAATCAAAATTTCGGTCGATCAAGAAGGATTATAGGACCGCCTCAAGCTGGACCAACCCAAAGCTGAAAGAATCGTGCCTGATTGTAAGTTGTAGTATAATGGCTATTATACTTTGCCCACTTGGCGCTCATAATTTATCTCTTGTATTCAACATATGTTATACTAGCTAGATTATTGTGACCTAGCCGAGAAAATTCGATACTTTTTTGGATGAACTCCGATTATTGAATTTCAAACGGTTGCAAAATTAAAATTTGGAAATATCGACTGCAGTTTCGTAACATATCCATAGGTACTTTTTGTCATTTGTAGTTACGTACGATGATTGTACGTTGTTAATGAAACTTCAAATACCTCATGATGAATTAGCAGAGGCGAATGTGATAACGCTGATCCTGCCGATTAAGTGATAATGATAATAATGATTCGGCAAATATTTGGACCATTCATCGCTTGTCGATTATTATCGCTGGCTTTTGCACATCTGCTGACTATAGCCGCTCAGTAAGATTGGCTGAAACATCTTCTAGTTTTGTCTATCACTTTCAGAAAATTACGCACAGTTGTGATACAATCAATGCATTTTGGTTTTGTTTTTTTTTACTTTCCAAAAAATCACTTATAGTCTGGGTTGATGCTTCATAAGCTGTCAGTTCACCGTACATTTGATACGTGGAATGGTTTCTAAATGATTGTAAACAGCGTGTATTGAGAAAACGGGCCGTATTTTCAGGAGTGACAGTTGATGCGCCACATCTCTGCAGGTGCTCACTTTGGGATTCCTTATGAAATTTCGAGAGATGACGAGAGGCATACTTGTGGACTAAAGCTGGAAGACAAGGCCGTAGAAAAAAAAGGAATTGAAAATCCAATAGTCGAGGAAAAATCAATTGCTAACGTTGAACAGGGTTCGGCCTCCTCTCAAAATTCAAATATCTTTGACAATGAGTATTGCAATGTTGAGCAACACTTTTTTCAAGACAATCCTTCGGTTCGGTTTGCATGCATGTATCACGCATGCAGAGAAGACTCACTTGCATAGGCAAGTACGCAACCGAATGATACATGAGAATGAGTGAGAGAATTTCATATAATAACAAGAAGTGAATAATACAGAAGGTCATCAGTGATCATGTGACAACCTGCAACCATCGTTCACCACCATGCATGACTCTTTTTAATTATCTTGCATTGGTTTGACCAATGGTAAAATTCAGGGTTGGTTAAATTCATCATTCAGAGTATTAATAAACTGAAAAGGTGTAATATCATTCGAATGAGAGAGAGATTTATTAATCAAGTCATGGAGAGAATTAGTAGTGCAAACGAACATATCTTCAATATCGCTGTACGTAACATGAAACTTTCACTGAATATTGCCCACAATTTTGGAATTCGAGAAAATATTTCGACTTGCATGCAATTTGCTTGGGAAGAAGTTTGTATTTTTCATATCATCATTTATGTCAATGGAAATCCAATGATTGCTGTACAAATCCAGGCATTTTCACCTGTACCTCGATTCTAACTGTTTTTTTTTTTTTTTCTTCTTCTTTTCAACGATCCAGTTCGTTATAAAGGCAAACAGAGAACTTCTATTCGTAACATTTCTGCAGCTTTCGAGGAGTGAAGCGATGGAGCCTAGCCGAGGGGGAAACTGGTAGCCGAAGAATTTATTTCGTTTATGACTTACTTGAGCGTTGACTTATAAATAAAAAGTATTAGTAGGTATAGACATGAATCAAGGTGTGAGGCCTTTACAAAAATAATCATTATCATTATCTATACAAAGAAAGGCAAACAAACAGGTGCAAGCATTTGGAAGTTGAAGAAGTTATGCCTCTCACGCGGGGATTCAAAATTCTTTGTTAAAAGTTTACAGATATTGGTGGATAAATTAGAAGCTTTAATTCTTGATTAACCAGAGGCCGTGATAATCGTAATAAGTATTTTGTTTAAAATTAAATTGAGCATAATAAACGATGGTAAAAAAAAAAAAAAACTTCAACAATCAATACCAATATAGGTAGCAGGTGTGCCAACGATATGGGTGTACAGAAATAAATAAATCTATCTGCGTACAGGCGCATAGCATTGATTGTAATATTCACTATCATCAGGTTGCAATCATCATTTATTGACAACAATTCACGATCCCCGGTGTACACACATGATACATACATTTCAGAGTTTATATAACTTCACACATACGTCAAGCACGCCTGAATGAAAATCTTTTTTGCAATTTTTTAAATTTTATTTCCATACTCAAGAGCAAGGAAACCCTCGCTCCTCCGCCCATCTCTTTCTAATCTCTCTCCACGTCAAGGTGACCGACAAAACGCGTTGATCACGGGGCAACGGAATGTCGTCATCTGCTCTCGAGGAAAACTCAACAACGAAGAACATCGATTTTCTTTTCAGAGTTTTCGTAATATTATTATTATTATTAATAATATTCGGTCAATTGGCACCGCGAATTATATCTTCTAGCCTATATCTATGTATGTACCTATTATGAACTATAACATCAACCCGTTCGGTGCACCGACTACGTGTTGTTTTATTGTGGAACTTTTAGCACACTGATAATTGACCTGATTAACCCAATTGTAGCTATTTAACTAATTACTTTTGCGAGACGCTAAGCGAATATCCTAGACGCAACTGGCTACAAACCTGCGGCCCCGCGCTTATTTATAAGCTGTTTGCCAAATTTTTTGCATTGTTCAAACTTTGACAGACAATCAATTATTAGATAATCAATTAAGAAACAAAAAAAAAACCATCTCCTATCGCGACTATTAAAACAAATCAATCCTAATGAAACAATAGAACATGCTAGTGGTATTGTTATGGGCTGATTATAATTAATGTCATTGATGTATCAGAAAATTGTATGAAATTGAATGAACACCGAGCAAACATATTGCGATTGCGATGAACGACCTTTCGGAAAATGAGTGAATGGGAATACGGAGAAAATTCCTTATGTTGCTGATTGAGAGTAGGTGGTGAAAAAAAAAAAAAAAAAATTAATAATTGGACCGGGGCCAGAACAATTACGCAAAGTAATGATCGCGACTATGTTTAGACTTCGGAGGAGACTCGCGCGGCGATTCGCAGTGACGTGCGTTTCAAATAACCATCTCCACATACTCCGCCAGCAGTCTTGAATTTTGCATCTCATTCGAGTTTATCCAGTTTGCAATATAATTATACGATTTAAAAACTTGCATCGCAATAAAATTTAATAACATTACAAATATATTTTAGCTATGTACGTGACCCGCGCAATTGGTATTTGTTTACCTATGTGTACAAATGAATGCATACAGGACATAAGAGGAGGAAAATAATTGGATGAATCAGTTGATACTAAATCAGAAGCAAAAAAAAAAAAGAAAGTTCATTGATATTGCCAATTGTTGGGAAGCTTGTAATTGCATGTCGTCGGTATATGTGAGGCGATATAGGATTGAGCGTGATTGAAATTTACAATGAGTAGACTCACTACTTTTGAGATCGAAATTTTAGCCAAAAGGTAAAATTTCTCCCCGAGTAATGCGAGCGGGTTGCAGTTAGGCTCTGTGTGTACTATCCCTGACCCAATCAGCACTCACTTGACACTTCGCGGTTTACCGGTAGGATGACGTACGGGTATATAAGGGACCCCTCGACCGAACTCGACTGCGAGATACGGTTGACGATCGCTCGCGCGTAACTTGTAAAAATGAGACGCCGGCACTGTGACAAGGGCGTTGAAGGTCGTGGGACCGCGCCGTACGCAGGTAGACATGTGTGCGGGTCGGTCTTCGCAATTCGCATGTGCACCGACACCGAGCTGAAATAGGACGGCGCCGCGAGACGGCAGCATGATACGCACATAGGCCTGGCTGTTTTAACAGAGCTACCCAATATCCAACGTATATATCCAACACCCGACGCGGTTAGAGTAGAGCGCACGCGACCGCACGCCGACCGACACGCAAGCGCGACGGTATTGCAGAATGCAGCGCGCGCATCCGACAGAGCCCGCCAAGATGCGCAGCTCGTGTTGTGATGATCATCTTTCGTTTCTCCGTACGAATCTCGATTCTTTCAGTTCCACCTGTTTCTGGTTATCGTATCAGAAGTTCTTTTTTTTCGTAGGTATATTTCCCCAAGTCGCAAGGTTAGCGAGCTGTCGAGCACTCGATCATTCGACCGAAACCAGTATGCCAAAGTCAAAAATGAACTGCAGGTCGCGGTTACGTATTTGTGAGAATTTCTCACAGGATTCAAATTCATTTCGATCCTGTCAACCCTCCAATCTTATGTATGCAGTGATTGAAATTTCCGTAAAGAATGAATAAAAACATAGGTTTGCCTTATAGAACTTGTCATTATCCTTTTCATGAGTTCTTTTAACTTCTGTCATAGAGTGATTTTGTTCAATTACCCTTGTGACTTTTATCACGCCCATTGGCAATCGATTAAGAATCGTAGTGTAGGACCATTTTTTACCGTCAGAATTAGCAACCTACTGAACAGACTTTCAGAAAGCGATAGAATATAAAATAAAGATAAAAATCTCTCGAAATACTTGGTTATACTTATTTTAGCAGTATAGTACGACCGCGACGTACACAATATTTATCCGCATTTAAAGAATCGATAGTATTAGGAATTACTCGTGAAATGCCACAGGGTGTCCCAAACTAGATTATACACTGTTCTATCATACTTCGACCCAATTGATTAAAAAAAATTGCGAGCCATTACAGTGTTTGAGCGCTAAACCAATAATTACAATAGTACAGTTTGGAGTGGAATGTTCGAACCACTTTGACTTCCCTCGTGCTGGATCATTCTTTGTGACGGCCGATTGCCAACTTCGCAAAAAGTGACATTTATATTCTTGAACCAAACATCTATAGTATACATCTACACCCTCGTAGCTATTCTTTCTTGCATCGAGGTATATAAACCTAGACAATAATCCAAATATGCGCAATAAATTCGAAGCCTTCATTTGTATTTCCGATGACTTCTTGTCCTCCATTAGCCCATTTGTAGTTCGCGGTCCCTCAGAGCTCTTCTCATTACCTGATAAGGAACATTACTTTGATAAATTTCACCCCGAGAAATTATGAATGTCGAAATTTACAATATTTCGTGAAATAGAAACTGAGTAAAATGAGTGAGACAGTGACTACTATAAATACAGCTGCATCAGGCGCTTCGATAACGCGGCTATTAATGGACTAGGCACGCGCTTCGAATATACGTCATAACGTGACTAGCACGAGGCTAGAGACCTAGAGAGCACGCGGAATGCATTACGACCTAGTCGTAGTGTTGTGACGCGCTGACGAGTGACAATTAGTGACGGCTGACTACGACGATACGAATGTGAAGTCAGTTGACTAGCTATGACGTTAGTGCAATAACATCTGCGATTGCACCTGAAAATGACTTGGAAAATTGTCTAGATTATACAGCAGAATCACTTTCCATCCAGATACTATGATTTATAAAAATAGTTGATCGGCGCAGAATATTAATTGGTGACAGCTCTGGACTTACTTCATAATCTTATCAGACTGCAGACAATCTAATTCGAATGCTAATTGTTATGTCTATATTCTTGATGTTCCAGTAACTTTAGTAGTGCAGATAATGGCATCCCTGTGCTTATGATTGTCATTACATACGTTAAACACGTCTTTCTATGAAATTCATTATTAAGATACCATCAAGAATTCGATATACCCATACGAAACACAGCTAATTCAGATATTCAACCAGCGTCTACAAATCCGTGGGATGTTTTGGATACTTGACGGATGTCTACTACCTGTTTGAATTTAAAATTCCAGAAACAAGTTGCAGTTCTGTGGGAATCCGGATTAGTTCTGTATTTCCAAAACTATTTTTGTCAATCTATTTTAGTTCAAAATCTTCAACAAATGAAACAAAATGTTCATTTCGGTTTGGGTTTGCTAAGAAACTTGCAGAACAGTTCTATCAAAATCAGCGTTAGGAGAATTATACCATCAGCAGTTCTTTATACAATGTGAATGGCGGGAACTCAACAACAGAGACTATGAGTTTTGGGGTCACTATTCAATGAAAGATAATGGAGGCTCCATCTGTATTCCCACCCCCAAAACTTCATGGTTATTTGAGGTCCACGAGAGGCGCTTTAGACTTTGATCGCACCGCACTCCAGCATTCAACATCGCACGGACCACATCAAGTTCGTACATTCACTATGTGCGCAAGCGTTGAAATTAACATGTGACATTCCCAGCAACATCAACAAACTGCCTCCACTAGGCATTGTTGTTAACGATACTGAAATTCCTCGGGTTAAGTCGATCATTCCTAATTGTAAATGACGAGTAAACGAAAAGAAGACGCATCCGAAAATGAACATCAGACGCGTGCCGGGTTTCATGTATCATTACAAAGCAGTATCTCTTTTAGTTTTTTTCCTCGTTATATCAATTGTCTACTTGTTAATTCACTGGGGAATAATGTGCACGAATTTAGAAGCTTGGAAACACGTCTCAACCGTCGTGAGTATTGTTATAACATATTCTTACATCATTTGCCTAGTATATACGATACATAACTCGCTACGTTTCTATGCGGCGATGCGCAGCGGGTCCCGCTCCTGACAGTTGACAGTCACGTGACTACTGCGCCAATCCGCATGGTCCGCGCACGCGCATATGTAATAATCGTTTAATTAATTCGAACATTCATATACACACATGCATCCGTCTGGTAGAGTCAGCCAAAACAGAGAAGCAAGTCGGAAGGAAATGATCAAATACACTAGGTTTCTGTCGACGGTTCATTGTACGCTGTCCACCAGCCAACGACCTTGATATATGTATATTCCTCCCAACTTGTGATTATAACACGCACCCACGATATTCTTGTTTACTGTTAGCTTTCATCTAAACGGTGAGACATTTCATACTCGAAAAATACTGGCAATTTCGAATGATGAACCGTTATTGTTTTGAGAACAAAAACAGATTCCGGAAATCATCCGCATAAACGAAGTACATGAGTTATTTGAACTGTACTGGCACGATGAGCAACATGTCGATGACTGAGTAAAAGAACACCGTATATCTCAAAATTAGAAGAAAAACTTCCATCATAATCATAGTATAAATGTGTGCCAAACTTTTCGGAACACCATCCTGATAAGAACGCGGTTTTCTATCCGAATCTCCGTAAGACTGATTCGCCCACAGGAAACTCGCACATGAACCCATGCGTTTGAAAATTATTGAATATTTTCTCGAAATGTATTCCAACGTCAGTAATTAGTCCTCCACAAGATCGTTGAGTTATCTTGATGAATATAAAAAAACACCGAGGTTTCGAGACGTTCAAAGTCCGCCATTTTCAAATCAGTTGCGGAAACGGTCCGGCAAAGTTTCAGTAACTTTCTCTAAATAGGTGTGGATAATTTTTGTTCAAAATGTCAGTAGAACGGTGATGTGGTTTGTCTGCAACATCTTGATTCAAAAAATTTGTGCACAGTCAGTTTCAATGGCTGACAAACCACTCTTTCTCGATGTTTTTGAAATTTTTCCATTCTCTCTCCCTTGCTAACGGAACATTGATGACATTCCGCAGTGTTCCATGCACAACTCCGGAGCTGCAGCGGGGATATTATGCGGACCGCTTTGTTCCGAAAAACGCATACACTCGCTGGCTTGTGAGACTCTCCATGCTGGCAAAGAAGCCGTCTTCTCTGCGCATTGGGAAACCACAAGGCTCGTCTTCAAGGCTTCCAGGTAGAAAATAAGATCGCAACTGAATGCACGTAGATGATTTACGGATGTGGCAGCATATGTATGTACATTGTAGATCCATTTGTATTGCGGAATAGAATCAGTGCAATTTGATTCGTTACAGGATACAAACATACTCTGATCAATCAGAGGCTCTTTTCTGGACGGACAATTCCGGTAGCAAACACTATCCTTCAGAGGAAGAATTTGCCGTCATGATCAAAGACCTCATAGCGAACAAACTGAACTTAACAATCACTGTCCATCAACTTCAACGTCTAAGCCGACTCAGGAGGCATCACGTCGAGACAAATCCAACTCGTCGTAATATTGAGATGGAGAACGTTTGGCCACTTCTTCAAGAAAACGAGTACATCTTGTCAATCCTTTACGAAGATCGGGACGTATTTCCACAACTGATTGGCACCTGCGGAACCTTCTTCGCCGTCGAATACGTCAAACCCATTCAAACACCTACCACCATTCTTGCGCTCTCGGACTCAAAGCCAGAGTGGGCCAAAAGGTGTGCGCTGCACTTCAATAATAGTTTACTTAAATATTGTACTTACCTTTTCTTTGGCCATGACTATAAACACCCTAAGTAATTTTTTTCCCTTACTTTCACACAAAAATTCACCTTTTTGCACGATTTTCGTTGGCATTTGGATCTGCATCATCATTGAAGAAGCATCTTGACTCTTGGTTTACTTTTTCCTTTATACCGGATCGCTACACAGGTTGAAGCTGGCCGTGATGATCCTAGATCTCCTTGAAGAGTTCGATTCAAATTTTGCTGAACCTTTTCACCTGTGCGACGTGAAGATCAATCACTTCGGACTTCCTCCAGGCGGACAGAGACTGAAGTTTCTTGATCTTGATGCTGTTTATCCAAGGACGGCTATCAGTCGCCTCGTAGCGGATGGTAGATCCTGCGATAGACACGAAGACTGTGACTTCTTTGACTGCAGGTCATTCTGTTCCGCTAATAAAAAATGCGAGTCTCCAGTCGCTAACAACAATCTTCAGGTAGGCTTTCAACTCTTACACGAGTCATTCTACGTCACACATCTGCAGTCTGAGGTTGGACTTCATCGCCTCTTATCTTTTTACCAAACCTTGCAAGATTTGCTCCATTTCCTTTCGGAACCATAAGGTTTCTATAGTTGTTCAATAGTACATTACAGTTCGAGTACCGAAAGGCTTTTTTGACGAAACGAGAGGTTTACAGCCAGAGCCGAAGGCGAGGGCTGTAACGAGTTTCGTCAAAAAGTCTTTACGTACGAGCAACGATCATTATTTTTCATCGCAAAAGCCGAGAAATCGCGACGAAGTTGCGATTTTGAGGTTAGAGTGATGAAAATTTCTGTTTTCGACGTCAAAAAATGTTCGTACAAATCGAAGGTCGTCCCACTTTCGATTAATCGATCGTGTAATGATTTAGCTTGACGGATCGAACGTAGGTGTTCGAATTTCGTTCAAGTCCACCAATTGTTTTTTTTTTTTTTTTTCTTTGTTCTAACAATCGCATTTCCTCAATTCCATTTTATGACTTGTCAATGTATTGTATGCGTTTCCGCAGATAATATGCGAGAAGATATTTCTCGGATGGACGTTGTCAGGGACGATAATAATTCCTGGTTTACTAATGTCCCAACATACAACGAGCACTTTGGCAGTAATGTTAAGACAATGTGCCAACCCTGCGGGCGATTCGACACATTTACCCAGAGCCGCTGTGCCCGAGAGTTTAAAATCAAGATTATACAACATGTTGAGTGAAATGGAGCAACAGTTTAATACTCTGGAGGCATAATCTACAGATGATGATGATGATGATGATTCTCGATTAGTTTCTTAGCAGAACACTGTACATCGCTTATTGAGAAAACAAACTCTATATGTATAGTGGATTTCAAACGATAATCTCTCGTTCACGAATCTCACTTTGATCCCAACTTGTTTTATTTGCACAGTCGAATCTCCCTAAGTAGTTGAAAAAGTTTCTCAAAAGTTAAGGTGCCTTTTCATTAGCGTCGAATTGACGCCGTAAACGAGCGTCAAGACTGTGGAAGTTCTGATTTTCCAACTTCTAGGCGATGACGCAGAATCCCTTTTCATGGGCGTCAATTGACGCTGCGTCAGAAAGATAACAATTGATTACAATAGTTCTTGACGCTCGAAATCAGCGTCAAATTAAAGCTAGTGAAAATATACCTATATCGTATTCTCTCGGGATTTTTCCCACTCCCACCGTTCTACTATACTGATGCACATCCGCATGCTATGCCCAGCTTTTTTACGTTCTCTGTAAAATAACACATAAGTTTGTCACGTGCACATAAATATGACAACGTAATGCGCAGAGGAAAATTAGAGTCAGAGTGGGAATTTTCTGAGGGATAGTTAACTCTTGGAAGACAGTCTTGACTATAATATTATACTTATGTATAACGCTTTTCGCGATTTTTCTTCTTCTGAAAATTACCTGTTTCTCTATGGAAAATGGTAAATGGCTGTTTCGCGATCGGGAGCGAGCATTGAATTAGAAATAATCGCGTTCGTATTCCCGAGATAAGCAATTAGCGCATATAATATATCTATTAGTAGATTTTGACTCTAGAAGAAATGCTAGAATATCTTGAATCAACGAGTTCCGACTCTATCGACTTTTTAAGGGCATCGTATCTTATCGCTATCTTATACGCATTAATTGATTAAATATGTAGGTATAATAGACTAGTAATAGTTGAACAAAAAAAAAATGATATTATCTTGCCTTAGAGCTCAAGCTACTGATTAAATTATATAAAATGGAACCAAAGAATTAGTGAGCTATAAAAACTTGGGTGTTATATTTAGAATTTTACTTGTTTTTGAGTAAACATTTTTCTTAACTTCCTTGACAATATTATTACGATTACTCTCTTAATTAATTTATTGCGAGATGACGAATGATTTTTTATCTAAAGTCATGTAAAAATAATTCTTTTACAATTATGTGATGATCTATGGTCGCGATAAGTTTAATAAGATTAGATATTGTCAAATTATATTGTAATCCATTACAACACTGAAATTCGCAGGAGCTTATATCAGTAAATGAATATTCTAGTTATTTTAATTAGTCATCTATAAACACGGAGTAGTAGAAAATAATATAGTCTTCCGGTATAGATTTATATTTTCGTAGCTATTATAGCCTGCAATAATTTGTACTTATTTTAAGTAGACCCTGAGAAAAAAAAAACCCAGAAAATAATAATAAAAATGGACGTACACATATAATGTCCATGACGGAAATATGTGTCGGATGAATTCCGGAATTTCTGTGAAAAAAAATGCCCGAAATTTAGCCAGATAAAAAGAAAAATTAGCAATTAAGGATATAGCGGGATAAAAATGGTACAAGTTCCCCGATGAAAATTGCGTAGTTTCCACACGATCGAATATACAATAACATCGAATTTCTGCAGCATTTTGACTCAATTATTTCAAGGATTGGATCAAAATGTTCGAACGATTGTAAATCAAACGAATTCTCTTGTATGTACGAAAATATGAATTAAATCTATAGAGATTTAGGTAGATCCTACACAACCGATAATCGATAAGCATTTTAATGCATCTAGTATACAGTTGCATACGTAGATATTATAATTACGAATAGATATACTAGATTTATATAACGTTAATTATTATCAGAATTCGAATAGATTCGAATTGTTTTTCTGTGATGGAATTCCTGATATTAAATTTTACAAACATTCCAATTATCGGAGCCTATACGTACGTACTTTGCCTGTCCTATAAGTAACAAAAATTGAAACAGCAGGTTATTTCAATGCAACAGAAATGGAAATTTCTTTAACACTTCAATTATGAGTGCAAACAAATTTTTTTTCAGCACTGCAACGAATTATATTCCGAGAATATTTTATTATACCAATAGGATATTTTATTTATTCAAACCAAATTCATTTCGAAACCAACTCCAAATTTTATATTTATTATATTCATCAAATCGTATACGTATTCGCATAATATTTCGCTATAGCATGTTTCAAATTGCTCACAAAGTTATTACTAATCAATTAGGACATTTTATTGTTCATTCATACGTATGTTTGCATGTAAATAACTGAAAAACATAGTACATACCACAAAGTGTACGAGATTAGGTATAATAAGTGACAAGAGGTCTAAAAGTGTCGACGTAAATCTCTTTTTTTTTCGAAAATTCATGAATGATTCCTAACTAGTTCTTCAAATGGAAACGAAAAAAAAAACAAGCAATAAGAAATGGAATAACTCATAACATTCTACAAAAGATACTTCAATTTTTAAGTAACTATTATAAATTTGGATAGCGCAGTCTTTGATTTTCAATTTTTGGAAAACCTCCAATTTACAATAAGATGTCTTATTATTGCATTTTACATTCTAGTGTTTTAGATCAAATTATTACTAGTCAAAAAATAAATCATTCAAATGACGGATCCTTAAACAGAATTATAATTTCAAACGTAAAATAATCGCTGAAACTGAATAAATTAAACTCAACTTTTTGTTAGTCAAACTAAAAAGTATTAGGAATACAAAATTCACGTAATTGAGCTTCTGTTTAGAAAATAACAAACATCCGAATTTCCATTTTCAATACATTGACAAACCAAATTTATCAGGTAAATAAAATACCTCAGTCGATTGGCTGAATAGCACAAGATGAAAAATACAAGCAGACAAAAAAATTCATCAAATTACCTACATGTATGTAAGCTGTCTGTTAGCTAGTTAAAATGGAATTCAAATTTCATTATCATACGTATTGACCAAAATAATACCTTAAATACAACAAATATCTTGAATTATTGGGTCTCATCCAAGACTAAAGATCATCGAAAAAATCTCCTCTGAAATGTCTTCAATTTTCATGTAAGGAACAAAACATTCTCAGGCTGGTAGAAAAAAAAAAAAACATACCGCACATCAATAGACAAAAAGAAAAAGGAAAAAATTATCAAAAGGTATTCGTCAAAGCTATAAGCTTGGATTTGAAAACCTTTTCCTAAATGACCATTAATCTAGGAATTGATTTAGTGTTTACGTTTCGGTTTTCTCTCGACGTACTTAAATAAATGGTTATTATTCAAATAATCTAACTGACCTAAAACCTAATTAGAATAATACAAATATCGGATTTCAAGGTACTATTTCACCCCTAAGCATTGACCTTGTCATTAGCCATGATCTCCAGTCTTTTAACTACTTTATTGATGTCTAAATCTTTGGATAATTTTAAGTAATTAATTTTTCGCACGTTATGTAAACTGGCCCAAGTAGGAAGCAGTTTACATAGAAGTTTTATGTGGTCCTCTAACTCGTTATTGGTAAGTTTAGCTCGGTAAGAATTATCCAGTTTTTTAATAACGAATTCCATTGTTAGAACTCCCTTTTTCTCCCCGACGAATATATTCCGCAGTATCTTTGCCAGCTCTGGTAGCCGAGAGTATCGAGTCGCTTCTTTGTCGGCACTAGGTGTTCTGGTCATCGATTCGAAAGCCTTGGCTGCCTGCTTTGCGCGAACCTGCATGAAAAAAAGCAATGAGTTTATCAAATTCTAGAATGAAATATCAGAAATTGGCATCTTAATTAAATATTTGAATAAAAAAATTCAAAAACATCATTTTAACGCACCTTTTCTAGCAGAGCTTTAGGAATACCCTTGAAAACTGGGTTCAGATGGGTTTGATGAGTCGTAGGGGTTGCCGGAGGAGTGTCTACAATCGATATCTCAACTTTTCTCAGCCCTTGTTCAGCCACTTGAGTCATTGCATCGGCAGTAGAATTTTGGGGACTTGATTTGGTAGTCATTTTTGCCTCAGCGAGTCTTTGCAGAGCCTTTTCCATACGCGTATTGCAGTTGAACAGAGTCTTGGCCTTCTCTATAAACATTAAAACTCACTTTTATTTGTCTTTCACTTCACGTGGGACTCTTAGATTATCTAAGAACACGAAACAGCCTTCAAAATCCTGCATCATCCAGCGTAGAAACTCAGAAATATTTAATTATTCTCAATTCTATAAGAGAACCGGGATTTTTCTATTCAAAACTGAAAGCTAAATCTTCCCGTCTGTCCCAGGCAACTAACTATTTAGAAATATTTACGTAAAGAGAAGAGTTTTTCAACTCACTGATTCTGTCTATAGTTTGATGTCTCTGTAGCGATAGTTTGAAACCGTTTACAAGGGGTAAAATTTTAGCAGGCATTCTTCCAACTAATTAGATTTATAAAATTGGGTAGATAATTTTACAGATGTTTAAGTAATAGAACGAATTGGCGGCTGGAAGAGTTCTGCCTAATTAAAAGACACATAACGAATTTATATCAATTGCATTATTACATTGGGTAAAAATATCTGCTGATGCGTTGACCTAAATTTATAACTGTTGCAAAATCAGGGGCAAACTTTGAACGCAATAATTGAATTGCTTAAAATTGTGCCACGCAACTGCAGACGCAATTTGTGAATTACTTTTCAAATCGTGTCACCATATTTTTGCTGACGATGTTAAATAACCATTCAGAGTCAAACGTGACACAGATAATTTCCTAGGATATTTTTCGTACATGAATTTGGAGCAATTTCTAAAGAGACAAAATTTCTCAAGTGAACTTTTAGTTGCTACAATTATGATTAATGATTAGGGAAAATAGTAAAATGAATATATTATCAACTCACGCAGCACGTCTTTGGCAGTTGTGGCTTTCTCGACATTGGGAGGCTTCGGCAATTCGGATAGCTCGATAGCAGGGCAGGTTTCTACGTCAAATTCTGGATGCCATCTGGTTATCTTCTCTTTTGGTATGACCATCGGAGGATCCAAGCCAAGAATGAACTTTTCATGGTGGTCTTTGACCAAATCTGTAAGAAATATGAATATTAGATAAAAAGTTGAACGAAAGTAGCTCGAAAAGATGAAAGAACTTGATCATCATATCGCAATTTCTACCTAGAAGAGTTTTGTAGAAAGTTCTTCGTCGTTCTAGCAAAACAGTCGGACACATGCTCATCTCTGAAGCAGATTTAAGGACATTATCAGCGTCCGGTGTGTTCCTTCCATTTTTTGGCTTTACCATGGGCGTTATAACAAGTTCGTATTTGTCTTGCTTCGAGGACGATCCAAAGTTGTGAACTTTCTCATGGTTGAAAGCAAACGCGTTTGGAAAGACGGTTTTTATCTGGGCCAAATGTTCCATGGTAAAATTACGCCTTAGCATTTCCTGCACAGCTGGTTTTAGCTTCTTAAACGTTATCAATTCCCTCCTATTGAACAGCAGGGCCGCAACCTGGAGATACAAGCTGCTATTATCTCTGCGACTAACATTAAATTTTGTTTTGAGTACAAAATCCAATTAATTCAAGCGTCAATACCGTATCCACGCATCTGAACATCTCTGCCAAAAAGCGATAGTTGTAAGGCAGCGATAGAGCCGGTGTTCCGCTTTCAACCAGCGATTGATATCTCTGGTAAGCTGCTAGTTTAGTTGGGCTGGTCTTAACTGGGCTGGGTGTACTCTCTTTAGGTGCAAATAACAGCCGTCGTTGAGGACTCGCGTTCTTCGGTAGATCCACATTCTTTGTCGGAGTCAGGAGATTTTTTCTCGGTGACAATAGCGCCTTTTGCGGACTTGAATTAAAAGAGATAAATTATTTTCACATTACTAGTTCTTGAGTCCTGGATAATCGATGTCGAATTTTTTGAACAGAATTTAGGAATGTGTTAGAAGAAGTTAAAAACTGTACAAATTTCCATAGTAATTCGGTGAGGACTCCGAAGTTTTGTACTCAATTTTCTTGAAATGAAATGGTATCATAATTTAACTTGAATCTTGGCCAGTTATTATTTTGTAAAATGGGGTAAAAAATGTGTGAAGTACTGTTTTGGAGCACAAAAGATATCTGAATATATGAAATGCAGGCCTCCCAGTGGGCCAATTGACCAAAAATTGTGAGAATATTGCGAGGTGTCCAGCAAATGAGCATTTCACAATTCCCTGAAAATTCCAGGTTTTCCAGAGTGAAAATCTCAATATATCGGTCTATGCATATGGAATACGAATATTTTTCTAAGGGTATTTATCTTGTTACTGGCTCATTGTTATTGATGTTTAATTATGTACTCATGCAGGTGATAGATATAATGAAAAGTAGAAGTTGCAAAAAAGACAATTATTTGCGAACAGGTTCATTAGACTTCATTTTCTTTTATCTAAAACAAAATTCAAGTACGATACTAATATTAAGTTTGGATATAATATTGAAATATTAACACTGGAAGCTTTTTCTGTGATCAACTGACCATCACATAAGTTTCATATACTTCAGATGATATTCAATCACTACTGAAAATCTTGATACGTGTTTGCTTTGCAAATTAAAATACAAGATTTTAAATTTCCAGAACTTTGGCAAAGTTACTTGAGAATTCCAGGTTTTTCAGGTTTTCCCTGGCACTGGATACCCTGATGTTGGCACAAATATAACTTTCAAGAAAGGAGTGACTAAAACTGAGAAAAGTGACCAACTAGAAGTCCTAAAACTGATTGGAGCGGCGAAAAGGATCAAGGTTTTAATTTTTAATCTCCTTAAATTTCCAAGCGCATTCTCTACCCTGTGATGATTGAAAGATCAGGAAAATTCTCACCTAACAGGAACTTCAAGTTCGATCTTTTCAAACTTGTGAATCTGAGGTTTCTCGGCCTCCTTCCTGGCTTCAATCTCGTCCAGTTTAGCTGCGCATTTATTGATCTTAGCAATCGAGGCTCTAAGTTCTGTGAGTCTAGCAGACCTGGTAATCTTGTTCTTGATTTCCCCAAGACTGAGTTCCTTGCGCGCCAACGTTTCCATGACAGAAGTTTTTTTGGGAGTCAGAGACCCGGCAGCGGGCAGCTCTTCTCCTCTTCCCTCAACTTTGGAATTAGCAATTTTCTGCTTCTGGGGCGTCGCCGATCCCTTTTTCGTTGGGCTGAGAGCGCCCTTTTTCTCAAAGACAACATTCCTCTCTCTTGGAGCAGTAGAATCCTCTCCGTCCTTAGTTAGCTTGATAAAAGTCTTGCGGATATCGGCCTGACCTTCTTGGCCAGCAGTTTTCTTAGCCCGAGTGGGACGGGCCCTTGAATTGGTCTTGGGAGTTTTTGGGGAGCCTGTAGGGTTCGGTGAATCAAACTGAATGTTTCTGACTACGCGATTTGCCCGCAGTATGTTATTTCGCTGGTCATTGACGTCGCTTTTCGAATCCTGGAGCTGAAGCCCGGCCTCTTTTGCACCGCTGAAAACTATCTTAGGACTTGGTTTTTGGTTAGAATCGTCCGGTTGATTCGCGGCGGAGTTTTTTACCACGTCGACAACACGCTCGATCGTAGTGTTTGACACGTTGATCGCCTGCTCTCCGTCTAGAACGAGAACTTTGTTTCTTGTTCTCGAGTCGTCGGCAGCTGTCCGTTTTCGGGTATTAAAATATGCGTCGACAAACTGTTGCGACATTCTTATGTCTTTTTATTTTCGGGTTTTTTAGATCACTGTCCGATTGTTTAGATAGATTTATGTTCTCTATTTTTTTATTGTGTTTTTCGGAATTCGAGTCGCGATTTAGTACGGTGTATTTCACTGTTCAATTTCCCCTTTTACTAACGGACTTTTACTTCAATTCACTCCGAACAACGGCCGTTAGGTTACTCCATGAGTTTCTACAAAAGCCCGCGTCTTTATCCCGTTTTCGCGCGTAAACAAACCACCGTCAGCACCACCGGACCAATATGGCGGTTGCACGAACCGTTCGAATACCACTGCGCGCAGCTGAACGCAGCCGGCAGGGCCGTTGGTATTGAATAATCACGACAGGCGGATCGAGGAAAATGTTTCTTCATTGCTTTTTCATATGTGCATAAAAACAGATTCGAAGTATGTACATCGTATTTGGAGGCAAATTATTTATCATTCATCGAAGAACCTACGTTTCAGACCATTTTTAGACACACGGATGCGGTTTATTCGCCCGAAAATTAGGTGAACATGTAATCGGCGAGTTGATTGGCCGTTTCTAGAAATTTTGAATTAGTCAGCGTTCGAATTTTTCCTCACGGGTTTTGAACAATGGTTGAGATGCATCCAATTATTTGGGGGCTGCAACGTAGTGCGATTAATGATCAGTAGCGTGTATTTTATATTATAACGGATTCAAACGGATTGTGTTAAACATTGGATTCAATTCGTTTCAAGTCTGTACAATCAATGAAAATAGATCAAAAATACTTGAAACATGTAATTGACACCTGACCCTCGGTCAATTGTAATTAGTCTGGAATTCGGAGAACAAATTCAATCCGTTTCCATTTTGAATTCCTTTTCGTCAACTCGAACGCAATCGATAATACAATCCGGCGCGGGAAAATTCTAATTAGCGCCGATCTCTGCTTAAATATATGTAAAAATGGATCTCCATTCACATAGGTGTTGATTTCAAAATAATACATCTTTGGTCGACGAAGCTGGTGATATTTTTCTCGTTTTCACGTATTTTTTGAAAGCGTTGAGTCCAGGAATATTCGGAGAAATAAATTGGTTCGTTTCTCACGTGCGATTAAATTCTGGAGAAGAATGGAATAAAAAATCATTGACTCGCAATAAAATCCCTATAGTTATCATGAACATGAAATACGTAAACATAAAAACGTCATTACTCTGCCACGTCTAAATACGCACTAATCGAACTAACAGAAAAAAGTGGAAGAAAATGAAAAAAAAATTGTCAGCAGTCGATAAAACCATTTGAAAAATGAAATATGGCCGCCGCTGAATTGCGGGTATTTCAAACGATTGATTATTCTTCGCAATTTCGTTGAATTAGGAATCGCACGGGATTCAGCTGGAAGAAAAAAATATACTTGATGATATTCAGGGCGTGAAAATAACCCAGGCGTTAGAATCGATCGTCTTACGGTGAAAAAACATACTCGTTGTACATACAGAGGGCAAACTGGGATCGAGTTACGGCCCTGGGAGAAGAGACCGGAAGCCGGTGTTATAGACGAACGGCGACAGGGAAGGGAAAAGATAAATAATTGGTTGAATAAAGAACGAAATAGGAAGGAAATATTCGGTCCACCGGACGAAGTGTGGTGATAGTGCGATGTGCGGTATCTAGTGAAAAAAAGTAAACGCATAGTTATTCTCGCCCAGTATCCTTGCCCACCTCGACATATTATTCACTGGGATAAAAAATACCGCCGATAGAGACCCAGTGTCAATAATCGCAAATCGGGCAGGTGGCGCTTCCCAAAATAAGAAGGGAAGAAAAAAAAAAAGAAAAAAGTCTGAACGGCGTGTCGCGGAGTAGAGACAAGAACTCGTCGGCCATACTCAAACAATTGCCGATCATCGAAATGCGAACGCGAGTGAACTGCAGGCGGAGTGACGAAGAAATGGTGCGATAAAAGGTGGCAATAAAGTGGTGTATATACCTATCCCTATTTTCGTGACGAAAACCCACAAGGCTAGTGTAGGGTAGCGCGTAAGGTTCGCTGTTCGGTTTGGCTCGGTTCGGTTCGGTTGCGAATTTCTTCTTACCCTGGTAAACCGATGAGCGCTAAAACCGACGTGAATAGGCGAGTCCTCGCTATTCAGGCAAAGAAAAAACGCCACAAGCCCGGAAAACGAAAGGGCAAAGGTTCGTCCGGGGACTTAGAAACCCCAGGGTCGAACGGGCCTCAGGGTGGTTCGAAGACGGGATCATCAGCCCAAGAAAACACCGGCCTACGGCCCTATTCTGGTGGAAATGGGAGCAGGTACGAAACCCTAACGTTTTTTCATTCTCTTCTAAATCCACGGCGATTCTATCTGCGTTTAACGTTCAGGCGAATCAAATTCCGCAAGAATAAATCTGAAGGGAACCAGATTCGAGTCATTTTTCCCAAAATATCCTCGAGCTTTGACTCCCGTTCTTGTTTCATTCATTCATTCATTCATTCATTTTTGACAATTCCCGTCTTTTGACACGGTGGCAATTTACTCTCTGGTGAACTTATTGCAGCATTGGTTTCAAATCGTCCTCTATTACATGGATAAATAGAATATTCAATATACATAACTGAATTATAAACACAGATCAATGTCTCTGAATCCGACTCGTTTTCAAAAGTTTTTTCATCGAGGATTCAGTCCCTCTTATGATTCTTATTGTCAATGACTCGAAGGTCACTGAATTATGAATGAAATATTCTATTCAATCAAATGCAAAAGCAACTGAAATCTCTGGCAATTTTCATTGTATAATTTGTAATGATGCTAAAGTTGTCTATGAATTGGTACAAAATATGTCGAAACTGTTCCACCTCACTCGTTAGTTGCATGGAATTAAATTATCTTTGATCAGGAAATCGATCTCATAAAATAGCTTTTTTAAATCTGAGACTCGAAGTGTATATTTAATAAGTATTATATTAAACAGTATGACACGCCAACAGCGCTTCTTAACAGCTTCGCGATTGTCACGTGGTATTTGAAACTTTAGTTTTGAGTCTCCGGTTTTCTTCTTCGACACAAATGAATGAGAGAAACACAGGTCAATGTACTTCAAATCGACTTGTTATTATTAAAACTACTTACTTGTCTGAATTCCGAATAACTAACTGAGCTTTGTCGCCAGATCTTTTCTTCCGTGAATCAATGAATTTACTTTTTAGTTGTAACAACAATCGTGTTATCCTGGATCGCAGAAATCAGTGTAAAGAACATGTATGTTTATCACAAGTTCCCATTGTCGACTTGTTTAATTGATGATCTAGTGGTATAAATTATTTTTTTGAACAGTTCGATAAACTGCACAGATCCAAAGTTGGAATATCTTATGCTGTACGAAAAATTTCTGTGCCGGCTTCGCAAGCATTGGCACACATAAGTCTTGTAAACCCAGTATATCTCGTGTCATTTAACGTGTTATACAGTAGAAATAACTCAAGTTTCATCACGCATAGTCTCTAATTCAAGGAAATGTTTAAGGAATTGATCGTCACCATGAATCAAAGATAAATGTTTTGGACTTGGATAAGAATAACAGTATTTTAACTTTGTCATTCCAAAGTTTGGCTCAATCTTATTTTTGCATACCCTATTTCTAATTATTTCTTGAGTATTCAATGTGTCTTTGGACAGTATTTCAAAAATTAGATTATTCTTACGCTGTATGAATTAAATCGACAGAAAATTAAACAGCGTTGCATTAATCAGCTTCTCACACAGACATTATTATCATCAGTTCACATTTGAAGTCATCTCGCTTATTATCGTAATCTGCTATCTAGTGTTCATTGACCACATTCTCTGTTTCCGTTACACCATGTCAATGCTCAGTGAGTCGAGATTTTGGTAGTCTTCTGGTGTTTCCTGTGCATCAATTTCTCTTAGCTTTATTATCTTTATTATACATGTATACGTAGAATGTAGATATCAGCATTGCATTATATATTGAACAGAAGACATAATATTTATTATTTTCTCATCCACTCGCGAACATATCGACGTTGTCACAGTGTTTATAAATAATGTAGCTCATTTGTCAAATATGCTCAAATCAAGCATCGCAAAAATAATTTCAAGTCCAACCAAGTTTATCGGGGAAAGGACTGAATATTTTATAAATAGTTTCAATTACTTAACACTAGCTGCTACCAAAATATTATACTAATTATAAGTAAACTAAAATATCGAATAGAAGTATCGAAGAATTTGCAAATTATTGAAAATTGAACCGTTTAAACAATTGGAATTTTTAAATATGATCTCCTCTCCTCGTGAGTAAATTTTTAGACTATTGATTTTTAGTAAAAAAAATCAAATGATTCGAGAAGACTATGTCATTTGAAGACGACAAAAATTATTATACATCATAAAGAACAATTCACCAGGTATTTTAAAAAAGAGGGATGTCTAGTATTTTGTATTTTTTTTTTCTTTATGAACCTGGTATATCCCCCTGAGTAAATTTTTAACAATAGCTGCAATGAACCGGCTTTAAAGTATTTTGGCCCCCCTTTCAATATCCATCCAAATTGGTCGAACGGTAATACAGGTTGGAGCCTTGTCACAGCTCGAGTAACGAGACGATCGAGGATGATGATGAGGTTTATAGCAGTGACGACGAGGAACAAGAAGATAGCAGCGACTACTGCAAGGGAGGCTACCACCCGGTCAAGATCGGGGATCTATTTCTGAACCGTTATCATGTTACCCGCAAGCTTGGCTGGGGACATTTTTCAACTGTCTGGCTGTGTTGGGATCTTCAGGTAAATCCTTTGATTGACTTTGATAATCGACTAACAAAAACAGGTCGAATATACGTACAAGATTCATTCCTATGTGTACAATTTCCTAATTCTGTAGTTTCGATATTACCTCATTTTAGTTCCAGATATTAAAGAAATTAACTAGTTCACAAACTTTGATACCTATTTCATTATCCTTATCATGTTATATTCACTTGCACTTTTTTAAATTTAGATTCAGAAAGATATTGCGTTAAAGTAAAACACAGTCTCAACAAAATTGCAAAACTTTCAAGTTTCATTAATTAAAATCAGGCGATCGATGCTGAAAGTTGGTAATTACTGATATTGACACTATTTCCCAACATTTGTGAATGTTTATTTGCAGGATAAGCGATTTGTGGCACTTAAGGTAGTAAAATCAGCATCACACTTTACGGAAACGGCTTTGGATGAGATAAAACTTCTAAAAGACGTCCGTGACACAGACGTTAATGATCCGAAGAGAAACAAAACAGTACAGTTGTTAAACGATTTTAAAATCAGCGGTATAAACGGTCTCCACGTTTGCATGGTGTTCGAAGTCCTAGGACACAATCTACTGAAATTAATCATCAAGTCAAACTACAGAGGCATTCCAAGGAACAATGTCAAAAGCATCATCAGACAAGTCCTCGAAGGCTTGGATTACCTCCACAATAAATGTAACACATGCAATATGAACACGATGAATTATGAAAATCAAAATAACTGTTGAATTTTTTATTGGTAATCCCAGCGAGTGGACTAATAAAATTTTCTTTTACAGGTAAAATAATCCACACGGATATAAAACCGGAAAATGTGTTGATCTGTGTCGACGAAACTTATATTAGAAAATTGGCGTCGGAAGCCACGGAGTTGCATTCGTTGGGTCTTAAATTGCCTGTATCTTTGATATCGACGGCCCCAAAGGAGTTTCAGGAGCCAACGACGAATATGAAAATGTCAAAGAACAAGAAAAAGAAGCTGAAGAAAAAGGCAAAGCGGCAAAACGAATTGTTAAAGAAGCAAATGGAGCAGATCGAGGAGATTGAAGAACAGAGCAAACACGTTGTGGATCCTTTAGAAAATGGCGAAGTTGAAACTACCAGCCCTGATCAAGACGTTAACATGGAAAGTATCGAGGATAATACCGAAAGCAAAGGCTTAACAGACGTCTCAGATCCAACCGTACAAACAACAACAACAACAACACCGCGGATAAACGGTGTCGACGGATTAGCTGGTGGCGAAAAAGTTGAAAATCAATCTCCTGACGAGTCCCAAAAAGTTGAAGACGTCGCTTTGTGTGACGTTGAAAAAAGCTGCGGGGAAGGCGCGCCTCCACCACCTGATCCAGATGATACCGACGAGGGTAGCGAAGGTGATTCTAATACATTTTTTACATTGGAATTTTATTTATGTCGAGATCTTTGCAACGTATGATTCAAAGACATGGAACTGATAGAAGATTTCGATCAAATTTGTTAGAATGTTTTCACAATTTTGGAAAATATTAAATATCCTTTAGGTCAATATGACAATTTTGAGACTTTTTCGAAAGTATCTTCTGTCTGCAATTATTTAAATAATTGCTGAAAACAATCTGGTTAAATATGTTCGAAATCAGGTTCTAAGTGTTTTCCAGTTTCTTTCTGGACTTGCCAAAACGTTATTGCGAAATTCTTCCAAAGTTGAGTCGAAACGATACTTGTGTTTCTATGAAAAGCTTGAAATTCATGATTCAAGCCATTCAAGGGATTTCAAGCCATTTTCATATTTTCAAACTCACATTTTCAAATTGGTTTCTATTTTTCATGTGTTATTCTGTAATAAAAATGAGTAACTGGATGTAGGTGTATATCCGTTTTTTTTTGGTTTTTTTTCTTATCTTTTAAGCGCAAAGTTTTCAAACAATTTTTATTCAATTTTACAAAAGGCTTACGAACAAAAGCTTCTGCCAAATTTTATGGTATCGAACAATGACGAGCATGCCAAATGAACCGTCACATGAATCAATTTATTTTTAGTAACGAATATCCATTAATAATCGTATGTATGCTACGCAAGCTTCGCACATAGAAATGAGGTACATTAAAAGGTGAGATCATCAATGATGGTATCAATCACGAGTATGTATCAAACTTCGAGCACTTCAATCCACTGTATTTGTCTATCCAAAAAGATCGAACCATCTTCTACACTATGTAACAAAATCTTTTTATTCTACTTTAGAAATATTAAAAAACTTCTCGCCTGGGAAAGCTTTTCTAGTAATTCGAACCTCCAGAACTTATACTCAAAATATTGCAAAAAACATCGCAAAATAATACGCAAAGTACATTTAAAACGAAAAAAATGTAAACGTAAATGTGTTTTTTTTTTTTTTTTCTGATTTTGACAATTTTCGGGTACATAGATTCAGATGAAATGTCTGCAGAGTTCAACTAACGGTACCAGATCTGAAATATCGTAACAGTTACATGAAATGTCCCATTACATTGATTTGGGAAGCTAAAGATAAAAGAATTATAAGATAATTTTCAATGAAACTAATTATTCGAACGAACGTGTTTAGGTAACGTGTTGAACAACCCGCTCATACCTAATCCTCCGGAGACAAAACAGCAGATTAAACGGGCATCGGTAGCTCCGTTGGATCCGGCGATAGTCGAGTGCGAAGTTGAAGTGAAAATAGCTGACCTAGGAAACGCCTGTTGGGTTCATAAGAAATTTACAGAAGATATCCAAACGCGGCAATACAGATCTTTAGAAGTATTACTAGGCGCTGGATACGATACATCGGCGGATATATGGTCAACGGCTTGTATGGCTTTCGAATTAGCCACCGGTGATTATCTTTTCGAACCTCACAGTGGCGACGATTACTGCAGGTGAGATTTAAAAAATAATTTATTTTCACTTTTTTATAGTTTTAAACTCACACATGTTGGAATAACGGTTTTTTTTTTGTTTTTTTTTTCTTTCTTTATAAATTTAACAGTTGTGCAAAGGTCAGTGATGTTTGTCTACAATTTATGGCACTTCGTATTTATCGTTCATAAGTTGTTGTCCACTTCTCGAGTTTTAGGAGATCACAAAAAGTCAAATATCGTGACCAAAAAATATCGTAGAACAAAAATCGTCTTGATGTATTTTGAGATAGAAGACGAAAGCTTCGAATGTTTGAACATTTGATTTTCTAACGTTTTGTTTTATCGCGAAGTTATACAACTTTGTATGTGTATGATTGGTACTTAAAAAATGTACAATTTTGATGAACACAAATTTTTTCAAGAAAGTTCATTTCTATATTCCGGATTCACACACATTTTTCAGAATCCATTGCATGTGGATTCCAATTTTTGTGCAAAAAAAAACCTTAAAAATTCTGTGAATATCTAGCAAAAGTGTATCGTTCATAAATCTAAAATTGCCAGAGTCTTAAGTCTGCATACTTTTTGAAAAGCTCAAAAGGCTTCCAGATGTGAAAAATTTTCTAAAAATCTTTGTATACTCAAATATACACTCTGGAATATTTTCCCACACGATTTCATTTTCTGAAAATTCGCACGCCGTTGAAGAAGAGAATAAAAAAAAAAAAAAACTGTTAAAAATCCCCTGTGTCTGACAATTATTTTCTTATTTTTGTAAATAATTTGGAAGTTGATATTTCTGTAAAGAAAAATGGATGACAATAGTTTACCCCATGCATAATGTATACATAAAAACAAAGCTGATCCGTTATTTTATTTATTATTTTTAGAGACGAGGATCATCTAGCTCACATAATAGAATTGCTGGGTGAGATTCCGCGGCGTATAGCACTTTCTGGAAAACACTCTAGGATATTTTTCAACAAAAAAGGAGAACTGAGGCATATTACTGGTCTCAAACCTTGGGGGCTCTACGAAGTTTTGACAGAAAAATACGACTGGTTGCCGAGCGAAGCACGCGAGTTTGCCGAGTTCCTAACGCCTATGCTTGACTTTGATCCTAGCAAGCGAGCGACAGCAGCCGAATGTCTCAAGCATCCGTGGCTAAACCAATTGAAATGATCGCGTTTTTAAATTGTTTTATCATTAAAAAAAATTTTCAACTCCCACCCACCTGCCCCAAAATCAATGGAAGCAAAAAGAAAAAAAAAACACACAAAACAAGAAAACAGATAAAGAACGTCAACCCTCAATCACAAACGGAGAGCGTAGTATTAGAACAGGACCAGATAGCAAAAAGTGTCCGGAATTATTAAAAAAAAAGAAATTCTAGTTTTTCATCATTACACTGTGCAAACTGGCCACAATTGCGATTTCTAAATAATAAATAAGCCTGTGATTATCGTTTCTATTGATTTCCTGTGAAAATGATAAGAAAGAATCGTTGAAACATTGAATTGTTAGATTGGAAAAATCAAATGTGATTTCTCCTAATAAACGATTCAAATAAAATTCAATTTATCCTGTACAACGTGTAATTTATGATTATTTAAATTATATATTTTTAAAACTAAAACTAACTGCTTGTGTATATTATTTCAAATCTGTCTATATACGTCGTTTTTCTTTTTTTTTTTCAATAATAATTTGTTTTGAATTTGGAATCTCTGTAATAAAACATTATACCTTGTGTTAATATAAACGTTTCAGCATTTACGCAGGCTTGAACGTAATCAGTAAATGGAAAAAGTACGCTCAATATATTGGCTAATTACTCAGCTACTTTTTTTATCTTCAAGTTCCTTTTTCAATAAATTGTGAAACTTGAGATTTCGTTAAGCTTGTGAAAATTCCGATACGCATATTTCTTTGCTACAGTAGATATATCATTTCACTATTACGTATAATTATAATAGCGACAAAGAGCAACTGTGGCGGTTGTGCACAGTTGTTGAAGAGAGCTAATTCTGCTCGATATTTTCAATTTTTGTATCTATGTATTTATGTATGCGTTATATTTGCTGTCAGGTTCTTTTCCTGAAACTACTCTTCTAAAAAAAAAACAAAAAAAAAAAAAACAACAAAAAAAAGAATCGTCACCAATTTGTATTTATGTATTTGTTAATCATGTTTTTCATCCAACAATGACGACTTAAATTAAAATCCCTCGTAGTACCTAATTTCTTATGTTTGCACTTTTTTTGCGTCCATGTATACTATATTTTTCATCACTTTATTTATGTATCAGAGGATCTCCACCCTTATTTGAACTAATCCCACCCCTAACTACAGTTGTTTTTCTTCTAATTGTTTGTTAAAAACAATTCTCTCAATAGGCATTAGCTTTTGTACTAAGCTGGTGCATTCTCTGCCAAGTCGGTCACTCCTGAGATTTAAGGCAAGAGACCACTTTCGTTGACAATCACTTACAAAGACCGTTGCATCCAAAAAGGCAAATCCATTCATGTCATACAGTAGATGGCTACCGCGCTACTACATGTTCTGGGAGCATTAGAACTGAGCATTTCTTTTCTTTTAGGAATTCATGTTCTGACATTTGCAAATTCGAATCTTTGAAAAAGAATTACAGTTTCAATGGTATTCTTACAATACAATACATTTTACTACTTAAACTACCTAATGGTTACTTCCCGAAAGAGTATAAGCCCAAGAAAGGGATCTGAATGACTACTTAAACTACCTCCACAAATTTTCTAATCGTATTCTAATCCATTGTATGTACATTGTATAATTAAAAAATGAACAGTTTCGCGGTTTATTCTTTTGAAACACAAGAGAGCAATACTTAGATAGAATATATTGTAACTGCAAAATATATAATGAACCAGAATGAAATTTTGAATCATCTAATTTGTGATGGATTAAAATGTTGATGGAAAGTTATTAACTGGTATATAGGTGAAGTATAGTGAAGGTTTTTTTTATTGTAAAAACTGTCTACTAGAGAATGTAATTCGTCAAATCAATTTTTAAACTGAATTGACGAGTTAAACCCTTTTTTTAACATTCAAATTCAGTCCCAGCTCGACAGAGAACATGAATTTCGAACAGAAAAAAATACGAAAGTTTTGTTAACGCTGCAACAAGACTACTGCTCATTATGTCAATCAACCTAGGATTTCAACACAAGTTTGGTAATTCTTGATTTTTGGAATAGCCCGACTTAGGGAAGAATGAACCTATTATATTTTAAGTCTCGTTGAAAATATTTTAATTTATTACTATTATCACCACTATTATTATTATTATTATTAATATTAGTAGTAGTAATATCATTTAAGGCCGCAGTGGAGTCTATTTTACAAGTGCAAAAAAAAAGCATATGTAACTCTACCACAGCCTTAATACTGTTAATGGGTGAAGCAGATTGTCGATGATCCGATTCTGGCGAACCTATAGACTTGTAGGTATTCCAAATATGACTAAATCTAAAGTTTACTTCCTCTATCTTCAATGTAATTGATATTTATTTGTTTTTTAACTAAGCTAAAAAAAGTTGGTAAGTTATTGAAAAATATTTTCGAACAAATTTTGATCAATTTTGAGATTTTAAAATATGATTTTCAGATAAGTATTTATTCGCTCTTCTGTGCTACAATAATAAAGTGACATGAATAATTAATCAATAAAAAAAAACTCGATTATGGTGAAGATAGAAACAACTTACATTTGATTATTTGGAATGTCTTCATACGTTTGTTTGACAGACTGGGGAAAGAGAGAGGTCATTTGGCTCAGGATTTATTTTCCTTTATTAATTTCAATATCGAGTTATTCAAGCATTTAGAACAAAACAGAAGCAAACGCGTCAGCCGACGAGTTGTAAATCATTTTTAGATCATTTATTAAAATCAAATATTTGTAATCTTTCAATAATTGCAGCTTATCTTTCATTGGTAGATATTTTCAAAATTCTCGTTCTACCTTTCATTCATACAGTTACATGCGAACACCATACATCCATTAGAATAACAGCATCATTGCAAAAGTCTTAGTTTTTATTTTTTACTGTTGCGAAATTTGTTTCACCAAAAACTTGTAATATTTCTTCAAATCTGTTTTGTCATTTTGGTTCCATGGCCATATTTATTCGCAGGTTTAGGTAAGTGCCAAGCCAAATTATTCTCTTGTCTGACTCAATTGAGGAAGAAGAAAATAGCTCTCGGTTTAATACTTTCTTCATTGAATTTTGAAACACTTCGATCAATCTAACATGATGAGAACTGGCGTGCAACCAATCACACTTTATGACAATTTCGTGTCAGACGCAAGGCTTGAAGTATTCGGTAATTAAGCTACAACGCGAGTCTCTTCAGATAACAATGGTTATTCGCAGTGTTGTCCAATTGTTATCTGAAGGGACTTTTGTTGCACCTTGACCAGAAATTCCACTACGTCATAATATTTATGTGATTCAATAATTTAATAATTTATCATGAAAATAGAAAAATATCAATTACATCTGTCGTCATGAAAGTTCGAAACATGTACATGTATAAATACGGAGTATATTCCAGCAGGTCACTTTTACAGAGCTTACATTTCGACGATTATTGCAATTAGAAGAAAATAGAAAAGGACAGAGGTCAAGTACGGCGTCATGCGACTACTTTTACTGTATCCAATGATATATTTAAATTAAAAGATATATTCTCATGACATCTTACTCGATGCGTTACTCTTCAATCTATGTGGGTAATTTACTTACGTTCACTCATGTTCTTCTATTTTTCATAATTGTATTTAATCATTTGACAAGTTACGTAAATCCTTAGTATACATGAAATATTTATTATCTTGTACAATATAGCGAAGAATGTTAAACGGTAATGACTTTTTGTTGGAAAAAAAGTAAAAAGAAGAGAGACATAATATCAATATGACCAGAGAAAAACCAAACTGCATCCAAATAAATAACACAATGATATTTTCGGATGCAATGTGTAAATAGTGGTCCGAGTAATATTAATAATAATAATAATAATAATAATAATAATAACAATAATCATGGTAATAATAATAATGATAATAATTTTTGAACGATTTATACAATATCTTTGAGATTGCGTGCCGTCGAACTTTCGTTCGTGCACTGACTGATTTCAGCTCTCTGGGCCGATAAATTGCTTTCTGTTGTATCTTTTACTCCGAACGAATACGAAAAGAAAGGGTAGATAGCAGCGGATTGGTATTATTTTGAAACGTGCCGTTGTCTGTATCCGATTAATGATGATGAGTTGTTCATAAAAATCGTAAATCCGATTGTCGTATCTTTTCCTACTACGTTTGAATATCCATTCTTTAACTATACGCTGTAAAAAAGTAGCGATGTCATTATAATTGGTATTACGCACTGTATTTTCAAGTTATTTTGGTTGATACCAACGTTTATTGTCGTCTAACAATTCAACAAAGAGATTGCGACGCCTTAAGGCATCGGCTTGGTGGGGTTGAGAAATTGAGTTGTTTCGAATTGGATTTTTAATTTATATAAGTATATAATGTATGTATTATATTGAACAGTCCAAGCTTCGAAAATGGCGAAAATAATCAATAAAATAAATACAATATTTGTTAAGGAAAATCTGCATTTTATTGTTATTTATATGCGAAAACGATACTAATCCATTTTGGAGCTTCGATTGATCGACATATGTATATTGATTTAGATAAGCAATAAGAGATAGTTTTTAAACTGCTTTTTAGCCCCAGGAATCTTTTATAAGCCCTTAAATTATATCTGGGATAAATATTTTTGAAGAAACCGTGCGATATCAGATTTGAAAAATGTTCTCAGGTGCTTCTACAACAAGTCAATTGTTCATCGTCGTTATCTTACACATTGCAATTGTATATTTAGGAGAGAATTTCTGATTAACCAATGTATGTGTACATAAATATACTTAGTAGATTTATCAGCATCTATAATCGGTATAGAAGATTGACTATAATATTCGCTTTGAAATATAGCAACAAAGACAATATTTAAAAGCTAGATAGAGTATATTGTTAGAGACGACGATATTGTAAAAGACATTTATGTCTGTACACAGAATACAATGTCTATGCTTGCGCGAGTGTATCGAAGATGATGTAACATTTTTTTTTCAACATCTTCGGAACTCTTTGTAAGAATAATTTGGTATTTGATAACTTGGTGTAGAAGCAACTTTAAATACTCTGCATTGACATGACAAGAAACGTGACACATGAAATGTGGAATTGTTTGAAAATTTACCACATTAGTACCTGCGCAATTGCGGTATGATTCTCCAATCGGAGGTTTGCAATGAGCTATGCCTACCCTGCCTTTTCTAATAGGTTCAATCTCCTCGGATATTAATTTTTACACCCATCAATTTAAAGATTGTATTTTACTCATTGTTAGTCATTATTAACTAACTATTGACTTGAATTTGTACAGTATAATATTATAACGTTAGTTAATGGCGATATTATTTTTTAGAGACAGAGTCACTATCATCTGTATTTTCAAATTAGATTCTGGTTTTAACTTATTGGCTAAAAGCAACTGATGAAGTTGCTAGAAAGTCAGTTTTCATTTTCCTTTTTTTTTCAGAAATTTTCTTACGCGTGAAATAGAGAATCTGCCAAAACATACTCAGGCTTTTACATCAATTCACTTTGCATATTTGTATATTTACAAGTTCAAATGTGCATGAAACAAAATTCAAGAAGGTTTCGGGCAGTCAATATATTATTCTTTAATATTCGTTGAATGAACTACGTCTATGATTTTTTTATTAAGATCCAATAGAGCCAGGGAGATCATTTCTTCCTGGTTGATAGAGTACGAGTTGTCAGGATTCCATCAAGTGTGAATGGTGAAAAAGATCGTGACAGACTCTAGCATCATATTTTTATCAGGGCGATGGTGAAGATTAGAAATCTGACGATACTTGGTAATTTTCCAAATTACCAAATGATCGGGAATTTTGTGTAGAGTTTGGGATATTTTTTCTTTTTTTTCTTTTTTTTAGTTTACTGAAAGAGAATATCTCCTTCTAACAAGGCAGCTGTGTATTACAAAAAATACAGAACCGGAACTTAAATTCGAGGCCTTCACGAGTCAAATTCTCTGGAATATTCGTGAAATTTTTGTGAATCTTTGTATCACAACATGAGAAATTAAACGAAAAAATTTATTGTAGTTCCGAAGAACTTGGAAGATCCAGAAAATTTCTATTTCCACAACCGCCCTGTTTACATCCTGGCGAAATGTGATTAAGAAAAATGCATAACAAGTTTTGATTCATTATGAATTCTCTTCTACTTCTTGATCATTCAGTCACGATATTTGATATATTTTTTTTTTTTTACTTTTAACAGATCTTAGTGATTCGATTGTCTTTTTGTGTAGTTCGCACATAAATATTATATAATAACAATATAAAATAATAATAAATTATACATTTAGTAATTAGGTTTACCCGCTGCGTAAAGCTAGGATAGCTAGGAAAAATAATGGTAATATGTATAATAGTTTGATGTCCGAAAACCCAGGAACGTTCGGCAAAGAATATATAATTAACATGTGCGCAACTTGTTATAATTTAAATGCGTTCTACGATATGGGGATGAAGATGGATAACTTCCGTTTACGTACTTAGAATACGACCTAGCATGTAGACATGCTAAGAAAATGAGGTAAATTGTAGAGGGACCCAATTTGAATTAATTGTAGCTTGGCGCCAAATTGGTTATTAGCGTTGTGTACTTACTCTTACACTGGCGGCTTTGTCCTTAGTCTCGTACCATTGGTTTTTTAGTTGTTTTTTTGTTTTGTCTTTTGTATTATTAGTTTTTTCGTTTTGCTAATGCACTAGCTGCGTGAATATGTAACCAACATTGGTTCGGGTCGATTGCGGTATACAGAGTTCGTTAGAAGCGAGGGAATAATCATCAGAGCGTCTTCGGTGCTCAGAATTCGCGATTCATTTCATCAGAGTTGGGCTACTTTCTATTGGTTCTCTCGATATAACTTAGCAGCAATAATCATATTATATTAATATACACAATAGATGTTGGAACATGAATTCATGGTGGCCACTTAAATCAAGAATCAAAATTTCCTGACTGAAAATCAATTATTTTTTTTGTTGAATTGACTGATTTTGGAAATCAATATGCTCACATTGAATAATATTGGGAGAAAAGTATAATTCAATATTGTTTGTATATTTGCTTCAACTTTTAACATTGCACATTCTCGAAGTTGTAACACATTTGAAAATCATCGTTTAATCATTTGATCTTCATTATCAAGTAGTATCACAGCATATTATTACATAGCATCTTATTCATGAGAAAAAAAAATATTAGGTTCGATTAAATTGAAGCACAACTCCCGAATGGAGTTACAAAACATCTATAGAACCATATTTCACATACTATGTATGTATACCCTATCACAAATTATTTTTTCTCTACAAATGACAAAATAATTCCATGACGTTTCCAGGTTTTCCAGGTTTTCACTGACCGTGGCCACCCTAAATTAACAAAGAAACTTTGCAGAAATCGAAGCTTTTTCCTACATTTCCAGTTACTGTACTGAACAGAAAGTCCTCTCAAGTACTCTATTTTAAAGTTATTACTTAGCGACTGTGATTTTTGGAGTGAATTTGGCGTCATCTAACATCACAATGTAATCGACTTTACCACTACGTCTGAATAGAGTTGCAGCTTACATTTTATATAAACAAATTATTATCTAACACGGAACATGGAAGCATGATACTGTTATTCTTCTCTTCATACAAAAACATTGTGATCAAGTAAAATTCACAAGTTAATGTTTTATGTATTTTTCCATTACTTTACAATTATACTTGAACATGATCATAGCGTTAGACTATCATTTGCAACTGCTCGATATAAATACTTGGATGAAAATACGAACAGTGAAATTGAGATTTAAGGTGATGAATTGATATCCAAACTACGTATAGAAAGTTGTTGATGTAAACTAGATTTACTTAGCAAACTGTCGCTGGCGATGGTGAAGAAAAGAAAAAAAAAAAACTTGAGATAATTTGAAACCTTTATCAAATACCTACACAATTCTTTGTACCACATAATTATTCATAATGATACGTAGGATCGATCGTTGGAACATACAGGAGAACAGATAATTACATTTACATTTATGTTTTAATAGCATTGAATTAAATGCATATATATTCAACGTACACCTCTTTCGAGGCTTCAAGAATTGAATAAATGAGATGAACACCCCTAGTAAGACCGGAAAATATGGGATATTTCTTTGCCTGTATGCTTCCTCATATTATATACTTATGTATGTCTAGAATAATCACTGAAGACATAACAATGAATTTCATTTGTCCAGAATTTGATTCAATTTATAAAATTACTATTGGCATTCATTTGAATACACAATATTTTCACGGACATTTTATTTCATCTATTGATTAACAAAAGTATACGGCTGCTAGACAAAATTGAACTTACTTTACACGTGGCTACAACGCCTTGTGTTAAATCAGCATCACTGTATCCTTTAACGTTGGGACACTATTCACACTAAAGGCAAGTGTAAGAGTAGGTATATTTGAACCACAACTATCCATTTGGAATACAGCCTTAGTCGTGTAGTTTTTAGACCTGTATACTCTGCATGCTTAGCTGATGCCTGTCAGTGTATACTATAATAATAAATAATGAATCAAAGTATAAATAAATTGAATAGCGCCATAGTATCTAAATTCTTGACTATGGTATAAGTACGTGTATGGAGTAGCGTTGAAACGATAATGTTGACTATAAGGCATGAAATGATCAAAATATTAATACATTTGGAAATGTTTACCGAATGAGGAGAAAGAGGATTCATATTTTTTCAATAAATACAACGTACGTTGAAAGAATCATTAACGGGTCAGTTTTTTTTTGTTGACATTTTTATTATTCAGTTCTGGATAAACAATATGGCAGTAACTTGCACCTATTCTGAATATTCTCCGCAAACCTATCGTCGAATTATATGTTTGTAACATATCTGACACCCTTGTGAATATTATTACTATACTATCATTAGATTTATTATAAAAGATTGGCTTGTAAAATTTAAAATTTCCTGGAGCATGAATATAGCAATTTCGTCAAATTTTGTACGACAGTTGAACTTTGTAATGATAAAAAGAACAATGAAATCTGAACTCTTTTCATAACTCAAATTTAGTCACATAATTTGCAACTGGTTTTCCATCTTATCTCGATCTATATGTTTTGTCAATGAAATCAGATTGTTATACATTGTTTCCTGGAATTTTCATTCAATTAAGCGAGTATTTCGTGATCTGCACTAATTTTATTCAGAAATATTATAGATCGTTCTATCGAAGATGCAGAGTAGAATAATTTGGATATATCTATATGAACAAATGGCAATGGATCGGTGCCACGCATAATAGTGTGTTCATCTTCATATGCTGTCTCAGTAGATACATGCCCTGCCAAAAAATGCAAAGAAAAACAATTCAAATATAACGATAAGATGATGTAGCTTCATGTATAATTGCCAGCACACAATTGAACAATCAGCAATATATTCAAACAAGAATTGAAATATTCTTGCCATTGATGTTCTCTTTATTTTCATTTGATAATCGGAAGTTATTATAATTAATATATGGCCCCCTCAACTTAGAGATAAGTATAACTAAAATATTACTTTAAATTGAAAATATTTGTATTTATAATTATAGGACGATGAGTACGACCAGTACACATATGTGAAATTTACAGAAAATAAACCAGTTGAGTGCATAGACGAAATTTATTCTTATTCATACGATTATTTCTCATATTATCCTTTCTTGCTCTACAATCAAATATATATTTATTCTTAGGCCCACGAAAAGAATTATTTCACCTGTTGCAAACGATTTCAAATTGACCATGCTAATTCAACGTGAGTAGAAAATTTCTGTGAATACATATTCACGGTAAGAATGAAAAAAAAATTACACTTGTTACTAGAAACTAGAGATTTATCAGAATAAAATGTGTGTCAATTGATCCATTTTTATCATCTCCGAAACTGTTGAGAATAGAACATTATAATTAATTTCACTCAACACCGTAGGATATTAAGATGCAATGAAAAATACGGAACTTTGCAGGGCGGCTGGAAAGTGAGGATGTAAGTTTAACACGACATCTGATTAGGTAACTTTTCCGCAGCTCTGGAATGGCATCAAGGATTGTTGTCGCCAGATGGATGAATAATGGATCTATTCGAAGTGCTAGGGCTGAAGTAAGTAACACTCAAAATTAGTTTCTGTGATTTCTATTTATTCCAATGAAATAGCTACACTTTGAAAAATATTTAAAAAAATTATATTTTTATGCATATAGCATATACATGGAGAGCTATGGCTCTCAGTAGAATAAGTATTTGTATTTACTTATAATATTCGTGGTCGAGTGATGACTCGCTATATCCTAGACATATTCATACTTTTTATAAGTTTGTACGCATTGTTTTTTTTTTTTTTTTTTTTTTTTTTTTTTAACATATTAAGTAGCGATTACCTATAAGACACTGATCAATCACAATAACAGGAAGCAAATCCACCGACTTCGGACCCAAAAAATAGGCGCCATAAATCGTAAGCCACATAGTAAATGCAAGTTTAGTAACCGAGCAATCGTGTATTATACTTGATACTAAAAAGTTCACGCATCGTACTAATTGTTTCCTCGAGCTTATGAAACAATAATTATGCTCTGTGGAACAGTTTACTCTTTGATAGTATCAAATTGGAAGACAGGATACAAAGGAGCGAAGCGTTGAACTTCTGAATCGCTGTCAGAGTCATCTGACGGCTTTTCTCTTTCAGATGTTGCCGGACCAACACATTGTTCGTAACTTGGAGGCGCTAAAAAGAGACGCAAATATTTTATCAGTTACCTACGCTCTGCAAAACTCAGGGCTATGTTTGTTTAGGTGAAATGTCCTTCCAGAATTAAATTATATACTTTTTATAATTCAACTGGCCTAATGAAACAAAAAACAATATACCTAATTGCAATACTCACGTAAATCTCCATACGTTGTTGATGCGGGAGTAACGACATTGTAAGGCGGTGGTCGATAAGATGAGGATTGACTGTGCGAGGGATTTTCGGGGTCTAGAGGTTCAGGCAATACTTCTCGATGATTAGTAGCTGATCTTTGATAGGCAACTAATGGAACGTTCCCAATTAAAATCTCCGTCGGGGTTTCTAGATTTGTATGAAGACCACTGACTTCCGCTATGATGCTAAGATGATATCTCACATCTATAATATTGCAAAATGCCAGGTATGACGGCGGCAATGCTGGGACCTTAACAAGAAGAGAATACTCTGTTTTTCCAACTCCTGGTTTCACGGGGATCTCCCCTCCGCAGATCAATGTCTTGCCAGGTCTCGATTTGGATGTTGCATGATACATCACATTCTGTAAACATGTTGCAAATTAGTTGAATGTAAATTCATAGCAACATGTACGCGGCAGGTCGTCGATGATTTTTATGAAACGAGTGTGCGATGAAGAGATTTATATTGCACCAAATTTCTCCTGGTTTGTTATACAGTGAAAGTAATTATCAAATCTAAAATGCTGCGTGAACTTTTTTGTTTGAACAGCATGGAAGAAAAAATGCAAAGTAGCAAATACCAATTAGAATACTCAGCCGCCGTTGAAGATAATGATGTATGTACAAATTGTTATAAATAATTTGGTGAACATTTATGTTATTCCATCAAAATCTGTATGTTTATCTTCACAAATCCGAGCCCGATGGACAAAAAATTTGTTTAATTGTGATAGTTTGTCTTTTTGTTTTGCAATGTTTTCCAATGAGTCATATACTCCGAGAACTAAGCATCTGGATCCGATAAAAAGCATGTATCAGTGAACCTGACTTACCTGGTTCAGTTCAGCACTGATTCTCTTTACCTCGACTTCGGACTCGTTACTCATAAATACTTGAATGGGGATCATTTGCCCAGCAACAAAACCACGCACAGGTAGGCTGAAGGACACGAACAACGACCCGGATGACCCCCAGAAGGTCTTACTGTTTTGAGCTGCAACTGGCGCCTAGATAAGTGGAAATATTGTTACTGATTGTTTAAACTAAACTTGACTGTATATTGACAGCATTTTCTAGATGATATGGTTTAGTTTACCGCTGCAACAGGATGGTGATTAAGGTCCATAATTGACACAACTGTTAGCCGCTGTTTCACAACAGGATCAATCTTCCACGGTAGATCCATCGTGGCTTTTATAGAGTACTTAACACGTCCCCAATCTCCTTCAAAACTACAGGGGGATTCCGCTGGCAATTTACAATTGAATATGAACACATACTGGCCTTTGGCAAGTTCAGATTCCTCTTCGTAACCTGTAATAACGCAACTAGATTCATGTACCCAATTTGAATGTCCAGGGTATTCCGCCTATGCTCAACTAATGCAAGACTCGCGAATCATGGTACGCTTTCGCGACTACGAGCACAATTCATTCCCATACTTATGAAAATTACTTTGATACCGATGGTGATTTTGTCTGCAATCTTGTTTTGTCTCTAACTAGTTTGGTGTACAGTACAAAGTCACGCTTTTTTCAGTGTCTCAGAGATTTACATTGCTTCGGTTAGAAAGTAGCGGAATGACCAAACTGACAATTAACCGGTAGTATACTGTACACTTACTTCCACAAATTAGTTGCTGCAAGTCTAAATAAGTTTCCTTGTTAGTATATGTCCTTTTGTTCTTGCCTGACCCTTCACTCCAACGAACAAGCCCTTTGCCAGTATAATTCAATCGAATTCCTAAAATAACACAATGAAAATGAACTGTTGACACAAATGTCGACATGCAGTGCAGCAAAACTATAATATATACTTCAATGTTGGACCACAATTATTTCTGATAAATTGAAAGGTTTTGCAGAATGTATGTACGGATATTCTATGAATCATAACTGCACCTCTCATCTTTATCGGCTTATCAGTATCCACCAGCAATTTGCCTTGTATAGTTTGTCCTGAGTACCAAATCAGACTATCCAACACGATTTCGAATTTTTCCACACCCATCTTCGAATGGTAAGTTCAGTAGTTACTGCACCACAAAAATTCTTCAGGACTTTGCAGCGGTGGAAAATGAGAACACTGACGAATTACTTCCAAAAGAGGTGTACCAACAAGCAGCCCTTCAAAAAGAATTGTCTTAAGAATCGATGTAAGTTAGAATTATAAATTTAATTTACCACCTATACCGTTACCAGAATTTTATTCATTCTATACCCGCTTCTGTAAGAAACTTTAGAGTTTTTGCTGTTCACTGACAAGCATGCGCGCACATTTTGAAGTGAGTTCGTCATTTTGATATATAGCTGACTTTGTGGAACTGCTCAATATGATCTCATGTAGTTGATGCTAATGATGGATAAGCCAGTTGTGATGATTTCAATACATATTTCTGTTTTCTATATAGAAAAAAGTGTATATCGGTCTATAATGTTACTCGTTGTAATATACTAATTGTATAGCAATCTTGCAGATCCTCTATTGAAATACAGTTCTATACCTATATTACAAATACACAAGTATAAAGACCTGCAATAAACTTGATATATAAGTTGATGGCGCTGCACTGCCATATATGTAGCATATACATATAAAGCCCACAACTGCTGGTTGCAGTGAGCAGTCCATAGCATGTACTTTTTCCCGTGGATTTGCCATACCTATACGCTAGGGTGTTTTTTTTTGCGACTATTTTTTTTTTACTCCCATATCGAAATTTTCTTGGAAACACCTAAAAAAAAAAATTCTCTGAAAGTTTGAGCCTTAATATTAATATTAAGTACTCGCCCTCGGCGTTTGAAGATTTCCCATTTAAAATACACGTAACTTGAATTTTTTTTTCCTAAAATTCCTATAGCTCAGAGGCCCTTTATGCTATCCGAACGTTTGAAGAACCAAATTACTCAGAATTGAATGCTCTACAATAGTGCCCATTGCAACGGGAATGTAACTTACATGTGTGAGACAGTACAGGTGATTAAAGTCAAAATTTCATAAATGTCTTGTTTTTTCGTTGTTTTTTCATAATTGGCTGAAAATACAGAAAAATTTTTAACGACAAAGTTGTAGCAAATTGAATTTCCTTTAAAAAAAGGCTCGGGGGCACCGATCTCTATCATTGATATTTCTCGAGATAATAAGCTTTTTGTTTTTCATGATATACGATTTTCATGAATTTGCGGCTCATTATGAGGTCCTGAAAAAAAGGTCCTGAGCACCGGTTCTCAGCACTTTTTTAGAGCATTCAATTCTGAGTAATGTGGTCCTTCAAACGTACGAATAGCATAAAGGACCTCTGAACTATAAGAATTTTAAGAAAAAAAATTCAACTTACGTGTATTTGAAATGGAAAATCTTCAAACGCCGAGGGCGAGTACTTAATATTAATATTAAGGGCTCAAACTTTCAGGGAATTTTTTTTTTTGTGTTTCCAAGAAAATTTCGATATGGGAGTAAAAAAAAAATAGTCGCCAAAAAAAAGCACCCCACTATACGCGTACTCTGAACAAACAAACTATTTGATATCAGGTGTATTCTTTTGACCACCGTGATCAGTGATCAAAGTGATCACGAATGTTCTCGTCCTTTTTCAATGCATAGGATTAAAGAGACAAAAAGTGATCATGATCACTTTGATCAATGATCATACGTTGAAAAGAATATACCTATAATGACTGAATTGATGATTCGAACTAATGGTTTTTTTTTTTTTTTTTTCGACATCTCAGCATCAGATCTCTCTATTCTGAAATTGCATTATGTATCTGCAATTGAGATACATATCTTTACACAATAATACAATATACGTATTCGTATAATTTAGGACCCAATCTACGGCCCTTCTATGTCCTATAGGCTGGTTATATTTGTCCGCTGCTTTCATCACTCGCCACTACTCCACTAGGTGGTGACCCCACCACGCTTGTCTGAAATGTCTGAGACAACGTCAGAGTCGCCAATAATATGTAATGCAATAACTACCTAATTCTATAGGTCAAACATTACGAACCCAACCGATTGGTCGGAAAATTGGAGGATAAAGACTCATACCTGATGGCGAAAACAAAAAGAAATTGGAAGATAACTCGACCGGGTTTATTACCATATCGTAAACCTAGCTATAGTGGCTGATTATAAATAAGAAATATTCCCGCGTTCGGCACTAGCCGCGGGGGTGCAAAGCGTACAATAGATGGATTATTATTAGTGGCGAATTGGTTATAGCCATGTATATTCAATATTACACAGGTCAGGCGTTGATTGTTTAGACCGCTCCAGAACAATGGTAAAAATGGAGTTACGGCAGTTGTTTACAAAAGGAATAACCAAACAAATTATTATACACTAGCCGTGGTGTAAAGCTACACGGCCACCACCTAGTAATTTTGACCTCGGAGATGGTCTGACTGGCGCTATCTTTGATAATTGCGAAATAAACTGTATCCACAGTGGCACAAACAGCAACTTCTACAGAAACTGCACACCCTGTTTTATCCATCGTAAGTAGAACAGAGTTGTGGATTTGGCAACAGTTTCAGCTCCGTGGATTTGAATTGAGAATTCGCGGAGATTTTTTGCCTGAGTTTATATTATTCATTGTGTTAGCTATAATATTGTAGTACGACAGATGATTGCCGAATCAAAATCCGTTAATGTCCACTTATTAGTAGAATTGGTGATGTCCTTGGGGAAAATAGAAATTTTTATCCTACTCCGAGAATTTTACTGATGGACAAATGTAAAAAATTTGAATTATAGATATAAACATGGCTCTGACGATTCTGTTCAAAATTGATACCTGAATAGCGTTGGACAAGGTATATATCTGAATACGTTATGTGGGCACAGCTTTTCCTGTAAAATTTATCTTCATGCACTACAATGTCAGAAAAATCCACCACGTTCAACGGCCCATACGATTTATGTGGAGACCTTCCAATCCCAATTTTTGTATGAATTGATCCTCTAAAATATTCGTCACGAATTCTAAATTACCCTGTCTGACGTCTCAATCCATATCGTTTAGACTTACTACCTATACTGATTTGAAGTGAAATATCGAGAAGAAAATCGCGTCGAACTTGATCGAACCCTAAGGATATAATAAGAAGAGTGCGGCGGATGATAGGGATGACATATTTTCATGTGTGTCACTCGGCGTATTTGATTTTCTTACAAAGACGATACTGATGGCTATCTTCATAAGTGAGGAAGTCTGCATTCTTTGGTATACTTTTGTTACAGATGAATATGGGCGAATTTTGTTGGTTTTCCTTATATACAGCATTCAGCAACATGGACTTGTATACCAAATAATGCGCATTAAAGCATGCTTCAATTACATTTATACCAGAGGAAAGATACAATAGTTGTTAATTATTCTCTGCCTATTTTTCATGACTTACTCGCCTGGATGATGCGGAGTATATTAACGCAATACAAAGTTTAGAAAAAATCTGTAATCTTGCCATCTATTACATAAGGCGGTAGACTTCCCCGGCGTTCATGTTCTCCTGCTCAACTACGCGACCTGATTGAGCCTAAATGATTTCGATTGTTAATCATCAAATGGCTGGTACTCATTCGTCTGAGTATGCACGGCCGAAGCTTGTAGCTTCCGGCTGATACAGTCTCCCACTCAATAGAATTTGACATTCTACGTTTATATCATGATGACATGCTACACGTGTCATTTGTATAGGTATAGCAAGCAAACAGTTGGCCTTTACAAGATCCCGCATAACATTCCCGCAGTTGGTATGAAAATATACTCGGAAAAAAACACACTTGACTGTGTGTAACACGAAAATCATACGTGCGCGGGTCTGATAAATCTTGCGTATAGCCACAGAAATACAGAATACGGTACAAACCGAATAACAACTTTATAGAATTGAACTTCAAAGCATGCTTCAACAGTTCAACTATTTCTGCTGTAATTGTAAGTCCGTAAGACGTTTCAGGGGGGAAAGCAGCCATTGTTTAGAGAAAAGCAACCTCTCTGAATAATATAATGATCATGAGATAGAGAGAGAGAGAGAAAGAGAGAGAGAGCGATGATACTAATGTAGACATATTTGATAGTATGAACAAAGTATAGCGTCGCGAATTGCCGTTACTTCAACCGTAAATGGCGGATGTATGGGTAGTAAAGTTACAGTTAGCAGAGAGAATGGACATAATCAACAATTTTACCGTGTTCGTACCAGGAGAGTATATCGACAAAGAGTATTTGTCACATAGCGAATCATAAATCCTGACCCCCTCGTTCATCATGTTATCCTTGGATCGGAAAGACAGAATTTTGAGGAAGAGACCCACGGGCCCAAGCACCTCTGTGACGTAATCGTCTACTATTGGTTCATGGAGATGCGTTTTCATTTCTCATTGGTTCATTGACATTCAGCTAGGACGAATTTCGGCCAAGGAACCACTCGCGTAGGTTTGGAGCGAAATCTGAATATTGTAGTTGTCCACGTACGCGTAGTTTTACTCCTATAAAGATTCAGAAAAAGGTAACGCAGCACGGGCAAGAAATTCTGAAAAATATATTACGTAGAACAGGACAATAACATCGTTTTCCTCGAAAATAAAATTACAATACGATACTATAAAGTGTACATGTTTGTATAGGTATATGCATACCACGAATCGCAACCATTCGCATGCATGCAACTGTTTGGTGATACAGAAAGTATCGTATAAGGAAGAATTCCAAGATATTGACAATACCTCGTTTGGTTCATGTTGTTCAAACCCAACCTTGGTTTTCCCTGCAGAAACAATAAAAAAAAAAATGAATGCAAGTGCATGTTTTCTCTGTAGTTATAACACGCGAGTTGTCGATAACGCCTCTTTACCACCACCGCGCAGTGTCATGGAGAATTGCAGATATAGTTTATTACATGCGTTCCTGTTGAAAAAATTCCTCACGGGCGAAAGTCAAGGTACGGTGATGGCCGAATATTATAATAACAAGGCGCGGTTAGCTTTAGATTTGTTCTGCGCTCCTGGTACGAGGAGGGGCCGATGCAGACAGCCCGCGCGAAAGACGACCTGGCTAGTTGACTGAATATACCATCCGCTCGATATGTTCTCTTGGTAGATTACAGCTCGTATGCGGGATGTGAGCACGCACCGTGGTACGCTGCTTGATGGCAACGAACGGTTATACGGGAAATGTAATCCCTGCGCATACTCGAACGAATTACGAGCCTGAAACGGTAAACCACAATTGAAAATTTATAGCCTACATCTATAGGTCTCGCATCGATACTAATGTTCTATAAATATAGCGCCTATTTCCATGATATCGCATTCTTTTATGCATTGATATTGCATAATCACCATTGTTTTGACGGATGCGTATACCACGCATAGAATTGATTATTTATTTGAATACAAGTTATAGTGGTGTATCTAATGATATTGTCAATTCGTAGACCTTCAGTTGGTAATTCCGACCAGACTACCAACGTGTATGTCTAGTACATAAGAAAATGTATCTGAGAAGATATTAATAGTATACTGCATGGACGTATAGTATAGTTATTAGATATGCTACTGGTAATGATAAAATATTTTCAGTTAAAACTATGTTTAACGCTAAGATTTCTACGACTCCGTGGCGCAACGGTAGCGCGTCTGACTCCAGATCAGAAGGTTGCGTGTTCAAATCACGTCGGGGTCATTAGAATTTTTTTTATGTAGTATTTTGTTGGTGCGTTCAACACGTGTGTACACATACATACACGCATGCCGTTAATAAAAAGCGAAAGCCTATTTGTCCCTTTAGTATCTACACGGCGTCATCGTAGTTAGCGTCATTGTACTATATAGTTATATGGATAACAACGAACGACTTTCATTTGGATGCTCAATATGGTCAGTTGCACATATTTTATGTTTGTGTTTTTCATTGAAAAGAACAGCACTCAATTTTCAATTACTATCGCTTCATGTTGGTATGATATCTAATAAATTCACGAAACTGTCCTGAAAATTGTAAGCGCACGTGTTAAGGTTCTTGAGTATTCTTTTTTCAGCGACCACAAGTCTGAAATCTATAACCAACCGCATGATTGAAAATTACTGTATGATAAATTGATAAACATGAAAATTTACTAAACCTGGATATGAAATTCTACAATGAAATGAAATTCTTCAACCTCTAATTGGAATTTGTGAAATAAAAGTTATTGCATATAAAATTGTGTTCGGATTTTTCAATCTATTTCCTTATAAGTATCCATACCACACAGTACCTTCGCCGGCAAAAAATCACCTTCCCTTAATAATGGCTCTCATTTGTAGTCCGGACTGCAAAAAATTTGTAGGACAACACATTTTCGGGTTAATTGGTAGCACGAAAATGAGAATACAAAATAGGTAACAGAATAACAAAAAAATAATAATAAACATAATACGCTCAATCGCTATTCATACATCAAATTATGCCACCCTTGTCGAACCATGAGCCAAATTATAAAATTTTAATAGGATCAAGGCTAAATATTCGCAACCATCTATCAGCAGTCGTGGCCGAGTGGTTAAGGCGTCTGACTAGAAATCAGATTCCCTCTGGGAGCGTAGGTTCGAGTCCTACCGACTGCGAGTAGTTACTTTTTTACACCTCACGCGAAAGCACCTATGACACGTCCGGGATTCATAGAGTCTGATACAATTCCGGTGTTCCGTATGTGTTAAAATAGCAAAATACCATCCGTGATACCGTCTTTGTGAAATGCGCCTATACCATCGTCTAGATTAAATTTCTGTGAACATAGGCATACAGGTCGTATCTGAATCCGCAAACGTTAGTGGTATTTGAAACTCACCCGCGTGGAAAACCAGGATGGAAATATTTCATGCAGAAAAATCTACTGAGCTTTCGATTTTGCGTTATCGTTTGATGGCGCAGTAAAGACTTTGAATCCTATTGCACAATATACTTGTTGCACTTGCACGGCGCACAATGACCCGAGGTTTTCAAGCCAAGGAGCAAGTAGGTATGCACAGCTGGAACCTATAAGGTACACCGTCTGATATGAGTTTAGAAGTATTTTTTACATCTCGTCCAAAATTCGAACGTTGGGATTGTCCCGTGCTACATTTTTTTCCGTTTTTTTTTTGTGCCACTTTGTTCCGTTCTCTTTGGAAGCAATTGTGCTATACCACGATCGGGATACATACCTAAATCTCTGGCGTTCTTGGCGTCAGTCACTGGGTTGGAACATGGGTTTTTCATACCTGTGGAGCTATGAGGACATTCTTGGAAACATTTCGATAAGTGCATCCCATATGCGAAAAAATTCAAATCGAGCTGGTTATAGAAGTTGAGATTTAGGTACTATATGGCAAAATGGGATACGACTTACTCAATTGACCATGGCAGAGGTAATTTCGAAATATGTACAGCTTGAAGATTTTCAGCTCCATTCGACGAAACATAATTTATAGTAAATATCGTCAATATTTTTCCGTGATGATTTTGAAAAACTGGATACAGTTATTTTCTGAAAATGCGATGGGCAACGCATACTTTATCTTTCCGTATAATTTTGTAATAATTCCGAAGTTCCCCAGGAGCTATATTTATAATCACGCAAGAAAAATTAACCGGTGATGCAGCCCCATTCTTTCCGCGTCTATATATTCGTTTAGAAGATAATATTTCGTTCAGGAAACAGACATACAAATGACCACTACATTCGTATATTAATATCATGTAGCGCAACATTCTATAATAATTCACTGAATAATTAATTACAGGCTATAATTAAACGATAGTCAAAAATCAAATGTTTCACCAGAAGCAATACACAATTCTATAACAATTAGTAGAATTTGAGCGACATTTTGTTAGCGAGACGTCGCGTGACAAGATAACGAGCGTAATGCTTCAACATCAATGAATAAACGAAGAATAACTAGACAGAGCAATAGATTCTTACTACAAGGTGCTCGGTACGTTGAGTCCTTATACGGTAATCTGGATTGGCCGAAATTCGATCGATGATGATTTCCAAAATGTTAATTCGCTGTGGTAGATGAACAGTATCATCTACATAGTTTAAAATGTGTATATACAATAGTATGTGTATTATATACTGCGGAGTCAGCATGATATTTCCTTTTTCGTGAGATAACTATTAGCAGCTCGATTGCACCAGCTATAATAGCGACCACGCAGCAAACAAACAATAAAATACGTACAAAAATAATGGTATATTCTAAATATATTATTCCATGTAACAACTTCACTGAAAATAGCAGTTCGTTGCTTTGAATAGTATATAATTAAGTAGTGAATCCGACATCAGCAATGTATATATTTGCTCAAGTTGGTAGCAATGAATATGATTTATTGAAATAATTAATTGCAGAAAGACAATACCCCGATAACAATTTGATTTATCGGCTCAAGTTGATAACAATAACAATGTTTTACTACATGCATTTACTGGCTGGTCTTGAGTGAAATTATTGAACACCATTTTGTATAAGACGAGGTGGCCGAGTGGTTAAGGCGTTGGACTGCTAATCCAATGTGCTCTGCACGCGTGGGTTCGAATCCCATCCTCGTCGGAACGATTTTTTTTTTCTCTTTCATATCTGCTATCTGGTTAATGCGAATGAGTACTACTTGCCTGGTTAGTCCGCTTTTGATGTCAATAACAAATAACATCAACTTTTGTTACTATTCTTGGGTGTTAATAATCATACCTATAATGATATAGAAATATAGTTACCTGCTATAATTGTAGTTATTAATCGCAGTGGTATTAAATCACCGATGCATATCCTTCTATTCACTACTGGTATGTGTCTGCATAGTGCATTATGATAATTATTTCATGATCAGCATTAGACTCTAATTGAGTTTTTTTCTTTCTTTCACAATTGTTATGGTTTCTCGGATTCTTCCTCCAAAATAAACCGGGTAACAATATCTGGTGTTTGACCTCTGAAAGATATTTCACTGGCCTGTAATAATTCACTCAACCCTTTGAATGACTGCAGCTGTTTCCTCGGTAGTGTATAGTTCTTATTAGCGCTATGCCTGATTTCTTGATAGAACCCCGTGAACTCCCTTCCTCTGCATGAAAAGTGAATTAGGTTGGAAATTCAGCTATAAAACGTAAGACAATCTGATTTTTTCAGCACTTGTATCTCTTCATGCAAATTACAAATAAAAAACAAAGAAAATAAAAATAAAAAATCGTAAATTACCATTATCTAATTATGTACTACTGTAACAGATTATATAACTTTTGATAAATAACGAATAATTACTGTTCCCCAGCTATTATCTTTTGCATATAGAGGGTGTCGATGTCTGAACTTATATTGAATAACCATACGTATATATTCAGGTATTACTGGGAATTGATTGGAGAAATAATATTTCGGAAGAAACATTATATTTATTTGATAATATACTATACAAATAAATATTATAATCACACTTAATGAGAAATGCATTTTTTTTTTGTGTTGGATCACGGGATTTTATATATCATTGGAATAATTCTGAAAAATTTGAACCTGTTTAGGAGAGATGATGAAAATAATAATAATAATAATAATAATGATCCAACGCTTCAGGCCAGCGAACTGATAAAAACTATATATTTAAATCAAAGTAAATAAATTGTCAACACTGTTATATAGGTTTATGAACTATAATTGTTAAAATTTCAATTTATTTTCCATTCACAAAACCAATTCTCAACGCTACGTATAAAATAATATTGTATATAACGTGCATAATTAACGGATACAATATAACTGATAGCCTAAACATAAGATAACATACTTGATAAATGGGTTTCTTAATAACTACTTTATACAATTTGATTCCTAGAATTAGGTATACCGATATTGATTGAATATAGCTTGCATTATATAATATAATCATGATTCTCGTAACTATATAACTGCATAATTAGTTATTACAACGCTGCTTAAAAAGTATCAACCTATAGAAATTGTGTTCAAAACTATACCATATATATCATTCGGATATTGAGATTTCGTATTTGAATTATATATATAATTGCATAGGGCAACGATATCGTATAAATACAAAGTGAATTTTACCTGTCTTATTATTTTTATATTTCGTCGTACAATCAGGGAATGAAGATGTTTCGCATATAGTAATGCGAATAAAAATGAAGCATATGACGTACTTTAATTTTTAAAGTATATCTCTACTTCACAGCAGTATATAATATACTATCAATTATTATAATCAATAATATATTTCATAGATAACATGTTTGACACACGTGCTAAAAATTACGTATCCATGTATGTATGGGTATGCCGAGTGTGTGTCTTACGTGTATGTTATACATATATAAATATATAACCATGTATTAATATTGAAGTAATATAGTTTAATATCTATTTTCTGTTATCAAATATCGAGTATATTAGAATAATCTAAACTTAATCAGCCTCTTTAATCAACAACTATAAAAGTGATCTGAATGTACAGTACGAAGGTGCCACCATTCTTGCGCTTTATTTTTTATATAACGTCTCACTCTGTCTTGCTACCGCTTGCGCTCGCTTGTTAGCACTCTCGGAATCGCTAATTCTTAAACTTCTTCTTCTTCTTCTTCTTTTTTTTTTTTTTCAAGTTTTCACATGGCTAGCATAGCCATATTTAGTCTCAATTATCTTTACTTGATCAGATCAAAGTATTTAGTCGCATGTTTAATATATCTTTCTTTTTTCTTTTTAAGTCGTACTGTTTGAAAGTAACCCTTACTTATTCTAAACTTACTATCACAAATGTGTCTATAATTAAGGTAATAAAAAACCGCAACGCATCCTTGTTGAATTTGAGTATTTAATAATATTATTATCCGTTTCACTGAAAAATTACGATACTGTTCGATGTATACTCTTGAAGATTTAATATTCTCATCAGCTATAAAAGTTTCAACGGATGCATTTGGTGCCAAAGAAAAGTCAGTATTGGTTGACTCTTATATTTTTTATGTCAGTGAAAGGTCAATGAATTCCAGACGCAACGTGCATTGGTTTTAATTTCAACAAACATCGAAGTAAAAGTATCCTGGTGATACGGTTATTTTCATTTAAATGAAAACCGGACCTGATTACTGGGCTTTTACTTGGAACATTGCAAGTAGGTGCAATGAAATAAAGAGACGAACCATATAAACAAAACTGCCAAGTGTGATGATTTTTTTGGTGCGTTTTACTGAAAACGTCAATTTTGGCACACGTTGAGCGGCTGGTGGTAGTTATATACCGGATATTACCACCCGTAGTAATAATAGTAACATCACAATTATAATTATAAGTATTCTTTATACATAATATCATTCCGGATGTGGAAATTTATTGGCAAACGCATGATCACGGTGGAAATAAATCAACTTGGTTTTACCTATATATGCTACCATACTACATCAAATCTTGGATGGGTAAACTTTTGTTTCACAGTTTTTCACTATTTTTTTGACGCGCATAGTGAAATTATGATTTTTCATGTAATATGTAAAGTCTCTGCTCCTTATAGGCCTGCTTTAAAAAGACGTTACGCAAAGTCAAAGAGTTTCGACCATGGCATATCTATAGTATAACAAGCAAAACTGAAATTCGAATTGGAATATGTTGAATAATTATTCAAATTTTGTTTACTAAAAATTATGAATATCGAATACAAAAAGCAACCAAAGTAACACTATGCAAGCATTAGAGATATTCTAATCATTTCATGTTATATAATTATCAAATTTTATATCTCGTAACTATGTTTAAGAATATTGATTTTTTCAGAGAAATTTCTGCAAAGCTCCTACCACGGCAGCATTAATTATTCATCAGGAGATTATAACTGGATTAAAAACAACTAATATCTTTAGCAAACGAACAAGCTTTTGTAATTGCTGTTCATTAGTTGAATTTAAAAAATATAGGTATAATGCATGAAGTGGGAAATGATTAAAAAAAATATCACTCCTTAGGGCAAACTCACAAACTATTATAGAATTGAATAACTTTTTGCATGAACACGTAACTCATGCGATATATTGCCTGACGGAGCATCTGGGCTGACTTTCATTCCTCTGTATATTTTTCTAGGCATTCAATTTTTCCTAATCATTGATGCATAATAGCATCCTTCGTCACTATATTACAGGCAATCATAACTAGGGAAAAGTTATCATGTACCTGTGTGAAATGTAATAACGTATGACATAGTCAACCGAATAGTGTCCTCAACATGTTATATATTCATTCGACTCGGAGCCCTTTCCTTTTTTTACTGACCATTTATAGTTTACTGGTCTACCTAAATATGTACAAGACTAGACTCTTATGTAATGTATATCTACGTGTGAAATTTCCAGCACCCACTCAAGCTGACTTAAAAACAAGTGGAAAAAAATAATTCGTGACAAAACAGGACCGATAAATACGCATCATCAACTTGAAAGAAATCAAAGATCAGACGTATAAGTCAAGTCAAGTGGGAGCAAGAAAATGAGCAAACCGATAGATATCGCATGTTCCTCAAACTAACTAAATTTGACTCAACCCTCAAAGATGTGAGTCTCACACCAAAATACGCAGTAGCTTTCTACAATCGCATATTTGTATGAATAATCGGCAATGGACTTGCAGTTTGCCGTATATTTTTCTCATGCTACCGCGGAGCACCAACTATAAGGTGATACCATATGTTCAGTATGGAACTGATTATGGACAGGATATTTATCCTTTTTCTGAACTTCAGATTTATTTTTAGCTCCTGCGTGAACTATCTGTAGTTGAATATTAGTGACAAATGCAACGTTGTTTATGTGTACTATATGTAAAACGGACGAATGTCTTTCCTGAATGTGACCCTGGAGCATCCAATGAATAGAGTTTATACTGGTTTATACCGAGTGGTTATTTGTATGAATGGGAGTATGGTTATCCATCCTGATGTTACTCATATGTCAGCTAAAAGCATGTAGAAAAGATCTAAACATGCAAAATACTGAAACATATTTCTTCCGACTCTCCAATAATGATCTGAGCCGATATCCCTATCTGCACAGATCAACAACTAACGATAAGTGGATCCCATGCTATCTTGAGCTCTGTTTACAAAGCATTCTATCTCGAATTCTAATGTGGTGATGTTAGAAATCCTATGTTGAGGATATACGATGTATGATAGCTTGCACAGGGGACTTAAAATGGCATATTATGTACTGGACTGGAGGTTGTGTTCATCATCAGGCGTTGAATTGCACTCATGTTTGTGTCGCGTCTTTTGGAAGATGACATTCAATCAATTTTTCTTAGCTTCCCAGTATAGGTAGTCAAAATGAATGTAAACTTAAGGCGATATGGGAGTCTGTTAAAATTTCCATTATTACCAATTGTAATTGTCACCTCGCAAACGCGAATCGTACTTTCTCGACGACTATAAACCAACCGATCCGAATGAACCTTCGACGAATGAATTCAGTTTTTTTTGGCAGAAAGTGGCTAAGTGTATCATATCGTCAAAGAAACCGATAAGATTCCAATAAAACTTGTGTTTTTAATGTTAGGTATAGGCCGAGTTGGATGTGATCTTTACCATATCACCTAAGGAGTATGTGAATCGTTTGATTCAATGAATTGCGATTTCAGTTGGAAAAAAACCCATTTTTTCGAAGCTCCAGGGTCGTATATAGTTCCATTTACTTATCTAAATTCTGTTTCTTTTTAGTGTTGTAAATATCTGTACATGTATGCAGATGAGTTTATCCATTAGGCTGAATTAATTCTTACAAGTGCAATGTCATTGTCGATAAGACTGGATGAAACGAGGCAGTTCAATTCTACTAGGCTATGGATAATTCTGAGAGCCGCTATCATCAGACTGAAGCTCATTATTTTTTGGTATTTACTATTACACATTCTGATTAGTTCTCCGCTCCTCCTTACCATCCTCGGAGAAAAATGTAAAACTTAGTTTTGATTAGTTGGAAATATCCCACTGAAGGATTCCGGAGAAGTTTGAATGTTACATAATTGCGTTCAGGGTCTATTAGTAAAAATGCAATAGCGATTATTTGAATTTTAAATGTATCCGCTGTGACGTCACTATACCTAGTAAACCAATTGAGACTGAAAGTGATAGTTTGCATAATTTTTAACAGTTCTATTTCGTTTTGACTACATGAAGTGCATTTGATTGTCACACCAAATCATAGTCTGGCAATGGTTTTAGCTCAATCAAGAGCCCAGGAATTTAAGCATAGCATAACTCACAGCTTAGTTATTAGGATCTCGAATTGCCTGACAGAGTTTTCCAATTTTCTCATGTCTTGTTTTTCAAGAGTTCGAAAATTGGAAAAAACTGGAACAGAAGAAAAAAAACCAAATGTGACAAATAATGTGACCGTTCATTCGAATTCGATACTAAACAGGCACAAACCAAAAAGATTTAATACTTTTATATTCAGTGGATTGTCGAGGGCTTTTGTTTTGAGGTTGACGCTTTGGTTGAATTCCTGATGTCGTAGTACCTACTACGTAATATATTGCACATTTCCCTACAGATAATTTTCGATGTTAAATACAAATCACCAAATCTTTACCCAGACATATAGAAACGGAACTTTAGTGAAAGTGACCTCGATTTTTCCTGAATTCCCGCATATCTAAGAAAAATTTCTCACCTAATTTCTTATACCAACACGTGACTCGGTTTATACCCTTAACTAGACGAATTCAATTAAACACGCACGAATAACGATTGATTTCAGTATTTGGCAATAATAGAAATTACTGAAATCGTTTAAAATTCTTGTCTAGAATCAATTTGGCTTCGATTTCAAAGGAGGGGGGGGGGGGGGGGGGGGGGGAGAAGAATAAAACAAATCTGAAGGGCACAGCCACGTATCCGACCTGATTGAGCTATCGCAAAATTGCTCTGCGACTATAAATCTTTTTGTTTCGGACTCTTAGTTTGAAGGTCCTTTGAAAACGATCAAGGAATAGAATTATGTCGTTTCGATAAGTATAATGCATCTGCTTATGCATGTGTCTCTGCATTTCTTATATAATAACATCGAAACGGTATTATGGGTACGAAGAACCGGGTTAAACGGGCCGATGCTCGGGGAGTTGGTCTTACAATCTAGATATTTAGTTGTGACAGTATATATATCAACATAGAAAAAAACTAGTCAGAAGAACTGCCCTCTTCGTTGCGATGATCTCAAATGGATGGAGGACTAGCATTACAACGGTGCACGAATCCGTGATGGTGTCATCCGGCCACATTGTCTGGTAGTAAAATGCTGACGGATTTCCGGGTCGGACCTTGATGGGTAACGGAATTATTCGTCGCTGCAGGACCCGACGCTGCAGGACGATGGGACGGTGCCAATACGCGGACTTCCGGTCTTGGCGAAGCCTCTCTAACGGGGCTTCCGATTCCGACGTTTTCATCACAGCCCGTTAGGGTCACAGATCTAGAATGTGTGAACAATGAAAATGAATTTACTGACTGAATTAGATGCATGTATAAATTCTTGAGAATCCAGAAACTCCAGAAAGTGAAACAAATTTTCACTGCAGGTTTTTCATAAAATGGAGAAAAAAAATTGGGGATATTTCTGAGAGCATGTAATACTTTACTCAAAAGCCAGTATAGAGTGAAATTTTCAGTAGTTTTTTTTTTTTTTTATGTAGAATAGTATATTCTTCCCGGTTTTATGGGGAAGAAAAATTTTCTTCCCTCTTTTGTATGGAAGAAAACAATAATTCTTCACGACTTGCGCATGCGCGAGTTTGCTTGTGGCCCCAAGAGAAACAAAAGGCCATTTTACTCTCGCTAAACAAGCGCGGAAAATTGGGTTTTCCTTGCATGTGTGATAAAAATGTATAAACATGAAGTGATATTCTTACCTGTGCTGTGGTGGTGGTGTGGGTGTACGTGAGAGGGGAAAACTTGCTACTTCCCGTGTCACGGACAGCGACCGGATGGAACCGAACGTCTGATCGGGTGACAAGTTTGCGCCAACACTGGGCACCAGTCCGCTACTGAAAGTCGAAATGGAGATGACACCAGAATCAAAGCTTGCTCATATTCAAAATACATACCTACATATAAGAATTTGTATTTTATGTCAGCACTTACTTAACGGAACTCGAAGTGACTAGAAATGGCATTGGCGTAGGACATGGACTAAGGGGTGAGCTGCTCACTGAGCTGCGGTTGCTGTTGATTACCGAGTGGGGACATTGCGGTGGACCAACAGGCATCCCGACGCCTTCGCCATTCGCTTTACTCCTGAGACAAGGTATTCTGGGCCACCCACGTTCGTCCTTATCCGAGACTCCTGCAAGAACAAATATATAGCATCTCGATTGAAAGAATTCAGAAGTTACGACGGGACTTTGTGCACATCGAGAGACCCGGTAAAGTTTAATTGCGCCAAAAAAATTAGCGAAAGCGTTCACCTATAAAGATACTCGATCGAGTATATTTGCTGCGAAGGTGGCTTTATATGACGGAGTGGGAAAATATGCGAAGTATATTGAAAACATCCCAGGGTCAACGATTCATTTTTAAGATCAACAGAGTTCTAATTTGAGACCAAAATCGACCGAATTGGAGAATTTGTTATTGTTGAAACATTGCAAAAAATTCCGAAATTCTGAGCAATATAAATGAAATTCTTGGCCGCTTTTTGCTCAAGTAAGGGAATTATCATTATTCAAGTTGAGATTGTCATCAATATTACTAATATAATTAGTGTATTTGTTATTCTTTTCCATATATCAAGTTTTTTTGACGTACATCGTCCAAGTACCAATATCAATTTGGTACGTTTTATGCCGTTACAAATTACTATCCAACATCACACAAAATATTAATAGCAGCATTAGCAAATTGATAGACTGACGCGCATGATCGAAGCACATCAACAGGTATATAATAAAATTTTCCGTATAGGTTATTACCACAAGTGACCGATTAATACATCACTGTCAACCATTGACAATGGGAAAATGACCGTCGTTGGACTTGTGATAGCTCGCTTTGCGCCTATGATAACCTCCAGGGGGACTTGGTATTACATACTGACGTTCACATCACTGACGTGTAATACATATATAGGTGTTATCTATTACACTAACTTTAATGCAGTCATTTAGTAATAAGCGTCTCCATGACGCGAGAAACGAATGAAGGGTGTGAAGATTGAACCCTCGCTCTTGCATGCTTTAATTTGATATAATTTTTTCTACAGAAATATGAATACAGTGACAAGAATTCTCAGTTTTGATTATTAGCTAAATAAAATTGAAATGATTTCGTCGAACTTTATGTTAACATCGTTCTGTATAATATTATATTCTTGTTCAGTTCAGATTTGTAACTCGAAATGAATGAATTAACATATCATAAAATAATTGAACCATCATTTTTGAACGATCTTTTTGGAATAATTGCAGCCACTCTTGAAAACGGTAGATGATTGTTAGCCACCAGCAATTGAATATCATTCAGTCGGAAAATAAATTAAAACTCTTCTAATATGAATAACGACGAGGAGTTCCAATTAGCAGTATTAATCTAGCCACGGAACTCGAGTATAATAAAGCCGCAAAATTGATTAAGAATAATTGCTTCGAATATTATTAGCTAATTGAGGAAGCGAGTTCCAACAATACGATGAATTCCACCTTCCCGGTCCAAAAGTTTCGAAATCAAATACATACGGGAATTATTTTCAACGATTTTTGACAAACTCCAAAAATCAGCCACAAAAATCAAATTTTTACCGATCATATCGACGAGGCGGTTGAATTGAATGAAATTGTTTATTTATTCGATACTCCAACATATTCCATTAATTTCAAAAGATGAAGAATGATAAGGAAGTACTAGTTCCTGATGTGAGAATCCTTGAGCTAAGATTCGCTATATTTTCTCTAGGAGAGAAAACCGGAAGTCAAGATTTGAACATCGATAATGGGTGATATAAACTCACCTAAGATCTTAACGCCCTGAACCGGACTTAGGGGATAAAAGTCACCGTGAAGAGGACAGTGAAAGCCCACTCTACGCTCCCGACGTCGAGCACGTCGTGTCAGGAAGCAAAGCAGGACACCCAGGGCGAGCATCAGGGCACCGACGACTATGCATATCGGGCCCAGGACTCGAGAATTCCCGGTAAAGGCGATCCTGGCTGCATACGAATCCTTGTCCTCGTCTTCTCCAGGACCTCGATAAGAAGCGGCTGAAACATAATTCTTCTTCATTCTCCAAGCTCCCTCATATTTCACAAAAATCTTTTTTCCTGCATCATTCAATGATTGAGAAAGAAACGAACTTCAGAGAAAAATGTGTTTATGCCGATCTAGCAATGTTTCCTATAGAATGGTTTTTCTGCAGAATGTTGCGTTTCTTTCAGAGAATGCGATTACATCCATCCATGCACCAATTTAGAACTTACGTGAATCATATCTGGCTAAGATCAGAAAATTCCATGTAAAATCATGGTATAAATATACATTTTTTACCGTGATATTAAACTACGATTTTGACTTAGAAGAACTCGTGTTCTGATCTAATATACTCGACTTTTCCCAGTATACCATACGGTTTCATTCGTTTTTCCATTATGTGTGTATCATCTTCATCGCAACTCGGCAACGAATCATTCAATTCTACGGAAGTATATAGTAGTGGTATAAGTCTACCTATGTGGCAATGAGCCAACATGGAAATATTCTCATACCTATATACATGTATCTGTCGTTCTCTTCGAATTCATATGATACAGTGTTCCGTAATGATTGCTTAAATTTGTGAAGAATAAACGACAGAGCTAATTCGATAGGTGATCAACCAACAAGTGATAGATAATAATAAAATCCTATAGAAAAATGTTGCAATGAACATTGCTGTATGTATTTTTAATATCTGGAGTATAATTTTTAATAAATTGCCTCGACATTCCCCACACGAACACCGAGTATATTTTGCTATTGCATAATCGTGACCAGCTTATGCAGCCGAGGTATATCAGGGCTCATTCACGCCTGTTCGCACGCATTGACACAAGTGGACTGCTGGTGTACAATCAAATTATTGCCAATGACGCATCTCTAAAAGTTTAAACTGTTTTGCCATTAGGTACAGCTGGACCTAGGAGCTCGAGCATTTGTCTATTCATCTACTAATAAATGAGCATGTGCTAGTCTACGCCTTGGATCTGAATGAATGGAGTGTCGTAGATACAAAAAATCTTGCAGCCAAATATATAACTCGGTGTATCGCAAAACTTTAGAAACGATGTACCTGATAATGAGCAAAAAAAACCAAAATGTTCTTCATCACTTCACATCTTTATCCAACACTGGACATCGAATTCGGATTCTTATGTTTCTTTTAATTTACCCTTGTTTATTAAATATTGTGCATTGCTGATCATCAGAATGAAACCATCAACCAAAGTTCACGATTTCTATTTTGGAAAAAAAAGACAATTTTGCTTTTGCTTTCCGCCGAAAGAAAACATAATTTCCCGGAATTTTGTTCCGGTCGATTGCGTGGTTTGGAAGAAACTATAGGAATCGCGTTCTCGAGGTGATCCGATATGAACTATAGCCTCTTAATCCACGGCTGACGCAAGGCATTCTGGTAAAGCTAGTGCTAATCTCCTGTTTCGTCGTTATATGGATTTCAGTATCTCGGGCAACCCTCCGTAGCTGCGTTTCGACTTTGACGTGGGTATACGGATCAAGTCAAGTTTTATGCCCAATTTGCAATTACATTGCTTGTACGAATAGATAAAGTGTGAGATAGTATTCTTATCGAAGTTTGGCAAGTCGTAATATAATCTTGTTATACAAATGCCCCGTTCTAGACCGATAATTCGTTCCTCGTATAGAGCGTGAGGCCGAAGAAGAAAATTACATTAGGGAAACTGAAAAAAACAAAATTATCTAAGAACTCCGTTGCCTAAGTGGGTCATTTCTTCTTCGTTTCAAAACAAAATCGTCAATCAGTATTCGCAAGATAAAAGTATATACACTTCGCAAACTTATTTATATTCAATTCACTCCTCTTTACCAATACCATGATGATATGAGAAAAGTATGATAGTTAAGGTTTCATCTACCAATTTCAACCAATCTCCAAGTTTTTGAGACTTAAATGTACGATGAACAGGTTTTTCGAAGGACGTCGATTTGTGTGTGATATTCACAGGGGTTCGCATGCGATCAATAGACATGAAAAATTATCTATATGAACGTACAGTTCCGAGAGAAAAAACAAAAACGATTCTTAATTTTCGTCTAGCAATCATACCTATACATAATATTCTGATCAAATTGCGTAGTATTTTGAGTAATTGTCTTCCTTTGAATAGTTTTTCTGGGTGGACTAACAATTATGATGTTGTTCTCTAATAGAAGCAATAAGATCTTCCTACTTGCAGAGATCTAAAGGAGACATACTATTGCGACGGAAAATTCTCTCTGTCGTAATATCAGCCATTGTTTGAATTTGAAATGTCAAAAGGCACTTTGTATTCTATGGTTATTTCCGCGAAGCAATATTGCAAAAATTTCAGCCGTATAATATGTATAGCCCTTTCATCTTCACCTTTCCCGTATTCATTCGAACAAAAATAAAAAATCAACGAAATATTCGAGAACGCACGCGCATGAAATCCACACCATTGAACTGAATGGAAAAAAATCAAATGAAAAAAAACCTCGGTATAAATATTCGTACAAATCGAACAAAAAGTCCCAACAATATTTGAATCTTTGAACAGCGACAGACTAGGACTTCGTCCGCTTTGTCTTTGTTCTCAGTATACAATTGAGCATTCGTGGAATTGAATATATCTGAAGGACTATAGTTCCTTGAAACTCGGATTTTCACTACTTCCAAGAGACTTTGAACGTTTTATCGGCTATCCCAGGCTTTATCAGGTGGATCGTGGATGGCAATATAGGTGGAGTCAGTTGGAACGAAATCGAGCATACGGGATTATACCGGCTGTACAGGCAGTGCTGCTCACGATCAGCAAAGAGAGGTTTACTAAGCTGTTTCGCCCTGGGCGTGTTTCTCTGTTGCTAGGGTCGCTGTCCTCCAAAAGAGGTTCTCATTTCGCATTTTGCAACAGATCCTTGTAACCGAAAAGCGAATCAATTCTCCTGATGCGATGTGACCGCAAATTTTTGTAAAACTGTATCGAACATTAGCTCATAGATTGATCGTTAAAATTTCACCTATCCGTGAGAAAATTTCAGGAAGGTTGCACAGCCTAAGCTAAGAAAAAAAAAAAAAAACATGAAATTGATCAAATGTTGATACGCCATAGGACGTTTAATATATTCTATATTTCCAATCCTAATTTAGCATATTGATTCGACGAAAACTTGATGATTTTGCACTATATTTATGGTATTATTTGACTGTCGTACAATTATTCCAGAATTCCGACACCAGCTGAGATGAATGGCAGGACATCGTTTAATAATGATGTGATCGAATCTTCAAGGAGCCTATGCATTTTTTGTTTTCATCTTCTACTAAAAATTACTACTTACTACTACTCAAGGTCTACATTATTCTATTGGGTTAACATGTCATGAGAGAATGAAAGTGTGAATCATGAATTATGCTATCTCAATCTGAATAAGAATCTCAGCCGATGACGTGATTGACCAAATTCACGGCTTTCGTATGCCTATACAGCTGTGCCATTGCACTTTTACTTGCAAATTGTCACTTGTCAGTGATTTTTCATTTACGATGAACGGCCAGAAATCCTTCAGAAAAGGAATTTCAGGATTTGTAAGGGGATTCGTAACAATAAATACTGTTACATATGAAAATGGATATTAATTATATCACTGACAATGAGTTATGAAATAACCGATAGTATGGCTAAGAATAACTATGGAACTGACGAGAAAATAAGGAAAATAAATATTTCCTGAGTGTGAAACGGTAACCATAACTTTCTGTCGTGATTGCTGATAATTCGTATTTACGTGTATTGTTCACTGCAACAGCAGCCGATAGTGCGTAAAAAATGATTGTGTAAAAAAGTACTTAAGCGAAATGTCAACAACAGCTACAAGTTTTTATCTGGTAATGACAATCCCGACTTTCCGTCATCAATTTCCCATCTACGACATTGAACGAATTAGCTGTGAAACGAGGAAGGAAGTGCGTCAAAAAACTGTGGCAAAAAAAAAAGAAGGAAAAGGATGTGAACAAAAACCAAGCGGTTCTGCTCTGCCAACGATAGTTTGAATTCTCTTTCACTATTTTGGATATTTTTTTTTTTTTTTTGTCAGCCAAACTATACACATTTAGCTCGGCTACATTACCTGCATAGTTTCAACGTCGTCTGGTACACCTATTTTCAGAAGCTGACGAGAAAAAATGTGACAAATTAGATTTATAAACTAGATTTACTGTTTGGGTTACTGGCCATTAGCAGGTCAAGTGTGAATAGGGTCTACGTCTTATAATTAGCGCGGTGCGACTTACGATTAGCCAGCATATGAAAGGTGTCGAATTGTAATCCACTGTAATGCTTATATTGCCCCCCGTGGTTGAGAATCCGAGATGATTTCTCATTGACGAGAATTCTCTGACGAAACATGAAATTATGAATAAATCGGGTACATTCTATCGTCTTTTGGAGTAGCATCATCTATCGACGAAAACTATCAGAGAAAATTCACTGTCGATGTGATTCAATAGAGTCTTATTCCGATCTGGCAAATGAAAGTGGTTAACGACTATCAAAATAAAAGGATTACTACAATATCTTCTCATGGACTTTGGGTATCAAAATTCATCCCATAAAGTTTACTTGTGAACCTCATTTCCATTCAAATTTCTGCAATGGCTAGAGAATACGCTTGGAAAAAATAAAATTGATCTCGATATCTTAAAAGAATTTTGGAAAATGCTAGAAAATCTTGCAAGTCATATAAATCTTCCGAAAATGATGCAAGCTACTTTAAGTTAATGGGTATTAGGATGCGGACAGAAATATATAAGTATTCTTTTTCTGCGAAGAAAAATTGTTTTGCGAGATTTGAAATGGCTATAGTCCTAAGCTCAACTACATAGACAGATTCTCATGTATAAAAAGGTGCTATGCTCCATGACCAGTAATTCCTAATTTTCTGTTGCTCTGATGTAATTCGTCTATAGGAAATCAATAACAAACTTTGGCTTCTCTTTTAGACATGCATTAATACGTGCTGTGTGTAGAAGGCTTCACTTATAAGTGACATACAGTAGAACCTCGAGTAACCCTGCGTGGATTAACCGTGATGCGGATTATCCATACGAGGCTAAACTTAGGTTATACGAGAGTTTGATTCACCGTGGTAATCTAAAAGTAGGAGTAATCAAGAATTGGTACATAAGACATCAATTATTCGTGAATAACCGGGTAGACATGATATTTTGAACTTTGCTTAATATTTCAACACCCCATCTCGATTCTCGAGGAACTTGCTGAATGGATTTGTTGTATGTATGTTTATTCAGTTGGAATATATAGCATAACCCGGATGACTACTAATATAATTTCTGCAATATTGCTGCCATATACTACTCGTATGTAGTACGTGGGAAGTACATCATAAAAATCATAAAAAATATTGAACATGTATATAATTGGAAGTTATCAACCGATGCATTTGTAACGTAATACATACATCCAGCAGTTTTATAAGTCGACTCACTGCACTCTATTGAAATTGAAAAAAATATTTGTCTGGGTCTGATTTTGAATACATCGTTGTAAATAGCAACGACGACTTGTATTATGTATATTCAATTGTATCATTATCTCCAAAGACAATAGTACATTTCGTTACGACTACGGATAGGCTTTTTTGGCGAAACGAGAGGTTTACGGCCCGAGCCGAAGGCGAGGGCTGTAACGAGATTCGTCAAAATTAAGCCTTTCCGTACAAGTAGCGGACATTATTTTTCATCACGAAAGCCGAGAAATCGCGACGAAGTTGCGATTTTGAGGTTAGAGTTAGGAAAATTAAATTTATTATCATTTAATTAAAGTCGTCCGCGACATGAAAAATCTTGTATAATCTTTATGAATAAAAGTCGAAAAAAATATAGACCACTTTTAGCCAGTTGCTCGACTCTGTTATCTAAATCTACCCTACTTGCTCTGAGTATCTGGTGTAAATATATATACATATATATACAGGGTATTCGCCATTAACTTATTAGCCTCTTTTTTCCATCGGCTTCTTGAATATTTTTATATCGTATTCTACCAAAGCCATGATCGTAAATCTACTTAAATCCACACCGAGTATCGTTTCGAAATATTAATTGTACGATTAGTTATTATCGATTACGAATTTCTAAACATGTTCAAAAACGGTTACTTCGGCGTTATGGATATTTGAAATTCATTATTCTTCGTTAACAATTTTCGAGTCGTCGCAGAAATCGTGCAATTTATGATAAGAGTAAACATTGTTATCTCAAACACATTTGCTAAGAGTAGCACTGAAACATTCGTTGAACAAACAGAATAATACACATATAGGAGATATAGTTCTGATAATAAAATGCGATAAAACGTCCATTCTATTAATATGTGATATGAATAATTTGGAATCGATTCAATAACGACAATCTATCTTCTATAGAGTACAACATTCATACTCAAAATTATTTCGCTTTACAGCCATTGACGGTTTTTATCTATATATTATTCGAAGTTATAGTTTGGGGCAATCTATCTTGTTTTGGGCTTATGACGCAATTGAATTATGAAAGGCTATCGTTTAGGGTGACGTTCTAATTTCAATTGATGATGATGATTCGAGATCTTACTTCGTTCACTCGATAAGTATGGAAGTACGTACATAGCGAGTTGTTGCTCACCCAAACTCTTTAGATAATTGTTAGGTGAGATTTTGGTTTGACACAGATTCGTACAATCTTCAAGAAAAAATGGTGTTAATTCCAGGTGATATCTGTATTAACCTTATTATTAACACTCAGGTAATATTTGTGTCTGATTGCTAAATTTTTGTCTCTGAAAGCATTTGACATACTTATTGGACGAACTTCCGACGACAATGACTTATATACTTTGATATTTGTCAAGACAGTGTCAAGGTTGATTTTGTAACTTCGTCGTACAAATATTTATTTCCAGTACCAATTTTAGCCCAAGTACAAAGAATCACAATCTTTTTATGCGACCAATTCAAATCTAATACAATCTCATTATTCATTGCAGGCTAACAATAAGCCCAGTTCATGTTGTAGTACATAAGGAATTTTTCGAGCAATACCGTTTTCATGATTTAGCATCAATAATGATGAAGATGTATCGATTAAAATTTCTGATCACACTCTCAAAGATCAAAAGTTGATTGAAGGTAATAAAGTAATGAGTACTAACCTGTAAGTACTGCACCGACCAGCATAAAGAGAAATCCAAAGGCGGGCAAGGCGATCTGACAGTTGGCAGCTATTACAACTCCAGCCACCATTAGACCCCCTTCGATTTTCTCTACTCTTAATCGAGATATTGGTGCCGGACATTTCAGCTTGCCGGCCAGCCCTCCGCCCAACATTCCTTCCTCCCCTGACACCATGCTGGGCCTGAAATCATAAATTAAGAAAAATTAATATACGATGTTTGACATTCCTTGATTTGTGACATAAAAATGTGAATCAGCTTATGTCCAGTTTTTTTTAGTTAGGGTTGAAATGTCATCTTCAACAAGTTCATGCCAAATGAGTCGCCGAGTGTTTCGGATTTAAAATGAATCATGATTTACACTGTAAGTTTCCGGTATCGCGGTTCAATTGTCATTCGTATTGTAGCCAAGTTGAAGAACAACTTCCGCTTGACAGGCGTCAAGGTAAACGTCTTCGTAGTTGATTCAACTTTGGCGTCTACGTTTACATTAAACAGTTATACGTCGGGTATAAGTCGATGGTACCGTTATGGGGTCGTGCGAAGCACTAGCTATTGTACAAAGTCGGTGAGAACAGCGTGTTCTCGTCAAATTGTGTCCAATTCCGTCGCCGCCTTAATTCATGCGGGATATACTTCAAGAAGCGAAGTCAATTTCAGATAATGATTAGAAGTCTAAAATTCTAATCTAGAAACGCTAGACGTCGTGGTCACCATGCGAATGCAATATATCTGCGTGTAACTGTATCATTAACGACGCCACGCGGATAAACATAATATTATTATTAGATAAAACTAATACGACCCCAGAAGCGACTATTCACTCGAGAAATTATTTGACTGTATAATATTGTACGAAGTCGAGAATGAAATCGTTAGAAATCACGAAACTTCAATATTTTGGAATCATTTGAAATATAGTTACAAATTGGAAATAACGCGAAGAATCGAATCAATGAAATCATCTGTACCTAATTGCATAGAATCAAATCAACAAAATCATCTAAAATCATCCAAGGACTCACGAGGAACTTATTTTAAACCAAGTCATTCGTATGCTATAACAGTGGGAAGGTATTGCCAATCGATAAAACTTCGCATAATTATAGGAATTTATTTCGCTCGGTAATAGATGCGCTGAACCCAGACTAATCCGCGATCTGCCAAAGATTATCGATATAATATGTAAGCTTAAATTCTATTTAAGCAGGCGAGTGATGCCGGTTATATAATATATGGTAATTGACACACGTAAACCAGATTTATGTATCTGTGTAGATAAGTACGTACGTGAGTAATACAAGTATGTGTATCCATCGTGCGTATATAAACGCCACACTACATCGATGTGTGTATATACGATACACACATTCTATTACGATTTTATTTTTAATTGAGTAATAATCGATTAAGGGTAAATCAATCGTGCCATTGTTTGGAAATATTGTTAAATCAATCAGAAATAAGTAGAATGAAAGGAAAAAAAAAAAAATTGGGCTCAACCGGGATTTGAACCCGGGACCTCTCGCACCCAAAGCGAGAATCATACCCCTAGACCATTGAGCCGATATATTCGTTACATTCCGTAACAATGTTTGAAGTTACAGTAGATATGAGTGGTTAATTTATGCCGTGTTGAATATAACAAAATCACATAAAACGTTTCTGAGAACCAGTTAATCGATTTCACGACTCTGCATTATTCAAATGAACTGAATGCTCACCGTAATGGGTAATTTTCTATATGGAGATAGTGTTAGCTATATGGGCAATAAACGTCTGTGAAAAAAAAAAAAAATATCAGATCGAGCCGTTAATTTCAGGAACCAAGCAATCTTGTTGAAATCAATGTAAATTCAATCTTAAGTATATGCCTAGGTATATTGTAGCAGCTTGTATTTATAAGCAGCTCAATTCGGAGTTCGTCGCGACGATGTTTCGTCATCGCAATTATAACCAAATACCTACATAGCACGTGTTTGGAATGGACTCCAAATTCCGTAACATATGCTTCACTTCAGTGGCTTCCATTGCAATTAGGTACTCCCGAATTTGTATATTGCGGGTTCTAATATCCCTGCAGGCAATTATACCTACGCAATTGAGGATGACGCGGAGGTGAAGATTTAATTTCAAAAACTTTTTTTTTTTCATATTAGGGAAAAATCGCCTTGGCTATTTTTTACCAAATCGTAGGTATACCGCCGCAGTTTCACACACTTTTTGACCAGTTGACATAAGAATCAAGAAGGGATCAGTTGAAAAAGAAGAAATCAAACAAAACATTGCATAACAACAGAAGATATGATTTATGTAAAATTATATATGTTCATCACGGAATATAGGAGCTTGCTTTATTTCTTTTATCACGTCTCGGAACTTCACGGAACATCATTAGAATGGCACGCATTTCTAATACTTGTATGTGACACAGAAAGGCAACTCTTTCACACAGAATACTTATAAGTCTACGAAAAAATCTATGTGTATGTCTGATTGTGAGAATTTCGCTCCGCTCTATTTCGTACGGTGATTAACGCCCGTGCGAATATGATTAATAGGATATAAGATAATTGATCCATTGATCAAAAACCCTATAGTGAATCGACAATTAGCATGACCCTGAGAATTGGGAAAACCTGTGACACCGAGTTAGAGAAAACGTGATGTGGACGCAATAATCGAGTTTCACACGATTTTCTTAGCCCTATCAATAATTCTGCAATAGCCCATTTCGGCACGATCGTGTGACGTAATATATTTGCTATATAGATACCATAATCACAATATTATAAAACGTTAACGGTGTTAAAACGTTAGGCTATTTCGGGTAATCGGGTAACGATATAGGGTCATTTGGCAACTTGAAATGTCACTGAGCATTCATACAACATAGACGTTTTTACGAACTTGTTTTTTTTGTTTTGTTTTGTTTTTCACTAGTTCGCATCGATCCAACGAAAGAGGAGGAATTGCGCCTCGCACACAGCGCAGCTTACCTATACTGGCTATAGCGTTATACATATTATGCCTGCTCGCTGGCCTAGTTTGCGTTCCTCTCAGTTTTCCCCGATAAACTTGATGAAAATCGATGTTTCCTGATTGGGGTTTTTGTACGAAGCTCTTCATTAAGGCCAGCTATTAATTTCTCAAATAAAATCACCGATAACTGCAGCTCCTCCGCACCGTTACTTCGAATCTCGACTATATAAGTCGATAGCGAGGTGTTCGATTGAGAACAGCAACTAATGAAGTTTGGTACATACTAACAAAGTTCAAGTTTTCAAGTCGATTGCAGAATTCATTTAACTGCAGTCATGCTTTTTCAAGTTTCTGATATTGATGAGGTGTTCCCAGGTGTCTACGCATATTGCTGATTGGTCATTCGGCTCCAAATGTTCATATTGGCACCTTGGACAAAACTGACTAATTCCCAAAGTATCATTTCCAGATATCCTGTGTTCATGTTATCAAATTATGGTGTTCTCAAGTGGAATGCGGGATTTGCAAATGCCATAAGAAAAGAGAGCTGAGCTTAGTCGTTCCGTAGTGTCTGGCAGTACCTATGGCTGAAGGTTGTTGGTTATCTCCTGAAATTCTCAACCACGTAGGTATATCCAATTCCTTCACGTCTCGACTCTAGTCGCGGCAAGACAGGGTATTTTTCGGCTGTGCTGATGTTTCGCAATGTTTGTAAAATCTAGCGATACACGATTTTGCTCTCGTTTGTATACCCGCTTATCTTCCTGGCCTTGCACGGTAACGTTCTTGAACGTTCTCTTCAAGATACCACTAAATTCAGACGGTATTAGCCCAACTTAGCATTGTCGTATGTTAAAGACATTCATGCGTATTCCAAACACAAGTAAAACGTGATGAAGAATCATTCACGTACAGAACATGGCATATATCTTCCGCAACAGAGGTAACTATACTCAACTGTTGCCTATTCATGCAGCGATTGCACGGTGTAGATCAGCTATTCATCAGGGATTTCTACTATTCCTATACCAACATTCCCAAATTTTAGCTGGAAATATTCCCGGAGGCACTGTTGATACGTATATATTTGTAGAATGATCCAATTAGCATTAGCCTTTTAAGTAATACCTATATGTATGCAGCTCGTTGGGGTCCGCGACGAAGAAAGAAGACAGAAGAAGAAAAAGAAGAAGAAAAAGAAACGAGTGGAAATAGGAATCCTTCGTTATATTCGACTCGCCTATGTGCACAAGCAGTCCAAGCGGAAATAATTGCGAGCACCGTCCAGCGTTGATGATTAAAAGGTACTCTAATTGAGCAGCATCCGAATCGCGTGTCTGTTGACAACGAGTTAGCTATATGTATATTAGTCGTTCACGAATGTTGAATTTAGCAGACGAGGTACAATCGATTTTTATGGTTCAAATTAACTATTCGCTGAGTGTAAGGGGTGTATCCCAAGCTAACCCGATCAAGGCCTGGCCCCAATACCTGTTTCCATTTCTACATAAATTTTTTAGTAGATTAGCGTGGGACGCGCGCAGCGCTAATATTTGCTCAAAATAGTATATTGACAATATTCTAATTTTCGGATAATATCCTGATCGTTATTTCTTCATTTCTTTTTCCCTGTAGCGGTAGAAGAAAAGGATTAGAATCGGCGGGAAAATAGCTCGGTTTAATTTGAACAACTCTTGAAATTCGATTTGATCCGAATTCCTGATCACCCCGAACTGGGACGAGCTTCTGATTATTTTAATGGAAGGTTTTTGTTTTCCCATAGGAGAATGAAGGGGTAGGTCACCCCGAATCGATACATTTACAAACATACATACCTATACGTATATGGGGGTTCGACCCGATAACCGAGAGATAAATGACAATTCAACAAACTAACTCCATACTGAAAAAAGAGAACAGTTCTACCCACTGGTGTCTATAATTCAATTAGCAACTACTAATGTTCTCTTCTTTCCATGTGGGTATGATTCCAGAAATGCCCTGGTAAAACGTTTCGAATTTTGGAGTCTATTTATTCAGTGAGATGGGTTCATGAATCTGTTCGATATTTCATTCAGATTCACATCTATGAAAAGCGGAGAAGACTCTCGATACTTTAGACTATTACATAGTTTGTCTGAGCCTGTACAGCCAATATTCTCACTCGAGTTTCTCAGAGTTGTTAGAAGTGACAAGTCATGAAAGTCTGCAAATATAAGATTGCAATGACACCTTGGCGTTGTGATTCTAAACTAGCGCGGAGGTTCACGATAAATCTAAAAATAAGATATTAGCAGTTATCAAAACGTCACGATATGCTACCCGCTAAAGCGAAATTCATTTATTCACGTGAAGAGAAAAAGGATTTATTTCCCGACTCTAGCAGTCGACGTTTTGCTGCTACTGTACATGCTCTCTATCCCACTGTGCAAACTTCCAAAACAATATCCTGTTTGGCTCAATTTCCGAAGCCCAGGTTCGGTCATGTCGTTCTCGATTACTGAATAAATGATTCTAGGGTCAAAACGGCTACAGTCAATGAAACGTTTTCTATGACATTCGTCATACGGAACGTATGATTCGAGCTACAAACGCACACGGGAATGAATACATTATCACAAAGAGAACGAAAATTGCAGAATAATTGCAGTTAGCAGCAAACTTTCGAAACAATAATCGGCGAAAGAATCGAAATTTCAATCACAAGAATCTTAAACCGGTAGGTACCCAGGCCCCATCATCATAAGGTATATAGTATACTAATCAAGCATAAGCTATCATGTTTGAGAAATCTGCGAATAACAGAGCACTGTTACACAGGCCAACCAGCTGGAAGCCAAGACTCATCATAGCAAATTTCATCAGAACCGAAAGTCTTTAGCTGTAGGATTGTGACGTAAAATCTGAATGATAATGAAACTTTGGAAAATCGAACCAGACTCCTTTCCCCAGTATTATTTTCAAATCTCTGAGCCAGCTACTGGAGAAAAGCGTCCATGACTGAAACGCGTGAGTCCGACGGTTAGTGTATTGAGACCATTCAGAATGAAGACAATCGAGAATCTAAATGCAATTTAGAAGCTGGAAACTGCGTCATTGATCTCTTTTCTTTAAATATTGAACTTACGCCAAAAGTTTCCATCGCTCTTTACACCGTTCGCGCATGGTCCTCATTTGACAGTCGAACAAAACTTGCAGTTTTCTATACGTTTTCGTCCGGAAGACGTCCTCTATTCCCACAGAATACGAGTGATTGGAGTGCCTGTTGGTATCCGCACGCGTGCTGCAGTCCTCAAACTGTAGATATAGTATAGCCACCGTAGATCTAAATAGACACTTAGCCACTGCAGCTGTTTGTCATGAGAATTAGAATATACAGCACAGGAACAATGATGATGAATTTCCCGGGGGAACACGGTGCGAAATGATTGAACGTGGCAAATAAGGCACTGACTTTATTACCCCACTCTGATGAGCCAGACTAACGCGACCCAGTGGGAACTGGAAATTGCTACGCAATTTTATGCTCGATCTTCCCCGCCACCTCTTTCTCACTCGATCTGTATATCACCTCAAGTGATCACACATGCGCGAAATATCTACATACATACTCAGCCATCATGCACGTGTAACCGTATATGATCTACCTGATACAGAACTGTAATGCACGTATACATACCACCACGAACGTATTTCATCTATACGACTACACTGTATAGCCGTCGAACTAACGAGGCGGCGCCAGATGGGCCGTTATCGTGTTTAATTTCTCTATCCAGTCTAAAACAGGTAGGCATATAGTATATTACTTGTAATACCATCAACATCATCGAGTATCATAAATCAGCAAAATAGTGTAAATCGCGGAAATGTACCGACAGATGAGTATCTGGAAACGAGTATCTACAAGCATTTCAGAGAAGAACAGATACTTCATTAACGTTCTGAAAGCAGAATCGTGTGATAATCCAAAGAAGAAACGAGAACGATCACGTGAAAAGTCATGTGCTTTTAATTATCCAAACTGTATACCTCTAACTTATCGCCAACTCGTTGAGAAGTACTGCAACAAAAATTAATGCAGCGGAAGGTTCTTGATTCATCTTGAACGTAGGCTTGTTTCCTGAATAATATCTGCGATGCTTGCCTAACAGCAATTCATCGATCATTTCTTGCATGTACTGGGATTAAGTGTGCCATAATGCAAAACTAAGCGAATCATAGCGCATGCAGCTGCAATCGATGAAAATGCATAATTGAAATGCACATACATTGCAATCAGATCGAGGCATACTATGGTTCACATTTTTATTGCATCCTCGCACGAAGTTTATTAGGCTGTAACCTATGGAACTGCCATATAATCGTATGTTCTAGACAACAGGTATGATTCTGCACTATCTGATGGTCGATGAGCTATTATTATACCACTAAGGTATACCACAAAACGCGCCTATAGTTCATTCCACAGTCAAATATCACCTTTTTGCATCATTATCGAGATGAACACTACGCAGTTACCGATGCTTAGCAACTTACCACTTATCTATATGCATAACTCGCGTTATGTGTGTACAGTGTGCGAGGAATTTCATGCACCATCTTTTTCTATTCAGAAGTGTTATACACATTGTGTATCATACCTAGGTATACATTAGAACACCGTCAGCTTACGAATTATTCACTGATAATCGGATTTGCTGTTCCCTCCGGGTCGTCTGCAAATTAAGTCAAGATGCCCTACAACGCTCGCGCTTCGACATATCCGTATACGTCTGCTTTATGTACTATACCTACACTGTATACAATTTACATGTATTTGCTTGCATACATATATATGTAATGGTTGTAAACGTCTATCAGAACTACTTTTATCGAGTGAAGTGAATCACCAAAGTATATCCAGGCTTTCACGTACCTTGAATCTTAAACAATATGTATATTGCGTTTACGATGAGAGATATTCCAAACAACACTTGTGAGTAAGTATATAGGTATCCTTTCGAAATCTCACTTTCTTATACCGGTAATTTTTGGCGTGGATTCAACTTGGTGGTTTGTGAATATCCACTGTTGACCGTTTAATTGAACACATATTGATGTCAAAGTAGGTTACCATATTTAACAAAAATGATCACACCGGCTGTGCGCCAAGTTTTACGACTATAACTGTACTAAAAGTTTTACTAATATGCGCGATTATAAAACTACAAGAAAGATACGGGCATGATCTAGATCATTGCGGATATCGTATAATGTGGAAAAGAGCAAATGATGAAATTTTAAAATCGCAGACTACTAAGATTTTTTCGAGTAAACGTGAAAATCGTCAATCAATAGCCACGCGTGAACTGGGCATATATATAATTCCATCCGTTTTCCATGATGGGACAATGATATAACAATGATATTAACAACAACCAAATTGACAATAGATACATTATGCAGTATGTGATATGGGCGCTGTCAGACGTCATGATTTTGGGCTACGATGACCATATATGTAGGTATGTATGTACGCATACGTAATATAATTGAATTTCTGACTGTGACGTCACGTGTTTTTCCAATCGTATATTATAGTATAGTATCGATCAGTGATAGACGCGACATACGTCCACATAGAACATCGTCTCGAATACAGCCTAACTAGTGCACAACCTGTCTCGCGACAAACAAAGGAATTCATTGTTTACAACTGCCTGTTTCCTATAGATTATTCAATTAACGTTTCAACGGTCGCATAACCTACGCACGCGTTGAACAGCCTTGTAAATGGGCATCGCGCACGTGCATCAGTAACCACATCATCGATTATCCATTGAACTGGTATAAAGCACCAATTGCACTTTACTATTACTTCTACTAGTTAGAAGTACAAGAGACTATTGGTTCCTACTCACTGAAACTATGATACATATGTTGGATCTCATGTCGACACACAATACGTGGATTTCATCTTCATGCTTCCAGATGGTACTGCGCCGGTGGCATATGTGTTCGGGTTTTTAATTCAAATGAATAAGTCACGCCAGTGTGATGATCTTTCATTTGAAATGTATTGGTGACTTCGACGTTTGGATTCGAGAATCATATAGTTGACAAAAAGAGATGCTCCTTCACAATACTGAGAAGGTTTTCTTATTCCTAATCTATACATCGCCCGAAAGAAAGAATATAAGTTGGTGACCAGCATGCGGAATCAAAATTAAATGCATAATGTATTTACATATACCTATTAAGTGAAACGCAATGTCACGAATGATCATCGCTCTTTCAGGAATACCAACTTGCATCGAAAGTTAATTATAAGTGTATTCTGGTTAACCACTGTCATTGCAATGAGATCGTTACCGAGCTTGCGCTTTCTATTCATCAGTGCAAACCTTCATGCGGAGCGAAGCCATTCCGAACAACGAGCGAACGTTCGAATTTTTTTATTTTTGTAAATGGTAGAGGAAAAATTAGAAGCTGTACCATCTAAGGTACAAACATTATTTCCCCTTCTCTCTGTATCCCATCAAAATTTTGTCTCAAGCAGTAATTTCTATTATTTGTAACTATAATTCCTAGACGTGAACCAATTATCGGAGTCTGGCTGTCTGCGTGTGATGGGACTTTCTGACATGCACCTTGACATCAATTATGCCGAGTAATGCGCGAATTGATTCAACGCGGAAGAGGTCTGTGGTTTATTCTTAACTCGGTCGTTAAAGATAATGTCGCTAGCTGTGCCCAGTATTGCGGTCAGCGAAATGAAATGCAAAGAAAATATACCCAATGATGGTTTTATTTGACTGAAAATTGCAGCAGGTATATATGATTATTAATAATATAACTGGCAACAAAACATGCTACTTAAAAAAGTGGAAATGAACTGACTATAGGAACACACTGAACTCCTATGAAAACACCATGAATAGTAAAAAAAATCACGATACGTGCGCACGTACATGTATGTATAAATATATGCGTGACAGGCAAATTGAGGGAATAACTGTAGCATATTTCGAATTCAAACACGCATTACATATAGCGTGATTGTCTATATTGGCTGAAAACCGAGTAACGTGTGACATACCTAAATGATGATGCCCCCGCTCCAAAGCTGACTTTACCTCACTATCTGTATACGCAAGGTGATCTGCGGGTAAGAGTTTAAGAGTTTTGACAAAAATGGATTCGAAGAAGTTAGCAGATGCGAATGTGTGACGTTCGTATTAAGACGAATTACCTGAAGCCTGACACCTTGCGTAATACTACCGGTAATCTCTACGGATTTGACAGCACGTAGTAGGTGGTATATACGTTAATAGGTACCATGTGGTCACCGGATAATCCTCAAATCGAATATGTATATGCCGGGGATGACTCGAGGCTCACGATTTCCGGTGAGCATGCCGATCCCCGCAGTGATTTACATTGTTCTGTTCCTTTCACTTTTGGGCTCCATTCCGATTACCTGCTGCAGCGGTGAGTGAATATCAATAGGACGCAAATCGAGCTTTTTCGGTACATTATTCATCAAAATCTCATCATTAAAAAAATAGAAGAATTGACTTGTCTTCAAATTCAGCATTTCAAGACCCTCAATTTTGATGGCACGAAACGATAATTGCACGATTCTAAGTATTTCTCGATTGATTTCATATGCGCCAGAAGGTTGAGCGTCAGAAGTATAAATGTGCAGTTTATTCTAGACCACGGAATACGCTGACCACGCGGCGACCACGTGGTGAAACAACTTGACTCTTCGTCTCGAGAGAAAGTTATCGAATTATCTTTTGACTTTTCCAGCCTTGAAGAGAAAGACTCGATAATGGAGCGGCCAAGAGGATAAAAAAAAAAATCAACATACATCCGTCCCCGCAGACCTCATGTTCATTATTATTTCTCTAATTTTGCAAATGGACCCCGAGTAAAAATTTGTTTCCTATTCACACGCTGTTAGCACTCTCAAATTAACCTATTTTTATGCCACGTATATTCAAGCTGCAGCGGCTATTTTAAACCGCCAAGTTCTACTCGCAGTAGAAATTCTACTCCTATTTTGATTCTCGAAGGCCCACTCAGCCTCATTTAGCACCGTTGAATCTAGAGCTACTATTTTGAACGGCTGAATTTTACTCAAAGCAAAAATTGAACTTTTCTGTTATATCGTGCATTCAGACTATACGGCGATTTTTGCACGCATGGCATATCCGATATTTCTGTCGATAGTAGCTACGTGTATCCGCAATTTCGACAATTGACTGTTTCGAAGGGTACCGTTGGGCTTGCTGAAAACCTATGACGAAGCATGTTCAATGGATGATGAATCAAATCAAGCAACGACCGACCTTGCTTACAGATCTATACGTGCGTTTAACAGAGGTTAACGACCCGCGAGAGCACCGCCAGACTCGGCGAACAGCCGCATGCCTTTCTACAGCCTTGACTGCAATCTCTCGTCTATTCTCTTCCGTATCACGTTTCATACCTCGTTTTTGGAATGAGAGAATCATCGACGATACATGATACTGACATTTCATTCCTTATGCACTTGGCATTCCCAGTTTTAACAAAATTTTCATTCATTGTTCCCATTGCTTTATATGAAGTAGTACTCGCAGTTCGTCAAAAGATTATAAGCTATAGTGCTGCAAAGTGTTCAATCATATTGTCGAGCATTGCGCAACGTTTTGTTCATTTCATTTGAGAGTCGAGACTAAACCAGTCGGTTGATCATAATGAGACATAGCAATTTTTTATCACCAGGGTATGAGCTATGATCCTGTAGAGGGTCTCGAAACCAACACTTTTCTGTCCCATACGTTACAAGAAGTAAAAATTAATGGATAATTCAGATGCACAACCCTTGAAAGATGAATTTTTGCTCCCTGTGAAGTATGGTATCGAAACGTAATTAGTACCCATGCCCAGGAGGCACTCTGTTTGTGATGGAATACTGTGCAGCCATCCGTTGGAATAGACCCATGCACCCTTTTCCTTGAAGCGTCGAAAACATCCTTACCAATGGAAACAGGAACCACCCTGTCTCTCGAAAACCAAACCACTCAACAAAACACGCTTTATCTCTAAGACCCACTCACCCTCGTTCAGAACCCAAACACTCTCCTTACAAACTATTCCATCACATTGCCTTCCTCTTCAAAAATCCTCCTACAAACAGTATGTCACACGGTATCCATCCCGCGTGATAGAAAGAGACAGGACAGCCTACGTGTATGGAAAACGGTTGGTAGGGCATTGTTGCGTATAACCGACGTAATGGAAGCATGTTAGTTCATACAAATGCTGCTGTGAGCCCTCAGAGCGTATACGGGTGAAGAATACTAAACTCAAAGAAAGCTAAACTTGAACTCGAAAGGGCTGCAGCCGTTGAAATGTCTATTTTTGGAGTTTAAGTTGTGAGTTCGAGGACTGCAGACTAAACCGAGAGCACAAATTTAAAATTCACCTATTCTACATCAGCTTATTGTTGAATAGACGATGGATTTTTTGTGGACATGTATCAATGTATACTGAAACGTATGACGCATGATTTAATTTCATCGTTCCGAACATTCGCCACACAAGATACATATATACTGATGGGCAAAAATCGGATCGATCAATTCCATTCAGGGGTTCTAATTGGCTCCATCCTTTCCTGACAACAGGTCATCAGACTGGCTGATCAAAATCAGAGGGAGAATTATGGCCGTAACCTGCGGCTCGCTTGACAATTGTCGACAACGCGCTAATTCAGCGCAACATCCGCTCTCCCCTATTTCATGTTCACGCACGGGACCAATGGATAGATCCAAACAAGAACAGTTTGACTATTCGCACTAGCTTCAACGGACTCTAACTCTAGGGTTGTGAGTATACAACATTATAGGGTAGTTTCACCAGTAGACAGTCCTTGATCAACGGCACCGATGAATGTCCATGTGAATAAGAAGCGGCCATTGACCATTCCCTGAGCAGTTACCCTGCAAGGATCAAATCCTTGCGATTTTTGCGGTTTTTTTTTTCTGCTATAGATTTGTTCCCTTGCTTCGTATTGACTATGTGTTGCATATCAACTAACTGGGAATTGTGGTATGAGGAATGATACTAGTCAGAGTATTGTGCGTATTGTTCATCAAGACTTCTAGAACATTGTCATATCATACGCGTTTCGCATACAAATGTTATATTATCCGACTTTAGACATTGACACTATGAATTTTTATTGATTTTTCTCTATTTCTTTCTGTCTCTCTTTATTCTGATACTAGCAATACGCCTTTGCACTAGGCTATATTTGATAAAAAATGTTTAACGCATGAACAGGGCAAAACCAGCTAAAACGGTATGAAATATTTCTTTTTGTGTACAATGAACTCGGTAGGTATACAATAAGCATTGTTGAACGGTGATTCGAGCAGGTTGTTACGCTGCGACGCAGGAAACTCACAGGTTCGTTACCTCGTTTTATTATTCCACTAGCTTCCGGTTCGAGTTGGCGGCCATTACAAACGTGTACGATTATAATTAATACGCTTCGAAGGGCACTGCAGACTGAATTTATTCGTACTGACAATGAGTTTCCGACAATTCGCCTCTGAAGCCTCATTGGAAATACGAGAACAATGATTTCAAGTGAAATTCTGCATTTTGGGATTACTTGTACTCCCACCCGAGAACTTATAGCAACCTATACTATACAGACCTTTGACCTTTCATGTTGAGCTACTTGAAAGACGTAATTTAGTTAACGTTACGTGATAAGACATAACCGATTTTGATACAAGAATCCCTGCTCCCAGTCATGGACCTTTGATCTTTTCTCAACTGCCATTCATGAATCGATCAATGTTCAATTCAGGACCGATACAGAGAGAAATGAGAATAGATTGGCTCTCGCCGAAGTCGTTGGCATGACACAACGGGGACAATAAGGTCATGTATAGTAATCCACCGCAGGGTGACCTTGCCTCCGCATTCGCGTGGTCGCAATTCTATTCCATTTTCCAATCAGGCACAAGTAATGGTAACCTGCAGCATTACGCAGCGAGCGCGAAAGCGTTGTTGAAATAATTTGCAATAAAGTGTCCAGAACCACCTCAATAATCCTCACAATGGCTATTGTAGAATACATATAATGTGAATAGTGGGTATAATAGCAAATGAAAGTATCGCGGAAGATGTTCCACCCAGCGTAACAAGTCCTTTGGAAACTCTGATCAACAGCAAGTTGTAAGCGAATAATCGTCCCATTGTGTGCTTGAAGATAATTGATGTAATTACCGTAGTTGCAAGTACAGTCGTTACACCATGTCGTTTGAAATGAGCGAAGCATGCACTGGAAAGCAAACTTCTCCAAATAGTTCATGATCCCATGCTTACGGGATATACAAGAAGCATATATTCGAATTTATCTGAGAGTCTATCTAAGAAGAGTTGGATCTTGGTCCTTGGATGAGATGATTGTAGGAAAATATATCAGTGATGATGTCACTAGAAGAAGGTACATTCGTGCAAACAAAGACTCCTACTTCCGTCCAGCTGCAGTGAGTTGTAACATTAGCATTTTCATATGGAAGACTGGTCGATCTAATCGGTCATACATGTATACCATACTTCTAAAAAAATAAGTTATAAACTACCTCTTCAAATATTTTAACATGAAATACACGAACGACCGGTCAGTTTCAATAAACTTGTGATCAGACCAGTGTTCTTACAATACAATAACGTGCATCTGTCGTCAACGGCGTGGTGCAAGCTTTCACTTCTCGAATGTCCTTGACTGGCCAAAATCCACCATCGACTGTGGACTCATCGTGAGCTTTAACTTGTTTCATCTTGTTCTACGGATTCGATGAAGGATTTGGCTACTCTACGTTATTTCAATGGAAAAGTGAACTTTCGGAATGATATTGCTTATTTGGATTCATAGGGGGACATAAACATTTCACCTCATCTAACAGTTCCAGAATACTGTCAGAATTAATAATAATACTGACCATATTTTCACGTGACATTACAGTAAATATTGAAAAAGATTGAGATACTGCGAGCAAAAGAAATGTACCAGATTGGAGTTGAGCTTCTCAAGGCAAAATACAATACTTTAACTAGTGCACCAGATTTTCTGGGCAATTTGCACACATTTTTGTGAATCTCAAAACTCCATTGTCCATACTATACTTATTCCCTGATTTCGCTCAACCGGAAGAGAGGTCAAAGATGTTCAAGAACCCGGTTGACCTTTTTGCTGAGGATAACGTATACAGAGCTGATATTGCTGCCGAGCGAAACGTGAAATGAGATATTGTCTCGGCTGGCTGGTTCATGGCACCGGCGGATCGATACTATACAATTAAAGCGGTCGTTGGGCCGAACGCAACGGTAAGATTTTCAAGACTGACTGAGAAGCCTCTGGTCCGAATAAATACCCAAAACTCGTCCACGATGACGGGGCAGAATGTTCTTTGTGGCTTGCTAACCGGTTTCATTATACTCGTATAAGTAGGCAGGGTTTCATCCTTCAGTAGACACGTGTGCATGAACCTAAGCGTACTCACGTTTACCTGACGTACCTGTTTACTTCTAGCTTATATACCTACTTGGCTTAACTTTACATGACAAATCTTCGGATTGTACTATTTTCTCTGTAACGCATTTCCGAGTTTCTTCACCTCTTCGTTCCCATGTGGGCCAAGCTTGGATTTTGCACTGCAAAAACTATATGGCATGATCTAAGTGCTGTTTCCATGCAACTTGGTGTTAATTTCGCAATATATGGGGTTCTTTTGACAAAGCAAAAAATTACTGCTTCACATGGATTGGTGCTGAATTTTTAATTCAACCACAAAAAATGTTCCGCAGTCGTCTAATATAAATACCACAATTTTTTAGAGTGTAAATGCAGCTTTTGTACACAGCAGAATCTTGTTACGTGTTTTTATTTTGAAATGCGGGTAATGAAGTCCAACGCGGGGGCCAGACTATTTCAAGAGACATAGTTCAAAAGGGAAATTAGCTAGACGGGAAAATTCCTGTACTAAGACCCCCGCATTAGATGCTCTTGAAAATATCATATTTCAAGAGCAGGTGCGGGTCGACCCACCCAATTCTTTCAAATCAAACATTGACTGAATACACCGAACCTAACGGTGAATTTGCGGCTAGGTATATGTATCTAGGTCTTTTCCAGACTGATAATCTCTAAAGGACAATTATAGGTATTTATACGACGATGATTACTATCACTTGCTGAAGCTCTTTTTATCTATGAGGATTTTTTGACAATGCGGCGCGTCATTAGCATTCAGATTCTATCATATTTCAAGCCTTATTATTACTTAGAAAAAAAATTCAATTTTTTGGAAAGATATGTCTGTGCTCCACATGCTATAAATATATCGGCAAAGTCTAAAAATAACTGTTCCTACCCTCCAATCTTCCGAACGGTCGAATTGATTGCCAGGTACGATTTTCACTTTCTGCGTAAATATGATGTTTTCTTTGCATTTTTATGTTCACCACGCAAAAATAATATATGTTAGTCAACCGTAGGAGAAAAAAGTCGGTCGAAAGGTCAACAAGAAAAATTCATGCAGTTATTCGCAACTCGGAGCGAACCACCGCGCATTCGTTGATTGGATCAATGTCTAAATTCAGCTGCTATATATGTGACTGCAGTGTTAAGGCTTCAAATCTCATAATGATTGTCTGTACGTAGTTCGCAGGAAACAGCGAGTTACTCATTCCCGACAAATTGTGATGTATGTAAAACGTAGGTGCGCAAAATTACAATGCAATGGAATTTCATTCTCCCTACTCGACATGATATGCTAGTACGCATCTGTTGTTGGTACGTTTTTTTCACAGCTGCACCACGATAATAGCGAACGGATTTTAGTCGCAGCTTCGAGGGAAAAAATGCAATGAAAAAATTATCGTTGTTTTTCTAAATCCTTGAACTTCTGTGTCTGAAACAGTTTTTCACATCTCGTATAATCTTTTCCGACAGAATCGCCTCGGTTACTATGAATGCGATAATTTCTACCCATATTGGCTGAACAGTCCACTAAATGATTTCTTATTCATCAGAATCCGATAGCTATCATCATTCAAAAAGAAAGAATATCTCGGCCGCTAATCGCTAATGACTTCCAATGTGTGATGATTACGAAAATTTCCGGATCTGTGCATGAAATATTGATTACGATTACTCATTCCATTCGGTTTAAGAGAAACATGGGCGTATAATAGAATTTCAACACATTCTCCACCCCAAAATTCATCTCGTCCAGGAGCCCCCTCAATATTTTAACACTACTCCGGCAACCAAAGTATACAGTGATTTTATGCTTTCAATAGACAACGCTTGTTTCGACATGAACGATGATTGTATGATTGTACTGTAGTCGTATTATCTACAGAAGCATTTCAGTCAATCCGTTAACTACCGATGCATCAGGCTCTGGTCTAGTGTACAGCTATTCAACATGCTACGCAGTATATAAAATCTCGGAAAATGTAACTAGAAGCAATTAGGTACATCTTGCCTGCGTCAAGCGATTAACACTTCTATATTATACTGTCGATAAAAGGACTGATAACGTTGAATCAAAGTCAGTAAACTAATCCCCAACTCTTCTGGGGCACAAGATTGTCTCGTAATAGAGTTTCGAGCTACTACTACTGAAAGTTCCAACAACCGCACAAAGGAATACAAGCCGAAACTGTAAACGCTGCCAAACGACAAAGCGGTTTCAAAGCATCTACTGACGGCCCAGATTACAGGAAATATTTCATTCATATCAGGGATAGAAAGATAAGCAAGATTACGAAATTCGTAGGGCAAACGATGTCGAATTCTCGATTTAGGTATACGAGTAGCTCAATAGCCTTTGCGCAAAGACCAAACTAGTGGTCTCCCATCATCGAAGTACCGTTATCGTTAAAGAAACAGGTACAGTACTCCGAACCGGCAATGTACATACATAGATATGGGTATCTACTAGGCCTTGTTTTGCTGAAAGTCGTGAAGGGTCAGTTACTAGGACAAACCTCTTAGCTTCAATTGGTCCTACTGACAATTAGCCATGCCATTACTTTGGGCCGGATAATTGACGGTTAAACATCTGAAACCTACCGGCTTGGTTTTTCGTCGGCAAAGTGACTTTTGTTTGTTTGCAGAGCTGAGCTAAACGTCATTATGGAGAAGGTCTGCTGCCGTTGCTGCTGTTGCTGTTGCTGTTGCTGTTGCTGCTGCTGTTTCTTGGTCTTTAACCGTTCCTGCAGTTGGCTTGCTTCTTCGACGCCCATCAGACCACCGAAGAGAGCCGATAGTCAGCTGATCGCACGAGTCTTCATCACCTCGCTCACTGTACGCAGAATAGCAGGAATGGTGATGAGTTAGGAAAGCACTCACTGGCGTTGATGATTCCTTGGAGTAGCTTGTCTCTGATTTTCCCGAATTCGGGATTAGAACCTGGAGCAGGTCAAGTTTGACAACTGTATAATGTATAACACTTGTGAAAGAACTTGCGGCACAAAATTATTACCGGGATATAATAATCACTGTAACTTTATTTCACATACATATAAAGATCCTCGACAAATGGGATATAATTCTCAACACCGGAAGTTGAAGCCTAGTATGTCGAAATCAGCACGAAATCAAACGTTCGAATTTTTCTTGCTGAGTATTGAACTGATGCTGAACTTGATGGTAATGATCGAATGCCGAACGTAAACACGAGAAGACCCGGTAAAAGCCGAACGCCCCCGAGGCGGTGCAACGTGCTACTCGAAACGCGGCTGCTGGCGCACTAGCTCTCGGAACTCTGGTCTGTTGGAGAGCGTCGAATCAACCCCCACCTTGGCACGAAAATAACGAGCTTTCGAGGCATCACTTTGAACAGAATTTCCAGAAGCTTGACGGCGCCAGCGAAGCCGATTTTTTCAGAAAATATGCAAAGGTCTTAAAACCCTCGTGGTCGGTTTGTGTGGGTGAAAACCGACCGCCGGGAAAGAGAGATGACAGCTCGATCTCCATTCGTTATAGAATACTCGGAGGCCAGAGTGGATCAAGTCAAAAATAAGCTCGACACTCACCCGTTAAATTATCCCCGCATACCTCGAAGCGGCTAATAGTTACTTGGAATATATAAGTCACTGTACGGAAATAGAGTGGATCTAACTATGCGGATCAAAATCGCATTAATTTCAAAAATCACGAATTGTTAATCTGCGGAGGCAAATTTCATTTCGATACCGGGTATCATTAAGAAACTCGTTTTCTCAGGCCTACCGTGAGTTCCTCCAATTTCACGTTTCAACGAATCGCAAGAAATGACTTTGAGAACATCAGACGCTTTCCAGCGATTTCAACTGACTCCGAGAATGAGACTACCTGTGAACTGGTGTGATTTCTACTGACTCCCGGGCGCACTTATTAGGAATCGCCGAATGTTGCCTAAATTGTTTTACAGCGATTTGCGGGAACTGAAAATCACTGGGAATCTCTAGAAATGATCTAGAGATGAGGGAAACAGTGGATATCTCCTCGCAGAAATGTAGCAATATATTTACTCCAGTATCTCAAAATAGTTCAGTAATATTATAACGCGATGATTTGGACGCGTAACGATATCCGCCGTCAACCTGGCGCATAAATCAAATGAGTAATATAACCGGTACGTTAGTCAGAAAACTGTTTAGACATGGCAGTCCTTTTGCACTTCCGGCTCACGTGCAGAGCAAAACTCCGACGAGTCACGCATCCCCTTTGAAGCTCCTTTTTCAAGATAAACACATGTTATCCCGACACGACTCCACGACAACTTCCAAAACTCTGAACCTAGGGGTTAATCACTCATAACTAACTCGAATATCCTAGTAATGCATAGCACTTGTGAAATGTACCTGATGCAGTATGACGATCAGTCCGATACGCTCTTCAAACTAGATAAACAAACGATACCAAACGAGTATCTCTATAGTACTGATAGTCACACTGCAGGTGTATATCACATGTACTATGCAGAATCGGAATATTTGCTACGAAATTTTCTCAATGATGAAAAGATGTGCCTACTGTACGATTTGAAGACTTGTTACATATATCTGGGTTTGGATCCTAATCTGACACTACCAGGTCATCCACAGACCTTTAACGATAAGCGGGAGCTACTGGCTACGAGTCAGCGTTGACGCATTGGCCTTGAACCGTCTTGGTAACTTAATCACCAAAGTTGTCTGGCAGGTTTTTAACTTCGAACTCGCTCAATCTGGAAGTCTTTCGTCACGCGAGGCACGGGTTGTCACCGCTACCTATTGGTTCCTTGATAGCAGCAACCCCGGGTCGCCAATTGTGAGCATCCCGTAACTAATCGTTAACACCGCGATATGGGTATCTTCGCGTATGGTTATTTCGGTGCATCTGCACAGGGTGGAGACGCGGGGTGATGAGCTTACGAGCCAGAAGTGATCCGCCAAAGGACCCTCGTCTGACCTCACTTGCTAGTAGTAAAAGAGGTTGATTAACATCGATTAACATCGACCTCTTTTACTTATGGATTATAGTGATTTGTCAATGACGGCAACCACAATCCCAAGCCTCTCTATACCGCTGTTTCACAGTCATTGAAAAAAGTGAACAAATATCAGTAGGAAGTGAACCAATCAAAGCCAGTATGATGTATTGCTGTGTTTCATTATTCGTCATTTTACATCAGTTCACAGATGAACAAAGCTATGTCCAAGGAGTTAGAGCCTAGAGAAAATTCTTGGCCTCGAAGAAGTATCACAGGGTGGGAAGCTCCAGGGAATGATTATCGAACATTAAAAAAAGTCAAAAAGTATGAACTATAAAATGTTGGCTATTGGGATTTGAATACATCAGTTGAAGACAGTACGATTGACACGTATTTTACACTGTTGAATAACCTTCGCTAACGGAAGTAGGTACTCGAATACGTAGTACTGAGTAATTCAATGCATTCGAATACTATATACTGATCGTGCAAGGCAATTTGCAAGGAAAGCAATTTGTTCAGGGATAGAAGAAGTTGCACGCGACAAACGAACGAATACGTATGACATGCCTGTTATAAATACACTAATTATGGTCATGCTAACTATACCACTGGTTTACAAGTAATATCTACTATTGTGAGAAATCTAATCGTAGAGATACCTCGAACCGTAAAAAAATTTTAAGTCTTTCATCTTGGAACCGTAGAGACTATTGCCAACTGCATGCAAGTTCTTAAGGACTGTTCGTTAACTCAAAACGAAAAATTAGTCTTCCCTATAACGGACACGTCGCATGACAAAAACCCTGAAACATGGTGGGCCGTTGCCCGGAATCTTACTGCAGTAGCAAAGTTATGGATCAGTTTTAGGGAAGAATGTAAGTTTCCTGCAGCTTGTGTTATTGGTTATTGGCGTTAATTGCATACTTGTATACATCTGTAATAACGTTTAAGGCAGCGATACACCAATCGGATGATTTCATGCCTACAGCAGATGACGCGCCTCGCTTGTGGCATTGCCCCAAAGTTATCTGTGTTAAGCGCATGTGCACCAGTTTGTTTTGTCTCGTATGCATATTCAGAGACTTTTTGTGGTCTTTGGTGTCGTTGATGTTTTTTTGTTTGTCAAGTTTGGCTGCATAGTCCAAAGCCAGTTCCACTCATAAAATTCAAATGACTATACACAACCGTGAGGCCCGGCTCTACACGGTTATACAAACAAAGCTTGTACCTACGTATATAAATACTACATGGTGCATGAGGTCTTTGATGTCTCCTGCCTGATGCCTCGCCCAAAGTGCACTGCCCTCGCGCCATGACTCGCGCTCGACGCGATAACTGCATTAATCCATGTCGTGGATCAGAGTACCGAGGCATACGGCATAAAGGGACGGTGATTAAGTATACCGACACACAAACACATTGACAATCCATTTGTTTTTGTGCACAACTCCTCAAAATTATGAAAATTATATTATCGAAACGTCATAATGGCATCATTTCTCACAAAGCTCCCATTTCACTTTCAGAATATGTTACTTATGAGAAGAAATAGATGTTAAGAATATCGATGATGGGTTCTGCATCGAAGAAGCAGACTGAATCTTTATTTGTTCCTCATAATCCTGTCTCACTCTTGGAATGTATTCGTCTTTTGTGGTCAACGGAACAACAGAATTTCTTCACAATTGTCATGTTTTTCGATAGGAATCGCCATTTCTGAGACACATTAGTTTGGAAAACGAAAATTCAAGTACCCGTAATTAAGCGCACAAAGCACTATGTGCTCGAACACTTAGCAAAAGTAAGCAGACAATAACTGCTATTTCTTTTATAATCATTTTATGGTCACATGTAATGTCCCACACATAGGTATAATAAACGCGACTGCAGACATTTCACGAGCCCATCATCGCCCACTGTATCGCCATGTGCGTTAAGTGTTGACCATCGAGTTAAAGATTCAGGTTCAAGCTTCGCGGCCGAAATTCAACTTATATAGCTCAGAGTTCAACCACTTTACGATGACGCAGAAGAAGACCAGCTTATTTATGGTACATATAACTCCCAGGGCGTTGTGCTCAGCGGGAGAATGTTTTGGAGTAGCTTAAGTAAGAGGTTAGAGGGTGCTTAGGCCAGAGATGGCCGGGTATATTCACTAATTCATTTCGATGAATTCCCAGATTTTTATTCGTGATGCCTTGGCGAAAACATCTTCACCTCCAATTATCTGACAGCTTCAGGACAAAATTCGCGATGTCCTAAAGTATCTCTCAAATGTGATCGAACGTGATTACGAAATCGAGATACTAGACATATTAGTATATGAGCCATTCAACAGCGTTTTAAGGGATCCTTCCCCTCGTCTATCTCAATCGTGATCCTGTTTCCAGGCCATGGAAAATTCACAAAATGTAAAATCGTGAAGAACAGAAAACGTGTAGGTGGTATTAGAAGTTTCAGAACGATACATAGGGTACTTCGACGTCAAAAACGGAAAACCGTTGAATTCTAGTTGACGATAAGTTGCTCTACCCCATAATTGTATGAAAACGAAACTGTCAACTTGTGTTTGATCCCGACTTGAAGAATTGTGGTATAATATGACAAGGGGGAAAATTTGTGCTTGGCGCACCATACGTACGAAACGTTATCGCAAGTAGTGCATGCCCATATTATTCAAAGAGCGCTATGCTGTGTAGTTTAATCTTGTAAAAATCTGGTAAAACGTCGCAGTTGTATGCTTACGAGCTTTAGCAAGCGCAGCTGAGTTTTTTTCCCCACAAAGTGAAGAGGGTGAAAAAAATGTGAGTTATGAAATTTTAATAGCGTCAGGCAAGCGAGGTGCGAACAAGTGAGGAATGATTATGCAGCGTCAGGTAAATCCGCTCTATACCATAAAACCAGAGCGAGGTGTGAATAGAAAAGAAGAGTACTACGTCAGATAGAAAAAGTTCAATTATTCGACAAGTACCGTCCGCCGAAGTTGTCTACCGCCTCGAGAAAGCATTTGCATTTCTGTTCACCCAGGTGAATAAATGCGCCAGCAGACCCAAGCTGAGTAAGCCTCAGGTCTCGTTGCTAACGGAAATTAATATCCCTCTTGTTGTTGACGCTCGGTATTAAACGTATTAAACATGGGCTTGAATTCCGTTCAAATCCATCCAAAAAGATCCTAAGCATATTTCCATCAAAAGTAAAAAATCATGTGTCGGCAAGTACGCCGCGAAAACCGAAACTGCACTGTACGTCACGTGCGTTACATATTTCTTTTAGATTCCACGCGTCTCGTTGTCATATACATAATTGTGTAGGAGACTGCGCTTGGGAGTATTATCTCAGCTGAGATTAGGAGTTGATTCATTATTTAGATCTAGGTGACGGTGAAAACAGCAAAGTAATCGTTCTAAAACGTCTCACGAGGCTCAGGCTTATGTGACTGATGTCGATTTTGAGCAGATACGATTGCACAATCTTGTACTTGAAGATAAGACTCCATGGTCTGCAATTTTTTTCTACTACTATTGAGATTCCAAGATCAAGAATAGAAATCTCCAATCAAAACTCATACGATCATCTACCTTGATTATTTGACTGACAACTTTATGGAATTAAGTTTCCAGATAGGAATTTTTACCTACAGATTCGGTATGTTGAAGATACAGGGTTGCGATGTCCAACACTATACCAGACGTGGAAGAATCGAGACAGCGTGATATTCCAAAAAAACGTCGATATGAGACTCTTTATTTGAAGTTATCACCAAGACGAATGAGGCGCTTGTTGAGACTTAATTGCATTAAGAAAGTGACATGACGTAAGTGGAGCGAGAAGATGCATCGGTGTAGACGTGTGTTGAATGAAAAAGTGCATCTCCCGATAGCCTGCAGAGTCTAATCCTAACGTTTGGCACAGTTATTTCGCAATAATAATCATAATAATTGCTGTCTGCAAAAACGGAGTTGCACGCGATTCGCGAAGGGAAAATAAGGAAGTAGAGATTTTGAACTAGAGTTGCGGACCGTTAAAATTACATACATATCATAAATCTCAACGTTCACTACCAAAATAAATAGTTATTCGTTGGAATCCAATTTTAAATAGCATATCTTGTAATCCTGTGGAATCCTGTTTAGCCTTGCCTTTCTGTTGATGTTTGGAAGATATCACCATTTTATAGCCTGCGAAGTCATTCGAACACATTCGGACTCGTAGGTTCACGTTTTCAGTATCAAATGTTACACTGTCCAGAAAATCCAGCCTCATTAGGCTTTCGCCTTGAGAATTTCGCTGACACGTACTGATGCTATAAGCATCTTCAGGAAGAAAAAATGTCGAAGCTGGACGTCATGGAATCCCATCAAGAAAAATCGAATGGTTTGTCATGTACGCCGGAATAAGCATTGCGAAGACACGGATGCTATCGATGCAGTGGTATTTGCAAACAATAATGGCTCATTGTCAGTTTGTAGCTTCAATGATAAAGTGCAAAAGTATACACAAAAATCGCGAATCACTATGCTCAAATAAACATACAGGGTATAAATCATTTTTGTCAGTCATTGACCAAATTTAATTAACAGTTGCGACCGCTCAGAGATTCTGTTTGACTGTTCATCATAGTTAATTCAGGATTCACAGCATGGACAATATTACAATCGCTCAATACCGCAAAAGCTTCGTGAATATTCAATTCACTGGTGAATTATAATTATGAGGTAAAGGCCCAATCGTTGTTTACTTCGTCCACTTGATGTTGTTTACTCTGAAAGGCAAGATTGGTGTACGAAAATGAAAAACATCTACATAGACCGCAGCAAGTATAAAATCAGAAATATGAACTTGACATGGCGCAACTATAAAGTGACTTCGGATTTTGAACTTATTATTCGATCCTACAGGACGTAGGATTTTTTATGAGTTTATCTGAAATTCAAGATTGAGTTCATTTGACAAGTGTCGCCAAAAATGGTACAATGGCCACAATCGGATTTTTAATCCTAACCAGAAACCAGCATTGCATTCAAAAGTAAATCGCAGGAGGTATCGGAAGAATGTTGGACCCTGTCATGACATGACGCTGCAAAATCTCTGGTGGTGCTATTTTTTCTTGGGTATATTTGCCGTTGGAAGTCAAGAGGCTTAAGGTCAAGGCTTCAGCTAAGTCAACTGGACGTATTACAGCAAAACATAAAAAATACACTGACTCACTTTCTGAAAAGCTTCTGCAATGTTTGAGATGCACACAAGCCTGACGCGAGCGCCTTCGCCTTGTTGGGTCATGAATAGATCGCCTCTACAGTAACGCTCTTTGGCGCTTTGCTATCTCAAGGTTACCATCGCAGATTTCACTCGAATAACATCCTCAACCCTGGAGTCGTGCTTAACTGGGAGAACTTATTCACCAGGAACACGTGGGCCGACCTACTTCCAGCACGTGATCAAACTCGCCAAAATCAATTGTGATCAACCAGTCCGTGTACCAAACAGCAACTAAACCTGAAGGGATGAAAAATGATGAACGGACCCTGTTCACGGCCATCATTTCGATATTAGGCGTCAAACGACGAGGTCATTGGAAAGAACCTAGAGCTATGGCACAAGGGAGGAGTCGAAACACAGAACACAGCATGAGAATCATGGACAGAAATCTAAGGTCGCGCTGAAAGGTTATATATCGAAGCGCTCATCGACCTTTGTGTATAGTGCGAAATTCAGTAACCCGTGATTGCACGTCATTCAAGATCATCACAGCCAGCTCGAGCAGAGTGCGGTACTGCTGTCTGTGTAATCTTTTAGCCGGTGGCTTTGAACATTACTCTTCGTTAAGAGGTGAAGGTTTCCACCTTAAAAAAGGAGTACGAGAGTTGATCAACTGCTGTGCAACACTCTCAAGTTCCACATCTGGCACTTTTTCCAACTGCAGTGTACTATCTGGATAGCATTGTCATACTGATGCGGACGTTAAATGCGTTTACGGTCTTCCATACAGTGAATACTATGTGAACAGTAATCAGTACTCTACTCTCAATACTGTACTCTTTATTCCGTGCACCTACGTGTCATCATCAATCAGACTGAGTAGAGACTAGGTCAGCGTATCTATCAATAAAAATGGCATTAAATATAGTTCACTATACAGTTCCAGTGAATCTGGGGGTGATGAAAATCCGATATTGAAACGTTGACGGAGATGCACGATCCTGGACCACGCGAGAGTCAAAGTCGTCATGAAACGGACCAGGAGGGTGGTGCGGAAGGTGTGCGAGAATGGGTGATGGCTGGCTGGAACGGATCGATAAAACGGAGCTGCGTAATGGACGGTTTACCATGTAGAAGGTTTGGGCGTATGTCGTATACGTACACCCTGGTGTTATTGTGTACAATCTCATGGATACATCATGTTCACCAACACATGTACACAAAGACATATGGAAGTGAATGTTTCACCGAGTATGTCTATGATAGTGTATAACACGCATGCATACCTAGGTATGCACAGCTGGCACATAGGTATGTACACATAACATACCACATCAACATTGCCTAATGCTATATCCTCCAGCCTGGTCCTGGCTCAATAAGACTGATGAGTTTCATCCCAGTGAGCTTAAGCTTTGTTAACTCAGCCATGCAGAAACTATAGGTACACCGAAATGTGAAAGGATTGAAAATTGCCTCGCGTCAGGCGAAATGCCAGTATGGGATTTATACGGTTGAAGAGATCTCATTTTATTCAACATAACTTCATAGTGATCGATAGCCGAAAATTTGCGCCTCGAGACTACGCAGACTTTGTTAGATTTCACAGATTTCATTCGGACTACAGAGTTTTCCTACATAAATTCAAAAAGATAAAAGATCGACGGGATTTCACAGGGTTCCTTTGTACTTCATGAGATTTCATGAGATTTGATGCGAACTTCATATTCATGAAATTCCATGCAAACTTCATTTCATGAAATTCCATGGCATTGAATAAGACTGCAAAGGATTTCATTGAATTCAATAATATTTTATATCGAGGCCATAACTTCCAAGGGGCTTTGTAGATTATGTATGTCTTGAAGAATTTCGAAAGATTCCATGGACCTTTACCATCGCGAAATAAGCTGGATTTCAAGAGTGATGAGCCCCTCGGTCACACTACACTAGCCAGTGAGTCCTATCGATAGGTTTGTGATTCGGCAGTGTAGAAAAGAAGAGGGTATCTCGAAGAAGCGAATGAGAAGACCGTATGTCCCTTGTGAGACCCTATGACATACAGTAAGTACATCGATTACCTACTTTGCGGAGATACGCTCCGTTTTAGTCTCACGAGGTGGGTCGACTATGCCATGCTAATGTTGAGATGTAGGGTACAAACAAAGTGGAAAACAGGAGAAGTAAGCACTTCAGGCATCGAGCTCATTGACAACAACTAGGGCACGCTTTATCGAATTCTGAAGCAAGATGAACGTCATCTCAAACCGTGGAATAAGACGTGGAATGTTGGAGATGAAAAACAACTCAAGTTAAGTCGTGAGCCGGATAGCCAAGTCAAATAAAGTTACTTCCTAATGTACTACACTTTGAATGAACCTATTGAGTATAATATATTCCCCACAAACTATACTGTAAAATTTACAGGGTAGTCTCGCTGATCAAAACGCCTAATTGAACGCGGCGAATATCAATTAATGATTCAAGGCTGTTGATGAAGGTACTTTGGCGGGGGTATCGGTACATGAACATGTACAGACCAATACAAGTGACTCTGGCCTTCCAAATTCTTCCCCTAAATTCTAAAACATAAAGCAAAGTTCATACTTCCCCAGATACCTCTCAAGCCGATCTGTTCCATCGACAATAACAACACCAAGGTATTCACTGAACTTGTGGCACAAGTTCAAGGCTATAAGCAATACGTGAACCAATTCCTTTTCAAATTCCGTCAGTGAAAGATTGTCTCCTGACTTACCACCAAACTCGGTAACACTACTAGGTATGCACTTTTTTTGATCAAAATTGCAATAGCCAAAATGTTTTTATGGTTGAACTACATTTTCTAGTACAAGAGTTTTTTCGGCGACATGAAAATGATTCGGCAGAAAGGAGAAGATAATAATAAAAATTGTTCGGTATTCTATCCATTACGAAGATTTTAGTGACTTGCTATAAAGTATACGAAACTGTTAACAGAAGCTTTGACCAGCAAACATTTCCCATTCAATTGTGTCCACGTGGTAAAATAATAGAAAAGGATTACTTGCTCACGCCAAACTTAAATTACATACGTACGCCAATAACGGTATTTCTCTTGGGAAAACTTCTTTCCGCCAATTTTGTTTTGCTCGAGCGAAATCATTTGGGAATTGATTGGAAAGCCAATGGCAAATCATTTATTACCTTTGACAAAACACCTTTACCCGGGAGAAATTTTCTTGCGAGTTGATTGCTCCGATCAAGTTGTCGAAACTTTTTTTTTCTCCGGTTAAACTACGGGCAAGACCAATTTATGTTTTTTGTCAGATCACATTCGAGATCTAAACAGCTCTCGCCACAACAAAGTGATCTTAATATTCGAAATTCGCCTCCGATTCTTGTTTGAGCAAAGTTTTGAACAACTTTAATGTACTTTACATGGCAGTATAGTAAACAATGCTTGAAAATAAGTTGCAAGGAAGCAAATGACAAGTTGAGAAGTAAATGTCACATTTGTTCGAATAAAACAAATCATGGTTCGGCTAATTGACGTCTTGGATAATTGCCGTTGGGGTATGATCGACGTTCTACTGCGTGCCCCATTAATTAATTGGGTCAAAGATACTTTGCCCCACGAAAACAAATAATAAGTCCATAACACAGTATTGAAAATCGAGATTTGCTGAAAATGGTCGTTTATACATAAGAGTATAAAGAAAATGCAGGTTTCTATCGAAATCTACCCCGCCTGTTTAACAGTAAAATTCTATACAACAATGTCCATACATTGGTAGATAGGATCATAAGTCAAGTCATAGATCCCGAAATGCAAACGAGCGTTTGAAAAATAAATTGTGTTCATAATTACACGTCTTAATAATTATTGCGAGACAATCGTCGCGCACAGATCGCATAGTTGCCCACCACGTGGGGGCGCGCGAAATTCATTATTGACAAACAGTCAGACGGCTTCATCGCCAAATGGCGTCGATTTCTTACCTGCAGACAAATCGTATCGTTTCAAACGACTGTTAAGATGATTCTAACACATAGAATTGACAATGGAAAAAATGATTTTGAAATAGAACTCACATGTTGTCGCGTTCCCTAACTTGAACGATGATTCTTCACGGTCAAGATCCTCGGAAACCCGAAAGGTTTCATCGTTCCAGGTAACAGAGCCACTGCCTTTCGGGCGCTCTATTACCTCGTTTTAAGAAAAATACATCACGCCTAGTCCCAAACGCAAGACTATTAAACACATAAATACTAGAGATATCGACGTATCGTAAAAAGAAATTAATATTTAGAACTCGCGAAGAGCTCGAGACGGCTCGACCCGGTGACAGACTGCGCCCTCTACGATGTCCTGGGGCGCCGGGATTCGGTAGCGCGCGCATCATATGCCTACTTCCCTGCAAATCGATGCTGATGCTTGCCGCGGAGGATATCCCGTCTGTTTATCGGACGTTGTATAGCGCGTCGCGTTCTCCGATACCCTTTTGAAGAATTTATTATTTATTTTTCACAGCAGGAGAGCAGCTACGCAAGAAAGGAGTTCGAAACTTTATTTTTAACTCCAGCCATCGTATTATGACATGCTACGTACACGAATCACACACAGTTGAATAATATTGTGAATTATGGGGGTGGAACAGCTCGTATTTCATTCCTGTCCCAGGATTTGAAATTCTTTTTTCTTCTGTAATTCACGCGGAGTTATCCTCAGATTATTCTTCATTATTGGTAATTTGGATGAAAATTTCATCTTGCCGTCAAAAAACTTAGGTCAGATGAGTACTTCAAGATGAACGAATCGGCAAAGATGCGAAGAACGTTCAACCTGATGATATTATTCGTGATGATGAATTCGACCATAATCAGAATTAATCTGAAGAAGCCAACATCATCTTAGATTGAGACAAATATGTAGTACTGGAATTTTGCAAAGCATAAAATGCTTTAGAAAAAATATGGAACAACTTTTCAACTGTATCATGATAAGTAATATGATTAGAAGATTTTTTAACAGCTCAAAATAATCCTTCAAGTTCGCCCTTAGTCTGGTGAAAATACATTTTACCTTCTGGAATGAACCTTTCCGCGGTTACTTCAAATCACATGTTGCACTGTCGACCGATATCCCAGTGCATAGTTCTATTCGCACTTGGCTATCGAACAAATTGTGATTTCAATCATCAACGGAAGGTAACCGTCACACTGACTGACAGAATATGTCGATTTCTCGTTTGGTGTCAATCATTGGGCCATTCACCTAAATAGTTTATTAAAAATATTCCATGTATACATATATCATTTGCCGAAATGTCACTGTACCTAACGTGTATAGTAACTCCATTCTGATATTTACTGAAACACTGCACTATGGATAATCCAATGCCCTAGATCTTCTTGACCGAAGTCTATCGTAATGAATAATGATATACAGCTTAGGCAACAATCAGCCTATATTTAGTTAACCTCTTGGTCGATGATTTATTGTTTAGTGAATACACATTTTGATTGCACGTCAGAAATAGAAAATACAACAATTTGTTTTAGATATGTAGGTATACAAAACGTAGAGGAAGTTCTTGTATATCTTGCGATACTTTTGGTTCCGATGTACTATAGCTATATCTATGTCATTTTATTGAACAATATACAAACGTGTGCGGTAATAAAGATCATCAGAGCATTTGGGACGAATGAATATAAACATGTTCATGTTCACAGAGTAATCAGTGGTCTACAACTCTGACAATGAGCTTTCCTAGTTGCAGGCTGCATTAAGATCTCATACTAATTCCATTCAAAATAATGGCTCAGGTCAGCTGCTTTAGAAACAGAAAATGTCCGATTTTCAGTATTCATTGATTGAATGCCCTATCGTTTTTTATTGGGAACGTCTTATTTGCAGAAATTATTGTTCCACTAAAAGATATCCCGACAAAGAGAAGAAATTAGTCCAATTTGAGACCTGGAACAAATCTGAACTGAACTAAAAAAGATAAAAATTGCATTTTGCGTTTGAAATTCCGAATAATCTTCAGGACCGTTGCAGAACTCACAAAGTCACTGGGAGGTCAGACGAAAATAATATTCATGAATGATCAACTTGATTTCCACGTTTACTTGTGATTCGAAGACACAGAAGGTATATAAAATTAACAAACTGTATAGCATATGTTGAATAGCAAGTAATTTGCATGAGCATTAGTAATATACGATAATTCATAGATATCAGTAGAATTAGTTTGATAACAAACAAAACAAAATCAATGATCTACATGTATTTACCTGAAAACTAGTGGAGCCGTCGAGACTGATAGGAAAAACACAACTTTATAGATCTAACATAGCTTACCCAAGATTATACATTATTAAATCCAAACGATTAGCAGCGTCCAAACACACATTTTACCTATACTTAGTGGGGATGATTCTGGTTTAGTTACATAGATGCGTGAAGTCGGCAAATATTACAGTATGGAAACTCATGTTACTTGACCATATGTTTTGGACTGTCTAACTAGACCAGAATCTACCCCGCTGATAACACATATTACAAGAATGACGACGACATACTCGTTACTATTTGGATTTCGAACAAGTACACAAATTAAATGATTTTTTAGATCGTTACAGAACGACAGAATTTCGGAAATTCCTACTTTCCGTAGTAATCAATTACTTATCCTTTTTTTCGTCAATGCTCTTTGATTCTTGATCTCTGTTTTCTTTTTTCTCTAAGTTTGCTTTCGACGAATTTACCGCCTGTTCTTCTTTCTGGCCATTTTCCTTTCCGGATTCGCTCTCTTCATCGTTTCCGAATGCGGCAGTCTCTTCCTGGCTCTCTTCCAACAGGTAGTCCCAGTCGGTGACGTTTATGTCATCCCGGACCCTGTTCAATTCCCTCTTAAGCATCTCCAAACTCTCCCTCTGCTTGCGCCACTTGTCAGAATTTCCGGAAGCATCAAGCGTTCCCGCGTCATCGTCAATGCTATCCAAGTTGCAGTCGACCCCCGCTAGCTTGTCCCTTGCCTCACATTCTGCCAAGTACTTCTCATAGCTGTCCACCTGTCCACAAAGTATACATATTCTATTCTTACTGCCTCGTCTACTGCAGTACTGATCTCAAGTATAGTTGAGAAACTTTCACTTCCAGATATGTTGAACTAGCTTTCATCTCGACAGAATACATCCTTATCACAAACTTCCCAACTTGATATCAAAGTAACTCGTTATGCGAACGGCAGCTTTTGCAATAAATCAATTTCTGCATTTACTGTATCTATAGATTATATTAAGAGCTAATTGCTAGCAGTTTTGCGATTTCACACAGTAGAAGTATCTAATATCGACATACACCGATAATGCTGCTGGAGATCAATAAAAGGCCAATTACCTTGTCCTGTAGTAATTTTTGCACGTTGTTCTGTTTTCTGAAATGACGAGGTAGCCAAAAGCAAGCCTGAAGAAGTCGCAGGAGTACCCAAGCGGCACCAGCCAATGCCAAATATGAACACGCTGTCATCATCATGTTAACTAAGTCCACAGATACCTGCTGATACTTCATAATCGAACAATTTAGTCAACCTCTCTGAAAACGGAAACGCAAAATGCTGCAAATGAGCCTCGTATGCGAGAGTTTTGCGACAGCCATGAATGTGCTGACTACTTCAGCAAGTATACAAACAAATATAGATCATTACAGTCGCAAATGTCGTGAACCAATATTGATTTCAACGCACGCAACCTTGAAAGAAATATGGTTCTTGTCGATGCTATAAATTCTCTTATGTAGTGTTACTGGGAAAATCAAACCGAATTTTTTGACTAGGCAATAAACTATTTCAAATTAAATTATAAAAAAAATACGATTAGGGAATCAAGGTCCTAAAACTTGACCGGCCGCTTACACCATTCTTCATGTAATAGAATTGTAATAACCTTGGAAGTCACATTAAGAAGCTGCGATCGAGGAAAAAGTTTGCCTGGCAATTGAAATACATATTTATTCTTTCAGCCATCTTTGTCATTCTATCGAACACTTGAAAAAATTCGCTTCTAATTCTAAACCAAAGATGACTCGAAACATCTTGTATAGATCGTGCAAGGTTGAACTCTTAACAAGTGAATTACATATTTATACGTAGTCCAGGAGTAAGGCGGACGAATATGATAGTGAACAATTGTTCATGTTACAAAAAACCGTAGAATTTACTATTTACCTTATTGGTCATAAGAGCAATTATTACACTCATTCCTTGATGATTTTAAGCGGTAATCATCGGTATAAGATGTAGGTAGGTATATCAACGATTTCCGCCGGAAAGCTGCAGAAGATCCTGCGACAACCGATCTACCCCCGAAGGAGAAACAGTAGCGATGAGTCGAACTGACAGACTGGACGGTAGTTTACTACTGACCCCCACTGAAATAATCGATATATGGATAGATGGATGGTTGCGAATGGATAGAGCCACGTATGACAAACAATATACAACTGTATGTTCACCGTGGTAAAATATCGAACCCATGACACCTTGAAATCAACTGTCACATATGTGGGTATACAACTTAGCTTGTTCATCCACTGACAATGACAGAAATGAAAAAAATATCTTATATGAAGCAATTTTCTCTTTATGACTTAGGATTCTATACATTTGAAGCATAAGTTATTGATATAGGCTCTTGAAATCATCGACTGAACTGGAAAGTTGCTAAGACATAATGACTCATTCCGAATAACAGATAAAGGATTAAATGATCTCTCCCGTTTAGATTATTGTTTTTCTTGTTTTCTGAACCTTGGATTAAATGTTGAAATTAGATTCTTGTCCAGTGGCAAATCCTGCAGTTGCACAGAGAGAAGAGTTTATTTACTGTTAACGAAGCTATACTCGGATATAAGCAAATTAATATTTTGTTAAAGTTACCAAATCTTATTTGACTCAAATAAGATTCAGCTAGGCCAAAGAAATTTTATAATATTTGTTTAGCCTAACTGAATCTTATTTGAGTCAAATAAGATTTAGTAACTATAACAAAATATCAATTTGCTTATATCCGAATATAGCTTTGTTAACAGTATATAAACTCTTCTCTCTGTGTGCAGTCTGCAGTCTCCATTGATTCTCGATAGTCCGAAGCATATAAAAAGCAACATTCGAGTATTTTTAGATTTGAATTCATCTACTCTATTCCGCTCAGAACTTTTGTGATTGAAAACAAACTTTGAGGTCGTTGTATCTACTGGTCTCTGAATCCAAGATCATATTACTACGCAGATCTTTGTGAAAATCCGAAATCATATAGTAGATAACGTTCACAAATCGTTAATAATACCTAATTCAGCTCTTTCATCGATCGTTGTCGCTCAGCTTGTTACAAAGCGGTGTGATTAATTAATAATACATACAAGTCAATCGTACTGGGATATTATTGAACCGCGGACGATTTAGTAACTACGTTTCACTCCGAAATCAGTCTGTAGCCATAATCGGGGAAAATGATTCCTAAAATGTACTTTTGACAGGAAGCAAAAAATACTTGCAGAAATATATCTTCGTTTCGGAAAGGCGGAGCGGAGGGGTTGAAGAATACATGATGCAAACTGATGAAAATATCTCTCTGCCCGGATAACCGACTGTTCATGTATTCAAACGATTCGAATGCACTATTGTATACCACCGAATCGTATACATGGTTAAAGGTCCTCTCAAGTCAAACCGAAGATCTCGGAGTATCAAATTATCCCCCGGGAATTATCGAAATCCAAAGAATATTTCATTTTGGGGGTTCGGGCAGAAAAACGAGGGGATATAAGCCAGCTTCGGATTAACGGTCGACAAGGCTTAATAAAATATAATCAAAATAATTTTGCGAAATTTTTTTTCTCCTGACGAATTGATCCTGAGCTTGACTTTCGGTTTGCCTCTAATCGGGGGCGTTGTGACCCGTCGATTTGGTAGTCGTTCGGGAATTTAAAAAAAAATCTTTTTCCCTCAAGTGTTGGGTTTTTGAAGACAGTGACAGCCAAAGAGACTATTTTATCACAAGTTTGCGCGCAACCCACTGGTGAACGCTGTTTTACTAATCGCGTGAATCCGCGCTATTGGCCGCTTACGTGCGCTTGTATTTAATTTCCGCGTGTATTTTTCTCGCCTTTTTCAAATTTCATCAAATGTCGAGGCAAAACCGAATCACTTGATAACTTGGACCTCACGATAACAGAAAAAATGATTAGCCTTCTTGGATTAACTGAGGTTCGGAAGGGGAATACAATCATGAAAAAATAGTATCAGCCCAGGCAGTCTGTTATGAAAATACATTTTTATTGATGATCTTACATGACACTTGGAATTTTGATATAATTTACATTTTTCACACCATCGAAGTGCAACTAATGGTTCATAACGATGATAATGACTTTTACAATAGAAAATTACGAAACAATGGCGAAGTATGAAGAGTTTTATTCAAAGTCTGTTTCATTATAAGGTAATTATCATTAAAACAGATGAAACTTTAGACTACTCTGAAGATTTTGTTCCCTTTTTAGCCTTCAGTCTTGAATCTCGTAAGAACGGTTCATGCAAAGTCGTGTGCAGTCGTATAGCCTTCTGGACTCCAAAACCAGGACAAAGACCCAGTGCGTCGCTAGAAGCCTTTACAATTTTATCCATAGAGCCAAACGTAGATAAAAGCGTCATTGCATCAGTCTTGTTCACCGATCGCACCGACGTCAATGCACTTATCAGCTGCCAACACACAATATGCATAAATATCGTACTGCTTTGTTTATCATAAACATTATCAAACATCTAGAAATTGATCCAAGCAAAAAAAAACACTAGATCCACAGAGAATTTAATTTCTATCTCGGTATGTAAAGTAGCAAGGAAGTTATTTGATGGAAAAACTAATCAATCAAGGATCATGTGCATACATATGAATTCATCAGTTATAGAAGTTCAAGTGGTAAAATCATTAAAATATTGTACAATAACCAAGTTTAACTTACTTTTTCATGTGGCGATATATCTCCTCGTTCCATAATCATATCTGGAGGTTTGTTCTCATAGATCTTATAAGTTTCAATAATTTTACCAGCTTCTTCAGCATTCCAAGCAAGCATTAATGTCAGATCTGCTAGAATACATATCCGTGTTAAATGCTTCAGGGAATGATGAGGCTCGGCGACGTCAACCTGATAAAATTAAATACGTTAACAACAGTCTTCTATGCACATTTGTCGTCACAATTTTCTATCCAATTGTAAGATCCCTCACAATTTGGTATGGAATCATAAACGCATGATGCTACATGGTAGAAACATATGAGGGTGACATGAAATACGATCTACCTGAGCCAAAAGAACACGGAGATCATAAGCCTTGCCCAATAACTTAAGACGATCGTGAATATAGTCTGGGTTCAATTGATGGTAGCGTATTGAAAGAAATAGAGCACAGGTTCCTCTGCCCATGACATAGTCCGGAACTATATCGTCGAATTCCCAAGGGACGCTAGTTATAGACTTTAGCAATGGATTTCCTTTCTGGAAATAATTTGATATAAATATTGAGCGAGATCATGTTCCAACATTTTTGAAAAACCTTGTGCAATTATATGATATTGAAGTTGACATCGTTGGAACACAACGGAATCCGACGAAAATTAAAAAAATACATATACATTTACTGAATATGATCCAGCTGCCAGGATGATGTTACAAGTTATTTTTAGTGCTGTTCATCTGTTAAACCTGGCAGGATCACTTTTGGTCGATGATACATTTATTTTTAATTTTGTCGAATTTCGTTGCATTTCAACGATGCATACTTCAATGTCATGCAATTATTAGTTCAGACTGTCCAATTCATTCCAAATTTCATTCATTACTTAACGCACCTGTTTTGGACTGACGAGAACAGCATTCAGTTTAGGCGCACCTTTTGCCTTCGACGGTCCAGCCGCATTCTCATTTGGCAAATCTGCTTTGACCGATTCCAAATTCTTCAGGTTGCTAGAAGCAGCTGCAAAAAAGCGAGCAGTTTTTTATTTGAAAAATTCGTTTTGAACGAAACCGAGTAGAAATATAACAAGTAAATTTATGGCGCGAAAATTGACGAGACCAATTCACAGGTTTATCCCCCCCCCCCCCCCCCCCCCAAAAAAAAATGCAGCTTTAGAAGTTCAGTAGAGTCTGAAAAGTCGTAGAGGAAATTTAAAATAACGGATGGAACAAAAGTTCGAATCGACTCGTTAGTCCATACGCCTTACATCAGACTACCTACATACATGCTATTTGCGCGTTGCGGTTATTCGTACATATTTGCATGCGTACCGTTAATCGTGGAGGTAAGTTTCGGGTGTTTTGGTGGCGAAACAGTGTCATCTTTAGCTCTTTTACTTCGCTCCATATCATCGTCGAATGATAAAAAGTGTACCAAATATAATTTACGAGCGTCTTGAGTGAATTCCGTAACAAAATAAACACGTGCGATCTTACCACTGACGTAACTTTGACAGTAGGATATTTGGCAACGCCGAAAGCGAACGTCCTGCCCCTATGCGGCCCACGGCCGATTTACAGCGCCACAATAACACACATACATGCATACACCGTAACTACGTGCATGCAGCAAGTGACTAATCATCAGTTCATTGAATGTAGTGATGCGGTGCAGTTCTCTAAGCGAGTATCCGAGTAAAAGTATGTGCAAAAAAGTTGTGGAAGTGTTCGGTCTTTATTGATGAGAATTTTAGTGATAATGTCAACGAGTAAATCCGCGTGAAAATAAAATTCTAAATTTCGTGTGAGGTGTAACCATAACCTACAAACTGACAATGGATAAGGATAAGGACAAGGTGGACTACAAGCCTGTCAAGTACACCGCTTTAAAAGATATGGGGCTAATTGACCCCGACGAACGACTCAAGGCTCTTGCTGATTATGGCACCGCTGTTGATATAGATCATAATATTCCACCTCGGAGGTTCGACAAAAAAAATAACCCAGATACATTAAAGACAATTGTTTGAATTTCTTTCTCCTGTCGGTCGATCGACTTCCGCTAGCAGATTAACCGCCTTATAATTTATGAGATTTGATTTCAATAACTAGGCGAATATCACACGTTCAGTTTGTCAGCCACTAGCAACATTTTAATGATTGAATATTTCAGGTATTACCGTTCTGGAGTCGAGATGATCCGAATGGCGAATGTCTACATGGAGGAAGGCAGCCTGGAGAACGCTTACATTTTATTCATGAAATTCATGACGTAAGACACAAGATTTTAGATCCAAACAACACGCTTATCTTAGTTCACAAAATTGAACATCTTATGTAAATCTTGTGGCGAAGGTTTTGATGATATCGGCTATTGGGCTGTATTTATTTTGTCAATGTTGTCGAAAGGTTTTCCACAAGTCTGAATTATTTTCTATCACATCTTTCGGGCTTATTTGATTGACATTCTTTTCCAATTATTTAATAGACGTCATGTGAAAATTAACTGAACTTGTGCTAGCCATGAGAAATTTAACATTCAAACAGTTGATGTTTTTTCAGTATATTTTTGGAGAGGATAAGAAATCATCCGCAATATAACACAGTGTCGCCGAAAGATCGGGCGATAAATCAACAAAAGTTGAGGGAAACTCTGCCGAAAGCTGAAGCATTAAAAACGCAATTACTCGCTCAATATAAAACAGAGCATGCCAAGTATCTGGAGGATGCCAAAAAACGGGAACAGAAGGAGATGGAAAGATTGAAACGAGAAGAGGAACAGAGGTAAAATTATCACCCACCCCTCCGCTCGTCAATATCATTAGCTAAAATCATTGATCCACTTCCCATAAATTGTACAGATTCTCAAGATTTCTATCCTACATAGACTCGGAAACGAAAAATGCTTTGATCTTGCTGCAATTCTGTTTGTGTGATGCAAAAAGCATAGAAAATAAGATAAAAATCTGCAAATCGTCAATATTAGAAATACCATTGGTGTAATTTCATTGAGTTTCAGCTTTTGCATGCATTTCAAATCTCAATCTACCATCTCAATCCCATTGGCTAGTCATGGTCTTACGCACAACGTTATAGTTCGTATAAAATTACCATTGCAATATTGTTTACAGGCTGAAAGAGGAAGAAGATAAGAAGAACAAGTTAGCAGTTCGGGCAGCAGCAGTAAAAATTCCTCAGATTGTACCGGGCGGGGCTCCATCTGTGTCCAACCAAGATATCATTATTCCAAAACATACAATACCCGTTAGACCTAAATCGCCAGTCAAAGATACGAAGCCTTATAGCACCGAAGAAAAGTAAGCAGATTATGTCAGCGGCAGATAGTTGTCAGTCGTGAAACATGATCGAACCTCGATACGTATCCAAATGTATATTAAAGCGATAGGATAACTATCAACTATTGTAGAAATTAATCCCTAGGATTTTAATCTTATTCCAATTTTTCTATGTCTATTTTTAGAGAAATACCTGATATTGATCGTTCGACAAAACCTCAGCTACTACACAAACATGATTTGCGAGATGTAGTACTGCCCAATCGAACAATGGCTGAATTTTTATCACTCGCTTCTCGTAACACAATGCAGAATAAAGAAACATGCGGAGTGTTAGCTGGTAAACTAGAACGCAACAAGTTACTCGTCACCCATTTACTGGTTCCTCAACAAACTGGGTCACCGGATTCTTGTATTACGCACAATGAAGAAGACATATTTGACTATCAAGATCAACATAATCTTATCACTCTTGGATGGATTCACGTGAGTGGATAAAATTCGGTATTTTCTCTAAAGGATTTTCGGCAAAACCCTGCTGTTCTTCAGTACATAGCTTTTATCTTTCAGACGCATCCTACGCAGACTTCATTTTTGTCAAGCGTAGATCTTCACACTCACTGTTCCTATCAACTGATGATGCCTGAAGCAATAGCTGTTGTATGCGCTCCAAAATACCAAGAGTATGTCTAAAATACTATTCCGTTACTCTAAGAATTTTGAATATTGGATTGGATGTTTTTATCATGAATATATTCTGATTTTACAGCACCGGATTCTACACCTTAACGCCAGAGTATGGATTGGATTTTATAGCTAATTGCAGAGTGCCTGGATTTCATCCACATCCAACACAACCGCCTCTTTATACGGTATGTAAAACAGATTTTCTTCCAAAATACATCATTTCATGGCATCAATATGGACAGATTTTCATCTGATTTGCATTTGACCATTCGGAAAACGATCATGATAAACAAAATGGAGATGAATCATTGTACACAGACAATATGTGTACTAAGTAGCACACTGTTTACCGAGGGGTTATTCACTCTAACTTTCGGTGTACATGTAACTCCGTGACTTCGGAAAATTACTGCTCATTTCCAAATGATTTCTAAGTGATTTCAAGTAATTTTTTCATGATTTCAAAGTGATTTTATCTGATTTCGAGTGATTTCATGTACGACGCCACATGATTTCCTGACTGATTTCAAACAACAGGGTATAGCTGATTTCAGGAGTGAATAACCCCTCGCTGTTTACTTATGCTGAACATACTGACACTGGAAGTTAAACTTAGCCATTTTCGGAAATTTTCTTAATAGTCAATAACTGACTAGACACTGACTTGAAGATAAATCCAACTATGATACGATGACTCGTTGTCTAAACACAGACTTCTGGTTGGTATTCCAATGGACATTCATAGGCGTCAATTATACCATACCTCAACTCCAGACTCTGTTTTTGACGAAAAATTCAAGAATAATCGATTTTTTTTTTTTTTGTATTTTTTGTCAACTATGAGCAGACACTATTTTATCCATTGCCAAAATACATATTTTTCTATACATAGCAGCCTGTATTTTCATGATTATAATCATTTATTGTTTTATTTATAACGAATGTTACAGACAGCAAACCACTGTAAACTGGATTCGACATCAGTAATTAAAATGGTGGACTTGAGGAAATGAAAATGTATTAAATGCATTATTTTCTACCTGCTAACTTGAATTGAATCGACATCGCTCGAAATCGTATTTGAGATAATGGCAGCACAATGTACTCGCTTAATTTCAATACTACAAGTATAATAAATGAAACGATTCCTGTAAAAGTAGAACCAAAAAAACTAGATAATTCGATATGCTTATCGTGGGATACTATTGTACCATTTAGTACGATAACAAGTTGTAGCTGCGCTACTGAAACATTGCGATAATTATTAACGATGCACGCGTCTGAAAACGTTCATATTTGATTACCTAAAGGTATGAGATTCCAATATTATACGTGATTAATCGAAATGATCGGATAAATTATATCGAGTGTTTTTTGACGAATTTATTGGAGAAAAATATTTAGATATTAAAGTTTAGAATTTATATCACTGCAAAGCCTGAATAACATATTATAGACTATAAATTAATATGCTGTATAACATTCTACATACATTTATACTATGGTATACATAATATGACCAATACGTTTGGCTTGAGTAGAGACAGCTGATTTATTAAAGCGCAAAGGATTTTTTGTAGAGGAAATTTCATTCCTGACTGTATACTTTTGGCATTCAAATTTTGTCTCTTGTCATTTTCTTGCTTAACTAGCGGGAATGTATTAAAAAACATGTGTCGTGCAAAAACCTGCTACAAATACTCAAGCCAAACTTCGTATATCGAGTAATTCTTGGCAAAATACTATGTGATATACAGGATTTTGTTGCGGAATACTCTGTATACGAGTTATCTCTTGGTTATAGAAATATTAATATGATATTCTCAATCATTATACATCATGTTTTTGAGCTTGTAAATTTTTATTCGAGTACGTATGTATGTACGTGAGAAATAATGGCGATTGTATTGCGTACCTAGTGCTATTACAACGTTCTAACTTTATATTTAGTATTTATTATATTCTATATTAGTAGTTATTACTAATATTTTAGAAGCTGGGGTCACATATGCGTACAATTGTTGATATTTTCAGTTTTACCCCATGTGTGACTTGAAGCTTCTCATCGCGCGAATAAAAATATAATGCTTATGTTACTCATGTGTTAATTGCCACGTAAAAAAACATCGTTTATGCATTTTACAGATTAATTATGATTTCTGTGTATTCGTTGCTGATTTATCAGTCAATAATATTATAAGTTTGTTAAATTTTATGTTAGCTCATGCCGCGGCTGAGTATTTAACGTTCTATTTTATTTCAGTTAAAATTTGGTTGAATAATTTATATTATACATTTTTTTGTATTCACAGAATTTATTATTATTAATGCTAATTTTTGTAATTTATATACATATAAATCTCATCAAATGCTTACCCAGGTTTCTTTCAATCAAACTTCAAACCGCACCTTCTTATTAGATTCTTCGCGATGTTTACGTAAATTTCAACTATACCAGTAACAATTTTCAATTGAATCATAATTATCCAACAATAGATTACGATACATTTTCTCATATAAGTTGAGTCGGATTCCTATCTTCTAGTTATAAAACGAAAGTACGAATATCTTTTCCCGGAAATTCAAGAATTAGGTCTTGATATTGAGAATAATGGATTGAATTCACTGAACTTTATTCTATAAAACATTTGCAGGTGAAAATCGTAAGTTTTTATCACGAAAACTTCTCTTAGAAATAATCCGTTTACTTTATTCCGTTAAAAAAAATAAATAAATAAAAAATCGATAATTTGTCGAATAGTTTACTCGCATTGAAATGGATTACCTGTGGTTTGAATACATGAGAGGTAGTTTCCGATAGGTAAGTATTCATGTGCTTTTAGTATTTTCAATATTGTTCTTATATTAGTTGAGCAAAATTTTTCACACAATACTCTGAAATCCGAGTCAATATATTTTTTAGATTCAAAATATCCAATTCCAGAGAACAATATACAGAATAGCAAAAATTTCCAATTTTAATAACACGAATACAAAAATAGCGACAGATAGAATCTATAAGTAGTTTATTGACTGCTTTAATAAAGCCATTCTTCAATACTGCCTTTCTATATTTTGAACGATCGCTGTTTCAACTAGTTTTTTTACTTCTGGCCGTTCAAAATTTCGTTCTATCGGTATTTTGGCCCCCACCCATCGAAATCAACTTTTCAATTATTGAATATGATGAACGATGCACGAGTATTGTCAACTTTTTTTTAAAAAGGATTACTGCGAAATGCTGTAAGATTAACGTGCGGTCGTAAAAATATTTATTGACCAAGGAGATCGCGGATATCGAAAACCTGTTCATTTGGCAAAACCTTTCTACGGTGATATTCGAAGTTATTTGAAGATTTCTGAAGTCCTTCGAAGTTAGTTGAATTTTTTTCGAGAATACCTTTACCTAGAGTCCCAAGCATGTGAATATGTGATGCATATGATGATGAGTTGTATCGTATTATACGCCATACTCGAACGATACAAATATTTTCACGTGCATTTCCTCATTCTAGTTTCTTGCAAAGCATCTACGCCATTTATTTGTATGCCAGTTATTTCCGGACACCCTATCTGTACATGGCATTACCGAGACTTTGAGGGCTTCGGACCTCGACTATTGGGATTAAGTATTGCCAAGTCCAAACTATATTTCTTTATCAGCAGCTCCGCACGCGAGAGCTTGACACGTGCGCGCACCTCCTTTTTTTTAATTTTTATAGATGATTTTCACAGGTACATAATATATTTTCATAAAGAGGCCACGGAAGAATTCTGTTGAACTTTCCAAAGCTTTCGGAATCAGCTGGTTCAAACATCAATATGGAAATGATGACAGCGAATGTAAAATTCCGTACGCCTGGACACAAATGCCTGGAAAAGATCATTTGTCAACAGCTTCATGTGTATTTCAAAACCACAAAAGGCAATGAAATACACTTGGATATGCAGCAGACGTTTCCGCGAAGATCAAAAAAATTTATCGGAAAAGAAGTGAAACGAAATATATATGCGGAGAATGATTATATGGGTGAGCCCCTGACCCCCTTAAACATGCCACTGGAACATGCATGAGCAGCAATCACGATATCAGAATTTCTTTTATAGATCAACGGATAAGGGAATTTTCTCAAGTGCATGGAAAATCACTCCGCCAATCCATTACGCATAATTTCATACACCCTGTACAATAATACAACAGTAAAGATGTTTTCCTGAGGTAACAATATTTCTATTCTCGATAATGCAAATATAGGATTCGTCACAGCACGAAGTGCAGTCCATCTTCTGTCTCATTTCACATCAATGATACGTAATTATCGAATTCACATGTAAAAACTCTGACTCATCGGGTGCAATCACATCAACAACCATTCGATCGCTATAACAGCTATATGTACGACGTACGTTGCAATTGGTTTGACCGTTCATATAGATGATCGCACATCGTTAACTCGTTAGAGACGTGCATGAATGTTACGTATTCGATCTATGGAAGACCTAGCGATCTATGGAGATTTTACTTCTCCATTGTGCTATGACAAGGCAGTAATATACTATCAGCTATACTGTAATCATCGATAATGAATCACGATATACCTTGACGTGCGCGTGACGTAAAACGTATGAATCTACGTAGCTCTGAGCAGACTTCTATATGACTGAGATAAAGCAGGATACAATCAACCAACTTGGGTTTTATTACTAATCAGTATTATTTACAATTTACATTCTTGAAACCTGAAGATCGAAGGTGGCTAAGTATTAGAACCGAGCAAAAAGTTACTAATCTACTTCTCTGGTAACAGACTCTTCATGATCATCAGCCGTTGTGCATAGATCGCGGCTTCTGGTTGAGCAAGACCCACGAATTCGAGTGTCTTTTTCAGTCGATTGATCGATGTTTGCTTTTGTGCAATGTGAAGAAGAATGTTTAGAGTATAGATCAATCAAACTGGAGCTTGCAGTGTAAACGTGGGTTGGTTCATCATGATCCCAGCTATAGTTCTTCGAATATTCGATTCAACGACCACACCTGACCTGCATTATAGTTACCTGTAAAGGTACTAGCAACGAGTGCCAAATTGACAATAAACTAGTAGTAAAAGATCCTTGATCTTTAAGGTAATTAGTTAGATTGACACCCATCTGATAATGTGATTCGATTTTCAGCTCTTCCGAATTAATATAGCATACAGCCTTCGGTGACAGTCGACCTACTTACCAGCGGCCTGCTGTGGCTTCGCAGTGCGAAGGAATTCGTGCTAAGATATGCTGACGGCCATGGGAATTCATTGCCAACTACCAATGCCCAAGATATTATCTGTTCCATAGAAATGCTTCCTCAGGTTTCACGTTCAACGAAAATTCCTACACGAAATTTCGGTTCACGTCTATCCGGTGGAGTTCAAACTCCACCTGCACGCGTAGGAAAAGTACGAGCACAAGTATGAAACTGTTGATATCAGATGATCCTGCCAAGCAGTACGCTATTATTGTTAGTAGAAGGAACAACAAATTACGGATCACGAGTTCGGAATTCGAGTCCATCAGTTTTTATCTGCGTGCATCAAATTGTAGTGAATGTCGTAATAGTACGATCAATGACAAATCAGTGCATACCGGAGTATACAGTACAGTGACGCTGTAGAAAGCAGATCTAGGGGATATTATAGTTTGTGAAAAACAGCATGATACCCATTTTTCAGTGAGAGTTTAAATTTTTCGTACAAATTAAACTCGGCTCGTGAGTAACGAAAATGTGAAAAAATCTTGTTGGTTTCGAACGAGAACACTAAAGTTCTTATTATTAGATAAAAATAATCATGTGTGTACTTGGAGATAAATGTTTTTATTTGTTTAACAATGTACGATGATTCAACACAGCGCGTCACACGGCATCCTGAGTTCTTACTAAATCTGTATAATTACGCAAAATTGCTAACCAATTACCAAACGTATCCTATACAAATTTTTGTTTGAGCAGCTCACGCATACGTCACCACTGAATTGAACCGTATTTGCGTAATACTAATACTTATGAGAACTTCACACGTGTGCAAAGATGGCTTCATTCTTATACAACAGATTTGGAGAGTGCATGCGAAGGTGAATGGGTATGAGGTGGTGGGTATACAGTATCTCAGGTAGGGAGGTGACGTACGATAGTGCGCCCGGGTGACAGAGGACCACGTGCCCACGACACCGATGGAGTCGACCCAGGTGCCGATCAAGAGTCGGCGAAGAGCATCCCATCAGTGCAAGGTAGATGTTCACGCTGATTGGTGCAGTGCGTCGCTGATTTAAACGCTTTTCTGTATATTATACAACACTCATCATAAGTATGTATGAAAGTGCGTAGATGGTCCATGATTACCTCACGCTTTGACCTAGAGGGAAGAGGCCTTTAGCCCAAGGTGACGTGTCGCTGCCGCTAACTAAGTAAGCGTTGATTATTGACCGTCGGTGTTTTTCGGCAGTTTCAATTTGACGTCCTTGAATCGTGGAAGGAACAGTGAAATTGAACATCAAATGTCGCGAGTCGCTTAGAGATCTTTTACGGAAATAATTACGGTGCATCGTTTATCAACAGCGAATCAATTCAACAATATAAGAATGTGGTTAATAAAGTGTGATAGGCTAAACGTGCGTCATTTAATATAATTACTGCTGACTACCACGTGATGACAGTCTCCACGTTATAAGCACGTCACTCAGGTGGTGTTGAGAGTACCTTCATCATATAGTAGCCAGCTTTTTGTACATCAAGGTATGCGCTCGCTCGCGAAGCAGATAAGTTTATTTGTCTATACTGTGTCTGAATTTCAAGTGACAACGAAAATAAGACCGTCTGATATATCTTATCTACTGTGACTTGATGAGATAAATACCGCTTCACTTCTAGTGCTACCGATTGATGAGCCCTGTGGTAAAAGTTAGAGGCGATCAGAAAAATACCATACAAACTTTCAAATCATTACATTACAAATTTTCGGAATTGTAACAGTATGAGTAGATTTCGCACAAACCTGCACCACCATTATATCGACTAGCTCACAATTAGGGAAACACTAAGGTAAGTGTACCAATTACTGACCCTTTAAGACCCAATTATTGACCCTTATATTTTCTGCAATATTGAATCTATGATAAGAATTTTGAATGTTTCCGTTGTACATATCAGTTGCTACAGACTCGGAGAATACGAATTGATTATTTTGATAATTTAAAAGCTCACGGATAAGAAGGAATCATTGAAAAGGATCAATAATTGGGACACAGTCAGTAACTGGTACACTTACCTTACCTGCACCAGTGGTCCGATTCAAAATCTGATATACATCCGGGGAAAGCTTGTACCTCCCTATCCGAAGTATCCAGATTAAAAACAATTATATACAGTGTTGTTGATGAATTCGAAGGTATCTTGCAAGCAAAGTTAGAGTGAAATAGGTATATGCAATGATGCATTAGATAGACGAGTCTGTACAATCGCATGATTCTTCATCGGTATAAAACCTCGTGGATAACAAATACGATTAAGATAAATTGTCATCGTTTTCCCCCGGCGCTTATTGTTATCGAGAAGCCAAAGGTTTTGATTGGATACCGCAATCTTTTAACAGCAAACACTTTTTGTTTCAGGCTCTATCATTACGCAGGTGGCGATACGCAGCACCGTTGAGTTGATAGCAGTTGAGTCAACTTACTGCGTTCCTATAATATCAAATCTTCCTGTCTGTTAGCTCCCACCAATTTATCTGAAGTGCGGTAGTATTTCAACGTCAGGCTATATTTCCAAGATATTACATATTCCAATCATTTGATCAACGGCTGAGGGGGAGAGATGAAGCCGTCACGAGCTTACGTTTTTAATGGTCTTTCCTCCAGTTCGATACGATCATTCTTGATTCTGTTGTTATTTGGTGAGTTTATACCTTTGCAACACGCCTTATTACGATTAATTGGTAGCACCAGTCGAACCAACAATTGATAACTTCATCGAATCGACTAATGTTGAATAGTTACGCAAAACTATTATGTACAGTAATCGGTGCCCAGATGAAACCCTGATGTCCTTTCGACCCCTATTCTAGAACTATAATTGAACGTGGCGACATAATACTAAAAACCCACTGATAGCCACTGATTCGGATCTTTCATGACGGTTTCGACATTAAAGATTGCAGTCTCGGATTTGAAATTTTATTCGTTCGTGAATAGTTTACGACGATCTATTGATTTTTGCGAAATAAAACTTCTGTAGACGTTTGCTAAGACTTAATTAACCACATTTATGACTACTGACCTCAAGAGTACAGCTAATTCTCTGTATACCTGTTTGATAGCTGGAAGTCTATCGACGATATGTACGATAGTTTCGGCCGATGAATCTTTGACGGGCAATGGAACTTTGGTTCCATCTGACATCGAGAAGACAAAAGCAGATTCTTCTACGACGGTGAAAAATGAACTAGAATCATTCGATATGCGAAACTCAAAGGCTAGTCTGGCTGATGCAACTGTGGACCTCGTAGACGACGATGCGTCTGTAGAAAGCAATACAACAGAGACTAGTACGTATACCCGGATTGCAAGTCCCATACAGTATAGGCTGATTAAGTCAACTCTAATTGCAAACCTTGCCATACAATGATAATACACCATTTGATGGAAGTCCTTAGCCCTATAATGCGTTTCTAAAGGATAACTATATGGATGATTATGTACAAGCTAAGCAGCTTGGAACAATTATAAACTGCGGTGTTTTCTCTATAAAAATAATGACTGCGAATGTTGCAGACAATTGAATTTCAATATCTCGCAATTTATATCTTGAGTATTGATATGCCCGTATAAAAAACGTCCTAGCCGCGATTGACGTCACGGATAATTCGTATGACATTTCCAAGCAATTTCATTATTTTGCTCAAGGTTCATGTTACGGTTGCGTCAAATTATATCTACGGGAAAAAAACTAATCGTAAGTATGTTAGACTTTTCAGATCCGTCCACTGCAGAACCTACTGCATCAGCATCAACGACAACGTCTTCCATGTCGAGCACCATGATAACTAGCCCTACTATATCGTCTGTCGGAACAAGTTCGATCGCTAGTGTGACAATCACGGAACCGACTCCTCCAACTACTTTGGTTTCGCCGATTTCCACGATTACGACTTCGCCCACGATTACGACTGAGACTGTAGCCGAGATAACAATGTTAACAACTTCATTAGAAACGGATCCACCAGAGAGTTTCACAGCCAAGACATCGACGGAGGGAACTACCGGGATGCCAACTGGAATTGTCGCCTTGGTCACCATGATCACTTTTGCCATCATCGCCGTCTTAGCATACGTCGGTCTCATTGTCTGGAGACGATATCTCGAGTAAGAATTTAAAGACGTGCCGAGAATGTTTGAAGAATATTGACAGAGCACAGCGAATAGCGATTTGCACACTCGCGTCATGTAAGCAGGTATTATGGGTTCTCGATATCTGAATTATACTGATAAACTATTCCAGATATCGCTACGGCAACAGGGAGCTACTTGTCAATGACCTGGAATTTGACACGAACGATCTACGCCACTTCGAGGTAAGTAGGGATTTTTACGAAAGGACCATCATCTTGATCAATGACTAAATTCTGAATTGTCCAAGGAGATGATCATTTCCGAACATGCGGATTAAAGTTGTTTTTTTATTTTAACTGAAATCTTTTATTCGTGATTTTCAGCTCTAACGACCCAACGTGATCCCGTCCAAGTGGAATCAAACGAATTTCTGACCAGCGATAGAAGTCTAGACTTACTATCAGCAATTTCTTGGCAAGCCTGAATCAGGAAATGGGATTTTCGCGCCAATATGGGAGAGGAGACAATTACTGATAGTCGTGCTAAAGGGGCTACGTATTTTTCCGTATCCTGTTGATTTGCAAAACCTTGATTGACGGAAACGGTACACACGACTTTCAGGTAACACTTCCGCTTACAAGCAATGAACTTGAAGCATTAGTGAATCGTGCGTGATCGAACTTGTACATTTATACTTGTATTCGAGAAAAGTAAGAGGAAGACAGTCCAAGATCTTGTTTTCTCTGAGAAAAAAATTGAATGCTCTTCTGTAACGTCCAACAATTACGTTTTAGAAATTGGCCATCGATGGTGAATCTTTGAATTCTGGATCTAAAATCAAGTGTAATTTCAAGGTTCAAGAATACACATCTTCAATAATACGCGCGGTAGAGTTTTCCGAAAAATTCCATGTTCTCGAAAACATTATTGTATAGTCTTGCCATTAGATTATGTATTTGTCGCGATTTCTGAGAAGTATCATTAAATTTATCGGCACAATTTACGTAAGTTCCGCTCGATTTTTCTTCTGAAGCTGCGTGTGAAAAGTCACCGGTTTTGAAAAATAAAAGTTGTTGAGCCAAGAATAGAAACGTTGGCTTGCGAGCAGGTAATCCCATCACATAAAGTTCATATTAATCAATTCATCTTGTCACACCCATCCATCTATATCATCTATTATTTATTTCGTGAAAACGGCCCTAGCTAGAAGATATTCTAACGCGTCTTTCAAAACGGGAGGTCCTGTATTTCATTGGTCAAGCTTCAATGCATGAGTGGAGCATTCATTTCCACTCATCCATAATAACCATTGACACAAAATCCGTGATATTCAAATCGCGGAATGATCTCAAATGTAAGAAAATATATTGTTTGCAGTAATAAACACGATATTGCTCTTTAGCCATCATAGTTGAAACTTTAGCTAGAAGGTAAATTTCATTATTTTCTTGCGGGGTAAAGAAAAGTCAGTGTACATAGTTGGATTTAATAATAAAACAATGTAGGTTATTTTTATAGTTTAATTTTTTTTTTTTTTTATTCATTCAACCTGTGACCCTTTGTAAATAATCTAATTTCTTATATGTATGTATTATATATTATGTATATACGCTAGGCAAGTACTAGCCACGGCGGTGATGTGTATGCAAGTTGTGTATATTCGCTGCTTAACTTGACCGAAAGGCAGCTTTTCGGTGAAAATGAGACTCGTGAATTGAACACAACAAGATTGTTTTTATACGTGTAGAAATACTTGCCTAGCACATACTTCACACAACTCTACGAGTTCCGTTTACACCAGAAATATCAAATGACAATTGATAGAAAAAAACACTTACATGCCCTAAAGTTGCACCTAGGGTATGTGATATTTCAAATAGGAGCGAGATTTCAGCTCTAAATTATTCATTCATGTAAAGTATTATTTATTTGTACAAATCAATGCAATTGAGCCAATGTTCGATCCCAGATCGACAATAAATCTGCCTGCAGAATATTTTTGCAACCGGAAAATGAGAGTTATACTTTCTGTGGCAGCTATTTGTTTAGAATTCTAGTTAATTAATTAATGTCCATGTCTACTGTAATGACGACAGAGTTAATATACATGTGTGTATAATGCTTACAATAGGCAAGAGACGTGATTTTATACTATTTAACGAATTATACCACAATCTTATGTTCTTCGCTATAAGATAATGAGTCTGTTTTTTTTTCATACATCGTACATAATTCTCATTAAACCTTTCTTTTGACAACTACGGGCCCAATATTGTCACCAGTCTCCTTGTTGTGTTGTCCATGAGCTCCGTCACAGTAAGGCCACTGTAAAAATCAATTAGAACAAGTTACGCAAGATAAACAATAAGAATAAATGAATAATGATACATAAATGATAATCAAACGTTGATAGTCGGTTACTAGTTTCAACTTTCACTGTGTAGAATTTACTTCCTCTTTTATAAGCAGTACATTTTTATGTAAATTACAATGGAACTGTTGAAAGGCTGTTTAATTATCTGATTCTATAATTGATCAGCGATTGCAAAATTACATAAATTAATGAACTGATAAATTAACTAACATCCTAGAATACTTTTCAACACATAATTTCGTGTCGAACAGACTGAGAGATTTGGCTTCTTCTGTACTTTTTTACTTAGTATCCAATAATGATCAAATTGATGTCAGAATCAGCCTATTGATCATTCGATAAATGATTAAATCAATCAATTAATTACACAGTTACTTTATAGGTCATTTGAATAATCGATACTTCGATTTGTGATGGATTAATCAACTGATCGATACTTGCATGTCATAAAATTAGCGGTTCAATTATTTATCGATAATTGATAAATCAGTTTTCTTGCACAACAATGGGCTATCGATATATGTATACGTAAAAAATGTTTTGAACAAAAGCTCCTTCCCTATTCAAGTTTGGGAATGATTGAATTTGTTCTGAATCTGTCTAGTTGCATAGGCCCAAAATCTACGCATCTCTGGAGAATGAAAGTATTTCAGTTTTATAACTTTTATCAAGCCCACATTTATCAAGCCCACAATTATTAAACCGTTGTAATATGTCTGTCTGATATGAGTAGTGCCATAACTGCCTGTTCTAAAAAGATAACACATGTGAATAATACCAGGGATAGGAGATTGCCGAAGCTGCATAACACCCAACTTTACATGCTGAAGATCATATCGACAAGTAAATTGTTTCTCTCACATGGTTGATCATGAGAATGATTACAGATTGTGACATCGGATGATCAGTAAATAAAATCGCAACTGTCAATATGAGTTAAAACCATCAATGCCACAGTTTTAAAAACATTTACATCACTCTGCTGATACCTATAGTTATAAATCAAGATATAAGCAGCGATATTTCGCTGATCAAACGACTGAATCATTACAATGTGAATGGAATGTTTGAAAAGATCTTTTTGTGCAGCCTTCGGTACTGAAATTTACTGGCAACTTGAACAAAAATCAGGGAATGGTAGTGAAAACAATCAAGAGTCGATCTAAATACGAATTGAAATAACTGGATGAAAATTTTCACTTATACTTCAATTTGTTTCTACATGATAAAATCAAACTTTCACCGATCAACTAGATTCCGGAAGGAATTAGGGTATTGTTACCCTAAGATGGCTGCAGTTCGATCAAAAACTATCGCTGAGTCGAGGATTCAGCTGTTGAATTTTCGATCTATGGAAATCTATGGGAATATTTATCGATATTAATGAAATACTTACAGTCTGACTTTTCCAGCAACGGCAGAAAACGGCTTTTTCAACGATATCTTCGACGTCGACAGTGTCTACGACCTTATTGCTATCCAGTTTTATCGAAGAATTAATTTGCTTTCGAGGCTAAAACGTAAATGCTCTGTATAAACATTATTAGAAAGTAAAATGGCCAAGGTTACGTAACTATAATAAGCGGAACAAGGAGAATGGAAGGCTACTCGACTTGTGCTCAGCATCCAATGTGCCTCAAATTACTCAAATGATAACATTTTTACTATCATTTACTTGACTTACCGGAGGTTTTCTGTGCTCGTTGAATGCTATGTATGACACGTAGCCAACACCAGCCAGCAAAGCGGTTGGGGGTATTAACGATATCCAATCCCGTACTAAAATGAGAAACAAATATTTTCGACTTTCATATTTCCCGCAATACGACACGAACACTTGTTACCCAAGTTGCAGAAGCACTACGATACTTTCAGTCAATAATCTCCGCATACTGTTATAACGTTCGTTTGTTATCATTCTCACGAAATGATCAATGATAATTATAATACGCTACGTACCTCCGAGACGAAACCATCCTCCGATAGAGTCTGGAATCGGTAATCCTGCCAAATAATTGGGAACAGAAACTTTGACAAGGTGTGCAATGGGCTCCATGTTTTTTCCTACTGCTAGATATACTTGCTGGCTACAATTACTGGCCTTTGGTTCAAGCCACCAGAGTCAAGCAAAAGACTACTAACAATTGAAAAACAGTCGACAGTCTTGTGAAATAGAAGACAAATCATTTTCGAACCATACAAAAACGAACAAAAAATAAACCTAATTTGTTACGTCAAAATATAAGCCATTTTTGTCATTTTTGTTAATTTACGTTAATCAAATCTCATGCGGTGAATGTTCAAGATTTTAGCGCCACCAACTGGAGAACAGTACAAACCACGAAAACCCGGCAAATTGATGTTTATTTTTGTGTAATGCAATGTTCAGTCAACGTAGTCAGAGTGTTAATCGAATTGCGTGAAACTAGACGCAAAAATTTTATTTAGATCGTAGTGCGAATTAATCCTAGAACGTTACTTTCATTTTTTTTCTTAATTCGAATGCTTCCATAAGCGATAGAAGTATTCACAAACAGTAATACGGCCAATTGTAGACGAATATCTTATCGTTAGTTAGTTTATAAAGAATAGAATAACACAGCGAGCACGAGGTCATTTTTACTTAACAAAATTCGGTAAAAAATTAGTCTACTTGAAAATGCGTTTGTACTGGGTACAGATCGGTTCTCATAATATTCAGACAAACGTTAAATGCAAGCTCAGCTATTAAATTCTTGATTCAATGCAATGCTCGCTGATATATACATACAACACAATAATTCAAAACAGCGGTGCATTCGCATATCTCTTTTGTATATTTCTGAAATACGAGTAGATTGGTAATACCGGTACAACATAGCGTACCAATTTGAGAACTAATCATGCAGAACGCATACCTCTGCAGGGTATATGAAAAATGCATTATAATTAGAGCGCTAATCGCGAGTCGCGGTTATTGAAATCGATAACGAGCCATGAACTTAAATCGCCAGAATTCAGCTCTATTCAACATATGGAAAAACGGGAAACTCGATTCGGAGATATTTATGACAAAAAATCAACAGATCGAATTTGTTCCTTTATAGGATCAAGAAGACGAGAAAATCGAAAGCCTGATTAGCGTCGTACAGAAAGAAAGGTGAAGGACCCCGGTTGGTTGTTGGGACGCTGTCGAGGTGGCGCCACCGTCCGTAAGTCGGCAAGTAGCCGGCGCCAGCGCCGTGCCGCGCTGCGAGCTCATGAGCTGTCACTGTGGCGCGTGTGTAGTGTGCGTGTTGAGTAGATACCCAGTGTATGCAGGAGTGGCGTTTCGCTACATTCCGTCATCTGTTGATGGTCGAGGAAAGTTGTGGGGTTACGCGGTTGGGAGTACCGAGTGTAAGACAGAGGCTGTTGTGTGTGGTTTTTTTTTTCTTTATTCACTACTCTCTTCTATTTCCCCTTAAGGTGTTTTATCGGTGTTAGTTTTACGTTCGGTGTGCAGCAAATGGCAGTGGTGAAATCAATGTGGCTAAAACATGGCTGAGGAGTTACTGGTTACCTTAAACCGGAGCGACACGTCGGGATTTGGTTTTTCTTTACTCGGTACTGCTGGTCTTCCACACATCGTTTATGACATTGTTGAAAATTCACCGGCGGCTGAAAGCGGCAAGGTAAGACAAATATCCAACACCTAGACGTCGTCACGTCATAATATCAAACACAACAATTCCCTCCACCCTTGACACCCTATTGGTTTTTTGTTGTTTTTTTTTCTTTTCCTCTTTTTTTTTCTCTCTCCCCCACACCCCGTGCTCGTAACAAGCTTCGGATTATGATACCCGGTTCTTGCGGTCTCTGATGTTTGCGCGAGATCGTACCGTTGGGCGGGATTGGAATGTTTAACGGGCGCATTCCGATCTGTCGGGGTCTGTCTTTCGGCGCGGGTACCGCTTACTACCTGAGAAAAAGATGATATGCATTAAGGAAATCCCTCGTTTTACCTCCGCGGGTCCTGAGATCCGATTCGCTATTCATCTATTTATATAAATCTTTGTTATTTACAATTTATTGTAATGTGAAAAATGTATCAAGGAAACTTGTAAGTGACTGAACGATGCGCGATTGTATTTCATCGTTATAGTCGTAGATACATTTGTAAGTAAATACGTATGTGTATAAAAGTTGTGTTTCCATGTCGTTGGAAAGTCTCTTCGTGCGTAGAGAGAGCTATACAAACGTTACTTATGGATATTGTTGTCGAGGAATGAATCATCCTGGCTCCGCGGATTATGTCGTTGAGGAGAAAAAAAAGTGACTACCGTCAACCGTCAACGACTGAACACGACGCAAGAATTAAGTCCGCTAATTTTCAACGTCATGTACCTTATTATATATTCCGGTTACAGCATCGTCGCTGGTATTCAGATAATCTAACAAGTAGTTGAAATGCCTCTTCTTGCGTTTAGAATATGCGTGAAGTGTCATTTCCCTCTCACATGAACACGGAGACGATAGTTTTTTTTTTTCTTTCGAATGTTTATATCCATTTTTATCGTTGGATTTGGTGTGTTTTCGTCGTCGGATGACTGAGATCTACGCCCCGTTGCGTAGACAAAATAAATGCATTTTTCCCGCACCTAATCGCTGTTTGTTTGTGTGTATAATTGTATACGTACAACGTATGGATGTAAATGGGAATTTTCTATTTGCGTCAAACTCGGCACTCGATCATTATCACGAGTCATAACTGTCGCTCTGACTAATGTCACACAACGCATTATATTATATTATTCGTAATCGCGGAGGAAGGAAGCGTCTGCGAGAATTCGACGGCGACGTTGATTTTTTCATATAACACGTGCGCAATTTAGAAACATCAAATATTCATCATTAACAATTGTGCCATATCGACTTAATGGTATAAGTAAGGATTGAAAAATTTGACGGAATATTCAATCTCGAGATAATCAAAATGATCAATTCACTCGAATATATATGAATGCCATATAGTCTAATGTGTTGATTGAAGTTTGTTGAACGTCGAAGAGATACACGTGTGACGAACATTGCCTCGTAGATAAATAGGCAGCGAATGAATAATGAATGATGAATTAGAGACGAGGCTAAGAATTGTTCCGTCTCTAATCTAGACAGTAAAGATTACTGACAGTGAATAGTAGCAAACCGTTTTCCGTATTCCCTTATTATAGTTAGTCCAAGAAAATTATCGAATATTTAGCATCAGGTTTTCTAAAACTAGATTAGAAACTAGCGCCTAGATTACTGCCAATAATATCTACAAGTTATTCATCAACAGTCTAGACCGTAATTTAGCCAGTGCTTTATTACCAATTTGGAATACAATGGGAGAAATGTCTAGCAAGGGCAGGAAACCATATAGAAATGCCGCAATATCTGTGGAGAACAACGTTCCGTTTCACTTCACGTAGATTCTTATAGACTAACATCTTTCTCGTTACTGCAAAAAGATCCGCGTTCTTCAGTGTTTTTGCGAAAAATAGTTACACTGAACTTCAGGTACGTAGAAGATAGTATACATTCCATTGCCTAGAGGTTGAATTTGCGATTTATCCGAACGATTGCGAGATTTGGCTACGAAAATCCATAATACGAACTGCTGCAGTGAAACGGAAGAAAATGATAAACTTCTACGTATAGAAATAGAAGTAGCTGGGAAAAAATAGTCAAGTTCACTCTGCAGATAGTTTCCTAAGGGCACAATCACACTTTCTAGTTGGAGTAACTATTTTTACAGTGAAGAATATCGTATAATGGTTATAACGGTGAGGGAATATTCGATCGTTTCATTTCTAACTGTGAAGAGTACAAAAGGGCTGGTTATCGCGAGTTCCGACCCGTTTCACAGTATTCGAAGTCCTCAAGACTCACATCGGCTGCAGCAGTAGCTTGCTATAAGTACAAACATGCGCATAAGTCAGAAAACCAACTTATATAATATTTTTAGCCCGTGTCACCGCGCAGGTGATTACTTCGCACTACATACGGATTTCATATTCACGTTGCAGCATCCTCGCGATACTTATACTCACGTAACAAGTAGTTACATACAGGCGTATGTTCCCATGAGTAACTGAAGTGTCGGTAGTTGAATTATTAATCCCTCGCTTTGATTACACTGAATCAAGTCCAGAACTAGTACGGTAGATATATCTTCATTTCTACTCTTAATCAAGGGACGATATGTGCTATAACAATATTCTCCACATGACACTCAGAAGAAAATATCATTGAATTAACCAAAATTTTGCTAAATTAACAACAAATTTCGTAGAGTTACACTCAACAAAATTTGGAGTTGATTTAACAAAAGATTCTGTTGATTTAACATAAAATTTCTGTCTGCTAATTTTAGTTGAATTAACATAGCAAAACAGTTTGTCGATTGTTGAACAGAATTCTGTTGAATCGACAAAAAATGACCAACAAAATTATTTTTGTTGGATTTGCCAAACTTGTTTCCTGAGTGCACTCCAGATGGAGTGATTCCGACCTTTTTCTATTTGTTCATTCGCCAAACTTTTTCTTTCCGTAAATTACCTATTAAGCGACAATTATTCGATGAAGATAAAACATTTTTCACCTATTCAGCGAAGTTTATAATAATCTTCACGTGCCGACTACGCGGCCACTCTATTGCTCTATCTTTTTATTTTCCTGATGAAGGAATACCCGCGTGCCATCTATATAGATATAGTATATAGTGTGTATAGGTATAATAGCATGCGTTATTCAGTCAGGGAAAATCTCACGGGTGAATTATGAGGAGTGATCAGGCGAGCTTGCCGTAGGTCAAGTCGATGGAAACCCACTATAGTATACTATACATAAGTATACGTTCACACACACGTTTGTCTGTGTTGGATAGGATTTATTTTTGTGCTCGAAAAGCCTTCAATCTTTTTTTTTTCTCCGTTTCGTTATGATATAGCTAGATTGTTACTATAATCTTACGTACACATATAGGTATAACATCCTTTTCCAGATACGACGATATCGTTGCAAGATAAGTGTAAGATGGTTCGCGTGCAATATTTTCGTACCTATATCCATCATGCAACCGCGGTGCATTTCGTTAGACAAATCGATAATATATTCATCTCAGCTATACAGTCAAGTGAACAAAAATAAGGGCCACCCTGAACATTTCAACTCGCATCCGGATTTCAAAAGTGTTAAATATTCGCCTCGATTTTCATCCAAAATTTACCTCCTATCTGAATCAGGCTCCACTGATGACGGTTGCATGCATACACGGGGGTTATGTTGCATATTTGTTGTTGTTGTTATCATCATTACTTGAAGACTTCTCGAATCGTCTAACTACATTGCAAGATGTGATAGTGCATACTCTCTTATCGCTTGTGCACTCTTCACTCTTCAGAGCACTTTCTATAGCCTATACAATATGATACATAATTTGTTCGGATGATATTTCTAATATCTATGTATATTCATTTTTTGAATCTATGACGTTCATCATATAGGCAAGAAAGAAATAGATGTCACTAAATGTGTAATTTGTGCTACGTGATCTCTTGAAAATACTGTTGGGATATTTGAGTTTGAACTTTTTGGTTCCGCAATACTTTTAATAGAACAGTCGACCAAAGTCGAAGAGTGAATACTCACAGTAAAGTGTTTGTTATCGTTTGTTACTGTTTTATTTATTATCTCAAGAGCATATATATGCACTTGGTATATGAAGAATATATCTCGCTACGTTTCTCTTCGGGGCACATTCAGAGGGGGGTATAATAATTTTGCTTGGCATGAACCCGGGCTTGAAACTAACGAGCGCCGAAAGACAGGTGGATTCTGAAGACAGGAAGATGGTAAGAATAAGAAGAAAAAGAAGTAAAAAAGTGTGCGGAGGAGGCAAACTGTGAGCTTTAAATGACTCGTGACTTGCCGGTTATACTGACAAACGAAAAACTAAATTCATACTGGCACACAAACGTTATTCTTAGCTCTTCTTTCTTCTCGTCCAATTAATCTTTCAATGCGAGGCACAGTCGTTACTATACGCCAGCTGAAATCCTTGGAAATAAATTCCGAAATATCAATAATTTAAGGAAAATAAAAATAACTAATCATCACTTCTATACCGATTTGTTCAAATGATTTTAAAATGCCTCTGGCATCGAAACAGCAATTTATGCCACATTTATCATACCATCTCTATGATGATATAGGACGGGCTTGCAATTAGACACTCGACTACACAGACTCCACGTGCATTAGACTTGAGCCAATATGTCTATAATATAGAATATATCGATTTGTTAAACAAATACGGTAAAACGAATCTCAACGATTGCGCTAGTAGTAGCAAATGGAATACGACAGTAGAGTGATCAATGTTTGCTCAATACGACGTAGAGCCTTCTTATATCGTTATTACACGTTGTATGTATACGATGAATAGATCAATCGATCGATTTTACTCTAATGCCCGAATTCATCAAGCTCCGTTAAACGTTTAACCGCCGTAATATTTAACGACCCGTTAAAGTGTTTTGTTTCTATCGAAATTGTTAACCAGCGTAATAGTTTTAACGGCTCGTTACAAATTACCACCGCAGTTGCTGAGCAACCGCATGTCTTGTTAAAGAAATGCGTAAGTTGAGTTGTGTGTGTCTGTAGGATTCACGTGCATTCAACGACAACGAACTGCGATTGCAAGTATCTATCGTTTTATGTTGGTCTCCCGTACTAAGTCGCTTAGCAACCGCGGCGGTCATTTTTAACAAGCCGTTGAAACTATTACGCTGGTTAAAAATTTCGATGGAAACAAAACACTTTAACGGGGCGTTAAATATTACGGCGGTTAAACATTTAACGGAGCTTGATGAATTCCGGCATAAGAAGAATATTCCTCTCGACGATCATCTGATAATGAATCTCCGCAGCAAAATGCAGCACTTTTAGTTATCGTTACTTATCCCTATTTTATCACTTGATCTTGAGTGTTCTGCAAGAAGCCGCGAAGTAGCTTGCAAAGTACGATCTATAGTTAAAGTATATTGGAGTATTACATGCAGCAGATGTTTGCAGGGTAATGAGCTTGAAGTTCGTAAAGTTAACGCAACAAGATAATGGGATAAAAATTCTTAATTTCATGACTTGACCGGTTCAAAAAGACCAAAATAGGGTAAATAATTTGCTGAAATTAGTAATACACACGTATCTCATCAATTTTGCAAATCCAACAACATTTGAGTCAGGTAATAGCGAATTTTTTCAAAAAATTTTGTTACATCAACGTTACGAACTTCAACTTCATGCAGGGTATAATTTGGCCATTGAAACCTACGTTGTAGCTTGTTAACCAAAGAACTGATCATGTAATGAAAATAGGAATTGAATAATACGAATTGGACTTGAATATTGGTTTCAAATTCTAATGGATGGGCATCAAATTCGCTGATCATAGCGATCGCAAAACCTATATCATGATTATTTTCAAAAGCACGGTCACACATTCTTCAGTAACAAGTTTTACCGACGACTATCACACAAATAACGAACAAAGTATGAGTTATCGGTTTTCGGACCACGTATATACCAGAATAAAATCTCACCGCCTGCAGAGCGCGGTGAATTTATTCTTCTGCTTTGGTCAGTTTCGGAGTCGATAGCTCACGATTGCCCCATTGGAATGAGCTGGCGGCTTACTTGGACACCGTTAGAATGACGCTCATGTTTGATCTTATGTGCGGCACCTCTTCACGTAAGTAAAAAAAAAAAAAAAGAAAAAAAAAACAGAACACAAAAAAATCACAACGCCATTTGAACAGATAAAGAACTAACATTGATGATTACTACCGAGAAAAAATGATGCAGGACTTTCAAAAAATTCATCCAACTCATCACAGAAGTGTTTTCTGCATAAAATCTCTTCGCATTTCTAATACCCTGTATGGCAAAACGGCAATATTTACTTTGAAGTGAAATAAATATTCAATCCGGCAATGTGCATGTAAATACCTACAGAGAGAAAAGGTCCGTTTGGATCTTGTTACTTGTATATCTGCGATCCTGTTTCTCTCCGTTTCTGTATATATCTGCCTGCGTATAAAATTGGTATACGATATACAACGACCGGAATACCGTCCGCTAGGACTCCCTGGATTGAATTACCAGCTACAGGCACTATATTGCCCAACATTTCTAGTTTCTATCGACCTACTTCTTTCATCATTCGATATCATTCTTTGTCGGGAATTAAAAGATATACGCCAAGAAAAAATCTAGAAGAAGTCTTTGCCGCAGCACAAATCTGTGCAATGATATTTTCTATTCGTTTCTTCTTCTATTTCACACTGAAAGAAATCTTTTTCATCAGTTGGTCAGAAATGTTGATCAGAAATGAAACAGAAATGTTGAATTCGCTGATTCTCAAGGCTTATTTTCTGGCCCCACTGCATTTTAGAAAAAATCGGAAGGTATGTGGACAGCGAATTTCTGTTTTAGAGTATGGAACTCTTCATATATATTCACGTCGATGAAAGTAAGGGCGCGGCTGCCCGGCGCCTAATCTATCGAGCCATATTAGCACCCCGGAGCGTGCCAGGATTTTCAGTCTCGCGGACGAGGTACACGTCTGCAAGGCATAAGTTTCCGTTTTACTTTTCATCGCGCGAGAGTGATGAGATGAGTAATGGTTATACGGCCAAAAAATAACTTTTGCTCATTTCAACGAATATATAATCAAGTTTTCGTATCTCTAGTACTCGTTAGTTCCCTGCGTCTGGCCCTTTAGTTTCAGATATTGAAATTTTATTCTCATCACATCTCACCCCATAATCCAAAAATTGACGGAGTTCGCTTTCTGATCGGGTCCCTTTTCAGACCATTATTCAGGGTGTCCAGTCATTATGAAATCATAGAACTCTCATGGAATTTGTTACTTAAAAAAAAAAAAAAAACATGTGTCTGGAATTTTTTTTCAAATTGACCCTAAATTTTTAAATATTCAGTGGGAATTTAAAATTTCTCTGCACAATCCATGGCTTCTGGCTTCGGAAGGCCAGATTTTTTATATATATATATCTATTTTATTCTCAGTTTTGCAATCCTTGCCATTTTTTGATCCATTAACCACAAATTTTTTCGTTAGAACTACAAATTCGAAAGACGTTGGCGTGGTTCATTTTCAATTTTTTTGAGTTACATTTTTTTAAATTTACATACCTCTAAGGCTTGAAAGTTTATTACAATATTCACATCGGATCAATTCTGTTATAATAATTTCTAGAACAATTTTCTATTCCTACTCCACCGAGGAGGATGACAATTTTTGTCCTCAAAACCTGGAATTCTTAAGGAATTGAAAATCGACAAATAACCGGACACCCTGATTAGAAAATGTGTTTTTATAGATGAAGGCGATTCCCCGAGTAAAGACGGTGTTAATGAACTTCTGTGTCTATAACGCAAAAATATGTATCACCCATTTATCCGCTTATACTGCAAGATGCTGCAGTTGTCGACGACTACTTGGAAGTGCAGCTAGGTGCACGTCATCCATTTATTACAATGACGCTCGACTAGTATAGTAGAAGCGCGCGGTGAGCTTTGCAGGGAGTGTGGGTAATGGCGTACCGGAAGACACGCTTCTATAGACTTATACCTCGGGAGTAGGCAGCTCTCGACTTTCCGGTCTCTCATTTGTCTACTATTCGCTGAAGCGTTTGTCTTTTGAAACATTGTCGAGTGCAACAATGCGGCTTCCGAACGTCTGTTTCCTGAAGGAAGATTACTCTTGAAAAGATGTCATTTAAATATCAGGCAAGATCTTCATTTCCAACGATATACTTCCACATACGTGCACCAGAACATTCGAGTCTTAAAAACGACGAAAGACATCGTACGGTTCTTCGATGTACTAATTAAATTTCAATCATAGCTTGAACTGCCAATTCGAATATCATCAGTAACCTTTGTCGAATGACGGAAATCATGACATTCTTACATCGTGGTCCTATTCAATCTTGGTTTGATCATCATAGGCAAGTTTTTGGGTGCTTTCAAACAGTCAGGGATAGCAATGTTCAAAGTAAGATATACCTGTGTATTAAGTTATGGAAAATGAACCTACGCAAGGTGACCGTAACTCCTTATTTGAGAGTCGTGGGCCCCAAAGTGCTCTTAGGCGATCAAAAATTTATGAGGATAAGTCTGCCGAATAAACCCACTCTGGACCCATTTCTCAATGGGTTATAAATTCTGCAAATTTTCATAAATATATATGGTCCGGTGTTTTCACAATCGGAGGAAACGTATAAACTTGATAAGGATCAGTCCAGAGTACACAAACCCTTCCTTGGCTGCCCAAGCAATATCCCTGCAGTATTTGTAAAAACCATAGCCTATCTGTTGTATGGACTTTTCACCACGATAGTTGAGCGTCAGCTGGCTGTGTCACGACATGGACCATATGTGTGAGTATTGCCTGCTCATGTGGGTGCTTAATTAACTACTCAACAAAATTAGTGGGCAACTTCCAGCGTGTCCAGTCATTTCTAGTTTATAACAAAGTTTGTTCTTTATGATAATTCTTGTTTCGTACAAGAATTGTATCATCCATTGTTCCATGTTATATACATACATGACTCTCAAATTTTTGCCTCAAAAGCACAATTCTCTATCGAACGCCAGCCTCGAATAGGTTTTTCTATAGTATATATAATACTTGACATTGATGAGGCTAACATACCTGGCTTGAACAAAGTTGGAAATTCTTCAGTTGTGATAAAAAGTTGGAAGAATTTCTTTTTGAATTACCCTTCCTCGCATCCGAGTCTTAATTAATTCCAGCGACTATTCTTTTTTTTTTCTTTCTCATTTTCATTCCGAAAAACTGACGCGTGCATAGCGACCGTTTATTTTACCCTCCGTTTTCCCCTCAGAGAACAGAAAAAAAAACCTCCCCAATAAATTGTACACGCCATGATGTGACACGTATAACTACGACCCGGGCTCCTCAGGCAGAGCGGATCCTCGTCAAACCGTAAAATGTGCCATCGAAAAAAAAAAAAAAACTTTGACAGCGGTTTGACAATATTGTCAGCCGCGAAAGTGATGCGGTTTCGATATCCTACAGCCGGATCTACAAAGCCTGGAAATCAGCACTCGTACGTCATCCGTTATTCATGTAATGATATGCATCCCAAAGTACTGCAGCCATCCGAATGTCACTTATTGTTAGTATCATTTGATTCCTGTCGAACTCAAACTTGCACAAATGGACGCGAACCATCGCACAAGAAAGTGAATTTGGTCGTGTACAGTGGGTACTGTTTGGAATAGTTCAGGGTCATGAACTTCGTATGTCATCACACTGACCTTCGTATCCTGTGTAAATTTCTTCGAATTGGTCATTGAGAGAACTGAAAAAAAGGCATTGACTTATGTCATAAGACTTTGTAAGTCAGGAAACTTATTTTCTGGCAATTTTACGTTTCTTCGAAATTGGTCGGACCCTCGACACATATGTGGCTGCTAGTTTCGCACTAACTGCAGAGTCCATTCGAGTAGAGTCTGTCGCTGGATCAATTTTTCCTCTCACTTGGCTTTGGGGTGCATGTCTACGTCAGAGACGTCGTTGATTCGTCTTGAATGGACTAGCATAGTCAGTATTGCTGTGCATTCAGATACTGAATGTGTCTAGATTGGTGTGTGCCAATGTTGAACTTACAATGAGCATTCAAGAAACTGTGCCGTTTTCATTGTTTGCTGCAGTTATAGTGCTTCGAACTTGAGCCTATAATTCCCTGACGAGGCATTCCCTGATGCTTGGGGTGCTCCAAGTTTGACGTTTATTCAGGGTGATGCAAGTTTGAAAGGTATTTGATTATTACTCCTCGCTTTCCGAAACGTCCATTAGTGAAGATCGTACCGAATTATCACGCCAACGACAGGTATAATTTAGATGAATACCTATTCTATCCCAAATGAAACACGTTAAACAGCATCACCGTGGCGTGGACTAGACACGAAAGATTTTGAACGTTGAGTGGGAGGCATACATGCATGTCCATGAATTTCATTTAAAAAATCTCCCTACCTTTTTACCGCACATGTATGTATTGGTGTTGGGCACATCTTGATTATTGTTGCTTCTCTGTAGGGTTTAAACATTCACTATTTTAAATAGTCAGAATACCCACTTCCGTCCAGTGAAGACTAAATGAAGCAAGTTCGATGAAAACTTGAACTATCCTTGACGTTTCATACAAACCTATAGAGACATAGGCACTTGAAATAAACTATCAACACTGATGTGTCACAATAGCGATAACGAATACGAATTGTACGTGGTAAGTAGATTGAAATCTGCCCCCTCAAACGCGCGAATCTGCCTATACATACTTTTTTGGCTTCCTTACCAGACTGCTTTAATGAATGTTCCGCTACAGGGAAACCGCGATGCGATACTTCAAGAAAATGAATCAGATACTCGTACTGTCACAAAAACACTGATAATATACGTCATTTGATCTTTGTACGTATAACTCACCCACGTGGAATAATGGTGTTTCGGTTGAATAGAGGCAAAACACTAGAGACCGTGGACCAAGTCAGGGGATGGGATCCACTTTTGGTTTGGAAATAGTGTAGTTTCTGCAGTAGTAGAAACCTCAAGTTACAATGCAACACAATATGGAATTTGTCGATATTGCGCCGACCGCACAAATTGCGATACAATGAGATTTACATCAAACTGAAGACTTACCTATGCTCTGTAATCCGAGATCTAGATTCTAGACATAGATACGCACTTTACTCGGACGTGTCTCAAGCGGCTTTGTACTAAGCTTTGTCCACTAATTATTCGTGTCGAATTCTAACTAGAAATTTAGGACCCGGAAGAGCTCCTATATCCTCTACTCCTGCAGTCAAGGAATTAGCCATAACTTGAGCAGTACAATTTTTGGATCAGTTAGTTCTTCGACGAAAGTCGCGTAATGGTCAATTATCAACCTTGACGAAAGAACCATTTATGTTCTCGAAGGTATCGATGATTTTTCAACATTCTCAAACGTAATTCAAAACTTGAGGTGGCTGAATTGTGATAAAATACCCCGAATGATACGGATCGAGTAAACGAGATTTTCGATGGAGACTAAGTCATGGTACCTATTTTTTTTGCTGTGAAGTCAAGTGATGCTATAAAATAAGTGAACCCTGCTTCAGATGCTTTAGATTTTTATAAATATTTTTACCAACTTGAGTATATGTCGCTAAGTTGATAAGAATTCTTTCATAAGAGAGTAGGGAAAAGAAATTCCGTGTAAAGGGTTGTTAGAGCCTCATTCCTTTTGTAGATAAACCGCCGCACCCTCGACTTCTCCCTATACCTACGTGTGTCTCAGCATGGCCTACGGGCGTCGCGGCATCACTTCTCAAGTCAAGTACTGTGACTCCTACTGCTAGGTCACAGTCAGTTCCGACCCCGAAAATCAATAGCGAATGTCAAACAGATCTTTCTGAAAATGAAAGAATTCCATCCTCAGAATCCTGATCATCATTGGCAGTATAATCAAGCGTCCGCCGTCAAGGACGTCTCAACGCAATCCACAGAATCTTATAACCCTAGGCGATGATTGCTGGTCTCTTCCAACAATATACAACTAAGAGGTCTCACGTGAACCTGTCTCTAATCTTGCACACTTGTCCTTCCCACTAGCGAACGGTCAATGAGAACCATCAAAACAATTGTTGGCAAAATCGGAATTTTCCCTATTTCATATAATTATTTGCTTTCCAACGAATAGTTGTTTAATACATATACTATTTTTCAAAATGTTTGAAAGCTTCCTTGTAAGTAATGAAACATAGTTTCAAAATCGATTCAAGGTACGAGGCACTCCTTAGTTCCACGAACCGTTGTGTCTAAAAATCGACTTGAATGAATTTTCACGTCACGAAGTTATGCGAGTTGGGTGCGATGTGCATTAGCTTAATATAGAAAAGACAAGAGACAAAAAAAAACGTTAGCTTTTTCACCACGAAACCAAAGGAATGCGAACTTGCCTGCGTACGATCGCGCATATCCTATACACATGTAAAAGTTCAACGAATGCTGCATTATTAAATCTGTACCAAACGGGTGCGTCCGTAACCTAAATTGCATCGCCACCACGAATCTAGGGAGCTGCAATCCCCATGAGACTCAACGTCTCTTCGGGAGTGTCGTATAACAAACCTGGGGCCGGCAGTTTCCAGTTGCAAACCATTCAGTGTCAAATACTACGTCATTCTGGGTGACTATCAATGACTATGAGATTATGTTGGGTAAAAAGAACAGTAGTTCTGTATTCAGGCGAAAAATTAGTTCCGTAAAGTCAATACTGTGGACAGGATGAAGTGTGGGGGTAAAAGTCCATTATGATGTCTTACAACGGTACTGCAGTGACTGTTACATATCGATTATAGTAATTGCACATCCATAATGACAGATATTTTACCATCAGGTTGTGTAGTATTTGTGCTTCCTATGATACTGAGGTTCGTTTACTGCTCAAATAACGCTACTCTATCCCAACCACCCCACATCCTGTCTAATGATGTATTATAAATTACAGACTCTGTAGATGAATTATGATCGCGGTATGTTCTTCGTTAAAAACTTTTTGCTTATGTTGCTCTAGCAAGAACTGCTTCTACAAAATTCCAAACTTGTCTGTTGTTGCACAGATAGAAATGTTGCTTTAGACGTACTGGGTCATTGTTGCCGTTGGTTGAAAAACTTGCGTTATATTACAATTAGGTTGAAAAGTATTTTTTCCTATGTTTCCCAAGTTGCAATTATGAAACTGCCCATTTCGCAAAAGCGAAATTCAGACTCAAATTCAGCAAATTATGTGCCGTGCGTCTACTTAAGGCAAATACCTGATGATGATCAGACTATATATTTCGAGCGACGATGACTCGTAAGTTGTGGGTCGAGGCCTTGGGGTGAATTTCAACTTGAGAGTCCAAAGCCACTGGCAGAACAAAGTGCACTTTGCAACGCACGCGTGCGGCTACCTTGAAGGGTGCAGTGCGCCTATGCCACGCAAGTTATCTGACCCCCACAGTTATATTTAGTCTTTGCCTATAGAGAGTGCAGCAGTGTTGCGGAGGTGGAACGAAAATAAAAGGGACGTAAGGCTAAAGCTCGAACTTCGGTCGCACGAATGCCGCAAATGACTTTTCGACATACGCCACAGTATAAATATAGGGTTGAAGGATTCATATATATTAACTCTCATGTCGCCTCCAATTGCACCGAAATTTTCCTGCTGCTTCTCCCATCTTGTTTCAATCTTCGGTATTTCAAAAAAAGAACTCTAAACGTCATTGCAATGAAGTAAATGACAATATTTTATTATGTCTGATGTCCTTCGAATTTGCTAACGTAATAAGCCTGATGATTAACTCTCAAGTTCGGTCATTCTTACTCAACAATCATATTTTTTATCATTCCTGGTGATTGACGAACATTACATTCGTACGGTAGTTTGTTATAACCAATTTTAATTGCTTCAAGGTTGGATTGAACGTCTTTTGGGCCAACCGGCAATTTTTTATACGCGTGTGATAATTGATATTAATGCTATTTCTGTTCATGAAACAATAAGAACCTACTATAGGTTTTAGACTGTTTGGCAAATTAATCCGCGTTATAATTTTGTAATGTGTTCATTTTTAGTTCGAGCATCGTTCTTTATATGCTGAGAAAAAAATGCGGGTAGTAGTTATTGAATTAAATGCACTCTTTCAGAGTAAGCTTAATTTGAGCAAAACAAATTACCAAAGAAACTATGCTGAAGCAACGCTCAAATGAAATTGTCAAAGTACTATTTGCCACTGACAAGCTTAGTACGCCGCCCATTTTATTCACTCTGGTATTCGCGAACGTTACACACTTTTCACTTCCCACCAACTTTGGCCATTCTCGTTCAACCCTTTGCTTTCATTACTCGTGCCGCGAAACCTATTTCAATTTCTCGCCAAATTTAAGCCGAACAGAACACGAGCTGTGTGTTTCAACGCACCTGCTGCATATTCATGAGCTGACTGTAAGCTCTTGTACTTGATCCCGGTTACTTTTCTGGAAACACAATCTGTCGGAAATTCATGCAAATTTTCTTTTCTTGAAAACTTATTGAAGGATTTTTGAAACTGCAATTATTGTTCAAAAATTTTATCAATCCTCTGCAGCTGAGGCCTCCCGAGATACAAATGTGTTATTCGAGATTCCCAGTATTTCCATGAATAAAGAATGAAAGGCTCTGGTATAGCTTCGAGACATCAAAATGGTAGAGGAATGTCAGGGAGTGGAATTTGGTGTTTTTTCAAATTCTAAAATCCGCATAAAATGTTTTTTCCGCCAACGCCTTGCTGTTTATTAAATTCCGCGCGTTCTTTGCTACGCTTGGATGTGATCTCTTCTCGGAGATGCCGCAGCTGTGTTACCCTGTCGTTGCAACTACCCAAAAAAATATTGAGCCTTTTCAATCCGGGAAATTGGTAGGGAGTCTTTGAACTACAAAGTGTCATACCCGGGCAGCTCGTCCAAATAGGACCTCCGTCCCAGAGAAGGTCGAATCCCCCAACCCTCGTCTCGTGGCCATTTAAAATTCTCTCAAAATCTAGGATAGTCAGGACATCGTCCAGCAAATCAAATTTCAATCTATAATCCTCTTTGTCAGTCGGTGCAAGGGCTGGGGACGCGTTCACCTCTAGCAACCAGGGTGTAAGATGTTCGTCCAATAACACGTCGTAACCGTATAGCTCGAAAGAATTTTTTCCCTGCATGATTACCATCTTTACAGACTGCAGACTGGCCATTATTATACCTGGAACAAGAAACTATGTATAATTCCCCTATATCGAACCAACATCGCATGTCTTTCAGCAATTTCATCAACGTTGACCATTAGTTTACACGTTTGGCAAGTTCCCCTCTCATCAAGACATGCATATAATAGTGTCTGATAGTCAGAATTTGCAAGTCGTCATCGCCTCTCAATCATCATCTTTAGCTAAAAATAAAGTAAGAGTAAAAGCAGTTGTGTTCTATATGAAGATCAAACCCATGATTGCTCTGATTATCCTCAACATGCATGGCTGAAACTTTTGACATATCAAATGTGAAATTATGCATTTTAACGCACGAATCATTTCATCATTATCATTTCAAGATCAAATATGTCGAAGAAATGATTTCTTCACATTTTCCTAGTTTTGGGTTCATGTATGTACACTGAACAAACAACAATCGGCCCGCAATTTAAAAATCGTTTTCGAAAATACTGTGTTCAATCTACAAATTTAATGATCCTCATGTTAAATGCACCATGTTGTGTACCTACAGTTGTGATAATTTGATTCATGAAAATCTGACGATGACTTTCGAATCTTTGTTTCTACACTATAAGATACTGTCCTCATCAAATCGTAGATCTATTTCCTTATATTTGATGATAAGCCCGCAACAAACTCAGCCTATAGTGAGTCTTGATAGAGCACGTGTTCGGAATATCTACCGGGTATATTTGAACTTGTTGTTAGGTGATAGGTATTACACGCGATAGGGTGATTAGCGCAACAACTGCAGCAGATAGGGTGAGATAAAATCGCCCGACCATGGTCTATAGCGTGAGGGAGTTTCTTTTTTGGTTTACCAATGGTTTCCTTTCTCCAATCATAAATTAAGACTCGTGACTCTTTGCTAACGACCTTTATGACTCACCGTCGCGTATTCATCCCTACGTGATCGTTATCCGAAAAATTTCAAAACGCTCTGTAATTATTGTATGTAAAATCGACAATTTCCCTGGAGACCACAGAAGAGCACTTCACTAATTAAATCGAATTTAGATTATCTCTGCCGGCTTTGCCATTGAGCATACTCCAATCCCTCACAGCACAGCGTCAATCTACAGAACCATCCACGTCGCACCCGGCACATTTCCTTTTGATACAATTGAACACTAATTGTGAATTCATTTTCAACTTTTTTTCTTATCGGAATAAGAAAGTTGTATGAATTTATTTGCATGGATCTAGTAGTCTAACAGTAATGAAAAAATATTAATTATAATTTAATGATCAAACAAATCTTTGCCAGTTTCTTGCAAAGGACTTTCCAATTCATCGAAACGACTACATTTTACCATTTCTTTCCAATCCACCTTCTCATATCAATATAGAACCTCGATAACTATTCAAAATTATTTTATCGTACGTCCACATGGTGGTCATCAGTAATATTTGTCAACAGTTTGTCCATGAATCACGTGACGCACCTTAAACTTCGAAAAATCGAAATCACCCTTACCAGCAATGCGTTGTAGTAGCTTGTCCATCACTTTTACGCCATGTCTGGCGGTGAGGTACTCTCTGACCCTATGAAGTGGCCATTTACATCCTTGCTTCACCTGAGAGCTGCCGGATCGTTCAGGATTTTCGTCAGATTCGACCTTCAACTGAATGGACATGTTGGTAAGGTGAACTCTGCTATCGTCTATTTTCTCAAGTGAAAAAAGTTCACCGGACAATCGAGCGAATCCCTCACGTGCAAGCCATACTTTCAACGGGTTGAACGAAGTAACCAGAACATAAATCCGAAGATCAAACTTCCTCCCTGCCAAGAGATAAGGATCATCGACGTACTTTTGAACAACAAAGGTTTCCGGGCTACCGGTGTCTTCCGCAACTCGATGATCGGATTCTTTGTGCTTCCAGTCGACGAGATCCTTCAGCTTTTGAAAGAGAAATATCCCCTTTCCTTGTGACCTTGCGGCTGGTTTTACTATCCAAGTTCCTCCTTGACGATGGTATTCCTCTACCAGCATGTGATACTCATTTGGTAACTCGAACGTGACAGGCATACATTCGCAGAGCTTTGCCTCCAATGGTTTACCCTCTTTAATTAAAAGCTTTTTATATCGCTTCAGATTTCTGCAGAGGTAATTCTTTCGCGTTAGTTCATAATGGTTCCGAAAGTGCGGTATCTTCTGGCTTTCATCAAGTTTACTGTCGAGGGCAAATCGTACCTCATTTATCTCGCACCACCACAAATTCCAGTCGTTGGCATCTTCGTCGCCACTATTGACCTGCGTGAATACATAATAATCATGATACAATTGTAACTTTCCACAGGGTGGGCATATCATCAAAAGTGATGGTCACGGCATAGGGCAATTGCAAAATTTTTTTTTTTTACTAAATGTACGCCCAGGTGAATGCCGGAAGGGAGCGGCTTGTTAATTGTATATCGCCGGGGATGAGTGACGTAATCATCTGATGGGAGTAATTATCGGTTCATTGATTACCGATCAGTCCAAGAAATTCACTTGACTTTTACAACCGCTAGAAATTGTACTTATTGGATTTTATCCCGATTTACCTGAACCCACCCTCTGGTGAGCATAACCTTCACCTGAGTCGATGGAAAGTCGCAACGAAACTTGATTTTCTTGCTTATGCCGTGTTTCGACTTGACCTGTTTTTTATCCCCTCTGCGAGGAGGCGGCGCATAAGACTTAATTAGCATATCAGCTTCGCCTCGACTTATCATTTCCAACTACACGTTTTCTCGAATCGACCCTCTCACAAATGTGACAACTTTTCACCGATAATCCATCGAGATTCTGATACTCTTGATTTATCAGTTAATCGTTCGATAACTTTTTATTCTGTATCAGCAAACTTCACTCGTCATTTATCTTCACGATGATGATACAATTGTGTATTTCTTCGTATAGTACAATTTGATTAAAAAAAAAACATTAGAAAGATTGCAAGATACCGCAGACAGTAAGATTCATTCAGGAAATCGAACTGAAATATCGATCGTAAGTGTTGTCATACAAGTCCATGCAGTAGGCCATTCACAGTATTTTTTTGTTGTGTTCGATTTGATCATAGATCATAGTTACTAAAATTAGTGTACGTATTCGCAATCTATTAAAACAAATATATGTATATAACCCTGCGGTCTTCTCGGCATTATCCAAATTATCGGAGTGTTTGAATCGGTTGAAACATGAATGAAATGTCCTCGGTTTTTATCAATGCCGCGTATGAGCAACGTGTGGCGTATGTCGCGTGCCGCACGCTCTAGCCAACCTTTTTTTTATCGCCAGTCATGATTCATATCTTATACGAACGAAATGTATGTAGTACGTGAGTATGGCTGCAGTTTATGAACATGAGACAAATTGTTTTTGATACCCAGAATCCTGTACTAGTATCAGGTAAAAATTAGGTACTTCCACAACGTATGACATCCTTCGATAAAACGTAACAGTGCAGACATCCTGCTGAAAAGAATATTTCATACATCAACACATCAGCAATCTGTTCTATTCGCGAAGAGTCACGTAACACGAAAAAACGTCATCGACGTTTACTTCATGAGCAATAAAAGTCTGCAAGTGGTTCACTGTCAGAGATTTACAAAGGCCCTGTGGCATGCGATGGCTGTAACGTTGAATAGACAGATAACACCGTCGATTGTAAGGTCTTTGCCATGCAAATTGTGACTTTCATACATTGATGAAGCAGCAACGTCTTTCTGTACTTGCTCTATAATTATTCACCGTTTATAATAATTATTACCAAGTTGGCGAAGTGTCGATGATGCGCCAATGGTTGAAGAACCACGAAAATTCACTGACACTAACATATCACACTACAATAATATGATAAATTATGACAAACAGAGTTAGTGGTATAAAAAGTTTGAGGCAGCCTCCGGCACTGGTTTGGCCTTCGAATCTTCGTCCTCGGATTATGATCAGAACTCCCGTCAACAGTATATGATGATTATAATACAATTTATGGTCTCTGTATCGGATAACGTGTAATCACCAGAAACATACCATTGCTTAACTTCGAGCCTGTTTACACGCTATACGTCCATGTGTCTAAAGTTTTTCTTTTATACGTGTTTTATTGTGACATAGGTACCTACTCGACAATGGCAGATATCTTAGAGGTAAAGATCGCGCTCGATTTTCTTCACTTACCATGCTCCTATAACTTGGCATATCGCATACACGTGTATATATGCAAGATTCAATGTTATCTTACCTAACATTAGATAGTGTACGGTGGAAAACAAGTTGTACTTTACTGAAGGATTTGTGAACGACAGTCAATGCTCAGAAACCTCACAATGTTCACAGATCAGATACAATTTGTCAAGATAGTGTCATTAAACTGACCAACAGATCCACACAGTTTTTCTTGGTTGTTCTTTTATTATTAAATTTATTCTGATAATGCTGGGAAAGTGTGATCAGTTTCCACCCAACAAGTGGAGAAGATTGAACACTGTGTCTCATCACTGTCAAAACAAATGAAACTGTTATCCGATCCAGAAATCGTGAACCAGGTTAATGATTCTATTCCGCGGAACCAGCTGCATACGTTCGCTTCTGCAGATTGCCTCTAGATCTCATGCATCTTACATGTTCCTCGCACGTGTTCCTTCTAGGTTTGTGGCTTGTGCAGGGCTTGCTTAATAGCTAGATTCGAACATACACCTGCTGCATTTGCCAAAACATCGCACGGACATATCACTGCCTAGGAAGCTAACTAATTTATTGGATTACAAGCTCCTCTGCAGCTGTGTTGCTTTTACATTGATTCGCACGATACGGCGGACAATACTCTTCAAGACAAAAAATCGGCACAATGATCGAATACTCGATTATTAATCTGATTTATTGTTCGCAAAATGAAATCATTCTTATGTTCCGTTTTGTTTATTTGACTGTGTTGTTCCCTTGGGTAGCAACTTTGATATCTTGCCGTCAAAACGTTGCGATCAAAGCCCCAATAAGGTTCAACATCCCAGTGTGAAGTTATTCAGTACTTTTTCATCTTTAATCCGATGGGAATTGAAGATGAATCCATGCATCGATTGAATACGTGGATTTATTCTTTACGCTTGCAATATATTTATGAATAAAGGGCGTGATTTCTCTTAGGAACAATGTGCAGTACCAACAACAAATTTTTGAATACAAATTTTCAGGCGGGGAATTCTGTAGAAATTCGTAGAATCATAGAGGTGGCATTTTTACTTTGAAATAAGGCTGCTGGAGAGATAGATTGATTACTTGGCGAAATGGTATCTCAGTAGTTCTTGTTTTCAGTCCTTCAATTCACAGGTTGAAATCAATATCCGGAGACTTGCTATAATAATACGATATTTCGTGTTAGCAGGAAAATATTTGTACACATCGATGTTTTTTGCACACCAATAAAAAAACTTTTGGGAATATTTTGTGACGAGGATTAGGTATGAAAATATCACGGCAATTCATTGATATCTGTACGTATTTTACGTATTGAGATTGCCACGTACACGCTGCTTTTTTCCCCACTGCCCGCGAAAATTATTGTAAACTTTTGGAACATGTAATTACTGTATAAGAATTTCAAAAACGTACAGTAAATCTTAGCCCTTTGTCTCATTGTCAGTTCATTTTCAGAGACATGAGACGGAACAGAAACGTTCTCAAATTGGTTAGCAAAACTAGCAAATTCTATATGAGTATTCAGTATTTGCGTTCAAGCATTAGCTAAATATTAGTCAAAGGAGTCTAAGTACGTGCGCTTCGACTGAAACCTTTTGCTCAAAGCAAATGTTTGTAGTACTTGAACTTCATACATCAATCCAATTACTTATTCTATTCATATATAACACTCTATATTCAAATATGAACAACAAAATCATATTCTGTTGGGTAAAATTATCCCCTCGTTATGTGTGGTAAATTCTTTGAATTAGGTAAGACGTTCTGTTTTCATAATACGTTCGCAATGCATGTAGTAGAACCAGAATCACTATTTAAACGTGACAAAGAACATGATTGGATTATCATAAATATTATTATTATTATTATAAGAATGAATTAGCCACTTTCTGCAAAAGAAAAAAAAAAAAAAAACTGAATTCGTTCGTCAAGGGTTCATTCGGAATGGTTGGGTAGAAATCGAGAAAGTACGATTCGCGTTTTCGAGGCAAGAACAATTGGTAATAATGAAATTTCGAACAGACTCCCATATCGCCTGAAGGTGCTATATGGGACTATGTTCAGACTTCCATCATTACCAATTGCTATCACCTCGAAAATGCGATTCTTAGTTTCTTCAAAACAGTACAATCTACCTGGATGAAACTCAGGAGATCGATGCTTCGCTACGGCAAAAAGTGGCCAAGTGTATTAATGTTTTGAAAAAACTGATAGAATTTCAGTGAGATTCATATTTCTTATGTTAGCCAGGTTAGGTTTCAAAGCTACTTTTACCGCATATCGCCTTAAAGCCTGTTATTTTAATTGCCGTTTGAAATGTATAAGTCATCCACAGCGTTGGTGGTAAAAATTAACGCGTCCTGCATTTCAGGACGCGCCTGGTCAGTAGGAAACCGTTAGTTAACGCATTGCGTGTTACGCAAACCCTGGTACAATATCGCATTACCCGCGAGGGTCGCCTGATGCCTACCTTGGCTGCCTGTCGATTAAGCGCCGCTTTTTCCGCTTCTGCCCCTGCCTCTGCAGCAGCATCCAGCCTGCCTGCCTATACATACTGCGGGTATCTCTATGCCTCTAATTCTTGGCTCGTTTTGTCAAACAACAAGCACGGCGGCCTTGAACTAGGTACACCGTCGCGTAATCACTTGTAACGAGACGTAATCAATGCCTACATGGCTTGTTGTTGTCGCCACGCGGCTCTCTGCATACTTCAAGGTATGTTTAGGTATGGGTAATACTGTTGACGATGTAGGTTACGTTGTACTGTACATGTATCTACCTGTCCTTTGAATATGTGTGCGGTACTTTTTTCTATTGGGTTTCATTTAGTCGTTTATGAGTTTGTAAAAGATTCGAATTTTCCCGGCCCAATTGAGCGGACAATTGGACAATCATAGGAATTTGAGAAAATCGTATGAAGGCTCTCTTTCGATACATCGACGCGCATCAGAGACTTTTTCGATACTTGAAACTAGGTGAAGTAGAACCCAGAGAAAATTAGGTCGGTATTGAAGTTACGAATTCCAAAAGTTCCGAACGGTCGAAATTCAGAATTTATTTGAGACGTGATTATGAATTTCTAGAAACTTTAGCGTTCAGAAGTTGAAAATTCCGAAAGGTCGAAATGCAGATAACTCAAAGATCCGAAAGTTCGAAACTCACTGTCTAAAAATCGGAAAATTTACGGAAAGCTCATGACAGACGACTGATCTTTCTAAAAACTGTAAGTCGGTAGTATAAAAATTTGGAATCTTGACCTTTCGCAGCTTTCAAAATTCGGAATTTCAATCTCACCCCCCAAAAATTAATCAAGCCTCGCTGATCTGGACGCGCCCTTTCTAAAAAAAAAAAAAAAACCCCCAATAATTATACTTCCGCTGCAGCCTGAGTTTGCACGGTTGCCAATATTTATTCTAACAGTACCCCCGACAGGAAAGGTACACATGGATCGATTTTGGGAAAAGAACAATTTTTTATCGAGAAATCAAAATTCTTTCTGTGATACCGCTCAATTGTTGTTGACCTGAAAAAAAAAAAATCAAATAATCATATTAATTCTTCAGTCGAACAGAGTCTTGGTAATCTAGTCAGCAAACTAATTTGTTCATCAAAGTGAATAGTCGACAGGTGATATAGTGCACAGCTGACATGGGTAAAATTGCAGTTATTCCTTTAAACTTCCAAAGTAATCATACTCGCTTTAATTAAACTTTTGCAATATTGCGGAACACTGCTCGTATTAATCATTAGCGCGATTAAATCGGGCTTAATAATATTGCAGGTTCATATGAACAACACGGCACGGCGTAACGAAGGGCGAGTATTACTCGATAACGATTTTTAATCGAAACGTTGATATAGGAAGTTTCGCCGAATAAGCTGCATCGCGAATAGTTTTTCGTAATATTATAATTGAGATAAAAAAAATATTAAAAAAATGTGACATTTTTCATCCCCGACTGCAGTAATGATTAGATTTTCATGAAACGCAAAGATTTGGATACCTGAAATGCTCGCTAATCGCCGAATAACTCGTCTCATTCGGAGCTGCTTACCATTCTTTACGTATTTTCACAAATTATCATGTTCACATGAATATTCAGACCACTAGAAATATGCCAGAACGCGAGAATCAGAATTTCTCGGTTGGGGGCCACGCGCCCCTATTCTTCTCTGGATTTGCGCAATCTGCGGCTAAACAGTGCGGCCAACTTGAGCGTCGTGTATCTTCATTGTCAGCATCCCAATAAGAAACTAGGGCATTGATGAGTTTTTCACATTATCTGTCAGTCGATCGGTTTAATAAGTTTCGAACGAGTTGACCTACTTAAACTAAATTTCCCACGTAGGTAAATTCGCTTGAATAATTCGTACATCCGGTATATGGGATTCGAGTAATTCTATCGAGTGTGGAAAAGGCTAATGTGTTTCTAACGAAGATTTGATACCTCGGCAATCGGTCCCTCAATTTCGCTGAAACTTGTTCCGTTGATATCTATGCTTATCCAGGCACCAATCTCTTTGGCAAAATCCAACGCAATCTGGCGATCACAAGTGTGAGAGCTCAGCCACTTATAGTTTTACTGTAGGCATCACCTTCTATCATGGCTAGCAGATTTTCAAACTGAGGATTCATGTAGTCTACAAATTCGAAATTCGGTTTACGCTGGACTCTCTAAGATTTTAATGATACATCTTCTGAGGCAAGGAGTATATTCAAGTAGACAGAAAATGGAACAATTCTGTCTTTTTGTACATTGGCGCCAATGTTGAATATGCAAAGCGTAGATAAAATTCAATGTCACGTCCGAGTAAAAATAATGCTGGCAGCTTCTTCCGTCTTGCTCGAACGCTGCGACTAACAATAAATCGAGTTAAACTGCAGGGTCACGCAGTCCAAATTCGTTCGCTATTGAAACTGTTGCATTATATTTATTCGTGCAGTATTCTGCATTTGATTTGGCCTTTTTTAATATCGCGTCATCCGTTAATGTATTCGCCCATGGATTATGGCAGTTCTGCAATATCCATCGTACGCCATCTTCAGGTCAGGCTTCCTCTCTTTCTTCTTCTTCTTCTTCTTCTTCTTCTTCTTCCTCGTCTCTCTCTTCTTGAGATTTTTGTGATATCGACGTACAGTGTTTTTCAATTCCCTACGCATAGGAGATGTGTTTTTCTTCGGTCACCTTTGGTTCATATATATTCCTCCAATAAATCTAGACATGTACTGCAGAAAATCTGCTCTTCGATTCCCAGACCCAACGCGTTCATGGAAAAACACAACATCTCAAAATCTGGTTGAAGAAAATCATGCTATGTTGTAATGTCTTGACTTCCGACGTTAAAGATATTGAACATACGATTTATGAAACATTATATAGTATTATTCTCAAAACGAATTTGAAATATTTGTCTTTTGACCCGGACAGCGAGTCTCCAGAATAAAAATTTCAAAGAATCCTCCATATTTGGAAAAGTCGACTAGAAATGACATGGGAAAATACACGATACCGAATGACTCGAATATTCTCTTGAATTGGTCTGAAATAAATGGGTAGTTTCGATTATTGGAAATCATAATCCACTCCACGTGGGTAAATCATTAGAAAATTAGTCATTGAACTTCATAAGAATCATTAGAAAATTAGACATTGAACTTCATACTGAATAACTAGAAATTATTTCAATGAAGTGACAATTCCGCTCGATTTCAAACTTGGTATAACTTCGCACAAAATATACTCGAACCCCGCCTGAAGTGTGACAGATCGAAACTTCACCTACATAGTATGTACGTATAGCAGGAAGTTAGGTACAGGTTAATATACGAGAGGCAATCTCAAATCGCAGAACTCATATATGAAATCAGTTTCTCACAATCAACTCACAATTCACACTTCTAGTCACGCAGTTCAACCATTAAGAGGCTAGGTACACACGAAACCTGGAAATAGTATACCTAAGTAAATCTCGAATTGGTATATGAGCTTCAAGTTCCTACTCAATTTTGAACACCGAAGATGTAAGATTTCTTAAAAAGAAAAAAAAAAAAAAAAAAAAACCCTGGACCCTTCGGTGACGGAATGTTCAATAGAAATCAAACTATCCAAAATATGCAATGGATTCATTGGAAAGAAACTCGTGTATTCAACTTTGTATCCACCGAAGACATGCCCTGAAAATAGGAGACCAAATTTGGTTTTCAGCCATGAAGGTTTTCCAGAACCAAACCTAAAAAAACGGTATAAAAGGGCCTAAGTAGACAGCTTATGAAAATAAATTTCAGAATGTAAACTCATCATCTAATCCGATGAAAAAACGATCCAACAACTTTACCTGCAAGAAAAATTTTGCTGACGATCTGCATAAGAAAATCTCTGAAATTCGGGAAAATTTCCGAATTGAAAATTTTCGACGACGCTGGAAGTCTTCAGAAATATATATACGTTCGAGCTTATCCCCGAAATTTCTGACAATAAGAGATGATCGGGGTGGTACACTACTTACTTTCTCGGACCACAACGTACCTTACGTGTACCTACGTAACTTACATGTACTTGGACAGTCGCCGGGCGCCAGGCGTCGCGGCGCGGCTCGGCTCGGCTCGGCGCGTACGATGTAGGTCAGTACCACTTGGTCGTTCGTCCTGCGTAGAGGCTGGATGATAACGATTTGTTGACGCGCCACGGCGCCGCTGCCGGAGGAAGGACCCGCCGTCTCGCGACGCGACCGGAGAGAACGAATCGATACGCGGATACGCCTGCAGTAACGTCCGCGAACTCGCGGTGCCAGAGTGGCCAAAAGTGGCGGGAGTCTCGAGATTTGACGGTATACCAGGCTGGTTGCTGCACTTATTCCTGCACCTGAAGCCCAACAAACTGCCTCCTCCTCCTCCTTTTCATTCAATGCTGTCGTCGCTTTGACCTCCTCGGACGAAAATATCAACTCCGTTAGTACCGGGAGCCGTAAGAAGGTGCCCGGCATACGAATAAGCTTGCAGTATCGTCAAAACCCTTCTCACCGGGCCCTGACCGCGTTAAAATCTGACTGAACGGTTGCTGGAGCCACGACTTCATCCACGTCGCGTCGTTTCGAAACGTCAAATAACCGTTCTGCATCTCATCGCGGTCACGCGGATAGTTTACCGGCGCCGCGACGCCCCCGTGCGTGACGTGATCATTGCACGATCTTCAAGGTGGATTTTGACTTCATCTGAGACAAGCGTTTGCAAAAGATTTTAGAAATGAGGGTACTTAGTTGTGGCCTGTGCGGAATGCCACTGGAGAGACTTCGTCCTTAACTATATAGTCTGCGGCATTTCGAGTATAAACACCGCGTGTTAATTTTCAGTTTTGTTATACAGTCTTTCGTGAGGCAATTTAACTACGTGTTATAGTCATGTTATTACTCGGTAACATTTTCCATCATTCGAGGGATGCTGTTCGAGTCAACTGTCAAAGCTTGAATATTTCGCCATCGCTTACAGATACTGCAGGACAACGAATTGACTGTTTCTATGTGCCTGCAGGTATACATTGTCAATTATTTGCAGTCTGGACTAGTGCAGAATACGACTTGTCTTCAATATGACACTATTTGAGATTAATCTGACACAGATACTAATTTTTGTACATCGAGCAAGGCTGAACTCTCGATCAGTGTGTCCAAAATGATTTATTACTCAATAGTGCTTTTTATCATCTTCAGGTAAAAGTCAGATGCAATCAAAGCAACACACAAACAAATTTTTAGGTACACCAGACACACGTATGGCTGCTATAGTGACAGCCAGAAAATATATAGCTGTACTAGCCAATAGTTTAGGTAGTTGAAAAATGCTATTACTATCGGTTCAATACCGTTTTGCAACAATGCACTGATGTATAGCTGGAGGAGCCATATTTTCTGATGGTCACTGACAATGAGTATGGCTGGTGAGCCTATATTATTTTTTTTTCAGTGAAGAGCAGTGTCAACCACTCGGATCAACCGCTACTTGGATTATATAGTTTGTCAATTCTAATTTTCCTGGAATGACAGTTCTATCAAATAAATAGATCGCGTCTTGATACTAATTGCTGCAAAAATTACTCGAGTAATCAGTCATTTTCACCGCTTTTTTTACATTCACGGATGTTACTTGCAATTATAGTATACCGAATCTTGACTAATCAGAAATTATTATTTTGGGGTAACGAAAACTCGATACTTCTTCTTTCACCGTCGCGGGGTGGCCCTGATAACCACTTGATACTTATCAGTTCTTCTTCCCAGTTAGGATCCATATAATATAACCAAAATACACATTTGATCGAGCGATAGAACACCTTCAACGAAATCGTATGGTTTGAAATTAGGGCTTAGTGCGATATTTTCTGTCTCATTCGTTTCGAGAACGAAAAATGTGTAATTTTTGGGCATTTTCGTTGGTTTTCTACAACATGACCAATATTTCTCAATCACGGATGAACAACGATTCAAAAATTCGGGACTCTACGGATCCCTTGGACCGATGAACACCCCACGAAAAAACTTTGATTAGAATTCTCCGAACACTGTCCATTGTGCCCCTCCCTCCCCTAAATACCCAGTGGCCTGAAAAAAATAACAATTCCAGCTAGATTGGAAAATGATATTATTATTAACTGCTAATCATACCGTTAGTTTCATTGATAGCCGCCCGCTCTGTCTTTTGCAGAAAAATTTTAATATTTCTTAAGATTATACTTCTATTCAGAAGTAAAATATTTATACATACATTGACTGATTTCTAATACCTCTTTCACGGTCATACGGATGCTAGATACGTACCTTCACAAGACAGTCACATACTTGCGTTGCCATTTCATTCATAAACGGAATTTCGACCCCAGTTTTGCCTAAAATTAATGTTAGGTGGCGCTAGGGAGTGTATGTGCATATAGAACAAGTCGCATACGTTCGCCGTGCCAATGTGTGCTTATTACAATTACACAATTCCGGCGTATACCTCGGAGAATCAAGCTGTATACCTATGTATATTACGAAACGTATAAAATCAGAATTCTTTCCGATTGCATTGACCGCGTTAGATATTGATGCCAACATAGGCATAAACATGCGGTTCGCCGCTCCAATAATGAATCATGATCGTTCTGTCTTTCTCTCACGACTTTATAATACTTTTCTTTATTTTTTTCAGGTCGAAGCTGGCGACGTTATTCTCAGGGTGAATGAAGTTGACGTAAACAGGTTCAGCACAAAGGAAGGTACGTACCTACTCTGTGCGGTGGTAATATTTGGCTATAAAGTTCGCATAAAGTAAACCCGCATGCGGCTTTTTCCCCTGCTATATGAGGTTCATCCCTCACCGCTATTTAATATAACGTCGACGCCGACAGCAACAACAATAACCATAATTTAAGAAGGATTCAATGCAACTGGGAATTACTATTTACCTTCTTTTTTTTTTTTACCACGTTTTTATTCTTACAATTGGTGTATATAAAGAGAACGTTAACCATGTGAAATTACTGGGTGGAGGAATATGCCACTTCGATCGTATAAACACATCCTTTTCACGGTAGGAATGTTTTTTCACTAAACATCATTTCATCCAAAAATGTTGTCAAAAATAAATAAGAATAAATCACTTCATGATAATAATGATAACACTGACGGTAACCATAAATGGCCGTCGATCATTTCCTTCAACTCCCCGAATATCTCAAACAAGGTTTAAGGGGGTGCCATGTGTACTCGATTTTTATACGACTCTTAATATTTTATTGAATTGCTCCGAAACGGTAAAACCAAAGGGCTTCTTTCAATCTTGCGAGTTTTAGGATTGTAATCGAAATGTGTCAAACTGCTAAGCTTACCGATCTTTCGAAAATTGGATTCGCTGGACCCAGTCAAGGTCGTCAATAAAAATTTCAACGGTAACGATCTAGAGATATCTCCAAATTTGTTCAGAATCGTCAATTAGATCGGTCGACGGCATTTTACGTTATCAAATTTGAAAAATAACATACGTACCAAGCACTAGGTAGGCATAGTAAGCATGGAATAGGCAAGACTATGAAACTATGAAAATTCATCGGTGGAATCAAAATACATTCCCAGACTGAAAGACACCATTCGCGATCCCTTCGATCAGCCTATAACTGCGGCTTACGTAAAAAAAAGTCGACCTTTCCCACCATTGTTATTATTACAAAAGAGAAATTGGAAAGGTTACGCGAACGTTCGCCTATATTCGTTACTCGCGCTATTTCAAGAACTTGAAACCGAAGCAGGTAGATTTCCACGTATAGGTATGTGCCCGGTATATATATATATATATATATATATATATACGCACATTTCTTTGCAACGTGATTCGCAAAGCTTATTAATAGAGTTATGCATGAAGTATCCGTTCGATAGCTGTTCACGTGATGGAAATATCTTGAATGGAGTCTTCGTATTAATTTTACACAGTCAATACTGCAATATCGTCAACGGAATACATCTATACTTCAGAACAAACAACAATCACTGAAATACTTATAGTAGCTTTCTGTTTCCAAAAAATATAGTATACCAATATTTGCCAGAACTTGTTATAGATTTTTTTCCACCCCAGCAAGAAAATGAAACTCGCATTTTTTCTTTGGGGTCCACTAAATACCAACCCTGTTCGTGAAGGAAAAACAATTCAACCGCGATTTATAATTCAAAGGACAAGGAACTCCGCCAACAACTACTTTTCTCAAGCTTTCGTATATGTATATGCGATACCCTGGTCGCATGCTACATATTTACTCGGTATACCAGCACGAATACGGTATTATTACAGCGTAGGGACACTTTCTATTTGAGAAGGAAATGTTGGTCGGCTGACATTTGTAAATGCTTTAGAAACGGAAGGCTGGATCGGCGCCAAAAAGAAAAGTGGCCCCGCAGAATTGCAAGAAAATTCTCAATTCGTGTAATTTATACAAATGTGTCATTATATTTTAAGCGTGTATATTGTAATGTGTAATTATATTATTTCAAGTCGTCAATTTTTGTCACACCCTCATTTATTTTGCTTTCAATTTTTTCCTCTTCATTCGCGGCTATTTTCCGATACATTTCTGATACTATAATGCTTTACAGTTGTAAATTTTGAAAGTACGAAAGAAATTTATTAGCGATGCGACAACGATTATACAAGAATGGCTATTGAAATAGAACTGGATAATACAAGAGAGAACAGAATACGTAAGAGGATATTCACTCATTCATGATGATCATTCGCCAAAAAACCTTACGTAACAGTTACCGGTATACAGAGTGCCGAGTTTTCCAGGTTATTCTGGGTCTCTTCAGAATACAGTGGCTAATTGCACCGTTTCCAATCATCCAATCGATTCTCCAACCATTTCATCAATCGTTACCCTCGTTTCATGCACGATTTTATCCCTCGGGAGAACTACCGCCTGCTTCGTATTTTTCAACTGTTCAATTAATATTGTATAAAAGTGAAAAGGCACACTATTCTCAAATAATTCAGTCCTTTGCTTCACAATTCAAATAAGATAATCTTTGAATAGATTGATTCCTCTATTTCACATTTATAAATACGAGTTTGGACTTCTTTGAGTTGTAAAGCAAATTTTCAAAGTCCTGAAACTCTTGATTGAGAAATAATTCAGGTCAGGAACAGCCCAAAATTTTCTGAAAAATTTGTCACGAATTTTGGTCGTTAATGGTGTGACATACTCAGCAAGTTAGCTATAACATCGATTTTGTCAACCAACGCGATTGTTACTTATCTTCCTATATGGTATTAAATTATATGTCGATGTATATATACAAATATAGGGTGACGTCAATCCGTACTTGATTTTACATGTTTTCCCCAACAACGCGATAAAGGGCTGCCGACAATCTCTAATCTATACTAAAAGCAAACACTGCGGTCTGTAGTCACGTATGCATACATATACGTACTGTGTACAACATTTTTCACTAAACTTCAACGTTATTGCTTCGACTTGCAACGTTTCATTCGATTATAACTGTACACAGAACGCAAAGATAACCTTCCATGGCCTCGCACAACGTATGAACGATGGGGTTGTAACGTGATTTTTTTTTGCCCAGTTTTTCTCTACTAGTACGCGATAGATTAATGAAATTATGAACATAACAGCAGCCTGTGAAATATGGTGAAAAAACCAAACCACCATAACATTTATACGGGAATATAAAAAAATCTCTGTTTTTAAGTACAGAAAATATATTCACTTTACGTATGCGTTTTCCTGAGAAATTCCAAAAGTTTTCAAAAGAATGGGGAAGAAATAGTAAAAATTGTTTCAACTCCATTCATGGAAAGTTTACTTTTATATAAACTATAATGCGTATCGGTAGATCCAAACCAGGCCAAAATCGAATCGATAAACCTGCTATATAAAGGAACTAAAATTTGAATTCCAAACTATTTCGAACCATAATTTCCAGTTTTATGTCCCACCGCTGCTTATTCTCTCGCAAACATTTCTATATCTGTTTCAGTACTAAAATGTCTGCGGCTCTCGTCAGATCCAGTCACCTTAAAACTGCGGAGGGGTAAGTCGTACTAATACTTGCTCTGCTGCTCAAGTCTATTATTTATCAAGTAATTGCCTTTTGGATACGAATAGACCGGAGCAATTGAGATCTTCTTACTTACTTCCGTTAAACGCGTTTATTCAATTCTCAAAATCAGAATCGATAAAAATCCAGGAGTTAATATTTTTGTACATGGATTCATCCGTCTGAACTTTCAGTTTTGCCAAAATCAAATCGAGCATGTAAAAGTATTTGCTTATTTTTATTACGTAAAATCTATACTCCAACCATCCAAACCACGTGTTTCACCTTATACGTTTTAAAGTCTTGACTCACTGCGTACCCATGTGAACCCTATAAGTTAGAAATATATGTGTTCTGCGCAGATATTTGCTCGGGGATCTGAATTATTCGTAGACCGGCAGGCGTTCAGAAAAAAGTATCTCGAGATATCTTTCTTCAGAAAATCCCTCGGGTATATAAGGCATGCGTGCGTGATGATAGTCTATACTATAGGCATCGAGTTATTCTTGGTCTTTTTTTAATGAGGTCCATCTAAATATAGGACTTATGTTAGGTGCAAGGATTCCTAATAAAATACCGTTGCGTCGCCCCGTCATATTCTGGAGAACTTCAATTATCGACCATGTTGCAATTGCACTTTTACTGCATTATTATTAATACCTAGATGCACAGAAATTACTTCAACTTGTCAATTCGTTGGAATAATCGGCTTCACGCGCGACTCTGATTATGAGTCACAGCCTTCCAGCATCGCAGGGTCACATTCAATTCTATCAACATCACTCAATACTGTTCGATCGGATTGGCAATGAAAGAACACTTTGCGAAGCTTTATAGTGCTCGGATAGTCTAAGGCCAGTGCAATTCGGTCTGTTTATTTATCGGATGTTACGTCGTTCTTCAAACAAAATAGAGTGTTAGGATTTAACAATATAAATATTTACTCCCAAAAGTGTTTACAAGTAAGGTTCACAATGTTTACAACCTGAATAATAAGAGTACAGATTTTTTGTTGTTCATTTTGCGGGTGAAATTTTCCTGATGTGAATTCTGTCAGTGTTCGCTGAACCGCTGAGGAGTACACTGACCCAAAATGGGTCTTCCAAAATTCTTCATTATATCCTCGTAAAGTCGACTTTCGTACATTTACATTCAAGGCTTTGTTATTGGCAATAAAAAAAAGAGATAATTCAAAAAACAAGTATACTTTCACCAAATTACAAACCAAACACTTTATTTCAGGAGAAAAAAAAAATACTTTTGTGTACCTCCCAAGGGTTAATTAGGTACTTCGTGGTCGGACTAACTAATTCGAGCTTTAATATTATTTAGCGTTGACTAATTACTGCTTTGATAAAATTAAAATTAATTAATTTGTTGCTTGTACATAAAAGCGGGTGGGCGTTGGTTTTTCATAAGGACGGTTCGCATTTTCATAAGCACAATGCAGAGGCCTTCGCACTCTAATACTGATCCCTTTCAAAAATATGTATTTTGCGGTTGAAAGTATAAAGAATATGCCATTTCTCGAAAATTCATGATCGCGAACATATGGTTAATTGGTCATTCGTGGACTTCGCTCAATCTGTGTCAGTACAAATGTGGGAAACTGCTCGTGTATATATATATATATATATACATTCCACAAAAATTAACCAAAAATCTTCTAATTGGCTCATTGGGGCTTGGCTCAGTGTTAACTGTTTGACTCATAGCGATGATATAAATCAGATTCATCACGTCATCTTCTGTGATATCAATTATTAAATTACTCTATCAATAATTATCGACACATGAGAATAGCTCAGCTTGAATTCATTTGAGAAACTTGATGTTTCGCGTTATGTTTAATCGATCAAAGCAGCAACATCTTATATACAATATACATACATCCGTCATATCATCTACATCCGAAAAGAATTTCGTATGAAAATTTATCCGAAAGTATGGTAACTCCGTGATAGCTATATTTGACTATGTTATCAATGTTTGTTGTTCATATAGGGTAGTAGGGATAATAGATCAGACTCGATTATTGGCCATGATTTATATTGAAATTGATGGTTTAAAAAAATTTTAAACACCTTTCTTCCTGCCAGATCCCGCCATAAAAGCGAGAGTTCGCCGACTTCTTTCACCCGGGCATCCTGCCAGCGAGGAATTCGACACTCCCCGATCTGCATCTGACACAAATGCTCAGGAAAAATCTTCAGGAAATCACGAAGGGAAAGACTATCGTAAACCCGGGTCACCGGAAGTGGCGGTAGGCTCGCCGCAGGCGCCAATCGGTGCCCATTATGCAACTCGTACCAACGGATCGTACAGTGACGCTTCTTGTTCTTCGGAGCTGGAAGCTCTTCTTCCCCAGGTCGATAGCTTCAAGGAAGAAGAACGCGCTCAGTGGGAGCCACTTTCCGTCGATAAATTCAATCGCCAGAAAAATCCCCCCAGGTCAATTTTAATCATTTAAAAGTGTTGCAGAAGTCCCCTATGGTGGGGGTATCTCAGGGCTGATTATAAACAAAACTTAGGCGTTCTCTGTTATTGTAACTAAATTTTTACGTATGAATGAATGATTGTGGCGGGGATATTCCGGAATTTGAAAATCATCTTTCCCTCTGTATTAAAATAGATTTTTTCATCGATGAGAATGCTTTTTTGACAGTGTAAGTGATATGCACGGGGCCCAAGGGTATTTTTAGTCTGCTATGGATCGTCACTCATCGGCTATGAATTTTCGCCTTCTAAATTCTCAGAATTGAGATGATTTCGTCACGAGTTTTCGCGATCAAAATGATTTTGCCACAATATTGCAGCGATTATAGTAGTCCTCGATAATCCTCGAGTACGAGAAATCATAATATCGCCGAAATATGTTCGGAGTCGTGTCACTTGGCAGCCATGATTATTAAGCCGGGATCACGATCACGTTAACTTAACATAAGGTAAAGGAACGGGACGTATGAATGCCGGAACTTAACTTAAACGGAAAGGTAACGTAAAAATTATGCAGTCGATGACGAATCTGTAAATTTTTTTTCGAAATTTCTGAAAAATGAAACATCGCTCTATTTTCTGCCAAAACGATGCATTGATTTCTAAAGTTTCATTCCGATTAGTCGAGTGATGTAGGATTCATAGCTCTCCGCGTTTTCGAGGTGATAGCGTATCTTTATTCTTGAGTTAAGTTCCGGCATTCATACGTTCCTTTAAGTTAAGTTAACGTGATCGTGATCCCGGCTTTATTACTCATTTTTAATATAATCTCAACTATTTAGGCGGTAGGTTGTCTTTCAAGGAATCATTCCCAGGCTAAAGGTACTCAGAAATATTTCTTCATTATCGAGAATTTAGAACACGAAATTTACTCGTAAGTGTGAACATGCGTACGTGTCGATACCCTCACCATAGGGAATTTCTGCAACAGTCTTAAATACACAAGGGAGATTCCGTTCCTCCCCTGATTTTTTCGTTGTTACCCGTGGTACAGTAACTCTGCATGTATTTGACACACTGCGGTTGTTTAATACTATTAAATAATTAGTTTGTCTGGTGTTGGACTTCAGGTTCGAGGCCTACATGATGACCGGAGATCTGATGTTGAACCTATCAAGGACGCAGCAAAGCACCGGACTCCTACCGAAATATCAGAAAAAAGTGGACTCCTTGAGGTACAACAATCATCACATATACCATCATCACAATCACCACAATCACCATCATCATAACTCGGTACCAACAAGTCCCAACGAAATGTTGAGCCATCGAATGCACAAGGGCGGAGCTGGCTCTAATTCGGCCAGTACTTCGCCAGTTGGTATCAGCAGCAGACGCGAAACCGGACAGGGACCAGGTGGCGATAATAAATCCAACTCTAATTTTGGCTACTCGAGTAGCTTCGTAAGAACGTCCAGGTCCGAGGATCACTTACAATTTCAAAAAGATCCCTCGATGAGCGCTGTCGACATTGACATTGACGACGACGTTACTTCCAGTCTTAATACGCTTTTGGATACTCGACCTGACAGCGGCCAAGGAATATCTAGCGAAAGAATCGTCTGGACTTACAACGCCCCTGTTAGTTCGCCTTCCGCCTCAGAGCGAACTTCTTGTTGTCAAAATGGCAGCTCGTCTCAGTCTTCGAGTAGCTCTCGGTCCTCCACTGAAGGAACGAGTCCTCAGCGTTCCCTTTCACCTGCTTCGCCAACCTCTGTATCTTCCTCCGTTATGTCCTCGAATTCTGGCTCTCGCAGGTTTCCTTTGCCAACGGCTGGTTCGGGTGCTACTCCAGGACCAGCAGGAGATGGTACACCCTCTGGAAGCGCTGTTGGCGGCGTTACAGGGGGAGGCGGTAACTTTCATCCTACAAACGGCGATCTTAGCCAGTCAGAAGCCATCAGCAATATGTCCAGTCCTGACTATAACGACGAAGAAACTATGGACATACTTAGTGCGCGTGATATTATGATGGTTAGTGACCCAAGTGACAGTGATTCGACGATACTTGCCAGTGAACCTCCTCAGAGGAGACTTAAAAATACCAGTTATGGTACTAACCAAGACGGTAGTGAACATAGGATAGTTATTCAAGTCAAAGGACCCGACAAGGAACCATCTAATAACAGGAACAACAGCCCACGACAACCTCGCAGACGAGGCAATAACACTTCGGAGCTACTTCCTCTTCCACAAAACACTCAGAGGACACAGTCCACTGTAAGCTCCGGTAATGTTACACCGGAGTTGGTCGGCTATCAGGTATGCGAAGAATTAGACTTTTATGAGAAATCATTCAGGGGATATTAAGTTGAAGTTCGTAATGTTAGTGTGACAGAATTTTTGATTAAAATTCACTATTTGATTACTCAAATTTCTTTGGAATTGCCAAATGAACGAGGTAAGCGTGTTTTACTCACTTTGGAAAATTATCGACTGTATTTTACTGTTTCTGAACCATTCGAGTCATGAAATAAAAAACTTTCTTCCTCTTATTTTATTGCGTTAACGTTACGAAGTTCAACCTCATCAGGGGCTGTCGTACACAGTTGCTCACGTCAAACAACGTGGTTCATAGCTTTTTTCAAACCACCTAACAGATCGGAATGAAACTTGAGGAATCAATTATTTATTTACCTCGGCAGTAAATTGCCAACTTCTACTTGCGCTTATTCCACATATTCCACGTTTTGCAATATTTTGAATACTCGACACTTATTCATCACCTGATTCTTCTGCCTGACCAAAGAATTCTCAATAATAAGTAAAATACTCTGCTGCCGCTAACTACTGAAATTAAACATCATTTCTCTAAGTTTTATTCCCATCAGTTACGTGCTTCAGCAGCGACTAATGGCCGGGACAGATTTTGCGTGACTTTTTTAATATCCATGAAGATATCTTCACTAGACACATATGACAAAAAACTAATCTTCCATCAACCCCTTAAATCAGGAGCTGAAAGAGAGCGAGGACGAGAGAGAGGTGCCGAATATGGGAGATTACGAAGAGCAGCAATACCCTGGCAAAGGTTCATCGCCGCCAATGTCCGCAGATGAAGAAAGCGACATTGAGAGTTTACATAGCTTTCATTATAGTCCAAAAGCTGTGGATCTTCCATCTGCTATAAGATTAGCTAAAAGATTATACTCTCTTGATGGTTTCAAAAAGTCTGATGTTTCTAGACACCTTAGTAAAAAGTACATAATCACTTTTCATAAACCCTTCTACAGAGTGGTCTCAAAAAAAATATCCCAAAGATCGAGTTAACGTACAGATTTATTCAAGTCTTGAATTAGGTCAGTTTTTTCAGGCCACGCTGTATTATACAGCCTGTATTATGCTTTAGACAAGAAAGTTGAGAAATTACTCATTTTGTCAGTAGCTACTACTCCATAATTATATCACTGCAGATGATAATAAATATTTTTTTGTTATAATAACAAACCGTCATTTCAACAGAGATGAAATATGATACGGATTCACAATGAGAAATTAGTCACTATTTCCATCCTGGCGCTCATTTACGGCACGTACTACTAGCAAAAACACTACAGCCATGTTTTCAACAGAGTTCGAACCACTTTCATTAAAATGACACAACTGATTTTATTGTGGTACAGAAATAACAATCCTAGTTCAAATTAAATATTTTTCATAGACACACCATGTAGCCTGGCAAATTCTGGAGTTTAATAGAGAATTCATGTCTACTGTGTGTTCACAAAAATTGATCAAAAAGAAAAAAAAAACATTTCACTTCACCTGTGGAAACATTCAAGTAAATTTATGCAGTCGTTTTTCACTTTGAATAGCAGGAATTCCTATATTTTCTTGTCGAAACATGAACAGGTGATTAGACTTACAATTTGAAAGTAAGACTCGTGATTGTAATTCTTTGCATTGGTCAATTCCAGTAATGACTTCAGCCGAGCTGTAGCTGAGGAATACTTGAGGTATTTTAATTTTGAGCAAGACACGCTGGACGTGGCTCTTAGAAAGTTCCTTGCCCAGTTTTCATTAACTGGTGAAACGCAGGAGAGAGAACGAGTCCTTGTACATTTCTCTAAAAGGTTTCTTGACTGTAACCCTGGTACATTTAATTCCCAAGGTAAGCCTCCCCTACTCAATATCCGTCATTGGTAAAATTATGACGTAGATGATATTAAAGAAAAGTAACAAATCCATTTGAAAGATGTAACAAATGTGATCTGAATACTTTTTTTCCTTATTGAATGTCTCAATTTATAATGAGAATCTTTTGATTTTTCATAGATGCTGTTCACACGTTAACGTGTGCCATAATGCTGCTCAACACTGATCTACATGGTCAGAATATCGGTCGTAAAATGTCCTGTTCGGAGTTTATTGAAAACTTATCCGAACTCAACGATGGTGACAATTTTCCTAGAGAGGTGCTCAAGCAACTTTACAATGCTATAAAGTCATTCCCTCTGGAATGGGCTCTGTAAGTAAAAAATTGTTCTCTGAATCAAATCGTACTTTGACCATATTCGATACTGATTAGTCACACTTTTCTATAACATCATAAATGAATAGTTCATTTCGCTATTCAAATGTATGTACATGCTTGTCATTATCGGTGTGTGAATTTATTCAGAGATGACGAAGGAGATGATGCCGCGTCTCAAGTAATGCAGCAAGGCGACGGCCCGGCATTAGTCGGAGGTGGCAATCCATTCTTGGATGTTCCAAACGTAACAGGTGCTACAGAATTCAAGAAAGGATATGTTATGAGGAAATGTTGTTACGACGCAAACGGAAAGAAAAGTATTCAACCTTTAATTTATATTAGAAGAATTTCATCTGTTTTCATCTTACCTTGGACATTCGTAATTTTAAATGTTGTCGTAACTCTGACATCTTTTTTATGCTGTAATATCAAACAATTTATAACTTTCGGCCGTTCGTCCAAGGCCAGGTGAAAATAAATGGCATGTACACTTAATTTTTAATTACACATTCAAAAAATTAATCATCATTGTTATGTTTAGCACCGTTTGGCAAACGAGGCTGGAAGATGTACTATTGTACATTGCGAGAATTAGTGTTGTACTTGCATAAAGATGAACACAGTTTTCGTAGCGATAGTTTGCATAATGCTATAAGAATACATCACGCGTTAGCAACAAAGGCAGCTGACTATACAAAAAAACAGCATGTCTTTAGACTCCAAACTGCTGATCAAGCTGAGTATCTCTTTCAAACAAGGTAATGAATTTATTGATTTCTTACATTACAATATTTTTGCTTTTTATTTTTCATTTTTTTAGTATGAAATTATATTGATATTATACGTTTACAAATTTATGCATCCATATTTGTTTATCATATTCATGCTGAATCAGTATAACGAATTTCCTTCGTCAGTTCATACCTTAATACTCCATATAGTTCAGAATATCTTAAGATAATTCTTTCACAGTCAGATGGCTTATGAAATTGAAATTTCACAGTGATTCTAAAGAACTGCAATCATGGATAGACACAATAAACTTCGTGTGCGCCAGTTTTTCCTGTCAACCCCTTGCAGGAGCCGTTGGATCACAAAGGAAATTTCAAAGACCTCTGCTTCCATGCAGTCACACGAAACTACCTCCGGTAAGAATTTCTTAGCTCGCACTCATCGATATCAGGTGTGTCAGTTTCCGGTATGAGTCGAATAAGGATTTTGAGGGTCACTTCTAGTACTAAAAACCTTGATACATAATCGAAAAAATATAATGCCTATCCATAGATTAAAGTTGTTTTCAATTTCCAATAAATACCTATATAGTAGCCTCCTCAACTCTTAAATCTAATATGAAGTTACCGTCAAGTACTAGTGACTCAGATTTGGAGCTTTTGCCAAATTTCTAACGCTTTTCAATTTCAATTGTTGTGAGATACTTGAATAAAAATAAGTATTCGCTTTCCAGAGAGAACAGTTGCGAGATCACGAAGAAATAGTGAGTAGACTGGAAGCTGAGTTGGATGAACATAGAAGGCATCCGCCAGACAGAACATCCAAGGCTTTAACTGTACAGAATTATAAAGAGAAAGATGCATATTTACATTACGAGGTTTGTGCTTTATTAAATACAAATACTATTCGTACATTATTACTCTGAGTTGTTTTCTAGTTAAAATAAAACTCAATCTAATGTCGTTATTTCATTCTAGTTGAAGAGATACAAGACGTACGCATACTTGCTTAGATCACGTTTGGCATTTACCGACGTCGAGCCTTCCTTAGTCGAAAGCAGTATCGGTGAGGTTGACGAGGGGGCTGGTAACTTGGCAAACGCCGAGGTTGCGCTTGTACCACCTCCTGTTCCGGATCGGCTACCTACAAATAGGTATAGTTACAGGGCTGCCATTTACAATCGTAACTTACTAAATGGCCAAGATTGTGGGGGAAATATTGGTTGACGAGTAATGAGTGTCTTCGCAGCATGTATTTCTTAATATTTATTCACATACATGTATAGACAGACCTTATAATCGGTGTTCGGAACAAAACTAACTCATACATATGGAGCTGAGAATGGAGAGAAAAAAGTCCATTTGTTAAGCGACCTCTGAGAATTATCCCGTTTTCAATATGTATATCTTTCTTACGAACTAGAATGCAAAAACTGGCAGCTGATAAACAGAAGAAGGTCTCGACTCGATAAAATGGTGTTAGATTTATGTGAGCTCAATATCATAAATACAAATTCGTAGCTAATTATGAATTTCTTTGGGGTGGGCTAATGATTTCAAAAAATCTACAGGTTTGTTGTGATTTCTATAGATTTCTTATGATCCCATCTTGCAGCGGTGACTGATCACATTTTATAAGTGAACACATCCAATGACTCACGATATCGGTAATAATATTTATGAAATAATGTTTAAGTCGAGTTAACTTTCAAGGAATCAATGAAGTTTGTGTTTCTCCATTCTCGACCCTTTCTTACAATTAACTCCATTCGAACTGTGATGAACTATTGAGTCGAAGCTTATGTTTATCTAAAAAAAAAAAAAAAAAACACTGTGAAAAGTACGACTCTAAATGATGGATATAAAAATCTGGTATGTCATTTATTGAAAATTGTGAGTGATAGTTGATCAGATAATTTCATTATTTTTATGTTTTTTCTAAAGTGCTAGTGACAAACTTCCTAATTTATTGCAATTTTCGTATGAATGATATTTATTATTTATAGCCAAGTTAATTCCAAGCGAAAAGAAACTTTCCAGAGAAAGATTATATTTTGATCTTTATTAATATTTGATTTGTTGTCGAATGCCTATTACAAATAATAGTCAATCTCGATGTGATTATAACTGAATATACCTTAGAACTAGAGCTTTATCTCCTATTTGCTGAAATTTTTAGTTCATTTACATCCATTCGCCTCACCCTCATGCAAAGTCAATTAACACCTATATCATAATCATGTACATACAAACACATCAATGTATCTTATACAAATTTATTGTATAGAAAGTTCTCCAAGCTATAAATATCGCAAGCCATTACATGATTACTTAATATTTTACAGTTTATGCATATAGATATACAGAATTTTTAATCTTATTTTCTGGAACGGAGCTGTAAACAATTTTATATTCTGGTGCACGGGTACATTGCTTACATCTTTTTTTTTTGTGTTCCTATGAATTTCATCTTCCTATTGCTCTAAAAAACAATTTACTCACTACTGATTTGGATGCATCAGTTTACAGTAGGAATTGATCTATCAACACTCCCTAATACGAATTATTGAAAATTATCACTAAAATGGTTGTAGATATACGATTTTGGTGAGATATACTAAATTGATCAAACCAAATACGTCGTTTGTAAAGTTTCTGTGAGAAGTGACTATTTTATTTGGAAGAGCTGGTCTCTTCATCACCAATTGCGTGACCACATCTAAATATTAATATAATCTAGTGTTGTTATTGAGGTACGGACGTGGTAAATTTTTTTGTTCTTATATTTAATAATAAATATTCATTTTTCTTGCTAATAAAATTATAGCCAAGAATATATCCGTATAGAGTATACATTCAGTACGTTTGAAAACGACTGCTTCAGATGCGATATGATGACGAATCAAAAATAGAATCGGAACTAAGAATCTCAGTTCACTCAAATCACGTGCTTTTCAGATGATCAAAGACCACTGATCCTGATCAATTGACGTTTTCCTATTTTTTGCTGTGTGAGATTTACGCAGTACCAACGGCGCTTCTGATAGTCACAAGTTTTAGTTGCCGAATCACAATTACGTTAGAAGCAGTGTCAATAGTGACTGAAACTTGAAGGGTATATCTTTTTTTTCCTATCTTGAGGATTTGTTATTTAATGCTCAGTACTAGTTGTAAGTAATTAGAAATGAACATCAATTTCCTGTACGTCGTGTCGTGTTAACTTTATGTTTAAACTGGTAGCTGTTTTTTATTCGAATTGAGTCCTGGGAGCTTCGATTCTTCAATTAATATTGGGAATAATTGATCAATCTATTGTTGCAGGATTGTTAAGAATTAAAAATAATGTGAAGCCAAATTCCTATTTTGTAGAAATATTTAATGCAAAGTTCTGTTGTACAGCTTCACTTTTCATAATATCTGTATATTCTGTAAATAACATCTTTCGAATTCAGATAATTTGTTTCGCATGATCTAGCATGAAATAGGTTTCAATAACGTTAGACATAATTCCGAAGTAAAATTGTGCTAAATGAAACTGAAATACTGCGAAGCATTAAACCTCTCAAAAAACTCCAAGCTTTCGTTTGTACCAGCAAAAATTTAAGTAACTAAATTTAAGTAATTGTTGTCAGAAATCTCATCTTCATTGCTAAATATAGTCTGTCTAGGTTTGAATTTTTTTTTCTGCACGTTTGTCATAGAATTCTGACTATTCAGGAGTTGGAAGACGAATGAATCTCTGTGAGCCTGGAATATGGCCAGTATCCAGAACCTTTAACATCGTCGTCAGGACAAAACAAATCGAACAGGACCGTATTTTTAAATGACTGTTTGTAAAATGAATATTTTAAATGAGAGGTCATTCATGCATACTCGGGGATCGAGTCATGACTCCGTGAGAAAAGATCAATAATTATTCCGAATTCCGTTCGACAATGGTACACGGCGCCGGATGTGCAACAGTTGTGATACAGAATTCTCGAGACAAAGTTCCACAGTGAGCAAATGTCCGAAATAGAAGGCACATTAATCCGTATATAACAAACTTCTCACTCATCTTGTACTCAATCCGAAATTGGGTATCAATTTGTGATACGTGATAAGTTCCCCAACTTCTACGGCGAGTAAAATACTCAGTAAACCAGCACGAATCGAGTATGTGAGAAACTGAGTTAAACAGAATTCGAAAGACTTGTACGTCAATTCTTTAGGATCAAAAATCTGATTAAATTGTGTTAATTCTGTTTTTGATACACTCAATTCATTTTAATTCGTTTTGGTTTACTGAGTCTTTCACTTGCCGTAGAAGTTAGGGAACTTATAACGTATCAAATACGAATGTGAATTGGATGGATTACTGTTGCAAAAATTACAATTTTCTCACGGCAGTGGTCCCTGACTATGGTCGATGTTTGTGGAGCTAGATACCAGCAACAAAAAATAACTAGGAAATAGATCTTTCAAATCTTATACTCTCTCAGTAACTTGAGCAGATATGATGGGCAAAAGTTGGGCAGATTAGCCCATATTCTGTTTTTTTTTCTGCACAAACCACATTCGACGAGATGGTTTCATTATTATATTCAGGGTATTGGAGTTTCATTTGTCGAATGCTTGATAAACTTTCTAAATTTGAGTCAGTGGTGTGTTTGTTACAGTGCAATGCATCTCGATTCATATAAGACAATTTTATGAAATCTCTGACTGAATGTAAAATGCAGCACCAGTAATACAAAACAATCAAGAGATATCCGTTTACAGTTAAACATAACTTTTACACGGATATATTCCGTTATGAATTCTTCTATGTCATCACGTGAAAATTGTGTTAAGATTCATCAGGAATTTGTTTTCTCAAAGTATTGAAAATATAATTTGCGTACATAATGTACAGAATGTCAAATGAGTCTGTGGATTCAAACTTGGAGCTAAATCTTATATAGACACTCGGGTCAATGATACCACAGAGTATCACGTGTGTTTTTAATACTGTATTTGACTGAAAATAATTTATTTCACTCTACTTTGTATAAATATAAAACTATTCGAACACCTTGAGACTTTTTGATATTATCAATACCTTTAACAGTCAATAAAATGTCGGGAAGATTTGTCGTTTATCGGCTGATGCACGGACGGGGTATTTGTAGATACTCATAAAACATCAATTTCGTAAATTATATTCATATCGCAAAGATCCTAGTATCCGTATGAATAAATAACAAACATCGTTCGAAGTGACAATAGTTGACATGAGATTAGATGGGTAGTGTAAGTTTTATGTTCTCTATGTATTTTAATTTATTGGAGTATTATCTGATCAATTCTAGTATCTTTAAAAAGCTTAGGATGTTATTGTAATGAGTAAAGTACGAAATTAACTTTTTCATAGTAGATTGTGAGTGCGATGCATTTTCATTCCAATTTATGATGTCTCTACTGAATAATACTATCCAACGTATTCGTATAAATAGACTTCGATGTGTATATTTATATGGAATATTTCCAAGTGCCATAAAACGCCAGATAGTAGTTTGTACTGAACATTTACGTTATAACTTGTATTTTCAAAACAATAGTCAAGTCGATTTCAACCCTCACACAGACTTCAGGTTGTGGCGTGAGAAACAACGAGATTTCCTCCGTAACTCACTGCGGTTGTACAACTGATTCAAAATTGATAATACAGACATTTTGGTACCGAAAAAGTGGTTAAAACTAAATTGTAGTGATACATATGCTTCGAATTATAATCACTATTATTTTAACCCACAAAATTCATAAACTGCTCCTATATTGACAGGAATTTCGTTATTTGCCGTTGATCTGTTAGCTAAAAAATGAGAAAATCATCTCCACTTTTAATTTTCACCAATGACATGCATAAAGGAATTTTCCGGGCTCTTGATGATATGACACTGTATACATGTTGAAATGGACTTGACTATTTTATGAACAAAATATCTCCAATTTTGCCCAGTATTGAGGAGTTTTTAGATTGACTGGAAGAATCTATAAAGCTGTTGAAGTGTATCATGCCTTGAAGCAGAAAACTGTCTCCGATCTGAGTAATGTATTTGATAATAGAAGTATTTGACATATTATTGTAATAAAATTAGTGAATGTTGATCGACTAGGAATAGAGTATATGATATTATGTATCCATAATACGCAGCGCTCAATAATTGGCAGGTGTTCTGTAAATAATGGCTTAATTCTTGACCTAAAAATGAATTTCTTTTTTCACAATGCTGCAGATATACCATCACTATTCTCCGACTTGATATAGCTCATGATACATTGATTCAATAGTGAATTACATAATTGAACTTTGCTTTCACAATAATGTCTCCTATAATTATCCTATACCTGACTAGTCTAAATAGTGTCTTAGCAATGGTTCCTGTAAATCGTACCTATCAATACCCTGTTTTTACGAAATATAATAACTTATTTCATTAATCATTGTATTTGATTGTAGCTAGCTGTTCAAATTCCCGTTACCTATTTTTACTCATTAGAGCGTCTTGTTGTATCGTAAATATTTTACGCAATGCAAGAACGTATCATAATGTATATCAATGATGTCCCTGTAAATAAAATTGTAATATATGTGGATAACATTACGATTCTGGTAAAAGAGAAACTACTAATGAAAATAAAGTTAACAGTATGCAAATTATCTAATTTATCGATTTTTATATTCGAACCCCAAATCTGTTTCACTAGCTTTGTTCAATAAACTGTCTCTAACGCTTGCTTCTCTATATAATCCAATGCATGTTGCACGAACTGAAGAAAAATAATATTTTCACAGATATATGTAGAAGGCATGATTTACTTCACATTAATTAGCTTAGTAGAGGTGACACTAGAAAAAAGTTTGAGCGATTAATCCAGATCATAAATTTCAGAACAGCGTATTGGGGTACATGAATTTTGTTAATTATAGAAAATTAGGATAACAATACCGTTTACAACAAGAACCTTTAATTTCAGGTAGTCAATTTGGAACTAATGAGTGAATGATAAAATTATTGCAGAACAAGTACATGAAAAAGTCTTAATCCTCTTTTTAGCGGAAAAATTATACTCGTCGTACCAAAACCTTATGAAATTTGAGTACTCACCTGTTCATGAGCATTAGGGTGTCCGTTATTTACCAAGTTGGCTATTTTCACTTGGGTATAGTCAAAACCGTTTCTTTTCGACCTAAAAACAATTCTAAAAGCGAGAAATAATTTTTACAATGCCGTTTAACCCTGCCTAAATAACGATACTTGTCCCATTTAATTAACTTGGGGTTTTTGCACTTTTTAGTAAACAATTTTTATTTCGCTTATTATACTCTTCAACTCACCAACAATGCTTGATTCTGCTTTTATTATGATCCCTTTAGATGGAAAAATTTTCATATTGGTGGAAAAAAATTTATTATCTAAGTTTTGAAAAGGTAAAAATTCATTTTTATTGATTTTTCTATTTTTTTCGTTTAATTAAAATGAATTTTTACCTTTTCAAAACTTAGATAATCAATTTTTTTCCACCAATATGAAAATTTTTCCATCTAAAGGGATCATAATAAAAGCAGAATCAAGCATTGTTGGTAAGTTGAAGAGTATAATAAGCGAAACAAAAATTATTTACTAAAAAGTGCAAAAACCCCATGTTAATTAAATGAGAAAAGTATCGTCATTTAGGCAGGGTTGAACGGCATTGTAAAAATTATTTCTCGCTTTTAGAATTGTTTTTAGGTCAAAAAGAAACGATTTTGACTATACCCAAGTGAAAATAGCCAACTTGGTAAATAACGGACACCCTAATGAGCATATTGAAAAAAATCATCAAAGGTCCTAGATTCAGTGCCCATGAGAATTCTTAAATGACCTTCGCGTGTTTCTATCTTTTTGTTGAATCACAAAACCAAGTAAACTTAAGGCGTGAAATTTTGAGTGACGTCCTAATCCTCAAAGTTCACAAATTCATTGAAAGCATGTTAACGATACATTCAAAGCATGGGAATATGTAAATAAATATTGTTTGTAACGTAGTGGAGTAATAGAGAATGTTGATCTGTTGCATGCCACAGGGAGGATCCAGTGATCACTTGAGCAGTATCAACACAAGCAACGACATGTCGCAACCCACATCATGATGAACTGGTCCTGTTCTACCAGTGCACTGCAGCCATCATCAAATACAAGACTGCACTTTCCATTACATTACCATAAAACACAAGCAAGGCATCATAACTTGATATTTTCAATCTTATTAGTACAAGACGAAGTGTTGAAATAAAAATTTAGTATGTATGTCAAGAATTCCATATGATTATTGACAAACAGTGATGTGCTCATGAATGGAATTGCAATATTCAGTCCAAAAATGTCTTATTCCAAGATCAGATTTGATTCGAGCCTAGAACAATCCTTAGTAATAGCCAATACATCACTTTTGTCTGATCGATGGAAGACCGTTGATGTACTACATTTTGCTATTTCAAATTCGGCATACCTACAAGTACTACTAATTTGTGAAAATTCCCTCTATGATACCTCGCTCATGAAGATGTATATATTTTTTCAGCAGCCACTTTTGTTATTTCGTTTTTGCAAATACAATAATAACAATACTATTCATTATTTCCATGATCATATAAAACTGTATAAATGCCAAAGAATTGCATTTAATTATCTATATTTCTTTGACTTTCTTAATATTGTGTTTATATTTATACTTAGTTATAAAGAAATAATATGTCTCATATTTTTACATGACTTTTTGTATGCGCTTCTTTACAAATGCTTTTATGATTATTTGTTTTAGAAGACAAAGTAAAAACTTCGTTTACTCTGCTTTAATATAACGACGTATTATTTGTTGTGTGATTTTTGACGTGATGAAAAATTGGCAGGATGGAATCTGCATGACTGGCATGTACGAAATTATGAATCATTGGACATGCTTTAACTTAAAAATTTATTTCTAAGAAAATTTCAAGAGTTACAAGCATTATGCATTATTTGTTACTTATAGGTATATACAGATTGCTATATAAATGTGTACATACTAGAAACTTTTTGAGTAAATAGAATTTACCCATATGGTTTGTTTTTTTAAATTGAATTATTAGTCATTTGTATTTGAAAGTGTATACCTATATACCTATATACAAATATGAAAAGTTATGTTTGACAACAGAATATGAAGTTTAGCTGAATTGATTATTATGTGTGTGATATTTATCGAAGCAATGTGATGGAACGTACATTTCACAAGTTTGTGGTGCAAGGTGCCACAATATTGACCAGTCTGAAATAAACTTGACGATTTTATTCGATGCTAACTTTATTCATCTACCATAAAAAAATGGGGTACGGAGGCTGTAAAATTGAACAAAAAACGACGTACGTTTTCGCGTTTACATTTTCATTCTTTATATCTTGCTTTTCCAGGTTTTTACCGACAGTCTACTATTCCTTAGCAATACATGCCACTCGATCACTTATACTACACTTTTATTTGAAGTGGATTTCCTCATTTCGAATTGATTGGCGAATCGCAATAGCCGTATCATAATTTACAGCTTAGCAATTGGTGTTGTAATACTTCATTGCAAGCTTCCAAGTGTCATACCAGATCTGTTGGTCCATATGTCTGCGTACCCTTAGCATAATTGATTCTGACTTAGTTAGAAAGTATCAAATCCCATAGTTTAACAACACTGCAACTCTGTTGACGATTCACAGATCCCGGGTCCCTTTACTATTACCCTAAACGTAATTTTGCATGGCTAAACTTGGATTCCTTACTGCCTACATAGGTCAAAATTAATTGCGCTAAGTGTACATTTGTTCCTAGTATAATAATACAAGGCTGAAAGAGAATTCGGGAGCTGTAGAGATAATTGCTACCTCACAAGCCAGCTCAACAGATTACTAGTAATTGCAGTCAGGTATTGATGTTTGATAAACGACATATGCACTAATTTTCGCAACTACGTGTCAAGTAATGGACCTCACGGATGTTTAATTTCCAACAGTTTCATCATGCCGCTGAAAAATTATCTAATCGCCAATCTCAACTCGGAAATGCAAAACATGACAGACTTCAATTTTGACTATTATAAAATAAACTATTTCTCGATGTGGGTCATAATCAAAGAATGAATATTACATTATATTGTTACTCCATAATTTCGTTCAATCCGTTAGGTAGAAGACTGATACACGTTAAAAAACATGATTCATTTTGGGGAAAAGCCTATCTCTATATTTTTGTTGTTTTTTTTCTTTGCGTAAGCAAAATTGATTTTTTTTCATCTGACACACAATAAGCATTCAGTTGCACGAAAACAATCTTAACAGAGCTTGGAGCATTTTTGTCCATATACCAGAGTGAGTTCACCTGATACGTTGAACAAAAATGATGTTCTGTAAATAAAAGTAGTTACCCTGTTGCTTTGACCAACAATGCCTTTGTGTAATAAATAACAGTAGTAACTACCCTCTAATAACTTGTTACCTCGATGGTGACGTAACTTATGTTGAGATTACTGAAAACACACAATAATTATTGAATTTAACTTTGGTTCCAAAGCTTTCTCAATTATCTCGTTCTACTTGGTAGTCATGCGGCTAAACTTTTTATAACTGATTCTGCAGATAAAGATGTTCATTATACCCATACTATAGTATAAATATATTTAAGCTGCTCAAATAGAAATATTAAATTTCGTATATTTTGTTTGACGGAGGATACGAGACTAATAAGTTAGACTTGTTAATAATTTTTTTTTATAACAGGGTGATCCTTGGAAACGAGTTTTGAAGATGTTCTGAAATCCATGACTCCATAAAGCAGGATATACATATCCGGAAACTTAACATGTGTCCTGGAATTTATCATATTATATTGTGCACTAATTGTTACATCATTCAAATTTTATTACTCAAATGTATGAATTTGAATATGTTTGGATTTGAATGCGCAAGACATGATCCGTTTTTATTATTGAAAGACACAGTTTAGAACAAAACATGCTGGGATATTCCATGGCAAAGCAATCAAAGCAGTGATCGTTTTGGTATGGTAATGCCTCCGAGGTGTCTGTATTCAATGAATTTCGTTTCACTATTGCTTTTTCATCTTCGTAAACGAATTGTTGAGAAGAAATCTACTGAAATAAGATATCCTCTTATTTCTAAAATACTCATGAGAAGGTCGTGGATTTTTGAATGGAAATTTTGCAGTACACCCTGTACAATAAATGATGATACTGTAATAAGACTTATTTATCCCAGTATCACTACATGCAACCAATCGGAATTGTACTATGCAGCACGTTGATAAACCATAAAACTTGTGATTTGTGTAAAAAAAAAAATGTGAAGGTAAATACTATATCGGAGAAACATCATCTTTGTCACGGCAATATTGGAAAGTAAAAAATAAATAATTGAACTACAGAGTTAGAGGATAGCTGTTGAACAATATTAATTATAATCCGATCTATATGTAGCTGCCTAATAGTGGGAGCGTCACATCATCAGAACCTGTGTATTTATAACTTCATTGTGAATCTTTCAGTTTACTATAATAGTAACAGGTATAAAACAAAGAAATACACCTGATTGCTAGGAAAAATTTGTTTCGTTTACGGGCTGACTACTATAAATGACATACTCAGGTCTGGTATCATTCACTTTGTCATGTGTGAACGTTTGGCACATCACCCAACTATGTTTGATCATTAAAATTCATGTTATACAATTATTATATACACATAATGGTTAACTTGACAGGAAGAAATATAATAATTAGTAATTACCCTATTATAAAAATGACTATGGTTGCATTGTATACTTAAAAAGTTATTAAATATATCCGTAGAGTACAATTATTATATGACGTACATCTATAAAATTACTATACATGTTATATGATAAAAAAAGAATGTGCCAATTCCAAATTTATTATACTATTACCTAATTGTATCTACATTTTCTGTATATACTGTATACAAATAGATATAAAATTAAGTTATCATTTTGGATTCGTCCTTATACATGTATTCTGTTTGTCACAGCAGTGTTATGATCTTAATATCATATAGTGACAGCCTTGCAATTCGGAATTTCAATTTCATGAAACCCGAACATTGAAGATTATCTATTGGGAATATGCAGCGATAGTTTGGATTTTTCTCGCTACCACCCTGTAGCGACTAAAAACTTGGAGTTCCCAATATTCATAATCTTGATCAGTCCTCAAGTGAAAAAGTCAATCTTATCAGGGTGACCCTCGTTGGCGGTATTCACAAATTTTAACTATGCAACCAAAACTTCGTTTTCTGTTATGGATATCAAATATTACAAATAATGTTTAGTGCACTCTGTACAAAATGATAACCGAAAATACTTGTTGAGCCCATGTTATTGAAATGAAAAATAATTTGAGCTGGCAGCCACCTCTTTTGATAAATATTACAAGCAAACCCTTGGAACAGATTGAATAAATTTATTTTGAATTGATCTGCAAGGTAGCACAGTTGAAGTACGTGAACATTCCAAAGAACGGTCACCCTAGTATACCTATAATACATATATTATGCAAATTTCTGCAACAAGTCAGTCCCTGAGGAATGAAATAGTGTCTACATAGTCAATTACTTGCAAACACTTACGGAAAGTGGAAGGATATATTTTTTTATCATCAAAATATTGATCAAACATTACAAAAAGAGTAAAAAATATATTTTTGCACTTTTTCAAATTAAAAAAAAAAAAAGAAATTGAATTGAATGTGTTGCAATCGATTTCTCAGGGAGCAGAGGTTGCAAGATTTTCATTATATCACGATAGGCTCTCAACATATTGTGTTCATAATAAACTGCACATGCACTCGCACCTGTAAAACAATTTCTCGTCGCGAATAAAAATGTTATTTCGATACGCGCTAATTGATTAACAATACTTATTTCTCTACGCATCCCAAAACTCGACTTTTTTCATGCTAGATTTCATGTATTATAGATTAGCGCGAACATAATGATGTAACATACGAATTTCAAATTCCGGTAATAAAATTGAAATTCTGCCGTGGACTTCACATGGGTATTTTTTCTTTTTTTTTTTTTTTTTCTTTTCATAAATCGTTAGCTCGGTCGTTGGTGATTGTTGGACTGGTGAAATCGTTTGTTGGATTGTATTTTTTTTTTCATCAAAAATAAATGCCATGAGGCCAGAAGAATACTATTGTGAATTGAAAAACAATTTTTTAATTTTGAAAATGGTTCGAAAAATAGAAGATCTCGACCGTCCACGATCGGACAGGTGTAAAAAAATCAAGATTCGGACGTAGAATATCGGCGATATTGACCAATATGATACATTTCCTATTTCAAAAAGTACTACCCACTGTGCCAGCATGGCCGTATGTACTACAAGTTGATGTTTCTAAATGATTTAACTATATCACGTATAGACTTTGAGAGTCATAGTTAATCTCTATTGACGTATCGTGTAATTTCGATGAAATACCCCATTTGACAGACTTTATCTTAGTTAATGGGTTTCTTATCAGCCACCACTAAGTGTGGGGTAATAACTGTCTGAAGTGTCAGTTTCGTTTCAACTAATATACCAGATAACATTATACATTTATGTTCGGAAGTTACCGAATAATCGAATAATTTCATTCGCACCTTACAAAAACGAAAGAATCGGAAGTTCAGAAGTTCGGAAGCAGCATCCGATTGGAAATTCGCAGAATTTTGTCATCACTTATCTAAAGAGATGCTAGTTTTGTCTTGAAGACGTCGATAAAAAAGCTATCATCGGCACTCTGATGATAATAATTTACGTCGATGTCATTGTTGGAGGTTATCGACGTGACTAATATGGACATGTATACTTTGATCACTTGCTACTGATCAGTGATACTTGCATACCGCATACGAACAGGCAATGATGCGACAAGTTGTAAGAACTAATGTGGCTCAACAAATTTCGATGGTAGGGAAAAGATAATTCAGCAAATTTATCTAGATAACGAAAGATAAATGTGCTTGCACTTAAGTAATATTGTATATCCCGTCATCTGACTGAACTTTGATTTATTTCATACTTTGCTTGTATACGTGTGCATCGGTATAATTTCACAACGATCCGTAATCGTATGATATTGCAAAGTCTGCTGGTATAAATATTTGTAAAAATGGCAAAGACTCTATCTGCAAAGATTGGTCCATCTATTTTAAACGCAGATTTGGCCAATTTATACACCGAATCTCAACGCTTGCTGGATAGCGGAGCGGACTATTTACACCTGGATGTAATGGATGGTCATTTCGTCCCTAACCTTACATTCGGTCACCCGTTGGTCAAATGTCTGCGAAATAAAATAAAAGATGCATTTTTTGAAACCCACATGATGGTCTCAAAACCCGAACAGGTAATTTACAATCACTAAATAAATGAAACGTTTTTACAAAAATTAGCATATCCAGACCATATTGATGCATGCGATCACTTTTACAACAAAAATTACTGTTTGTTTTTTCTGAACAGCTATCGATTGTTTTTTAGTGGATCACACCAATGTCTGATGCAGGTGTGGATCAATATACGTTTCATGTCGAACCTGTAATTGACGTACCTCTTGTTTGCAGAAAAGTTAAGGAGGCAGGAATGAAGGTTTGTATCACCCGGACATAACGGACATAATATTTCATATGATTGAATTTCCAGATATTATTATTTCATCAATAAAAATATGTTCAAGCAGAGCTCAGGCGTTGATCAGATGATTTTAATTACTTTGTATGCTCCAGAATGAAATCTCTTCAGAAAGTAATCTTTCTTTAGTATCCATCTTGTTTTTTTCATTTTTATTGTCGCTATCAGTTTTCCCAACGAACAGCCATAAAATCTAAGATATAATTCTGAATAAAAAGGTGGGAGTAGCGTTAAAGCCTGGGACACCGGTTGATGTTGTGGTGGATTATGTAGAACTAGCAGATATGGTACTCGTAATGACTGTGGAGCCGGGATTTGGAGGTCAGAAATTCATGGAGCCAATGATGGACAAAGTTAGATGGCTCAGGAATAATTATCCTACTTTGGATATTGAAGTCGACGGAGGCGTTGGGTTGAACACCATTCACTCTTGTGCAGAGGTAAAATTCTTGTCACTTTTCAAGGTGGCTGAATTTATTTACTCAAGTTTCAAGTAATTAACGCAATTGTGCTCCAAAAAAAGTATGTAATATTAACAACTGTTTGAAAGCTTTCAATGTGGTATCATTTCTTTAATATTACATATCACTGAACTGAATTGATCTTTTTGAAAATTCAAAGGTATCCAATCCAGCAGCGACATAACTAAAATGACGTTACTGTTTCAGGCTGGTGCTAATATGATAGTTTCTGGTACTGCAGTAACTGGAGCGAAAGATCCTATTAAAGTAATTGCAACACTTAAAGACACGGTGACTTCTGTATTAAATAAGCATAGTAAATGAGTAAAACTTTGTTATGCAATAGGTTCTTGGAAGAATCATCATTCCATATATTGTACATTTTATTCGTCTGTTATCCGTACTATTGAATGCACTTGTACATAATAAAATACAATTTCATACAAAGAATCATTGGTCATCTATCACTTGACTCTAGATCTCCTGCAGCGTTTCCAGCAACAACTTTTGGAATGATTCTTCTCTCACCATTTATATAGAAGAATCGCTTGAATCTGATGTGATGACTTGTTGCGTATTAGACTCCGTCTCTTTCGGGACACTGGAATTATCCGTCACACTTTCAACTGTGCTCGGAAATTGCAGATTCTCCAGAGGAGGGTTTATCGGCAGTAACTTAGTCCTCAATTCACCCAAGGTAATTAAAATAGCTTCCTCAGTTCTAATTGTTCTGGATCCTTGCAACGGACAAATGTTTAAATATTTATCAAACAGTAATGATGGATCATCTTCGTTCAGGTGGGGATCAGCTTCCAGGGCTGCTTCTAATCCAGTCAAACCACCAAATACAATTAGAACATGATCATACTTTAGGCTACTAGAAGGAGTGTCGTCGATAGAAGTTCCTTTATCTGATGTTCCAATGGTCAAATCGTAGCCTTCCTTGTAAGGGCTTTTTGTAATAACTTCTGTCAAATTGTTTGCCACTCTGACAGTGTAGCCCCAATATATTCCAGTCTCTGATCTAGGCATGTTCGGAGGCACAACAATGCCCTCAAGTTTTTTTGGGTTCTTTTGATGCACGGGCATTTTAACTGTGACTCTGAGGCCGGTTGTTAAAACTTTATCGACCGTAACATCGTTTAATAGCCCGACATTTACTTGCGAACCCTTACCAACTTTTATTGGCTTATTTGCAACAACCCCTTCGCGAAACAAAGCCTCGTCACGCTGTCTTAGATGATGAGGAGCGTCAAGCGGATTCAGAACTCCGGCGTATTGAAGATCTTTGTGAATGGGAAAAAAATATTTTCTCAAATACTGTGGACATTCTAGATACTGTAATATCCTAGCCAGCTGAAGACATCCGACTCTAACTTCTCCAAATACTTCGTCGCGTCTTAACTTTTTTTTTTCTTCTTCCAAAACTTCACCCATATCGTCGAACACGATAACTTCATCAATTTTATAGATACAAGCGGCTCTCGCGATCTGACCAGCTAAATAGGTTCGCAATTCCGGTGATTGAGCGTTGTCCAATATTGAACCAGGCACGGCAATGCTAATAGTAGATACATTTCGTTTGATAACTTTCTCGGACTCGTTTGATTTCTTAACCTCTTCGGCGAGAGTTTCGCTATCTTGTTTTTTTATCTTCTTTATTAACCTCTCTTCTCTCCATTTTTTCCGTTGTTCTTTGTGAATGCGGTTATGCTCTTTCCAACTTTTACCCCGCGGGGCGACCGATTCCATGCTTTCTACTGGAAAATAACTTCTTCAACAAATTGTCAGTTTGTTACGATTCGGTACTGCTTGGTTAGATCTGTTTTATGCCATGTGCGAATTATGCGGCGCGTGCGCAGAGCAGCCCACAGCTAACAGCTGTCGACGGCCTCCACTGTTTCGACTTTTGAATTATTCGAATTTCAGTTTTATATTATTGAATACGTCCGGCTGTCACGATGCCAAGTGCTAATGAATTGAACCAAAAACACAATCCATTTTTATGTATTGTACATTAATCGTATGTACATTTGATTAATGTAGCGTAATAATATTTGAGAACTGTATTGAAAACTTGAAAAGAATGCATGCGCGTTGCGCAGCACGATTTCGTACAACCGCGCAAAATCTAAAAATGTCAAGCTCCAATAATCCGCTATTATAAAGCAGTATGCATATGTCATTTGTTAATTAATAGTTGTGAACACTGATCTCTGAACGAGGTATGGATGCTAGAACTTTGGAAGGACAAACTGAATGTACACGAGAAATTAACAGAATATGCCAAACGAAACGCTGAGCGATACGGATCAGCTGTTTTAGAATTCGATAGACAGATTCCAGAATCAGTAGGAAGCATGTATACAGAACAACCTCCAACTTACGCCCCTGACGCAGAACGTCGCCATATTTAAATATTGACGAATAAACAAACATGGTCGCCAGAGAAAAATGGTCCGTCCACATGTATATTATAAGTGCTAACAATCGCTGCACCGATATTCGTATTGATTTATTCTAATAATGGCGTGCAAATTAAATGTTTTACTTGCGAAGCACCGACTAGAGGTGCTCGCGAGTATATTCGTCGTCTAATTCGGCCTATAGTGAGTTTACATTGACATGACGTGATTTTACGTAAATGATCAGTACCGGTTGCGTTTCTTCGGCAAGAAAAATTAACAGATCGTCGCATGTCTTGAGTTTCTTTCAGAAGCTCGAGCCCTGGATTCTCTGAATGAACATGATCAGTTTAAACGCTCGTCTGCCTCTAGGGACAAATAACGAGAAAGATTGGTGAGTGAGTAAAGAAGCTTGAGTATTTTGCCTCACCAAATAATTCCGAACGATATTCTTAGCAGAGGATGCTCAATGTCTAGTCTATTAATAACTAGCCAAGAGTGGAAATTGCACCGTATATACTGACTGGGATTCAAAGAAACACGTGAAAATGTTGGTTAACCGGATATTTCCAAGTTTAATTACCTGCAGTTCTAAAGCTGCAGGTATATTGGCTCCGTTGACTATTCCGCCTGCCCACATTGCTGTGCTTTACTATTTTTGGCCAGAATTCTCTCGTGACGTTGATAAGCATTATTGCTCATGTTCATGCTGGGATACGGTATTTAAGGGTAAGTAACATTCATCGTTTCACCGTAACAGCCATGAATATGTGACAATGTTACAAAATTCACAGCTGTGTAAACAGCACAACGTCATCCGGATATCCATATATAATTTTTCATCATATGCCAATTGTTTCCAAGCTTATCTCTTTTACGCTCGACAATTCAGAAACGACTAATTGTTGAATCAAGCGTGAGATGATAGATATAAACTCATGCTTACTTCTGTATTTTTACAAATTATCAATGGCATTTCAGGGTTTTTAAGGTAGTACATCACCTTTGCAGCTGGATAAAATACGAGTCTCCGTTAATTTTTCGGAGAGAATCAAGAACATAGTTTCAAGTATCCGCCAGAATTTTTTTTTTTTTTTGTTTATTGATAAATATTCATTAATGTGGTAGACACCATGGTTTCTGTAGGCCGCTGATCCTACCGCGGTGATCACTGCTGCTGTGTAACAAATCATCTGAAAGAAGAAAACCAAACGAATTTAGTTTTTGTATGGAATTATCTTATGCTCGATCGAAGGAATTTTCTATTCAATGGATTTTTTTTTTTTTTTGTTGAGGAAAACGGAGTGTTTTTTTTACTGAAATTTCACACAATTGCTTTGAACTGCTGTCATTTCTCTTGACAATCAATATTTCATTGAATCCTTTGATCAAGCACTAGATAATTCCCTGGAATAACTGAATTCGTTTGGTTTTCGTGTTTCAGGTGATTTGTTTTCGAGCATCAGTGGCCCTGTGGGAGACGTTTTGTTAAACAGCGGTCTGTGGAAACCATCGTGTTAACCACATTGGTGAATATTGTTTCAATAAAATAAATTGTGAAAGATACTGGGAACTGTACTCTGTAATGTAAGAAAATGAAAATTAGAAAAGCTCCACACGTTTGCCCCGCAAAAATTAACGGAAACTCGAATTATTTTCAGCCGTGAAGGTGATGTACCCCCTCAAAGTTGTAGCAGATTCCTCAGGGAAAAAAAATCTCTGATATACGTTGTAGTAATAGCAAATCTTGTGTTGATATTTATGTGTAGAGAAGAATGTTTCCCAACATACAGTGTTCCTGTGTTTCAGGTTCCTACGAATCTGGTGTCGCATCTTATAAACACATGTACTTCAATGCTACCGTCAATAGCATAAAAATATGGTTTATGATAGTCGTTGGTATAATTACATTTTACGAAAGTGTCAAGCATCAAGCTTGGCTAGCCATTCACGGTCGATTAAGAATTGGTATGCTGGTGCTCTTTGGGACCGCAGTATTCTCTCATTACTACTCATGGTGGGTGTATATAAACTATTGGAACGACGATTTTTACTCGCAATGGTACCATCAGTTGTTTTTCACCATGAGTGAACTATTATCAACAATTTTCGTCGTTCATTTGGCCGATGTACAGAATCGAATAACACATAGGAAAGCATTCTTCGTTGCCGCAATTGCAATAATGCATATTTTAGCTGGTAGTTGGGACCAATTTATCACCAATGTTGTTAGAGGCGAGGGATATGCTCATCAGGTAAATCATATTCACACCTACAATAAAATCTTCCTATCCTAGCAAAATTCCTGACTTTTATATTTGATGAAAATCTCACATTACTTCTTAACGTAGATTCCATATTACGCATTAAAAACGTGTATTGTTAACAGGTAATTCGTGATCTGGGTTTCATGATTCCTGATATTCTCCACGTCGTGATTCCCTTGTGGCATGTGGAGTGGCGTAGACCCTACAGCCTACCTGGCGGTGATTCCAGCATACGAAATATCAAACGTGATCTCACATGCATTTCAGGAATAATTATCATCGGTTTATGCTTTTGTGCTGTCCTGTAATACGCAGATGGACGAGTCTATAAGCAGTATGTAAAAGTGAACAGCTGCTCATCTGAAAAGTGAGTGTAATGCACAGATCTTTGCCAAAGGAATCCTCGACTTGACCACAGGTACTAATTATTGAGTATCATGACGATATAGCTTTTAAAACTTATCTCACCGTTTCACATCGGAGTCTTCGTCAATAGCGTGTATAAATATACAAAATGCAATCACTTCCATCGATTCATGTAAATGAATACATTCCTCGGAAAATAATTTCACATTCAAATTACAGAATTCAAGAATCTCACAGTTATAATAAATCATGAAATGATAGTGATCGAATATTCGGTGGTCAAAATTTAGCATGGTCCTTTCAATGGGCCGTTAAACTAGGTTTTTGCATACACATGTATGAAGCCAGAAGCAGGTAAACTGCGCTAACAAATTGACTTTAAATGAAAATTCGAGTTTAATGAACAAATCTTTTTTATCGAAGCTTGAATGAATCTGTAGGGCACATGCTTACACATTCTCATTTTCATTTATTCCTAACGAACATCATCAGCAAGTGCTCTATAGTTTTCGCACAAATTATAATGAAAAAATCATCATAACAGAATTGATGTGCTCAATCAGACATTCCTTGCTTTTGTTTTCATACATGTATATACCTATGTATAAAGCGTCAGCCCCTTCTGGTATGAACAACGGGAGGAGGCTTACTTAAACGAATGCACAAAAAAGTCTCGCCAACATGAGATTTCCAAGCTATAAAATTTTATGTAGCACATGAAACTGATGTACATACATATTGCAGTTCTGTTTACTATAAAAAATAGTGTAGATCTGATGATACGCTCAGCTATGGGCCAGTATTTCGTATGTCTGAACAGTTTTGGATGGTTCAGGTAATAGTAGCTTTTCAACATTGCTGCAAGAGAATCATTGCAAAGGGAATGATAGCGTATCTTTGTTACTATTATTGTAGATATTATTTCAAATGGTTTTTCCTGAAATCCAAATGCAGTCTTCATAAGGCAGGTGTTTTGGCTAGTGTTAATAGGGTGTGGGGGGGGGGGGGGGGGGTTGGCTTACATATTGCTCGAATGGCTCTTTGAAATGGATTAGTATTTTGTTACTGTGAACATCAGTAAAGATTTTATTATTTTGTAGCGACCATAGACGTGTCAGATAACATTTTTCTATGTCACAGAGAATTGCCATGTATACATGTAACGAGTTAGGGGAAATCGCATGCTGCTACTGTTAACTAATGCATGGCAGTTCGACTCCATACGAAAAATGCTATTTGTGGTAATCGTCTGTTCGGATAGCACTTTTGGTTGTAATATGTCGTACAAACAAATCACACAAGGTTAATGCAAGCTATACATGTAACGCATTACGTAATAGTTTATTAGGTTTGGAGAGTATTTATGCTATTGAGTTGTTATTTATTAAAGACCTAGAACGTGCAGTATAGTATTGCCAAAGATCAGCGTTTTTGAGAAAGTTTGAATATTCTACACATAGCACTTCAGAAATTTGCAAGATATGATAAGAAACGAAATATAAAAAAGGTAGGAAAAAGTTGACAGCATCAATTTCTTACAACAGCTAATTGAAAATCATTTATATATTTGTTTACCATAACGTACAAAGTTGTGGAGTATCCGACGGCTTCCATACATTAGAATTTTCAAAAGCACTGGATTTTTGGCAATCTGTTGTATAGATACAAAGGTCTATACGTAGCTATGTGTATTTTATATTTTATATTATTGTGCAGCTACCAAAGAGGCTACAGCTATGATTAAATAGGAAGTTATTTAGATAAATACCATTAGCTTGGTTGATACTTGCCATCGGAATAAAGTAATTCTAGTAACCAGATATTATTTATTGGCAATATGTTTATGAGAAAGCAGGTATGGTTTAAAATATTTATATCACCAAATTGCTTGGCGTACTTGATTATTTCTATATCATGATAAGAGTTCAAGATCTTCAAAAAGAGTATGCTGGCTCTATGTTAACCAGGTACCTATTATAACGTGCAATTTTACAGTACATATGTTGTCTGATTGATTACTTTTTTTTTTCTAAGGTACAAAGAAACAAGGTACAAACTTATTTTTTATCAAACTAACCAAAGTAATGATATGCTTGACAATTTCTTCAGGACCATACAGGAGCGAGATATTGACATTGAAGGAAGTTTTATTGCTTCCAATCGACTGTCTTTTACCAGTTTTACCAATGAGATTATTGCAATGATCTGAACACGAATGAGCTTTCTTTGTCTAGTTTTAATGTGTACGGTACGTTCAGATCGCTGTATGCATTATTTGACCGCTGCTCTAATCATGTACCTACAGTGCATTTCTTGAAAATCTCAAGACCAAACGTCACGAGAAGTTTTCAATTATCCCTAGTGTAATCTAGCCGAAGAGAGACTGGATTCACTTATGGTGCATTGATGAATGGCAGTTTGAGACCAAAGGAAATCGGACGGCATTCTCAATCGTATGTCCATTCTTTCGTTGGATAGAGTATAATTACACAGTATAAAATGGAAGTTTTGGCATCGCAGGGTAGTGTCGTGTATTTAGCGGGAGGTGAAACGAGCCGATGCATTAGCTGTCAACTGTGAACAGACTGATGCTAATTTCGGTATTTGATTCCATTGGTCAAACTGTTTTGGATCTCCATTATTCAACTATGGAATACACATTCAGTAGCTCGAGTCAACCAATGTTCATAGGTAATAGTTCATAGTAATAGTTTAGGCTCATAGAACTTTGCAGAACAATATAAATAGGTACTCATCAACTGATAGGTTTTGATATGAACTTTCTTCTCGAAGCCGACCGTTGTCGATCTTCAAACGAATAGTGAGTGACTCAAGTTCAGTGTCCCACTCCAATCTCTAGCTGCGACTCGAGAATGGGCTCGTATTATGCCTAAATTATCGTAAAACATGCCGCCATTTGCGATAGGGTTGCTAGACTGCCAAATGGGAGTGAATGAGTAAGCATATGTAATTGCTATGTATCTATCCATACAGACTTTGGAAAATTATCGACAGATGAATACTTCAAGGGCCTATTTTGGAACACACATTTGATCAGGTCACTGAGTCGATTTCTAGACGTTTTAGATTTTTTTTACAGTTGCATATTGACAGACTGGTATTTTTATGCAGATTCGTGTATGAACAATCAATATACTAATTCATGAAGTCATAAACGGCGCTAGTAGAAGAAATACCGTTGGATATGAGGTGAGGTGTATTGTTGCTATAGCGCGAATACTTGGCTAGCTGTCAATTCACGTACACATCTATTATCTCGTTTAAGATTTGTAGATTATAATTTGATAAGTCACGTAGTACTCTACTCTGGCTGACTAAATTAGTATTAGTAACTAAAAAAAAAAAAAAAAAAAAAAAAAACCTATCGAGTCTTCCAAAAAGCCAAGAACGTTGTCATAATACACGACCCGTTTTCAGACCACATGATTCACCCTTTGTTTGAGGATGGTCGCATATCTTGAAAAACAATTGCCGAAATTGGAGTGGGGCACTTTGAATATAATTGCTGTAGATTTATATTATGTATGTGTATAATAGCCATAGTATGTAAATGGTCAAAAATATGATTCTCAATCTTATACACAGTGGCTACAGAATTTTTGGAAAGTGCCTCTATTTAGATTATAACTTGTGTTGTTTGTGTCTGTTATTGTTGATAAAAAAAATGCTTATGATTTTTATAGGTAAATTTTATATGTAAATTTGGATTAATAATATTTTAGAGAATTTTTTTTATACACACTTTGGCCTAATGTATACTATATGCTGCGTAATTATGACTTAATACTAATATTATATTTTATAGAGATTTTTTGGATTGTTACTCTTATATTGTAATTTTTACAATTACAATGAATTATGTCAACAGAAAATTTTCAGCGTATTGAGAATCGAAGTATACGTAAAACGTAGTTGAAATATTGTAAAAGTAACGCCAGCGAATCTTAATATTGTGTACACCAATTCGTTCGGTACGATAAAATTAGTTTAACGATAGAACGTAGTTAAGAAGAGGTGATGTAAAACTACGAGCTTTAGATCGAAGATTGCTTCTCATCAGTTGATTTCAGTGGAACTAGATATGCCGCTTATAGTTTGGAACAAGGGCGCGCTTAGTTTACATGCCTAATGTTCGCTCTCTGAATAATTATCGTCATACCGAGTTTAGAAATTAGATTAAAACTTTGCAGTCTTGGCGCAATTAGTGCCATCTTCATCGTTTTCCTTAAAACTGTAAAGGTTCTTATACGCATAGGTAGACATGATAGAAGTACGTAATACGCTGACAAACATTTCATGCCAGTAGCCGTTCTTACGATAGTAACTTATTATTTTCTACAACTAGTTTCTTGTATACAAAAAAACTGTTGCTACTCGTAATAAACTTTGTTTGCAGTGATATTTTCTGTCTTGGTGTTTTTTTCTCAACCAACATGGATCAATTCACACTTCGATATACCCCCTATCTAGCCATAATAAATCCCTTTCTGCAAGCTCTCCAAGTCAACCAAATTACGGGATACGTAACGCCATTTTTCATTTGCTCAATCACGCATTTGCAAATATTCATTGGTCACAATCCGATCTTTCTTTTCAAAAAGTTTTCCTGGAGTCTTTAGGGTGAAAAAAAGAGAAAATTTGACCTTTTCGCGTAGTGAATTTTGCGGGAAAAGTTTTCATAGATCTTCACCGATCCCGAGCTGGAACATTATTTGATTATGTTATGAAACATAACTTCTAAACACCCTGTGAGATTCCCTATACCCCTGAAAGGAGAATGATTTAATCGAATGAAACATGAGCGTATTAATTATTTTTCAATGTGTAAAATCCGAATACACTGGGCAGCTTGGGATGAGAACGCGGGTGATAATAGATATGCTAAGCTCACGGCCATGGACTTTATCGTGTAACAATATAAAAATACAGATTTCAGGTAAGTTTTAGATATTTAATGTACTTTATTAAAATATTTCGTCATTCTCCATGCATTTTTTTTTATATTCATGCAGTTATATGCTATACATACTGGCATACCTCGCTACAAGCACATCTCGAAATTTGATTTGCCGTATTCATACAGACAATTTTCACCCAAGTTTTGCCTCAAACTCCTATCATAGACAGCGTTGTAGACTTTTTTAGACTTATGTTAGAAAGAAGTATAACTTTGAACAATATCCCGGAAGAATCGTCTTTCATCAAAATTCTTTATCGGAGCCTTTGGTGTCGACGTAATTTCTACATGGGGTCTAGAGAAGTAGTATAAAAAATGTAGGAAAACTCGGGCACAACATGTGTCATCTGTTGCTGAATTGAAATTTTATTACTTATAATTTTTCGAACATCTATTATTGATTCTAAACTGTACACCGTAAAAAATTGAAAAATCCAATGCATTGCTGTTTCATAATAGTAATATATTTTGTACGGGCCCGTATATCTGTAATTCGAGCCTCCGCCCTCCCACGTGCCCTCGGGACCAGCTGGAGCTCCGTGACCCAATTCTCCCAGTGCGCGTCCTTCGGTGACCGCGTCTGACCCCCATGACCTCGTCGTGAACTTGACCCGCGCGGGTACTTGCCCCATGACAACGCTTTCCGCCCCGCAACCCTGTATATATGTAAGGTTGGCGCGGTCGTGAACATAGTTGACAAGCCGAGAAACCCACGCCGCTCAAACTTCAAGTTGCTAATTGATTTTCTCTCGTCGCGGCTTTCGAGAGAAGTACTGATCGGAATACATGAATTATACCTGAACATGTAAATATTCATGCAATACCTATATGCATATAGGTATACAAGCCTATGTATATTCGGTTCCATTGGCAATAATTCTACAGGGATGGACATGCTAAGTGCGGATTTAGCGGAAGTGCAGAAAGGCGTTTGTTTCCAAACAAACGTGTTGACGTATCCGCTTTGAGTTGGAGTAGCAATTGGATTTCCATTTCAGAAACTAGTAAACCCGACTTTTGGAAATACGAATTGGCAGAGTAGTTACTGATAATAATAAAAAATTAGGTGGCATTGAGAGATTTCTTTTAATTTTCAGGCAATTCCAAAATGTATAAAAGAGCAATGAGAGTATATAGTGGTGTATACAATGTCACATATTACTGAGATTCCGTAATATCAAACGATCGTAGCCTTTCGCACGGGCCTGTACAAATTTCGAACTGTGCGCGTACTATAATCAAGCGCACACCGCGATCAGCATTAACCGAGTCCTTTGAGTTAAAAATTGCATTCAACTATGTATATCATGTATAGAGCACCACGGTGTTCCAAATCGTGACGATCCCTCAATTTTTAATTACAATTAAAGCTAATTATAGTCTCTGTGTATCTGTTTCTAATGTTGAGAGCTGATTGGTGGTGTATATAGGCAATTACGGTTTGCCTGCTTCAAGTTTTCCATCATCATTCTTTCTCGTCGGAAGATCATATTATATTCATTTACTGCAATTAAGAGCTGCGTGCTGTGCGCTAATCCGTGCAACAGACAATCTTGAATCCTTAAATCGGTTAGCCAGTTGGTAGGGTATAATATATAAGGTTCACCGTTGTGAGCAAACCTTTACCCGGGCTGGGCGCAGGTCCCAATCGATTCATCGTCTCTGAAAAGACGCGGAGTGAGTAGCCCCTGTCGACGAGCGGCAAGGAAAGACTGTCGCTCCCATCTCGATAACGAACAGCATCTCTGATTTCTAAAATAGTATAAATATGGCGCTGGATTTTGCAGCCACTTACAAGGTTCTTGTTTTAGGAGATTCAAACGTCGGTAAAACTTGTATTGTTCATCGTTACTGTGACGAGCGATACTATGACACTTACATATCAACCATAGGTGAGTCTACTCTGCAGTTTTTCAAACATTATAGATAGTTACAGTTCGAACTATACTGTATAACTTTTTGGTAATTGGAGTTGAAAATGTTCAATCCAACAACATATGGGGTGTCTGTATGTTCGCAAGAAATGCTGTTTCGTTGATGTCAGTTCATTTACCCCGATTATCTGGTTTCGCGAACGAATTTTCTTGGAAGCACATCTATACTGCTCGATAGGTCAATTTTGCAACATATAGTTCCGCGGCGTCTAGTTGTCTGTCGTGAAAGACGTTATACCATCTTTTTTATAAGAATGTTATTTCAAAACGTTATATACTCAAACAATATTTTTCATATTGAAAGAATGAATAATGAAGTGGTTATATTTTAACGCCATTCCAAATATATTTACATGATATCTCGGGATACCACCAGCTATTTGATTCGCACATTAATATAGACAAAGGCTTCAAAAATGTTCATTCTTTGCAACAAACATCTTACATGTCTACCAAAAATGTCTTGTAATTACAAGCCTCATAAACATTTGTTGCTTTTCTCCAACGCACAAGGAATCGAACAGCTGTAGTTCCACTTTCCGCAGTAGCCCGCCAGATCATTCGTCCTTCGATCGGTCTCTGCAGTTCCGGTTCTGCTTCTCATCCGAAAGAAGTTGCATCCATTCTTTAGTATTGAATAGTCCAATGAATGAATAGTTAGAACTAGCCGAATGTTCGGTTAATTATAACTGGTGACGACATTTTTTCCGGCATTTTTCTGTAACGTTACTTGGATTACAGTTGTTACTATTAATGAAGTTGCTGATATTGCTGGCCACGACACTTTTCAACGTAAATGTATGAGTCTTAAATTTTCTCTAAAATTCAATCGCGATCCCGACTGGTAATTCCTTAAATTGACAAGAAATTCTTAAAGTTTCGAAAATCTTGAGTCTATAACTACGATTCAATTTACCTTTGCGGAAAACGACTGTAGTTGTTGCACGATCGATTATCGTTGAGAAGAATTGTTATCCGCTTTTTCTAGTATCCTCGGTAATTTTATATTTGATTTTGATTATATTGATAATTTCATCGAACGTATGCGTTTATCGTTAGTTAACTGCATAATAACACTGAAGCGAATCGAAACATCCTCATCCGCATTCCGATATTCTCAATATTACGTTTATAAGATAATGTAAACTATAACATAATCCGACGTTTCCATTGTCGTCTCACAGGCATAGATTTCAAACAGAAAATAATTAATTTGGATGGAACTCCTATCAAGCTTCAAATATGGTAAGTTATATCAAATTTAGGTAATAATATTACATGTAGACCCAAAGGTAGCTTTTGGCATGCAACGAGATCTCACAACTTTATGGACGTGGACATTCAGCATAATTCAAACCATAATTATTAATCCATATAATAAACCGCGACTCCTTGGAATGAAAGATTTGATTCCCCTGCACATAAGGCATGCATTTTTAATTGCGGGAAATGATTATTTCCTGTATACCAATAGTATACGCGAAATTATGTAGATATCCATCCAGAACTGTGCCGTTGACCGTTTTTGGATGACGTATCGTTAATCATTCTTTATACTACTCTGTACTGTCACTTTAAATTCACATTTCAGGGACACCGCTGGCCAAGAGAGATTTAGAACTCTCACAACGGCTTACTATCGCGGGGCTATGGGGATACTTTTGATGTATGACGTGACCAGTATGGAGAGTTTCAATCACCTTTCATATTGGCTCCGTAACATCCAAGAGGTAATATTTATCATGTCAAGCGAAAGAGTGGTCCTTTTTGTTGTGGTTGTTATTGTATACCGAGCTCGAAAACAGTACAGTTCGGTTAGCTTGAAAATCCTACTTTATTTATTGGGGATACGTACGTATCGGAAATGTGTCACGACATTTCCCCCGAAGTCTGAAGGACAAAGAAATTTTACGGCTGCTGTATAGCTTGGTAACAGTATGAAGAGGATCACGAAAAAACATTTCTAAGGCTCAGAACCAAATAGGTATTTCGGCAGCGGTGCGGTATATCCAGTCGAAAATTTATTTACTAAAATTGAGCTTGTTCGAAATTATTATTTAAATATTTATTTTTTCTGAAATAATCGCGAGTAAATCCCTTAATTTGAACAAAAAAACGATAAGGGGATTCATTTACTACCGTGCGAATATCTTTCAAATCTTGTGTTGTGTAACTATTATAATACAAGTTTTTAATAATCATGGAATCTGTCTGGCTAAAAATATCATATGATTTTTCTCAAAAGTGGCTGAATTTTGTTATTCAATCGCCCAAAGCCAATACTTCCCGAATTAGGCAAGATGCGAAAAAACACATGACATAAAATTTCTCGGATTTCGAAGCGGCAAAAACACCGCGCGATTATAAATATTTGTTGTAGATAGATCCGCCAAGGTCTTATAGTGAAGGTCAAATTGATTTTTTTTCGAATATATATATCGGCCTTCATTATGTAATAAACATATGAATTCCATTTTTCAAATATTTAATCCTGCAGCTTTGAAAACATTATAAATTCCGAGATCAAAAAAACGTCTATAATACACATCATATTCAATTCATTTTTCAGAACGCCTCTCCAGATGTAGTTAAAGTGTTGGCTGCTAATAAATGTGACGCTGTAACACATAGGGCGGTTGACGCTGTTAGAGGACAAAAAATTGCTGACAATTTTGACATGCCATTCTTCGAGGTTTCCTGCAAGGAAAATATAAACATTGAAGAAGCATTCTTGACTCTTGCCAGGAGGATACGAGAACAACGGGGTCGTAGAGTGAGCTTTCTTATAATTTTTCGATTGAATTATTTGAAAAGTTTCATTCAAAATTTCAAAATCAAAGAAAGGCATTCTATATACGAATCCATGGTCTAAGACCATAATATATATTCTGATGTCGATCAGAGAAATTCATGATAAAACGATATTTCTGCAAATTCATGTGACATAATAGTTATTATATGAATCTCACACTGGCACAACTACCAGCAATAGCATATTTTGTTCTGCGATGGTTATAATATTTGCACTCTGACCAAGTTCTCTAGCTTGCTACTTGACTGTAGATCATATTTAGTTGAACATTTACTAGTACTTCGAACATTTCAATTATATTTTTGAAATTTTGATGATCTATTGGACGAACAACGACATGTTTCTCTTCATTTCTATGAACAGGCAAGCCTCTTCGAAGCTTCAGAAAGAGAAGGTGCCGATGCTGTGATTACAGCCCAGTCACCATCGCAGCAGGGTGATGCCTGGCGGTGCACCTGTTAGCCAGTTTCTGTCTCGTAAGTGGGTCTTTAATAAAGAATCCTACGGATCTTTAGAAAAAGAGGTGGTATGGTTTTATAACGCAAAGCTCATCAATATTATTATAATTAAATTATACACAAAGTATCGAGGTATTAAGGTTTTAATCTTAGGAACGTTTGTTCATTCCTATACAATAAGGCTATAGGCGAATACCTAAGTCTTTTATAAATAGATACATATAATAATATATGTATGTATTGTAAATGTGCGATAATAAGATTGAGCAAGTGCTATTCTCTCGCAAAAGTCTATGACCCTAAAAATTTTCTACGTTATTTTATTTTTTATTGTTTCCATCCGCATTAAGTTATGTTACTATTAACACAATAACTTAAGTGGCTGGACTTTCCTCACACTTGTATAAATAACTGCAATATGAGAGTAGCGATTGTTCAGTTTTTATAGCAAATTATTATAATACAGAAGCAGTTAATGGGACACAAAATGCAAAGTTACTTGATTTATAAGAAAGTAAGTAAATAGATAACGCGGTTTCAAATTCCGTAAACGAGGGAGCATTCAAAGATGTACATTCAAAGGGCGAATAACGCTATAACTAGGACTCTACATCTTCCTTGTTGCGTCTGTTAGATGAAAATATAAACAGCTTCAAAGAATATACAATGAAAATTCATGCACACCATCTATTCGTTTCACATATAGGTACATATAATATACCTCGCAAGTATTTAACATGAATTTGTAGTTGAAAACTATAGATTTGATCGAGATCAATGCTTGTGACTAATTACTTGGTTCCAATACTGGCGAAAAAAAAAGAAACAAAAAAACAAACTTGTAAACTGAAATGAAATGAGAAGATTTTGTAATCTACCAAATTTTTTATCACTGAACATTCATTTTGTGATTTAGTATATATTCGACATTACAATATTATATTATACGATCGGCGTGGCTACTCATAGTATAGCTATGTATGTATATCTAAAAACAAACAAAAAAACTTCATTTCGTCTTCTTTATAGTTATTGCCATGAATAATATTGTACATATTGTACAACAACATATTATTCCTTCCGGCAATGCTGAAAGATCTTGATGCCTATTAAGTTTCATTTTCGCTTACTCAGTTGCGTGTTGGACGAGAGATTCATAAACTTGTCAAGCTGCATAACAGCGTCTGCTGGAGGTTGACTGTGCTCAAATTGCGTCTGTAATGTTTTTTCAAGGCCTAAATTAACCACCTGTTGAACACCCTAATTATTCACGTGTATATAATACAATTCGAGATACAAGGTGCTTCTGCAATGAGTGGCTAATCGATTAAGGGTGCATTAAATGTGGTTGATAAGACTGAGTACAAAATGTATGATAGCACAAGGTACTATTTAATGCACAGTTATTGAATGCAAGCTGCATTAAAAATTTTTCAATAATTGCACATCTTAATTTTGCATGATTCCACTCAATTGCTAGATTTACAAAAGTATCCAAGTGTCAATATTGAATTGCGAGATAAGGGCTTTGCACAGGTCAGAAATAATTGTTCGCAGAACTAGCGTGTGTCTCGAAGTATATAGAACCCACACAATGCAGTTAATATTAGAAGAGTAAATACGACTAGCATGAAATGTCTAAGTATTGGGTAAAAGCCAATTATAGGCCTGGTTGCAGTACTTGACAACCTGTTTCCCATACCCCTATAGTATATCGTTTACGATCACTCAAATATGTATCGACAAGTAGTCAAGTAATGTACCCTGGCCATAAACTACACCTTTTAAAACCTCACATCGACAGTATATAGCCTTGCAGCTGTAACTCTTGTTGAGTCGATCCAAAGTGAGGCTATTTGAATGTACCTCGTATTCAAAAACCTTCAAGGATAGAATGAGTTTCACCATTTTTATTTCCAACATAATTTATCGTTCGCTATATTCACTCCCTCACGTGGGCAATTTACTTCAGAAATATCTTGTATGCACATATATGTCCATATTGCTCTTCGTTGTATCTATACCACAGAGTTGTCAAGCGGGTCGTGATTATCAGATTCATTGTGCTAAATCATATCAGTCATTTAATTGGATTAAAATTGATACAACTATACTTGGATGCAGAATGGCCTGAATTTTCCCTGGTTGTTAGCCGTCGTATGGATCTAGAGCCGTGGAACTAGAGACACCATACCGTAGCATTATTGCAAATAATAACAGACGGGCATTATCCCAAAACATTGAATTATGGGGTCGGTGCATATTGATTTTCAAACAATTGGATAGTCGATTCGAGACTTTTTGGAATTGCTGTATAATTTTATTGCCTACTTTGAATATGCACCTTGAATGTTTCAACCACTTTTTGCACAGAAAAAGACGTACTATCAACTTCCTAGTAAACTTCTAAGTAGCATTATTGTTATTACCGTTGTTCAGGTCATTTATAAACCGAGTTGAAACGTCTCGAGCTAAAACGAAATAGATAACGTCAGATCCCGATTGCGATAACTACAAGAGATGTTTATCGTGCGAGAAAAAAACAATTATGTGCATGAAAAACAAATATTAGTGTCGTATGCAACACTCCTTTTTATGCCCGACTTTTCACTGGCCGCTTGCAATCATATACAACAATTATCTGTCATAGTGACGCAAGTAAACGTCTAATATAAGAGCGACAAAAGTCACAGAGACATGCGATTGCCAATTATCTGTATGCAGGTATATCTACACATCAGCTGTGTATGGTAGACTCGAGCGCAGTACTTTCATAACGATTGGCCTGAGATCAAACGAACAGTAAACGTAATTTGTAATCTTCGTTTTTGCTGGCAGAAACAAAAAAGCCTTTATTGTGCCTATTAACAAACAAAAGTAAAGCGAAATAAAGTAAGCTGCTTTATGTATACATGGAGTAATGTAACTTAAGCGATGCAGGTGAAATGACTAGGTTCTGTGACAATTATATGAACGTTATGGAACGGGTCAGTAAAAGAATATAGCTGGCGCTATGTTGCAGCTGTTACAATGAGTGGGCTCTTATTGAGGTAAATGGTAATTGGTGAAACAGAATATAACCATTCATGAATTGGCACAGAAAATAGATTTTTTTATAGGCTTTGTACTATTGCGAAATAATACGTATTATTGTTGCTTTTGTATATTTGTAACTTACTGCAATTTGTATAACTCTTCGAAATATGACTCTTCTATTCGCTAAGCGTCCTTAGCTCGTTACGATTAATTATAAATTGAGGCGGGTGTATATTGTTTATGAAATACTTAGGTTTAAATATTTATTATTCATATTTTTCGTTTTTAATGCAAACTCAATTAACGGTACATATATGACACCTAATGTTGTCCATTTATGACAATTTTCATAAACCAGAGAAATAGTTACACTTGACAGTGTAAAGCTGCAAAGTGGTGTGATAAAATTTCTCTTATCCTTTGTTATTTTAAAACGCAGGATCGTATTGCCTCCGCCTCATAGGAAAAGTTTCTTCTCTTGAGCTGGTCTTTGGAGAAAGTTGAAGTAAGATTTGTAGAACTTTGTTAATTCTTGTTAAATTTTGATTTTCTTCACCGTAGCTAAAATATAAATAAGTTATAGGCGTCGATTACGAAGTTGCTCAAGAGAAAAAATGACCCCCTGAATCAATTTACGGGGATTCACAGATATCTCTAAAACTTTAGCACAATGTTTGAACATTATATTATATTTGTTTTCGTATGAAATATTTCAAAATAATACAATCATTCTCGAAGTCTGAAAAAAAATTTCGACTCTTCCTACCTAATTACTTTTTACATCTATTTCTAAAAGAAGTCGGCGCCTATGGCAGAGTTGTTAATAATTTTACAGAAGTTTAGAATCGTACTTAGTTGAATTGAATTATCCTTTTTAACAATATCAACAGCGTAGCACTGGAATGTTGCTTACTGTACTCAAGTAAACAAATATCTTTTAAGAACTGCACTGAGATATTTTTAATGTGAACCAGTTTCCGGTTCTGGCTTTGTTTTGTTAATATCCCTTTTCCCCCATCCCCCCAATGAAACTAACGCATAGTAGTTCACACCGATACTCCGCAGCAGCAAAAATATTTAAAAAGGCGCTTTTATTGAGATACAGAGATATTATTCATCAGAGAATTCGTATAAAATCATTGCATATTTCAGGCATCGTTGAATACTACGTTGTCCCAATTATTCTCGTGTAATCGATGCATCTTACGGTTGTATGGGTGTGAAACACGCTAATACAGACTCAATCGCCCATTGATGAAAATAGGTAAAGTTTAGGACCCGTACTTCATCCTTAAAATTGGTTCCTTCAAGTGATTCCCAATCATTAAACCACATCCAACTTGGTCGTCAGTGATGGATCGAACGGCGATAACAATTTCTGTACATGGAGAGCTTTTAATCAATTAACACCACAGAGCCATGAACCCGTTAGATGTGGTTCGATGACTAAATATTGCCTACAATCAATTAGTCAATTATATATGACAATTCGCACAAGCTTCAAGTGACGCTTGGTCACTCTAGATGGATTGGTTTTTGTTATATATACATATATAATATAACATCAACATAATTTTACCATTACTTGAATAAGCCTTTGTTTATAATGTTTTAGTCAATCAGTTTGTAGAATAACTCGTCTAAATGGATCATAAATAAAGAAGCACACTTTTTACCTGTACCATATCGACTTTGGCTTTCTCTAGAAATATTTAGTACATAGTTGAGTTCATATAAGTCATGTGCCGTGATCGGCTGTGTGAAACAAGAATAATGATTGAACTGCTTATTAGCAAATCGACTTAGGATATTTTTCCATGTACACTCTGAATCGGGTATTGCGTATTATCATGAATCCAACTTGTCAAGTATAAACAAGCTCTAGATGAATTATGTCAGGTTCAGTTTTTCCGAGATTTTTGCCAATCTTGATCTGAAGAATTATCTGATGAAACAGCGACAGATAATTTTTATACACCCAGTGGTAGTGAATAGGTTTTCACATGGTATGCCTGACAAGCTGGAACTTTCTAAATGTGCGTAATCTATCTATAAAAGAAGTCGGACTGACAAAGAGAATGTTATAATAACACGATAATAATAATGGAATATTATTTTCACTGTAACTTTTTCAGAGAAAGTTTTTGTGATAACACTATCTGAACATCAATATTAGTTGTATTGAGAAGTTGAATAGAACTATGATTTACAAATATCTATAATAACATAATATACCTCTCTAGAGCATACACTTAATACGCATATGATCTGCGTAACAGTGTACTACAATAATCGCAGACATTACTATCTATTTACATATTCTGTTATGCAATTTTTGGATCAAGAACAACAACAATAACGTTAGGTAATGGTATTTCAATGATTATGAGACGACTCAATAAAATCATAAATGTTTGGTGCTATTTCGATTCTCTTGAGCTTTTTAAAAACCTGGTTCTTCTATTGAATACACATTTTTTTTCTTTTATGTCTCTCAGTCTGCAAACCAATTTTGGATTCACTGACGAGCGATCTTGTTCGACTCGGCCCATGCTCTCCAATAGTTTGTGTTTTACGGGCAATTGATTCCGTTTCACAAACAGGAAGAACTTCTGTTTGGGTCTCTGTCTTAATCCTAGATTGTAGCGCATTGCTATCGTGGAGGGCACGGCTCGTTGTTTCCGATGCTTCCGAAGGTTCAAGTTTTGGCACTCTATTAGGTTCACTGAAAATTATGTGAACGTTTGATACATTCCATTGAACAAGAAATATACATTCCTTAATAATACATCATGTGCTGACCAAATTTTAGCTTTTCAGATGATAATCTACTGATTTTTCTAAGAATATTGCTAACTCAGTAATGAGATAATATTGCTAATGATTTGAACCGATAATGAGACTCCAGTTAAAAAAAAATGTTTAACTCATATTATAATTAAATTAAGTAGAAACATGACAAGCACAGTTTTCTTATTAGGAATACTTTCACTCACTTAGACCCCTGTAGCAAATGCGTGTGAACATTATTCGTTGAGGATTTGAACCTTTTCAACTCATTGTAAAAGTTCATCATGGATCGAAATGTGGCCACGCAGTCCTCTGATGTTGAGCTCCGCATAGATATTTGATTATCGAATATTTTCTCTTTGAAGGGTAGTGTTTCAATATTTTCTAAATAAGTAGATAGTCTAGTTATTTCAAACACAAGACTAACAATCAAGTGATGTCTGGTTGCTGGACTACACTTACTTCTAGTTAATTGAGCACCGCTGAATTTATAATCCTGAAGTTCCTCATCCTTTTTTTTGACCGAATCTAATAGGATTTTATGCCTATGTTCTAATTCCATAGACGACTGGCACAGAGGTTTTGTAATTTCGTTCCAGAACTCTTGAGGACTTCCTTTAGTGAGATTTATAGTGAATTTAAACATAATACCATCTACGCAGCTTTCAAGTTTTATCTCCTCCAAAGATACCTCAGTTGCATGTTTTGGTATATCGTTTAACATGCTACTAAGAGTATCGTCGATGTCAAACGAGTCCAAATCCAACAACAGATTCAGAGACTGAAAAGTGAATATCATATCGAACTATAATTTTTAATCTTGTTTGGTTATTGTTATTTGATATTTGTAATCGACCTCATTCAATCAATGGTGAATTTCATCTGCGTGATTTTGAGGATCAAAAAAACATTTGTTATCCTTATGTTTTTAGATGTTATACATCGATGGAAGTTACAATTTGGGATATGTTTTGATAGCATTGCCAATAAACAGTTACTACGCATCGCACAATGCTGCGGTAACATACCTAATAAAATTTCATCGTTTTTTGAGAAATCTGAAAAAATTATACCTGGCATCGTGCCGATGCAATATCTTTGGTTATGGTCTCTGTCCAGATTTCAACAAGATCAGAGAGTGATATTTTCCAAGAATTATTTATCGTTGAAGTCGATACTATATACTGCGTTCCAAGTATTTGAATTTTCTTCCATTCTTTTGCGTTACCGCTGATCGCGGGATTAGCCTGTTGTTCCATGAGATGAAATCTTTACAATCTTTACTGACAATCGAATCTTTTTTATCTATAAATCTGAAATGCATAAAGGAATAGTTCGCTGCAAAAAATGATATAATACTCAGATCGATACTTTTGTTTCGCACTATCATGTCGATGTTTGTTGAGAATATAAACTCTATTGAATTTATCAATTAGTCCTGATATTTTTGAGGTTATAGACGTGAATTTCACAAGATTTACTAACTTTATGCTAAAATGCGTCGTCGGTGGAGTTGAAGAGTTGCCTTATCGATAGTTTATAAACTTATAGACTAGAAATGGTATTAATTTTTGCTCTTTGGCGGCTGTAGACAAGGGGGAAAGCTCGACAATGAGATTATTTACACTTCCAGCTAACCTGTCATATACTAGGTTCGTCACGTACATGGGAGTAATTGTCACAGAACGTAGCGGGTTCTGATTGGTTGCCCACTTTCTGCCACGATACGAACCCTCCAGTCCCTCAGCTCCCAATGGACGGCAGTGGGGTGGAATGAACGAGCACTGAGGACACTGAAGATAGCTAGCTGAGAGTGAATCCCCACATCCCCACGAAGAGCCGAATCACCAAAATGCGGAACGTGGAAGACGAAACGGAATTCTGAATGAGGTGTCAGATTCACTATTATAGAATAGTTAGTTCACTCTTTCGTATTTCATCAATCTGGCTTGTTTGCTCTTGCTGGAATTCCGTGATTTTTATTCTGCCGCATCTTTTACGAAATAAATTTGATTTTTTTCTTTCCCTAGACTAATTATGCTACCCAGCTGGACTACTCAAGTGATACCATATTATATCTCCAAGAAGCTATAATTACCTAGTATCACTTTTGTGATAGGGATTTCAGGTATGTAACAGGTAATTTTTAATGTCTTCAGTTACCTGGGGGGCGATTCTGGATCTATTGGCGTTTACTTAACGCTAGGCGCTAACAAATAATAGCGCCCCGTTGCTAAGGAGCGCCCAATCAACGAATGCGCTTGGGGCGCTAACTCTTGGGCGCTATCAGTTAACGCCGGGCGTTAAAGAAACAAAATCCCACTGCTGGTAGAATTGGTCAGTCAAAGGGCATTAAAGAAAGTTTTGAAAATGTCGATAAATCTCTCTATTTAGATTGTACATCGTGTCAATTTCACAAACCACGTGCATGTGTATTGCACATGTATTACACCGTTATATTCCAATATTCAGACAGCCATACCAGTAAACAACATTTCAAATGCATTTCCCATCATTTTCATGTCCAATTCTCTGTAATATCCATCCCCAGATGGACACCAAACAAATTCTATATTTTGTGCAAAATATCTTGGTTAAGTCTAGCGAAATGATTGCGATTTATCAACAAATTTACCCCCAAAGCTCTTATATTGTTAAAGCTTCATAGACGTTAATGGATGTGTACTATTAACGAAGTCTATACATAGTAGTTTCCGCTGCAAGTAGGAAAACCGTGTGGAGCGTGAACCATTTCACTGTAATTTCCAACCTGAAGAACAAAACCCATTCCTTCCTCGAAGTGGGAGGCCACGTGACAATGCCAGATCCAGAACCCAGGGTTATCGGTGATAAAACGCAACACTACAATCCCGCGCGCCGGCACTCCAATAGTATCTTTGAGTGGAGCTGTATCATAATTCTTTGCAATTAATCCAGCTTCATTTAAGGCTCTCACTTCAGAATCAGTCAAATCTGATGAATTTCCAGGCTGCAAGCTGACTACTCGGAAATAGTGGCCGTGAAGATGCATAGGGTGATCGTCTGTCCCCGACGCAGCTGCAATAATAATTTAGTTGACATACCAGAACCCATAATTTGGCAAAATACCAAGCCAAACCCATCCTGCATTACATGGCCTTAGTTTACTCATCCCGTCATAACAACACATGTTTACATTGAGGGTGTATGATACAATGGAATTTAGATTCAGAATGCAAGACATGACAAGGTTTTAATATTTTGCTTTGTACAGATCGTTGCGTATACTTACTCGCATCATAAAGGATCATTTCCACTAAAGTGTCTTTCTTCATTGTGTATATGTACGGGCAAGTGCAGTAGCCGTCGGCGCAAACTTCGGCGTCAAGATTATCTTGTGTGCAATACATATCACTCGTCAGCTCTGCGTACTGAGTGAGAGGTGGAATAGGTGGAAGAGAGAAACTTATATTGTTACATTGGCCGTAAGCTCCTGGTGTCTGGTAGTGTTCTAAAATTATCAAGTTAACTTGGTGTTTGTTACTCATTCGAAATGCCATGATCTTACGTTTGTCGGTTTACAGGAAAATTACCAGTTATTATAGACAATAGGTCTTCGAGAAGGGGAAGCGGATTGATATGAATTCACTCACCATACTTGTTCATCGAAATCGGTACATAGAATGTATAATCTGGCGTTCCGGAAACATCCTGTACACCAGACTTCATTGTATCGACAAGATCTGAAACTCTGAATAAGGTGTTGTCCGAGTAATCCGTGTCTGCTTCTCCAACCGGGTTCAAAAGCTGGAAAATAGATATTAAATACATATGTACCCAACTATACCTAACGTAATTGTTTTTGAGCCAGAAGCTGTGAGGAAGTTCCAAATTGCCCAATCGCTGCTATGGATTGTAACAAATCGAGAGCACCCATTGGTTACTTCGGCATTTTCTTGTGGCTTCCAGCTCGTAATTAACTACGCTAGGTATAAATAACATTTGCGATTGTAACACCAGTGAGCGGTGGTAAAAAATAATCTACGTTCACTGTCTGCCTCAGTATTTGCATAAAAAGTTCATTGCTTTCGGAGGAAAGGCTATAAGGCTCTGATCTTACTCACCACTCCGGATCTTTTAGCATCGTCGTAGGTAATGGTGCCCGATGGATCATCGTCGTCTGCCCCCTCATAGTGGAGCTTCGCAACTGTGGACACCGTACTACATTTTCCAAAACCTCTGTATCTAATCCAATAATTATCGACGTCTTGATTCGCTGCCAGAACGAAATCATATCGCTCTCCAGCATTGATTATGACGGAGTCGACTAAAACGTATATGGGGAACGTATTAATTGAATAAGGCATATCTATTCATGTATTAATAATAATATGGTGTAATCAGAATAATATGGAAGTTAGAAAGGAAAAGGGTTCCTCTCTCTCACGGACACGGCTTAGCTTTTTGGCCACTAGATTCTCTCCATAGCTATATGCTCTAAGATATTTTATTACATTGCAGAAATGTACCTTCGAATGGCTTAACTGTCGCACCATCAGTAGCGATTATTGTGAGCGTGTGATTGTCCACGGAAAGTTGAACTGGGCAATAAACTCCGGCGTTGCCTATCACTCTGAATCTGTGCCTGAGACCCTGAAGTTATTCATTAGGCATGTGAATTGGTTCATCATATCGAATGGGTATAATTGAAGTAGATGGTGTAATTGAAGACGAGGCCATCTTACTAGGATATTACAAATTAGGTAGATATAAATGAATAGGATTACCTTGACGACTGTAAAGTTTGCCCTAGGTGTATAACGGATCTCATCGTCCTCTGTGAACTCCGCTTTTGCATTCAATCCATTGACAGTGAAGCTGTAACCGACCAGTGTTGTGCTCCTGTACATTGCACTATTCATCACTTCGGATGTGGGTTGCTGATACCAATGATAAATGATCATAATGTGTTGCGAGAGGTCAGTGTCGTAATAGTCTGCATTCACATCATCTGCTTCTCGGATAATTAAGCTTCCGTGGAGTCCGTCAGTTTCCTGATAGCCTGTTTAAAATAATGCAAGCTATTTAATGTATGTACAATGAGGGTGTATTTCAACTAATACAATCAGCATTTGCAAGGCTTGGTGGACCCAATGTACCTTAGTATCACAGAAAACATGGAATAGTCGATTCGACCGATCAAGGACTGAAAATACTCAAGTAGCTGAAAAGTTTCAATTGTTGTCCTCGTCGCTATTTCTTATATTTGATTTTTCTTCTCTTAAAATAATAATATCTACTCAATTCACAATGTTTAGTGGCTGAATTTTGTCAAGTCAAATTAATACCATTAGGCAGATGGATTTTTTTTTCATGCGTAAATAGTTTGCAGTATATTGTACGCACCGACATGAGAGTGCCAGAAGTGGGTCCCAGGTGGGTCGGCTGTAAAATTATACACAAAAGTGTTGCCCGGTAGGATGGGACACTGCGTCAGAAATGGAACTCCATCCATGTACGGTGAATTACGTTGATACATTCCGTGCCAGTGAATGGTTGTGCCTTGTGCAGTGTCTGCATTGGTCACACTTACCAGAACGGTATCTCCTTTGCAAACCTATAATTAGACCTTATTGAGCTTCTGATATTGAATTATGGAGACGTCTTACTGTCTGAAGCTCCCTAACGATCACAGACAAGATTACGTTAATGTCGTTTATGAGAAAGAATGTTAGTGATCTATTCTTGAATATTCTACATATGTTCGTTTGAAACATCTCATACTTGATTTTATATTTATCTTGATCTGAAGAATGAGAAAAATTTTCAAAAACAAAGACATGTTTTTTACATCACACATTCACTGAAGTTTCAACGTTTTTCTGGTATATTGGCTATTCAACTGTCAAGGGTATGTCTGTGTTTCAGATATCAGAGTAGGATTTCCAACTCGCTTGGGCACTGCTAATCGGTAAGCAGTCACTGCGCTAGAAGTTGTATTGTCGTACCTGAATACTGGGTCCAGGAAGCATGTGGTTTGCCACAAAGACTGTACGCTTGTCACCACCGGCAGTAATGCATCCTCTTTCATAGCAATCGTCTGAACTGTACGGGCAATCGGCACACTGACTACTCATAGTCACCCATTCAAGGTAAGCCAAGTCGTACAAACAGGTACGTGTGTCGTTGGCGACGCATTCCCGATAACAGGGGTGCGATGTTCCACCTAGAGCAATCAAATTATCTGATGAATTTTTGCTTCAACTTGCAAAATTTAGCCCACCTGTATTGATAGGTAAGGTATTGGAAGTTTGCCTAAATGGTGGCTCTTTGTCTACATATTATCACGCTGCGCACGTTACATTGATGATACTTTCAACGTTCATCCAAAAGTAGGAGTACAAAAGCATAACTTATTTTTAGTAAAATCATTATAGAATTCACCAATAATTTCAATATCCTTTGTAAAATTTACAATATTGACCCACTGAAACAAGGAAGCACATAATTGCAGTGGACAAAATTCTTTCCAAATCAGTCAGTGTAGTCTTGCTCTCTAAAATGACACAAAAATACTCCCTTTTTTACAGTATTGATCAAATCCTCAAACTACCGTACCAACTTCGGTAGTTAATTTAGGTGATGAAAGTAAATATGAAGAGATCTGCCACAAATAAAGCCATTGATTCGATAAAGATTTTCTACGAGTTTGTTTCATCATTGTGAAATATCTTGTTTAAACGTATGCATTTCTGGGTCTATTCTAACTGGGCCGGCAAGTTTTAGCCAGCTGGTTGAGATAAGTCGGTTTCATTGGGACTAGGTTATTTTGTTTTTATGATTATTTTAGAAGACGGTTTACCTCGTACTGCCGGATCGTTGTTTTTGATAGATAAAGCGGCATTCTGGAAGAGAAAGAGAATTGAAACCAAATGTTTGTGCTATATTTAATACGCTTATAATCATTCGCATCAAAAGAGGAAGCCAGTTGAAGGCACTTACCTGGCGCATGGCAGCCTCCAAAGACCTGAATGCCACGCAAAATGCGAGGAAAAATATGTGCCTGATCATCCTCCTCGATGATGAGTCTGAAAATAATTTGCAAACGGAATATGTAGGGTACATTTTCGGGAGTAAAGAGAATGGCGAATGGAAGTTATACACCACAAATACATGAAGCGCTCAACCATAACATCGGGTATATCCATTTTTCTATTATTGTTAAAAAAGTATTCCTCATTTGAAGATGCATTGGAATGAGAAGAATAAGTTCGAGAGCAAAACCATGAAGGATGTTAGTATTTATTAGAATAAGCACCTTTGGCAGCTTCATTGAGTTGAAATTTCAGGAAAAAAATTGTGCACGCTCTTGTAAGAATGAAAAAAAATTTGAACAGCGGATGCCGGAAATGAAATCCAATTGCAGGCTTTTTGAAAGAGATTGAGTTGCCGAGGTTTCCGGCCTACCCTAATATGTATTCTGCAATCACCGTGTTTGCTGAGAGTATGTGAATTCGAAAATGACAAGTATATCGTGTGAAAACCGAATTCAAGAATCATTCACAGTAATACATATGCCAGATATTCACTTGTTGGATGAAATACATAGATTTAATGGCTTGAGATTGCAATAACCTTAGGGTTGCAGCACAATTTGCTATAAACTCAATAAATCAATGAATTACACAAAAACACAAGTCTCATAATTCATCAACGGTATACGTAGAGCGGAGAAGAAGGAGCACAAGATCAATAAAATCAATATTCTTAACAAACCTTGGCAAAACTAGTAATTATCTACAGATATCTCTTACCGTGAAATAAGTCTCAATTTATTTAGCAGAACCGATGGGAAGATACATGCGATTTCTACAACAGTCGAGCAAAGACGGATGGTTATCCTGGTGGCCCTTGCTGTTTTAAAAACTCACGGCCCTGGTGCGTTGTTAGTGGTACCACATAAAATTGGTACCGTGTGTAATTGGCGCCGTGTGAAACTGATGCCACACAACCTTGGTGCCGCATGTGAGACGATATTGCTTCAATTTCCTCTTCCCTGGGATGGGCTTACAATTTCCCTTTTTCCTATTAATTTAGATTCGACAGCCTGCTTATTCAGATGCAACAATCGAGGAATTCACTTAAGAAATTTCTACCACAATTTGGTATTGCATACAAACAAGTAATGAACCATGTATGTATAGCATATTGTATGTAGTATAAGTTCAGTAGATATAGAAACCGATCATTGCAGCTAATTTCACATAAACTACATCATGAACATCATTAATCAATATTTCATTGCATTGCATTATAACAATTATTATTTAACAATATCTATTCATCGTTCAATGATGTAACATTTTCTTATTTCATTTCTTTATCTGGATACCGGAAAAGATAATTTTTTCAAATATTGTATACTGGAAATGTACTAGAAATGAAAAAGATGAGTGAAACCTGAAGATCAAATCTCGTTGCAATCAACTCATAGTCGCACAATCAGAATTCAATAAAATTAGAATTTCAACCCACCTCATTATCCGTTGCTCGTCAGCTTGGCAATATGTGACAACTAGTTCTGCTCTGTAGTTTTCACTTTCTCAATCTTCCGCTTTGTATGCTTCAATCCTTACAAGTCTTGTACTTTTGGGGTTTTCTACTGTACAGATGTTTTACCTAATAGTTTTCCTAGAACAGGAGTTACGGTTCGTAGTTTTCTAGTTTCAGATCTAGTTCGTAGTTTTCTAGTTTTCAGATTTTCTAGTTCGCAGTCTTGGATGGTAAGCTCAGTAATAACCAATTCCACAAATTTTCACTTTGTAGTTCTCGCTGGCCAGTTTTTTGTCCTGGAGCTGATGACCTAGACAAAGTATACCTATGAATTGATGTACCTGAACAGAAGAAGCTGCTCAGCTGATCTGAACGCAAAGTAACATGGAGAGATATATGATGGACGAACTATTCATACTGTAAATTGTAAGAAATCATGGAGTTGAATTTTGTCAGCGTACGCTACTGTACAACAACCGCTGCAGTTGATTTCAAAATGCATTAGTTTCTTCGCTGTATCAAGAAAAAAAAGACCTAAACTAGTTTTAAATTTACATCAAGTTGCATTCTCTAGTAGTCTACGCCTGAATCTTGCACAGTATCGCAAGCTGTCGTGGAGATATTCTTCAAGTGTCAATATAGACATTATTCAATTATTAAACTGAATGATGTCCCCTAAAAACAGATGTTTTTCTAAATACTGTTTAATCACCTGGGCTCATTCCTTAATACTCATGCACATGATCACTTATACCTATACATAGCAAAGTTGTCGAAGAATTGGCAATTGTATAAATACGCATGTGTGAGCTCTACGTCAAAGCATTTAAGCGTTATTTATCATTCCTGTCGCATATCTATAGACTCAGTTCTTATAATAGCATGATTTATTACATTGCCTTCCTGATAACAGGACCTCGCGATTTTATGAACATACATATATTATCAAATTTATTAATTTCAACAGACCAATCAAATTGGTATTGTGAAATGTACATTTTTTTTTTGTTCGATCATCGGTATTTCATTATGCTAATGTTTAGTAAAAAGAGTTCACTAACTCTTGCATTTATTTGAGATTTGAAGAATAATGCACATTATGTCTTTCAGATCAAAAATCTCTATCCTGAAATTTCTTATCGACTCATCATCGATTTCATTTCTTTTGAAGATCGGTTTTTTGAAACTGCTTTTAGTGAACGTCTCATGGTCAATTGTATCTTCAGTAGACTCTCACCTATTTAATGGAATTGGGACCGAGGTTGACCACCTATTTTGCAACGGGTGGGGCTCTGCACTCTCGTGTCTAACACAGGAAGAAGCAATTTACAGAGTAAGAAGCTTCCTTTGGCGGTGCCAAAGGTTACCCCTTGATTTGTTAAATACGTTTACATGTGAGAGGAATTGTCTATCAACTAACTCACAAAGATGCAGTGTCCTAGCTCGTGTACTGTCTATAACTAACAGACAACACCGTCCAAAAGAGGTCTCTGTTGCGGAACTAACAAAAAATATTGCTAAAAATGAACAGAATTGAACCAAGTTTTTAGTTATTATCCAGACGTATCTCTTGGGAACCGGAATGAATGGTGTGTCTGAATTTCTGTCTGTATGTTCATGTATGACAGCAAAATTTATTGTTTTCACAGCAACTTTGTTGAATGTTCAAAATCGAGCAGAATTATTAGTCCTGAATAAGGTTTTTTAATTACTCTGGTGCTGACGTGTTGAGTGTTCAGGTGATTTTGACAGTAACTGCGTTGAATGCTCAAAATCGAGAAGAATTATTATCTCTGAACAAAGTTTTTTAATTACTTTGGTGCTGACGTGATGAGTGTTCAGGTGCGGTAAGATATATATCGACACGATCATAGGATTGTGTAATCTCGACCAACTACATTTTCTATATAACCTTGGATATATCTCTCAAGCAACTCTTTATGTCCATAATGTCAGATGTATATAGCCTGGTCGGTCAAATATTGGTTCAACGAACGTGACGCAATTGAGAAAATTGGTATAACTCGAAAATCATGGTTTTGTAAGTATTGTAGTATACAGTAATGCTAATGACATCATATACATGCGACCAATACGAAGAATAAATCTATAATGACAAAACTGCTAGACTCAATTTGTATCGACCTAAGCAATTTCCCTGAATATTTTTATGAAACAGTGATACTAAACAGATTGTTTAGTTTTCGATCATTTAGATCAGAGAACTATATATACTTATTATTCGGTTTCTCGTTCACTAGAAGGAGAGTGTAATAGAGAAATTGCGAGTTTTCAGTTTTTGTTTAATCAAAAGATTACCATTTTGAAATAACATATGCGTCTTTCATTTACTCCTGGGTGAGTTAATTTTATACTATAATTATCATCGGTATGTGGTATTCCAAACTTGGTACAGTTCCATGTCAATTAACTGGATTCGGAATCGGAATGGAATATTACAAGAGTTATAACGAGAGTGAATCCCCTCAGAGAGCCTGGATCAACGGAATGTGGAAGAAGGAACAGAATCTCTTCAAAAATCTAGTGATTCTTACTAGATTTCTCGTGGAATTCTGATCCGTTCCCAGAGTTCCGTAGATCTGGACAAATTCCACCTAGTTTGCGATGTAGTGCAATGCGAATCGAGCATTCAAGCGAAAACAATTTTTCAAATAGTACTTCGTACTTATTAGATACTTGGCAAACCAAAACTACCGATTGTGTGTCTAGTTAGGTCGGTCGTTACGTACGTTAAATTGTAATAATTGAAACTTCACTCCTCCAATGTCTGGCCTGACGTCACAACGAATTTCTTTTCAAACGACCAGTGATACCTATAAATATCATTGGTCACTTCAATTGGATCCGACCAATAATATTGCTTCGTGTCAAAGTCTTTCCCCGGCGACCGAAAGATGACCATTGGTACGACTTACTTACGGTTCAAATGTTGTCAACACTGTGTCAACCAACAGTTATTTCCAAATTCCATGAGCATTATTCTGTCGTTTGAAGATAAGTGAACACATTGGTACATACCTTTCAACGCTGTAGGTATGTAAACGAATTAGTTGACAAAGAAATACTTTATTCATACACACTACTGCCTACTTAACTTCTGAAATATACGATCACTTTTTTATGTATTTGTATACTGCATCAATATCTATTATCAGAATCTCACTTCTCCGGTCTTCGCCTTCAACACTAAATAGTTGTACAAATGCTATATTATTGTCTTCAAATCTTTCATTCATTTGTTTTTCAACGAAAGATTGAACTGGTATACCGCAGGTTATTGCCGAGCATTTTTTAATTATCGAAACAAGATGATCTTTTCTACGACGTGTGCGCACGGCAAAAAACCGGGTGCACGTGATAATATTGATGAACATTATTAACCAAAATGGACTACGTCCATCTGGTCGGTTTAGAAAACAAGATATACTTATTTTTCGCCTCGATCGCTGTGGTTCAATTTTCTTTTGTTCCTCAATTTAGTCTTCCTTCATTTATTACATTTTCAAAAAACCAATTTTCACTCAAATTTTCTACCCGAAATTCAGGCACGCTATTTACTCGATGCGTTTGAAATCATCTCAATCCATGAAGCTCATTATAGAATTTACATACGATATTGGAATTAAACGTTACTTAAAGTTGCCAACAAAACCGTTTCTAGAATTTGTCACGGTATCCTTTGCATATTTATAACATAGCCAAACCCGTTGTAGCACTGTAACTACCAATTTATCCTACGATGCCGAAGTCCAAGCAGTTTGTCGAGTCCAGCGACGACAGCAGCGACTCTGAGGTAAATCTTCATTCCCTTCCATAAACGAATTAGGGAATGAACCCGTGTGATAATAGTCGAATCCAATATGTGCTTTTCCAATATTACAGCCAAAGACAAAGAAACATGTGTCCAAGAAAGCTAAGAAAGAGGAATCGTCAGAGGAAGAGCCCAAAGAGAAGTCAAAAAAGTTAAAAAAGGAAGCCAAAAAGGAACCCAAAAAAGAACCAGCAGAAAGTGTCTGGGAATTAGGAAACAATCGCCAAGTAACAGTTAGAGAATTTAAAGGCAAACTGTTCGTTGATATCCGAGAAATGTACTTCGACAAAGATGGGGATATAAAGCCAGGCAAAAAAGGTAAATAAAATAATGCTGCATTTAAACATTTGCTGAGTCCAACATGCCGAATTTGTAGTTTCGCGTGATCAAAATCTAGCGCGTAGTATTGAATACTTAATATCGCTTTCATATGTTGATTTTACAGGAATTTGTATGAACATGGCACAGTGGCGTAAGTTCATGGATGTCGTGACAGACGTCGATGAAGCAGTTAAAGCTAAATGTTGAAGCTTTGGTATAAGTCTAATCTTAATAACATGTGATTTAATCCTTATAAAAAGAATTTTTGTATTACTTAATATTTTAAATTATTTTCACTTAATAAACATGTGTTATAAATAATACAGCTAATCGGTTCATTCGATCATTTATTCGTTTGTACAATACAAGTTTATGAAATTACTTTCGAGACAAGAAATAATAATACAGCTCCACGTAATTGTTTAGATATCGAAAATGCTATCACCTCGAGATACGACTATAATAAATAAGTCCATGCAGCAGAAAATGAATGGGGCAATGAAATTGAAAATGTCGACTTACAGTTACAATTATACGATATTCTCTTATTACAAATAAAAATCAGCATAAAAAGTGTGACGAATAGTCTTTCAGGATTTGTTTCGGTATTTGTAATACAGAACGAAAAAGTTGGACAGCAAAAATCATTAAAATATAGGTTGTTGTCGCAGCTCTTAAACATTTCGAATTGCACGCGGTTTAAGGATTTATTTACATGTTTTGTTTCTCGGACATTAGAATCAAAAATTTAAACTAAAAACCAGAAACTGCTTTATACATACATACATACATACATGGGTATAACTATTTATGTACGTTCCATTGAAAGATACAAATTTAAGGACTTACACAAACAATAACTAATTCTGGGTATAAAAATTCATGTATCGCGTTATATTATAACTTTAGTACATGCAGAAATTTTTCTAACACATGTGTGTTGAAGATATATTTTCTTTGAATTCCATTTTTGGAAGAAACATCTTTCAAAACTTGGCAACAGACGACAGTTGGAACTTATCTCACAATCAATATATTGTTCAAATATTCAGAACAGAACTGAAGTCATTGCATATTAATATTTTTATATTTTCTGCACAATCATTTTGTACAAATGACGAACCAACGTGATTCATTATTCATTTTGTAATATGCATTTTCTATTCGCAGTGCTAGAACGAAGGCGTCCACTAAATGTAGTTAAAAATAAATAACAATGTCCAGCATCTTATACGTATATAAAGATTTTAAAAAAGTTCAACAACATTGCGTACACACAGAGCTTAGACACTCGAAGAAACCGCATTGATATCAGATCGGTCCGTGAACAGAAGTTAAGAAAAGGTCGAGGTCCAACTTCTTCAACAAAGTCTGTGGGTCAGCGATCCGTCGTTTCTTTTCTTCCTGAAACGTAGTACAAAACATGCATTATTTCTATTAACTAATGCAATCTAGCCACTCGGTCTAAAGTTTTATGGAAATCAATATATGTAGTTGAAAATCACATCCCACAATCTGTGAATACAAAACAGTTATCCATGGAAAGCCCAGAAGGGTGATAAAGTAATGGAGAGAACAGTATTAATAATAAATTGAATTACATTCTGAAAAATTCAGTTACATCTGCTAAAATTGAAAATTGAGTCTTCTACTTCATATGGAAAACACAAAATCTGTGTTTATTCAAGTTTTCTAAGTATTTCTTTGTGTAATTGAATCAATTTCGATCAAATTGTGTGTTCAATCCTAAGATTTTTCTGACATACCGATTGGTCTTCTTCCGAGTCTGTCATTTTCCTTTTCTTCAACGCTTGGTTGTCATCTGGAATGAAAAATTCATAGGAATATTTTTTAATCATTTGGAATCCTAAAACTATGAATTGAACGTTTGAGATGGATGATATCATGATGCTACTGATGGTATCGAAGGTAACTATCAAATGTAAGCCTCTTTCAATCAGTCGTACAATGTAAAGCATAGTCTTTGCTGATGCTTACCTTTTGGTTTTTTCTTATCATCTTTATCAGTCGGCTTGTTGCTCTTATGTTGGCTCTTTGTAGTACTCTTACTAACTTTAGGTATCGGTACTTTCAGTCTAACAGATGGAGACGAAGAAGCTAATGGCTTGATAAGTTCGTTCTTTAATATCGTACCGATACTACTTGTTGCCTTTGAAGTATCAGCTTTTGTAGGCTTGGAGTTTTTCATCCCCAGCTTTTTAGCCACTACTCTTTTCTTGGGTTTCGGAGAGATATTAAATATTTCTTCGTAGTTAGTAGACGTCATCAATCTAGGACATTCTCGATAGTTTTCGTCAGCAAGCTCTACTTTTATTTCATATTGTAAATTACTACTACTATATTTCAGTCTCTTTTTCTTTATTGGGATCGAATCGTCATAGACAAATTCATATTCTGCCAATTTGGTAATACTTGACTTTGGGCTAACGCTAGTCTTGTCGATGGTTTCAGTTTTGTTCGCTGGAACTAATTGCAAGCATTCCAAAACACTAGCCAATTCCTGTTTCGGCTTCTTTGCTACAGGTTGACAGACCTTAGTTTCGACTTGCGAAACAGATTCGGGCAGAGCCAATGAAGGATCATTTTTTTGTGCATCCGAAAGTTGTCGAGTTCTCGAACGAGTAGTTCTTTGATCGCTATTCTCCTCGTCGCTAAAAAGGTCTCTTTTAATTTGATCAACTTTGGACATTGGTACTGTCTGATTCTTCTTCATAGAAATAACAGCATTTTCCACACCACAATCATCCTCTTCTCTGCAATTCGGTAACACTTTTGGAAGCTTGTCTTCAACAGTGTTTAATTGTTCGATAGCTTCGTTACCACAAGTAGGGGGTTCAGACTTTTGCGATACACTTCCTGTAACTTTCGAAGTTGTAGGATGAATAATTATTTCGCTAGTAACTTTGGGATCTCCCATGATTTCAATACTGTTTTCCGCTTCCATAGTTGCACATCCTTTTGAATCTGACTTTGTCGTTATTAGATCATTGCTTCTCTGCGTTCGGACATTTGGGCCTGAACTTTCAGTGCTATTCCGACGATCATCTTTCTTATGCCCTAGTGGTTGATCTTCCACTTTTCTAATCTTTTTACCTTTTGAAGATTCGCCATCATCTGTTTTTTCAATCGCAGAACCCTTTTGTCTATCAATATTTGGTGATTTTTTTACGGCACCTTGACTTGTACTACATTTATCAGGTTTTTGCTCTCTAGAAGGTAATTTTAGGGAACTAGGCTTAGGATGTATAACTTTTAGTTTTGCGTCTCGAGGATTCTCAGATTTCTGTTTGTTTTGCATTTTAATTCCTGTGACGTCAAGCTCTTTTTTATCTGAAATATGGGTGACTTTTGTCACCGGATTATGGGACACCGCTTGGCTGATACAAGTCTTTCGTTCAGGACCGGATGATTTGGGGACTTCCTGCTTCTCCTTGTATTTGTTTTTGGTATTTAAATTTACTGGCTTAACTTTAGCTTTCTGAGGCATTACTCTTGCCGGAGGTTTGTTCTTCAACTTGGCCATAAGACGAAGTCGTTTTTCTTCCAAATGTGTACCAAGTTTACCGTCTAATGTAATGGACGATAATGTAGACAAATTATTAAGTGGCTGAGTTGTACTGCTCACGATTTCCGATACCAAGGGTGGTTTTAAAGCGACCGAAACATTGGGCAAAAAGTGTTGCACGCTTATAATTTTCGCTTTCTGTCTGGTAGGTGGAAGAGCGTGAATTTTATTCGCTGAATGGACGTGTCTGGAGTTACCTCTATCCCCAGGACTGTCCAATGCAGATATCTTTGAATTTAAATTTGTTAAACTTTCTATACCAGATTTAGAGCTACTAGGTGTCTCTGAGATATTGGCTTCTGAAAGCAATGCCTCGTCTTTAGCTGGCGTTTCCTTTTCAGAAGCGTCTACTTCTTCTTGAGTTTTAACCAACGGTAGTAATTTAACAGGTGACGTTTCTCCCACGGGAACAGACGGCGCTGTTTGAATAGCAACAAGACCTTTAGAGTCGGACGCTGTGAAGACATCGCGTCCAATTATAGGAGATATTTCACTTAACAAATTGTGGTCAATCCTAGCACCCGGTATATTTTTTGAAGCACAATCGTTGCTGGTTTCTCTGTAGCTATTAGATTTCGTTTTGCATTTAGTTACCGATTTAAAAGGCGTAGATGTGGTTGCAATACTGGAACAACTACAGGACGAAGAACACGAGGATGATGAGCTTGTCTCGGATGAAGATGAATCACTCGATTCATTTCCACTTGAAGAACTACTATCTTCGTGATGCACAGACCGTTCAATTGCATTTCCTGCTTCATTGAGATCTTGAGACTGACTGGGTGCACGATTGTCCAGTTTTGGCAATATTTCTTCGGCGTTTTTAGAGTTGCTAGAGATCTTCAATTCTTTATCAGCTTCTTCCTTTGGTAAATTCTCTTTAATCACTTCAAATTGCGTTATTTCTAATTTACTACTGGATACAGTCATGGCAAAATTACTGGCCGCACCTCCAGCCTCAGTTACTACTCTAGTGTCCATGTTCATAGAAGACGTTACAGTTAGAACCTCGCCGCTGCTGTCTTTTAAGTTATTCGAACCACCTACTAATTTCACTAAAATATCTGGCTGCTCGGTACTCGGTTGATAGTAAGGCGAGCACGTACCGTATTCACCTTTTTTAATAGCGTCAATCGTGTTTTCTCCCATCGCCTTCGGTGTCAAAGCAATGCTAGGCGTGGGAGGAAAATCTGGGGTACTAATAAAGCTAGGAACTTTGCTCAACTCTTCAGCAATCTTAGTAAATGGAGTTATGGTGCTACTGCTTGGACTAAGTAGTCTCGGAGTGGGAGGGATGCCGCTAGAATTATCAGTTTTTCTCGGTGTTTCCAAATCAATTAGCTGCGACATATGAGGTGGTTGACTCTGAGTTTCAGGTGAAATTTTTAAATATTCACATTTCTTCTGACTAGAATCAGCAGAACATGAAGCTGTGTTTTCCATTATCTGACCTTTCTTGTACTTCGAAATTTTTGTCTCCAAGGTTTTTAACTTGGCATATTTCTTTACTACTGGCTTTTCTTCTGTTTTATTCGATTTCCCAATTTCAGAAATTATTTTTTCCTCTGTTTTTGTCTCGTTTTCACTAGCGTCTTTCTTCTTATGTGGCACAGTTTCATCTTGCGATCGCAAACCAGCGATCTGTGGATCGTCCCGTACCTCCAAATTTATGTCCGTATCCAAGACAGAAGATTTCACTTGCGTCAATGCTTTTGAGTTGTTTTCTATTTCGGAAGAAACTTTGGAGATCTTATCTCGCACGGAGTCGACATCTTGATTAGCAGTTCGGTCAGTGCTTTTCCTAGATCGTGGCTGTTGCGTATTTTTATCACGTCGGGATTGATCGCAACATTCTATAGTTTCAGATTTTGAATCCTTTCCCCCTGCATCTGTACTAGAATTTTTCACTCCTCTACCTTTCGCTTTGACATTTACTTTCTTAGGTACCAACGTCGAACACGTAGGTTGTTGATACTCTTGTAAAGCTTGTCGTAGATCAGCGTCCCAACTCTTCTTGACATTGGATGACGACGGTTTAACAGGCGAACGTGCCTCGTCGTTTTCAACAAATGAGGTAGATGAACTGGGATGTGGAGAAGTGCCGCCAAGGATCATACCAACACCGGTATATTTGTCCCAGCCTCCCATTAGCTTAGGAGCAGGACTTCTGGTGGCTATCGGTACCTTGTACAACTGACGATCTTTTACCGGAGTTTTTGCCTTCTTTGATTCATTAAAGGAATTTGAAAAAGGCGGGGATTTGAACAAGCTTGTTCTGCATACAGATCTCGCACGCTTGGAAGATTTTGATGAAAATTGTAGGCTCTTATTCCCACTTAATTTATGCTCCGAACTTGAGGATTTTGTCGGGGTGTTAAAATCCAGTGCTCTAATGTGGCTGCTTCGTCGGCGAGGAGTTGACAGGCTCAATCTGTTATTTTTAGATCTACTTTTCAGCAATGACTTTGGAGTTCGCCTAGTGATCAGGATGTTTTCTGTATGAGGTAAAACTATCGACACATCCGCCTTGTCGCTCGCTTCCAATTCTTCTACTGGAACCTGGTTACTTGTCTTTTCGCAAGGTAATTCTGATTGTTGTGGAATACTTTTGCTGTCGTGAAATTTCAGATAAGGAGATAAACCTGTGCCTGTTAAAGTCATAGAATCGTCAAGATTTATGGTCGGCATATTTCCTGTTTCAATCATTGTACCAAAGCTGTTATCATTCGCGTAAAGCGTTATAGATTCCAAATCTGCATTACTAGCTGGTTCCTTATTTACGGCTGATGAAGGTTCGGCATTTACGACAGTATTTGTTGGAATAACAGCAGGCTTTGGATTCTTCGATTTTTTGGTCACCTTGCGACTACGCTTTCTATTTGTGCCTGTTATTTTTGATGGAGATAGAGGCTTGGGTTTTCTCGGCACTGGTTTGCTATTACTCGTTGACGGTGGAACTTTTGCAGGAATTTTAACAGGAACGTGTACAGCTTTAAGATATACCGGTTTCACTGGCTCCAAAGGTTCAGATACTGGAAAAAGATAAATGTATGTTTTTAAGTAGTTCTGAAATAGCTATTCAATACCTTGAAATTACGCAAGCAGCGTATTATATGGGAATTGAATGTTATTTAAATATGAAGATTAAAAAAAGTCGATTCCTTACGTTTTGGCGCGATAGGAACGAAGCGGGTTTCACCAGAAGGTACAGGTGCGATTTTCCTAGATGAATCTGAAACATTGATACTTTATTTACTTTCAATTCAGCCAGTATCGTTCAGATTTTCACATAATCGGAAATGTGCTTGAGTTTTAGTTATATCAACTACTTACACAAAGCATCTACGTTGATACATTCCCGTATTTCTTCTTGAGAACAAACAATTAAAGTAGGCATCGCCATCATTTCTTGTTCGGTAATTAACTGATCAACTTTAGGGTCAGGATTAGATACTGAACACAAAGGTTTATCGGTAATCGACCTCTTCTCGTTAATTCTGAAATCCATAGGATTATTTTCAACCACTTCTGTACTATCGGCAGCTTGACTTTCCGAAGAAATTGATGCAGCTTGTGACAATTCGGTAGATTGAACAACCGCGGCAGGCTTTCCTACAGTGCTAATTCCGCTTGCGCCAGTTTTATCGGCCGCTGGTTTTTCGCTGACAATATTAGCGTTGATAATACTCATAATAGCCGCAGCGTTATGATCCTCAAGAGAGCTATCTGTTTTTCCAGATTCTTTTGGTTTATCTCCGTCTTCTTCTAATTTGTTATTTTGCTGTCTGGATGAACTGCGCAATCTTTGCTTCAAAGGCACTTCGGCTGTTCCGCTCAAACTTAGACTACCCTTATTAGGAACAATCACACTTTCTTCTTCCAAGTCCATATCTACCACAGCAGTATTCGACGGTTCTTCATGAATTCTGCAAGGGAAAAAAAAATTGACCAAATAATTACTCATTCTGAAAATTCCTGTATCATACAATATTTCATTTGGAAGAATATGCAATTTACCGAGCATTGGTTGCGGGTTCGGAAGCAATTCTGACGTCGTGATCTTCATCTGGGCTTGTATCAGTGTCGACGTTTGGTCCTATGATCTCATCCAAAAAGTGCTCAAATATTGGATCTGTTTCCGTTGCTGCGACTATAGATTTAATTGCGTTATTCAGCTCTGCCATAATCGAGGTGTTTAATTCGCCACCCATAGATTCGCAAATGCTTTCATCTTTAGAAGGCATTTCTATTGGAAGTATAGCTTTATTTATATTCTCAGCTATTCTTTCTTGCAATTCCGTCCGATTAAGTAGTTCTTTGGTCAGTAACTAAGAGTTGATAAAAACAATAATTATACAGAAACAAAAATTATACCGCTACAGCTACTTGATATCAAATTATAACTTTCTTCTATGAATATCTTTTCTGCTATTGCAAGTCTAAAATGATTTCTTGGAAAAAGTTAGAGGGCTCGAAATAAGAAGATTTCTTGTGTACGTTTCAACAATTTTAGCAGTTATTTTAGTCATTAGAATTTGCGTGCTCTCATCTCAACAGCACACAGCTATAACGATTCTATAAACTCATCTTTTTAATTGAAGCAATCTCATTGTTTCATGTAATCGAAAAGTGATAAATGTTATTTCGGAGCTAATTGAGTATTGTATTTTGTTTAGTGTAGTTAGAGTTCAGTGCTGTCTTCGGGATTCATATGTCAATGTGGGAAGTGAAAAATCATAGAAACTCACGCTAAGGTTTTCAATTGGCTCATCGTCGAGGCCAATTGATTCAGAGTCCGATAGTGCGTAGGGAGTTGTCTGAACTTCTATGCTGGAATAAGTAGTCAACTCGTCTGTACTAGTGGCCATGGTTTTCCCTTTCCCTATGGAATTCCTGTTTTCTTCCTCTTCCATGTGCCCCTCATTGATTTTTTCCTTCCTAAGTACCGGAACTGGACTGTATCTCTCCGATCTTCCACCTGCAGGACATGTCCTCTTAAAACCAATCTCTAACGACGAGGAGATGTAAAATCTGATAGCAAACATAGTGTATTTTTCCCATTTTCCACGCGTATACCCACTCGAATTTTCCTGATCCGTTCCCTGGCGGGACGAACTTGAGTGGTGACATATCTGTTTTGAAATAGACTGCGTTTCACCGACCAGTGGGCCGTCAGCAAAATCATTCTTTGTCGACGTACAGTAAACACCGTCACTGTCTTGGGCTGCTGTCTGTTCATGATGATGAGGTATATTCAACCCTGTCTGACCAGGTAAACTTTCCAAAGGTGTTGCTTCTACAGTTTCGCACCCCACTGGAGAAATTTTTGGTAATAAGGTAAATTTCATGTATTACATTATTTTATCAGTACTCTCATCATTCGAGTGGCAATTTACAAACACTCACATTGACTTGAAACTGGTTCAGGTTGTTTTTCAAATAATTGATGCAGCGGCTTTTGGCTCCGCTTTGTACGATCTCGATCGCTGCTGCTGTGATACCGTTTGCGTATGCTACTCGTTATTATAGGAGATCCACCATACGTCTGAGAGTTAGCCTGTGAATCATTATCTTCGTTGCAGTTAAACAATTTTTCTGGCACATCTAGACTGGCATTTATCCACCGTACTGAACATTCTGACTAGCGGCATTAGTGAAAAATGAAGAAAAACTGTGCCTGACTTGGGATTTGATAGGCGTCTCTTCTCCCTTCATGAATGCAAACGAATCTTTATGCATCGAGTAAATCGTTCGAGCCAAGAATGGCAGTAAAAATATTTAGAAAATATCAATAGGTATAAGATTTATACACGGTTGTTTAGTGATGCAGCTGAAAATAGTTTTGATATGTTAAAGATTTGGAATAAAGGGTATATACTTGTGACGGAACATTAATGTTGACAACAAAACGCTGGCCTCTAGATCCCCCGATCAGAAACCTCAACTGTTCCAACAAATCTCCGCATTGTCTGACCTGCTCGCAATCCCCGACTTTGTTCAATCTCTCCTGCACTGTAACGCAAATTAAAATACTGCAAGTCTGCGTAGTGAACTATTTTCACACCTAGTTGTTAACTAACAACGCATTCGTTCGAATGGAACCAGATTTTCAAATTATAAGGATACTAATTTCGGGAACTCCAATCCGAACAAATAAAAAAGCAGGAAATCTTCTATCCATTGCAAAAAGCAGTGAATAAGGAACAAATTTAAAAAAATACATCTCAGCCAGATGGAATGGAATAGAATTTCGAATCTATTGTTTCCATTGTTCCATCGCAGTATATTATTGTTATACTTTTCAGAACGGACAGTATTCAACTGCGAAATATAATAGTGAGGGAATAGGTGAACGAAAATGTAGTAAAAAGTGATAGTATCGATTCTAAACTAAACAGACTTTTTGTCTGGATCCAAGGAAAAATATATCGAGAACTAATCCCTCGAATGATGTATTTCATCCAAGATGAGATTGAGATTTGATTTGGAATGTAAACTATTTACCGAGCGAATGAGCAGCAGAGAATTTGTCAAATATATCAACAAGTGTATATCCATTGACACGTGTATTGAAACGTCTTCCGCTTAATACAGCAGTGCGACACTCTTGCAGATGAGAAGATGCTTCCAAAAATGACCTAGCAGCGTCGTCGCATTTTTGATCTTCGAGATACCCTGAAAAATTCAATGAAAAAAGAGTTCAAGGTTTTCCTATATTCATATCATTCGTGGAATACGAATCACCGCATAGTCAAAAAATAATCGAAAACAGATAGTGTACGGATCCTAATATAGTCAAAACGCAGCGGACTCTGTAAAAACGTATGTAAATCGCTGAACCCTCTGAGAAATAAGCGTAGAGTCGTAGTTCAAATTCCGAATCTTGAGCGGGAATCTTAGGAGGAGAAATCGAAGGATTAGTTACTCGGTAATTATTGTTTACAACGAATGTTGATATTCCCGCCACAAGCAAAACTTGAGGTTAGCGACGACATTTTCAAGGAGAAATAAAATCTTACCGAATACTAATCTTGCTATTTCTGACGGTAGCAGAGCCTCCATTTGTCAACTATTAAAGTTTAGCCTAAAAATAAGAATGAGATTTTCTCAATCCGTCGATTAAAAATAAATGAAATTAACCCGAAATTAAGACGCTACCGAGCTAAACCCAAGCAAAACATTTGTATGGTTGTGGTAGTGGTAAACACATGTATGTCATTAGAAACCCTAGCCTACGTGCAATTGCTGCCAACATAACTTCTATTCTTCTCTTCCCAGCGTATATCCCGTAGACGGGCAAGTGATAACTGTCTTGACTATCACGATGATTGGTAACATTGTAGATAACAGCCCTATTGAGAATTATAATAGTCAAGGCGCAATAGTAATCGCAATGACAAAGATAAAAACATAGAAAAATTACCCAATTGTCACGGCTTAAAAATGAGCTGACATTGGTAATTGATTCTCTATTTTTTTTTCCTTTCTTTTTGTACGTAATCAATCAAGCTTTTGGAATTTATCGAACATCATGGAATTCAATCCTTGTTGGGTTTATCTAGTCTCATTTGTGGTAAGCATGGCACGAAACAATAATTCCCTCTATATCTTTTAACTCATTCTCGGAATATCTGTTAATTCTATTAGCGTATTTAATTTGCTGGTAAAACGATCTCAATACCCGAAGGTTACGTAATCATCATAAATTAAAACCTTTCAAAGAGTTAAGAATTCAAACTTTGTAATGACTCTGGTTTTTTTTTTGCCATATTTCTCACACTTTTGGCGGGAACGGGTGAAACAATTGAAAAGTTCGAATGAGACGGCCTTCCCGCACTACCATTGAAATACGTATTGTTTTAATTCGCTCTCGTAGAAACGTCATAATGTATAATACAGAGTAAATAAATAATGTTATTAAATAACAAAATATGTACGTCAAATAATCTAAACTATGCAAATAAATTTCTTCTACTAAAACTTCCGTTTAATTTTTTTCAGGATTTGTTTGCCGTTAGTCTATCCATTCCTTTGCTCACTGCCCATCTTAGGTCACTAGGAGCATCTCATTTTTTCATAGGACTTGGCAGTTCACTATTTGCTGGTGCCCAGCTCATAAGCGGGCCCATTGTTGTCAGTATACATAGATATAATCACTCTTCACAATGTCCGATTGAATATACTACACGATCTGAGTAATCCATAGCCAATATCGGACTCTGTTCATAGTTTTCTGCGTTCTTAATCTTTGAAATATTCTTCCAGGGAAGCTGGAGCGACCAAAAAGGACGTAGAGTGATTTTATTAATTAGCTTGGCAATATGTAGTATGAGCTATATTTTACTGGGCACATTCGAGTCTCTCTTGCTAGTATTGCTGATCAGAGTTAGCTTGGGTAATTTCCAATGTAGATATTCATTTATCAGTTGATCATTGTCTATTACACAAATGTACTTGTGTATTACGTTTTTCTGATTTGTTCATTCTGATTTGATTTTCATAATTGTTCAGGAATTTTCAAGCATACTCAAGTATTGACAAGGACAATTGTAGCTGATAGAGTATCTCCAGAAGAACAAGGCAGAGTCTCTGGTCGTTTGACCGCTTTATCAAGCGCAGGTTTTATCGTCGGTCCAGCAATTGGCGGACATCTAATAGAACTCGAAAATGGATTCACTTATCTCTGCTACTGCACTGCTTCTTTGTTTGCTACCAACATTGGTATGTTTTTTTTCGACTTAGCTGTATAACATTCATTTAGAACCATCTCCGTTTCATCTACTACCATTTTTGCTAGCAATAACAAATATTCTATGTGAAATTCTTTCAGCAATTACATATTTATATCTCTATGACGCACCGCAATCTCTATCGCCGGATGAAACTAAAACGTGTAAACAGACGAGCAGAGATTCCAGTATAAAAGAAGAGATGATACTCGCAGTGCGTCATCTGGCTAATGTTGATTGGGCAATGTACGGCGATGTATTCGCCCTGAAATTTTTAATGGCTATTTCACAAGCGACGTTCATTTCAAATTATTCTCTCAACATTCAAGAGACATTTAATATTTCACCAAAATTAACCGGATACACTATTTCCGTTCAAGGCTTAGTGGCAGCTGTAGCAAGCTTATTAGCTGGCTGGTTAGACGAGAAGTTCTACAAGAACGACTTGACTTTCAGGCAGCGTAATTTGCACGGATTCGTAGTCATGAGTGTATCATACATAGGTCTTTTCCTCGCTCCAACTTTGTCATTTTTCATGCTCTGGACGGTACCTTTCAGAGCGAGCTGTTCCTTTTTAAGAATAACTGGAACAGCTATGATGCTTAATAGATGCCCTCCAACACAAAGGGGCTCTTTGGTTGGTTCTGGCAACAGTATAACTAATATAGCACGTTTGGTTGCTCCATTACTCGCAGGTATTATGGGAGATCTGTATGGAACTAGTAGTACAATTTTGTTATCAATAATAATGTCCGCTCTTGGTGTGATTCTTTCGCTGACGGTGCGGAAATATGAACCCATTAGGAGTAAAATTGAATGAAATTCTAACAAAGTCACAAATTCGTTTGTTTTTTAGTGTACTTGTACATTTTTTATTAATTTACGGGTTTGTAATTAGGCAATGAAACATCTTAGCTAATTTTTAATTATATTGAAAATGAAAAATTCAGGTATCTAATTAAGTTATATGTGTGGATGACTATTATTTGTATATGGTATATACAGTATGTATATAATGTATGAAATAGATGGAGGAACCCACAGGGTCTCTCAAAATGGGTCAGTCGACCTGATTCCACTATTAAAAAATCTTTTCTTTGGTTTGGAATTCAGCCTTTATGTTTAATACAATATAATATAACTATGTACATACAAGGCTCAACTAAAAAATAAGTATAATCTTGTTTACATTGAACTGTGAAACTATATAATATCGTGCATGTGAAATTTACAAGTTTTATTATTCGATTCCAGTTTTTCAACATTCCATAGATAAAAACATGCGAATTATGTTTCTACAAATAATTGACAAAGTGAAACCTCAAAGATTATATAATACATCAAAATGTTATATTTGACAAATATATATACAATTTATAAATGAATCGCAGTTACTTCTTCTAAGGACTTCACCTATCCTTATTTATTATCCATAGTTATGTAATACGGAAGTTATCTTCTATCAAAATACATACAACTCCTCTTTCCAACTATTCTAAGTCTTAAATTACATATAAATATTTAACATAGTTGTTCTACATCTTTACATTGCAAATGATTATGATCAATTGCATCGAAGAAAATGGAAAATGGAAAGGAACTTGCTGCGGGAGTTTGCTGACAATTATGATCCTATCAACTATCATACGTCTACTTTGATAACAGACTCGTATCAATTGAATGATTGATAACTAATCCTATTTTTGATTTTATTTATTCAAATTATTTTCCATTTCATTGTACGCCTTTGCTTCCTGCCTTTCTCGGATAGCTCGTATAGCTGCCTTTACCTTTTCTTCCTCCTCTCTACTAATCATAGGATAAATTTCACGCTTCTTTTCTACTATCCAACTCTCGTAAACTTCTGGCTGGTTAAAGTAGTGAAATAAGCCTACTGGGAATGACATGTATAATATCATTCTTCCAACTTCCAATTGCCAGTTACCCATTGCATTAATTCTGAAAAAATAATTACATACAGAATGAAATTCAACATAACCTAGCAATGTTTTACGTAAAAACAATTGCAAGAGCAGCATACGCTGTGATCTGGGAGACAGCGTATTTACATCAGGGATTATAAAACAGCATGGAAATCTGCAGTCACGAAGTAATTTTAAAACAATGATTTGGGATGTTACGCAAAGTATGAATGAAAAACGTACTTTTTGACAAATATTTCGAGGTTTTACCGAGGGGTCTTTTGGATCTGTTAACTGTTAGTAGCCAGAACCAGCCCAAACTGTTTCAGGTGGCAGCAGGGTGCCTGTCGACCAAAATGGCGCTATTCGCCGCGCATGTGCGACAGTTTATACTACGTGTGATATAATAGGTGTATTTTTTCCAACGTATGATCAGTGATCTAAGTGATCACGAATGTTATCGTCCTTTTTCAATGCATAGGATTAACGAGACAGAAAGTAATCATGATCACTTTGATCGGTGATCATACGTTGAAAAGAATACACCTAATCTGTGTGAATGTGAGCGCGCGGTGGCGGCGCTGAATTTGCAAAAATGAATCTGCGAAACTCACTGGCGAAACTATAGTAATCGTTGACTGAAGAATATACGACGACTTATGGGGTTTGGCGTGCCACCCTAAGGCCGTAGCGAGCTCGCGCCCTCTGAGTAACTCCGGCTATTCAGAAACTCGATTTGAAATAGAAGGAACTTTATTCTCTGAATTCCGCTTGCAGATTTTGAAAGCGTACGTTTATTATTCCTATGTTCCGAATATTTCGGAAAATTTCAGATTTTTCAAAAAAAGGACAGTGGTACCCCTTCTCATTTTTTTGGCGGAAAAACTTTTTCTCGAGAATCGAATATTTATGATGATATTCTTGAAGGAAATCGCACGCTGATTCCGAATATGTGTATCATTCCTCGATTCCGAAGCCTCCTGCGATTTTACCAATAGAAAATCGGAGAAAAAACAAGTCGGAAAAAAATAAAAAGTAAATCGACGATTTGAAATGGAAGGAATTTATTTATTCCAAAACGGCTTGCACTATCTGATAGCGTAGGTTCCGAAGCTTCCAAGAATATAATGTATCATTCCTATATGTTCCGAATATTTCGAAAAATATCAGATTTCTGAAAAAAAGGACAGTGCCCCTTCTCATTTTTTTTTGCCAAATAGTACATTTCGTCACGACTACGGAAAGGCTTTTTTTGGCGAAACGAGAGGTTTACGGCACGAGCCGAAGGCGAGTGCTGTAACGAGTTGAGCCAAAAAGCCTTTACGCATGAGTAACGATCAATATTTTTCATTACGAAAACCGGAAAATCGCGACGAAGTTGCGATTTTAAGGTTAGAGTGATGAAAAAAACTTTTCGTCGGGAATTGAATAATTATATAATAATATTCTTGGAGGGAATCGCGTGGTGATTCCGAATCTCTCTATCATTTCTCGATTCCGAAGCCTCCTGCGATTTTACCGACAGAGAATAAGAGTAAATGTAAGTCGGAATAAAATAAAAAGATGTAGAAAATAAGAGCGTCAATGTATGTAAATGCATACGCAGTTTATTTTGAGCACGCGTTTGTCGCATCACATATCGTTGAGAAATTTCAGAACTAAATATAAAAATTTGAACATGTTTACATGTCATCCTGAATGCCAATTACCACTTATTGCTACAATTGTTGTGAATTTCCAATCAATTTATCCATCAACCCTTTATGAAACACGTATGTTATATACATATGACAGTCGATCGAACATAAGCAGCACTATGATCATATTGTCATGATGAATACCTATACCATTCTAATTGCAGAACGTTTTCACCTGTTGAGCGCTGTAACCGCGAATCACGCGGGAATAGGAGAGTGCATACATATAGCTCTGTGCCTTGCACAGCCTAGGCTTCTGAAGGTTCTGTTGCCCTTGTAACGAAGCGCGTCAAATTCGGCGACTGTGAGCCTCGTTGTTATGGATCAAGATTTATGGTAAAAACTCAAGTGATACGTATCCGTATATTTAAATACAACTACAACTAAAGGTTTTTGTATTATACAATCAGTATACACATATATCGCCCATTTCAAACGCGATAACTCAGAGATTGGAGTTTTGATCATATCACACGGAACAAATCCATACATACCGTGTATGCGTAATATCATACCGATTGCGAGCTATAGTGCAATCTGTAATTGCGCGACATGCGCGAATTTTGAGTCACGGATTTGGAAATACATAAAAACATACAATTAATGAAATACATGTGGTTCGCGCTCACGTCAGAAAACGGAGCATGATACCAAAGTCTTCCTCAGCGATCATCATTGGAATGAATTAAAATGGCGCAATGAACGTAGCGCCTTATAGTGAAGGAGAGATTGTAATACCACGTCGTGTCGAATTATCTGCTAGTCAGCAGTCTGTCGCTATTCCGCTAAATAGTCGACACCACTCCCAGGGTAGTATGATATGAGGTGGGCAATATCTATATTATTCGGTCGCTTGCAGCCCCGACCTAGCAGTCAGAGATCTTGATACCAGGGCAGCAGGAATCACATCATTATTCCACATTCAAAATAAGAATTTACAAGAATGAAATACGATCTTTCCCGTCATGTGTGTATTTCTACATGCCATACGCATTTGTAGTGCGCGAGCTAATGAAATATTAATCATCTTCAGCTCGACAAGCAAGGGTGCAAATTAGACAGTCTGCGGTAAATTTGCATTATTTGAACAGCAGCAACAGGAGATCAGACGGTTCGCAAAGTTCCTCTTGAACTAGGGAGCGTTACAATTCCCAGATAGCACTATACTTAAATAAGATGTATACGTGTAACAGGTGTATCGTGTGTCTATATATGTACAGTCATAAGTGACGGATCGATAAAATATTAATAATCACACGTACTGTCAAAATATTTTAGGTATTCGTCATTGCAATACGAAAATGAGCTACTATACCGTAGGACATGTCAGGCTACAATCTACATAGTGCATGCGTGTGGAAAGCAGAATATGATACCCATTCTCGAAAAGCCGAAGTGTGCGTAGGTATATGGAACTTGTGTGTATTATACAGTACTACAGGGGTGGTTAATACAACAAATACTCCTCAGTGAAAATACTGATAATGTATCAAATCAGAAGTACAAACAACTTCGACCCAATATAATTTTGCAGCGGCACAAAAGAGAATCTGACGATGTATGAAAGTTGTAGATGGGGGCATATACAACATGATTATAGTATGTATAGCTCGAGATCGCAATCCATCCACCGCTATTCGTTGGGGTAGGCTCTCTGGGAAGAACAACTGATTGGGAGAGCATAATGTGGTGAAATTACTCATAGTCAGCGGAGATATACCAACCGATGGCAACCCGGTGCGGTGTCTGCGGTGCCGCCATTTGAGGGGAGATCGCCGCAGAAGAAACCGCGCCGCGGTAGCAACGGCGGTCGCTGGAGCCCCGCTTTGATCAGGGAAACAAGAGTACATCATGGTGATACTCACCGTCTTCTCTTTCACTTTTCATCGCGTCATGTAAACTTCTATTAACAATAGAGTTGGAATTCTGCGCCGTTCATACCATTTCATTTACCTCACTGTACGCCTGTACTAATCTTAAGTCAAAACTGACGCAAATTATTATACTATGCGTGAGGGAACCTCGGCGAAATGCTTATAATTAGTGGAAAGGATTATCCCACGATGGTTTCCCTAACTGACTCCTTAATCAAATTGCATTTATCTCACTATCAGTATGTAATACTGAGCGTCTCGGGCTTGGGTCAGTACCCGTTCCATGTCTTCCATTACATATTAGTTCGTTATACTGTGTAAGATTTTTTTTTTTGTAATACTTGCAACATGAAGAAAAAAAATAGTTGGAGGCGCCGGGTATCGATCCCGGTACCTCTCGCATGCTAAGCGAGCGCTCTACCATCTGAGCTACGCCCCCTGTAAGAGCATGACGCCACATTGTAATATTGATGTAAGGTAAATTTTTACTCTGATGAAACAATCTAGTAAATTCTATCAGGATTGTATGAGAGAGAAATGTAGTGTATGTACAATGTACAATACATGGATACATTGAATATCGCTGTGCAATTTAACGCCGAGCGAAAAATACTTGATATTTCAAACAAACAGCTGGAACACAACGTAATTCACGCATAAATATTTATGCATGTAATTTCCTTTGCAGGGTTGTAATCGTTATAATCACACGCGAGAAATAAATCAACGCGTACTTGTTCATCATCAATGTGTTACAGTATACAGCTACAAAATATAATATTTATCCAATTATTTCTCAACTCTAAAGTAATAATCTTTCTGAAAAAGTATACGACACGTTATTTATTGAATTGAAAAAATCAAATGAATGAATAAATACACATTTGCGATGAAATATGTTACTTCGAGAAATTGTTTGGAATTGTGAGTGGTTTTTAAGATTAGTACTTTATCAATAAAACTTATCTCAAGTCCTTCAGTAGCCGTGATCGTCTAGTGGTTAGGACCCTACGTTGTGGCCGTAGTAACCCAGGTTCGAATCCTGGTCACGGCAATGTGTAAAAACATTGTCACGGTGAAGGTGTTTTTTTTTCGTTTCTAATTGATGATATTCAACAATATTTGTATGACATTACATACATACACATAGATTAATTATTTTCAACATAGAATATCTTATTAATACGTGTACGAATTAGTCCCACGCAAGGAGGATATAACAGGAGTTCCCACGATATCACTCGACAATGCGAATTCCAAACTTATCGACACATTTACAGAAACACCACTGATATAAACAGAGGGAGACAAGAAAAAAATTGAAGTTGGTTCACTCAATATGATATCCTAATTAGAAATACGAATAATTGCAGATCGATCGAAATATCGAAGAAAGACATTTACGAAATAATCGAATATGGAGCATTGTAAAATGAAGAAAAAAAAATGGTATTATTTGCCCGCCGTTATTGATTTTGTTGTGATGAGTTTCGTTTCTAGATCTGACGAAAGTGCCTGATGTATTACGTTCCGATTATTATTTATTACAGTTGCATAATGTATTGTTTATATTTGTTGACAAACATATTCAAAGGTAACACATGCGAACGTCGTATGCTGTGTAGCAATACTTATAACAATTAGTCATAATCCAAATGACTGCCAGTCAGCAGATTCCTTATTAGCCACAAAACTATAAGTGAGGATCATCACAGGGTGCCCGTTCTATAAAAAAGAAGCAGATTCAACGTCGATGTCGTATAGTAAAATCATTTAATATCACAGCAAGCATCAGCATGATCCTCGCACGGTACTTTTTAACGTTGGTAGGAGTAATAGCATTACAAAGCACAGGTATGTATCAAAATCTATAGAATTTTTATTTTCCCAATTACACATAATTACGAGTTACAATTACGATAATTTGAGAGTTGAATTCGGCGGATTATATACCTACTCTGATCTCAATCAGTGCGGCAATCCGCAATTATAGGGATGATAAAATTCGTATGACAGATTGTATTTTGCCGTGATCGGTGATCGTAATAAATTATCGGTATTCACTATCAATCGCGTGATAGAAAAATCAGCCATCAGTTTTCCATCGAATTTTATAGGTAGTGCAAATTTCCTAGAAGCCAATGACGAGCAGACTTGCATGGATTTGTGCAAGAAATGCAATGGATCGGCAACTTTCGACGATAGCATATGTCAGTGTCACGTTGCTGATGACAATTATCAAGGAGGGATTATAGTAAGACGATCATTGTTATTGATCCCGAAGTTGTAAAAATTTGGATTGTGCAAGTCTTTGTAAATATTTTCCCTGATAGCTGAACTCTGCGCATATCCGTTGCGAATTCGAATTTTTCAATTTAAATATCTATAGGGACTATTAAATTTATACAGTCGCGATCTCTTCACTAATTACAAACAATTTTTACAAATCGTCTTATTCTTATTTTAATGCTGTGTAATTACCGATACAATTTTTCAACAAAGGAATATCTTATTCAACAGGAGCTGAATGTATTGGTCGAATAAAGAGGCAAGCAGGGGAACTTGGGTTAGACATAATATCCTGCGATCTTGCTGACACCGACGAAAATCGTGCAGCTCGATGTGTCCTGCAGTCTCCTCTTCGTCGCTTCAGAACTCAAAGTATGTAATGAAATATTCAAATAGTCTGAATAATTATTCCTCGATTTTCGTTGCCTTATTGATATCCCAATTCTACAAAAATAACAGGAACTCAAACTAAACTTTCGCTTATTTCTACCTAATGCGCAACAGGTGATGCAGATCTCATTGCTAAATATTTCATGGGCGGCCTGGGAGGCTCAGGTGGACTTTTGGGTTCCTCGAAGTCTGACACAGGGGAGTCGACGTCAGAAACTAAGGATAGTGTTTCTTCATCAGCAGCAGAAAATGTTGGCGACGTGGCGCAGAGCACTGGAAACACATTGGGTTCAGATGCTGCTGTAGTTGGTGCGCCGAACCCTCTGCTGGGAGCGGCAGCTGCCTGGCTACATCCCAATACTCTGTTGGGCTTAAGAAATGGACTGCAGGGATCAGGGACGAACAACTTTGTTGGAAAGCCGAACCCGAGTTCCGTGTCGAGTTCAACAAGTGAAACAAATTTCGTAAGGACTGATATTTTTCGTGGAATGTTTGGAGGCTAATCAAAAAATATATACTTAGTATCAAGGGTTTGGTCTCTCTAGCCTCATCGCTGTTGCTGCAAAAAAATTAATAATTTATTCCTCTGTAGGTTGGTTCGTCACATCAGGATATTGGGAATTCCCCGCCGATGGGTGCGAACTCGTATTTTGTTGGTGCGCCTTATCCAGTTCAGTTACAAGATGGGTCTTCAGGATTACAAATGCAACCATACTGGTACTCTTATAACTCTATGGTCGGAGCACAGAATCCTTTGCTTTGGAACTACCCCACGCCGCTGTATGGAATGAATAGCCTACAGTCTGCAGACCCAGCAGCTGGAGAAGAAAACAGCTTGGATGAGAGTGCAAAAGCCGCTGAGGAACTGATTGACGAGCCGAATTCGGATTCAAGTCTCGGAGCCAAGAAAGATACGGATCTCGAAGAGAAAACAGATGAGTCAGAGAGTGCCAGCGACGATATTGAGGAACCTGTCGTCGGTAACAAACAGTCTGACCAGAGTTTCGAGAAAGATGTGACGGATCCAGGAGAAGTTAAGGTCCAAGCTCGCGATACTTCAAATTACAGCACGAAACAAAAACAGAATAGATATAGATTGAAAGCAGGAGGTGCTAAGTTTGGAAGTCAGGTTTAAAACCTAAGTCTTGAAGCTGCAAACGGTGCTGAGCAGATATAATTACGCTGTATGTTTGTCTGTAATATTTTGTACATAAATAATGGCAGGATTACCTGTATTGGTTGCTTAGTTGAGGTTTTTATACAAATCGTACGAATTATACATCTATTGGTGTAACAAAAATAGTCGGATGATAACGAGCAGTCACCAAATTTAACGTGTACGTTTTTCGTATCTTTGCACAACAGTTTGACGTGATATGAAAATATAATTTGCTAAATAAATTCATAAATTATATCAACGAATTTTATATTATTCAATATACCAAGATGTTATACTATTACAACAGTGAAGACCCTTCCGATATAACTAAACGTTTTTAATTCATATTGATAATAGAAAGCAGAACAAATTACTTATGTAAATACATCATTGACTTATTCATTCTGTGCATTGTTCATTTTCTACTCTTTTTACACTCGTTTACAGGTCCGTTTACTTATCGACGCTTTGCGCTCTGCAATTAGTTTGTATTTGCAAGTTGCTTGTAAGAACAACTGTTGATTAACAATTTGTTATGGGCACTCGACTGTAAGTGTAAAACTTTATCTTCGTCCCTTTCCTTTTCCTTTCTTGGAAGAAGATGAAGATTGTTGGGAAGATTGATCCCCAGAGGCCTGTCTAGTCTGGCGTATTTTCAACTTAGGTATAGTAGCGCCCAAATGAAATAGAATAGAGTCTCTTGTTGGAAATGCCGGATTGATCGGTGTGCCGTCGTCATTCTTCAGGTGAACTCGTATCCGACCTCGATACAATAACTCTTTGCTTCGCTCCCTTGGATGCAGCTTGTTTTCTACGCCTACTCTCAGTCCAGCTGCTGACAACACATCACGAATCTCTTGATGCGTCGGATTTTCTACACATTTTTCTTTTGCAATTTTACGACCTTCGGCCAACGTTTTTTTGCTGTTTATGTAAGCGGGATAGACGCAGACCCATCTGAAAAAGATACAAGACTTTGATAAAAAAAATAGCTACATGTGTTGTATTTTTACTTCGTCATAACGGCGAAGACTTGATTTCCAAATTTTTTTAACACAAGTCCAAGTATCCAAAGTATCCAAATTCTACGTTTTCAATAACAGTTCCTTATATTGCTGCTTTTTCAAGTTTGTACTTCAAGTTTTGGAATCGAAATGAATTGTCAATTTGATAATAACTTGACAAAATGTGAATACCAGCAAATAGAATGTCAGAGAAGGTGTTTAGTAATTTGTAGAAGAAAAGATAACTGTTTTATCGTATCGCTAAAGAAAAAAAAAAGGTAAAACAAGAAGAAACAATTATCTCGATCAGTAGCGAATTGAAACGGTTTTTTTCGTTTTTTCGAACGGGAGATTATTCACATCACAACAAGAGAGTGAGGTTATGAAACAGATGGCAAGTCGAAGTTGATCGGATTATCGTCCGATACATGCAAACCAAATTGAATAATGTAAGAACTGTTGCGAGCAAGGGATTTTTCAAGCTGTAGGATGGAAATATTTGAGTAGAAAAATACCTTTCAGGATCGCTGTGTTTCTTATCGGGGCTCCAAGCTAGCGCCATGTTCAACACGTTCTTGACTTGACAAATGACAAGTTGACAGCGTCGAGTATCGATTAGAATCGAAAATTCAAATCGATTAAGCCACGTGTCGATTCTCAAGATTCAAAATAAAGTGAATCACATATTCCGCGGCAAAAAAGTGTCATTTTTTAATGTAGCGGATGAATGATACTACCTGAAACAACGATAACTAATTGAGGAATCGTATTATTGTGGCATAGAAGGACAATGTACGCAGTCGGAGTCATCGACTATTTTAATAATGATAATCTTCAAACGGCTGACTTCTACCCACTGATCTTTATTATGCATTTTGAAAATTATATCGGGAATGAAGTCGCCCCGAAAATCTAGCGGGGCTCAATTTTTGTAAAGAGAGAAAAATAGATCAGTGGAGAAATGACAGAGTCAGGATTGGGACGATAAAAATGTCAGTAAAAAATATATCCTCCTAGGGCTCGTCCGGGATTTGAACCCGGGACCTCTCGCACCCGAAGCGAGAATCATACCCCTAGACCAACGAGCCATGTGTATGACGAGCCGAATAGCCTAAATATAGAATCAATTCGAACATTGCGCTAAATATACCGCAAAAGTTTGAATGATACCGGTGAATATACTTTTCATTGGATACTCGTAGATTTGGAAGGCACCCTATACATTTTAAACGCTACCATGCAATTTAGAATGATTCATAATAATATTGATTCGTGATGATCGTGCGTACACTCTGCACGGAAAAAAAAAAAATTATTGTAGGATTTACAAGTCAGCAGCAGCATAGGGGACAAGCAAACTTATCTGTAAAAATGACAAAACACTGGTATGAATCGCTTGCTAAAGTTACAGTCGCGGTTGTATTTAATACCGAGAATTCCTGTCATTTTTACAAGAAAGTTCGCTTGTCCCCGACTCTTGTAAATCCAACTACATTTTTTTTCCGTGTGTCTACTGAGAGATCTTTTTACGACCTCTCTCTTACTCTGACATGATCACGGTAACGCTATCGCTATCGCACTCGTTGATGTTGTATCGATCTCTCCGTGGACGCAGTATAGTTCTAAGTTTGCAGGCAAACAAAAAAAGTCGGTCAACTGGGTTGCCCTGGACTTTGTATAATTTTAAATTATTATTCGTTTTTTATCACTTCAAATTATTATTCCTTTTCCATGCAATTCAGATTCTATAATGACTTTCTTCGGTCGAATGAATCGCTCAAGCTTGAGGCCAAACACAGTAATTCTTCCTCGTCAAAAGAGCTACAACCCTATGAGGTTCAAAATTTTTCCCTCGAGTCGTTCTTCTGATCACTATAAGGCTATATACGCTAAACGTTTATTTAATTTCATAATTATGGCCAATCCAGTCGGTCAATCTCAATGCGGTACATGGCAATTTTTCATCATCAGAGTACAAGCTATCATATGCAGGCTAACATATTACATGTTCGGTATATCATGTGTGGCCTCATCCAAAAGTCGTTTTTGACACGAAACCAATACTTGTCTACAAGAGTGAAAAATTTGGTAAAGTCATACTGTTAGAAAAAAAAAATGTTCCAGGAGGTCCAATATCATTTTTGTGTGAATTTTGAACTTTTGTCCAATAAATTTACGTTGTAAATTGATCGTTATTAGTTAAAAATGATGTTGTTTCAACTAAAAAAACGTGTCAAAATGAACACAAAAATTATAGTGGACCTCCTGGTACATTTTTTTTTCCAACAGTGCAATTAGTGCGTGCATGCGCTTATATCACGTAGATTGCATCTATCATTCATTGCAGTTCCAATTCCCCTATCAGTTACAAATGACTTAATAAATATATTTCAACTATTATTTTCGCATTTGTCTAGCGTGCTGCAATCACTCTTCACCGGATCTGCGATAATGAATAAATATGAGGAACTGAATTTTAGCGATTTTGAGCGAGTCGGGAGTCTTGCATATTTTTTGTTCATTTATTAAATGATAGGCATGACAAACCGATAGCAGCTAATGGTAAATTACCTGATAACTCGTGTGAATATGGCGTGTATCTATACGGGAAGTTAGTATTCCAAGAATAATTATTGTTTGCACTGTCTTTTACGTATTGTTCATAAGAAAATAGTCGGTATAAATACGTCTACGTTGAGTTAAGGCAGGTGCAATTGAGAATTAGGACCTGATCACTGCGATAGTATAAGTCAAGTTTATTTGTAAACTCATTGATCAACATTTACATTTTTCCGTATCAATTATAGCTGCGGAACAAGTGCGGTTGTCGTGGTATTTTAAACCACATATTACGTCGCTAGCTCCGCGCCTATAGAAAATAAAAGCTGTGATACAAAACCCTGATGTATGGTGGAATTCTATCAGTAAAATCAATCTGATTCTAGTTTCCTCTCTCTAGGTTGTACGTAGTATTACATAGACATTTCCGTTTGTGCTTTACAGGTGATTGCATCCGCTTCCAATATAGCGAATCTTTTTAAACGGGCATCTCTGCTTTTGTGACACGGCCGATAACTATCGCAGTTTCTAATTCTCCTCATCCTATCAGGTACGTTTAGACAAATTGATTCAAGAAGAGCGTCCCAGTCAAGTGCAGTGTGCATGTACGTGGCTTACGATGAAAACCGTACTAAGATACTCATTGTGAAATAATTGTGATTGTATATTATGTGGAATGCGAATTTCTGCTAGAATTCCACCAGTTTTCTCAATTCTTTATTCCGATGTTTGGTGTTTTGGTGATTGGCTCGTTTAGATACTTACCAAAAAGCATCTATGTACTTTATGCGGCGATTCTGATGTCCTAGAAGAATAGAATACTGCTATATGTGAGGTATTTCTATAGAACTAACGAATGGTGTAGCTTATATGTATAGTTATTTGATGATTTGTATCATGAGTCTCGTAATCTAGGAAAATTGTCGTTTAAATTTAACAAGACGTACGAGATGAACGATTAGGCCGTTGAGAGAACCACGTCCTCAATGTTCAAGTATTTTTTCACGCAGAGTTCCAAGTATAACAATATCCTACGAAATACGGAAGACTTGGTGCGAATTTTTGTGTGATATAATTATTTTCATGATTGTATTATGAAAATTATCAATCATGCTTCCTCAAATTGTGCAACATAATGTAAAGGGTAGGGGAAGCTAAATGCGAAGTTGAAAAGTGCTCACGTTTAGATTTCGTTGGAATTCAGGTAAGTCGAATTTGTCCTCTTGTAAGTCGCCTTTAATTCAAATATCGACCCACAAAATCTATTTCTTTCTAATACGTGATAAAAAATGAAAACGTATGTTTTATTTATTTTTTTTTTTGTCCTCGAAAAGACTCGTGTGATTTCGAAGAAAAACATGAAGTTGGGAAAACAGATAATAGAATGATTGAAGGAGAGAATTCAAGTTGGTGAATGAAATTTAATTTTTAATTTTTGACTTTTGTTTATCTATTTTCTTCACAGTGCATCTACCTCATCCAAATTATTATTAGAGGCCGATAACATTTGCTATGAATTTTCTGTAGCTATAAGAAATTCGAAAAGGACCTGTATTTCAGTTCCACCCTGACCACTGAAACACACTCATTATCTTGTGTTATCATCTGTTTTATTTTATATATTTGCGAGACATGTTCGTTGTCATTTTCGGACCGTTGAATTAGAAATAAATAGCTGAGTTATGCCTGTTGTGACTTTTTGATAAAAGTTTTATCGAATAGATCTGGTGGTGTGAATTGAATCTGAGGACTCCGGGGTTGGATATTAACATGCCATACGTAGCCCATAGATATGGAAATATATCCACAACCGTGAGTGTGAACTAGTACTTCAGATACTAGATGAATATTCGGCACTATTTTACACATTTTTTCAAATAATTACGATAATATGCCTGATTCGTAGTCGTATACCTACACATCAAATTTACAGTTGGCCGAAATTGATTTTGATGAAATTGGCAATTTATAAAGTCTCTGCGAATCAGAAACAAAAATGTGTGTCTAGTTTGGGAGATCCAAGCTATAACAAATCGGAAAGTTGAAGAATTCAACTCCCTTAATCACAGGATTGTTATATTAATCGTTCTAACTGGTGAAATTCTCACCCGATTTCAAATACTGCACATTCCAATTTAGGCTCCAAAATAAAGGACGACAATTAGACAAGAAGAAGAATACCTGTATTAAACCTCTGCTAAATCTGCATCTAATAGACTTTGACTTTGATTACAGACTTACTGAGCAATCGCGATGAACAAACTGCTCTGTGTTATCTTCGCAAGTATTTTGCACATCCAATTCATCCTGCACGTTCATGCTTTTGCCAGACATGACCTTCCATATATCGTAGGTACGTTTGCTAGTATAAAAGGTACAACTAAATTCGACAGTGATGTCGAAAATGAAGCTTTTTGAGAGTAAATTGCAGAGGACTACTTTGAGTTTTGGTTTTTTATCCCACGGGCTTGCGTTTACAAAAAATTATGAGTACGCTAATCGACTACTGGAAACATCGTATGAAGAGAAAAGAATTGTTCACAGATAAAGGAACGCCTAACTGCATACAATTCGTACCACGAGAGGTGTCAAAATCGGAGCAAAACCAAACAACTTCAGAAGAAAAACGACGAGCCACCATTGAATTTTCATACCGTCATCCTGAAGCATGGGTTAAGGATAGTCCTGAGTGTGGTAGCAAGCGTCAATCTCCAGTGAATTTAAACTCTGACAAACTAATTGATCTGGAGGTGCCATCGAGTCTGAAATGGACCGGATACTCGAACCAACCGCAGAACATGTCCATCATAGACAACGGACACACAGGTTCACAAACAAACATGTCTATTTTCATTTATATAATTACACCTGTGGCTATAGTAGGTTTTGTCATCATCATTTGTAAAAACCTTTGAGAATGGGTTTTTTTGTTGTTGTTTATGAATTAGTCTTGTCTGATTTCATTACCGATACAACGAGTTATATTTTGTCTCATCGAAAAAGTAGACTTTCTAGTCTACACAATATAATGAAATAAAAGTCTCATGCACTCAGTGAACAATGAATTAATCGCATCGAAAAAAGAGCTCGGCTCAAGCTGAGCCGAGGCGCGGAGGACAGATGATTCAGGCAATCAAATTTAATTCACACTGAAGCTGCTGGCAATCATAATTCACTTCGTTAAAACTAATATTATTTTAAAGTCCGCGTGCCTGAATAGTCGCGTTCGATACAATTAAGCTCTTGTAGCTTGTAGTTTTGACCTCTGCAGGCCATCTTGATTCTCATAATTTCAGTATATAATGCAGTTGAGCTCATTGGCAGACAACTATAGGTAGTAGTCTGTTTGTAATTTCAGGTCCGATTTTGCAGCAAACGAAGAACAAAACATTAGAAATAAATCGATTCCCAAATGTTCACTCCATCGAGTTTTCATTACCCATACATACCTATCTATAGAGTGATAAATTTCTCTGGACAACGAGCAATTATATACATATACTAAGAGAATTGGCTTCTGTATAATACTTACTTGACTGTTCATTTGTATTGCAGTCGAATTGAGCGGCACATGGGATGAAAAGCTGATGCCATTCATAAGCGGAGGTCCTCTTACAAGTCAATATCTCTTTGCTCAACTTCACTTTCATTGGGGCCCAAAGAATTCTGCTGGAAGCGAGCACACAATTGATGATAAGCAGTACGTATAATTGATGGTTATAGATAAAGCAGCCGATTCCGGAAGCACTATCAATCAAAATAGAAAAAAAAACACACATTTTCAAGGCTTTTAAGTTTCCGGATTTTGCATAACACACTATTTCTGTCTTGTCAGATTAAATCCAGCCATATTTTTATTTTCAGTTTTCCAATGGAAATGCATATAGTTCACTACAAAAGAGATTACGAGACGTTTCAAGAAGCGTTAAAATACGACGATGGTTTAGCAGTGGTTGGCTATCTCTACGAGGTAAATAATTCGCAACCTTACATTTTCTTCTAACTCCAATGACCATATGGTCTATAGAAAAAATGTTCAGGCGTTTCGTATACAAACAGATCGTTAACCAGTTTCGGTATATTTTCTTCATCGAAAATTACTAATAGACCAGTGAAATATTTCTCTCTCTCGTATTTCGCGTTTTCTATCAGGTATATGTTTGACGTGAAAGTATATGTTTTTAACGCGACAGAGACTAAGCCGTGTCCCCGAAACGTGTTACCAGCTAATAAAATAATCGTTAAAATATTATACATATGTTGACATCAATAATAATGAAAACAAACGTGTTATTAGTATACCTACCTATGAATGGTCCAACAAACGGATACCTAACAGTAAAACACACGCTTATGGTATGAGTATAAAATACACACGTACGTTGCCAATTGTGTACTTAATCAGCTTTACGATATTCAAAATTTCAAGCTTTAAAAAAAATGCCACCCATGAAATTTATTTATTGTATATTATATTATATTTTATTTTTTTACGTACCTGACCTAAAAAAAAAAAAATCTCCGGGAAAAATCTAAACATACACGCGTCAACGCAGGTTTTTCAAAATATCGCTGATCTGGATTCTGGGCCCTCATTTAATTATACGATTTTGAAACCCCGGTTCAAAAGTAACCAAGACGTTAAAAAGTATCGAGTGCTACGATTTTCGTAATTATTCGAATATTTCGACTATTCGTGACCGTCAAAATACTAATCCGGAGACAATTTTCGTCAATATCTTGAAAATGCCTTATCCTTTATTGGCCAATAACAATTCGTGGTTAAAATTTGATGAAAAATATCAGCAAAGAAAAATTACCTATATGCCAATTATGTCAGAAAGTGGCAATTGGCCAAATTGTATGATCTGCGGTAATAATGTCGATCATGATCCTCAGCTGAAATTTTAGATTCATAAGATTGCATGTATGTACCAGTAGCTATACCAACTTGCCTTTCATCGCCATTGACGGTCACCTGTATTACAGATAGACGACAGTTCCAAATCTGGAATAAACATTCTCCAAGACGGTTTGAATAAGATTCGGAACAAACCGAGAGTTAAGACTCCGGTGAAGCCTTTTCCTTTGTCGTCCTTGCAGGTTGAGTTCTCAAAGGATTATGCGACTTATTCAGGATCACTAACTACGCCCCCATGTCGTGAAATTGTAACATGGATATTATCCTATAGTCCTCTCACTGTATCCCGTAAAGTGGTTCGTAAATTATGTACCTATAACTACTCACTTATTTCATACTTTTGAAGTACGACAATACTCCTACTTCAAATTTGACCAGAAAAATGTCTCACATATCTCGACAGGCCATACCTTGCTTGTGTGATAATATATTCAACAAAAATTGAGGAGCCTTATCTTTTGAATGGAATTACAATGAAAAAAAAAATTACAAGAAAGGAATTGTAGTTTTAGAGGAAGACTTGAGTTCTTCTATTTTTAACCGACTTCAAAAAAAGGAGGAGGTTCTCAATTCGGCAGTATTTTTTTTTTTTTTTTTTCCTAATGTTTATTACCGCATAACTCAATCATTTATCTACCGATTTCGAAAATTTTTTCGCCATTTGGAAGGTTATACTTCCAGCTTGGTCTCATGTGAATTTCATCAAAATTGGTTGATTAGTTTGGTTTTTAAATTGAAATAACTGTTGGAAAATTGAGGATAAATATGTTATCCATGTTAACGAAATCGCGTATTTCTTTTTCGATTCTCTTTTCTCCAGACTTTTATCAGGAAAACAAAAACAGCCATAGTTTTGTTAATTTCAAAGCTTTGTCCAATGTTGAAATTGTTATCCAGATGCAGGTATACAGATATAGTCTTCCGAAGATTAAGACATACATTTCTGTTGCATATATTTCCAGAAAATTTTCTACACTATAGTTTTTTCAAATGTGATATTTTCGCATTGACAATCTTTTATTTCGATATGACAGCTCGAATCCTTCCGGAAGATAAGCAGGAAATGGCCAGACAAGAAGAACTACAGGGTACTGCAACGTGTCAATAATCGTTGTCTCTACTACGTTGATCATTAAATTATTAACACCGGTGGTCTGGTGTGACTGCAAAGGTATATTTATTAAGTCGACAAAGATAAGTCCTCAATTTTCAGGTCCGATTAGCCTTGAGCAGACATGCTTCCTGTTTAAATCATCTTCCTTTTCAACTTATAGATCCGATACTCTTCGGAGAATCGATCTATCAATTATACAGACCTATCTGTACATACATATGGGAAATTTTCCCACAATTTTACATTTTTTAACCATTTTTGGTACACAGGATAATCAATAAAAAATGCAACGAAATAAAAAAAACAAAAACATATCATGCTTTGAAAATGCAAAGTTATAAACTGAATTTCCTGTATACGTATACATGGAATACCTAAATAAACGTTGTGAAACTCTTAGTACAAAGTTAACTATATATTATGTGCAAAAATTTAATGATGTAGTAATTATACAGTTCGACTGATATTATGATAAGTATATATGTATAATTGGAACTAATATTTTCATTCTTAGAATTTGATGGCATTGTAATAATGTGTATGTACGCAAAATGTTAAATATTTTTGTCGATTAATAAACTTTATAAACATAAATGTGATTTTCATGTCTGGGGTTTTTCCATTGCTTACGCAACGATGCACGCAATCAACTTATGTAAGGGCTGCAATCGGAAGAAGCTTCCCACTTTTAACGAAATTTTTGGAGATCCTAAAAAGTCATTGGAACTGTTTGAGCTTCGTTTTTATCCTATGAAAATATACGAACTTTCAGTTCTATCATTTTTGCGGAAGCTATACTTTGCCCTGTATTTGTTATTCGTGTATCTGACATGAGCTCGCACCTACCTAGCATTTTGCGGCATACATTTGTCATTCAATTTACAAGTTGTCAAAATCGCAGTTCAAAATCATTTCAACTGCTTTATTTCTTTACGAATCCGTTCCGCAACCCATATTCTTTCCGTTTGAATACATCATCCGATATAATTACCTCAATAATTTCTTGAAAAGACAATTCGAATCATTGATTCTTCTATGGCGTTGAATAGTTGTCAATACCTTCCATTCAAATTGCTTGACATCTTAGACATTTTGGCGCCATAACTAATGATTTCGTCAAAGGGTCGCCCAGTTAATCCGATTGTTCGAAATTCATTACCGTCGTAATCATTCGAATGCATTGAGTCTTTGTAACGACCCCGCAGGCAAAAATGATCGCAGGTTAGTAATACTAATGTATGTACATATACCTACTGTGGGAAGCGATTTGAAGCACATTACACTGTACCTCCGGAGTATCTATGTAAGAAATAAATATACATGGGTATAAGATATAATTCCTTATTCTGTGATACTATACAATTAACAAAAAAAAAAGTCTTGTTTAAATGTCGGAATCCACAAGTTGAAAAAATGTGAATATTTTGGTGATAATTATTTTGATAGTCTTATCGTAAAATAAATTTACTCGATCTTCGGACTTGGCGCGTCAGTTTGTAGGCGGTCTCGTCCTTAGTATATATATAAAAGTCCGAGCCAAGCCATTCTCGCATAATCGTGCTAGTTATCCTACTAGCTACTACTAAATCCACTGATTCCCTCTTTGGGATCGATGGGGGCTCGATTTCTGGCTGTAGCACCAAAGAGTTCCGTGCACTGCATAATAAATTAGTGAGATCTTCAACATTCCACGCTACTTTTATTACCGTTATTATTTTATTAGGTGAGTACAAGATTACTATAATCACTGTGCTAAATCCTTCAGCGGTTTTCGAATCTGTCAAATATTTTATTTTCGTATTATTGATAGTGTCAAAATTTGAAGGGATGATAAACCCTTGCGAGATCAACCCCTCAAAATAAAAAAAGGTACAAGGCTCTCGATTTTTTTCACCCGATCATTTTTTTAATTTTTTTCGAGTCGAAGAAATACTATGAGTTCGAAACTAAAAAAAGGTCAAATTTAAAAAAGCGAGAATCTGTAACTTTGTCTACAATCCGTTTGCGAAAAAATTTCAATGATGTTCTGTTCAAAATATCTGCTAAAAAAAATCGACACTCTTTTCTAACCATACCTTTGAAACTAGAACCATTTCGGCCACAGCCAAAAATTCATTTTTTCTCTACTCAGTTACACTTTCCACATTCGGCCATTTCCCCCAGCTGTTAGTATTACCACGAATGAAAAAAGTTTGATAAAAAAAAAATCAAGAACCCTGTGCCATTTTTATTTGGAGGGATTGATCTATTACGAATGCTTTGGGCACTTGACTCGTTATATTCCTATGTATACTCCTAAATTACGGGCCCAGAGTTTTTAACAACAGTAGAATGATTGTTATTAATTGATTTCAATCGCATAAATTGACATATTCATCGCGGCTGCGTCTACATATCCAACCACATCGATAAATATTATTGTAATGTATCCGCAGTTTCCGAAATAGGAGATATATTGAAAAAGTTGTTCGATTCCCAAATAGTATGTACAGTATCTATCTCAACGAATGAATAAATTTTCTGATTCCCTATCCCCATACATGAAAATGGACCATAATCAACAACGAGTAGATAGCGATCTTCTCGTGTGGTAATTGCTAATTCTAGGTCAATGTAAAATTGCGAATTCATATTTTATTGCCACATAGCCGTAAAACTGGGTATACGTTTAGCATAACTACTGGCATTTTTGCTTTACCGTGGATTGTCAGATATTCATTGATATGCCTGATATTGTTTATGATCATAGCCTAATCTTCTATTTCTATGTTTCGAATATTGTAACAGAGAAATTTTTTGTCCAGTTGAATCGATAATTTGTTACAGTTATTCTGATCATTATGTATATATACTACAAGAGAGACAACTGAGATACCTGCGATCGGAATAATATTCAAATATAAAGGGCCCATTAAGAAAAAATTGAATATATCATGATATGATCAGGTATTAGAGATATTGATAAATTCGAGTCATTTAGCATGTACATACATACATATTATGGTTATTACTTTTCGACTAGTGAATGATAATTATGAGATTCAATAACTGGTCTGTACACTTAATTTCAGTCAAATTGAGTTTCACCACTCGCGGCGATGTCTGAAACGTTATGTATAGTGAAACGAGAAAAAAAATTATTTATTACTGACGAGTATTATACAGTTGTATTGAGAATCAACTAGCTCTCCAAGTTTATTTAACATTACTCAAGAAACTTAATTGATGTATGATGATTCACAGTCCTCGAAATGAGAAGTGTAGGTATATTTCATTGAATCGAAATCGCCTAATTTTTGCAACACTCCAAGGACCAAGGTGCACAACAATCACAACCCAATATTCTCGGTTTCACATCTTTGCTTCATGTCGCAGTGCTGAGCTAGGGAAGAATGGGCAAAATTGTCTATTATTTTGACTAAATAATTTTCACCTTATAAGGATTTGATTGCTTTCCAAATATTATTGGACGGCAATATGCTTACACATCTTAGAAGCACATCACCATTAATGTATAATCTACGTATGGGTATTACGCGACACTCCACATGTTTTTCTATTCATTTTTGTTGATTTGTAATCGTCTCCTTCAAGGCATTTTGCCGAAGTGTATAGGGCAAGTTCTCAATTATCAAGGCACAATATTAGCCAACTCATGGAATATCCGTTTAGAACAACAAGGTATGTCTTTATTTGTCGCCGAATTGATGGCTTAAGCCAGCGAACACGAACCAACCTTCTATATACTATTGATGCTATACCGTCAACTTTGAGATGGCAATTAAGGTAGACCTGATCGTTGATCTCTTCACATAAATCCTATTATCGTTGGGGTTTAGTGAATAAACAGTAGGATTGGCAAAACTTCGCAAATTCGATACACATTGCACGTAAATATAATCATAACCAACGTATACGCCGTTGTTTGTTCCTCGAAGTAAATGGAAACTGAAAGCACTCTCAATTGCTGCAGATAACAAAGTGATCAAAAGTTCAACATCGTTTCTAGACAAATATTTGCAGATGGCATGTCCACACTGTCAGTCAAAATAGATTGATACGATGTTAAGTATAGATCTATGAAATGTTGCACGCCTAATCTTCAAAAAACAAAGATATGGCGCAATCAGAATCAAAAGAAAATAATGAATTCGATGGAAAACTTTTTCTGTCATAGCATAAACTGTCATAACTAAAATCCGATGAATATGCAAATAGGCACTTAAATTATTGCAGGTATAGCCAAGACCCGCATGCATTGGGGTTCGAAATGATGACCGGTATTGCACTCAGGGAAAAAGAACAACTATAAACAGTTTGAACATTCGCGCACAGATATAGGCTGGTTTTCGATTATGAATCACATGCAATAATACACATTGTATGCGAGTATACGTGTATTTCGCGAAGCTTATTTCTATTAGTTAAAGTCAGACTTCGATTTCGAAATTTTGCATCGATGATACAGATTCATGACTATCGAAACAGCGCATTGAAAATTTTTTGATTATTTTCAGGCTCAATTTTCAGTTCGACAAACGAATTGGTTTTTTATTTCATTCCATCTCATCTTATTGTTAGCTCCAATCTCATAAGTTTGAAAAAATCTGCGAAAGGCACAAGGACAGAAATACACGTGTATAGGATATTATTGTATAATTGCCGTAGCAGACTGAAATAATTATGTGTGAATAATAAAACATTCATGCAGTTACAACACAATGACAGCATCCTTAGGATTACGTAGTCATATGTATAAACATGAGAGCGTAATCACTTAACTTGCATTACTTATTGTTAATTACATTACTTGCTTTAAGAAAAGTTAACGTGATTGTTTTTTTTTTCTATTCATTTTTTACAACAAACGATCAAACAAGAATTCAGTACATCAAAAACACACAAAAATACGTAACGATGGCTTAGACGAATATGATACTCGAAAAGAATCCGTTTCCTTGATTTATGCTGCTTCCTGAAACGGACTTCAACATTCCAGTAAAACACTACCGGAGGTTTAGACGGCAAAAAAAGGTGTTCGCCTCAGGGATTGGGAACGAGGATCGGATGGTTCTGTGGTAAAATAATAGGAACAAAAAATTGAAAAAAAAAAAAAAACTCGTTGGACGATAATACGTATGTTAATTTACAATGAAAATCACCACATAAATTCTCTTTGAAAGCAAAGTCTAATGGTGAATACAGAAATTGAACTGAACTATACACTATAAAAATAACTTGAAATTTAGGACACAAAAGTTCATGAAATTCACAAACCCCAGTCATTGAATTTAAATCAACACATAAAATTTTCAAATTTTAGACTTGTATTCTATACGGCAAAGAAATGGACTGAATTTTCAAAAACCACATGGGATTACTATTAATATGTTTGTATCAAATTTATAGAACCGTTTTCAAAATTCAAAAGACATACTGATCACGTTTTCACGTTTTGAGTTACTATGAGTTTGTAATTTTATGACCGAGGAAATGAAAATTACAGCATGATGATGTATCCAATTTACCAAAATGTACTGCATATGTAATGCATTTCGCTGTGAAAATTACATATACAATTGAATTGAAATTCAAATATACGAGTCTTTTAAATCTGAAATCTTGAACATGACATTTCATAACGTTCCTTAAGTGTCAATCATTTACATAAAGTATATGTTAATTAATTGCTCCGCATACATTTTCTATTCATTCCAAATCGAACGAAAAAAGTATAAATGTTGGAATAACAGTGAGGCACACAGCTTATACCCACATCAACCATGATCGACCTTATTCTCATGTATGTCGAGATAATTCTATTTATTATTATATTCAGCTGTCAATTTCACCAACACGCATGTCAGTTTTTTGCACATTCAAGGCCTGAACGACTTGAAGCGAAAATTCGTTGATTTTAGTCCAAGCTGCCCTCAGGAGCAAAAATTAAAATTTTATCTGACACCTGATGCTGTATGTTTATCTTATATCTTTCACTTGATACTCACTACGAACAAAGATCAACGACCCCTTTTAGAAAATCTCAGATGTTGCCTTTCGTTTAAAGCCTACCTGCCTATATTATACCTAGAATGATGAATGCGTGGTTGTAAACCTATGTGCTTTCAATGCACATTTTTCATGATTTATTATTACCCGAAGTATAAAAGTTAACATTTCAACGAATTTATCCATAATTTTAACTTCTCAGATGAAATGGCAGGTGTTATGATTGACAGGTAGCATTTATTAATAGGTATACATTGAATACGATCAATTCATGTCAAACTGATCACTGTTATTCATTTCTTATGATCTTTTTGGGTTGTGAAGAATTGAGTTCAATTATACCAGTTTCAGTTTCAATGAACCAGATTTCATAGACAACGGTATAGGCATGTAATTGCTTCATCAATTATCCTGCAGATTTTTACGTTCAAAAGCCATATAAATAAAAGGAAAAGAATTATCGAGAGACAGACGACACAAAAAGTTTTGTCATTGCAGTTTTTCACGTGTATACTTAATTTGACTATTAGCGATAGAGCTACTTCAGTATAAGATTTTCGCGTGACTTTTCGGTTCGAGCAGTTTGAAGCGTTGTGTCTGCTAATTATATGCGAATGAACCAACAGTAGCTATACATCACTTAATTCGCTGGCTGATTAATGTCTGTAAATAGTCGACGGCCAAGAGGAGAAGAAATTTGTTTTTTATCTTGCGTATCTCATCTAGTGTTGATACTTGAATCGTCTCTACATGGTTGAAGGCTAGGGCCAAATTTCCATCTAAACAACGATAACCAGTCCGTATGGAAATAGCAAAATGCCAAGAGCAGCTATCACAAAAAAAGAACAAGTTTCGCATGTGAGAATCACGTGAAAATCAGCATAATTTCAGGACCATCAAATTCCAATCTAAATTACTCATTTATACGCAATTTCTATGCACATGGCGACGAGTAGAGTAATACTTTGCGTTTGGTTGGATCAGGCGTCACAAAATGCATCGACACGATGTGTGGCTATATTAAAATGACTTCACAGAAAACGGAAATGGTTTCTGAGCGTCATTTAATAAACTATTCCGACGTGACCATTGTTACATCCGCTATTTACACATGCATCACTGTATAGGTATAGGCTTACGTTTTCCTATACAATAGCGTTTCTTTCTTTGTACTTGCCTGATGATCATTCCGCAAATTACAACTCATTTATGTAAAATACTTTACGCAACGTACGTGAATGCGTGTGGTCTGCAGTTATCCTTGTACTATGGCAGATATATATAACCGTAAATAGATATACTATAAGCAGGTGATAAAATTGTTGAAAAAATTATTGGCTGCCAATGACTAGAAGATATCGAGCGTTCATCTTGGAACAGGCATTCGAAATCTTTGATTGAATCTGAGTTCTGATGAATTGATGAATTCGATGACATGGTACAAATTGTACACATGTACAAATATTTGTCACAGCATCTCCCGCGGTTGAGGAAATGATTTGATAATACGGTATGCACGGTCTGGTGAAGCCTAATTATTTATACCTGGCTAGTTAAGCTCTTTTGGGGATTTACGAGTATCCATGAAGAAATAACTAAGTTTGATGAATAATAAATTTGTCGCATTCGAATTTTTGGAAGTTCAAGTCGATGAAGAGTGTGTGATATAAATTAATAGGCTTTGATATACTGCGATTCTGGCGACGAAGCAGGGCTCTGAATGATGACAATAATTTATAAGAATCGACGAATGCATGTTTTCGAGTGTGAAGGCAATGCGGAAAGAATCTTAAAAGGTGAACAAGATTGTGGACATCGGCTATTTGAAACGAAACCTATATAGTATTTTGAGTCGGATGCGATGATCTAACATGCTCATAATTAATTTATTATGTTTAGAATTTGTGACATAATTGACTTGACACAAGGAAATGAAACCACTTTTTCAGCTTGCAGATTGTTTACCTTTATCTGCATACTAAAGTAGTTGGATACCATTTCTTTAGTTGGTTTTTTTAAACGTACAAGTCGAACATAGAATTCATATAGGTAATAAAGCGACGTATATAGACTTGAACTGTCCGATTTCAATTACCATTAACAATACCGAACACAATAGTGGACGATTGATGGATTCTTTTTTTTACCCGAAATACACTGAAAGGTGTTTGGCAAACCCCGATAACGTTTTGGTTGGTTTTTTCATTACAGACTAATTGCTGAGAAGTCACGATGTATAAACTACTAATTGCTATTTTTTTGGCAATTATTTCGCACACGCCATCTTCCCTTCACGCTCATGCTCTTACCAAACGCCAGCTTTCGCTTCAGACAAGTACGTTCTCTAGTAATACATCAAGGTAGGACATTCATTTTAGAATTATGGTTCCGAAGATATGAGGATCATGGATTAAATCATTCGAAAGTAATAACTCAAGATGAAAAGATTCCTACTTTAATATTCTACTCGTTTATCACTTGTGACAATCCGAGTGATGAATGCTGAAGTATTGAACATCGCGAAATGTATATAACAATATTTCCCTTTCAGGTACTCTTGAGACGATATCTGACCCGCTGATAAATAGAGCAAACTCGTGGCTGGAAGAGAATGGCGAGATTAAGTCTCTGCAAGATTATGTTAAAAAAGCCAGTCCTGCAAGTGCGTATGAAGGTTCCCGGATACTGTCAAGTTTGATAGGCAGTTTCGAGGAATTCGAAAAGCTGCGGCATCCTGAATTACAATCATCGCGACAACCACAATTCGAAAACAGCCATGAACAGGCTGAACAGCAGCACTCGGACGAGAATGATAAGGCAGAGGAAGAAGAAGCCGGGGAACATGAGGAATACGATGAAGAAGATGGAAACCAGTATGAAGAGCAGCATGAAGAAAAAGACCGTGAACATTATGAAGAAGTATACAGAAAACAACAGGAGGAGAAATACCAAAAATCGGAAGTGCACTTATTCAGTCCCCAGAAACCTCGGCTACGAGAAACTTTAGAACAATTCAAGTCACGCGTTCTGCAAAGAACGAGACTAAACCAAACGGGTGATAATCCGCGGATATTACGAATACGAAAACCTATCAGCACTCATTTCTCTTACATTCACCCCGAAGAATGGGCTCTTGATTCTCCCGAATGCTCTGGCAGGTTGCAATCGCCAGTAAATTTGGACTCTGACAAACTAGTTGGCTTAGATTTGCCATCTAGTCTGATCTGGAACGGATATTGGAACCGGCCGCGGAACATGAGCATCATGGACAATGGACACTCAGGTTGGTAAATAATAAAAAAAAATCTTCAATTCTGTTACTTTCGACATATCTGCAAACACGCACATCAGAAAGAAACCAGTAGCCTGGTTATGCCTGGGATCATTTCTGATCGTTAATGATGCGATCGATGCCCTAAGAAGTGGATTCTCCAAAATAGCAGATGAGTAACGCGTAATCGCAGCTCCCAAAGTTGACCATGAATTAATCGCGTCAGAAAAAGAACTTGACTATGGCTGACGTGCAAAGTTGATCTTGGCAATTGAATTCAATCCGCATTAACGGTGGTAACCCATTCACGTCGTTAAGAATAATATTATTTCAAAGTCTGCGTGACTGAAGCCATGGAGAGCAGGTAGGGTGTTTGTGGCTTAATTTGGCCTTGAACTCTGTTTTTCTTCATCCTTATGTATAGATCCGACATATCGCGTTTTGAACTCTTCTCTTACTGAATGTCATTTGAAGGGACGTAGTATTGGTGAATTTTTTTCTTTTTTCATAAAGTACCGTTATCATAAAGTCATCATTCTTCTTCTCCTGTTTTGGGCATAGTTCTTTGCTCACGAAAAATGACTAAGATTGGTAAGTAGTTGTGCACTTTTTTTTCACACTTTAATTAACGTTAATTCATATATTGCAGTTGAATTGAGTGGCACATGGGATGCGGAAACGGCACCAACTATCAGCGGAGGTCCACTTGTGGGTGATTATGTTTTTGCTCAACTTCACTTTCATTGGGGCCCCAAAGACTCCGTCGGCAGTGAACACACGATCAACAACAAGAGGTATGAATCCGAAAGAGTTTCGAGTCCTCAGTCCTTTGTCATTTCACTCAGTTTTCGTTTCTCAACTTCAGAACCACATTTTGTATTTTAGTTTTCCAATGGAAATGCATATGGTCCACTACAAAAAAGACTACCAGACACTCAACGAGGCGCTAAAATACGACGATGGTCTGGCAGTAGTCGCTTTTTTGATGGAGGTAGATCATTTCGTTTGTCCAATATAAATTTAAAATCCTTCATTTCATATCTTTCAACTGCTGAGGATGATGAAGGAGAAAGTTTCTTCGGTTAATTGTACTTGGCCCAAAGTAGACATTCTGCATATTACAGTGCTCAAAATTCACATCTTTGTGATGCTGTGATTTTGTACTTTAACGAGTAATTACTTCGTCATCCACATCTCAATTTGTTGATGCAAAAGTATAGCTGGTATTACGTAACCCAGAAATTGTGATGATAAATGTTCATTGCAGATAAGCGATAAATTCAATTTGGGAATCAATTTACTCGAAGATAGTTTACGCAAGATTCAAAACAAGCCAAAAATTGGCAATCCAGTGAAGGCCTTCCCTTTGGCATTCTTGCACTTTATGTTCCAAGAGGATTATGCGTCCTATATAGGATCACTGACAACTCCTCCGTGTCGTGAAATTGTCACATGGCTGGTATCGGCGACACCTCTCAGTATATCTCGTAGACAGGTTCGTATCTTACCTACTAATTTAGGTAACTTATACAAAATACAGCTGATATTCCCATACCCGGGTAATTGATAGTGCATTCAAGTTTTCTTACAATCAAAGGATTATATTATTGAATAGATTGGTTTACGTTAGTCAAACAACAAAGTCACAATTTGGCTTGAATAGAAATAAACGTTTTTTTATATATTTTTTTCCATCTCACTGGTCTTCTTTGCCCGCCGAAATTGTCGGAAGAATAAAACTGAATGATGAATTTTATTACAGCTGGGATTCTTCAGGAAGATAAGTAACAAATGGCCCGAAAAGGAAAACTACAGACCACGGCAAGCTTTGAATGGTCGCAACCTTTACTACGTTGAGCATTAATCGAGTAACGGCATCAATGCAGCGTTTGCAAAATATGTTGAACAGACTACCCATTCACTATGATTAGTGTTGATTCTAGAGATTTCATATGTACAAAGCGAGATTATACTCTATTCTGGGGAAAACAACCCGAGAGTATCATCCATACTACGGATTGTAAACAACATCCCAATACGTACAAACTCGCTTGTATGTTGTATAACATAATATAGATAATTCTACTACATCTAGTGTCTCAAGTATGATCACAATTTTGAATATAATAAATTGTAGATTTGGCGTAACAATATTAGAATGATTCAAATAATTTGAATGCAATATGTATCAGTATTAATTATTACGGACACCGTGATAGGTCATTGTTATAATTCAGATTGCTTTAGTGATATAGACAACGTTGTGGTAACAAAATTAGAATTTTTGTTACTAATAGTTATGTTCATCCTCTGTATGTATCATCTCTCACACAATGATTGTACAATAAATTTATACAAATGAATACTCCACGTATTTGTCAATGTCGAGTATTATCCATCTTTAGATCCACCATCTCAAAGTGTTCAAGCAGAAACATTCGACTTTATTTCATTGATTTTTTCACCGCCTATAGAAATACATTCTTTTTATGAAGAAGTATCAAAATCAGATTTCGTTGCAAAGTTCATGATAATAATTTGACCTCAATTATCACCAACCCACTGCTGTACATAAGTTTTCTGCTAGCCAATAATCTTCAGGTACTTTGAGGAATACATTTCTTAAATTTATGATAATTTCAATCCCGGTCGTACTCTTGCCATTCGGGGTCTCGCACCCAGAAGACCACTGTAAGTGTCCTCTGTTCCGGAGGTCCAATTCATTAGCGAATACGATTTGACAAGTTCTCATTATAGTCTCAAGAACTCAATTTCACTCGATAAATAACCATGAACTATTCTATGCAATGTCAGGATCAATTCTTTGCAATTTTCGTATCACAAACTTCTGTCGATACTGAAAAAAAAAAAAAAAAATTGGAAGGCTGTGTATGAGTCAAGCGTTGTAAACAGTACATAATGACCAAATAACAATATTTATTAGAAACGCAACTATAAATCTAAATGAAATGTATACTTCATAATCGTAGTGTAATTCTTCGACTGGAATTACTCCGACGAAATATTTACCTCGAATGAAATCCCAATAATTCTCATTCATTGCAGAAAGTAAACTGTTGATTTTCTTTCAGAATCGACTCAACACCTAGAATACCTCTGTACAAAGTCCTGACTGGAACTGCAGTTTCACAATTCATTCGGATTTAATTTCATTAATGCCGTTTACAATTCCATGGTTAATTGTTCCATTAAATTCGTCGCGTCCACAATATCTTCATTTTGTAATTTTCGCGTTCTCACTTGATGATTTAAACTTTCGGCAGCGGTTTTAACATTTTTTCTCCATTCTTTATCGTCTCCTATCTCATACGTCGTACAAAAAATTACCTCGTTCACGTCGCTTTCTAAATTATAAGAATATACTGTTTTAAAAGTAGATTTAAGGGCGCGTATTGCCTGGCATCTCAACTCTTTGTCACGGCACACTAAGTTCAGGATAAAAAGTCCCGTATCTCCGATGCACTTTGCAACTGCTTCAAGAATAGATAGTTCTATAAACTGTTTGGGTGGACAACTCATGCCGACTGTAGTATCCTTGCTATCTACGTCGAACAAAATTGCGCTGTATTTTTTTCCTTCATCTGCTGAATCTTGTATGAATTTTAAACCGTCTGTTATCTCGATTTTCAATCTAGAATCTTGCACAAGGCCAAAGTAATCCGTTGCTACTTGTAACATAACTTCGTCAATTTCGACGGCTGTGATTTGAATCTGAAATTAATTTCAAATCAATTTAATGAGCAGTAAAAATAATGAAAATTAGAAAAATAGCTGAAAAATGCATTTGGAATTCGGAGTTTAATTTAATCACAAATGAATTAACACTTATATTCGGATTAATATCAAATTTTTATTTCACCTGCGGGAGACACCGATGCAAAAATGTACATAGACCTCCGCCGCCTAGTCCAATGATAACAATTTCATTTTTTTCATCAGGGTTCTTAGAAATCATAGAAACTCCAGTACTCATATAAATGTGATGTTCGCAGGCCAGATATCCCGGATCCACTACTTTCTTTGCTTTTCCTCGTCTAGATTTAACTGTAAAATCAAAGAAATTACGGTAATTCTCAAAATGAACGATTATCAAGTTAGAAAATCTGCAGAACTTCTATGTGCTCACCTGTTTTTAGTTTAGCTTCACTTTGAATAGTGAATTCGTTGTTAAGAAATATCAGTCTTCTGTAGAAAGAACCTTCGTCCACTTCAACTTCCTCTATGACAAACTGACCACTAAATTTGCTGTTGCCTTTGTAGCAAACTTCTCTTTTACCAACGCTCGATTCCAATGATAAATATGGAATTTGAGAATCATTATTCACTCCTGCAGGAGCCAAATTACGAATGCTAGCGCTAAGCTCTGTTTTGACTGTGTCCAAGCTTTCGTAAGCATGCTCTCGATGCAGAGTCACTATCGCTAATCTGTTTCTCTTTGTTGTTTTCAACAGTTGTTGGCGTCCCTCTTTAGTGCAAAAAAGCCATAGTGTTTCTCTGTTACGTTATAAATTATTTGGTGTAAAATTTTTTGAACATCCGTAGGTTCAACATAATAAAAACTAGAAATAAACAAGAATCTTATACTTGCCTATTTTGAAAAGTGAAATTATATTTGATAATATAAATTCAATATCTTAGAGTAAAATTCTCTATTCCCTAATCGATTTGTATCAGAATTGAAAATTCGTTCTTACCGTCCTTGCGGAACAATGAAAGCAGCGTATGTTTCATTTTGTCTAGAGAATGGCTGGTCCAATACGTATACCGTGTATCTTGGATGCTTATCTCCAGGTCTATATAAATCTAACGATACTTCGCCAACATCCATTACATTTCCTTTATTCAGTCCTGAGCAAATAACTGCTAATTGTTGAGCGGATTTAACGGCAGAAATAATATCATCTGTTGTAGAAACACGTTCTAAAGTACCCTCGATCAAACCGACTTCAAGAACCTTTTAGAATTACAAATAATTTGAATAATTATATACGTTGCGATAAAACGATGTGAAATACTATTGTAATGCAATTTCAACTCACGGGCTGCATTAACTTCTTGAATTTTGTAGCAATTACTACGAAAACAGGCATTGCATTGCCGTCTTCTTCACGAGTTTTTGATTCAGCTTCATGGCAACGAGTTACTCTGAACATGAATCCGGCTTGAGGAAAGTAGGAGAGTAATTTCTTCAGGATATGTTCTTGGAGCAACGATACGCAGACATATCGTCCTCCGTTTCTCAAGACTCTAGTTATCTCCTGAAATAAATGGATAACGTTATAGTTGATTAAAGGAGTTCCTTATTCATGTCTTACAATTCATTTATAATCCACCATTTTCTTACAGCAAAAAGTTTATCGATCCTAGAAATAACTTCTTCACTTTCGTCTGGCATCAAAGCATCGAGAGTTCCTTTATCCAATACAACGCTAAACTTCTCATCGTGATAACTCATAGCCGTTGCATCCATTTGTTCAAAAATCATATCTGGTCTAAGCGTTTTGTTCAAATCTAACATTTGCCTTATTACGACTTGCGATATATCGATATTTGTGATGTTTCTGTAATTTGAGGACAGATTTGATGAGCTTTCACTTCTGTATGCACGATCGATGCGAATAACGTGATTATTCATTTTGAGAAAAATTAGAATTTGTGAATATTGACAATAATGATGCAATTTTGGTTCAAAATATCTAAGCTGGACAGAGTTTTTCAAGATGTTCTCGAGGCAGGAGAATTCCATATTTTTGCATTGACCATAGTTCAGCAAATTTTTGAAAATGGTCTATTTTTTATACCTGTAACCAACGTTGTAGAGATCCATACTCAGCGTCGAGTTACCACAACCTATCATCAATACATCGTCCTTGGGTTTTATATACTTATGAAGATGTCCGCATAGTTCCGGGTACTCACCATACCTAGAATATCGATATGAAAGTAGATTAAAACCTCGGAATTATACGCGATCGCAGTTATTCAGTGGTTGTATTATGTTAGGTTATGTTACGTTACTAAATGTTAGTCTCAGAAAATAATCCGTTGACAGTATTACCATTCAAAGGCCTTTTTGCCCCGTTTGGTAAAAAAGGTGTTCCAATAAGTCTGCTGGCTGAATTCCTCGTGGGATTTTGGCAAAAGATCCATTTTCTACGCACCTTCACAACAACACATGTACCACGCTCATTCCTAACCTCTGTCACACTACTTTAAAAACAGCGAATCGTAGTGACCTCTCTCTGATTTTCGGTTGCACTAATTTCACAGTCAGCCATAGTCGATAAGAACGTAATCTACACGATTACCCTGAAATTCGTGCAATTACGTTTTTTTCAATTTTTTCACGCGGGTATAATTGGTTGAATTTAACAAAGGTAACCAAAAATATCGCATGCGTCGGTCACTGAACTCTTTATACGTAGAGTTCACCGGCGTCAGTTAGAAAAAATTGGTAAATTCGATTATCCTCGTCTAGTTAGACAGAGCGAAATGTCCAATGTCTAACTAAGCCAAAAATAGATAGACCACATACATACAGAACGATTACGTGATGATTGGTAGCGATTTTATAACCCAGCTTCAAAAACTACATGCCCAAGTTAACACAGGTCTTTGGATCTTTGGATTTTGCGTAACTAACCTCTGCGGACAGCAGAGCAACTGTTAACTGTTAGTGAATTTGAGGATGGCGGGTGTAGTTCGTCTGCAATGCCTCCAAGGCTTAAGAAAAACGTTGACATCCGTGTCGATGGCAGGACGGAGCATAAATACGTCGCCGAAAAAATTCGAGGTTAAAACCCAAACAGAAAGTTCACAAGCCCCCAAAGAGAATTGGGTAAGCTACGGTTTTGACTACAAAGACAAAACCACCGATCGTAATGTTACACACTCAACTTTATTCATCACCGTCACGGTGTGCATCGTATTCGGAGGATTTTTCCTGTCGTACTTGCCGGATCCACAACTCCGCGATTGGTCACAGCGAGAAGCTTACCTTGTCCTACGCCGCCGAGAAGAATTGGGACTCCCTCCGATAGACAGAAACTTGGTCGACCCTGCAACGGTGGTTCTTCCCACCGACGAAGAACTTGGCGACACTGAAATTATCATCTAGAGAGAGATAATTGTTCTTCTAAAATCGCCCCAGAACCGCATATGATTAGTTAATACTTCTTAGCATTATGTTAGCCAATTACACATGTACAATAATTTGTAATATAAGAACCGTGAGCTCTGAGCTAATCTCTTGTTACTATACCTTAAGTGGATGATTCATTGGCGCAGAATAAAATATTTCGTTTGAAAATATCCAGAGTTCATTTCACCCAGTCCCCTTATTTTCACCTCGTCAACTTGTAGATTGGAGACAGGATTTCATTATCGTTTTACTATTAAATTGGTCTAATATTCTCAAGTAAAATTGTTTATCAAAAGAGGGAAAAATGATTTCTTATAACGCACAAATATTTTTCTTTAAATACAGTTTAATATTATTTAAATATAGTATTGTAAATACTACATATATTAAAAATATAATACACCTTCAGTTCGATAATAGCAAATGAAAACAAAAAAAAAGAAAGTTCTGTAGAAATGAAAATCGACAAGCCTAAGATGTTCTAAATAAAAATTTGTCCAAATTTTTCGTTACAAATTTTTGTATATTATTTCTGTTTCGTTCTCTTAATTATTTATTTTCTCTCTAACGATATTCTATACACGACGTTAGACAGATGTGTTCTTGAGCTTTAGAATATACCTGTCGAAATTTTCTACTAGATAAATAATGTTTTATATAACAATTTTAATCGCTGTTATTATACATGCGAAGATTAAATCATCAATTTATTTATCATAATCTAACATATAATCGTTAGAATCATTCAAAGTAATTATTATTACAATATGAATATAGATTTGCCATGTGTATGTATGTATAAATTAATACAGTACTTTATCTACTACCAGCGTACCATATGTAGAAGTTGCATTAAAACCAAGGGATAACAATAGCGTAGAATTAATGTCTATTCCATTCTGGAAAATTTAATCAAAATTTTTGATTATGATATCCTCTATCGAGCCCTTGGGGTGTAATTTCATAAAGTAAATTATTACCTTTTAAAATTTTTTCGCAATCTGCAAATAGTCGGAGTATCTAATTGAAATCGAAAAGCACTTAGAGTTGAAATATTTATCCAAATGAAATTGATTGTACAAATCGTTTTTCGAACGATTACCTTCACACTCTATAAAATTATTCAAAACCGTAGCTGTCTTAAAGTAAAAACAATGAAATCAGCATCTGGCCGGTTATGTAATAACTTCAATAATTGATCAGTACCAAAATCTCCTACGCATCCATTTAAAAGACCTCAATATCACCGCTTCGTCGTTGCTTTCCATACAGCATATCCTACTTCACGCACTGCGTAGAGAATTTGTTTTACATACTATAATATTCCCATCATGTTATTGTGCGGATGCCGTTGTAGGCGGTAAACCTGGTGTTGGTAAAGGGGATTGATTAGGATTAAGAACGGGAGAATAGTAAGGATGATTTTGAGGAAGGGAAGCACTAACGGTGATCGGCGGCATTCCAGGTAGAGAAATAGGCGTTGTTACAACGTGAGGCTGAGAACTTACGTTGTATGGTAAAGCTGCGCTCGTTACTCCAACTGGTAAATTATAATTTGGTAACGAAGGAGGAAGTTTTGGTATTCCTGATGGCGAGGTAATGTTCACGCCAATAGCTGGGGACGGTGGACTCAATGGCATACCGGGAATATTTGGTGTCCCGTGATAATCGCTCGGTTGTACATTACCTGCTGAAACATATGTGTTATCAAGAAAAAGATAATTTATGAAACTGAAAGCATCAAGCAAACAAAGGCAACGATTTATGAAATGAAAGACACGCCTCGGCACTTTATAGCGAGAACTGTACAAATCGTTAAGGGAAAACCCAACTGAAATCTTGGGCAAGACTGAATTTTCATTTTTTGACTTGCTGGAAAAGGAGCATTCGAAAAATGAATCCTGCAGGTACAGGATTTGGTAAAATGTGTCCAAGAAACGGAAGAATTTGAAATAGAAGATTGAAATCTTCGTTACACTTGAAGGATTCCTGATTGGACCTCTTCTGGCGATTTAAAAATTGAGAAGCTGGTTTTTTTCGAGGTTTGAGTATAGTTTTTCTTTATAAAGAAAAGAAGACTGATTTCTCTACTCTTTGTTCATTGTAACTTACTATGAGCAAAATTGATGTCTGATTGCCCAAGGAAAAGATGAGATGTTGACGTCGTAGTAGTTGCTCCAGCCGATACAGGATCTAACTGCGGAAAACTACCAGTTTGTGGCAGTGCCGATGGAGCCGCAGGGAGAGAAACTGCCGCAGGTGGCTCTGTGGTTTCTTTAGTGATAAAAGGAGCTGCGTTACCCGTCACATAATTTGAAGGAATGGAAAATCCCGGTGGTATATTAGCAACCGGATTACTGCTGCTGATATGAACATTCGTCGAAGTTGCCAAAGTCACAGGAGTCTTGATATTACTCTGTAAAGAAGAACATTATATACATTTCGTTTAGTTTTTCGAAGTGAAGGATTATTTCCAAAAGAATCATCGAAGCCTTGAGGCATTAATTATCATTTGAAATTCTGAAAAAACGAATAACGGAGCAGAATTACCAGCCCCAAGAATATTCTAAAGTAAATTAGAACCTGGAACTGGAAATTGAAATAAGTCAAATTACCGCATATGAATGGCTGCTAGCGCTGACTGATGGAGCAGGAATACTTCTGATGGGTATTCGGTGCAAATATCCGTAACCGATGCCACAGCCAAGACTAAATATTAATAGTTTAGATTAATTGAATTATCAGTTTTCAGTTTGATTAAATATCAAGCTTTTAGTATCGTGAAGTCTTTTCATAACAATCATGCCCTTGAGATACTAAGATTAAATATTTGAATCATCCTAATCCTGGAAAATATTGTCTAATAATCCAGTAGTTGAAAAACAACAAAAAACAAAAATTGTACAAAAGATTATTGATTCACCTTCCTTCTCCTCCCCACGTATTGTTAGGAGTGATGGTAACTTCTCTGCACGAATCGTCGTTAGTGTTATAAACGTAGAGTTTCAAGGGCCTAGACTCGTGAGCTTCTATCAAAGTGAACAAATCTTCACTTTCGTGAAGTACAGAGTCAGCACCGATGATATAATCGTCAAACGATTTCAGTCCGGCTAATTCGGCAGGTGAAGACGGATGTACTTCCTGAATAAAACACGATTATTATGTGATAAAATAAAAAAACTGTACAATTGAATTCTCATAAAAATCAGCAACTATTCCCAGCCAGAAACATTCTGGAGTAGTTACAATCTTGCAGAGATTTTTCTAGACTATAAATTTGAGCTTCTATTCCACAAATCCAAACTCTGAAAGAAAGATCGATGAATTCCAAGGTCATAAGATACTCACGAGTACGTGCCAAACGTTCTCATTAGCTCCTTCGAACGAGCAGAACCTTATGCTGACCCCGAGCAAACCTTGACCACCCCACGTCATACTGGGAACAATTACAGACTGTCTAACGGACTGCGTCTTGCTACTGTAGACCGTTATTTGCAGCTCTTTGTCTACCCCAGCTTTCAAAAGCTCCTTCAAAGTGTCGTTGTCTTGGTCCTAAGATTCATATATTGAAGTCAGAAAGCGGACAGAGAAATTTGAGAGCATATCTTGAAGCATTTTGGGAGAAATGCAATTTTGCGTTAATTAATATAACTAAAATACCAGTCTAGTGTTTCCAATCGCTACGATGAAATCGAAGAAGGCTTCGAGGCCGGCTTTTTGTCCCGGGGAACCATCCTGGACCTGTAAAATGGAGCAGGGGATTAATACGAGGGTGAAATATGCGAGTGGTATGAGTCGGTAGCGGATGTGTCTGATAGGTTAAGATTAGTTGACAGAATGATGGATATACTCACGCGGAGAACGTGGTATCCTTCTGTACCACCGCCGGGTATTTCAACGCTTTGGGAAGATCCCATTTTCGTTTTATTATTATATTTATACTTTTTCACTTGTTGTGATATTCCCACATACGTATTGCATTCAAATTTTCATTGGCTAATCGCTATTTGACACAACTCACTTTTAATAATGAACAAAAATTACGTGGCACGTACTGTGACTATGTGGTGTTTTGTAGATGTCACACGTTCCGGCCACGAAATACGCGATTCATTATGCGAGGGCGTAGTTTACCGACGGTTTTTATCTAGCGCTATCTTCAGAGAGTCGAAAATACTCAGTGGGTATACTTTCTTTCATTTATGCGCTTTCGTCATCATTTCTGTGCAGGCTGCGTGTGATAATCACAAAAACACGAGAAACCAGTGCAGAAAATTTAATGTTTATTGATGTTTATTTTCGAAAACTCAGTTCTGATAATAGTTGTTGCTTTTTTCCTTTGTGTGTTCAATTATTGTTGTTAATTTAGTGATGATTTTCGTCCAATGAACTTTTATAGGCGCGATCTTATCGCTTAATGAGATTCTGAGTATAACCTAAAACAGTCATCTGCTTCGTCGATCGCCTACGGTAAGTCGTGACATAATAATTCCTTTATTTTTATCTATGTAAGAATGATGTGCGTGATTCATTGTACATGTATTCCATTTATTCCGTTATTCACATACGGTTATCTGGTGCACGTATGTGGATTAATCGGAACTGCATTCCGGTACAATATTGAGGTTAGGTCCATATGTAACTCATTGCCATCCCAGAATTCTGCCACAGGGAAAATCTAAACATCAGCAAATTTCTATCGTCTTTGTGTTAATTTTCAATTTTTCCGGTTGTCTTTAGAATTAAATACATTGTAAATTTCCCAGAACTCCTTCATAGCCTCCTGTATACTTTTGGGGCGATTTTTGAAGCAACAGGTTTGAATTTAGACAAACTATAGGACAAAATTGAATAATAACTTCCGACCAGTTGCGAAAAGTCAATTAAAATTTTGTTATCGAAGATGGAATTTATAGCAAATTTTTGTAACGAGGTTGTTCTTTAAAATGTGAAGCTCTGTAATAAATAGGAGCAATGTATAAACTTCATTTTCATTCGTGAGTTAAAAGAAGACAAAACATCGGATAATTAATTTTTCTTGTTCCTTTGCACTGGCAATTCCTTTTTTTTCTCGCTTGCAATATAGCATCGGCCTTGAATACCAAAATCTTATTGAAATTTGAATATATTTGGAACGTATTTTTCACATATTCATTCAAATACATTATCAAATATTTTAATCGTGAGACAATGAAATACTAAAATTGTTATTAACAATTTAATAATCACGATAATCATTATCGTAATTATATCTAGATAAGAAGTACAATCAAAATAAACATTGTAATATTTGTATACACGCGGCAAACGATTTACTTTTTATGAGCAAATTAATGAGATGGGCGAAAGTTCGAGCGTTCGGAATACATTATTTCTCCGCGAAATAATGTCTTACGAAATTACATACGATTATAGTAATTGTGTAATGTATTATGTATTATTGAAGACGGAAACTATAATCGTGCATTAATAATGTGCACTAGATATATATTTTTCATATATATCTATTCCCGACAGAGTATATTCTCTATACACACATACAGATGTTCATAAGTTGAGGTTGCTATGCCATTATCGATTCGCGAAGCACAGGGCGTAGGTCTTGTAGCTATGTATAATACGAACGCGGCACGAATGTCGTACCTCGTCAGTTAGTCTCGGATAAACTCTTCACGCATTTACACTCGCGTTTGAAACGCGTAGTTTTTGTACCAATATTCATCTTTCTCACTATCATACTCTTTCTATCCTTATTTCCCTATGCCTCTCTGTCTCTGACTGAAAGAAAAAAAACACAAAGGAACAAGAAAGAAAACGAACCGATCGAAGAAAAAGGACGCAGTTTTACAAAAACGAGAACTGAAGAAGAGAAAAAACACAAAAATTTTTAAATAACAAAATTAAAAATACTCTGGACAATAAATACAAAACGAAAAACTCTAAAGCGATGAGAGAAACTAATAATCGGAATGCGAAAAGCAAATTGGAGAATATCGCGGTGTTGCACAGTACGAAATTGCACCGCGTTCGTTTTACCAACATCAGAACAAAGAAGCAGTCTGAGACGTGTACATGGACTCCAGCTTCCGTTACACCCTCAACAAGTGGTCGGGTGGATTGCGCTTTTCGGAATAGCGGTCGGTACCTTTACGGTGGTTCTCCCATACCTAGGACCAAATTTTCAACCATTAGCATCGGCGCTAATCGGCGGAACGTTTTCTCTCCACGTTGCCGCGCACCTAGTCGCGCTTCTACTTGATCCGGCCGACCCTAAAGTCAGAGCCCAATCGTCGAAAAAAATTGTACCAGAATTTGATCGTACTAAACATCTTCACGTTATTGAAAACGGCCGTTGTCATTTGTGCAATATAAACACTACGAACAAGAGAACCAAGCATTGTTCAATATGCAATAAATGCATTGAAAAATTCGATCACCATTGCAAGTGGTTAAACAATTGTATCGGCGGTAGAAATTATCCAGCGTTTATAGTCTGCGTTGTTTCGGCCGTTATTTCCACTCTCGTTGTCGCCGGCCTTTCAGTAACCGAAATTGCAATCGTTAATTTAGATTCTAGTATATTAAACAATTGGCACGTGAATATGGACAACGTGACATTACCAATAGCACAATCGCCACCCGGTACGGGTTCTTTGATAGTGATTTCTCTCGTCGGTATATTGTCGGCAATCGCAGCCGTCCTTCTTATACATTTGTGCTTTTTTCACGGTTACATAGCGTGCCTTGGTCTTACCACATACGAATACGTGAGAAACAAAAGAGAGCGTAAAATAGCTAAGGGTGTATTATCCGCGGAAAGAAATAACGAAAAGCTATTGCGTTCTTGCCCCTCGTTGTTTTCTTGCAATGATAACACCGAGGATGGAAAACGGCTTAGGTATCAATCCCAGGATAAATCGTTGTCGACAAACGATTACAACGATACCAGAGAACGTAGTGTTTACATATGTTCAACCCACCAGAGACAAACGTGCGTCGATGATAACGGCGAGGGGAGAAAAGATAGGAGAAATTTTCACTTGTATTTCTCTTACGAAACACGAGATAGCGAAACTTCGATCGAAGTTTCATCTCAAACTATTGTTAACGACGATATCGAAAGGCGTCAAGAATCCATTGAGTTCAAGCCGTCGACACCGTCCCCGGTCTCTTGTTGCTTTTCGATTATAAACGCCAAGTCAACCAGCAAACAAAAAGACTCTCAGGATCAGCAAAAGTCTGCAGTCGGAACAACGACAACGACGCCGGGTATAAAGGAAAGAGGAGGTGCGAGGTCCTGCCTCACTATGAGAAGGATACAATCTTTTTTGAGGACTAGATTGAGGAGAAACTCCCGTCAGAGATCGCTGAACGGCTGCAGCGAAGGGGGGACGAGAAGTCGGAAGAACAAAGTCAACCCCGCGACTACGAGTGAAAATACATCGGATTTGGATAAAGAGACGCCAATTAAATCGCCGACCTCGTCGTCGACTAGCAGAGACGATAATCAACCGGCGCAGTTCAGACCGCCCGTTAAATTACCGCCTTTGGTTTTACCGCCGAGGCATAGAATGAAACAAATGCCATCGACAATCGACGGACCGATTACCAATCCGGTAGCAATTCCATTGCAGAAACGAAGCCAGCCACCACTGAGGATAAGGAGAACTTCTTTTTATAAAAGACCCAGGTTCAAAATGGGACCTCACGTTACTGAGACAGCGCAATTGTCCCCGATTCCTGAATCCGAATTCTCTAAACCAGCATCACCCCGAACACCGCCGCAAATTAACCACTTCCCCTTTCCACCTGCACTTACCAATGGAATAAAATCTAATGATAATTTTAACGCACGGGCTGATCATTAGATAATATTTCATGCATTTTTATTTTATAATTTTTTATTTTTTTTTTAAATTTTAAATCTCGTTGGTGATTTTACAACGAACTTTGTTGCCGTCCATCGTTTATCTTTATACGTATTACTATTATTATTATTGTTCTTATTATTATTATCATTATTATGCTAAGACTTATTATATTTATATCAATTCGATGTTACACATTGATGAATAAATATCATGATTTCACGAAATATATATGTACGCTTAGATATTTTATCCCGTTCAAATGATTATTCATAATTTATTTACTTGATGAATTCTAGTGGTATTTTGATTTGTAGATTATTGATAACTCAGCTAAAGAGGAACACAACAGAATAATAATTAATCGTAGGAAGCTAATAATTGATTTTATATGTATACCTCCTAAATTAATATCTATTAGAAAGGTATTTGTAATATGTGATAAAGTTCTATGGCACAGGCTGGTACGATTGGGGAATAGCATGAGAAATAGTATTTTATCTAGATCAAACTGCCACTTTTGTGCCAGGAGGGACACTCCCTCCTTGTTTCTGTTATCGCATTTTGTCATGCGATCCTTTCTCTCCTCGCAAGTAACTTCAATAAACAAAGAACTACCTGCGCCACTTTCTTTATACCGTACTATTGCATCTGTTGAAGGCTCGAGGCTCTTTTACTTTTTTCACCACTATAGAGGGTAGATTATGAATATATACGTTCACGATTATCAATTCAGAAGTAATTATTCTTTTTTATCCATCTAGATGGAAACTGACACCACAGAAACAAATACTATGTCAGAAAAAGAGAAGCTGCCTAATTTTTGGCGAGATGTTTTGGGGTCACCACGATATGTGGTTGCTCCAATGGTAGACGCTAGTGAATTAGCATGGAGATTACTGAGCCGTAGACACGGCTCTCATCTGTGTTATACTCCGATGTTACACTCGTCGGTGTTTTGTAGAGATCCGAAATACAGGCGAGAGGCACTGGCCAGCTGTGCGGAAGATCATCCTTTGATAGTACAGGTACAAAACAACAGGAGCAACTCAATCATTAAAAATTAGTAGCTTACGTAGCATGCAGATCTTTGGAACCAGACTCGGATTACAAGAAGAAGGAGTGTCTGTCTTAAGTAGCTATATTTTTCTTTACAGTTTTGTGGTAATGATCCAAAAATATTATTGGAAGCAGCACTGCTCGCTGAACCATATTGCCAAGCTATTGATATTAATCTCGGCTGTCCACAAGCGATTGCTAAACGAGGTCATTACGGTGCATTTTTGCAAGATGATTGGGAATTGCTTAAGAATATCGGTAAGCTCGCTACTTGCTCTGCATTTATAATTCACTAACAAAACAGAAGAACAGACTTGTTGAATAAATTTTTGCAACAATTTAAGATGAAGTATTATTCCATTTTCAGTCCGCACATTGAGCAAAGGACTCAAAATACCCGTTACCTGTAAGCTGAGAATTTTCCCAGAAATTTCTAAGACTATTGACTATGCCTGTATGCTGGAGGAAGCTGGGGCAGCCATGCTCACAGTTCACGGACGAACTAGGGATCAAAAAGGACCTCTTACTGGCTTAGCCTCTTGGGAGCACATCAAGGCTGTCAGGTGGGTTTCCTGAACATTAATCAATCTATTAGTATGTGGTCACATAATTGTGAGATGCTAGTTTTGAAATTATAAAACGAAACGCATGATTTGAATTTATGGGATGTTTTCTTTTTTCTATTGCAGAGAACACGTCAAAGTCCCAATGTTCGCTAATGGTAATATACAGACGGTGCAAGATGCGGATAGATGCATGGAGGAAACAAATGTAGAGGGCGTGATGTCTGCCGAAGGAAATTTGTACAATCCATTCATATTCGAAGGGTGTTACCCACCCGCTTGGGAACCCGCGTCCGAGTACTTGGATCTTGTGGAACGGTATCCTGCCCCGAGCTCTTATATACGTGGCCATTTATTCAAATTATTTCAACACATGTATGTTTCAATCGTATTTACGTAGTTATTTAACATAGTAATCATTATTCTGCGTTCTATCGTTTGTAGATAAGAAGCAATGTACAATTTTTTACCAGCAGCAACTATTCTATTTAAAATAACGAAAAAGATATAAGTCCAAACTATTTCGAAACAAATAATCTTAAATAATCGAAAGAGCATTGCTATATCACATACAGTTACAGCATACGTTTAACTAGAGAGTAGACTTTGTCTAGCAGGAAATGAAGAGGCGAGGGCTAATCTGGCTAGGAATTCTACCATGGAATCGTTTCGCGGAGTAGTTGAAGCATTGAAAGCCAGATATTTGCCATATCACGAAGGTCGTTTAACTTGGGAGACTGAAAGCGAGAGTAAGTGTGACCCGTTTCTCATCAGTATGTGGAATTCTATTTGAATTGGCTATTTTTACAGTATTTCCATAACGATTGTATCCCTCCACTGTTAGATTACAACTTGAAATTACCCCCGTGGTTGTGCCAACCCTACGTGAGGGACTCGCCGCAAGAGCATCTGATCAAAGTGGAAGCTAAGAAAATAGAACAAGAAAATGGCATTGGTAAAAGAGACTTCAAAGACGAAGATGGCAACGAAATTTCAAGGAAACGATTGAAAAAACTTCGTCGCATCGCTCGAAGACCCAATAGACAATTGGCGGGTGTTAAACGGAGCTCAGATTTGTGTACAGATTGCCCGAATCCCTTGGTTAGTGATTGTGAACTTTGATAAGCTTGATTTTGTTTGCCAGTACTCAAGCAAAACTGGGAAGAAATACACATCAGAATATCAATTACGTTTTTCTTCCAGGGTTACAAATGCGGGTATAAATTATGCAGACAATGTTGTAGGAAGAAATGCTTTACGGAAAATTTGGATTGCGCAGGGCACAGAAACCTCACTAAAACTAGACGGCAAGTAGCCATAGAATTTGCTGCAAAGAGACGAGAGATGGGTACTCTTAAATGACACATTATACAATATACTTGAACAAATATAAATAATAAATCGTGTAAATAACACTACTGAGGACTGTTTTTTCTATCTTTTATTTCCATCGACCCAAATTCTCTCATTATCAACAGTTTCAGAATTTTCTTTCAGGCATAACACGGCGAAAACGCCGATCCAAACATCATATTAATGATCAACGTTTCGTTTTTATAATGCATGCCCATTTAACTACTTGCAAACAAGAAACGACAACATGTTTTTACTTTGTTGCCTGCTTGCCGGCCTTTTCGCTTATCTATCAGGCTCATCGACGAAAATACCCAGTTGTTATTCTTAGAAGCAAAATAGCATTCATTTCCGGTTCCTGGTAAGAAAATTACAAGTTAGCAGTACAGCCTACATTTCCCCGACCTATAATCAATACCTGTCCACGATAAGGAAAATATGTAATAAAAATGTTGAATCCGCGGGATGGGGGGGCAACAAGTTGCACGAAATCAAATGTAGTTGCATCGCTCATAAGGCCAATATCACATTCTGACGACATCGTGTACGACAAGAAAAATGGAGACCCATCATTGGCTCAAAATACCAAGATGGCGGGGGTCGTTACGCTGCAGCCAATGACAGAGCTCTATGTCTATTTTCGATGATATCGTTACTGTGATTCAGGCCTGAATACTGCGCGCGCATCTCTATGTTATCATTACGATCCGTTTGATCTATGTATGACAGTATAACCTCTAAGGAGCTGTCAGTTAGAATTAAATATTATTGTATAATTAGAGCGGAATAATGATATCAGAAAAATGATACGCCGAGGATAAAAACCGGCACGAAGTAAATTTGTTGTTAATGCGAAGAGGCTACCAATTTCTTCGGTAAAGTTCGGCGAACCAGAATCCCTCTCAACATCATATGTAATCACGTAAAATCGGAAGAAGGAAAAATCAAGATGATTGATTCCATGTCATGGAACAGCGCGAGAGACGAAGCAATTCATCGAACAGTAGGAGAAGCGCAGCTCCGAAAGTACGGTAATTTTTTACAAAAATTAACCCAAGAGACCAACTGGACCAACGACTCTTCTCTACAATATGTAATCGAGGGTCCGATTCGTCTGGTCTATAGACCCCACGAAGACATAAGTATAATGGACATGGTTGAAATGGAGAATAAAACATTAGCCAAATTGCTAGCGGCTGTGGCCGGTACCTGCAGAGAAATCAGACTCCTTAAAATGGAAGCTAACAAGTTTTACCAAAAATTATTCACTCACGGAGACCGCAGCACCTCAATTAACGACGGGGACAATATTAACACTCTTTTGTCAATTCTGCAAGATTTATCAGCCTACGTTAACAGAGTTTCGATAGTAACTAATCTGACCATTCAACAGTTATCCAATCTGACCAGTAACGCCTATGATATATACTTTCCGCTGGTGATAGAAAACCTAGTCGATTTATTCGTCATCTTTGTCATTCTCGATGAGATAATAGACTCTCAACCTTCGTTACTAGATGCCTGGGACCAATACTGTATCAGGACTAGTACAATCCTCCATAATTCTGAGCAGTTCAATATCCCAGGTTCAAAGCTAAGGACATTTGAAAAGTTGCTCAAAGATCTGCGCCACCAACTACTTGCCAATAATTTATTTCTCAGGGCTATAGACCGAGCTATGGACATAAACAAGACACCTGTAATGCAGAATCACGTTGCTTGTTATTTGAAAAACACAATGCTTGACGTCGAGAGAAAAGCAGCAGAGAATTCTGTCTTCAATAAAAATTGGGTGAGAATTAATGTCGGGGTAGTCGTTGCCGTTAAGCTTTTTGGAAGTCTGGATAAGAAAGTCCTCAAGAGACTCTGCGAAATCAACAAGAAGTATTACTCCGTCACTTTGGCTGGGAATGTTACTTGGGTTCCTAATAAATTTTTGGCAACCTTAATACCGAAGGAGTCTAGCTCTGTCGTTACTCTACCGACTGGAGAAAAGATTCTTACTAGTAGAATCCAGAGATTATCCGAGGTCACTAATTTATTGGCACGAAGAGCGAGCCAGTGGGCAATTGAAATGCAAAATATGCTGATCAGGCCTGTTGAAAAATTTCAGCTCGCAGATCTGGACAGAAAATGTTACCTACTTATGGAATTTTTGAATTTAGTAGAACAAATAAAGGAGAATATATTCTCAGTGACAAACCTGCATGCTGCCCTGCTTAAACCGATGAGCCGCAACATTGTCCAGCTTGTATGTAGACTTATAGAAATCCAGAAATCACTTGAAACAACATTCTACACACTCGGTTCTGTCGTTGTTCAATCACAAAACCAATCGATACAGCATTTGAGCTATCAAATACTAGTCATTCTGGAAACTGCTAAGAAAGGACTGATTCTAAGCAAAGACAGAGGGTATAGCAGAGAACAGCTCGATGCGCTCACATTGATAGGCCTCAGTGTGAGACTCATGAATGGTCCTCCGACTGCGGACAGAAGGCTGATCACACGCTGCGCATTAGCAGCAGCTAGCCAACTCACGGACAGCTTCAAGGATGAGGAAGTCATTAAATTACGCGGGTACTTGGACAGCTATGACACAATCGCTGAATTGCAGGACCTGGTTTGCCAAGCTTGCGATTACTCCGTAGTACTTCATCACCAGAGTATGCTACCTGCTTATCTGAGCATGGTGATAGATGGGAATTCGGATATCAGTCGACTGGTTCATCTGCTAAGTGCGCTGAATAGCGCAGTTGAAATCCACGAGCCTTTAAAATCATCTGCCAAAAACAGAAATAAAGAAAATAGGCTTATGCTAATAAAAAATGTACTAGAACCGGCTTGCCACGAGATAGAAACTAGCCTGAGATTACATGTGCATGCACATTTGAAGCTGGATGATTCTAATCCATTTAAAATCGGAGCACTCAACTCTAACAGGATAGTTAGAGCTTCGCCGTTACCTCTCGCGGGCAATTTCATTAGCCCGAAAAGATTCATTGAGCACTATCTAGACGATATGTTCTACAATCTTACAACTGTAGCTTTGCATGACTGGAGGACGTACGGAACGATGCGGAGATTAGCTAGCTACAAACTGAATCTAGAAATGGTTCAAGATCATTTACCGACACAGAATTTGGAGCAGGGTTTAGATGCGCTGGAGATAATGAGAAACATCAACACTTTTGTCGCTAAATATTTGTACAATTTGAACACGCAGACTTTCATCGAACGCACAAGTTCCAATAAGTATTTAAACACAATTGGAATAAGGCACATAGCGAATTCCATCAGGACTCATGGTAACGGAATAATGAGCACAACGGTAAATTTTGTCTATCAATTTTTACGCGCTAAACTACACACGTTCTCCCAGTTTCTATTCGACGAGCATATTAAGTCGAGATTGATACGCGATATAAGGTTCATCAAATCGCAAAGAGAGAACGGAGCAACGCCATACACTTACGAAAAGGCTGAAAAGTTTCAAAAGGGTATACGCAAGCTGGGAATGACCGCGGACGGGCTTAGCTATCTTGATCAATTCAGAATTTTAGTATCGCAAATAGGAAATGCTCTGGGTTACGTGAGACTGATTCGATCCGGAGGTCTGCACGCCTGTTCAAATGCAATTTCATTCCTCCCAGACATTAACTCTGATACTTCGTTCGAGTCGACTTGTCAAAAGCTGTCGTATACTGCAACGACTCAAGCTGCGGGAAAACGGCTTGATGACGACGTATCAAACTTAGTGCAAAGCTTCACGGAAGGGACGCAATACTTCAGACTATTGGTAGATGTATTTGCATCTGCTTTTCGCGACTCTAAGAACATTCACTTGCAACAGTTTTATGCCATTATTCCGCCAATGACTCTAAGCTTTGTAGACAATGCTTTATCGAACAAAGAAAAGATGTATAAAAAAAATAAGATCGGTGCAGCCTTTACAGACGATGGTTTTGCAATGGGCGTTGCATACATTAATGCTCTCCTTGACCAGAGCACTGAAATAGATGGACTTCAGTGGTTCAAAACAGTCGAGGAACAAATTACTATGGAAAGAATAGCCGCGCAACATAAAGATGATTTTGGAGATGAGAAATTACAACAAACTAGAGCTTTGACTCTAAAACGTTTGGCCGAAAGAAACGCTGAGTTTGAATTATTATATTACAGTCTTTCCGGGGCTAGGGTTTTTTTTAAACAACCCGACGCATCTTGTGCCTAAGTCATTAATTGTACATACCTACATAGAATTCAATCTATCCGCCATTTACAACTAATTGTAATATACCTATGCATGTATGGAAAACTTGTGAGAAAAGTAAAACTTTGATCATGCATTATGTAAAACATAATATACATAATAGTCTGTGTGTTATTCGATTACAGAATAGAATTTATACGATACCCAAACGTTTGGGATTTTGTTAAGAATTTTCTTGATCAGTTATTACTGATATTTCTGTAATTATAATTGTCTTATTAATATTATACCGAATTATCTCGAATGAATGCACTAGTTTTATTGTAATCCTTTAAGCGATTCACATTTGGTTCGATATGTACAGAACATTATAAACGATCTGGTGATGAGTCGAAACGTCTGTCTTTGACACATCAGAATAATTCCATATTTCAAATAATTGATAATAAAATATTGAACCTGCTCAAAATCCGTAGTTTAAATATCAACCTTATAAAAATCCCCCTTTCCCCGAAGTAGATCAATAATCATCGATGAGTCGATCGCACGAATAGTTAAAATTAATGAGTTGTTTTGAATCCATCAGATTTCAAGTATCGATCTTTTTACAAGGGGCCAATTTTTCACCGATTTCTGTTTCATGTTTTCTTTATTGGGTATTCAGGTCTACTTTAAACGTCTGTACTACTTTCTTTTATATAAACTATGCTAAGGTAATAGTATTATTATATTACATGACATGACTGGTACATAGGTAACGAAGAGACACATTAACACAGGGCAGAGGATCAATTGCTTTTAGAAACCTGAAACTGAACATCATTTCTTGATACAAGTATATTAAAAGCTATTCACAATCTCCTGAGATCGTCAAATGATACTTACATCATAACGTAGAATTTGTAGCTTCGGTATTAAAATGCGCTATGTATTTCTTCAGAGATGGCAATAATCCCAAACCAAATCTTTCAAACTAGGTACATACTACATACTCGATAGCCAAAATGAAATAACTGCTACCTGATTTTTTATTTAATTTTCCACTGTAAATCAGACATTTCAAATAATTCATGGCACGGGTTTTTAACAATTCTAATGGGAAATAAGCCTCTGCTAATTAGTTATCACGTTGATTAGGAATGAAATTTAGTTAGTGTGGCATTATTATCAATGCCTTATGTATTTTTGACTAGCATGCAAGCAAAAATAGCTTAACTTTTCATTTGATAAGCTAGAATCCGCTTTATTTCGTCTTTATTAATATCTCTAATAAAATTCGACACGAGCTAATGATATTTCCGAAGTTATTTATGCGCTCGTTTCAATAATTATCATTTTCGTTGTAACTATAGTTATTGTTATACGTTTAGTAATATGTAGTTTCATTTTATTCATTAAGTACGGTCTATGTTCCCGCGGATATATCCATTTTATTTCATTTCCTTTCTTACTGGCTCCAGATCCACCGGATTTTTTGTATTGAGCAATCTGCAAGTTGTTACAAAGTAAATACAACTTTTTTTGCTCTGACTAGAATTCATCGACCTGTATTAAAATTTGCCTCAACACAATTTTCTCAGCAAGAAAAATCTGTATTAAGTTATACCAATAATCATCTTTGTTATTTCATTTGACGCAGTGATATACCATAGCAGCAACTCTATTTCTATTTATATCCAACACATTTTTAATCTGAAGTATGTATACCGAATCCAGATAGCTTAACTTTATCAGGATTGTTTCTTTAAACTGAGACTAGAGAACGAGAGAAAGTTTAAGTTTGGGATCTGGATGCCTCTTCGGGTTCTAAAAGATCGTCGCACGACGGTGTAGGCGGTAGTAATTGTCTTCCTCCCCTTTTCTTACTCCGAGTAAACACTTTGGTCAACTGTGCAAATTTACGCCTCGAAACTGTAACGATATATTATTCAAAGGTTGAATTATAGTATAAATGATTACCAAATGTTTTCCGAATTGAAATGTATAGAAATATATTTTTTCAATACCTTTACCCATATTCCTCAATCTTTCTTTAAACAAATCTTCGTCATCGTGGGTCACTGTACCTGCAGATTTCTCACATTCCTCTAATTTTGTATCTGTAAAGAAAAACGAATAAGCCAAATTTGAGTTAATTAGACGTTCGTTCTTCTACTCTGTGCTCAGATTTCCTCCTGTTCGTGATTCTTAGATGGATTTTGCGTCAATTCCATATTGAATTAACTGTAAAAATATAATAAAACACAAACAACTTACCACTAGCCAAAGTTGAAAGAAAATCTTCGTTCCACCTCAGCTCAGCCATGAATTCTTCGTTCTGAAGAAATATGGCGATACGCTCGTCTTCTAGCATGGAACTTTCTAACGTACTACCAGACTCCGGTGCCTCGCATCCTTCTCCCCACTGGCGAGGGAGTCTTAGAAAAGTATCTGGTAGCGGCCCTAAAAGAGGGGGTTGCCACTTGTAAATACTCCTCAACGATTTACTCGGTTCTGATTTTTCAGCCGTTATCTCTTGCACAGGGTCTTCGTTCTGCTCTATTTCACTCCTGATTTTTTCATTCTCGTTGTCCGTACTCATAGCCAATAACTGATCTATCGTCGTATCCACAGCGCCTTGATTGGAACGTAATACCGCCTGAAATAAATTCACTAATTCAATACCTGAAGGATATGAGATACCTAGGATATGAAATATAGTTGCAGTTTCAAGTAAAGCCTGTTTCGAGCAGCAAAAAAAAGTCACGTTGACATAGTTGCTTCTAAATAGGTATCTGTTGTTTTTTTTCGTATTATTTAAATAGATTTCTTTAACCGGATGTGTTTTTTGCCAAGTTGAATTATTCTCTGTATTTTACATGCTATTGAGAAGTTCAAAGAAATTAAAAATTCACATTTGTGATGGTAAAATGGAAATCTATAGGTAAAACTTTTAAAAATATAAATGATATGATGATATTTGAGAGAGAATTTTTTAAGTCGTGTAGAACTTTGGCTTTAAAATTTATTCATCTAATCAGATTATCTAATCACATGTAATCTGCAGCATTGTGACTAATGTGGATCATGATGATTGATATGATCTTGGTGTAGGTCAAGATGAAATGAAATCAAATTCTATTTTTTAAATTTCGTTCAATATTGAAAAGCTGGAATTCGGAATAAATCACGTAAAAAATGGTATGCGAAAAATCAAAGATAGAACGCAAATTGATCAATGGAAATCGAAATAATGGAAAAACGGATGAAAGAAGATGCGATTGAAATGAAACAGGTTGAGGAAGAGGACAGTAAAGAATTCGAAATTACCTCTATAACGTCGTCATCCATCTGCGGAAACATGTTTTTGAAGTCAGCCATCGCCTGGTAAAATTCCAGGGTGGTTTGTTGCTGTTCTGCAGCAGATGCCATTGTGATAATATAGTTATTATTATTTAAACATGACAATGATTGACCGGATAACCAGATACTCTACCCTCGATTCTCTAGAGTTATATCACGTTAAGGAATAACTTTGTGCGTGTGATACATTATTTTGACATATAGTACGATTTTGGCACATACTCCCTAAACACGTTCGCATCCCTTAGCTGAGATATTGCGTGAGATTCATGGCGTGATATGATCTATGCGTCACTTCGCAACTCGGTCATTATACGCCTCCTTAATATTCTCCGAGAATATTTAATTCCATCACGTTTACCGCACATTTCGGCATTACTGCAATTAACCAACTCCCTGTTAACACTACTTGATCGTAATTTCGACTGCTGTTATGACAGCTCGCTCGGCTGCTAGCCTTCAAGGACTTTTGGCCATAGGAAATCACGTTGTAGATGGTAAACAAGCAATTCCCATTATTTTGTCTAACTGTCTAGATAGACGGCGTTGATACGATGTATCGACCTCATTGGCCATTTCTATTGGATCTGACAAATCACGTTACCGTGTTGTCCAGGAGTTTAAAAAGTCGTATTCCGAACTTTGTTGGCAAATTTGTACTTCGAATTTTACAGATAATTACTATAGGTAGAGGTATATTCGTATATTAACAGATTCTTTATGTCAATTGATTTTTTCCAATGAAATACTTTATCCATATAAAAATTTTATTTAATCAGTTAATTGAGTGACTTGATATTACACTGTAATTGAAAAAATAAACATTTATCATTTTGCTTTTATATTACAAGAAACTCGTACAGTTTATCGATGTCATTATTGATCAATTTCTTAATCCTCTGATCGTTGAAGAATTCAATTGCGGATTGATCAATGATTCGTACCAGGAAGTTTCTGCAGATGCGAGATCTCTAGCCCTGTAATAAAAATCAATATCTAATCGAATACATAATCAATTTCCTCAGTATTACTATATCTCCAATCCGTATTTCTAAGTATACATCGAATACACATGAGTATATAGTCAAGGATGCGTTCATATCAGACGAGAAAAATTACAATTATGGTTCACTATGTATACTTACATCTTTTCATCGTTTTGTGGTTTTCTGACGGGGTTCCAAGCACTCACAGGATTATGGTTAGTTGTCATTATCCCACGAATGCAAAATGATAGTCCAAGTCTGCCTAAATTAGCATCCTGAAATAATCCCCAATCTTGATGTAACAGATTTAATTCATTGCAAATTTGTTGAGTTTTAGTAGATTCAAACATTCAATATAGAAATCCAATCACTGTAGAATCTTTTCGGCTATTTGGAGTAATAATGAAGTGAATTGCGCATATTTGTGGATACATTGTTCAAGAGCAATTCACCTACCCTCCATTCAGTTATAAGACAATCTGAAATACTCAGAATATCTGCAGCTACGGAAGCCTCTTCTATAGCCCTCGTAGTATTTAAATGATTTTCATGTAAAAACCTAACGAAGGTAGACGGCTGGGTTTGAAAAAAATACGCTATTTCATCTGGGTCATGGACAAACTTCCAAGAATTGCCTTCTGCAACTCCTAGAGAAATCAAACGAAATATGCAGTCATTAAATGAAGAATAAGTAGCGTAAGAATAGGCATGAAGAAATAAATTCTTACTCACTTTTGGGATTAGTAACACGTCCTACTGCATGCAGTAGAGTTAAAGACTCGCCTCTGCCTCTACCTTCGCATCCAGTCTTGCTATCATCAACTATAAATACACAGTGATGACGTCAGATTGATTTGAAATTCAATTCAAAAGAGAATATAACATACAAACTTTTCAGGGAACCGAAGATTAAATTGATGACGGTGCTTCTAATGTCTCCAATACTATTCGACAATACTTCGTCTATGATTTGTTGAGATACATTCACCATATGGGAAGCCTGTCTATTGAAAACTGCAGAAACTCTCTTCAAAATATTCTTCGTTGCTGCCTGAGTGACCGAATTTATACTGAAAAATCAAATTTCCTTGAATTATTATTCTTTTCACATTAATTGTTTCATTTATCTTCCTGAATGTACCAAAAAACCAATTGAATCAAAGTTTTCTCTTCACCCAAATGATACATTACCTGATATGATCGATCCCAAACTGTTCCCTAATCTTTGGTGGAAACAAGGTCTGTAGGACTCCGACTCCACCAGAATCAGTACAAATAAAGACCACAGATTCTTTTCCAATGGTGAAATACTGCCTGAAAAATATGTAGGAACCAGTTGTGAAAATCAGAACATTCAATAAAATAGATGTATAAAATGACAAAGATAAATTTGACGTATGAAAGATGAAATTTCTTACTCTAAAAGGGTGTGAAAGGCGTCTTTGTCCCCTAAATAAACGTTTGGAAAATCTTTGACAATAAGAAGGCGCCTGGAGTAATTTTCAAAGATCGAATTATAACGCGTAGTTCTGACCATGAAATCTTCAAATCTGTCTCCCTGTCGCATAATTCTATCTGGAAATGAAGACTTTCATTTACTCAACGTCAGTAATAAATTGTATACAATAAAAATTAAACACCAAAGAGGAAATAAAAATTGAAGAATGTAGTTGTTCCTGGAAAACTCTACAGTACGGTAGAATCTTATTTTCCCCCATCATAATATACAAGGAGGCATGAGTCAATAAATTGCATTCTAATCTAATTGACCTACTGTTTTCATCAGCGCCTTGATCAGGAGGAGTTATCCATTCTATACAATCGAACCCTCTCTCTTTGGCGAGTAGTTTGAATCCGACTGTCTTGCCACATCCAGAAGGGCCAGAAAGAATTAAAGCAGAGGGCCTGCCCTTGGTTGTTCGGCAATCTAACCAGTCGCATATTTCATTTTGTTTTTGTCTGCTTATGGATAGCTCAGAAGGTTGTTGAGGCTCGCAGGCTTTCAGAAGCGCAGGCAAGCTATTTACGCTCGTTTTTTTATCAATGTTTCTGACAATGGACGGCGAGGCTACATCAACAGATGATCTCCTTTGTATCTCAACCCTTGGCCGCTTTGCCGGCGTTGCTTTTTGCACATTGAGATCAGAATCAAAAGACCAAGTCATCCAGGCGTTCTTATTTTTCTGCAAATGAAAAAGAGCAAGCCCTTAGTTTTAGGCTAATGAAAATTACTCGTCAAGAACTTTCCGAGGAATTACCAATAGAATAACAAAACGTGAAGAATACTGTGGAAGAAAAGGTACATTAAGGTGTACTTGATGTCGTTTTTGTTGATTGTATTTGTTCACCTTTGGATCGGACATATCACCGGTGTAAGTATGTTTTCACTTTTTCAACGGTCATATGCGGTGAAAGAGTGAAAATGAGTTGAATAACAGGTTACGATTAGCTACAATCACGTGTGAGCTTGTGATTCTTTGTGACGGGACCTTAAATGAAAATGATCGAGCGGAACAACTATGCGAAATGATCGAGAAAATAAAAAATCGTAATATCGCCTGCCGCCAAACGTCAAAGTGACAGATTCTTCAAATACTTCGTTTGTATGGTAAGCCCGATTTACATTTAAGCGACGTGACACTTCCACTGAATCGCACCAATCATATTGCCGAAGCTCTGTGTGTGAATCAGTGTGAATCTTAGACCATATAGTGAATGTCGCTTGCATGAATGAGAAGCGATTTTATTTTCTTGACCAATAGCGAGAAGACAAGACGCGGTGGGCTATTTGATTTGTCGAAAATTTTCAAACCCCCAATCGCAGGTAGATTTGATTTTCTCATCGAATAATTTTGAAATTTAACATTTTCGCATTCCACACATACCAGTAATTTGTTGGCGAGAAGCACTTTGATATTCTGAATAGAGAAACGTAATATACTGGATGCATAGATTTCGTCTAATTACGAAATAAAATTACTGAATGTTTATTTTTCGACGTTTGTTCACGCATTTATGCGGAAAAAACCATCAATATCCTTGATAAATTACCGTCAAGTCCGAATAATAGACAAATTTTCAGAAAATGACAAATTTCATCTCTAAATTTAATAACAATAATCTAAGCTGACCTAACCAAACCTGATCTAACCTGCTACTTCCTAACCTGTCAATCTGACAGCCAGTGATCAAGTGCCGCCATGCTCAACGCGATAAGTGAACGTGGCACTTTGGACCACTGAATAAAACTGTAGAACGAAAGGGCCCAGATGCGATTTGATGGTTTAAAATAATCCCGACTAATAGAGAGCTTGTAAATCCTATCTAAACATGGTACGGATAGCGTTTTTACACCCAGATTTGGGAATCGGCGGTGCTGAAAGGTTAGTCGTCGACGCGGCACTGGCGTTGAAAAACAAGGGTCACGAGGTCAGTTTTATCACATCACACCACGATCCTGATCATTGTTTTACCGAAACTAAGGATGGAACTATACCAGTTACCGTGGTCGGAGATTGGCTCCCTAGAAATATATTCGGCAAGTTTTTTGCCCTTTGCGCTTACATCAGGATGGTAGGTTTTCAACAACAAACCAAAAAAAAATCGATATTTAATTACTTCCTCGATTATTTGTCTTTTTTGTCTTTATTTTTTTTATCGCAGGTATACGCGGCGAGTTACATATTCTTTTTGGATGCAAGACCAGACGTAGTATTTTGCGATTTGGTCTCTGCCTGCGTCCCAGTTCTTCGCTTGTATATTCCTCACGTTATGTATTATTGTCATCATCCGGACCAGCTTCTATCGTCGCCTGGTAGCAGATGGAAGGCTATTTATCGAGCGCCACTGAATTACTTGGAAGAAATAACGACTGGACAGGCTCACAAGATATTTGTAAACAGCAAATACACAGGGACGGTATTCAAGGATACGTTCAAAAGACTTAAAGTCGAGCCGGAAGTACTCTATCCGTCTATTAACACGGAATTTATTGACAAAACTCGTGTCGTATCACTCGAAAGAGCTCTGGATAAAAAACTACCTGATGATAGTATCGTCTTTTTATCAATAAACAGATACGAACGGAAAAAGCATCTCAATCTAGCTATCGAAGCTCTTGCCGAACTCAAGCCACTTGTTACCGATCAAGAGTACAAGAAAGTTCATTTAATCATGGCTGGGGGGTACGACAAAAGAGTAGAAGAAAACGTCGAGCATTATTTAGAGCTCATAGGGCTAGCCGACGAGCTACAAGTAACAGAAAAGATTACATTCCTCAGATCCCCTTCTGATATTAATAAAGTATCTATTTTAAATAATTGCGCAGCTTTGATTTACACTCCGCCAAACGAACACTTTGGTATTGTTCCTCTAGAGGCGATGTACGCGGAGAAATTAGTTATTGCTAATAATTCGGGCGGTCCTAAAGAGTCTATAATTGATGGAGTGACCGGTTTTCTCGTCGATTTAACAGGGAAAGCATTTGCAGAGAAAATGGCTATTGTAGTAAAGGACAAAACGATAGGATCTAGATTTGGTAAAGCTGGAAAGGACAGATTTGTGAAAACGTTTAGTTTCGCAGCATTTAGTAACCAGCTCGACCAATCTATACAGAATTTAATTGAGGGAAAAAAGACTAATTGAAATTATTCCATTGATACGCTAGGGTGATGAGAAAACTTAGAAATGGCGAATAAAGAATGTTGTCGCTCTCAGCTGATATGAACTCTCGCTATTTTATATATTTATTAAAGTGTGTATTTTCTGAATCTAGAGTTTTTATTAAAAACATAATGGATTTTGACTATTTATCTCTGCCTTTTTTCTACCCTTTACCTAGCTGCTACACATTTTTTGATAAATAATAAGAATAGAATAAGAAATTGAAGTTTCTATTTCTTGTATTTATTCTTCATTCTAATAATTGATAGACCAGATTTTTTTCAATGAAGAAAAACAAAATGTGATCAACGTTTGTCCTCGAGACGCAAAAAACTTTGCCAAAAAAATATATGTATTTGGATATAATTTAATATATTTTTTTATTGTTATCTATTTTAACAAAATATTGCATATTACCTATTATTCATATTAATTTTTGGTCTCTATCCCACAGTAAGTTACACAGCCTTGTAACTGGCGAATTACGAATTATAATACAAAAGCTACGACGGGCATATGACGTCAAAAGCAGAGAAGATATGAAAAGAGTAAAAACCCGATTAAGTACAGTTGATCTATGATCAATATTGGGAAGATGCACTCTGTTAGATCGTATAATTATAAATCATAATATGAAAACTACTTGAAAACTGAATATCAATCTTATTTGTTCACATTGCTATTTTTTTTGTCTGCTTATGTTTTTAATACAGTATTACATATTGGAGATGTTGTTCGCGGTTTAGTTCACGTTTGATAAATTCAATGAAAAACAAAGAAAGAAAAATGATAGAAAATAAGAAATAGGTAATGTTTACGCTAGACAAAATTTCCTAAATTATTATTATTATTATTATTATAAATAAAAATATCAGTCCCTCTAGAATTTGTGCATCTGTTATCGCTTGGTTGGCGCATCTGCATCCGGAACTGTAACAATACGAATTTATCTTATGATTAATAATTACACATTATATACGATTCGATGTTGTCAATTTCATTTTCAATTCAAATGTAATAACAACAATAGAAAAATGTTGGTTAGAAAAAGAGATACACTTACCTTTACCGTCGCATGCTACTATTTTGACTTTATCGACAATAGCAACTTCCTGTACTTCTCGAAATTCAACATCGTTCAGCATAAACGTCCATACATTGTCGCAAAACCTATAAGTATTCAGTTTTCCAGCCTAAAAGAAACATCGCACATGTAATCAATGGGTTATTAGTCAATTGTGGGAGGCCAGGGTGACTATTTTTAAAACTAATGCATCACGCTCGAGTGACCAGCGAATGATTATTTCAGAACACAGACAAGGCATTATTTTTTGTTATTATGAAAAGTTATGAAAAATTTACGAGAAAGTAATAAAAACATGTTTAACCTTGAAAGTTAGCCGCGACTTGACCCTCGTAGCGAGTGCCTGATTAATCGCCTTGTCGAATTGTAAGAGAACTTTGATCGCCAATTGCGGTGTGATCTGGCCATACTGGAATGGAAAAGTATAAAATTAGAAAAGAAATTCGTGTCGTTTGATAGGATTAACCTCCGACCGCCATAACCTCTGAGACCGAACTGAGATCTTAGGTGAATCGGGTTTACGAACGATACATAACCTGAATTAACTCGTCCAAACTCTCCTGAAGAGTATTACCCAGCGTTGTATTTCTGTAGAGCTGATACGACATTTTAGTTTCACTATCAATGCGATATTTGATGAAATTGAAACCCTGTTATTGACAACAACTCGTAATCAACAGCTAAATACAGCCGAAGATACTCCGCTGTGAAGTGAACCAAGTATCGATCTCGTTTGATCTCGTTAAACAATTACGATCGCACTATCACGTGACGGTAAAACGGGTTTACCAATATAGCGATAATTTGGCGGGAATTTTTCGAGCCATTGAAATTTTCGAACATTCATTTTTACGAATTGAAATAATAAAGGGATTTATTCTGGCGAGAAAGCAACGAAAATGATCAATCAATATTGCAACTTTCATTTAAAGAATCTGCGGAATTCTATGACAGGTAATTTCAGTCTTGGATAACGTGAAAGAAACGTGAAATGTCCCTTTGCCTCTTGCGTTGTAAGATAACTGATTGTTTACACGATGTGTTTCTAGTTGATAAGTAGGGTGAAAAGATTAAATCAACAGTCGATACGTTGACTGTTAATTGAAGTTGCGGAATAGCGTAATAACGGCGACGTCAATGTCGCATGAAATTACTGACGCTTTTCTACCGTATATTCGAAATTTAATTTTTTAATTCTACATTTCAACGTGCACAGCTATACCTATGTTGTATGTTTATCGAGGGCAAATGATGTTGGCACAACTTTTTAGAGGCTTGAACATGGAGTGGAATGGCGGTGGAGAGATGGAAGAGCGAATGTCTATTCGTGATTCGAGCAAATCACTCAAGAAATACGGGAGCACAGCTAAGCACATGACGCGGAACGAGAATTTGATAAAGCACGTTGTTTCGGCGAGCGATACCCTCCAAGGTATCGCGCTTAAATATGGAGTTACGGTATGTAATTCGCTTATCGCCACTTGTCAATTACACACTATTTTCATCATCTCCTCCTGTCATCGCAGCTTTAAAACAATTTTCCACTCGCCCTCGATAACGTTTTCTGTATTTTTGTACCCCGTGAAAATTCCCTTCTTTCATTCCTCAACAAATTGACCTTTTATGATGCATGGATCTTCTCACATTCCCGTACAGGTTAATATAATAATAAATACATAATCACAAGTGGAACGCTTTTGATTTATCATCTAGCTGACGACGTTTTCCCCCACAGTATACTTTCGAACTTGTGTTGATTTTTCTTTAATAGTTCAGCGTTTTTCAACTCAATCTAACAACTCGTTTATAACGATTTTTCAATCTTCCTTTCCGAATACATCCGCAATAATTTATAATCTCCTATGATAACCCACTGATCCATTCCAAAGAGCTACTCATACGCTTTTTAATATAATCCCTGCATTTGTTTATGATAAGGATGGTCATATCACTAATATCAAGTTTTCATAGATACCTGGTGTACTGGGTTATTAACTCGAATGTAAATATTCACTCCCACAGTGTTTTTGATTTTCATTCAATGATATTTCATCTCTGCTATATTATATTGATTTTCATTTGAAAATCAAATTGGTACAGATTGTCGAAAATGTAATACTTTATTCACCCAACTAATAACATTCGATAAGTTTAAAAGATTTTGTTTGACCTTGTTTTTCAGAATTGCCCAGATATTTCACAATGTGAATATACGTAATTCAGTAATAATAATTGAAATTTGATACCGCTGCGCATAAGACAGATAATAAACGTTTTATCCGTTTTTCTCGATTTATGAGAAGAAAAAAAAAGATATAAAGTCTTACACTTACATATTGCAGGAGTGTTGAAGCTGCACGTGATTTTTATCACATGATGATGATGACTGAATTGGGTCCCTTTGTCACATGACCGATACTTTCTCTTTTTCTATCAATCAACTCACGACATTGTTAGCAATTATTGTACCATACTCGTTCATGTGAAATACAAACATCCAGTCTATAGAATAACATTTTCCAGAATTGAAGTATAAAAAACTATTCATTGTACTTGAAAACAACTGAAAAGTTGCCTCGAAGAACATCCATTTTATGCAGATATTCTCTATTAACATCGACACAGTTTGATTCACGTCTTATGTAACACTTGGATATATTCAGCACATTTTAATATCATATTGTTCTTAATAATATTCCAAATATTCCTTTACGATATTTTCTTTTTCTTATTACCGGAGGATTATTTTTGATATAATTTATGCGGCAGGTGTTCAGAATTATTTAAATCAAAGCAATGAATTGATTGTGGGCTATAATGTTTTAATTTATCTACTGGTCCACTTAATCGATATCTACTGTTTTCACCTTATCGGTATTATTTATTTATTTTTTTCATTTTTATTTCCCTTCTCTTTCAGACAGAGCAAATACGGAGGGTAAACAGGCTATGGGCAACAGATAGCTTGTTCCTTCGTGAATATTTGCTCATTCCAGTCTCAAGCGAGAGTTGTTCTTCCTTGACTAATGACGCAGCCCCATCCACAGGGCCTGATACTTCGCACAGCATCGAAAGCGTAAGAATTCTGTGCTTCATATATTTTTTCAAGTGATTTTTATCAATATTATCCAAAGAGTATCGATCTTTGCAATTATTTATGTTAAATTTTATTTGATAGGTGACTAGTCCTTCGTCTGTGACTTCTTCAATTGACGAAGAAAGTTCTATAGATGATTTTCTGGCTAAAATGGATTCTTCGATAGCAAGTATGAAGAAAGAAGTAAAACGCGCGCAAGGAAATAGTGAGTAAGTTAAATGCACCTTAAGGCTTCTTATTATTTAATATTACGCTAATGATTCGAAATAAAAATTAATTGAGAGCTTATTAGACATTTTTACTTGCATTCTTTGACACAGCTTTGGAGAATACCTGTAAGTGCATTATTTACGCTATGCATTGGTTACCTTTCATTTGCTGTGTGGGTTTGCTCGTTTCCATATTTCTTTTTTCAGGGTGCACAGTCTAACTTCAAATTTCATAAAATCCTCAATTTTTTGGTCAATTTCGCGTATTCAAAATAATGCTTATTAAATTGAAATACAAACTAAAATGATTGAGAATTAAGATTCTGCTAGATTTCTCTGATTCTTAGCATTTCCTAATTATGAATTTTGCCTCTCAAGTTTTCTTGTTCGTTCTAGTACAACAATAAAATGCAAATACTGTACACCAAAAGATGATCTATATTTTCGAGTTTTATTTATCTGAAAAAAAAGGGTCGCAAGTTTGACGAGACCTTCGATAATGTGGCATGAATCATTCTGTTCAGCATGTAACACTTTCTCTAATTAGAAGGCTCAGAGCCTAGCGAAGTCACGTTCGCTGCATGACGTTAACGCGGGAGAACGATAAATAACGACATAGTATGTGGCTTGATTTGTTTTTCGAATATTTTCTAAGTATACAGTACCAGTTGCAGAGGGGCGATTCTGGATCTTTTGGCATTTACTTAACGCTAGGCGCTAACAAATAATAGCGCCCCGTTGCTAAGGAGCGCCCAATCAACGAATGCGCTTGGGTCGCTAACTCGTGGGCGCTATCAGTTAACGCCGGGCGTTAAAGAAACAGAATCCCACTGCAGTACTACCTTCAATATCACCTTTTTTTTTTTGTGTATTCAAACAATTTGCGTAATTAGTATTTGTCTTAGAACTGTTCAGGCGACACTTTCCGTCGATAACATTTGTTAAAGCGACGTACTATTCTTGTTTTCTTTTGGCCAAATGTCCAGGTTTTGCCATGAGGGGGATGACACGTTCACACAGCGGCGGAGAGCCGTTGCTAGATTACGGAACTCGCACCCTGTTGGCTCAACAACAAACTCATCAACCGCCCCCTCTGAGCTATTGAGGCCGTCCTCATCCGGCGATGTTCATAATTTGCCATCAGCTGTAGTTATGACTCAAGGAAGAAAGGTGAAGACCTCTTTGCAAAGATTACAACAACAGCAGGACGAGATGTTTCAGTTGTAGCAATTACGGTCGGCCTGCGCTTTATGTGTAAGGACCTAGGTTTTGGGCAATGATCTTTTTTAAAGCAGTGCTGGATTAAAAAACACATTTTTTTTCAAGTTCAATTACGTATTTCATAGAATAATATCAAAATTTCGGTTACTCTTCGTCTAGTGTCTGTATATTCGATATCTAAATAAGTCTTGAAAAGATTAGATTTTGAAATTGACTAAATTTGACTGCTTATTTCAAAGTGAAAAGCTTTAGTTTCGTTTTTGAAACTTTGTATCCAGCACTGGCACGCTTTGAACTAGCATTTTTTTTTTTGAAAATATATTTAACAATGAGAAGAAGAGGGTTGAAATTGTTGCGAGGTGAGCTAGCCGACGATAACAATCTTTCGGCAAACCTCGATGAAATTTATTTTTAAAACCAATAGCAACTGATTATTACATTTACAAAGGCCTTATTTTGTTTATTATTTACTGTTATATTTTATTTGTTGTTATTCAATTGTTAGATGTATTGGTTTTAAATTACTATCTTTCTTTGACTAGACTGTTTGTTAAATTACTGAAACAATTACCTAAGTAGATCTCAAGACGAGCGATGAATTTCTTTCTTTTTTTTCTATTCTTTTTTTCTCTTTCATTTACTCGCAGCAATCATCCTCTATGGACGTTAACTTGAAATAATAGATGAATAAGTAAATAAAGTAAAGTATTAGTGGTGAACCTTCTGATGCCTTACATATATCGTATCCAGTCTTGAACGAACATTTGTTAAAGTTATTTATGATGATTAGTCCAACATACCAACGTACACCGCATTGTTGTATAATAATCGAATATATGCTTCTATATACTTGTAGCAATTTATTTACTTATCTTTTCGATCTAAAGTTATTATATATACTTATTATGATTATATTTTTGGGCAAACGAGCAATTCTGCCGTCAGGAATTTCCATTTATTGATAATGTAATATATACCTATATTAAAAGGCTTGAATAATAATAAATCATAGAATATCCAAAATGTTATAACATCCACATATTCGATGTTCAATAAGAATTGTACTACAGAAAGAGATAACAATAACGCGTGGATGAAAAAATTGTGCAAGTTGAAAAATATCGTGTAACTTATACTGTATGACGTATTACTTTAATGGGAAAATGGTAAAACTAATTAATGCTATACATGAAATCACTGATTGTGTTGCAGCCTAAAATAGTATGAAATTACTCGAATAATATAAATAAGGCTTAATTACTTGGTGACAAAGATATTTCTACTTTCCTCGCACATGAAATAGAAACATACCTAATTAGCGCGTATCGAAGCAAATGCAAAATATCCTAGTCGTTCAGTTATCGAATATAATAACAAAAACAAATTTTTTTTTCGTTGGAATTTTATTGAAAGAATATTTCTTTATCAATTGCTTACGTTGCATATGATTGATTTAGTTATAAGTTACGTTTGGGAAAAAAATTGCAACGTCCACGTGTAGGAAATGTATTGATAATAACTCATTTTTGTAACGTAATTTTCTATGTTTTGCACAAAGATACTGTTATATTATATAAAATATGTAAAGTTGTAAAGATATATTGAGCGGAAATGTATATGAAATAATTGCCTACCCAGTTTGTAATTATTAATACATACATCTATCTTCTATGTAACTATGTACAGAATTTGCTATAAGTTTCTAAATGCTAAAGCATCATAGCAGATGAATCGAGTTTGAACATTCTCTATACGTATGTTAATATAAATTCAATCGATCATGTTGATTCCTTCACATTAAGTATCAATCAAAGAAATGAATGAATTAATTAACAGTTCAGTCCGAAATCTAGTTTATCACCTAATCCCAAATGAATTAAACTATTATTTTGGTAAACTATTTGCGAATTCAATTTTTTTTTTCTTGCTGTTCGAAATCTTACAATCTAATACTAAGCTGCAGTTCATGTTTTATTATATGTTACGAAAGTTAGAAATATAAATAATTGTTTTCAATGTTGATTATTACCTATTTGAGATCAAATACCGTGAGAACAAAACAAATCATTGAACGAGTGGCTGAAATAAGCATGATCTTTTGAAATTGACGTTAAAGTTATATATTTAACTTGTTAGAATCATTAATGTAATAAAGGGAAACAATTGTTCACATAATTATGTATGTACGACGCCTTCCTCGGTAAGGAGCTTGCTAATAGGATTTCACAGTTAACGTTTATTGTTATTATCAAAGAAGTGCATAATATAATTTGTAACTTAATTGTTAGGTATGCACTTTTGACTTTCCAATTCATTATTTGATACGACTTTTTTTTTCTTTTCTATTATTTCTTCTATTTGTCACTGTAATTACCTTCATTATATGTATGTATGTATGTACATTTGACTTAAATTCAATTAGGCAAGTTGTGAAAATCTGTTAATCTCGGTGGTTATTCATACGTACTATAGTCTATTCTACAACAGTCGGAGTTATTATTATTCTAAGATATAATACTGTCGCCCAAGATAATATTGTAAAATACATAGGCATACTAATGCTCAACACATTGAGCGATACAGGTTTCCAATAAATAAAATAGCAATATATGTAATAAAATCTCTTTATTGGATTCCCGCATTATTGAAACATGGGAAATAGCACTGAGAAATTAATTGTTATCATTCGATTTATCATATAATTCATTCATCAATATTTTCATTCGATATTGTACATTATAATTATTCTCATGACTGCACACGTTCTACAAAATATAAATATAGATTGCAACAAGCCCTCTAAATATTCCAACGGAGTGTATAGAGCAACTAGAAATGTTGCTACATATGTCCATTCAACAATCGCTGTATCTTTTGATCATTTTTCATGATTCCTGCTTTGACCTGGCATATTTTATCCAACTGAAGTTTTATGTTCCCTTCGATTTCTTTTAGAGTTCCTTTCATCGGTTCTATGGATTCTTGTGTCAGGCTAAAGTCATAGTAAAACCGCAAAAAATATGAAATTAGTCTACTTTCACCTGGTTCATTGAAATTCGAAATATTGTCCAAACATTCCAATTTCTGACAGTGATTTTTGCAATGTTATTCAATTTCGCTGCTGTTTTTAAAATTCCGAACAAGTAATTGAAAACGATTAATTAATGGTAAACTATTACAGCTACTCACACTTGCTCCTGCTGTAACTGTTCGCTTAATTGATTGTACTGGCTCCGCCACTCTTGTAATTCTCTTCGCATCATTTCTACATCTTCCTGTAAAAAAAAGAAACAACCAGACGTGTTTACACTTCTTGATAAAAAAAAAAAAAAAATACAACTCGGGGCGTATTTAATTTGAAAGAAAATTACATACCTGTAGATAATCTAATAATTTACCCAACGGATTTGTAGCTCGTGTTAACGTCTGGATAGAACCGCGCAGTTTGTCAACTTCTTTTATCGTCGATTCTCGATCTCTTCTCGATCCTGCTTCCCATTCCTGGAATAATAAATATACAATGATTCATAGGAAAATTGTTAATCCTAGAATAACTTTGATTTTGATTTGATCAAATCTCATGATTCAAAAGAATGAACAAAAGACTGTTAGAAGATTCTAGCGGGGATCTAGAACTCTAGAACTGCTGAATACGCGAGGAGTTAAACAGGCGCCCTTACGATCTCCACTTTCTTAGGCATTACGTCGACGTTATTTGTATTGATTAATTCTCTCTGAGTTTCCAAGATCTGAGCAACTAGGTGTCCGTGTTCTTCAGAAAGCTGACTTTCGGCTCTAGGTAAACCGTCGATATTTAGGGAGTCTGCGTTTCCCCCTGTTTCCATCACGACCATATTATCAATGTCGTCTTCTTCTTTCGTATCAAAATTTTCCACAATCACGTTAACATTTCCCAATGGAGTTCTTGAAAATAATAAACGAGATAAATAACAATAAACTGCTTCAGACAATGTCTTAGCAACATATAACTATTCTAAACAACTGGTAGTACATTTTCGTCAATCCTTTTCAAGAAACTAAATGAAACCCACGTTATATCTTCGTTAAATATAAATTCAGCCTTCGATCGCATTCTTGGTGCTGCAGGTCTCGCACTCATTGGTCTTGCACTAGGTGGGCGTAGAGATGTCCTTGGTCTCACCATCGTCGATTCAGGAACTCTGAAAATAAACTCCTATAACATCCGGAATCGGCTCATATACTGAATGAAAAAACACATTTTTAATGCAGCATATCATCATTGCTCACTTTACTGTGGCTGCAGAATCCTCCAATGCTACAGCAGATTTTGGTGGTGGAGACCCTGGGTTCTCAAAAGTGTGTTGTTTCTCTAATTTACCATGTGCCGTTTCTAACTTCGAGCTCTTCCTTCCTGGGGACAATAAATCAACAGTTTCCCCAGCCTTGGTTTTTTGTTTCGATTCGATTTCCACGGAGTTAGCTTTTTTTTCTGCACTTCTCCTAGACTTGCTTGCAGACTGGGAGGTTTTTCTCGAGCTATCTGTCCCATCTGCGCTCGTTTTCAGTCTGGATTCTGCCGATTGTCTCGATTCCAAATCCTGTGTTTTATCTGCTGAAGATTCCTTCTCTTTATCGTCATGTTCTTGCTGTGATTTAGTCTGCCTACTCCTCGGAGATTGCCTGTTATTATCAGATGGCAAATCTTTCGCCTTGTGAGTAGGCGAATTCGTCGTGTCCAACAAGGCACCTTTGATCTTTGGGGACTCTAATGTTTTCGGCGACAAAGGATCTTCTTTCCGCTGTACAGATGCAGAGCGTCTTTGTCTCTGCCTCACTGAAGACGGCCGCTTTTCCTTCTCCTCCATCGGCTGGAATGAAAGTGAAAGAAGAATTGAACTTGTTATTCCTCGATTCCTATGTCATCTGAAACTGATTCAGGGCTTCGCAGTGAATATAAAACAGGGAAATATACTGAACAAGTTGACGATGATCCATTTTCATTGGCTCAAAAAACAAAAATGGTTTTTTACCTCCGCAGGAGGTGTTTCTACAATGTTAGTATCTTTTTCAGCTTCTGGATTTTTGGCTTCATTCTCTTTTTCCTGATCCCGATGTTTCTCTCTACCAACTTCGCCCCTCGATCGGATTTCCTTAGCGGGGACTTTGCTGGTACTGGCAGATCTTTTCTTCTGATCATTCTGTTGCGGTTTTTCTTTATCCATTGGTTTTCTTGACTGTGAAGTTTGCCTCGACGCTGGCTTCTTTGCCTCCTCTTTACCAGCCAATTTCGTCTTTCCAGTAACTCTAGACCTGCCATTACTGCTTTTGTAGTGTTCTATTGCCTCGGCGCTACTCACCTATTGATGAGTAATCGTAAAATGGAGTTAAAATATTCCGGAATGTCTTTTCAAAAGGAATATCGAGTGTGACTACCTTTTTGTCTAAAGCTTTCCCAATCAATTGCAATAATTCATTAGTCTTAGTCGGCTCGTGTCCAGCAATGATTTTGCTGGGTCGTACCGTTAGATTACTGCCGGTGATTAGCTCTGAAATAATTGAACAGACAAATTTTTACATATAGTGAAAATTTGTCTTTACATGGGTTCGGATGAATAATATAGGTTCATCTACTTACTAACAACATCGATCAATTTTGTCAAATAGGCAAGCTTGGCATCTTTGTCTTTTATGTTATCGGAAATTAATTCGTTTGCTGTAAATAGACCGTCGAGAAATCCCGTCTCTTTGATCACCTGAGCATTTGAAATTGATAGGAATCAATTGAAACTGAACATTGAAATGATTGAACTCGTTTAGCTACGGTATAGTTCAACGAAAAATGATGATCTACATGAAAAACGAATCCGTACATAAATAATTATAAGTCAGATAAATGAAGGATGTTATTACCGAGGAAACGACGTCGTGTAGGAATCTGAACGGCGGTTTTTTGAGTAATTTTTCAGTGAGGGGTGGTTTTTTGAAATACTTTCCGAGAAGATCTTGAGTTTTTTTTATCACTTCCGGCTTTACGTCTTCTGTCATATTTGAATGTCGATGAAATATGCGAACGTGGGATGTGTTGAGGTTTTGTAAAAGTTTGACAGAAACCGATTTTAGTCTTGTATACTTTCGCGGTTGTCAATGGCAACGGATCACGTGACTATATTTCGTATACCACGTGACCTTTTGTTCGTTACTAGCCAGCAGGGCATCCAACATCGCAAAGCTAACAATAATAGCGAAGAAAAAAGAACTTGGGTTTGAATAAAGAGCAGATAAAAATATAAAAGAGTGTTTTTCGTAATGAAATTAACGTTAAACCGAGATTTGAGGCGCTAAATATTTTCATTTGGACATAATGTCGGCATAAACTCCTCCGAAATATGCAATATTCGTTCTCAAAGGCGTGCCCCTTTATGTAGGCCATTTTGTGATGCGTCGTGTCTCAAGGTGGACGTTCCATCAGGGGCAAATTTTTCCTGTTTATAAATGTCTATTATCCGAGCGTATATTTTCTCCTAGTATATCACGTCCGCTCTAAGTTTAACAAATAATATCAATGCCGTGTTTAGTTTTCTAGTTAAATTATAGTCAATAGTTTCCGACGTTTCATCTGATAGCGAGAGTTGGTCGGAACGATCGTTTTCAGTGTAGTAGAGAGCGTTTGGAAAAACGATTGATCATCGACGTTGTGAGGCATTTCGGGGAGATATTCTTCCCGCACGTACGAACGATGTCTCAAATCATAGGTAAAACTATACAATTGAATTGAATTGTCGTCGAAATAAAATCCTTGACATTATTCTGCATATTTTTGTACGATAAATCCGTCAAATTCTGATCTTATAACCTATATTTATCTTACAGAAATTGTACAAATTGAACATCCGATCTCCGGGAAGGAGGAGGCTGTAGGAATTATATTCGGTATGTTGATTTATCTTTGATCATATTTTCTTCAACCAAAAAACTATTGTATACTTAAAATTCGCATGTATATTCATTCGTTTGATGAAAACACCTGTTGTACATTTGAATCGCAGGCGACTCACAAAACGAAAATGACGTACAGGCTGCAGATGCTCAGGAGGAAACAATCTTCAACGGAGAGTGTAAGATTTTTTACAAACATCGTGTATACATAATATTTCGCAACAATTATCTTTGAAAAAAAGTCATTCTGCTTTGAAAACTGAATGGGGGAAAAAAAATCGACAAAAACTTAATACTTTTCACTTTTTTTTTGTTACTGTTTTTTTAATTACTTTATAAAAAGAATAATTAATTTTTCTGATTTATTGACAAAACTTTGTTTCATTCTTTTTTGAAAATCAATTTTGATAGAATTTTTAGAACGATTAGCTTTCCGTTTAAAAATATTGTATATCTCTGTTACAGCGATTTCTCAAGATACTCAAATAATCGAAATTGTAACAAACTACGAATGTGTGACTTGCCGACGTATTTTCACATCCGAAGATGTAAGTCTAATAATATGGACCAAGGTTTTATGTACATAATTTCTTATATAATTAACAAATATTTATTATAGAGCAAAAACAATAAGAGTTGAATAAATTGATTTTACTTTTGGTCAGTCAGAGTTATTCAAAGTTTTAATCAACAATTGATTAATCTCTGAATTGAAACATTCTTCAAACAAACATCTTATTGTTATCACTATCTTGTACAGACTTTGAAGGACCATTTGGACGTGTGCAGAGACGAAGACGACCGTTCTGATACTTTAGAAATCGGACAAATTGCTGACTACGATTCAGACGAAGATGAGTACGACGTCGACGATCCGGATGAAGATGATTCGAAAAGTGAAAGTGGTAAATTTGAAAATCTGTTACGAATGCTCTGAAAAATGAGCAGAGTAATTTTGTCTTTAGTCTAGTTGCTAGGAACATACGATATCATATGAACGTATTTTCAATTCTCTTTTTTCGCATTCATTACTCGAGACTGGGATTTTTTCGTTTCAAAATCTGATACTCAAAATCGTACAAAATAGGAAAAGGACATTGTTTGTGTAGAAAAGGAGAATTTTCAAAGCTATAACTCCTGACTACAACATTTCCTTGTTATTTCGGTGAAGGTCTTTTACAAACTTATCTTTCTCGTTACTTCTTATAGAGGAAGGAACGCCAAAGAACAACAACGGAGCTGCAGCGATAAAGCCAGTGTCTGCAGATAAATGCCACTGCTGCGCAGAGGATCTGTCAACGGCGCACGTTGGTGGAGAACACGCATGTGCGAGCTGCGATTTTACTTTCAAAAAAATGTCGTCACTCGAAAGGCACAGGGTTGTGATTCACTATGAAAAAGAACCGCCAGTTTGTAAAGCATGCGGAATAACATGCGTCAGTAAAAAATCACTCGAGAAACATCACTATACTGTTCATGCCAAGCATCAAGTCTTCAAGTAAGATATTGAAAGATAAATAATAGAAAGAGAAATATCTTAAAAAATGAACACGTGGCGAATAGAATCTCAAATTTTTCTCTGTACTGTTTATAATCCATTTACAAAACGCCCGGTACTTTTCATTCCCATTTTGCTGAGCATCTATTGTTTCAGGTGCGATCGTTGCGACAAATACTTCTCTAGAAAATATCACTTGGATCGACACATAATGCAAACTGGATGCGACGGTATATCTCGAGCCAGTTATGCTTGCCAAGTAAGATCAATGTGTTTAAATACTCAACAGATACTGTCCTGCAGTTGCAGACTATTTTATTTGATGTAAATAAACGTTATGAAGCTAAATTTAGACTGAAATTGCTGTAAATAAAAACAAAACGCATTTCATGTTACCAAAAATGAAAAGAGTCAAAGTAAGAAATGAATTGATTTTTTTCTAGGTTTGTCCAAAAGTTTTCACACGCAAGGACAATCTGCGTGAGCATTTACGTATGCACGCAGGAGCACCGCAGAGACAGAAGAAGGTGGCATGCTCACATTGCTCTAAGAAATTTTACACCAATCAACAAATGGTCATTCACGAACGTACACACACCGGGGAACGACCAGTAGCTTGCGATCTTTGTAATAAAACTTTCCTTTCGACGCCAGCGATGAAAAAACATCGGCGTGTTCATACAGGCGAAAAACCATTCCAGTGTAAATTTGTAAGTATAATATTTTGGTGTTTTTTTTGTTGTTTCATTAAACCGGGTAGGAAATTGATATTAGAGAATCTGATGATCGATATCTAATTTAAACACACCAGTACTGTATACTTGTATACGTTTATGATTAATTTGCGGATCAAAAAAAGTGTTTTAGAAAGCTTTTCAAAGCAAAGAAAACAAACTTTTTCAAGCTCTTTGTTGAGTATTTTCACGATTTTGTTCCTGATCTCAAGATAATTCTGGAAACAGGTGATTCTTCGTTATTTCTCGAATTTTCTTAATGGCGTATCGATTTCTGGGAAATAATTTGACACAAGATTGCTACAAAAGTATTTCTATGTATTTTTCGCGAAATCATTCAACTCTGTGTGCAAAATATTGATTTTTTAAAGAGTGCGAGAAAAAGTCGTCGAAACATTCCTCAGAGAGCTTCGAGAGTTTGTCTTTTCCACTTTACAACATTTTTTCGGCAGAAAGATTTATCTCTTTGTTCTGCCTTAACATTTGCAAAGAAAATTCGAATTCATGGACGGTACTGTATGTGTTTGAGGTCAGATTTACTATTGCGGATAAAATGACTCTGGTAAATTATTTGGGATTAGTTTAAGCGAGCGTGATTCTTTATATGAAATAATTGCGTACAGCAATGATGATTATCATCTTCTTATTTGTATTCAGTATAACTGGTAACTCTTTGAGTAGTATCAAAATTGTTAAGAGTAAAAAAATAATGAGACATGAAAAACGGCCTGCGGTGTTAAAAACTATACATGCTATAAATTTAATTACAAGCAAACAATAAGGATATGAAGAAAAATCACAGTAAGTTTGAATAAAAACGTACTACGTAATGTAAAGTAAAACATAGGGGCATTTCAACCAAAACCGACAAACTTCTATCGCTATAAACATTTTTTGATCGAGTCAACGAGGTATATTTGAAAATATGTATAGTCTTTTGCAGAGAGAAAAATTCACACCAATTTTTGACCCCATTTCTTAAATAAGCTTTACCAAAACTGTCTCAAAGAGTCATACATGCGTTTTATTTATTATTACTTACAAACTAGTATGCAATATATGACGTTTGCTCCTCGACAAAGAAAATAGTCGAGCATGTATGGTGATAATATATTGTATTTAATAAAATATAAATAAGAAATGTTTCCCAGCCTTTCTTATCATTTACATATGTACAAATACAAGCAAGAAACATTATCAGCTTAAATGATTGCAATTCTGCAAATTTTTGCAGGCTTTCGGTTGGGAAACATTGTTCTATGCGTTCTATGTGTCATGGAATATTTTGTATCTGTGTGTGTGAATTTTTCTCTATTAAACAAATCGGTATAAAGCTAAAAAAAATTCAATTTTTGGGCATTAAAGTACCCACACTGCTTGTCGGTTTTGGATTGAATGCCCCTATATACTATTAGATGTGTTCTGTTGTTGAACTAGAATTTGAGCTCGGGAAATGGAGAAAGTTAGCTTCCGAACCATACTATATTTGTAATTCAATGAGCGCGACAACTTTTGGAACACTCCACGATTTACACATGTTGGTAATTCTAGTCAATGATGGTTTAAGCATTATTAGATTTGACTTCCATTTTCTAACGCGGGTATTCAATGTTTGATGATATCAATATGACAGAAAAGTACTGAAATAATATTCAAATGATCAAAAGAAGGCAAAATATTGATGCTGTTGCACGGATATTATAATTAACGAAATAAGTTTTGTTTGCTTTTCAGTGCGAAAAAAGATTCGGAGCACGCGAAACTTTGAATCGTCATCATCGTACTCACACCGGAGACAAACCACACGTTTGTCAATACTGCGGTAAAACATTTATCCAAGCTGTTCAGTTACGAGCTCACGTATTCCATCATACAGGAGAGAATGCATTTTACTGCGAAGTTTGCGGCAAGGCTTTTAATCGCAAGACACGATTAGCGGTCCATATGAAATTCGTACACGAAGGAGCGGCACCATACAAGTGCGGCGGTTGCGAGAAGTCTTTCGTTCGTAAGGAGGATCTTTCGAGACATGCCATTCTTCATAGTGGTGTCAAACGTAAGTTACTGTTACATAACATCTCTATATATACATCGATTTCGTTTATAATGATCATAAATCTAGAATCACTTTGCAAATTCAATGTAGAACATAAAGTACAATATCTAAGGCGAAAAAATATTGAATTAATTCATTAAACATTAATTATGAAACTTTTCAATGTAGAGTTATGAATTTATTAAATTGTTGTTCAATTCTAGCACACAAATGCGACAAATGTTCAAAGACGTTCGCAGTAAAGTCTGCGCTTCGTGTGCATATGAATACGCACAGACGCGAGTTGCCACAATCTTGCGACGAATGTGGACGTGCATTTATTAGACAGGATTGTCTTATGCGACACATGCGAACTAAGCACCGTGATATGCTGGAAGACGCTGTAGCAGAGGCTGAAAAGCGACGCTTGCAACAACAGCTGTTTAAAATTGCTTCTAGCGCCGCTGCAAAGATGAAAAGTGTTAAATCGGGCGTTCCTACACTTTCGCAAGACAAATTGCTCAAATCCATCATGGAATTGCTGACCTTACTCGTCGAAGAAGAAACTTTACAGGTAGAAAAATCTCAAGGAATCATTGACCAAATTAATTCTCATGGAATTTCGTTCGGTATTTAATACACACAATTATTTTTCAGGCATTTGGTTGGCCCGAAGCACCAATTCAAGATATTTTGGAGGCTGTGATCAAGCGTTGCGGTCATCAACCAATACCATCCGATAGTGATTTATTATTTGCACAGCGTTTAAGGGAGAATGTTAAAATATTATTCACAGTCGTTATTGAAGATGAAACTGTTAAATCACTTTTGACCACGCAAACTGTGGACGAGGTAATTCTACATGTTCTTAAGTTATCCAAAGAGAAATAAACAATACATAGGTCAGAGACAAAGACAAGATACCGCGACCAAGAACATTCAAATATTTTCATATCTCATTGGTTTTTGATTATAATCATTTTTTAAGTTTTATCAAAGAATGATCGTTACAGAATAACAGTTTCCATCAAGAATTTTTTGAAATTTAAGTCTCCTGATTGCTTTACTCACAGGATCCACACAAAATTGATTAACAAAATTACAAATCAATAAAATAACTAACATACTTGTGCATTAATTGTCTTCCGTATTTCTTGAAAACGTAAAAGAGATGGAATTCTAAAATATGGAGATGATGGATGGAAATTGTTTCCTTTCACTATTCCATAAAGTAACGATCATTATTATCCTGTTTTTTAATTTTTTTTTTTCTCTAAATTTCGGGATCATATTATCTGGAATATTGAAAATTGGTATGATACTCGACGTTTAAGATCAGAGAAGTAAACAACTCTTCAATTCAATACTGTATCAGTGTTGTGTTCTTTAATATTACTCTATCGTTTCTAGAATATTTTCTAAAACTAAGGAACAAGTGAAAAATACCTACATAGTATACCTATGTATCTTTAAGCACGTATGTACGAGTATGAAATTTTCATACGCTGCTTAAAGTTTGCATGAAGGCTTTTTGTGAGTAACGCCGTATACATATACACATATATGCTTTTGGTGAATTTCGAATAATTGATGAAGAAAATATACGTGTATAACCATTTGGATAAAACGGAATTCTGAAAAGTTTAATAATACCACGATGAAACAGCGCTGATTTTTGCTTATGAAAAAAAAAAATATATTTGGTCCCCCCGTTGTTATTTGTAACTCTCAAGTAAAATCTGAATTTAAAATTTCACCAATGTTATTTAATCTTAATAAGTTATTAAGTATTGTATGGTATTTTTGACCAACTGAATTAATTGTTCATATAGATTATATGTCCAGGTATTAGATAGTTTTTACACGTTTCAATCGTTTCTGAAATTATGGCATAATCTAGGTAAAAAAAAGTTCACGCGTTTGATTATTGTTATTTCTTGTAAGTGGTCGTGACGCTGATTACAAACACCACTTTCATTGTTTCATTAAGATAGACCAATGTATGTAGGTAATTGTACTGAAATAAGTTTAGACGATTACTATTACGTTTACCGGTAGTATGTTTTCGTCTCACTCGTTACTAAAGCTGTACAATATATTATTATATACGAGCATTTCTGAGGGGAAGGGGAGTAGGTAATTATTAGTTTCTCGAATTGTAATTCATTGCATTAGTCGAGGAGAAGGCCCGTTTCCATTCGGAAAAGGAAAAACAAAAAGCAAAAGAGAGGCTTCGTTTAAAATTACTATTTTGTCAGATTTATAGCCGTGCCTTAAAATTGCGTCACCTATTCACTTGGTGGTTTATAAACGCCACTATCTGGTATTACGAAAAGACAGTATAACCGGACCGAGTGATCGGAAATAGTCTGTAGTTTTTATTTTTGTATAATCTGGCACGATGAATAATAATTATTATTTTTTTTCCACGTATATGTAAGTATGTGAAATTTGTATTTTTCTGTTTCGTTTTGTCACCTGCAAATAAGTTGTGATTTTTTGCAGTACTTGGTTTGTGGAGTATTAAGAATTCTGTTATTCTCTATTTTCCAAATTACAATGAAAAATGTTATTAATCCATAGACAAGGTAATGGTTTTCAACTTGTGTTTCATTTTAATATTTTGTGTTGCGTAGGATTATTTCTTCTTTTTTTATCACTTTTTTTAAATTCAAAGAAGAATTATAGTAATATATAGTAATATATAGTAATCGAAGCGAATGATGGCGATGATGATGATGACGACTAAGCATTTGATCCGTTAATACTTATTCTCACCTGCTGATTAATCATGTAAGAATTTTTAACGGAGAATTACTTTATTACAATAATCTGCGAATTGTGCAGTTATTGTTATTATTATTATTATTATTATTATTGATTTAGGATTTCACCGAATTGTAATAATTATTTTTTATCAATAAAATAATGTTTCAAATATTTATTCGAGTTTTGCAGGTAACATTTTTACAACTAAACTGTAAATCAATCAATGTTGAGGATAAAAATTGAGTGTTGATTGAATGATGAATTATTTATTTTTCATTTATGGATTGACCGATTGAGGGCAATTCAAGGATATTTGGTAAAAATGGGATAGTTCAGTCAAGATTTTTTGTTTTATGTGATTCAAACTGTATTTTCGATGAATTGTAGTGAAAGAAATTTCTAAATTTCACGTTATTACAGTTTCGAAAAATTAATGACTTGTAATATTCTTATTACGTCCTGCTCACTACATGCTATTAAATAACTTAAATTTTATTTGCGATAGAAGCATCTGTAGTATTTAACTGTAATTTGAATAATTCAGCAATTTGGTGGTGGAGGAACACCGCCGAGGCACCAGTGGCATGTTCGCTCCAAGACACTTCTTCATCTTCATCTCCTTCTTCTTCTTCTTCTTTTTTTTTTATTCTTTCTTTCTACTTCTTGGCCAAAGTAATAACCGACCGTTAAGCTTTGGTTTGTATTATATAGGTTGACAAGTTTCTCAATAGAGACAAAAGAGAAAAAAAAAAAAAAAATTATATGAATCGACCACAATTTACAATTTACATACGATTAACAAAATTCGAGAACATCTTCATTGCCTACAGGTCAATAGTATGTAATACGATACACAATAAATTTCATACTCCCAAGACAGACGTTATGTATGTAATTTCTTCGTTGATTATTGCAAATTAAAACATTTTTTTCCTTTTTCTATAGTATAACTAGATATTTTGAACAGGTAGAAAGAACCGTAATAATTTACAGAGTTTAGAATTGAGCAAAAAAGAATGTAGGAATACTACACCTAATACAGAAAGCGGAGCACAGGTATTCGGATAAATATTCATTAAATTATACCTAAGTCATTGACCGCATCAAACTAAACAGGGTCACTCACTATACATACAATAGATAATATAAAATATCTCCACCTATACAATTACAATTTATTGATCATCAAAACTATCTTATTATATCGGTTATTGCTCTTTAAAAAATCCAGGCCAATATCAATAATGATTTTAGTTTCCCAGGCCTATTTCTTTCAACCGATAAAACCACGTATATTTTATATACACATACATACACACCATTTACCCAATATTCAAACATCAAATATGAGGGAAAACTAGTGGAATTATTCATACATAGATGAGTTCTCAAAATAAATATAAAGATCACAGTTATCGGTGAACACAATGCGCAATGCGTTTCTTAAATGTTAATATTAGTAGTGGCGGAATGATACCTAAATTATCATCATATTTTTTTTCTTCTAAAAACAGGATTGCGCCGAGTAGGTGATTGCCAAAAGTGATCGCAAAGCTAACTGGAGATCATGTCGTTCGATTCTCTGCATTTCAGACAGAGATTTTGATATAATTTATTGTTTTTTACCTCATCATTATTTCCAAGCTGCGTATCTACATACATATATAGAGCATTGTCTCCGGCATGTAAATCTATAAAAACTTGAACAATATATCAGGCGGACAGTATCGCAGCACCAAGGGAAAAAGTTAAATAATATTCTTTCCACCTGTTCTCGATAATATGAATATTTAAATAATAAATTATAACAAATTCAATGAATTATTCGATTGATTGATTAAATAATCAATTAATTATTTATTCCTAAGACTTAGCTTGCAACGGACCTAAGGTGACTTAGAGAAGAGGGCGTAGCCTTTGAGTTCTATAATAACGTATTGAATTGGTCAGTTTGCAGCAATCCAGCCATTCGATACCAGATAATGAAGGATCTTGCTCTCTGGCTCAGACTGTGGCGCAATGCCCGATCTTCTGTTGCCATTCAGATACTCCTGTGAATAATAAACAACGATATTCAAATGGTATATTGAAATACGCGAAAAGGAAACATGTCGTCTAATATAAAATAATAATACTAACTTGTAACAACAGGGTCTTTTGAGTAAGATACTGCGTTGGTTTCATATCCAGCTGGAGGCACAAGGTCTTTTCTTGTTTTGTAAGAAGTTGGGCTGCGGCTTCGATCTCTACGTCCCTTTCTTCGGGGTGGGTAAACCCCATGGAAGATACCTTGATGGCTGTAACATTTGTGTTGTTGCTGCCTCTCTCCAAGGTTGTTTTTGAAATAGCAATTAACGGATGGAATGAATTGGCATTGCTATCTTGCGCCGCCAACTGATTGACTGGAATCGTCGTCCGATTGGGACTGGTTCGATTGATTATGTAGCTGCTGCTGGCTGAGTCTACCTTTGACGTGCATTTTTGGTCTGTTAAACCGCAGCTTTTTTCTTCTTCTCTGTAATCCACACGTTAAACGTGATTCCCAACTCCTAATAATCTCCGTCTTAATACCAACAGCCATAAATATTTCTGATAGAATTATACAATTTTCACAATTAGTCGAGATTTTTTTCACTGGATGTGTGTTTTTCTATCAATCATTTTAGATGCAGTAGAATAATACAGATACCCGGATAACAGTCAGTATTGCTTCTTTACAATCTTGAGTTCATGAATTTTTTTCCTTACATCTGTAAGTCAGTTCAAATAATATATAAATCACTAAATTAAAGTAGAAACATTATCACCATTCTGGATAGTCTCTCGTTCTGCTATTGAATAATTGGAAAATGTTTTATGTGACTTGATCACAATTCCATTGGACGGGAATTATAATTATTGGAGAAATAATAAATAACTGATAACTAATTATGCAGGTATTGAAAAAGATGTATAAAATCATGTAGAATAATCCTTTTCGAGGCATCTTCGATAGGACGGAAACCCTCGCAGCGGCTTTTGGAAAATGTAAGTCTAAATTCTTCTCTAAAATACATAAGACTCACCTTTTTCTTAAGGTTTGGCGGTGTGTTGGTGTGGACGGCCCACTGCTGCCCTAAGTGAAATGCAAACTGATACAATCTGTTCACAAACGCCTGGCAACACGTATCACAAATAATTTGATTAGTCGACAGAAAGCGAGGCTAATATTTGATTAAACTTAGGGTAACGCCGATCTAAATTTTTTCAATTATTCTTTGAATTTGTGATTGCGCTGGAATTTACGTTGCATCATTGAAACGTGATAGTAGAAATTTATATTTGTCTTCAAATTTCATTTGCTCATAATTCAAAGATCGAATATGAAATTAGCGAGTTATAAATTTTCTAGAATAAAATACCTGTGTACTAAAAATAAAAGAAAAAATTATGACCAATCGATTGAATTATCATTCTTTTTATTGCCGTAACTAAATTGTATAAATTAATTTCAATTCAATTACAAATAATAAGTAAATGGATATGTGACCAGATTAAAAGTGTGTCTTATTCTATTCATTCACATGCGCCATGCGACGGAACACATTTTTAAGCAATCGTATGATCAAAGTAGGCGATATACAAATTTGAACAAATGTTGTCAATGCTTAATTAAAGAATCAAAAGAATCATCAAAATCTAATACTAATTAATAGCGATAAAAAAGTTATCGACTCTGAAAATCAGGTAATTTTGCAACAATTCTAGCAAATTTTACAATTATTTATAAGATTGAAACTGAGCATTTTTGTATAGGAAAAAAAAATTGTAAATATTAGGAAATTTCTTAACGAATAAGAATAATATCACGTCATAGAAAGTTTGGAAAGTCGCCAAAACAGCCAATTCTGGAAATAATGAAAGAAACAATGCGTTCATTACGATATTACGAGTCCAAAAGTTCGATGCTTACTAACAACAAATTACAGGAATTATATTTCTTTGAAAAAATTCAATGCCAGAAGAGAGTTAACTTCGATTTCTCAACCCTGAATTAAATTTTGCACATCTAAAATAAATAGCATCGAACTAAAGTCCAGTCTACTTTTCATTCGAGTATGGGCTAACATCTGGCGCCGATGTGAAAAAGCGTTACATGGCAAAGTATGAATGCACATCTTGTCTAGAGTGAATAGGTATTTAAAAAGCAGGTGAATAATCCTAGGATATCTAAGACACAAAAGAGACGTCAACAAACGAGAGAAAAAAAAAACAAACACGAATGAATATGTAAACGAGAACTTACAGATTTCTTTTCTGTCCAATGATCAGTTGTTTCTGTCTGACCCTGAGTCTGTGCCATAACTTGTTCAAAGTGTGCGCATTCTTCGTGCCTGGTAATACCGTTTTCTCTGTAACGACTGAGCTCGGTAAGCCGGAGTCGAAGTTCCCTTTCCCTTTCCAAGTTGCTTAAGAATTGTTCGTATTCTTGAGCCGTGTAGAATTGGGCGAATGCTCTCATTCGTTCTCGAAATTCTCTGTTTAGAAATGAGGAGCGTTAAGAAAAGAAGTAATGAAATGCAATTGAGAAGAAATTTTCTTGCTTTGTTTCTAAAAGAAAGAACAATCGAACGCTAAAATTATATCAATTCTTCAATTGTAACGCAAGAATCAACATTATATTAAACACAATTAACTCACTTGTCCTCTTTACTGTGTTTCTTTTTCACCGCTCTGTCTTTTCTAGTAGCAGCAAAAAACGAAGAGACAAGTTGATAGTCTCTGACGACCCTTTTTCTTCTCGCTCTTTCGCGTAAGTTATTTGTGTACATATCAACTTGTGCAAGCTTAAGCGCGATATCGAGATCGTCGTCTTCCGCGGGATTGAGGAAGAGCGAAGAGACGAGAGATTCGGCTTCGTGGTTGTAGTCCTGGAGAAATTGATAACAAATTCAGTAAATCGTTTCTTTTGTAAAAGAAATAATAGCATGACGTAAAGCAAGTGCGTAAAGGCAACATTGGCTCGTTACTCAATATTTTCAAGCCATTTGAACACACCCTTTCAAAGTCATCTCGCTGCGGCATGTAACCAAGTTGTGCAGCCTCTTCAGGGGTGACGTCCAACGGCGGTAGTCTAGACGTTAAATCCGGCGACAGTGGACCGTAATCGGAACTTGTTTGATCCGTTAGGTTTGGTTTGTAACTTTCGGTTGAAGGCCATGTGTGTTTGCCGATGTTTCCATCGAGGTATCTCGCGATGTATTCTTCTTTTGCCTCTGTAAAAAAAAATACCATCAGTGAATATCTTCGTTCAACGATCATCGAAGTTCTGATTCTATTCATTCGCCAAATAACTCTTCGATGAATGATAAAATATCTTCAATAATTCCGAAAACGTGTAACAAATTTGAGCCAAATTGATCAGATGGCTTCAAAACGGGAAAAAAAAAATATTTTCAAACAAATGTTAGTATCGTCATGAGCGTTTGTTGGATAAATTTGGCTCAGCTTTCAGTTTTTGAGGGGCAAATCGCAGAGTTTGGATCAATGAAGAAGAATCGGTAAAATTCTTATGTGCTAAATTGTAACAGATTGATTGAAAATTGAAGAAAATTTCATACGAATGGTGAGAAAAGGGAATTTTATTACCATCGGGAGTTCTGGTTTCGATGTGTTTGCTTATATCCTCCCAATTGCCAAATCCGAATTGTTCTATGGCGTCAAGGAGTCTGAGCTGTTCCCTGGCAGTCCAGTTACCTCTACCGCTAAATATGCTGATGGTACCGGAATCCTGGATAAAAGAAATTTGGTTGTATCTTAATTGGCAAGAATCTTACAAATGGAGACAATGAAAATAAGGAAAGGAAGAAATACAAACTCGTATAAAAATCTCACCATGAACTGATAGGAGTGGTCATTCTTGTGCTGGCCTATTTCAGCCCCGGCAGAAAAACACTGTAAAATAGAACCAAGTTGGTCATTACCTATAAGTAGATTTTGTAAAAGTTTAGTTCCTTCAAATTCTGGATAAGATTTGATTAGAAAATTATCTTTCAACAGAGACAAACAAATATATGAACTGGTCAGCGTCTAACGTAAGTCGACTTGGAGTAATGATTTGCATTATAGAGTTTATTGAAAATACATTATTACAGAATTGGTTTTTTTTCTTTATTATCTAGCGAAACTTTGTTGCGAGAAATTAAAAGGCAGTGAATTCCCGAGGGGAATAAAGCGATTCAAAATGCAAATGAAATTGATTTAAGAAAATCATTTGTATTTCACTGCCCAAATGTTCTCTTTTTTGAGTCTAAAACAAGACTGTTTACAAAACAGAAGTTGTAAGCACAACCGATTAAATTTATTGGTGATTTCTCTCTTGAGTTAATTCTGATTTGGTCTTTTGATCGACTAGAATGTTAGTAGAGTCCGCTAGACTTTTGTCCTTTCTAACAAAAGTTTTTTTTATTTCAAAAAAACATAGGATCTTTAATCGATCTCACATACGACTCGGTTTTGGCTTTTGCGGGTAATTCGCAAAAGCAAAAACCTCAACTAATGTTTAGAGGGATATGGTGAATCGTATGTAATATGTATAAATTTAAAGCCTGTTTATCAGTAGAATATAAGAAGACAAATAATCGAATGTGGAAATAGAGACTAACGACCGTCGTGCCCGAAAATTTCGTACAACGTCGTCAATTGCCTATATCCAAGTCATTATAAAACGAGTTTTCTAAATCGCAAAATAGAATTAAAAAATTTTCAAAACGAAGTTTTTCTTTCGAATATAGATATAAATAATTATAACGGACTGTTCTTTGCATCAAAATTTATTCATCCAAAGTATTTGATTGATACAATAATAGATTTACGTATTTCCCGCCTTTCGTTCGTATGTCTAATTATTAATCGCATGGCGTAGTGAAAAAAACAAGCGAGTCACGTATATATCTCGAATCTCGAAAGAAGGTCAAGAGGCGGGGAAATTAGGGGAGGGGGTGGATAAACACATGAAAAAATTAGTTGTAAGTATTTCATACGTTAGGTTGAGGCGAAATTGTGAGATAAAGTTATAAAGCGGGGTGGTGGGCATGAGGTCACATGACTTTCAAGTACTCGTTCTAGCATTGAGCAACTCCTCTCCCTCCCCCCCTTCTCCCTCACCCACCCGACCCTGCCCCGCCAATGAGCCACTTAGGACTTACCTGGAGGCATAGATCAAAGTCGGAACATTCGACGCATTTAACGCGTAGGCCAGCGATGTCCTCTTGGCAATAAGTACAATTGTACTTAGCGTATAGATCTGCGAATGAATGTTTGGTAATTAATATCCTTAGGAGTTTATAGGAAAAAAGGGAAGGGATTAAGAGGTTGGGAATTATTGTAAAAATGTTATTTCGACTAGGAGGGAATCTACGTACCCGCCATTATTGTGCTATGGCGTTTATTTCCAGAACGATCTTCGCGTGACGTCACTACATACTACTGAAGGGTCACCCGAAGAGAACCGTTTATCGAATCCAATTGACGAACCTAAATTTTTGACAATTTTTTTCCTCCTATCTCACGACCTCGGATTAAACCGCGACATTGATTTTAACTACACTTTCAAATACCTATTTATTTTTCGAATAAAAACCCCCGTCCTAATATACCAGATTGAAAAAAATGTTGTTTACGACTGTAGCGTCGTTTGGATTATGCGCATGCGCTTAGACGCACCCCGCCTACCCCCGCCCGTGAACCCTAGTGCACTTTTCACGAGTGCCAACCTTCGATGAATGTCTCTATTTTCACACCCTCCACCGAAATTATACAATTTTTTTTATTTTATCGAACACGAATGCCAGAATCTCGGTCGAATATTGATATTCGGAAATTTTTTTCTTCGAAAAATGCAGATTCCTCGAATCGTCGATCATTTTTGAGATGAGAAGAGAATCCGAATCTCGAGTGGTTTTTTTTTTTTTTCAATCCAATATCTCCATGGCGGGAGAATCAAATAATCTCATTTATCGAGCTGTTTGAGATTTCACATTTTATTGCGCTAAGCTCCAAAATGTCTTTAGTTAAAAACGTAGTTCGGTCAAGTAATCGAATGTATTTTTCGTCTTGTGTTCCGTGCAAAACAATACACCCGAAGTTACAGTCGCCGAAAAAGTTTGGCCGCGCGCCTTTTGCAGACGGATTCTTCGCGGCTACTCGAGGATTCAACGACGATCCCAAGTTCAAAGCGTTCAAAGCGAAACAGGCGAAAATGCAGGTTTTGCAAAAAAACTGGGAATATATATAATCAAACGGCAGATATACCTACTTCCAAAAATTAGTTATAAGTTATATGTAGAAAAATGGGCATAATTTCACTGTGAAATCGAATTTACATTTGATCGGATATGTTTTTGCTGAGAAAGCAGTTTTTCAACATCGTGTTATATTTTCCCTCAATTCTTCCAGTGCGACGATGGCTATCCAGTACACTTGAAGGGTGGCGTAATGGACAAGATACTCTATCACGTTACTGTCGGAGGCTGCGTAATAGGCCTTGCTCAATCCATTTGGGTTCTGTATATTTTGGCGACAACAACTTGAAGCCATTTGCTTTGAAAAAAGGCAGTAAAAGATGAAAGAGCAGAAATCTGTTGAAAAAATAATTGTTCTGACTTGTACCGATTGAGAAAAATAAAAGAAATACAATAAAATGTAGTACTATGATTGATGCCACATTTAAATTATGCTTCGATATGACGCAATTCGTCAAAATTAATGACCGTACTAAATGTTTACGCAAAATTCTCCTTGTCTGTTGAAAGAAAACTGTAGACTCAAACGATATGAAATAATGTTTAATGATAAAGTTCCGAAGAGAAATTCAACACAATCACTTACAGAATCATACATGTCTTTACTCTTGGGTAACACAATGATACAGTAAATTTCATCTCGTATTATACATCTTGCATAAATCTCATGTAATGTACAGATCTCTTTTTTTTTATACCACATAAACTATTTATGCGGTAAAGAATTCAGCAAGGTCATTTTTAAGGCACTTTAAAATGAGCCGATCGAGTACCAGTATTTAAGGAACTTGGAATTCGAATGAAAGTACCAGTCTATTGCATCGTCAAGTACTTGTTTCAGTAACATTATCAAACTGTCGTTATTCTGGATAAAAAAATCATTATTCATTTCTGTTTATTTATTTTTTCTAACACTGGTACTCGGACAATATTTAAGCGATAATTAAAACTTTTAACTTTGGTATCACAGAGAGAAATCTATTTACAGATTTTTTTTTATAGCGCATTGTGTTCCTCTGGAAACAGTCAATACTCACTAGTCGTACATTTTAATTTTCAAGGATTCGATTTTTCCCTCTCAACTTCTTCTAGCTTTTTATTTCCCCCTTCAGAAATTCTACCCTCTCCTTTAGTCGTCTCATATTTTATGGAATCTACTTTTTGAGCTTGATTTAGAAAGTCTTTGTTCTCAGCAACTTCTTCGATAGAATCGGTATTCGACAAGATATTCGATTGTTCTGCTTTCAAATTGTCCGTTGGTTTTGATTTCCTGTTGATTTCAGGCTTCGAATCCACTGCTTTTAATTTAGGTGGCGGTTCTTTGCTCACAGCGTCATTTTCCTCAGATTCATTTTGAGTTTTCAACAACTCCAAGGTCAATTTAGCAGCTCTTTCTTTCCTCTTTGCGACCAAGTCTTTCAATGCTTCGCTGAAAAGCATCAGAGTCTCTGATATCGGTCTGTTTATGTAGTCAGCGGATATTTGATCAAAACGATCATCTTCGTCGGAAGACAGTTCGTTCTTCAGCTCGTTAAATTGGTCGATTATTTCCTTCAGATTCTCCCTGGCGCCTTTCACCGCTTTTACGTCTTGTGTTTCTACGATATATTTGTCCATTTCGACGATATTCTCCTCTAGAGATACTGCTCCAATTTCCTCTGTATATTCCGTTGAAAGGTCGGCATAATCATCGTCAGACCATTTTTTCAAAGATACCGGATCTTCTGAAGCTAAATCCTTTTCGAATTCCTTGAACTGATTTATTATATTCCTGATACTTTCCTTGACATGAACAACGTTTGGTTTATAAATAATTCTCGTCCTCTCAATCGGCGCTTCTTTTTCGCTAGATTTTTGCTTTACAGTTGATTTTGTCTTTTGAGAAGCATCAGTTTTCTCAGGTACATTACGTTTTTGCATTACTTTCACTTCGCCTTTATAGTATGAGTCTTCGTTTACTTCGCATTCGTTACCGACTAAAATTTCTTTCTTCGATTTAACTTCTTCCATCTTTTTCTGGATCAATTCTTTCACCGATTTCTTAACGCCACTCGTTCTAAGATCTCCGATTGTACCGTCACTCGATAGTGGCTCTTGAGATACTTTATCCTCCACGATTGGTTCACTTTCTACCGAACGATCCATCTGCGGCTCTCGAACTGCTTCTACTGTCGATAAATCATCGTTATTCTCGATAAGTTTCATCTCGCTCCGCTCGAGTTTTTCATATTCTTTCGAGGCCTGTTCATCGGATGAGTAAGTTATTTCCGATGATTTGGTGTAGTCTTGTTCTTTTAGATCTTCTTCAATTTCTAGCTCATTTTCAGTGCTGTGTAGCATGTCTTCAATTATATCATGTGTGTTTTCATCTAAACGATCCCCAGCATTGAGAAGATTGTCTTGTGCCGCAAGGTTTTCCAGTGGTTTCCCAAATGCCTCTAGCGACGCCTCAATGTCTTCAAATATGATGCCCATTTGGTCCAAGTCATCGTCGGGAATATCAGAATTTATAGCCATGTTTTTATCATTGTCAAAAATCGGTGATTCAATGTTCAGATCTCGTTTGAGTCTGGCTTTCATCGGATCATATTTAATATTGGCTTTTCTTTTCATAATAAAGATGGTAGGTTTTGTTTTAATCTTTATCGGTGGTATACCGTTGTAGTTTAACGTAATGTGTGAAAAACCATCGACGGAATCTAATATCTCATGTGTTTTGATATAAGGTTTTATATTCGGTGAATATTTGCTCTTAGCTTCCATTAGCAAATGAGTAAACTGGAGCATTTCCGGACTATCAATCGTTATATTTTCTTGCTTCGAATATCTGAAAGTTAAAGAATCGTTCTAAGGGGTATGCAAAGATTTCACAACTCTTTAATATCTCGTTTAGAATTTTTTTTCTATGATCTTTGTTCCCCTTTTTTTTCTACATTAGGATTCGCAAAGTGATGTTAAACTTATACCTCAATGTGCTTGAAACGGCGACGACAATGTCCGAATAAAAAATGATCTATAGAGATGAATAACGTGTTATTAAAGGCAAATCTATTCCATACTTACATCCAGTTTTTATTAGTCTGTGTAAATTTGGAGACTCCGGTTTGCGCTGTGAGAACATCGATGTGAACGTGGACTGGTTGAGTTGCGTCTTTCTCAAGCCGATGTAGCCTGGCGATAGCCAAACCCCCAGGGTAATTTGAGCCAGCAACGCAAAGCAAAAACATGGAAAATATGGCGTTCAAAAGAACGTGGCCGAGAACTGCAAGTGCCAAGAATCCATTCCATGGAGATTTTTCTCTGTTTTCCCATCTGAAAAAGTAAAAAGATGATTTATTGCAGAGTAGAATTTTATATCGATGTAGATTATGGTATTTGGATTATTTTGGTTTAGATTTAGTTCTTGCTAGAAACGACCGAACGGTATAATGTTATTATTTGAAACTTACATTCTATGACAAGCTGCAGCTGCTCCAACGTTCAGAAGTGGGAAGACATAGATAATAAATCTCAGTTCTTTGTGAGGCAAAAACGAGAACAATAAGATGAAAAATATTCCGGGAATTGTGAGCTTACGTACTCTAGCGTCCCATAAAATTCCTAGCGGTACTAGAAGGTATGAAAAAGCGAGACCACGAGGCAAAGCGGAGTAAAAATACCAAAGAAATGGCGAAGTCTGAGCTATCTTGTTAAGGAGAAAATAGAACACTGTAACTTTTTAAAAATCACTATTTTCATCATGTAACGAAGTAAACAAGGTTCATTTTATATATAAAGGATACACCCCACTGACTACTTTTGTTTAAAATTGTATTAAAGTAGAAAACTTCCCCCTCAGGCCATAAAACACGTTTCCAAAATATAGAATCAACAGCCACTGTCAATCCCAGAAAGAAAATACCAGCAGGTATCGATATCTTGAGCAATCTGAAATCCAGAAAATTTGGTGTATCAAATAATCTGAATCTGTACTTAAAAACAAATTCGTTATTCAAGTGTACCTCGGTACGGTGAGTTTCATATTAGCTAAATCATGTAGGAGAAATAATCCTAAGAGCATTGCCAATTCTGCTCTGAATATGATGATAGCTGCGGCTGAGGAGCAGATAAAGATGACATGATTTTGCCTTAGCCATCCGTAGAGAGCGAGTAAAACTGTAAGAACATAACGGAGATGAGTTTGCGTATTATTTTTTAGAACGTGCAACGTGCGACGATTATAACAATATAATATAATGGTGAAATTGCACAAGTTAGTGTTTACGCGTCGATCGAATATGCCTAAGAAGCTGCGTAGTGAATAAGTGAATTAGCGATTTGCATTGTACGAATAAAAAAATAGATAAATAAATAAAGAAATACCGCGACAAATAAAATATCACCCATACCTTCAGTCTTTTTTTTTAATTATTATCAGACCTTGATGCTACTTATTGCATGAAATTTACCTTTTTCGATATCTATCTGTAACATAAATCAATCACACTATTGAATATCTGGAATTGAACTATTGAATTTGTTTGAAAGATTCATCCGAATTTTTTCTATCGTTAACATAATAACAATAGCATTTTTTTTCTCAGTGGCATCAGAGTCAAATAAAACAACACTTAATCATGTATCGATCATGATACACCGTAGTCCCGTTATTTTTTTTAAATCCGAATCGCAGACGCGAGTAAATTAAAATTCTCTCGGTTTGTTTTGTTCTTCTCGAACGAAGATTACCTCTTATCCTGATAATATACAGTATTGATATTAATAATAAAATGATCACTAGTCTTGGATATTTATTACCTAGAGGCATCGCCATTATATTTGGCAAAGGACGGCTGAGGTAGTACATAAAATGGTACTGCGTTACGGTGATCGCAACAAACCATTTTACAAACTGTAGACCAAATATTGACTGTAAAGCTTGTCTGTAAAGTCGCAGAGTAACAATAACCAGCAAGCCAAGTACAGCTCTTACTGTAAAATGAAGGAAAACATCATTTTCAAGATAAGTTGATCCAGATATCTCTAACAATGTTTCAAAGAAAAGTACAGCACTTGAAGCAGTCGATTGGGATGAAAAAATGGGATGATTTGGTATATAAATTGGAAATTTTCAGAGGATCTGGAGATGTCGCTTTCCCTTGAAATTGGGGAACTAATTATGTGTGTGCAGTAGAGAGGCATTGTTTCAAGGCTCGTTTACGAATTTTTGAATTCAAGTTAGAATGTGGTTTTTTATTGTATTGAAATTGATTGCTATAAATCACGGAGTAGACTAAAAATATGGATAATTTGTTTCTGGGGTCAGTAAATTATCTTTCCAACATTATGGTGTTAAAAAACAGAGATAAGAGAAACTTGTAAACTTTGAATTCTACAAGCAATTGCAGAATCATGTCTAGCAAACAAATTAGGATATTGCCTACTTTATATATTGAATCAAATACATAAGTGAGATAAGAAAATATCAATTTAACTTGCTGGACAAAGTGAATCCCTGATTTGGTCAAAATTTGATATTTTGGATGAGAGAATGGCAAAAAATGTGTACTTTCCAGAACAAAGAATTGTATTTGAATGTAGAATTGGGAGATATCATAGATTCGGGTCTTTTTGAAGAGGATTAGAGGAACGGCTGCGGGGCGTAATGATATTTTGGAAAATAAGCTAGTTTGAAAACTCACCGATATATTGGGTACAGAATTTGCTTAGATTTAAGTAATCAACAGCTGCAACAAAGGGCGTCGCAATGCCAGAAATGAATATTGGACCGAGAAATGTTCTTGGCACAACTCCAGGAAATTCGTGATGATCGTACTGGTTTTGAAGAAAGAAAAAAAGGCGGAATGAGAAGAAGAATCGCTACGGCTGCATGTTAAAGCAGCAGAAGAATTATCGCTAATAAATACATTCTTATATACTTCTGCTCAACCTAACTGACCAATTTCTTTCCAGTTTTTTACCCATTTCTTACATTTTACAGAATAAAATCATAATGATGATTATTCGTGGGAATATATCTGATCCTTTACGGTTTATAAATAATTCCGCGAAGCTAGAATTACAGAACGCGAGTTTCGACGTGTCAAAGTAACTTTTGACGGAGTTTATTGTTGACGTTGAACGTTCCGGGAATCTTTTGTTTCTGTTCCTTATCTATGCTTCGTAATTCGATGGTGTTTAAGTGAATGCGAACGAGACTTACTTCTGTTAGGTTAAAACCATGGTACAGGACATCGTGCATAGCTTGCAGGTTGAAGCTTTCTTCAACTTTAGTGAACGGGCAGTATATAAGGTGGACAGCCGCCACTAGGGTTATTACGTGATCCATTATGCCCGGCTACATTTAACCGATTATTTCATACCATTAATTTGTTCCTCGAGGTATTTCGAGGAGGAGATGTGATTTTTAATGTACAGAAGAACTAACAGATCGATGGTTTTAGTTGATCTTTTCAGAAATAGATCCACGAAGACGACACACTGCAGACGACGTCGACTGTCGTCTGCTACTCGCCGGTCATAGGCAATAATCTTCATATTGACGCGCAGCCGCGAAATCCGCCGCGAAATTCAGAAGCTGTTTTGTATCTGGTGAATATTAAAACAATTTGAAAATTACGTCGAATCGCTATATTTTATTTCTAAATTTCCTTCTCATGTTTATTGTGGATTTATGCCAAAAATTATTTCCTTGCAGACGTGGTCGGTTTCCATTGTTGGAACTGAAATTTAGGATACCTAGTTTCGTTCGTTTTACACGAATTGGGCTGCACTGCATTACCCTGACCCAATCACGTTGAAGCTTAGACAAGTATCTATCAATCGAAAAGTTCCACTTCCAGTACAGTTCGGTGTAGTCCGATTTGTGTAAAACGAACGCAGCTTTTGTGAATTAGTGCTTCATCTCAGCAAAAAGTTGTTGAGCATATCGCTTTTTCCGAATTAAAAAAATTCTACGGTCATTCATTACCTCGTTGTTTTACCTAACTGATAAATTGTGAATCTAGATGGTAAAAAATCAGTTTGATAATAATTAGAAATCGTGTTTTCGTATCTGAATCAACAGCGAATCCTATGGACGCGTTCCATGTTTGAATTCTCGCGCCTAATTTCTGCAATCTATCGAAAATTGCGGGAAAGACCTTGATCAATTCGAATTCGGATTACGGAGAGGTAAAATTGCGACCTCCACAACAATCGACTTACTAATGACGGACGAGAATTATTATTGATTTTGTTATTATCATAAATAATTTCCAAATTTCGCAGAAATTTGACGAAAAATGAATGAAACGAGAACACAGCAAACTTAATTACAGAACTTTTTTCGTCTTCGCTCCGTTGATGTTTTTATTCGATGTAAATTTATACAGGCTCCTGGGAAAAGTCTCTTGCCATGGTTATTTTAAATATTTGAACAGTATAATTAATTATGAGTTCGCCAATCGCAGGTCCTGGCCGACTCTCTACTCTCAAATGTACTGAATAATCTAGATCGTTAATAATTTACGACAGTGTATAAATGTCGGACGTACTCCAACGACATTTTCACTGAATTAGCATAAATTCCGTCTCCTTATATCCACAAAAGCAATGTGTAGCGCGCCGAGTCTGCTTGAGCATCGGCAACTTGGCAAACTCCGGTGTATTGCAAGTTGCCTATTTGCAATGTAACAGGCGTTTTCATCTATAATATTATCAACAATTTTTAAATAGCCGCGTCTCAGACCGAAAGCGATTTAGGCAAAAAATGCCTGCAAATATCTATCATTTTCTTCGATTTGGTAATATTTTTTTGTGGGAAAAATAATGCGTTTGAATTTTGATCAAATGAATCACCAAAAAATCACTTGCGGTCAGTTAAATTATGACAATAATTGTGTCGCGTTTATTGTTACCGGAACTTCATCTATAATTATCATTCATTTAAATTTTTCTTACGACTTTATCTACTCAATGATACCATCGATTGAAAAATAAGAAAGTTATACATACGTATAGGTCGTGGCACGTCGAAAATTCAAAAAGCGTAACAACTATGCAGCATTACGAATTCTGCGAGCTCGTTTTCTTATTCCACTTATGTACGAAACGGTATTGGAAGAGGAAGAAGTGAGTCCTTATGGAGTATATTTCTTTTCATTTTATTATATGTACATATTATACGAGTGCAAAAAATGTGGGGGAGTTATTTTTAAATTCTCTTCCTTGCCGCGGGATACATTAAGTGCGTATACCCGAGCAATGTTAACAAATCTTATTAACAAAGTAAATATTTGACAAAGATAAGCCCCATTAGCACTACGAGGCACAGTCTAGTCGGTGAAGTTCGGTGTGCATTAATTTCAGTTTTTCTCGAGGTGTTACATCGATTCAACATCCCGCAGGTAACGCAGTATAACGCCAAATATCTACCGCGGGATACGCGTATATCTGTATGTGATGTATCGACAACTAATCAGATAAAAATCATCTTTCGCGTGAAATCCTGTGAGCAACGATTTACTTAATCATCCGCACGAAGTAGGAACTCGCGAAATTAAATTTCTTTTGAATTCGTGCTGTAAATTGATCTTTTCAAACGCGTCTAAACATTAATTAATATTCCAAGTGTTATAATTGAAGTAGGTACATAAAATCAAGTGAAATGTTAAATAAAGCATACCAATTGACCAAATGATTTGGTATATTTATGTTCCATCACGTATACCTACTTTTACGCAAGGCTTTTGCTAATTGGGTAGGTAAATATATAGATATATAGAGTATATCTGAAATGTACAAAAAAAGTTGGGAAAAGAACTGTGACTGCTATACTAACGCGGGATATAATGAATAATAATTATACCAAGTTTCTAAGTAAATACTCTAAGACCGTTGAGAATATCTTAGCGCACGCGAAAAATGATTATAATTATTTTCTCGACGAGTATAATAGACTAACATCTTTTCTTAATGATTCTTGCGGCAAAGGCAAAGGCACAGACATATTATAGGTACAGATATACAGGTGTATACCTATATGAGCGAAGTGTTTCGCAGAAAAGTGTTATCAAGAAAACTTTTCTCCCTCTCAGACGAAATATAAATAAACGTTGAGATGATCACCCGGCAAACAAAAGTCAATTCAAGTTTGTTATTATGTTTAGAAAAACAGATGTCTTATAACTCGAGATGTAGGCAACATATACAGAATACGGATTCTTGATTAATTGCGAACGAATACAATATATGTATAGGTTTACGATAACACATGTACCCGAGTATTTCAATGAATAATTTTACTCTTGAATATACAACGTAGATACTTGATTGGAGCATAAATACCAATCCCATTTACAACGAAATGAATTTTCAGACGTCAAGGTGATACCAACACTGTTTAATTGCAGTTTGTCCCAAATTAGACGTCGTATCTTAATAATAGACAGTTTTCATTGTTGTTAAAAAATCGTGTACGTGACTGAGAAATTAATTCCCGTATATGATTAATATATGTGTGAAAAAAAATATATACAGTTCGTACAATTATAATATCTGTAAAGTTCGAGCACTGGCAATTATCAACAACGCGAGATAAGCTAATTAAATATCTGCAAGGTCCTGCATACGGAGGTGTTTACTCAAAATCTCGATCTTACACAAACGAACGTATTTAGATAGTCAAGAGTAAAAAATTGTAACAAACAAGTTCGATTCAATCCAAATTTAAATCGTCGACAAATTTGTGTTATAATATGTGATAATTAAACGAGATTTATTAAAACAAAAGTGAAAAAAAAAAAGAAAAAAAAAGTTAAACGGATGAAAAATTCATGGCAAATTCAAGGATCCAAAGATAACAGAAGGACCTTGGACGGCGAAGAGGGGCAGAAGTCCTCCAGAGAAAGGATCAATCCTGAATGAATACAAGAAAAGAGCAGTTTGAAGTATAAAATCCGAAAAAGGGGATGTAATGAAAAACTACTCCACTGCAAATAATCGCCATTCGTTATCACGTTTAGATGAAAAAGGGTTCAATTTCATGGTTCGAGAAAAGATAAGCTAGCTGCATAAATTAAGAGTCGAAAAATTGGGAGCAGCGGAAGTGAACGGAAGGAAGGAAGGAAGGAATATATATAAGGGTATAGACGTCCGGCGGAGACTAGCGGTTCGCCGCGGAGAACGCGCGTCGCAACGCATCGCATCGCATCGCATATATTTATCCATCATATACCCTCGCGCATTTCTCACGTATACCTACATACCTATATTTATAGAAAAGGAGAGGTAAGAGAGATAGTAAGAGAGAAGGCTACATTGTTCGTAATAGGTGTACGCAGCAGCGGGGGTTTTGCGAAGATCGAAAGAGAGAGAGAGAGAGAGAGGGAGAGGGCGAGTAGGCGCATGCTCTCGACCGCGTATACCTACTACATACCTTTCAACCTTCCTTCCTACACCCGCCGCGAGCTACCAGCAACCAGCTACCTACCTACCTATATATCTACCAACCGGCGCTACCCCCAACACACATACATAGCCGTTTATACACGCGAAAATCCATATCGAAGCAAAGCGGGATCTCGCGGCCCGCGCGGTATACACACAACACTTTGAGAGCGTGCCGCGCGCGGAGGAGACGTGCCCCATAAAGACGGAGAGTGCGATAGATATTTCCGTGGCGGACTTATATCTACGTGCCTACCCTATACTGCGAAATACCATGTCGTCTAAACCGCGATCACGCGGTGGTTCAACGGCGAATAAAGTACAACGTGCTACTGCAGGTGCCAAAGGGCTCACAAACCTCAGTATCTAACCGATATAGACTTATACATACTGCTATTATTATCACTATAAACCGGAAGTTCATTCCGCACTCATTATACGCAGATAAACATATGTATATAGAATTTATATTGAAAAACTTATATAACTATAAAGGAGAAAAAGATCGTTTTTGATTTTTTATACATACATATATATCACATCACGTTATAAGATGATATAAAAAAAAAAAAAAAACGAAAAAAAAAAAAAAACGAGAGGAAAAACTGAATTTTAAGAAAAGATCAGCAATTGTATATGCTGCGCAGGAGATAACAAGAGGGTGGATCATTAGAGAGGGTAAAATATAGGTGATATATATATAAAATAGGAGTATATAGAAGAGGATGGCAGGTGTATCGGTGAACGGGACAAGACCCATGGAAGTAAATTATATCCTGAACGTACTGAATTCGATAAATGAATTGAACGAGTCGTTGATAACTGAGGAGGTGAAGTGTTCTTTGAGCAAGTATCGGCATCAGGAACAACCCCATGAGGCTGGGTGCGAGGTCGATTGGGATTCGCTTTTGTGCTGGCCTCATACACATCCTGGAAGTTTGGCAGTCTTGCCGTGTTTTGAAGAACTCAACGGCATACGATATGACAATTCCCGTAAGAAATCCCCTTATTTCAAAGTATATATGATTTTTTTTTTGGGTGGGATTGAAGCTCCGGAATTTTAAAAGTTACGAACGGTTAAAATTCCGAATTTGTTTCAGACGCGATTGTGAGTTTTTTTTTTCTATGGAAATGTTAGTGTTCAGATGTTTCAAATTTCGAAAGGTCGAAGTGCAAGGAGCTCAAAGATCAGAGAGTTCAAAATTCAGAGAAGGGAAATAGTTTTTCTAAATACTCTGAATTGGTATAGTACCAAAATTCGGAATTTTGATTTTTCGTAGCTTTTGATTTTCGGATTTTTAACACCACCCCAATTTTCTATATAGTTGTTCGTAAATATATATTTTATGCACAATAACAATAACTTGTTAGATCCAAAATTTCGTACAAGAATTTCTTCGATTCGATTGTAAATCCTCTTGAATTCAAACGAATGTTGTTAAACAGTCGCAAATTTGATACTACTCAAAGGAAATATAGCGGATCAAGTCTTCACGGATCAAACAAATTCATTACACCTAGCAAAGAATTCATCTTCATTCAGCAGTCAATGAGGCTTGTTTAATATAACCGCGAAGTTAAGTAGCAAGTATAATATAATGAAGCTTATTGAGTTGAGTCTACTTGAGTCGACTCAATTTAATTCACCTCTACTCCAATTCGTTAACGAATTAGAACTCACCTCTCGCCATTACTAAATGAGTCTAATTATTTCACCGTATATATAATTTCTTGGAAAAATATATCCGTTATATACTCCCATCATCGATTTCGTGTTCAAATAGGCCTGGGTGTGAAAAATTTTGATTGAAATTGATGCATTTTTGTTACCATCCGTGATAAAAATCAAAGAAACTTTTACTTTAAACTCAAACAAAGGAACCTAACAACAAAAAAAAACTTTAAACTTAATTTGTCCGAAACGATCCTGTATGAAGTTTTGTTGTTCCTCAAATGATTTGTACGTTCATAATTCAATTGCATTATTCATTAACATCGAACTTGTTCTGGTAAAATAACATTTTGTTGAAAGTGGCTGATTCCGTTATATCGCGATTACAAAGAAGTCCAGATTTGTTGAATTCAATGGAATTCTTTCCCTCGTCCCACATTCATCTCACAATAAGGTTCAAATTCACAAATATGTTATACTTCTTCGATTTTTACACGAAAGTATATGAGACTCGTTACAAGAGGATTCTACAGATTTAGGTACATACATATGTATACATGATTTGCCGTAGGGACTCGATATTATAATACACGTATACATAATATAGGTATATAGCGATTGGGTAAATACGCATATCAGGAATTAAAGAGAAAGAAGAAGAATAAGAATAAGAAGAAAAAGAAGATTATATTATGAGAGGAAGAGGAAGAAGAATCTGATAGGTATATCAAATCCGTTTTCATAGGCTTTTTATTATCGGATCAATATACCAATGTATGAGATGTCTGAAGGAATCAGCTGCAGGGGGGAAAGAGATAATAAAAAAAAAAAAACAAGAAGAGAAAAAGAGAGGAATGGGTGTTTGTTTACCCGATATATACGATGTTAAAAATTGTTTTTACTCTTCATAGAGCGGTATATATTTCGTATGCATAGGTATAGGTAATAGGTACATACATACATACATACATATATGGATATTTCATCGAACGATGGATATAACTTCGTTATATACTGTATATTATACATATACCTATGTATTATACACCGCACATGAATAACGCACAGTTGAACTTTAACGTGACTTTATTATGTGCGGGCGAGGATGGACGTATACCTACCTATATATATATATATATATATATATATATAAAGTACCACAATGCCGGAGGTGATGGAAATATACAATACATAATATTATACACACACCCTATACCTACCCACACAAATACAGATATTTTTATATATACGGGGAGGGATCAAAATTCCGAAATTCAAAAGCTACTGCAAAAGGTTAAAATTCGGAATTTTCATACTACCGAAGTCGCAGAGTTTTTATAGAAAGATTATTTCCCCGAAAGTCTACGTAGCCAATTTCAGAAACTCTGAATAAAAGAAGAACCGGAGGTTCAAAATTTCACAAGCTAAAGATCCGGAGGGCCAAAACTCCGAATATCGGAATTCGCGAGATGAAACATCGTTTATTTCACAGCTTTGTTATACGAGCTTTCCTTCACGGAGAAAAAGAATTTGTTGAATCAAAAAAATATCGTTCGAGTCAAAAAAAATGGGCGGTCACGGGCGGCGAAATTATAGATATTTGCTTGTGGCAACCAAATATTTTCTCGAAACGAAGAAATTACGTTTCCGTCTACTAATTCTCGCTTAGGAGAAATGCATATACCTGATTATTACAACTAATTTTCCTATTTGGAAATATTTAGTAAATTCATCCAATTTTTTTTCTCAGTGTTAAATTTGCAGATTTTTAGACCTTCTGAGTCTTAAACTTCAGGATCTTTGAGTTCCCTGCATTTCGACCTTTCAGAATTTCCAACTTCTGGACTCTAACTACGTTTCTAGAAACTCATTGTCAGAATTATGAGTTCATTTTGAGAATGAGAATTTTAATTTCAAATAAATCCGGAATTTTGACCGTTCAGAACTTTTGAAATTCGGAACTTTAATTATACCCAATACATGCACCCACATATAATAATAATAATAATAATAATAATAATAATAATAATAATATAATGATAGTAATAACAATAACGATAATAATCCACTCCGTCAAAAGAATAATGTGTAACAAATTTCAATGAGATTTGATACTGAATTATTCAATGCTCATTCACTCAGTATATCCCGGAGCTCGTATTGTTTAAATTGGAAAATTCCTGGAGTTTTATTAACTTTGTACGTATATGCCTACGTATGTATATGTACCTATGTATGTATATTGTACATGTAACATGTACGTATACGTATATACATATACATATAAGAGTTTTGGCGAACGGGGAAACTGGCTGAATTTAATCATGGCATTCGATTTTTTTATACATATATACATACATATATCCCCTTCGGAATCCTCGAACGCGCGCGGAAGCTTTACACCGCACGTTTATAATAATAAAGCACCATTCAAAGCGAAAATCTCTATTCTGTATTATGAATAAAAAGGATGCTTGTAAGTTGTAAAAGCTGCTATTGTAGCAGTACGTACTATAACGGGATGAGATTTAACTCGGCAGGATATACTACAGGGTACGTATATGCTTTATTTACGCTATAGAATTTCTGAGGGTGGTTTAATCCGTCTAATACCATTTAACAGTCGTATAATCTTATTATATTGTTCAACGGAATTTAGAAACACGCGATTCCCCTATATACGATTATACCGTTACGTATACATACATATACGAACAATGTGATAAGAATGGGTTGACGAATGAATAAACGATGCGTTTAGAAGAAGATTAAGAGGGGGAGAAAAAAAAAAAAAAAATGGGTCAAAAAGAAACTTGAAAGTTCCCTTTTTTTCTTTCATTTCCCTTCTTTTCCGCTTTTGTACATTCGAAATTAGAGGCTCGAGGCAGTTTAGATTTAATGGCAAAAGTGGTGCTTTTAGAGAACGAGACAAGTTGATTGGTCCCGGCATGGGTGGAGGAGAAGAAGGAGAAGGAGAAGGAGAAGGAGGAGTTGGGAATTGGTATACTATAGGTAGAAGAAGCGAAACGAGGAGATGAGAAGATTGTGTGGTCGAAGCAGAGTAATTTGGTCTCGAAGGATGGTGAGATTAGGGGCGCAGGGATATATTCTCTTCGAAGTAACAGAAGAGAAAGTATTGAAAAATAAAAGAGGAGAAAATCGCACGCAATGTATCCCGTAAGCGGAAATGGGAAAGGGATTTTTTTTTCTTTTTTTTTTTTTTTTTTAAAGAAAGAGGAAAAGACAAAAAGAAAAAGCAATCGGAAACGACTCCCCTGTATAATATCCTCCTATTTATTATTTTATTACATATATACCGACGTATATGTATACGTTGGTATATAATATATAAAATGAAACATCGCGATCAGGTAAAGACATTTTTCCGGATTCAATCCCAGTTTCTTTTTTCTTTTATCATATCCGTTTCCGCTAAATTGATATACCTATATATTATATTTCAGGACTTAGGTATATATCGTTTGGAAAACGTTGAAATTCTATACCTGTATAATATAAAGTATTATGGGAATAGTTTATTATATATATGTATGTATATATATTCCGTGTAAACGATCAACGTATAAAACGGATTAAATATTATACCTTGCAGATTATATACACTGAACTTTAGAACCAATTAATTATGTCTTTATGTACATTAAATTAAACTTGTTATATTACCTGTTGCTCAGGTATATGTATGTATATGTACCTGTGTATATACCACTCTGATATATCTCTCTACGGATATATATGTATAATATATACCTGCAGGTCTCGGGATCTGATTAAAACTTGAAATTCAAAACTCAGTTATTACAAATTACTTTAAGAAACTTTGTGCAGCAGCTCTGCGGGTCCCACGAACATACGTATATATTTAGGTATACATATATCCATGTACATATGGGTATATAGCTAGTGAACCACTCCTCTTTATGTAAAGGAAATCTGAAAATTTTTATATTTATATAGCTAGTTGACTTATACCCGCATCACGAAATTCGATTTTCAAAATTATAGAATATGATAGGTATGTAGTAATTAGTATATAGGTATCGTGATTTATGTGCTAATCACGAAACATGCGAACTGCGAATGAGAATGTGAGAAATTCGTGGTCTCGCGGGGTGGGTTTGAAGTTCCGAATTCCAAGAGAATTCCGAACGGTCAGAATTCCGAATTCATTTGAGACGCGATTCTGAGTTTCTACAAACGTTAAAGTTCAGAAGTTGCGAATTCCGAAGGGTCGAATTGTAGACAGCTCAAAGATCAGAAAGTTCCAAACTCAGAAAGTCCGAAAATCCACAAATATGAGGAAAGCTCATGACAAAGCTGTCAAATAAACGACTATGCTTGCGCAAATTCCAAGATATATCCAGAGTTTTGGTCTTTCGGACCTTTCGCTTCTGGAATTTTGAACCTCCGGTGTTTTTCAAATTGGCTTCGTAGACTTTTGGGGAAATAAAAATTCGGAATTTTAACTTTTCGCAGCTTCCAAAATTCGGATTTTCAATCCCGTCCTCCAGTCTCGACTACTATGTAGAGAACAAAACTAAAATTTAACACTATTTGAGGTGAACTTGACAATCTGACACTATTTCAAGCTATATAATTTGAAAATTAAACATCGTTTGAACTTGGCTTGTTAATATGACACTATCTTTGAGGTCAATAATTAGGTCTGCTTGTTGGTGCGGAATCTTCTGACTTCAACTATACTGAAGTCTGAGATATACGGGTAGGTACCTACGCAGCTGCTACGATATCCCTTTTGCTATAAAATTAATGGTAAGATTCGGAGTCCCAGTACCTACATATATACAGCTCTATATATAATACATTATATATATACCCATAGTATATAGCAATAGGATCCGTAGCCAGAGATGTAGAGCCGGTAATATGGTATATATATATATATATATATAACAGTGCAGCGCGAGTTGCGGTTGAATAATTTAAAAGCAAAAGCCAACCCCTGTGGTCGCGGGATGAAAAATTAAATACCTATAGTCGGAAATTTCTAGTACCTTATGTTACCTACGTGGGTTAATATTCTACCATCTGGTATGTATGTATGTATGTATGTATATAATTTAATACATGTTACGAATTTGTCCGCCCATTCGCACAACGACTAGGCAAATAAATTATATGTATTTACATCTAGTTCTGGGTATATATATATACATATATATATTCACCTATTTACTGCGGGCCAATTCCGCTCGAACAAATTTCATTCGCGTTCATCTGATGATGGTGGGGTGCAGAATTTCCTAGGCTAGCAAAGTCAGGCGCCCAACAAAGTTAATTTTCCTTTTATGTACATACGCGTAATACATACATATACATATGTATAGTACGACGTATAGGTAGATACATTTACCCGTTTACTCGATTACTCTGCATCTGTATATACGTATAATATGGGGAATTCTACGCGAACTTGACCAGTCCCCGAACGTCGACTTTTTTTTAAATGACTGATTTGAAAAAAATGTAATTCATAACTTCTGAAGAAAAAAATCGTCTCAAGTTCCAAAAAGTCTTGAAAATTTTGTCTTCCAGTCAAGAATTTTGTGAAATTTTTCGAAATAAATCAAACGGGTCCTTCTCATGAAAAAATAGGTTTTTGGTGTTCATTCGCATAAAAAACTATATTTTAGACGAATCAAAATTTTTTGAAACAAAATTCATTTTCAAATACTTCACTTCACTTAAACCAAGAAATTTTGTTCAACAAACTTTTTTGATTCGGCTAACAAATTTGCAGTTACAGCATAGCTCAAATTAATATCAAAATCGTGAGAAAACTGTGATATTTCCAAATTTTGTTTCATCGAAACAGTGACACGGAAAAAAAAACCGTCAAATAGGGGTAGGTTTTTTTGAGTTGTATAACCCGTAAAAAAAATCAGTCATTTCAAAAAAGTCGACGTTCGCGAGGACTGGTCGAGTTCGCGTGAAATTCCCCATATATATACATATATAGGTATGTATCTAAACGACAAATTCGCACGTCGTCGTGTACATATGTATGTATTTATAGATATAGGGGTGTGCGTATATAGATATACGTCTATGTATTTGTAATACATACATCGTACTGATTTCTGGAGAGACCAACCGCCGAAAAGGCCGCTTGTTTAAGGGTCGCTGATGCTTGAGACTGCCTCGGGAGCTTTTGCACGGATTTTGTGAAACTGCGGGGTTGTGAGTTTTCAATTTGCCCGCTTTGCGACCCTCTTCAACTATTCGCAGCTGTGATACAATAAAGCTTCAAAGGATTATGTATATATACATATATATACATATATATACACTTAACCTTGCGTAGAATTCTTTCGGCTAAAGTATGTCCCGAGATATTATTATACGATATATACATAGGTACAGTACACTCACGTACATATTATGTAAATTTATATATAAGTGTGGGAAGTTTGAAAATGTTTTTACGGGACGCAGTAAAAGACTCGTAAAAAGAGAATTTTGAATCCGTGAAATCGCGCGATTCTCCAGTAATTTTTAATTATAAAAAATTATCACTTTTAATTACGTTTAACGATTTGATATTAAACAAGGAGAGCAATGTGCTAAAATATATATATACTTATGTAATATATACATATAATTAGAAACGTGTTTCGTCTGCAGATCTCGGTACCTAAATCTGCAAACAGCTTCTCTCTCGATGTACTTACAACGTTTGTCTAGATACATAAGGTGTAACTAAATTTATTTACTGTTTGCTGAAAGCAAAGTCTGATATGCTGCAGCCCTCGAGGGAGTTTCAAATTAACTTCAAGTTTCGTGTTATCGGTTTGATCATACCATGATCTCCTTATAGGTATAAATTATTCCCTCTACATATACATACCTACATACATACCTATAATCCTCACGAGTACGCGAGCCAAAGGCTTTCAAAACAATTATATCGTGGGCGATGAGTAATTACAAACAAACAAACGCAGAATGAATGAGAATCGACATATTTAAAAAAAAAAAACCAACAGGACAAAAAAAATAAATAAAAGAAGAACAAAAGAGGAATAACAACCAATTTTCTGAATATCTGTTATCGTCATTCCGTTTTAGTATTTGTGACAATTAACCCCCCTTTCACTACCCAATGAAAGGGGGGGTTGATTACACACACACGTATCTATACGCGATCTATACCGACGACCGGCCAAACACGAACGGTCTGAAAGTGGAATCATTTATTTTGATGAAAAGCACCCCCAACGAAAATTCCTCCCCTAAAAAAATTCGGTGAAATTCTCATCTCATTCGGTTTATTTTTTTGGTTCGTGAAAAGAATGTGTAGTTTTCCCTAGATTTTCTTTGAGAAAAATCGTTAGTTTCGTCGATGAAAATGCTATAGAGTATAGAAAAACGAGGAATCCAAAATTTCTTGAAAATTCGTAATAATTGTTAATCATGGTAACTATATTTCCATCAGGGATAACATCGAGGATCGATAATTCGCAATTGATAATCCGAGAGGACCTATAATGAGATTATAAAGTTTATATAATAATTATATGTTATAGAGGAGAAGGCTATATCATGTATGTGAATAGTCGATGTATACAGACCTATAGGTATGTTTATTGAGTGTACAGATAAGCGCAATTTACTTGTTCGCAAACACAATACACCAAAGATAAACCATAGTATATGTATGTACCTGTATACATATACGTGTATATATGTATATATGATATCTCGAATTACCTAATAATTGAAATTCGATTCACGGGAAGTTTTAATTGTCACAGATACTCGTACCTATAATTATACAGCGTAATTATGTGAGGGGCGGGTGAATAATGATGAATATCGCGCGTCAACGAGTTGTAAAGTTTTTCGGAAATGCCACAATGGTGATGAATTAATTAAATCAAGACTTTTAATTACAGATAATTGCCTTGGCTCACTCAGTACTTAAACTTGGTAATTCGTAGCCTTTCCTTCATTAATTAATACTTAATTCGAGGGATCATTTTACACGATCCCTGAACCCTGCAGTATACATAGGTATATGTATATGTATACCTATACCGTCCCTGCCATACCTGAAGGTATATTACGTATATGTATGTATACCCATATGTATGTAGGTATATAAAATGCATGTATTCGGGCACGAAGTGGCTAAATTCCATTTTCGCTTCACTGTAAAAGGGTTGCCTAGCCCTATATTATGTATGTATATTTATAAATATATCATACACGTCTCCTATAAATAGAACATATATATTTATGTATATTGAAAGATATTTATAGCCATGGATTAAAGCCCACACCGCAGTAATCTGCGCTATTATAATATATGCACTAGATTCTGTAACGACGTATATGTATATTGTAAAAAAGTGTTATTAATCCGAATGAAGGATTATGTTGGATGATGTAGACTATTATAAACGATTGATGGAGTTTGTTTTTTGTTTTATCAAATTTTATTTTTTTTTGGGTCATTTTTTTGAATTTGTTTTTATCCACACGCGGAGATTAATAATCGATTAATTACATCGTCCATTATTATTGCGTATACATCTCTCTTTGCCGCATGCAGATAAGTTATACCTATACATGCCCCGAAGTATGTATACATATGTATATATGTATGTATAACTGTGTATATAATTCTTTGTTTTAACCCCTGCAGAGTCCAGACGTGATATAACTTGATTAATTACACAATCTGCGTATTTATGTATATATATACCTGCGCCTTGTAGGTATATAAGTAATTATTCATTTTCGTTGGGGGTCGAGATAGATAGATGCTCCTGATATAATAATATTTATGAACAGCTTATTAAATGATCCTCAACAATTTCGGAGACAAGCTCGTTTTAATTATATCCATACCTAAATACATATTTATATACACGTATATATAATATAGGTGTGCATATAATATAGATGAAGGTCGGAGTTTGGGTCGTTTGTATCGTGAATCAGCTATATATTTTGATGAAAAATATTTGTCCAAAAAAAAAACTACCTCATCTGTACCCAGACAATGTTCTGTTGTTATTCATGTATGTGATATATGTATAATTGTGTATGTATGTACAATTTCTCGTTATGTCAAATTTCAATTCCAGCACGTACGCCACATTTTTTTATTTGCATTTACTTGACGTACGGTAAAATATATCTACTATTTGATTGCCATAGGTAAATAGAAAACATTATATCTACAATATTTCTTGCGCCGAAATTTATTTCGATATTTATATTTGCCCTAGATATATGATACTTGTGCAAGTATGAAGAAAAATGAAAAACATCCGTAAAATATAAGTTGACGTATATTTTACCTCGCTCGAGGATTTAAAATATTCAGAACCTAAAAATATGAGATATTATTATAATAAATACTACACCGTATATACATATATTCACATATAAAAGACGGTTCATGCGGGTAGTTGTAAAGTTTTTAGAGGGTTGCGTATGGATTCATCCCTCTTATTCGTAAATTGGGTTTTCCCATTAGCCCATTTTGAATATAATTACCATATATGATACATTTTTCATCCCTCCGTTATACGTTTTTCAGAAAACGCAAGTCGGTGGTGCTGGCCGAATGGAACATGGGATAAATATTCAGATTACTCGGCATGTAACAACATAATACTTTCCCCGGTACAGGAAGCTGCGGGTACCGAAATAACCACGATGATCTATTTCATCGGATACTCATTTTCCCTCTTCACTCTCGTCGTAGCTGTCTCTATATTTTTATACTACAAGTGAGTTCCGTCACATTATTATTTATTAAAATTATGATTTTTTAATATAAGGATAACCGATAGTCGCTGTAAAAACTCACTCGCGACAAAATCGTTTTGCATGGGGGTCAAAAAATCAAAAGAGCCGAATTTCGAACTGCCAGAACTACAAATGTTAAAATATAGCGATCGTTCAAAATCTGGAAAGTCTATATTGCAGAGAAGTTCAATTGAAGCAGTAGGTACTAAAAAAAAAAAACAAAAAAAACTCGGTATAGATTTTATCTTTCACTATTTCAGTATTCGTATCATTAAAATTCGACATTTTTGCCATTCTACATCTTGAACTTTCGAGATTTTGATCCACACCCCAAATGATTTTGATTGAACGTGAGGGGAAAAACTTTTTACAGTTCGAACCTCATTGTACCTATATGCAATATTATTAATGATATTATTTCGATTTTTAATTTGCGTTTATGTCTTTCCCTCGCAATTTGAGGAGGAAATTCCAAGTATTCACCGTAAATTTGCATATATATGTGTGGGGTTTATGATTACTCAAAGAGATGTTATACGATGTAACATTGTACCGATATCTGTGTATACGGCGTACTCACGTTATATATAAAGGGCGATCGTATGCGGTGGACATACCATTTAGTCTCTATTGTATAATAGAGGGTTTCGGAATAATAGGAACAGAAGCCCGGACTTCTGTTAGCGACATTCACAGTTGCACACAGATATCTATTTTGAGATTCGTATAGGTATATTATAATTGGCTGACTGACCGTCCATTGTGGTTCAACCGTATTATAATTCCATCGGATTAACTTCGCCCACATAATTTTCGACGAAATTCATATCTTGAATATAATTGTAGTTGGCTGCAGGTGTCGTATACCAACATTCAATTTATAATTGATTTTAGAAATCGGATCTCGAAATCTGCATTCACAAACTCAGGCGATAACAAATGGTAATAAAAGAAAAACAACGTTGAGTGATATTTTGAATATTATGCAAATGATAAAAAACTTGTGGAATAGGCGAAAAATCATATTATAACTTCCGTTACAAGCTGCGCATAATCATAATTTTAGATATTGTAATTATATTTCCAGGCCTTTCGCCAAACTTCTGAGATATAATCGTACATAGCTTGTATACATATATTTATATACGTATATGTATATTCCTATGTATAAAATCAATCAATCAATTTCGAAAAGTTTCCTCGAAAGATTATGATATAGGTAATGACATCGGCCAACTTTGGTGTAATCATATTCCCGTATAACTTATATACTTGTTCAACCGTGAAAATAATATATTCTCGACGAAAGATTAACGCGCCTTTCCTGTATAATACAGGTATAGGTATAGTAATTCTTCATAAAACCTTTTTTTTTTTATACCCGGATCAAATGTGGATATAAAAGAACTAATAACCGTGGGTACTAATTTATGACTCAATAACATTTCAACGAATTGATGAAGCCAATAAAAAGCAAAGTAATTCCAATTTATTGCGATTATATATACAGTATGTACTTATATGTATATATATTATGTACAGTACATAATTAGACATTGAATTTATTACCATCAGTTGAAAATGTCAATTTCAAAGATAATCGTCTTATGTATGTACAAATATAATTGGTAGGGTACATATTCATGAAACATTTCAAGTGCATGACTTATTAGACGCCAAAAAAATGACGAATTTTCTCTACCCAACCAGGGCATAAAAGTGAACTAAATTTCCTTCGCTAAATTACACCCACTTGAATATTTTTTCCTACGAACGGATGTATCTCAGACGCTTTGATTCGGATATCAAGAATTAATAAAGGTATAAAAGATATTCTATTTATCAATTGTCTGTGATATGAAAAACTGTTCAAATAAAAGTTGTTGTCATACAATAACAGGAAAGTAGATCCATATTTTTTGTTTACTTACCGACAACTCACCGATATTCGTATTACCTCTAATTTTTTCTCATATTATCCGAAGACGAAATCAAAGTTGAACGAAAACTATAAATATCAGCGAGAAGTCAGACGGTTCAAAATTATTGGAGTTTTTATATCGTTTTTATTGTTCGTGATATTTTGGGAAAATTTGCAGTCGTATTCGTTTCTCTATAATTTAAAATCCTGTTTTTTTGTTACAGGGAACTGAGATGCCTGAGGAATAATATTCACACAAATTTAATGTTTACGTATATCTTAGCTGACCTAATGTGGATACTAACTACAGTAATGCAGGTAATGAAGTGAAAGATATTATAATAAATAGAAAAATGAATCAAAAAAATTAGGAATAAGTATTTCAAGTGATTATATTTTCAACACATAAATTATCGCAGATATCAACACACACGAATCTTCCAACGTGTATAATATTCATCTCCCTTCTCAACTACTTCCATATGACCAATTTTTTCTGGATGTTTGTTGAAGGTACGTTAAGTTCATTTGAAAAATAATATCATTTTTTATATACCTAACGAGATTGATTCTGTACATACATCAATATTTCTATTAATCAGTGATATAACTATATAAATTACATAAATACACCGTAACGTATTCGTTATAATATTCATTCAATTATTTCAGGATTATATTTGTACCTGTTAGTGGTGAAAACATTTACCGGAGACAATATCAAGTTGAGGCTTTGTCTGGTTATCGGCTGGGGTATAATAAACATCTTGTTTATAATATAAATATACGAATAATAAATTGACGAGAGTTTTGATTATTTTATTGTTACAGGATTACCATTAATCGTTATCGGGACATGGGGTATTGCCAAATCATTGCAAGACAATTCTCAGGGTGGTCATACCACGGTATTAACATTAATATCACGATATTGAAGTACATAGAGAAAATCAATTAACATATTAATCCTTGATCCAATATAATGAAATAAATTAATCCATACCTGAATCCAATTTAATTGCAGGAAGTATCGCTATCGAAGCATTGTCCATGGATGACGCCCCATTCGACGGACTGGTTTTTCCAAGGACCAACGGTTGTCGTTCTCTGCATGAACGTCATCTTTTTATTCATGATTATGTGGGTCGGTGATCACTTTTTAATATTTTTAACATTTTAAAACTATTCTCGAATTGGTTTTGCCACAAATTTTCTTTACGCGTTAATTTTAACGATCAAAAATACACATCGAATTATCCTACAGCCTATTTGAAATACGCGCCATACTCAAACGTCACTTTTCACCCTGCCTCACAAAAATCTCACCGTGCTTTCATTATGTCACCATTGCGAATAGTATATAGTGACGCCACGATCAATAAAAACCATTTAATTTTCATTGCAAAGTTAAATTTGAAAAATAGTGTATTGATATTGTTAATGAATTTTGACCGATGCAATGTTAATAAACACGTTAATTCCCGTGTTTTTAATAATCAATATGGTTTCAATCTGGCAGTACTAATTATTCGTAGAACAATTATCGATTTTTGTGATTTGAATAAAATTTCAATTCGACGTGATATGAATTACAGGTTTTAATAACAAAACTTAGATCAGCAAATAACGTTGAAACTCAACAATACAGAAAGGCCACAAAGGCACTTCTCGTACTTATTCCACTACTTGGGGTAACTTATATACTAACATTTGCTGGCCCAGAACAAGGAAACGTCCGCGATGTATTCGTGAATCTCAGAGCCGTGTTGCTCTCTTCTCAGGTAATTTATAATCTATCTAGCGCGAATACAGGCATAATATTTATTTGTTAAATTGAAATAAGTAACGATGAAGAGATCATTCGCATTGAATGATTTCAGGGGCTTCTGGTCGCGCTATTTTACTGCTTTCTAAATACCGAGGTACAAAATACCGTCAGGCATCATTTCTCGAGATGGAGTACGGCAAGAAATCTTGGTACCGATCGCCGATATTACAGCTATAACAATTGGTCTCCTCGTTCGAGAACGGAGAGCATAAGGTAACGTGTCTCACTATTCAAGACTCCGATCGCCTTCTAACCTCGACTATCGCAACATACGAGGTAATTCCTGCCTTCTGCGCCGATCTAACGAGCAGCTAATGTCTCGAGAGAGAACTGTGATTGGCTCGCGGCGGGGAGTAGGGAAAACTCTGCCGCGGTAGTCGAGGTTTCTCTGATATTGAAGCAAATCCTATTGTATTTATACCGTATATTGTTTGTTTAGACTTTATTGCCAACCGTCGAATCCTTACCGAAAAAGGGAATCTACAGTTAGCGAAACAACAACAACAACAGTTATCGGGCCCAATTCAACAACGGCGTTTATAGAACGTGAAAAAAAAGCTATATCCGAAGATCTTAACGAATAATATCATACATATACAAAGATATATAATATATATACATATATCCTATATAGCCTCGTTATATTTTAAGATAAACTATAATAAATATATTATGTATATCATGTATACATCTGCGTGTATCATTTTAACAAAGTATTATATGTATATTCTATATATGTGTGTATGTATGATACATTATGCATACCGTATTAAAAGCAGGCATCGTACCTATTATATTTCTATAAATCAGGGTAATGGTAGAAGAAAAACGAAAGAAAAAAGAAAAACATAAGCCACAGAAAGAAAATCTTCTTCTTTCTCTGTGTGACGTTTAGATTTGATTTCATATAATATTCTTATTTTTCTATAATAATCAAATCATTTTTGCTACTGAACATGTGTACCTATAGTATATGTATACTTACCCAATTGAATTATACACAATTCTATAATAACATGGTACAGACGTACAGATATTAATAATATCATATCAGCCGTATAATGATGTGTGTATCGAAAGGATGATTCAATTTTCAATATAGTATTACAAATTTCACTTATTGAATGTTTAATGTGGAAAGAAAGAAAAAAAGAAAAATATGAAATTCAAACTACACTGTTATTCTTATCACGCTGTTTATATTTCTAGAATAATTCAAACGAAACTATGTATAATCAATTCAGAAGTACGTCACTAATTGTTATTCATACAATTCATAAACTAAGTTCGCATTTTTATTGTATTTTTTTCATTCATTAGTTGTTTTTCTATTTTTTTTTCTTTTTTTGTATTTTTTTTTACATTTTTTTTGTCAACCAAAGCCAAATATGTATGTCCGTTCCCGAAGAGTGCCTAGAATCGGATATAATCCATACGTTGCCATTGTACTTATTATGATAATTTGCAATATAAAATTGGAATAAAAGCATTAAAGCAGAGCGAACGGTTACACGAAAAAGCAAATCATCAAGGCAATAATACGTCGATCTTTTCGTGAGACATGAATCTTGAATTCCACTTTTTCTATATGAATATTTAGGATAATTATTATATTTAGTCGATATTTTGATGTTGTCTTGATCGAGAGAAAGAGAAAGAACGAGCGCGAATTTCCGTCGAAACGGCAATCAAATCGTATGATTTGATTTCAAGAAAGCACAAATAAATTTTTATCAAAATACATACATAATTGCCAATAAATTGTCGTACAAAAATCTATTTCTCGTGCAGACGTTTCTTCATTAATGATTTTAACTTTCAATGCAAATTAATTATCATTATTTAATTAAGTAGTTTTGAAACTGTTGAGAAATAAGAGAAAAAAATAAAAATAAAAAAATTTACGTATGTATATGTACAAAAGAATGGTTAATTGTACCACGAAAATAAGCTATAATAAATATAAACAAAAACGGAATTATAATAATAACAATATATGTATAATATATACATGTATATGTGTATGTATGTATGCTCTATAATTTTAATGAATGATTGAATTGATTCGTACCACAATGGAATGCCAAAATATTGACCTTAATTTTGAATAGTACGATTTTGATGAGTTTTTGTTGACAGAAACGATATATATATATATATATATATATCATTTTTAATGAATCTTATGATGTAATTATTTTTTTACATTCAGGGATAATTTAATAATATTACACTACACAATTGTATTACCGTGTAATATTCTTACTGTGTGTCTTCAATTGAAAATTAATGTATATGTAACATCCTAAAACAATAGGTTGTACACCTTTATGATACAAATATATTAAGACATTTTATTTTATATACCAGTTAACATAATAATAATAATAATAATAATAGTAATAATAATAATAATATTAACCAGGAGCTTTGGCTCCAATTTTTTTTTTTAACCCTTCCTTTTTAGAGCTACATCAACTGATTCCCCAAGCACGTTGGTATAAAAAAGAAAAGACCATCATTATTTTATTACCAAAAAGTTCGTAGTATATGGGAATTCCTCCGACATATTGTTGGACAACTGTTAAGAACTACGCACATTTATGCATTATCTTTATACACTCATCCGACCACAGATATTCGCTATTCATTTCGGAGGTATTAATCTTGAAGTGTCTTCGTGGTTTTGGTATTTTGGTTTGCCATGAGTAAATGGCAGGTATCGGTACTTCACCATATGCTGTAAAAATAAGTATTTTCAATTGTATGAACTTCCTCGTCTCGCCTCAATCTCAATGAACTAAGAAAGTATTCATATTTTCTATTATACTCAATCGAGCACAACTGATTTTTCTTAGATGAGGTTCAATTCATCAAATCCTTGAATCTATCTAAGGCTTTATGGGTGCATGTGCAGTTAGAAATATCTCAATTTCTTGAGTTCTACATTTTATCAGCTCGCGAGCTATTTTATTTCTTTTATCTGTTCTTTGGTCGAATTTTTCTCCACAACAATCGCAACAAATACATATTGTCTTTCGTATTTACTGCAAACTTTACACTCGTAGGAAATTGCCTAAGTTGCGCAGTTGGGACACAATCTACTATCGTGTTACTTACCTTTATTTGCCGCTTCATAGTGATGCAGAAAAGTGTTATAAAATACATAACGAGGATCGGCCAAAATACTGGAATATTAAAGCAGTCGAAGAACGTGCAAACCATTGCGAATACAGTCGATTTAGTTACTGAATACCAGAACTTAAATTCGGGTAACCGTCTTATGAATGGCCTGAATTCTTCGTTCGATCTTGTGGGAAGTTCGGGACCGTCCACATCTGTAATTTCATAATGCATAAGATGTTAATTGAGAATCCGATGATGTAAAAAAGTAAATAATGTCTTCAATTTTGTCTAGAATAAAAATAGTCTGTTATTTAGTAACAAATATCGACTACTCCGGAGAATGACTGGCTATCTTGAGTTAAGATTGAATAACCAGCTATTTCGAATTTAACTCTGAGCAAACTTCGAAATAGTCGGTTACTCGAGCCCAACTTGAAATAACCAGTTTTTCTCTGGAGTGGTCGGTGTATTTACTGGTTGGAATCGAGGCTTACCATCAAAGTCCATCGCAGGATCAATTTTTGGTGTTAGGAATGCGATAAACAGATTAAGGTGGTAGATCCCCAACGCATATGTGACGATGTACCATCCCTAGAAAACGGAAATGAGGATTTAAATGTCGCATAAACAATTCTGACAATGTTTTCATTTATGTATGAATAGAAAATTGTATAGGGGACAGCTTTGACTGAAAAATAAGGAAGAAGTTTGATTGATGACAAGTTTGAAAACCCTCAATTATCGAAGATGAAAGAAACTCCGATTTGGTCAACGTTTGGTATTTTCAGTTAATGATTTCTGAAGAATGTAAGTATTCTTTTTAAAGGAAGTAATTTGATTGTAGTCTCCATATAATTAGGAGATGCCCCCCCAATTTGAGTATCTTTTTAGAAGGATAGGAGATGAAACTCACTTGTGTTAGTAATATACGCAAAATAAATATGGCTAAAAGAAATGCAGCGAATATCCATCTTGATATAGCGTGAGGAGTCCATTGATCCAGATAACTTTGATAAATCTGAAAAAGGATGAAAACTGTAAGTGACAAGGTATGAAAAGTAATGGAACAGTTCTAAGCTAATGTAAGATCATATCTTTAGCTCGAGGTGTTTTTATAATTAGGGGATGATTTCACCTGTGATATTCTCGTTAGTCCTTGACTAAAAATATTCCGTCTTGGCGTCCCACCCAAATCCTCGTCTTGCATCATGGTAATTACCTGGAATAATTTGAAAAATATCTTTCGACATTATCGCTAAATAGTTTGAATCTTTGAAAGAGAAACCAGACGTAAGTTGGTAGTCTAGAAGTTATCTCAGACACTAGAGCTTCATGAATTGGGAGATAACGAGAAGAGTAAGATATTTGTCTTGGGCAAGTGATTGTGCAATATCTGATCATGATAACAAAGTTCAAAACTTATTTTTATGGAATAAAACCACCGGTCGATGAGAAAATCATGAAGAGATATAACAAGTTGGAATATGAATCAATTGTCTGTTGTTCAATTGACATAAAACGTAATAGCTTATTGAATAATCAAATGAAACGTGTAATTGACGGATACTGAATGATATTAGTCATATATTCTTGAGTCAGAACCCATGAGTTGTAAGATGCAATAGTTATTGAATACTGTAATATGGATAAATTAGGATAGAGCAAAATCTAGTGTAACGATATCGGGAGCGACGAAGCATAATCTCGAGTAATGATTATGTATAAAATGTAGTAGGTCAGGCAATGATTGAGGAAGGAATAGTATTAATTAAGGTTGTTGTAACCTAACCTACAAACGGCGATTAATTTGGGTTAGTAAAAGCGTGCGGTATATTGTCATATGTTATAACGCGATTGTGTATTACCTAGGGAAAACGCCGTGGCTAGCGAACTCTTTGATCTAATTATTACAATACTTGATTAGAAAAATATTACACGTCACAACATTAATGGCATACTATTAGAATAGGATTATAGAATTTATCAAAGAATTCCTATTTCTGGTCTCCGAAAGTATGTGTTCCATCTATCTATGTATTTGTACAACTTCCGAGGGCTGACGGTGGCCGATTATCATTGGTTCAATTCGCTACCAGAGCCCGCCACTAGTCGAAGCCGCAGAACACGAATAATGAATAGAGTTGCGAAACATGCGATAAATTGCCAACTTCTTTACCGACAATGGTCGCTTTCCATTAGAGCGACACAACTGAATACGAGCGATTTGTTGGTCGCTTCTGGTCGCTTCTACTGGATCTAACATTCTAACCAATCCCGTGGTATTAAATTGGTCAGATCACCGATTGTCGCTTTCCGTCCTACCACCGCACTCGACAACACTCGAAACAGCAACGGCACACTGGGATTGGCCGCTTCTATTGTATTCCAGCATCCGATTGGATTATCGGAGTAGACCTGACGCGGACTACAATCTTAATTCCGGGTGCGTTCGTTTATGCAGCCAGAACAGCAGCTGCACGCTCTGATTGGTCATTTCTGCTCTATTCTTTTATCCTATTGGATTAGCAGAGCAGATCTGCTGCAGTCACTGCATAAACGAATGCAGCCTCTTATTCGCAAATTTCGAAGTTATCTGTCAGTTATTTAAACGAATAGATTTATATCATCGAACATCATCTACTTGCATAAGAAAATATGCGGTGATTAGTTCCTAAAGTTAGAAGGTGAGTTTCTGTGTCAAACGATGATAGCATATCTCGTTCGGTTCTCTCGTTATGACGCATACGATTTCTTTTTGACAGCTATTAATAGGTTATGTTCTGTTGTCAATAGTGTTGTCAAATAACGGTGCATCGATTATTCTGTTGATTGCAATTTTAACATAACTCAAAATTGTCACTTACATGTCATATCAGCCAATAAATGAACAATTGGATATAAATAAATATATTCGTAAGGTTAGGTCACCGCAAGAATGGAAGTGCCGTTGGAAAAGGTAGAGCTACAGGCAGACGTGTACATGGTTTGTCTGCAGCATGCTTTGTCTACAGAGAATTTTGAAGTGATGGGTTTGCTGATTGGAAACGTGAGTATTGCGTTCGAAAAGACGGTTCAAATTGCGAAATAAACAAATTTATCACTGCATTATTATTCAACTAATCAATTAATTCGCAGTAGAATTGTAACACCTAATTTCTTAAAATCTAACAGTTAGAATTGGGCGTAGCGAAGATATCGGCAGTTAAAATACTGCGAAGATCTGATAAGAAAAAAGATCGTGTAGAAATATCGTCCGAACAAGTTTTGAAAGCAGCAGCAGAGGCAGAACGATTAACAATCGAGCTTCAGCGTCCTATGCGGGTTTTGGGCTGGTATCATTCTCATCCTCACATAACCGTTTGGCCATCTCATGTCGGTGAGAATAACATTTCAAAAATTTTTTGAACCAGAGAAAATGCAAGAGTTTGATGATTCTTTATCATTCTTTCAGATGTCAGAACTCAGGCGACCTATCAAACCATGGATCACGGTTTTGTCGGATTAATATTTTCAGTCTTCTCAGAGGGCAAGGACTCAAAGGTTAAATATTTCCCATGTTTTCCTAAGTATCATAAGTTTTTCCAAATGACAAATTTAATTAAGATGGCAATTATGAGGATAAAAACGATTAAGTTTATTATAATTTCGAACAGGAACAAGAAGTACTCGTGACTTGCTTTCAGTCGCATAATGGAGAAGCAACCGAAATCCCATTAGAAATTCTCTACACCACTGAGTTATCCGAACAATGTTTAAAAGTGAGTTTGTTTCCAAAGACTTTTGAATATCGACAATCATCAGTATCATTTCCGCAAACTAAAATCTTGTTTGTCTATTCAGACGATGACAGATCTGCCAAAGATATTGGTCCAAGAAGAGGAGGACAGCGCCGAGGCGTGTAAAAATCACCCTGACTTGCTGGCCACTATTCATAATAACGCAGGTTTGTGTTATCTTCGCTTATCGCCCAATAAACAAATTGAATTTCAATTGAAGCAATAACAATTTCATTATTCTTCTAGTTCATACCAGAGCTTTGGCACACATAACAGACATTGTGACAAAACCGCTGCTTTTAACTTTCGAAAAAAGGTTGGCGCACAACAAAATGCGTGCTACATATTTGCAACGGCAAATTGAGGAGCTGCAGAACGTGTATGCGGAGTCGATGAAACATTAAGTCTGATTAAAAGAGTTTATATAAGTTTATAAAATTTTGTTCGATTTGCTTATCACTAAATGAAAGGAATCCAGATCGAGGAATTTATGGATTGGCTCTTGGTATTTGCCATCGTGAAGAAATGCTCTTCAAAAATTTGATATTGTTTGTATAAGTAAAATTGAAGATTTTATAAAACATCTACGTTTTATCTCAAATCAGTGTACTATACTTCTGATACATAAATATTAAATACGCTAATATCTGTATAGGTTTAAGTGTGTCCTGCATCAAAAAGAAAAACTTTTATTATTCTTCAAACAATTGTGTATAAAGATTTGTTTTGTAGAAACATAGTCCTTACGATAACTTGTAAACAACTTATGTTAGAATAAAAAAGTTAACTCTGTAATAACGTCTCCAATTACTCATTTATTCATTATTGTATGTTTCCATCCGCACAATGCTGTTTGAATCCATTGTACAATTATTCAAGAGAAGAATATTCCTTGCGAGACACAGGTACGTATTTATTTCATTCTTGTCTCATTTATTATTGAATGTATATTTACAAAATTTGAATATAGTCCAAACATCAAATGATTGAAAACTAATCTGCATAAAATATTGTTGTTTCATTCTTTAATTTTACATTTCGGAGCTTCTTATACTCTGAAGCGTTTATGAATCGCGCCATGAAAATCACCGCTTACGATTGGTCAATACGACTATCGACGCGCGCGTCAATATCCTCATCCAATTTAGCGGAGAAACTGAAAGAACTGAGTTCAGACGTCGATTATTGTCCGTCAAAGATTTTCTGACCGAAAAATCGTATTATTAGAGTTACCGAGTGCTCATAGTTACGTAAAAATCAATATCTCACGGCTCACTAGTCGCTGTCGAGATGACGTCACGATCGCGCGTCACGTCTCGTCGACCAATCAGAGAAAATCTCGCGGTCTTCTTTAGCTCCGTACCGGAGTGTCCCGATCCAGACCACAGCGTGTCTGGCTCGAATAAGGTCGTGTGGGTTTGAGTTTTTTAGCTTTACTAAGTCCTCGCCTAAGAGGTTAAAATCGATCCACCATGAAGTACATATTGGTAACCGGCGGTGTGATTAGCGGAGTTGGTAAAGGAGTGATAGCTAGTTCGTTCGGAACTATTTTAAAGAATTGTGGAATACATGTGACTTCCATAAAGATAGACCCCTACATAAATATAGACGCAGGAACGTTCTCGCCGTACGAACACGGTGAGTTTCTTCTTTCTCCATTAATTTAATCGAATAGTCAGTTTTTTTTCTCTCAAACCGTTTTACCACCCCCGCTATTGCAGTTTTTTAGTTATTTCTTTGTTAGAACCTAAACGTCAAAGATCTTCTGTCTGATGCCCACGACCATGTGGCGGTCGAAGCCATTTTCTACAATATGCGCGCCGTTTTCATCGTCACATGACTTCCTTGACATTCGTATGCTTCGACCAATTGAATCGATACTTATTCGCCGCCGGAACACGTGTTGTTGCACTATCCGAATATAGTAAAAGTAAAAGAAAAAAGATCAGCTACTTTGAAATGACCGCGAAAATTATATACAATTGTAGCTGAAACAAAAATCTAAACCGCGAAGACCACCGGCTCTTTTATTTCGTATGGAAAGAAGAACAAAAAAAAGAACAGTGCCGTTGCGATTCTGACAATGAAAACAATCGACTCGGTTTCTTGGTACTTTGGTAGATAACAAACGCATACCGTACGTAACTTGATACGTTGTAACGTGTAACTTTGTTTTGAAATAGTTTCGTTATTATCTCGATAATGATAGACTACAAGATAAAAACTGTAGTTCGACGAGTATATGTATAATATACGCGTAGCTTTGTGTTATGATCGAGTGATTTTCGACAGGCGAGGTCTACGTCCTCGACGACGGTGGTGAGGTCGATCTTGATCTTGGAAATTATGAACGATTTCTTGACGTTACTTTGCACAAAGACAATAACATTACGACTGGTAAAATCTACCAGTCCGTTATCACCAGGGAACGACGCGGTGATTATTTAGGCAAAACAGTTCAAGGTAATTTTTTTTTCTTACTACATATTCTACGCGCGTTAATTCGCCGTATTCGTACTCTTATCATTCATGCATGTACCAAACAAATTCAACAATCGTACGTATTTTATAATACCAAGTTTGAAAAAATATATAAATCTGGCGAAAAGCATTCAATAGACAGATATATGCAATTCTTCATGCACCTGGAGTTCAGAACGTTCATTTGAATCAAAATAGCGAAAAAATCTCATATTACGCTCTAATTGTTACCGCCTGATATTTGTTAATTTTGAACTCGTTATAACTGACCTTCGATTTTCAACACACTCAAAATCTGTAGACACTTTTAGTGAATGAACAATCGCAGTGAACCTTACTTTTCCAAATTTCCATTCAAAAAAACGTTCGGAACTTCAGGCATATCATTTTTCGCAAAACAGAAATCGAGGCGTGAACCACGAGGCAAAAACTCATACACCATATCTCCAATTTCTTAATATCTCCCGTACATTTTTCTAACATTTCTAGATATTTTAAACTCATTTTCAGGATTTTCCAAGATTTTCCAACACTTTTCAACATTCTGCCGCATGTATCTCCCAATATCTGACAATACTTCCTGAATATGTCCTGCAATTTGTACACCATATCTCCTCCGTGATTCACCCCTCGACAGAAATTGTTATTTTTGTTCAACAAGTACAAAAGAAAAAACAAAAAACCAATCAAATCTTCATCTATTGAAGATTCAAGTATTTAAAAACTTTGATAAAAGCAAAACAACAAATTTCTATTCTAATTCACGTACATGTATCTCATTTATTAGTTGTGCCGCATATAACTGACGCTATTCAAGAATGGGTTGAAAAAATGGCTAATCAGTCAGTGACGCAGGATGGAAACAGACCAGAGGTGATGTATCAATTTTCGTCGACTCCTTACATGTTTAAAATGCTTGGAACACGACTTTTACAATTGTTCTAATCATTTTCATTCACTTACTTTAGGTTTGTATCGTTGAACTAGGGGGAACTATTGGAGACATTGAGGGAATGCCGTTCGTCGAAGCTTTTAGACAATTTCAGTTCAGAGTGAAGAGAGAAAATTTTTGTTGCGCTCACGTGTCTCTCGTCCCGCAGGTATATTTTACTGAATACATTGTTCATTGGCTGAATAAAGGATTGAATAAACTCAGCCCCCATACAAGAAATTTTGTAGTTGGTTTGTTTTTTTTTGACTCTATCGCAGAAATAAAGCTAACTACAAATTAATATACTCATCTTATTTCTAGCCGCGTTCAACAGGTGAACCGAAAACAAAGCCTACGCAATCCAGCGTCAGAGAATTGAGAGGCTTAGGCTTATCTCCAGATTTGATTGTGTGCCGATCTGAACAGCCGATCGGCGATTCTGTAAAAGAGAAAATTTCAAACTTTTGTCACGTCGCTCCTGAGCAGGTGATTGTAGTTGAAATTTATGTGATTAGTTTGAGTTGAATAAGCAAGCACTGAAATTATATGGAGTAAATGTAATAACGTAAAGTTTTGCATCTCTTAGCATTTCTGATATTAATATAAAATTCTAATTTCTAGGTGATAACGATCCACGACTTATCGTCTATTTATCGTGTCCCATTGCTGATGGAAAATCAGAAAATCATAGAGTTCCTTAACGATAGACTACAACTGAATATCGCAATGCCAAGACCTCGTCATTTCATGCGTCAGTGGAGAGATTTAGCTGAAAGGATTGACCATTTACGCAAAGATGTGAATATCGCTCTTGTTGGTAAATACACAAGACTGGAGGACTCGTATGCGTCGGTTACCAAGGCTCTACAACATTCGTCTATTCAGGCTGGCTATCGGTTGAAATTAACTGTAAGAATTCAACACTCAAATATCCTAATTTGAAAACCCCAAAGCTTAGTCTGATTAACTGGAAAAAGCTACAGTTATCCGATTAATAGAAGTTCCTAAGCAATGATGAATTGTTTTTCTCTGGATAAAGCACGAGATTCATTAACAACAACACAGAATTCTAAGAAATACTTCATTTCAGTATATCGAGGCGGCCAGCTTAGAGCAAACAACAAAAGCAGAAAATCCTGTATTGTATCACGAGGCTTGGCAACAGCTCTGCAAAAGCGAGTGAGTTTTTTTGGAGGTTCAATGAATTTAGATAAATTGTAAATTGTATAATAATCGCTCATCTTCGAATCCAAACAAAAATTTATAAATCTTTACCGAATTTTTGCACAGCGGCGTTATAGTACCGGGTGGATTTGGCAAGCGAGGAATAGAGGGAAAGATCGAGGCATGTAAATGGTGCAGAGAAAACGACAAACCTTTCTTAGGAATATGTCTCGGCCTCCAGGCGGCGGTTATTGAATTTGCTCGCAATGTTTTGCACTTGAACGGAGCTAACAGCACTGAAATTGATCCTGACACTACTCATCCGTTAGTTATCGACATGCCAGAACATACACAGGGCGATATGGGCGGAACTATGAGACTAGGGAGAAGACGGACAAGATTTACAACAGCTAATTCTGTTATTAGTGAGTAGGCTTATTGAAATTGAACAATATTTAAAAAAACTTACACTCATTTTTACTACATAACATTGATTTACTATCAAGGAGAAATGAAAAGAAATCTAGATTTTCATACCGTTTTCTATTATGATTAACACAGAGCAATTATATGGCAACAAAGATGATATCGAAGAGCGTCACAGGCATAGATACGAAGTAAATCCAAAATACGTAGCTGATTTAGAAGCTGCGGGATTGAAATTCGTCGGTAAGTCAAAAATATGATCAATTAACGATAATAAAGAATTACCAAGGCATATATGCATCAAAAGTATTTCACAACTTGTTCTCTTTCTACTTTGAAAACAATTTTTAAATTTGATTCAATTGATTGTTTCTATATTTTTTATTTTCGTGCTTCAGGTCATGACGACGACAAAGTTAGGATGGAAGTAGTGGAATTAGAAGGTCATCGCTACTACGTCGCTACCCAATATCATCCAGAGTATTTATCTCGCCCTCTAAATCCTTCGCCACCCTTTTTAGGACTGATATTGGCAAGTGTTGGTAAATTGCAAGCATATTTGGCTAGAGGTTGCAGACTTTCGCCGAGGCAACTCAGCGACAATGAATCTGGTAAGGTAGACGTTTTTCAATTATTTCAATAAAATAAAGTGAAATTTATTATAATTATTCTTCCACTTATTGTTAGATGCGTGTTTTCATGTGTAGGACTAATGAAAATTTTTGAATTTTTCTTTTTCATTACAGATGAGGACGATGCGGTTGTAGGTAAATTGCCATTAGAGATAATAAACGAGGTGAACAATCCTAACACAAATGTAGCCAATAATTAACTCTGGTGAAATACTTGCACTACTATAAATTTTTGAGAACTGAGATGACTAAATTTCGTTACAAATGTCGTCGTTGCAGATGGCATACGTGTAACGGCTGAAACTTTTTTATAGCATTTCCGAGTTTAGTATAGATAGAAATAAGTTTGTTAAGTTGATCGATGATTCGAATGCTAATTAGCATAGATTAGTGTTAAATGATTTCTAAACGCAGAAAATATTTTCCGATTTAGCCTGTTGTTTTTTATGTAATCAATGACGCTAAATATACAAGCTACAGATTTTATATTGTATTACAACACTGATATATATTTTTTGAGTTACGATATAGTTTACAATTGACATTGTACTATTTCGTGGATTTATTATTTGCTCTATTAATCGTAGGTCATACTCTAGAATTTGTATATCTACATTGAATTGTTTATTAAATGGAAATCTCTCTTACTACTCCGGATAATTATTTCTCCTTCGCATCATTCACGTATTCTTTACCTCTATGATAAAAAGTCTTGGAATAATAAAGACGAGATTGTAATATTTATTGTAATTATTGATGTCTGGGTCCTTCCTCTCTGCTTCTTGCGAAACTCCAGCGATTTCGAAACGAACAATTGAATAATTTACAATATTGGGTACAAAAATATTCAATTCTGCCTGCAGTTTAGTATACACCTTTCTTATTATTATACTATCTGATCAAATTTTTGAGGTAGCAACTGTCCCACTGTTCAAAAGGCGGTTCCAAAAATACTTTAGCTGCAAAACTTCGAAATTTTCGTTAAAAACGATTGATACACTGATTAATTTTCAATCGCACGGAATGTCACCGATTTGTAAATCATTCTTAGTTTCTAACCATCATTTCCACAATGATTGAACTTATTTATTATTTTGAATTTTGCTCAGCAGATCAATTGAAACAGGGATTCTAAAGTATTATTCATATTATTTCACTATAAAGATTTATTCTTACAAAATTCATCTGGCGAATTGTTTTTTTTTTTTTTAGTTCTACAAAATGTTATAAACGTTGCTAACATTCTAAATACAAGCAATTATTACAATAATTACACCGTCTCCAAACCCACACAATATATAAGGACTTGCATTAGTTTTAAGATCGAAATGTTATTTTGACAAATATTTCAAATCATCAGAAATCATCTTCTAGGTGAATACATATGTTGTGATTATTTGATTTCTACGTTGCTCGCCACAGTCTGTGTCTAATTTCCTTTCTAAACGTAGTGCAATTGCATATTTTTTCTCTTTATATTATTTGGACTTATTGAGAGAAGACTCTACCGAAATTTTCATAAAAACCAGTTTTTCATTTTTTAAATGGCCAAAAACCGATCCGATCAAAAAAACGATACTACTAGTTTCAGATTATGGTAGGATACATTTTGAAAAAAAAATTTTATCTTCTGCTATGCAAGTTCATGCACAAAAAACCTTTGGACGTTTTTTGGCCATTCGAAATGAATGAAAAACTCCTTATGAAAATTTCAGCCGAGTCTTCCCCCAAGTGGTTTGTATCCTAATTGCTATTTCTTTTTATTCGCAGTTCGAGACGATGTTTGAAATGAAAAGTATTAAACTTTAAAGTAGGATTTCAACTACCCGGAATTTTCCCATTAGGAATCTGATTATCCAAAACAGCTACATGACTGAATTATATTTTATCCAACTCTCGTTGTATGTATGTACAATCTTTTCAGTTCGGATTTTTCTCATCAATTGATATAAATTATTATTATTTTTATTATTGATTAAATTTCAGATTCTCAAACTTACGTATGGTTTTATTCAGAAACATTCCTTTGCTAGCACCCTGTTATCTATTATGAAGGCACAGCTAGGAAGTGAATTATTCAATATTGGGCATATACATAATATGCAAATAGTCATGTTAGAAATATTACATTCGAAACTAGCCTCAACTACAAGAAAATCGAGTATGTAATATCTTCAGTAAGAATACAATTTAGTTTGATGAATTCTTGCATACCTATCGATACCATGTATGCATGTTTCGTACGTTTTCTGCGTATCAACATTCGCTCAATATTTGGTGTTACAACCCCGATAGAGCCTTGTGAAAAAAGAAAATTTCTGTGTCCTGGCTTCGCGTACTTGTGTGAAATAAGTCTAATACAAATTAAGTAGAGTAGATCGTGAGGCAACGTCTCTTTGTCAATAATGCTTATGTTCGTAATTTTAGGCGTGCAAACAATAAAAGGAAACAAAATCACATACAATCTTCATCTGGAATGTATCAGAATTATATATAGATATTTATTTTCATAATTAAATCGCAAATTATTATAAATTATAAAGTAAACGTGTGGTTCAATTTTTCACACTAATAAAAAGTACATTTATTAAACTGCCTATGTATTTTCAATACATATTCTGAAATATCGTCGCATGCTTGTTAATACAATAACTTGATTCTGACTCACAAGTCTATTGCGTTTTCTGGTATCTTTACATCTTTGTTCCAATATGAATATTACCGTATTTACACGGAAATAAGCCGCACCTTTTTTCACTTTCTGAACCTCCTAAAACCCGGGTGCGGCTTATACGCGGATGCGGCTTATACGAGGAGAAAAGTGCGGAAAATTGACTAAAGAATGTCGGAACGGCGAGCAATGAGTTCAGATAGGTGTAAGAAAAGCGATTATCAGTGAAAAATCAAGAAATACCTACTTTTTTAAATCTTTTTTACCCGAATGGCACCTATCAACAGCCATATGGTCTTCCGTTATTCAGAAAAAACTAAAAATTAGAGACTAATTTTCATATTTTTACGTGCAGCTTCAAATTTTAACCCCTGGTCGTGCGATCTAGTCGGTGATTTTGGTACCGCGCGGTTTCCGTGGCGCGGCTTATACTAGAATGAAAACTTTTTTTTGGAAATGGCCCTTCCAAAATTGGGGTGCGGCTTATACGCGGGTGCGGCTTATTTCCGTGTAAATACGGTATATGTAAATCAAAATTAAAACAGAGATCTTGAACTGCGTCCAAAAATGAAAATTAGTCATCATCATTTCTGAGTGAAATATACATTATATATGTACACACATACATAACAAAACCGATTAGGTAAATGATTGAACCAGAATTTGTGTCACAGAAACATGGATTAAATTCAGGACGATAAATCATCGTAACAAGTTATATGAAGAGCGAATAATATTTCCAAATAAAATCATATAAAAGAAAAAAAAATATATCAAATCTAATCAAATAAAATACTAAAAAAAAAAATAATTAATTAAAATCGTTAAATGCACGTTGGACGGTAATCATATTACAAACTAATACAGATACGTAAAGAAAAGAAAGCAAAGATAAATAGAAATTCAAGTACTCGTTAGTGGTAAAAAATGTTTGTACATCGACCGAGATCCGGAGTCTCTGATTATTATTATTATTATTATTTATGTTTTTTCTTTTGGCTTTTATCTCATTAATGAGATAAAAAATAAGATCAAACTACAAATTGGGAATATATTAATTAATTAATCAATGGATATAATATAAAACTAAAAGACCTAACTAAGTCACTGATAATTAAGATTAACATCTAAGTAGGTCAGAGATTCTGTTTGGACGATTTGGCTAAATAAAAATTGAAAAATAGAACACAAAATAGATACTTTTATCCAAGTAATGGAAAACTTGGTTTGGAATTTAGATGGAATTTTATTCCGTTAAAAAATACTGGATAAAAAACATAAAAAAAAAAAAAAAAAAAAACACTGAGTCCAGACTGCTGAGTCATTGCTCAAGAGAGATTCTCTACGCTTGGAAGTAGAAATATTTGATGAATTAGTTGCCCGACAACACAAAGACTCAACGCGCTGCATCTTTCTTTGTAAGAATAAAAACCAAAAAAAAATACAAAATACGAAAAGCATTGAAGTCCGGGTACATATTGTCTCAATTTTAAATGAACCATTCTTTTTTCTTTTGAACTTGATGCCCAGTCGTGGAATGAACGACTGCGGAATCTGGATCCAAGGCGATTTCCGCACCTTTATCTTCCTGCGTTAAATATTCTCCCTTATGCCTGGCCATGTACCTTCCGATAAGCATTGCCATTATTATCAAAGCTATTAATATAACTGCCAAAACACTGCCCAATATCGCTGTATCGGTTTCGTTGTAAGCTGCTCTAAGCTTTTCCTCATCTACCTGAGGTGGAGGACGAGTTTCAACTATATTAGGTGGATGAGTGATTGGCTCGACTCCGCAAAAGTCTTCGGTAAGGGGACTACCCAGAGATCTAACATTGGCGGGTCCGCTTTCTTGGAATAAAAGTTTCAAGGGATAAATATCGTCGAATTCAACTCTAGATATACAGCCGGCAAATCCTTCGGTCATAGATTCGTTTTTCCCGATGTACATGTACTGGATATTATTGAACTGAGCATCAGCCGAGGCTTTAATATTAAAGTCAAATAACTTAGGCTCGTAGTTATCGACTTGCATTACCAAAGTGGCTCCAGAATTTCTCCTGCTTATTCTGACATCGTGATACTGACCGAGACCAAAGTGTTTATCAGGGAATATCACCTCTTGTCTTTCAAAACCAAAATCGAAGACAACTCGTAAATGACCGCTGTTCGAAACCATAATCGTCATGTATTCTCCAGTAATATTAGAAAATAAACCTAGTAGGAAACCCTTTGGATTTGTAGTCGTAAATCCAACCCGAATTTTTTCTGCTATGGTAGAACGCCAGCTGCCCATAAAGTCATATTTTATCATCGAACTCTGTCGCATATTTACACCAATTTCTGTAACAAAAAGTTCATCGTTAAAATAGATAAGATAAATAAACTAACGTAGACTACCCGAAAATAAACATAAATTTCATGAGAAAAAGTTCTTACCGTCAGCACAAATTGGTCCTTTAAAAGCTGTCCACCTACAGTCGCACTTATAATCGTCAAACCTCTCGAGACAAGTTCCGTTATTGAGACAAGGGCTGCTTTCGCATCGCCCGACGCAGTCGGTGCTAACTCCGTACAATCCCATTCTGGCGCGGCTCCTGAGATCCTGTAATTGTCCGTTCAAAAGCAGGGATCTGATACAGCCGACAAAACCATCTCTGTAATCAGTCGTAGCTCCGATGACAAGGTCCGAGGTAAGGTGAAGAGCGCGTACGGGACCTGGGGGTTCTCTAACTTCGTTTTTCAATGCTCCGTCAATAACGATTCTCGCCTCTTTTCGATTTCTTTCTACCGATACAGAATGCCAGCGATTATTAGCCAGACTGTAAGAAGTTTGAACGCTAACGGCCAGTGGGCCACCGCCAGCCTGATATTGGAAATGAATTTGGTTTCCGCCGTTGATAGATACTTTGATGTAATCGGTTGGTCCCTTGCTATGAATGATTACAGCATCTTGTATGGTGGTTTTGAATTCAAAATAAATATCACCGCTGTGACCAATGTCAAAAGTTGGAAGATTTATTGTAGCATCGACGATGCGGAAGGTTACCACATTTTTGAACAGATCTGTAACAAAAATAGTTATTTGTTATTAATTGGTTGATAATCCAGAGATAAAGTTCTCGGTTTTATTGGGATTTTATACGCGAGTCTTTTGGTTCTAAGATCAGCAATCTCCCCGAAAATCTATTCTAAAAAAAAAAAAATGGTTTTTAAACCAGAAGGACTCATATTCTATAGTACGTAAATCGGAATGGAACTCAATCGTTTGGGCTTTTATTACTTCTAGTTATGCTACTTTTTAATTTCATACCTAAACGGTCTGGCTAGATTATCTGGGACAATGTAATGAAGTCAAATGCTAGTGGTAGTTAATATCGGACAAGGGGATAATTCTCTATCAATTATCTAGCATTTTGGATAGTTTACTTATTCATATCGAGGGAAGTGAATAACTGTTACACATCGTAACAGGCTTCTAGCTTTTAGACGATTCCCAATCTTGTAACTACGTAAACTTCTGTGAGCTATGATAAATCTAGAAAACTTGATATACATATAGCAGATGATGATCTACCGCTTACCGACGTAATAACTTCTGTTTACCCAGGGTAATTCAGTTCCTTATAAATGAATTAATATCAAGTTAGACAACCCCTGAATGACCAAATGTTGAGAAATTAAAGCGCCGGACATAAATGAATTTAATCATCAACATCTGCTTACCATCTCCTTCGCAGATCAAAGGCCCGAGAGTATATCGTCCCTCTTTTTCGTCGAGTGGTGTCCCGGTGTCGCCAAAGCGTAATTGTTTTACAGGTAAGTGTTGTTTGTCTGTAATATCTCCGCCATCTTCTAGCCAGCTATCGAATCCAGAATCGCAATTACACCACTTGGTGGGCTCAACACATGTTCCTAAAACTCCACATTCGCATTTACGAGAGCCTGGTAGCGCTCCGCCCCAGTAATCCATCCGTTGATTACCTCTGCTGACCCACCAAGAACTTGGTCGAAATTCCTCGCCAATTGGAACTGTTAAATGAAGATTATGGCTCAATAAATTTCTTCTGTTATCAAACATCACAATTTTAGATATTTAAATACATTGCTGAACAATTAGAGATCATCATTTATTGTTCCGTCTAGAAATTAGCAAAGTAATTTTGAACATATGGACGTTACTGTCTGTACGCTATTTATTGATATACATCCACGTACTTGGCGAATTGAATAATCTGGACTGTTTGCAAGCGTAATTTATCCTCTGCGAACAGCTTGTTGATCGATTGAGAAGTGCTTCAATTTGATCAAAGTCAGCGTCATAGTTAACGTCTTGAATGAAACTTCCTGGTTCCTCGAATCCGTCGACTGGCGTTGGTTGTTCGTTACTGTGCCTAAGGACAGTCATAATTCTTCCATCCGAGTAAAATTCACAAGTAACAGCGAATGGCCTCAGAGGGCCACTTCCATCGACGTCAATTTTAACTTCGGCTCTTTGATTAACGGAATTCATATTCTTGTACGCTTCGCAAGAGAGCGGGTTCAGTGCTGTGAATTAAAATAGAAAGAGAATTGAATTATAGATTTTTGCACCCAAATTCATAGCCAGAGTTCATTTTTTTAAATGGTTTTTCACACTCACATGTATGGCAAACAGCTCCTGCGTAACCAGTATTTGTACAATCGCAGAAGAACTCGTCAGAAGTTTGTCGACAAATACCGGCGTGTTTGCAGGGATTAGGATTGCACCTATCGACCATTTGGCAGGCGTCGAAAACCACTTCATTTTTACAGCAGTATTCATCCTCTTTCCAATCGGTTGGTAATTTGTAGTTACCGTCGATACTGATCATCCTCATGCAGCCAACAAATCCTCTAGACGTTCCCATCCCCGTAATACCACCTCCTATCAAGTACAAAGGTCCCGTTGTCATCTCGAGAAGACGTGTTGTCTTCATAGGACGACCGTCGACGTTTAGAATCAGACTGTCTTTTGCTATCGTCAGTATAACTTGATGCCACTTTCCGTCGTTGAATAATTCTTCATAATTGTCCAATACAACTCTTGGATTAGACTGTGTCTGAATTTCCACTTTTATTTTACCCTCTTCAAGGAAAAGCTGTAGAGAAATGTAATTCATCATCAAAACTGTCTTTCTTTTGCAAAAATTTCTGTTAAAAAACTAGTATCGCTTACTTTTACGTATCCCGGAGATGTGAATTGATGGTATAAGATCAGCCCCTGTTGTTCGTAGCTTCTGAACGATAGGGAAACGTTCATCGAGTAAACTCCCTCGTACCCTTTCAGTTTGGCGAATGATTGAGGAGTTAAAAATGTAATCGGTATTATAGGAGGCTCTGGACAGCTGTAAACCGTGTGTACTTTGTGGTATCTGAGATTTTCACCAGTTATTTCCGTTTCTTTAAGCTCGTGAATAAAGCTAGTCGTGTTTAGATAGAAATTTTCTATACATCCGGTGAAATTTTGATGCACAACCAGCCCGTCTTGCTTATTTGGCACACCGCCGATGTAGAACTGAAAAAAACAACGGCGAATAATCATCAGAATTCTCAACTATTGTCTAAAAATTCCAAATCTAATGTTTAAGAAGAAAAAAACTACGCACTCCTCTGTTCAAATCAAGCCGATAAAATTCTCCCTTTATTCTTCCTCTGATCAAGACTCTGTCGACGGAGAAGGAAATGGTTCTCCTATTCCTAGATATAACAACGTCGTGCCACATATTATCGTCTAAAAGACTGCCGACAGACAAGCTAGTCATGACACCGGAACCGAGATCGATGTTCAGGAGCATTCTATTATCTCGCAACTGTAGTGCTATGAAATCTCCTTGCGTTCCTCTCGAGTATACCAATACACCGTCGGCGTTGTTTGTCTTGAAACGAAAGCGAAGAGAATGTCTGTCCGTTTCAATCGGTTCTCTTAGCAGGTCCCAGAGAACGAGAGACGAGCCATTAAACGAGAGGATATCCGACACTGGAGTAAAAAGATATATTTGTTAATTATGAGAAAAAGATTTGGTAGAGTTTGATCTTTAGTTTATTTATAAATTATGACTACCATAGTCGCATCCATAGAGCTCGATTCGTAGGGATATCCTGTCCCTCCAACGAGTTGGATTAATTCTAATCCACTGCGCAATTATAGGCACTTCAAATTTGTTCACTTTGATAGTATCTCCGTTAACGTTTCCTTTGAACATCTGTAAATGAACGATGGATTAGATTGAACAGATTTTCATACAGCTGAGAGATTCACCCGAATACCACAAAACACAGACAAGATTTTAATAGAATGAAGTAACGTTTGATTTAGTTATTTGATCTCGGAGTGTATGAAACAAAAATTTGTGCAGGAAGAAACACAATGGTGCAAGTGTAGTAGTTAGTAGGGATGTTAGTCACCAAAGCATAAACGTTAAAACATATGATCCCTTAAAAATAACTGGTCTGGAAATTTTCTGGAGTTCCATATCGCCTGCTAGACGAAGAGGTCTTTTTTCTACAATGTCAGAAATATTTTGAACGTAAAAAACACAAAGACAAATTGATTTTGTTCCATGATATTCATTTTCTCAGTACCTCGTCCACCCCATCCTGGCTTTCATAACTGGTCCAAGCTTGACCGTCGCTCGAATACTGAACAATATACTCTGTCACGTATTCGTTGGTGTGAGCACGACCACGAGTTGCAATGCTTCGTATTTCATATCTGGCACCCAGTTCCATTGTGAGATGTTGATCATAACTGCTAGTTTCCGGTGACCATGCGGAATCGCCTTCAATTTCCATTCCCATATCCAAATGTTGAGAGAAAATAGAGAAGAGGGAAAGGCAGCAGAAGGAGAGAAAAAGATAGAGAAACATGAGTTACGATTAAACGGTCTCTGCTGCGTATGTCTGCGTCTTTTTTCGTCATTCTTTATAATCGGAACTCTCATTTTTTTGCATGTCATCGGTGGTAGTTTTAAACTTGAAAGATTATAAATTCTCCAATCATTTCTCTCTGTATAGAATCTTGAGCCCCAAATATCGTCCAGTTAATATTTATTAATCACAATAATTAGCTGCAAATATATCTACCATGCAAATACAGATCTGTACAATGTTACGCATGCATAGATAAGTACTTACCTTAACTACTCTACATTACTAATTTTCTAGCCCACTAAACTACAGTTCAATTCTATTGTTAGTAAATATGATATTCAGAAAAAATGTAAAGATATGCCGTGGTAGGTTTAGAACAGTAAATTCCTGCTTGCAGTTGATGAAACGGCAGTAAAGGTTCTACATTGTTGCTGAATACATTGATTCTAGAGCATAATAGATTTGAACGAGGAGTATTCCGTGATTCCGCTAAAGTTACCTTGACGTTGCCGTCCTCCTCCTTGTATTCGGCATAATCAAGACCGTTTGTGCCATAGCTGATACCGTACTCCATCACATATTCGCTAGAATGAGGACGTCCCTGGGTTGCCAAGGACGTCAGATTCATCACTTGGCCCAGGTCGACGATGAGGTATTGGTCAAAGTCTGAGCTCTGCGCCGTCCATGCGTTTCCGCCTATGCCACAATAATAGATACGCATGCAAGCAACTCAAACTGAACTTAACAAGGCATTGCTATTCTTGATTATACCAAATAAATCAAATGAACGATATTCGATTGAATAAATAAAAAATCATTGTCAAAATTTAAACCTAGATAAGTCTTTAATATGATATTCTCAAACAATCTTCTACTTGTCGAATAAGTATTACTCAGAATAGCTAACTGCAACTTTGCACTACTCAAACTCAACTTATATTTAGCTTAGTATTCGAATTGCGAATCGATTGATTCAACGATTGTGATTATTGTGGTATACAGTACTATTGATACCGAGTAAGGTCGTATTTCATGTACATTGAATGAATTGAAAGAAAGGCATTGGTACCAGATGTAACGTGAAAGAATAAGACTTTGTTTTCCTACATGTAGATTCTCATCGATCTTGTTTTGAGGATATTTATAAGGTGAATACTGTCATTTAGCTCTTGTAAGTTTCCACCCTTTGTCAAAGTATGGGACTTTGAATGGGGCAACTGTATATAACAAGATTACATAGAACATCTGGCGTAGCATGTCACGGATCAATAAAGTTGTTTACAAAGAATCAGCAAAGGGAGCATAATAATTAAGAGCCGGAAATAAACATTGATTGATTGAAGCAGGTATCTATAATAGAAGACAAGTCTTACTTTGTTATATATGATAATATCGAAAACTCATCAAAAACAATATCGAAAACCATAAAAATATTCAACACAAAGACTGAATATTGTTGATCACGGGAATAACATTTTGGAAAATGAGTATTTAGTTTGTGTGTTTAATTATTACATTCATTTTTTATTCACCCACTGATTAATGCATCGTACAATATTTATCTTAAAAAAATTACCCTGACCTTTAACATAGCGATAATAGATAATTTTTACCGTAACCATTGCTGATATTTTAGGAACATTATCATCTACACCTGATATATTATCCATATTATGAAATTGAGCCAAAAGAGATTCAGCTGATTATTCATTTATTCATTTGAGTTGAACTCAAAGACCCGATCCAATTATTTACGTGTATTCCTAAATATCAATCAATTATTCTCTAAGGTTTTTCAGGCTTAGCAAAGTATCTCTTGCAATATTCAAAGTCTACCGGATGCAGAGAAACGGAATTTTCCACGAGTTTTCCAAAGCTGATATCCTCGAAGCCAGTGCTACGCGATTCGGGTCGTGCATTATATTCATGCAAAGCAACAGCGACGCAGTGGTTAGAGTCTATCAACGATTCCTCAAAAAGCCAACTCTGTTTTACTCCATCCAAATACAACTCGGTATCTGTTGTCAACTGACCAGGCAGTAATTGCGAATTTACTTTAAAAGATAGCTTTGAGAGATCCATCGCTATACCGACACCGATTGCTTTTACATAGCTTTCCTTCAGAGCCCAATGTCTACAGAACATTGAAACCTGATCGATTTCAGCCGCGGATTGATCTCCTCTGATCGCTTTCCATTCCGAGGGTGAAAAGTTTCTATTCATAATCCTGAAAAACTCTTTCAGATCTTTGCCGCCGGTATATGCTAGCTTCATGACGTCTACTCCTAGCAAAACGTCTCTTATTTCCCCAGCGAAGACTGTGTAGCTTCCCTGATGCGACACGTTAAAGTTCAGTTTATTTTTATTATCTGAATTGAAAACTGGCCGGCCGTTTTCATCTCTGGAGAATTGAATCTTTTCATATGGAAAACCGCCGTATTCATTAACAAATTTACGCATTAACAATCTTCCTGCCAGAGACGCTCTCGAATCTTTTCTAAAAACGAATCTATCCAGTCTACTTTTTTCCTCAAGTTGGATGCAGGATATTGCCTTCAGTAGTTCAGACTCGCTCGGATCCCATTGTAGCCAATTAAATGCCCAACGTACACTCGGCTTCGCCATTTTAATACTATTTTTCATTAGTGAGAGATTCGAAAGTCTGATTTATAGTTTCTATGCTAATTTTCATACGAGATTTCTACTCGAGGGCTTCCTTTGCAAAATCTTGGAACTTCCTAGCATCCACCTGAAGCAAATATATATAATGCTCAGTTTGCCGTTCTTGCAATACAGGGTTGACAATTAAGTAATAGCAATAATTAGGGCAATTCAGGAGAATCTTGATTCGAAATTAGGGGAGTGATAAAACAAGAATATTTAATTTCACAATCAAGCAGCAGGAGTTTTGCGACACGTTAATTATAGAATTTCTTCCGGCATTTCACTGATCATGAGAAATGAAATAAGTCATAACGTATTTACAGACTGAAAGTGTTTCGTTAATAGTAATTCACTCGCAGGTGAAATTCTCAAACAAAATTAAATTTCGTGTTTAATGGTTAGTATTTCTCAGATAGTTGTACTGAAATTAGCGAGGGTGCCTAAAATTTATGAGCAAATCAGGAGGGCGTGTTCCTATTAAGTTGATTGCAAGTCTCGAAACAAAAGTGATTACCTTTTTGATGGGAGAAACAATAATTTCATTTAAAAATTTCTAATTTTAGAGCATTTTTCACGGGAATGACTGAAAAATGACCTAAAAATGAGGGGATTGTTTATGAAGGGAGGGATAGGTTGTGAACCCTGGCAATATTACGCTAAATCACTTTTCAGTCGTTATCAATGAAAATGGGATTAGGAAAATCAAATTGATTGACTTGCGTGAAGCGATAATTGGATTTCACGTATTTTGTTGAATCTTTTCACAAACAAAGATTTACATTCAATTTTGAAAAATTCCAGGCATCAGAAACTTGAACTATCTTACGTATGTATGAACCATGAGTCAGTGGGTGATTTACAACCTCTCCTCGCACATCTTGGATCATTAATTGTAAAGCTAAACGTGCGTGGGTGTGCCGTGAGAATTACAATCGGTATAGAGACGGAATAAAGTATTTGAAAATACCGAGGATGAGTTTTCGAGCTTATAAATAAGATAAAAAACAAAAACAGAACAACAACGATGAAATGTTGTAAAAATCAAATTTCTAGTACTGTACACACATACATCGAGTATAATGAAACTGTAAACAACGAAAAGGAAAGTAAAAAAAAAAGAAAAGCATCGCTAACGATATCAGAAAACGACACAGCAGACTAAACGAACAATTTATAGCATCTGAATAGTAAAACTCTGCTAAATATCAACGCGGTATTAAATTAATGATTTATTAAGATGAAAATCAATTTCTTGAATTATATTTCTTACCGTTAAGTACCGCATTGTTAGCCCCTCGTTCGGACAGGAATGACGTAGCCGTTAGTTGAGCCCTCGAAAGTAATGGTACGTTGCAGTCATAGTCGTCTGAAAATTGACAGAAGGGAAGTTCTCCTCAGTTCGGGGCGATACATGGTTTCAATTGATTGAACTGATTTTTTATCGTTACGCTTCTCGTTCACATACATACACACACGCGTAGCCGTGTAACTAGATATTTTGTATATGACTATAACGCCATGTTGAACGTGTGAGGGGCTTGGCCCGAGTAGAAGTTAGCTATTTAGTATGTAGTAGCAACAGAGAAAACGTTATTAGACGGGGGATATTGAGGATAATTGTCAATTCGGTATTCTGTTTTCACCGATCATTATATCTCCTATCGATAAAACAATGCTGATAATACTTACAGGCGTTTGTATTAGGCAGATATATCACCGCGATCAGTATAAACGTGCACTTTATAACACTCATCATAACATTGCTCGTTGAAGATTTTTCGGTTACACCCAACTCTGCATTAATGAATGATGCACGCTACTCGCGGTCCTTACTGTATCGTATCTCGTATGTATGTACCCCAGTGTGTGGGGAGCAGCGCGGTATATCTATGAGTAACGAACTCTGATGACGCGCACACTTTGACACTAGTGGTTATTAGTCACTCGTTCGTCGTTCATTCGACCGTCGAGTTTCGAGTCTTACGAGTTACGATTTTTGTGGTTAGGGATCGAAACTGATTTCGATACGTGACGTCAGTTCGAGTCTGTGTGGTCGAATTATCAACAGATGTCGCTGTTTATTTACCTGGCGACAATGTAGTTGAGTTGAGTTCCCACAGGTAGCGCCACCGTCCGGGTTAGATTCGAAAAGGACCGTGGCGCGGAATATTTGAATTTCGAAGAGGCAGACTCGTAATTTATTACAGTTTTTTCGCAGTTTTTCCATAGACTATTGTCACTTTTTCCAGTTTCATTGATAAACTACCATTTCTTTTCTACGAATCAACTACAATAAGGCCTGTTCGTTGCTCTTACACTTGTCTACACTTTCTACACTAGTGTAGAAAATCTGATCTCTGGTTGGTCGATTTCTACACTATTGTGAAAAGTGTAGCTAAGTGTAAGAGCAACGAACAGGCCTATTGTGTATGGGAGACTGAAAAAAAACTATAAATTTTGGAACAAAAAACTATAAAATGTTCGAATTTTCCTAGATATTCGTGGAAATTCATAGAAGTGAAAATTTTCACCGGAAATCTTATTCATTTCTAACTTAGTTGCTCGGATTCGGCTGTAGTTGGTTGAAAAATCTATGGAAGAAAAAATTTTTCGTACTATAGTCTCGATTGGAGAAAAGAATTGCAGAAAATTAATGCATTGACGGTTGATTTTTCGTTCGAGAGGTATTTTTTAAGCTTTATCTTAAATTTTTCTTCGTTACTGAGTTATTTAATCTTCTGTGAGTCACTCGTTAACACGCGAGATGTTGAAAAAAAATTGAATGGATCGATGAAAAATAATCAGCGAAAACTTTCCAAAAAGCATATTTCCAGCGAAGCTTCGAGCTTTCAAACCTCGAACAAGAAAAAAAAATGTGGTTTTGTTCAAACCACAGTAAAATTAGACAAATTAATTTTTCCAAACGTTTTGCAGCTCTGCATTGAAACCCGCAGAGCTCGATGAAAAATGACCACAGACCAATTGGAAAAAACGATTCTAAAGTCGAGATTTCATTCGATTGATATCTTTTTACCGAGTTTCAACGCGTTTAAAACAGGCATTTTCCGACAGAGATTCCGACTCAAAGCAGATTTTTTTTGCCGAATGTCGGAAAATGAATCGAAACGCTAGTCAGGGATGCTAGAACCCAGGGCACTCATCTTGTGCAATATTTATTCCAAACAAATAATCGTAGTATTTGTCTCAATTGCCCCAAAACGACAAACAAGATTTCTACAAGCTCACATGACCGTACTGGTTCAGATCAGAAATCACTCTATTCGGTTTATCGGTTAGAATAATTATTCTTCGGATGTGGCCACGTTTGAAAAAGATTCACTAGAGGGCTTGTTTCGTTCGCCTTATTTCTATGCCACTTATTAGACCAATAAGGGTCACATTGAAAGACAAACCAAAATTGAATTTACAACAACAGTCACTCGATGTATGGACCTAATCAAAACTTATGAGAGTCTGGAACGTATATTACATCACAGATACTAATATTGAAACTAATAATCTTTGCAAAATAGCTGAATTGCTGAAAATGGAGAGATATAGATATGAATAGATTCAGGGGATGAAAAGGGTATACGTGTACACGTTTATATATAGATATATATCATATACACCTATACGTGTATCAATCACTGGGGAGCATCGGTTGACCTCTCTGCATTTCTATTCTCGTGAGAATATTGGCATTGTTATAGTAGCAAGGCTTCTTCGGGGCTGCAGGGGATGAAAACGAATGTGCCAATATCGGGGGCAGGAAAATAAAAGGCATTCTATTCTCCCGTACGTTGTGTATCTACCTATCCACGAGTTATAAAAAAAGATATATGTTGAAAATTTTCGACACTTTTTGTTAAACGGTAGAGAGATAAAATATTGCCTCGCTTTTTTTCTCCGGGGCTTCAATTCTGCGACTACACCCAAATGTATGTACGATATATATAATTTATTTCAAGAATCTTCAAAAAAGTTAATAATATAATATTATACACCATTACACAATGATTCTGTATAAAAATCAGGAACATATAAGTTTTGTATTATACTTTTCAAATGATTACAGTCGATTTCATTTCACCCTGGATCAAATCATCCACGGAGCGAAGTCTAATAAATATAGCGATTGAATGACAAAATGTTGGAATCTTCGTTCTGATCATTTTCGAGATGGGTAATTTAAAATTAGGGAACATCCCGCAAAGACTAAAGAGCCATTTAAAGGGATGGTGATATATCAGAAAACTTGAGCCGGTGCACCCCATACCTTCGCAGCTTCGGGCTGTGAGGGTGGTGGTGGTAGTGGTAACGCGACCCAGGGGATACCATTTTGTAAACTTGAATATAAATTTATGCCGCAACTGATAAATCAAAAAACTTTTCCCATTCGGTCGTATACGCATTCCAGCCTCCCGACGCAACGAAAAAGTATTTTATATGCGAAAATGACACGTCTTACTCATGGATGCTATTTATGCCCTCCACAAGCTTTACTGGTAACGCGATATTTAATACGAATGCAATATGCGCCGGGTTGGTTCTCCATTTTTTGCCATTTCAATTACAAAGTTTCGTTTCATTTGTTACTCATTCAACTTCTACTCGAACAGACATGTGTTATCATATTGTGCACAGTTTGATTCTTTGAGCAAAGTGAATTTTATAAAGGGACCAGTTCAGCTTCGATTTGAAAAAAATCAGCCTTTTCTTCTTTGTAGATTCCCCTTGCTAGTTCGGTTGATAGAATAGAATAATTGTATAAATTTTGACAAGTGGGCAATCCCCACCCCACTTTTTTTTAACCTTCTTATTTTTAGTCACACTTATGTAGAATCACGTGGGAGTCACACTGAGTCAAATCGACCTTACTGAATTTCAATTGGCTGCCGTACAAAAGCTATCCTTCCGATTTTTTTTTTAAACAAAAATTATGAAACATACTTTGAACATTGTAGAACATGTACGAAAAGTCAATTTGACCAAAATTGAATTTCAATGTGTCTGAAAAAATTTGCGAAAATGTGAATGTGCGAAAAATGTATTTTTTCAGTAAAGTATTCATAACTTTTTCATTATTCGATTTTTTCTAACGCAATTTTAGGGTGATACTTTTAAGATATGGTACTTTGATCGAAAAATAGTTCAATATCGGAAGTTTTAGTAATGGTATTTATTTTGACATCTGAAGAGGGTCTATTTTGGAGTTGAAACAAAACTTATGACGGATTGTAGTATATGGTAGGCAGAACCCCATCTGAAGCCATCTTCGTACAGATATTCAGCCCCTACGAAGGGTTAAATTATGCGAAGGTATAACGAAGACATTCTGCGAAGCGAGGAGTGACTAAGAAATGGATAAAATTGCGTCCTTTTGAATTTCCACGTAGTTATATATCCGCATTCCAAGACTGACACTATCGTCTTTCAACGACTGCACGTCTCGCCTCTATCCGATCTAATTCTCTAGATTGATTATATCCAGCAGCGTACGAGAGCTGGAGTGAAGCTCTAGTAGAGCTAACACCTATTCGCACACCGGGTGTAACAGAAACCGCTTCATTTGATTAATATCCGTCTTCAAGGAACTCTCGCGGAACTTTCCGGTACCCCAACGCCTTCTCCTTCGTCCTTGTCCTCGTCCTCGACTTCGTCTTCGTCTTCTCGCGTTTCTCTTCCTCTTCGGCGTCTTTCTCGTCTCCCAACTTCCTCTGCATCGTCTATTCCTCGGTATCCCCTTGCCGGCCGTCACTCTCACGATGGTAAATCCTTCGCCCTTTACCGCGTGTACCCCTCGACTTCACGGTTACCAGGCTATTCCCTTGCGACTCTACCCATCCCATCTCAACGTCATCAGTCTTATTTTAATTAAAATTTGACGATAGTTTGCGCGGTGCACGATGTAGGTAGATTATAAAGCACACGAAATACGAGTTGAAAAATATCTGATTACTTTGTTCAACAACAAACGTCAAGTTTGAAAACTAGTTTGAATTGCTCTATACGCTGATAGAGATACTTGTTTCGATTCCAACGCCACTGCGGTTTACAGTTGAATGGAAGCTCGCAAGCTCTGATGTAATCAGTGCAGCAATCGGATTTGTGCCCATAAAGTTTTGGGTCTAGCTATTTTTTCGAACTATTAGAAAATAGTTTACTACTCAATGAATATTGTGCAATTCGGTGTACCGTTTACCGTACGAATCGCAAATCTTTAGTCAATTTTGTTGTAATCGATGCCATACTTTAGAAACAGTTATCCAGGTATTAATGGGGCGATGCAATTTCCAACTGTTTTTCGCCCCTATACTTCCATACTTGATTTTCAAATCGCATCATATGTTTGGACGAATTACTATGGGTCTCTAAAAAAGTATCAATCGAGCTAATTTCATCAAGATTACTCGAACCGTTGTTGAGGTATTAACATCTCTGTAAAACTCCATTTTGCAGAACGAATAATTAAGAAATTATGATTTTTTTTCATCGAAAAAGAGCATTTTCCTGATATGATACCGTGCAAGTTATTTCTCGCTATTTTATTATTCAGTTTTATGCCACAACGAGGTTGTTCCGTGTTTTGATCTTATGATCCATCATTATTTTTCGTCAATTAAGACGATAGAGCAGCGATTCCAGAAAGACTGGTTTTATTTAGACTCGTGCGACCCGGGAGGGTTAAAATTAACCGCGCAATTATAATTTTTCCAATTACAATTAAAGAAAAAAGTCTCTGGCTGTCTGAAGAGCAAGTAAAATGAAAAAAATGTGTACAATAATAAATCTCGATGAAAATTTCCATAATCTGATCAAATTTTTTTTTCCCCAACTTTAGCCTCGAGTCCAGCTCGACTTTCCAATCTCCTTTAATCCCCAGGTGGCTCGGCGATCTTGTATACTAGCCGAGAAAAATTCATCTCTCTTTCTCAATTTTCCCCTTTTTCAAACTCGCACAGTATCCGTTATTATACGCGGGTAGATGGATAGAAGTTTTCCACGTATGCGTAGATGCAGATATTATACGACTAGGTATTACAGGGCACGAGCTAATTTAAGGAGCCGCAAGTTTCTGTTCCGCTGCAGGTATAGATCCTGCACCGCAGAGCGTCATATGTCCCGACTTCTGGTTTGAATTAAGTTTGAACAGTGAATGCTGCACAGATCTACTTAGATTATATCGCAAGTATCTAAACTTTCTCGTTAGAATTCAAAACGCGCAGGTATTGGCTTACACAGATGCATATACGTGTGACTATACGTCCACAAATGCGAAATGTATAATGCAAGTTATACCTAACTTGAATCTAAATATATGTATACGCAGAACGTGAGGCTTCTGCATAATTAATCATCTGAGGCAATTCTGGATAAATTCTTGGTTATACTATGGCAACGGGGAATTCCGGGAAAAACTCGGGAATTTGGGGAAAAATAGGGGATTTCGGGAAAAATGGGAAATTGGCGAAATAAATAGGGAGTTGGGGAAAAAACGCGGGATCCCAGGAAAATGGGGAACTGGGAAAAACACGGGGGAATCCAAGGAAAATGGGGAACCGGGAGGAAAACGGGAGATCCCAGGGAAAATGGGGATCTGGGGGTAAAACCAGGGATCCTAGGGAAGATGGGGGACTGGGGGAAAAACCGGGGATCCCAGGGAAAATGGGGATCTGGCGGAAAAACGGGGGATCCCAGGAAAAATCGGGATCTGGGGGAAAAACGGGGGATCCCATCGGGGAAAATGGGGATCTAAGGGTAAAAACGGGGGATCCCAGGGAAAATGGGGAAATCCCAAATTGAAAACTAGCAGGTAAATCGGCTGACCACGATGGACCAGTCCTAAAACTTTCCGCATACTCTCTAAATTTGAATCAGTGAAAATTCACTGATAACAGTCACTGGTTTGCAGTTATAAGTATGCCACTGATTGGTCTCAGTGGTAGACTTGCAACTGTAATCAGTGAATTTTCACTGATTCAAATTTAGAGAGCAGATCTTCCAAGTTCCAAAAATACAAAACTACTGCATCAATCCATTTCAAAATTCAATAATTCCTACTTTGGAGCGAGTGCTATCGATGAAGATCGAATACATAATCGAAATACCGTTGATCGCTATTCTTCAGATATGACTATTTGAAATTTTTTTTTTTTTTGTCGAACTTTGTGCACTCAATTACTCAAAAACTAGGCCACCGATCGAATACAAAATCCAATCAGTTCTGATTTACGAAGAACAGCATCGATCGAGATCAATATCACCTGAGTCCGTCGATACGTTCTCAAGATATCGTTCGACATGATATTGAACTCACACCCGGTCCATCGAAAAATGATCAGACATGATTCTCCGGACCTGAAATCGTAGAGATCTTGTGAAAATTCAACTCCTTATTTTCGGGCTGATTATAATAACTTGCTTTTTTCACAAAATTGGACCATAAAAAGGAGGAGTAACCTCGTAGAATAGCAAGACAACCGTCACTCGTCAACCCCTGCCAAGTGCAGAGGTAGGTAGCCGAAGATATTGAATGCCAGCTTTGGGGGGGTTAATTGTATCGTAACTAATCGCGTCTGAGGACCGAAGCAGACGATTACATTACATTAACGACAGCGATAAGTTATCGGGGCCCCCGTTGTCAGCCTCTGTTATTTGTGTCGCAAGTAGGTATACATAGGTAGAGACGAGATGGCTGTATAACCAGTAGGCAAGATGGTATTTGTGAATCTTTGGGGGGGATGAAGAAAAAGCTGAGAACAAACCCCCTCGGCGAAGTTGAGGTTGATATACCAGTACGCGAACCCCTGCCAGGCGAGTGCAACTAACTCGAAAATCACTAGTACGTTTTTGTTCTTCTTCATCGCCCGCTTCTCGGCTACATTAATCTTGAAACTTCCGGATTTAGCTGCGTCTTCAACTTGCCTCTTCCCTCTAGGTTAGACCATAAAGAGTTTGGCGGTTCACGATGCCGGCAACGCGATTGGAATTCCAAACGCCCTGGGCGCCTGCCTACCAGTCCCTCGACCTTTTGCTCTGCTAAACTTATACTCAATTTTTAACCAACTCACCATTCGCGGTTTCGATACGTTTAATTTATTTATTAACAATCGTTGCAATGTGCGAGCGAGCGATTGAATATTACCGCGTGTGTTACACAATATCCGTTGATTACATACAAAATTAGGTTTACTGTTAGTACAGGGCAATCAGACTTGTTATATATGGTTGAAATTTATCAAACCTGGTTAGCACAATTACCGTGATTGCGTCAGTTAGCGATTAGCATATTGTGATCGAACCAAAAATAATCAAAAGTAAAATTCGATTTTGATAAAACTGTTCAAATTGCATTGCTGTTATTTTGTGAACTGATAAAATCATCGTTTGGTTTATTATCATGGGAACATTAGACGATCGATTTTGGGTACAAAATTTCTACCAAGTACCAGAGATAGAGTACCCAGAAATTAACATTAGAATTGCTAAAACTATGATAGAAATTACGATGGTGAATCCTTGTTTTTAGAAATGGATACTCTTGATCAGAGATAGACTCAACAGGCCCATGATGGATAGTAAACCGAATAATACGTTTTGTACAAAATATATCTATGTTAGCATGAATTTTCATCCATGGGGTCATTTACTGGTTCAACTATTTGGTATGGAGTAGAGAATTTACGAAAGAGATTGATAAAGAGACGAGAAGAAAAAGAAGAAGAAAAAAGGACTTCGTGGGATTGATTAACTCACAAAGCGAAAACGGATAGATCCGTGGATTAATTCAAGATGAAGACATCCCCTTTATCTGCCAACGAGATTAATGCCGGTGGCCAAGTATCGGACATATCAAGTGAAGCAGCTTGATAGCAAATGGCAGAATAGCACCGAGGGATTCGAGGCCAGGATCGGTCAAACGTTATTGAAGCTAGAACAGGATAGTATACCCCAATGAATTTCCCCCGAGTATAAAAAAGTATCCCGCAAACCAGAATGGTAATGATTTTTTCTGCGCTTAGGGTGAAATACCAGGGTCAAAATAAAAAATGACTATAATATACCCAGTTCACAAGCTGCAGCGTTGTGAAAATTGCTATTGAACTTCAATCCCAAGACTGCAATTAAATTTTGAATTAAATACGACGACTGCACATTATGGATATTATGGATGATCGAATGGGCTATTGAGTTATGAAGTTAATCGACGACTCTTTACTAGTAAATATTACGGGGTCTGGAGTAAATTGTTATATAGGAATTCTTCGCGTAATTCTGAAAAGGATCACCATCCACAGAAGTGAACAGCACGAAAGGATGAAAAGCAGAATTCAAAGGATTTTTATATTCCATCGAGCCTCCGTATAGAGCCCGGGTTAAATACGGTACTGCACAAGTGCTCGGACGGTCGAGAGACTGATTACTGCATCAGCTCAAACTGTAGAGACCCTTCACAGATTAGTGGGGAACATTGACGCGAAGCTCTTGCGGTTGGGTTTATTTTTACCTCGTAGTTTCGGATTTTTTTCTCCGGAGCTGAGTATACATATAGGTACGAGTCATATGAAGCGGGGTTATAAAAAACTTATAATTTTGATGGAAAAAAAATTAGCAGCAGTTATTTAGAGATCTACAGCCATATAGAATTGGAGATAAAAAAATACGGCTTGAAATGTCAATAAGCATTTGTATTTCTCCTACCTCTGGATAAAGCGGAAGCTGCGTTTAAAACAAGTATAACGTCTTCCGGTACGACACACGTCGGAACCATCGACGCGTATTTGAGACTAGTTCTTGAAACACAAGAATTCAACGTATTACTTGAAAGGAGCAAAGATATCCAGTTCGCAATCTCTGGGCCCCAGTCGGAGGTAAACCGCAAAGAAATTCTCAACCCTCCTCACGTATGGTCGAAGGCATTCAAATTTCTTGCGAAAAATAAACACGTTCGGTATCCACAGTTACCCTCAACCTATAATCATGAGAAACACAAGAACTTTTTGCGGAGAAAAAAACTGAAGACCAAAAAAAAAAAAAAAAACAAAGTGTCATTTATTTTCGATTTAAACATAGACAGCTGGTATTCATTCATCTATAGGCGATTCAAGACTGTTTTTACTAATAGCTGTGAAGGAAGAATAGAGTCTCCGTTTTTTTTTTTGGACGATTTTCCGAAATTTTGAAAACTTTTACCATCAAAGTAATGGGCAAATTTCCCCGTTATAATTGACCCGTACGTTCAAGACGAATTAGAAAGCATTTATTTTTCATGCATGCAGCATTCGAACTTCGTTCGGAATGACTTATTGTTTGGTCCGAAAATTCCGTAGCGATGGAAAGGATCGCGAGTTGTTTGCCTGAAGGCTCGCGGTTCATCCCTAGGGAGTTGTTCCGCCCTTTTCCGAAGGTTCCAGGACATTTTGCAAATGTAATTCTGCCCCAGTTCATCGATCGACTTGCGCTGACCGCGAGCGAAAACGCCCGCGCTATACGAATAAGGAATCTTTGCCATTTTTTTTATTGCTCCCGCGGTACCATACCGTAAGAAAACATCCTCTCAAAGCTTTCCTTATATATTATCCACCTACTACAGCTATTTTCTGTTTTACACGAAGAGATATACATGTATACATATCCTAAACGGTCCGAAAAGCCATAATTTTAGGACATAGTTTCTGCCACTGGCAGGAAAAAAAATGAAAGAAAACAAAAAATTGGAAAATGAACAAAATTCGCATTTTTCGGGAATGTGTAATTTCCAGAACAAAGTATCATTTGACCATTGAATTTCTCTGTCTAATTATTACAAATGTTTGGTTGAATTCACAGCTTATTGGCAGATATAACATCAAGGTATAGAATATCTTGTAATAAAGCCTGCAGGCACAATATACCATTCGGCACGCAAATATATCGATTTGTTTATTATAGGTTTAGGGCTGTCAGGTTAAAGACAATATCGTGTCACCGAATCGCGTTTCCGTCATCATTCCATTAATTGTATATGATCGTTTCGTCTATCGCCAAGTATACCTAATGGAAGATTATGGGCGAAATATAATGGAATGAAATAATTTCAACTGGTGATTCAGAGAGACAGATTGTTCGATTTTACCGGAAAAATTCGGCAAAGGAATCGATATGTCTGTTTTGTATCTATACAAGGGTAGAATTCGCAATCGCATGGATGTATTAATTCCTGGAAAATAAATTTTTATTCCGAAAATTGTCATTTTTTATTAATTCATGAATTAGCAATTTTTGCATTGTAAGCGATACTGATAAAAAGTTTTATAAGACAAAAACGATGGAAGAAATACAAAAACGTTTTAGAAGGAGAAGAATCAAAATTCAACGATTATTACCTGAAAAATAGTGAAAATATTGATTATCAACATTTTTTTTCGAAGATATGAAACAATTGGTAGTGGTCCGTGAATATGGGTTTCAAAGAGTAGATACCTGGGCACCTTATATAAAAAAATCTGAATTTTCGGATGAATCTGTTTCCGTGAATCAGCGATTACGTAAATTTGACGCTAAAAATGACACTTTTGAACGGCCCGCGCGCCCCCTAAAAAATTCAAAAAATCGAATCCTTGCACGGAGACCTTTATTTCAGCGATATCTTTGATTTAATTTGAGGGTAGCCGAGGATATTTTTTCTTTCAATCCGACCTAGTACCTACATTCTACGTATGTAATAACGCACCATTGTTTCGTCAGTAAATAGAACGCGCGATATTCGAGAAGCTTATTTCAAACCAACCAACGGGGTACCGAACCAAACGGTAAAAAAGAATTTCTCTTTGACCCCGAACTATGCGAGATATTCCCTTTTACGTATCACCGCACGAGCGCGAGTGCCGGATGGTAGACGGCGACGCGTCCTCGGCGTCGCGACGCCGGAATTCGATACGTTACACACTCGAACGCCCGCGAAAATTGAGGACCGAGGAATGGTTCCCTTCGCTTCTTCGATCGTTCGTTGGCGGTTCTTCGAGATCACTTTTACCCGGCATCCATCGCTCGCTTGCCAAACGTATAGACATTCCTCCTTTGTACCCAACATAGTTGACACTAATTTTGAACCCAATTTTACCAATCAAAATTCATTAAAACTCCGCGCTGTACCATTTCTAGAATTTTTCAAATTTTGTTATACCTACGAATCGGGATCACCCGAGAATCCGCATTTTTCCTTTTCGAATTTGACTTGCGTGACCCTGCAAAAGTTGCTGAACTTGGTTGAACTTCAGCTTGCCTACGATCACTAGACTGCATCGCTGGATTTATTTTTACTTTTACAAGAGTAAACGGCAATTTTGTTGTTTTTTTATTCAGAAATTTTTATCGAGTTCGAGTTTTTTTTACTGGATCTGATCCCCAGATTTGCGTCCATTTATTTCAGCTTCGATGTACTTAAAAGAAATAAGGGCGGGATTGAAGTTCCGAGTTCCAAAAGTTCCGAACAGTCAAAATTACGAATTTATTTGAGACGCGATTCTGAGTTCCTACAAACGTCAGAGTTCAGAACTAATGAATTCCGAAAGGTCGAAATGCAGACAGCTCAAAGTTCCGAAAGTTTAAAGGCCTGCGCGCACTATGCGGTAGAGCAGCGCTGCACACCGCGGAAAACAGTAGCTATCACCCAATGCATTGACAAAGTATTGTTGTAATCATGTCCTCTGAAACAACCAAATTGATGATAGTCACTGTTTTCCGCGGTGTGCAGCGCTGCTCTACCGCATAGTGCGCGTCAGCCCTAAAACTCAGAAAGTCCAAAATCGGAAAATTTAAGGGAAGGAAATAAACGACCGAGATTCGGAGTTTCGGCCTTTCGGATTTTTAGCTTCAGGAATTTTAAACCTTCGGTGTTTTTTGATTCGGACTTTTTCAAACTGGCTACGTAGGCTTTCGGGGAGATAATCTCTCTAAAAACTGTGACTTGGAAGTAGAAAAATTCGGAAGTTCGACTTTTTGCAGCTTTTGAAATTCGTAATTTCAATTCTGCCTCAAGAAATGTATACACCAGACTTAGCAGATAGTAAAATGATAAAAAAAACGACCCAAAAACAGTCAATTTTAGGTCCACTCTGACACGAATGTCCCCTGCTTATTCTTCTTCTTTCTCCTTCGTTTTCATATTATCTCTGTCTCCAAGTTATTTCTCTTAGCCCCATGGTGATTGATGACCGTTAGCCTAGCCCGGGACAGTTGGGAATTTTTGATGCGGTATTTGGGAGTTTGGTGGGAGGGATACCTCCGAAACTGGAGGATCTCGTCCTGTAGTTTTAGGGGGGGGTTGTAAACTTTGAGCAAGGTCGATAATACGGTGAAGTATATAGACACTCCTGTAGAAACTTTTCCGGTCTTTTTTTCTCTTCTCTCCCCAGCCTATTTCTCCTGTTTTAGAAAGGTAACAGAATTTTTTTGCCATGCATAGTTATGCTTGTGCCTATACTATACATATATGTATACGTACGTATATATTTGGATAAAAGTTCATTTCGCGTCTTCTCTATAAAGTCACTTTCGATATTCTGAACATAATGAAAAAGGGAAGAGCTGCGAACTAAAAATAAACGTTAAACACTGAAAGTTGGAGTTCGAAATTAATTAGTATGCTTATACCTCGGTGCGCTCTAGGCACAGAAATGTTCCTTCAACAGCTTTTCGCTTTCAATAGCGTATAATGATATGAGGCAAGACAATAGAGCAGATTCGCCCCTGACAGAAGCGAGAAAGGGTGAAGAAAGCTAAGAAGTTCGCTAAGAACCTTAAGGAAAACAGACAACAGACAATAGGCGAAAGAAAGATAAATATATCCCTATATTATCCTTTACTAAAAAGTTCATGTCCAGTCGAAAAATCAAACTGCGAGAAATCTCGCGTAACATTTTTTATTTCTGTGCTAATTGGTCGTCTTGATTGGACGTAGGTATGTCATAGGGTTGCACGATTCAAATTTCTCACGTGGCGTATTAAGTTACAGGTTGACTAATTGAAACAATTGGTTGACTAAAAATGTTATTATTCTATCAAGTTCATATGACGTTATCAGTTGACTAAAAAATCATTTCATCATTTTCAGAATTGAAATCATCTCTGATGGAGTTGCGAATGAGTTAAAAGATAACATGTTTGTCATATGAATATCCAGTCCAGAATGCAAAATTCATTTACGGTTATAAGGATTTTGCAATCGAAATCCACTATAGCATTAATTCAGAAATACTTTTGCCCCTGAACGTTTATTAACTGTATCCTATTTCATTCTGCCTGTTTTATTTTTTTTCGGCCGAATCCAACAAGCACACGGTGATTTTCGTAGCTCTACTGAGTCCCTTGGAAGAAAATGACAAACTTGAAAGTTGAAGTGCGAAAAAGTAAAAGATATTGATTAAATAAAATGGTTTTACGAATGTCATTTCCGTATTTCTCACGATATCAAAAATCTAAAAATTTGCAGCATCGCAGAATTTCAGGCTTAATCCAACGATCCCGATTTGTCTCTCTACTGAATCACTTGGGAGAAAATGACAAAGTTTAAAGTTGGAGTACGAAAAAGTGGAAGATATCTCTCTAGCTAGATACATAAAAATTTTTGAGAAAAGTCTGAGAGATAATAACAATTACAATAGTTTTCCAACAGTTGCACGAAAGGGCTGCCTGTTCCATAGTTCGGATCGCATGCATATGTTACATTAAATTAAAAATGATTTTTTTCCCTATAGTTTATTGACGTACAGGTTTGATGTACAGCTCATGCATTTCATAGTTTTGGAAAATGAGAAAACAAAAAACAAAAAAAAGGTCTTTCGCCTTACCAAGAAAGTGAGGCGCGAAGCACCGAGCTCGAAAGCTCGAAATGTAGGGCTGGTGGCTGGCGCGCAAAGCGCGCAAGGGCGTAGCCCCTAGTAGAGTAAAAGAAAAAAAAAATCAAGAAGCGAGATAGATAGCAAGCAAAATGGACCGGCTGCGCGCGTTATTTTCAGGCTCCGCGCCATTTGGGTAAGTGATTTTAATTCGAGAGCTCTTAGGATAATGCGCGGGCCCCAAAACAATCCAAGAAAACCGTCGAGTAAGGAAGGTAGGTATAGCTATATAGGTAGGTACGGTAGGTAGGCATGGCTCAGGGGCGACGAAATAGGGAGAAAAGATTAATTGACAGGAGGACGAGGTCTTGGAGAAGGTGAAGGTGGAGGTGGAGGTGAAGGTGGAGGTGGAGGTGGTCCAGGATCTCGTCGTCTGGAGACAAGCGGGACCACTTATCTTAATAAACCAGCACCGCAGTCGTGGAAAACAATGGGGTTCGGAGGTCCAAACGGTGAAAGTGTAGGACACCCTTTCATCCATCCAAACCAGTGAATGTGCACGATTGCTGTCACCCCAAGATAATCGAACTGAGAAATGAACCAATTCATGAAGAGCCATAGCGTCGCGACGCCCCCCCCCCCCCCCCCCCTAACCCCCCGAATTACTTCGCTTCGAATGCCACCGAGAAGATGTTTTTCTCATGCTTTATTTACCCCCAGAAACCTTTCGAACAATTCCATATAACTGTATTTTATTTCAACCCCTGGCAGTCTCTCAACCCCTCGGCCATTAAAATGCAACTTTGATCGACACTGAATCAGATCGGATTCATTTTTACCAGACGATTCCGTAGATCGAAAAAGCTATTGTTTTTTGAAATTTATCGAATTATTTAAATCGTTAACTTGGCAGGTACGTCAAGATACTTCGAGGGTATCAGTAGAACTTTTTCATTTTTTTGCAGTTCTGGTTACCAGTTGTGATAATCACCACAAAATGCAAGTGAAACGTAAATGCAAAATGCACCCCAGAAGGAAATTATATAGACTGAGGAACTTTTGTTCATACAGCTTAATTCTATGTGGAAGTAATCAGTAAGGAAAATAATTGCAACCCCTAAGCCTCTGAAATCGTTTATTCGTTTTTGAGATCTTTTCACGTTTGACGACCACCAGCTGCTAATAAGCCATTTTTCTTTACCCCATATATTCTGTATAATCTGACACGATGATAACCGTAATATTTGAATATATGAATGAATAAATTTGACTTTCACTTACTTCCGGTTAAAACAAGGCGATATCACCTGGTGTATATTAAATAACGTAACCGAAACCCAACTTGACCCAGCTTAACGGAAAATGGGTAATCTGAAGACATAGGGAAAGAGAGAAAGGATATAAAAAAAAAAAGAAAGAAAAAAGAAAAAAAGAAAACGCGAATTCAGGCATAAGTTATAATTCAGCTGACAATGAACGAAGGTGGTTTATGCGAGGGTTGGATAATTTTCTTTGGCTTTGTGGTCCAACGTATTTTACATAAATTGTTGAAACAAACTGGCTGACACAATTAACACCCCCTAAAAACTCTTTGTAGTCCACCTTAAAACGTGTTAAAAACTTTCTTGCGGTAATTTCCACGTTTGTATTATGTATTCGACTCGATTATTATTAAAACTCTAAACTTTGAATATAAATGTAGGTATATACATATTTCTGTATCTGGTGGTATATTATACTGCACTTGGTAGTCGCTTTACCATACCGTACCTGAATACCAACATTTCTGAATTTCTTATACGGCGAACCGCGTAGCAGACTAAGGCGGGTACTACCACCTCGTCTGTGAAGCCACTTGTCGTAATTAACCAGCTTCGTCATACCGCAGTTTGTTAAATGTATGTATACCGCAGTCTTTGTAATAAAATATGAAACTTACTCAGTTACCGAGTGGCAAACAAGTCTCGAACTATTTATTACCTCCCCCTTTTTGTACCCTTTTGAATTTTATGATATATTATCTATCGACGTTCGAACATTCCCAAGGTTTTTATATGTACAAAGAATTTTAGCTTTTGGTATATAGAGTGTTTCATCAATAAAATTTTCTGATTTTCGACTACAAAATTAGTGAGTACAAGTTTCTCGTGGAAATCCACGCAAATTATCCGAATTATTTGTGGAAATTTACTGAATCACTCTCAACGTGGAATCTCTTCTCGAAATTTCTACTCCAATGAGTTTCTATCAATTTCTGGGCAGAGTGTGGAACATTTTGAAAATTAATATAAAGTAACGTAACGTAGTTTCTCTTTAACTAATGGCAAAACAATATATTTTCTCAAAGCTTATAATAATGCGATTCAGAGCTTCGTAGTCGTTCATAAAAAAATTGTATATTTCGATAAAACTGAACGAAAAAAATTTGAATTACCAATGAAAGATTCGAATAATTTCAAAATATCGGCTTAAAATTCGCAGAAATTCGAATAGAATTGTCTCCACCGTGAAATAAATGAAAAAAAAAAGTCGCGTAGAATTGACGATGAAGAATAAGAAAAATTCGAGCTTTCCTCGGTTGCGGTTTCGACAATTTTTGTATCAGAAAATCGAGGACATTGTGATTTTCTCGTTGCTTTGTCAAGTCTTGGCGGTAGAGACGTGAAGTATACAAGTTTATCTTCGATCAGTAAGCCGCGTTTTGTCGTCTACTGTGTGTTCAGATATGTAGGTACCAACACAACGAGGTACACGAACATCATACTATATTATACTTTACATACGAATAGTTTAGCAGTCGAGTTGACACGTGATTTTCTCTCGCGTGTTACGAATCGCCACAAATGGGACGAGAACTTGGTTGATTTTGCAACCTGGAGTGGCACGCAATCAGATGTTAGGTAACACCCAACCTGCAGGGTATAGAGAAGTAATTCGCGTCGCCCTTAATTATACGAACGTCGGGGTTGGTGGTTGGTGTACGTCACGATTTTGACGGGCACGTCAATCCCCGGGGTAGCTATGCGGCCTCGGGTTGACAATTAATTTCACTGTAGGTATGTACTACTAACGCCCGTTCGCGTTATGCTCTAATTGAAAATTACTTTACCGCAGCATCGGAGGATTAATTTGATCGATAACTAACTACACGTTTATACCTATACGTACAATCGACAAGAAATTTCCCCGCATAAACCAGGTCAGATCATCAAAGATACGATTTTCGATTTCGTCAAATTTCATTTGATCGATGCCAAGTCGAAATGATTCATAACTTGATTTAGACCCAAAAACAAATCGCAGATTCATTGGCACAGAAGCTTTCTCAGTCTCGATTCAGGGCATTCTGAGCTTTCCGCATTTCCAAAAAAAAAAATTTCTAATTTCAGGCCAATTCAGAAGCCAATTATAGGACGGAATATCGTATCGAAATTCGGATCGTTCTAGTGACAAGTTTGTGAGATTTTCGAATCAACATAAGGTAGACGTACCATTTGTGGCCACTGTACCGTTTGTCGTCATGCTTGATAAATGGATCACTCATTACTGGCACTTTAAATCCATTCAATTATTGAATTAATCACGAAAAAAATACCCTAAAGCAATTATTGAATCCAACTTTTTAGTACTTAATTGTGTAAAAGTGGACTTTTCAGTAATCGAAGCTGCTGGTACCTTTTTGTACAATTTCTGGTCAGGTCTTGATTCACAATGGTAATGAGGATGGCCACAACTGGACGAAGTGATGACCACAAATGGTACTAACAATAAGGTGGCCAAAAAACGGCACATGATTTACCACAATGGGCCGATAGATCGACTTTTCATTAAAACCATGATTTTTTAATTCTAGTAGTTACATAACGTGGAGGATTCGTCAAAGTTACACATTGTCATTTTCTAGTGGATCATGAAATCTTTCCATTTCGGATTAGTTCAAAGAAGGAGTATATTTTCCAATTTTTTCTCGGTCTTGTCAACGTGAAGAAGGAGAAGGTATTGTTTTTCTTGTTTTCGGTTTATCTACTTCTGAGAAGGCGGCTTCTCCTGGGATTGGTTGGATTCGATCTAGGTACGAACCGTTGTCAAACGACCAGACTAGAACAGGAGGAGAAAAAAAAACAAAAAAAAAAAAAACAACGAACAAACAAAAATAAAAACAAGCGTTTCATCCCCCCAGGAATAGGTACCATTCCTGACGAGGGTGAAGAATGAACGAACGGACTGACTGGAAAGGTCTTCAAGTATGTTCTGGGAAGAAATTTACTCAGGTAAAGAGCTACAAAGCATGTTTAATTAAATCTCGAGTGCAGATGCATGCCCCACTGACAATTGGTTAGCGGGTGGGTGCTTTTCCTCTTGCCTCTAACGAAAGAAAAAAAAAGAGAAAGAATTTAAAGAATAAAAAGAAGAAAAATATTCAAACTTCAATAGCACTTTGGAGTCACTTGGAATTACCTACCTGGTTTCCCTTATATTGAAGCTGCTCTATATCTGCAGGAACGAAAGCCTGCCTTCGCACAAAGGGTCCAAAGTCTCGTTTTTAGAAAAAAAGGGGGCAAAAATTGATTAAAAAAAATATTCAAAAAACGAAACGCTTTATAATGTTGCACCATTTTCCAACTGGCTCATCGTCAGTCTTCCAAGTATCTTATTTTGAGATAGAATACAAGGATGAAAATTTTGAAAATTTATTAGATGAACGTGAGAATATGCGCAGGTAGGTAAATTTAGGTCGCAATAGGGAATAAAGCGAGTTGCGGAAGTTGGTGTTGGAAGGGATCGGGCTCGGGTTTGCTCTAGAGATAAAGAATAATTAAAAGTAGAAAAGAACTATAACTATCCCCACGATTATCTGGATTTAATTCAAAGCGAGAATTTTTTCACCAGCTATTCCCCATGACTGTTTTTTTTTTTTCTCTCTATGATAAAACTACCTTTGGGTATAAGTATATTAACCCTGTATGTATACATATATATAATATATATTTACTATACAATATGTCCCTTTCCCTTTATTGGGGCATAAACTTAATCCTCTACTCTAGATGTTACAATGAAATTGGACCTTTTATTGCTCGCCCGACGAATGCCCGTCACGTCAAGGTCCATAATCTGTCCATCGTAAAAGAACGAGAAGAAAAAAAAAACAGAAAAAATAGGCCTCAAGTCTTCCGCCAGTTCTTGACGCACAGAAGACAAGTACAAATATATAATTTCCAGTTCTAAGTATATATTTATGCCTTTCATTCGAAGAGGAAAAGTATCGGGATTGGCTGGAAAACGACTGGGGGTGAAATTTTCACGAATCTTCATGTTTCAAAATCATTCTTTTGGCGAAATATTAATAGGTCGGTCTGTCTTTTAGGCTCACTGAAAAGAAAAAAAATCTTATCAAACGACGATTGATCGATGGTAATTAATTGAACAAACTTGCTATTTGATAAACGGTCAAAGTCATACTCGATGTATTACCGAAGAAATAATGAAAAGGATCAATATGAATCGACGAAAAGTTCTATATAGATGAATGAATTTTCTACTTATAATTTCATTCACAAATTTATACCGAATTACATTTTTAGAATGAATTAGATGTATAGAGGGATGATCGTTGATCACTTGCCGGTTGTAAAAAACGAATATTTGTTGATCAAACAACTTAAATGAAAGGAGTAATTGGGCGTACAGGAAGTGAGGGAAGTGAGGGAAGTTTACTCGCGGTTATTCAATATTATACTACAACATAAGCGAGAATAACTTAGGGAAGCCTCTCGGTTAACTGCGCGGTGGTGCTTCGTCGAAAAGATATAGTGGTAATACGACGCTTGTATATATATATATATATATATATATATAGTAGATATACAGTAGATGTGCGTAAAACCTGTGTAAGGAAAGAAGCTGTGGGAAGGAAGTATGAGAAGGAGCAAATTTTCTATACAAAAGAATTAAATGAAGTAGTCGTCCTGGGATTAGAGGAAGAGCCTGCAGACTGGGGCTGCAGGGGCTGAAGCTGAAGCTGGAGCTGGAGCTGGGACTGTGGTAGAAAATAGCTGGAGCCAAGGCTCCAGTTAAAAGTAACTCGAATGAAATCCTCTCAAACAACATGGCTGCGCCATTCGCAAGCTCATCAGCGCTCTAGTCCCTTGAGAACGTAAGGCTCATCTTCCGGGCTCCCTCAGCTCGGGAAACCATCCCGAAGCATCCTCAACCCGCCCACAGGACTCATTTGTACCTTCTCGTCTCTCTTTCCCATCTTGAAGGAGTCGAGGTTTGGCTTGGCCCGCGTCGCGCCACGTCGCGACGCGATAGCGTCGAAGCTTTCTGACGTGTGAGCACCTCAGAGCTTGCACTTAGCGTTACTATTATACGTAATTGGGTTATCGTCTCAAACAGCCAGCTCTATAGCTGCTCTACTTCAGATTTCAGATTCGCGACAGCTTGCAAGATATGGTAGCGAAACTTTTTGAGCACTTTAGTTAGCTTCGTTGGTATAACATATACATATATGCATACATTTAAACCTACTACGGGAATCATTGTTAGCGTAGCCTAATGACAACGCCCCCTGGCATACATTACGAATTTTATTGCTAAGTTAGGCTTGTGTGAGTTGGCGAACGTTTGGCGGAATCTTTGGGCTTCAGATTCATCGCGGTCAAAGAGATTAGAGCTTTTCTGAAATTGTTAAGATTTGGGGCGGGTTTGAAATCCCGAATTTTAAAAGCTATGAAAGGTGGAAATTCAGAATTTTTCTGCTATCGACTGACAGTTTTTAGAAAAATTACTTCCCTCCCCCCCCCCCCCTCCCCCAAAGTCTACGTAGCTAATTTGAAAAACTCCGAATGGAATAACACTGATGGTTAAAAATTCCGAAAGCTAAAGATCCGAAAGGCCAAAACTGTGAATTTCGGAGTTCGCTTATGCGACGTCCTTTATTTGAGAGCTTTGTCATGAGCTTCCCTTAAATTTTCGAATTTTTGAAATTTCTGAGTTACTTTTGGACCTTTGAGCCGTCTGCATTTCGACCGTTCGAAATTTGCAAGTTCTGAACTCTAACGTTTCTGTAGAAACTCAGAATCGCGTTTCAAATAAATTCGGAATCTTGACCGTTCGGAACTTCAATTCTCGCCCCAAAGATTTTTCTTGATTCCCGTTGAATGAAGAAAGAAATTCTTGGGACCATGGCCGGTGCTGGAGCCAAATTTTTGGAATGTGACAGAGCAAATTTTGACAATGTTACTTGAAAAACGATGACGATCTCGAAGTTTTCTGGATTTTGGAATGGCAAAACGCGGTTAACGAAAAAAGAATCTATTTTGGAATGGCAAAACGCGGTTATCGAAAAAAGAATCTATATACGAGTGACTCAATTTTCCACATTAGTGGACTTGGCGGATATTCAGAACCCCAAACGATTCACAAACAACTAACAAGAAGTTTTCTTACACGTCAATTTGGAAAACCATTTGCACTTTAGCATCAGATATCGGAATGACGACTAGCAAGTTTTTGCCGAACAGAGTCAACGGGAACGGTGGAATATTATCATCGGTAGAATGTGCGTGTTGCAGTAGTTTGAATTGGAGTTAGTTACCGCAGCTCCTATAATCTCGAGAGCTTAATCTCTCTGGAAGAAATTTACTTGTTAAAATTTAGTCCCAAACCAAGTCTGTTATTACCTACCTTAAAAGTTGAGCAATCGCTCAGAACGAGCTTTCATTTCCGTTTTTCATCCGTCTAGCCGCCCTTCGTCGACTGCGTTCAGCTACCACTTGTTAATAACCACTCGCAACACTTTCACTTAGCTATTTTTCAGGGGGCTTATCATCGCTGATCGTACGACCAGCAATTAAGCCAACTTATTGTTAGATGACGAATCAGCCGTAAAGTATACGAGCCAATTTGCTATAACCTGGATATAAAAAATTAACCGAGGCGTAATATCCCACGTTTTGGTATTTTCGAGTAGATTTGCAGAGAATTATATAAGCCGCGAATGTTGCGTCAGTCTTTGTGGCGTTGAAATTACTCCGGACATCTGTCAGGAACGAGCTGGCTGTTCAACGAGAGCGGAATGAATGAAAAAAAAAATAAAAAAAAAGAAAAAAAAAACAACAACATATGTATGTATACGTATATGTTAACATCAAAGAGTTTCGCAAACTCGGAATTAGGTGGAATGCGGCTGTCGAGGGGATGCAAGCGCAGTCACCAGCTTCGGGCTACATTGCGGCAAATTTCGACGACCTATTTGTTCAGCAAGAACGGCTTATCGGAGTGTGACGCAATTTTACAGTCAGTTGCGTTGGAGATATGGGTGAAAAAAAAAATCATCGAAGAAACACATATATTATGTGAGGAAAAACTCGTGATGTCAAAATAATGGCATTGGTTATAAAAGAAATTTTGGTTGGTTCACTCGAAATTTGTACGGCACTCGATGTGGGTATGCGTGAGAAAATTTCCCGCTACGGAAAAAAAAAACTCAACTCAAGTAGTGTTTAGGCGATATGGTACAAGTGGCTTCGAAGCTAACCTAGTTAACATAAGAAATATGAATCTGACTGGAATTCTATTAGTTTTTTCGAAACAGTAAAACACTTGGACACTTTCTGCCGTATCAAAGCATTAATCTACTTAGTTTCATTCCGATAGGTTGCATAGTTTGGAATAAACTACGAATCGCGTTTTTGAGGTGGTAAAGACCAATTGTTCTCACCTTGAAAACTCAGATTGTACATTCTGAATGACTACTTAATCGATTCGAATGAATCTTATGCGAATGAGTTCAGTTTTTTTGGCAGAAAATGGCCAAGTAGGTACGTCACTTTGCCAAAAAAACTGATAGGCTTCCAGTAAAATTCGTGTTTCTTATGGTAGCCAGGTTAGGTTATATGGCTTTGCCATATAATTTGAAAATGACATTGAGTAACCAATATCAACCTCGAACACTGTCAAAATGACACGAAGTAACGAATTAATCTGAAATAGTGTATAAGAATGATACGAAGTTGCGTTGAATAGTATTTGAAAGTAAAAATTTCATACAATATGTGGGTTGGACTGTATATATTGCGAGGTAAATCTACGTATATACGAGGTGAAATAATAGGCGGTTATGCGTATATAGTTATTTTTCCTGGGTTCTTTTAGTGACATAAAGAGACGTGGAAATAAACGCAATACGAGACGAACCATCTTGCCGTAATAGCGGCCTATAAAAAGTGCGTCAAACACGATATTAAAGCTTGCAGGCTGGTGAATTATGTGATATATTAACGCCGAAACGACTTTCAAGTAGCATCGATAAAAAGCTCCAGTTCCGAGATAAAATCTCATTCGAGATTCCCCTGGCCTCGGAAACCTTAAAGGACTTTAATTGACGCTTTAACATCACCATGGTGCCCACTGAGCGTTCGATCGGTTATACGTGCGTCTTTGGAAGATGTAAAAACGTTAACTTGTACCTCTTCTTTTAGCCACTCATTGTCGAAATTTCGCATTTGCCTTTTCATTAACCTCAAGAGAGAATAAGAGAGAGAGAGAGAGAGGGTGACAATTAGTGATCTAATCGAGCGATGGCACTGAATTACAGATCTTAGAAACCCTAGGGATCCAATTGAAAGCTAGCTGTGCATTTATAATTCCTTCTAATTTCTATACGAATATATACGCCAGCGTATTCAGAGTTGGGTTTCTTACTCTTACACAGCGATAATTCGGAGACGTAATGGGGCTGCTCATTAAATAAACAATTCAATTAAACCCGCAAGGAGTCTGAATGGCAGCCGAACCATTAGAGAAAATAAAATACTACCTACTCCATTGTTCACTCTTTGAATTTAACTGCTTTCTCTCTCTTTCTCTCTCTCGGCTTTCACCTTTTTTTCTCGCGCCCTATAAAACCCCTTCTTCACATCTATATATCATTCGACTGCTAGTCTGCGACCCAAATTCTAACCCTCTGGATCGATTCTATACCGAGTTATAGCTCCTACGACGATCGTTGTTTACAAAATTATAGAACTCTCTAAACCGGCCATTGCACGTCAAATAGCAACGAAATTTTCTATACCAATTTACGCGTCTAATGGTATAACGGTATTAATATTTATTCAGAAGCATTGGAATTGAATTGCTGACTAGCTTAAGGCAGAAGGTACCAATCGCTCCAACCGTTTCGACTCCATATGCATGAAATTTGTACATTTCAACTCATCTACCTACGTATAAACATTATTTTTGAAGCGAATGCAAATGAAAAGGAATTAGACGTTCTATTTTTCATTTCGATTACTTTTCAAACGGTATGAGGGGACTGAATATTCTTATTTATTTATTTTTTTCAAACAGCAGAATACGTCCTTTACTCCAACACAAGCTCTAAAAGCTTGTTTCTTCTTTCCATAATAAACTCATGATTAAGCAATTCAAGGTGATCGGTATCGCATGAGTTCCTTTTCATGGGCGAGTAGCTTTGAGCAATTACGTGTAACGTATATATATATATATATATACGCTGGTGGTTAATTAGTTTGTTCAATAATTAAAACCACGTTACAGGGTTGACGGGAAAAGGGCAGTGTTTGTCGTAAATTCTCGAACGTTGTGTAAACCGGGTATGGAGGACTGACCGAGCCTTAAATTAAGGGAAAATTAGAATAATAATCGCGAGGAGGGAACTTTGATCCGGGTAACGATTTGCAAACGATGTTATTCGGTGGTGAACAGAGTCCAGGGGTAGGTATAGGGTTGGTACCTACGTATGTTCGCATATTTAGGTACACAAACGCGGTTAGCAGCTACCAGGATTAATAATTCCAGCCACAAAGGTGTAATCGAATATATATACGTATATATATATGCGAGACATGGAATAAGCGAGGGAAAAGGTAGTAATAAAAGCGAAAAGCATAGAAAGGGGGAGAATAGAAGAAGAATGAAGTTGCGTTCTGCAAGCAAGCTCGAAGGGAGGAAATTGACTTGCCAATGTTGAAGGGACGAAGATGAATTGCTGTCGCATCGGGCTAACCATTGTGTCTTTACTAGATCATAGATAAAGTACAAGACCATATATCTCACCTACGGTCTACCTGTGTATAATTTAAAAAGCTTGCTTTTGCGCCGGCTGCAGCTACAACGACGTATTAACTTTTGCTATTTAAACATTCGCGTATAGTGGGATGAGCTACGGCAAGTTCGGCTGAAAGTTCCTATAGAATATTATACTTGAACCCGTATATACTTATATACTTGAACATCGTTTACAACTTTCCTAAACCGTTTATTACCTGTATATAGTGTTGGCGAGTTGAGATTATAGTCTTCTTGCAGTGCTTTCATCTAATTATAATTCGAGATAGAAAACGAACGATCGTATTTCGTTACATAATGTATAGCGAGTCTGAGCTTGCGGTTTAAAAGAAAAAAAGAAATAGATAGAAATTGCTGAAATGTGTAATAAGCGTATTCTGGATTCGTGGAATATAACAACCCCCCCCCCCTCCCCCCGTACCTGGAAAATTCGTACATTTTCCAATGCGAGGAAAACCAGAACCAGTTCTCGCCGCACCTTTTTTTTTTATCTAACTAAATTGCCGGAACTTCCGGCTCTGAGCAGCTTTCACCAACGTACGTACGAGTCTGCAACGTTGCTCTCTTTCTATACACATATATAGATATATAGATATATATATCTATATATAATATACATGCCCACGTGTGTGTACATATACGTATTAGAAGTTCGTATTAAACCAGCTGGAATTTACGCTCGTCACGCGCACGTATTTTCGGAGCTCTTTTATTACGCCGTACGTGCGGTTCAAAGTTGGCAACAAAACCTTCGCTAATTTTACCGTTTGCTATACCTACCCTATCCCATCCTTTTACCCCCGAATTCACCCACGTGAGGGTACCTACAGCTCATATTATCTTCGCTCTATCGAGTAGAGACATCGCCGTAAGGAACTAGAAGAAAAAATTCATAGAAAAAAAAAATAAAAATTCGCCCTATACGAGACGACAAAGAGAAAAAAAAAAAAAAAAAAGAAAATTGGGAAGATGGAAAAATTGGAAAAAAAAATTACAAATTCTTGAATCTATTTGTGAATTGGAATTTAGTCGCAGGCGTACTACGATGGGGTAAATTGTTTTTTATATTCTGGGGTAAAATGGTAAAAAGAAGATGAAGGGAAAAATAAAAAAAATAAAATAAAAAAGTAAAAAATATTGGCAAACAAACGGGCTGTTTGTTGATAAACAATGGATCTGATTTATCGGAGCTTTATCAGTAAATCGAATCCATTTATCAACCCGACGCCCTGCAGATAGGCGTCCTCGACGTTACTGGTGCTGGTGCTGGTGCTGGTTCTGGTGCTGCGGCGAAACTCGCGTTCTATGAATGAAGGCTTCACGTTCGACCAGTTCGCGATTGTAGGCGGTAGGTAGGAAGGTACGAACCGCACACCGCTTCATGAATTATGGGTCCAACCAATCGCTCGCTTTCCCGCTTTCCCGCTTTCCCGCTTTCCCGCTTTACCGCTTTCTCGCCTTCTCGCTCGGTTCCTATAACCGCGCGGAAATCGGTTCGCACGATAAAACCGGGATGCGGGATGACAGTTCGCTCTGGTTCAGTGAAATACAGGCTTATACCGGCATACTATATGCCTCTCTCAAGCTTCTCGATTCAGCCGTATTAAAGCCGACAAAACGTGCTGACTGAACTCGATACCGTATCAGATTTTTCTTGATTAAAAACATTTTTTTTTTCATTCATTCTTTCTTTTCTTTTTTTCTTATCGCGTTGCCAATGAGTTTGTTTTTTTTTTCTCCTTTGGCTTCAAATTCCTTTTCCAATCTTTATAACACCTCTGACATGGTATCGATACTTTATATTCCCTGGAAATTTTTCCCAACGATGTATATAGTATATATTCAACAGGATCAAGTGATTTCTGATGCTAAAATAAAAATTCAACGGTAATTATCGCCAGATGTTTTGACGCGATTTTTTTTTTGCCTCTATATAGGCTCGGAACCCTGTTTTTCAAGATCGTAACCGATTGTCCCTGTAGCTATTTGCGTAATGCGAATACTGGAAATGTTTTCCTTACATCTGTGTAAAACAAAGTAAGGGTCATCAAGTTTTATGTTGCAACGATAATGCAGCTGCTAATTTGAAAAATGAAAATTATATTCGCGCGCAATTATTACGCAAAACTGGAATTCGATGTGTCAAGTTTATAAGTTCTTGATCAAATCCCTGGCTCAAAATATCCGGAATTCAATCAGCATAAACGTATTCTGTCATCATGAAAGGAAAAAGAATGACGTTTTTGATACCAGAAATTTGATTTTACTATTAGTTTTCGTAAAAAGTTGAAGACCCTCGTTTTCACTTTTGTACAACAGAGATTTTGATGGGAATTCCTTCCGTTTATAATTATCCGGTTGTTTGTCTTATTGCTGTGTAGCTTCGAGGACAAGATGCCGGGGCGTGCATTGACGCGTGGCATCTTCCACCTGTTTGGAATTAGCGGTAATCCTTAAGCCGTTGGAAGCGAACTGCGTAGCAAACCCCTAGGTACCACGACGTGGATACCCAGTGAATTTGTTTGGCAAATTTCATCAACATTATACCTTTCACCCCTCAATCATGACCTTTTTTTATATTTTTCTATCCTAATTCTAAGAATCCTTTACCGACCTGCTATCTATAAATCTGTTTAGAGCTTTCGCGGGAATTGACGTTGACGATTTAAAGTAGACGGTGAAAGAAACCCAAGAATAAACAACAAATGTGTTCCAATGTTGAAAAAGGCGCCTGATGAAGTTGTTATGTTCAAAATGCGTTATTACCATGAAATGTTCTTACATTATTTGGATTCGATGTATCCCTAGGATACAACAAAGAATTTCTAATTCTGACATACCCATATAGGTGCGTGTAATTTTGGTTCCAAGTAGTGAAATATTTTAATATCGGATTAACGTTTAAGAAATTTGAAAGGGTCCCTTTGCATTAAATGAGAATCTTAAGGCACAAAATGATTAAATGAATGGGATCCATGTATTTTCGAATAAATGTGTACAGACTTACGTTCAGAACAAGACTGGAATATTATATAAAACCAAGAGTTTGGTAGCAACCGTATTCGAATATTATTTGACATTTGATGGTTTATCAGTCTGATATCTCAAATGGCTACCAAATTTCGACAATTGAATATAAGGGTGATGCTACCCTTTGTAACAATATGTTACTATCACATTACTTCGTCAGATTAACACAGTCGTTCAGTCAAAATGACTAATGATGAACCAATTTTCTGAGATATATGAAACGTGATCACGGTTTTTCTTTCACTCGAAGAATAAGGGAAATTGAAACGATCCGTAATATAATTGTACCATTCACGTTTGATTTGATTTTTGGATGAAACAATTTTTGAAATCTAGAGATCCTATGAAACACAGACGTATATGATCAGTTTTCGAAATTTGCATCCAATTCTTTCTATTCTAACAATGTCCGAAATCCAGGAAACACTTTCTCTATAAATGACCAATCTTGAAGAACATAATATGGTACGGTCCATTCACACGTGCCAAAAGCAACACTTGTTCTTTCTAGAAATGACAGAATCTCGCAGTGTTTGGTACAATTGCAATTCTAACATCGCTACGATAACACAAGTAAATTACCGTACAGTTTCTGTCATTTGAAGAAAAAATTAGTCTTGGCCACTAGGTCAAAAAAAAAACCATTTTTCTTCACCATCTGTGCTCGTATAGAATAATATTGAATACCTAAGCCAGTACCCGTTAATCTATTTTTTGATATTCATTAGTCCTCATCTAGCATCACGTGTAAAAGAAACCGAATCCGCTTATGTATTACGTCGGGGAGGGTTGATGTATCGCTTCGCTTTTCTCGCGTGCTGATGAAATACCTGTGCAGACAGTCGCGGAGGAGAGCGTGATGTTAGAAAAAAGAAGTTGAAAAAAGAAGGATAAAAGAAAATAAGAAGAAGAAGAAGAAGAAGAAGAAGAAGAAGAAGAAGAAGAAGAAAAAGGTAAAAAGAAGAAAAAGAAGAATGAATGAAAAAAAAACACAAAACAAAAAAATTGAAAGTGTTATTCGAAGTTGGACGTCGACCCTGTAGGAAGACGTGACCTTGGCGTGCAGACAAAACCAGCTCAAGGGTTCGAGGAGATTTTCTTTGCCACGAAAACCACTCGGCACTAATTCGTTTTCACCCTAATGTCCTTCTGTTGCTGCTGCTGCTGCTGCTGTGTTGCAAAAAAAAAATATACATAGAAGAAAAATAAATAAATAAATATATAAAAGTAAAGAGAATAGGAAAAAAACAAAAACTCCCCGCAAAAAAACCCAACAAAAATGAAAAAACCTGGCTTGGACCATTTTTGCAATAAATCAAACCACCCGGAGGCCAGAGGACGAGAGAAAGACGACGAGACCTATACCTATATACTTACATATATAGATACCTAATCTATACCTAGCTTTACCAATGTGCAGGGAAGAGGCGTCGACATCTGGCTATTATGGTGTGAAATATTCCTTTGGCTGATCGTATCTGCGGGATCATATCCCACCCTAGCTAGCTCTTCGTTTTCACTGTCGCATCATTTCCACAACCCCATGGAATGACTAGGGCAAGATAGAAAGCCTATGAGATGTGACTAGTGGTTTTTTAGGTTTTTTAGGTTTTTCCTTTTTTTTTCTTGTCTTTTTCTTCTTATATCCCTTTTGAAATAGGGAATAAAACGCTGCTATACTTGTTTTACTCCCAGGGGATGAATTCGGACCTCAAACCCTTTCCCGCGGTTGAACGTATATTACCTACTACATATATATTATATATATATATATAATATAGAAACCTACATCCGGATTATGCTGGCAGTGATTTTCTCTTGGCCCATTAACCATCAGGGAGATGTGGAATTGCTTGGAAAAGCCTTATTCCGCATTTTCACCTCTCGCTGTTATATTCTAATCTACGAATATGAGATATCGATTCTGACGGTCAGCCCGTTATACCTACATTGAAGCCTATATAACGTTTGTCGTTATCATTTCACAGCACTTCCGATGATGGTAAATAATTTATTCATTATCAGTGAAAACGTGACAGGAGTACTACATGCCTGACTTTAAATAACGTCAAATGATTTTCTCGCGTGACGTCGCGACGCAGCTTGGGGAGTAAAACACGAGCTAAAAGGAAAAAAGAAAGAAGGAAGAAGGAAGAAGAAAATGTTGACCGAAGTTTGAACTATGAACTTGACTGGGGCACGTGCAGTTGTGGGGAAAATGGTGGCTGAGAAACAAAATAAAAAAAGGGGGGGGAGGGGGATGAAGAAAGGTATTGGAAAAGCCATTAGGACTTTGGTCTTTATTGTGCGGTCGTCGTACCTTAAAAGCTCCACAGTCTCGGCATGCAGGTGTACTGGAGTCTGGCGTTATACCTAGCCGCAACAACTCTACGTGAAAAATGGAGCCGGAAATGTGTGGATGCAGTTTTAAATCCAGAAAAACAAAAATCTTAAAAATACAGAGAATTTCATTAATTTTTAATTTCGTATAATGAATTATACCGACGTCTTTGAGACATTAAGATGTATATTTTCATTGAACAATGTTATATATTATAGGATAACTTTTGCAAAATGGTGACTTGAATACAAAAAAAAAAAAAGGGTCTATTTGAAATGAGCGCTTGACAGAGATGAAAGAATTACGTGTTACATGGGTAAGGAAAATTGAATAAGATAAAATTAAACAGTCTGGAAGTATTTTTTTCGCGAAATGGAGTTGACGATCTTGTTCATCTTGTAAAACGATCCTTCTGTATCAGTTTTAAGCAAAATTGTTAAAGTTGTTACAGCAGATATCCAATTTCTCAAAAACTGTCATCAGTGAACTACGTACCCTTGGCTGAATTTTCTTCGAGAAAATTATCAGACCATTTCGAATAACTTGTAAAACTAGACAAAGTCATTAGAATTGTATTCGCGAATGTCCAATCCTCCCAAAATCGGCATACAATAAACTACCCTTAATTTATTTTGGGGTTGGAATAAAAACTGTGATCCCCAATCAGCGAATCATCCACAAATATCAAATTTCAAGTGAAATTCGTCAGCTCTAGATTTAGCGGAATGATAAGTTTGACTTTTTCGAAAATTCTTCAGCAATGAAACACCTGCAGTTAATCCATCAAAATGTCAAGTTAGAAAATTTTCCATGGTAACAATACACTTTTAGCGTAAGTGGATATGAGAAAATAGGAGATGTCAAACCCATTTCGTTCGAAAATTGAATTGTTCGCGGTTTGTTTCGCCTCTTATGAAACGGTGCAGTGTGTCTAGAATTTTCTACAGTTGATATATATACTGTAACAAACGAGGACAGAGTTCGTCCTCTGCCAATAGCCAGGACTTTATGAAAGTGTTAGTGTATCCACCCTCGAACTAGGTAGTCGATCGTTTCGCTCGAGTCTGCGATTACGGAGGAAGATAACGGGGCCCTCCCTGACACAGAGTCGCTGAAATTGTGCGGTTAAGAGAGATAGCAGTAGCTCTAGGGAGCCGAGAAGAAGATCGAAGTAGAAGAGGAGGAGGAGGATGAGGAAGCTGGAGAAGATGGGCTGAGGCGAAAGAGTCGTTTGGTCACCCCGTTTGCGAACGATGGATGGCCGAATCTGGCGAATACTTTGTGAAACGCCTTATCAATCCGGGGTCTCGCGAATCGACTTCGCCTCGGTAAATATACTTCCAGGGTCCCTTAAGATTGTCGAAAATAGCGGATGTCGGTTTCCTCTTTGTTTGTGAAGCGAGTGAGATATACTGAGACCTTTGATTTGAAGCCTGGATCGATAATTTTGCAGGACTCACAAGGAGGCATCCAAAGTTCGACTGAAATCCTTCCAATTTCTTATTTTTCATGCATAACAACATCATTTTTAAAGATCAAACCAATCGGAAATATTCCCTCATTATTACAAATTAATAATTTTCTATGCTTATTGTCAACTTTGGAGACTGGTTTCATCCCCTGAAAGTGTTTATCGGTATTTCGAAAAAAAAAAAAAAATGTATCGCTTAGTTTTAGGTTTTTTACAACATATTGCAGAATAGATCAAATCGGAAATGGTGGTCTGGAAAACCTTCCATTTTACTTCCGAAGTTCAAATTTCCAGGAGTATTTAATCCTTGTCAAAAAAGATTCTTGCAAATTCCAACAAATTGGACATTTTAGCCATCGTGGTTTCACACCGGATTGCCTTTTTCTTGGTGCCGAAGGTCAGGGAAAAATGAAACAATCGAAACATCGGACTTCCACCAGGGTTGAGCAATGCGGAGAAGGTAGTCGAAGGTGGGCTCGTACGTGCTTCGATTAGACTTATAATCCTACTGGGTGGAAAGTTTATCCGTATAGAACCGGAAGGCTGCAAAGCCAAAATCCTTTGGGACCCTCTTTCAATCCGCAGTGTAGCAGGTGAAGCGAATTCTCACGTAGAAAATAAAAATGAGATTCGCGACGCGCGAAAGATAAACTTTTTCGAGGCTCAGATTAGTTCACAAGGTACCAGCTCGGCCTTTGCGCACCTATCGCCAAATAAAACTTTCTTTAATAACACGTCTTCTGCCCACGTTTTCAGGCTTTCCTAACTCCTTCCCGTCCTTTCTCACCGATGTTTTCAAATATGAAAATTGCCTCATTATTCAATCGATTCGATTAAAAAGGGAGTCCTAATCTCAGCCCGCGGAAAACGTAACGAATTTATCCGAAGTTGGAGTACAGAAAAACTCGTGCGGATTTTTGCTTCAATAGCGGATACGCGAAGCTACATTTTGTACAAAAAAAATTGCAAAATTAGTCTAAAATTGCGTCCGCAACAGACCGCCAAGTATTTGTTGAAATGTAGGGTATATTCTACACAGAAAAAGTGTTTTGATACGAAATATATGTATTAAGTTGTTAAGTATTCGGCGATTTGCCGAAAATATTTATGAACTGTCAGCATACTCGATAAGTATGAATGAATATTCTGCTCCCCGAAGGAACGAAAGAATTTATTTGTTTTTCAAACAAAAACATCATTTGTTACATGCATTTATGGTATTCTCAGCTGTGGACCTTAATTCCTGCATACGCACGATATACTATAATATTCCATGTATGCTTTATTCAATTATTTGTTACTAATATCCAAATTTTAGATCAATTCATCAAACAACAGTGTTTAATGAATTTTCCTTCACATTGGATGTAATTGCATCACTTGCTTACACTTGCTTAATTATTCTCAGATTGCGTCGTGTGATATGTGAAAGTGATTCATTTCTAGTCAATTTGTTTGAACTACTCACTTAATTGCTCGAATATATTACATTTCCTTATCCATTTTTTGTCTTTAATTTATGTTCTTTATGATTATCTTTACTATTTTTATTTACTTTCTTCAATTCAATCTAGTCTCCTTTAACACTGGCCAAAAAACTTATCTCAACTACTCAACAAAATTAGCTGAACACCCTTGACATACTCCTCCGTTTCCAAACGAACAGACCGATCAACTTCAAATTTGGCAGAGAAGTACTCTCAAACGTTCTTCACTTGTATTCGAAGCCATAATAGGGTAGGTCCAAGCGTTTGGACGTGGCACCTCTCAGACCAACCCTGTGCGAAAAATCAAATGCACAACTTCTCGAATTACGATATCGATCGTGGATCCACGCTTGAAATGGTTTTCAAACAACCATCACCCAGCAATCCCGAATCAACCCTACAAGTGTGGCATCATGTTTTCGCTACGAGAAGTATATTACCGAACGAATATTTTCGATCGAAATATTTGTTATTTTGGACGGAATTATTCAAAACTATTCTCTGGGTGTAGCAGAGTGTCGATCAATCACTTTCGCAATCGATATAATATTCCATAATCAAACATATCTAAATAAATATCGTATATTCTCTTGGTAACATCAACAATTTATTTATAATTAGATTCTTCATTTGATTGAATTCGAATTCGACGTGCAGGTTGAAAGTAGCAATCAAAATCGTAGGATTAACGCAGAAAGAAACCGCGAAGACTTTGAATTTTCCTCGATTATTTGAATGAAGAAAAACGTTCGGAAAATAAAATTTCGGAGAAGAGAATGCCGGCTTTTTGTGATTCCCGAAGTCTAAGATAGTCTGACAGCAGCGGAGAAATAGATTTTCCGATAAACACGTAGCGATACTCGAAGAGCGGTTATTCCATCCTTCAAAGTTCTCACCCAAGTCTATATATCTCCAAGGAAAACGGACTACAAACTATCGGTTTGCTCAAGAGCATACGAACTTCTCCCAGGTTTGTTCTACCGAGTTGGACACGTCTGGCTTCGTACTCCGTCAATAATGAAAATATCGTTTACCCAAGTAGCGAGCCATAAAGTATGTACCTACTCACGCATATCTACTGAATCACTTGTGATATCATCATTAATAATATTTACATCATCCCAAGTCCAAGTCCAGAACCAATTCAAGATCAATCTACATCTTGTGATTAGATAATCCGTATTATTTTTTAAATTTCTCGGTTGGTTTGTAAATATTGTGATAATTTCAGATTTCTATTAGCGATCAGATTTTTATTCAATGATAAAAGAGCGAAAGGACTGGCTGTAAATTGCACGATGAATGATCGAACTGTAATTGATCTAGGGTAAGTGTACCAGTTACTGATCGTGTCCCAATTATTGACCTTTTTCAATGATTCCTTCTCATCCGTGAGCTCTCAAATTATCAACAAAATCAATTTGTATTCTCCGAGTTCGTAGCAACTGATTCGTATAACGGAAACATTCAGAATTCTAATCATAAATTCAATATTGAAGAAAATATAAGGGTCAATAATTGGGGCTTAAAGGATCAGTAATTGGTACAATTACCTTATGTATGTGATTGGCGAAAAAAAGCGGTTGAAATATTCTGCAATTTTTTTTTTATCGTATTGGAATTTTGGGTGGGAAACTTTTAGCCAAATTTTTATTTTATTTCTCTATAGGGAGCCTCACGGGTCACACTTATAGCCTCGCAGGAACGGGTCCTACTCGGAAGGCACTTTATAGATCGTTTCAGAAATAGATCAAGTTCCCCTCCGTGTATACTTATTAATTTACGACTATTGGCTATCACGTGACTATTTCTGAAGATTTACTGCTGAAACTACCCCCAAACATCATTCTACGCACTCAAACTTGACGCACTTCCGAGCCAATAACGTCAAAGCGATATCAACCAAAAATATACACCCCCATAAGATGTGATCGTATATACGCTCTTACGTAGGGTTCTTGAAAAATCTTTATCCCTCGCGTTCTTATGGAATTTACAGCATGGTTTTACGCCTCGTAACTCGAGTAAAAATCATTGTTAATGATCGATAACCTTGTACAATACCATTTTTTTCATCGATCTAGTCTCCGTTCCAACTTCCCACTTTGGAATGAAACAGTTATTATAATCACCCCTGAAACGAGAAGTCGTTTTCAACATATCTCCACGTCTTAAGGTGATATGGGAGTCTGTTAGAAATTCCATTATCACCAATTGTTGTCAACTCGAAAATGCGAATCGGACTTTCTCGATGACTACCCAACCGATTTGAGCAAACCCTCGACGAATGAATTCAGTTTTTCGGCAGAAAGTGGCTCAGTGTTTCATTTGTTCAAAAAAACTGATGGGATTACAGTAAAACTCATTATTTTTATGTTAGCTAGGTTAGGTTGGAAGTGATCTCTACTACGTCACCTTGATATGCGATCAATTTCATTCCACCATATTTCGAGAACGGGTCGACAGATTTTAACGATCTTGGTCTCAATCGACAGGGTTTGTCTCAATGAAATTTCCAATTCATCAATCCAGTGGTCGATGAGTTAGGAGACGCATTTCTGATCTTTCTACTGGAAAATGTACCGTTTTGAGACCAAAAATACTATTGGACTGGCTCAACGTGGTCAGACAAATGATTCGCATGTTTATTCTCATTCAAGTGACTAGTGATTGATTCTTTAACACTCTTTCGTACTTTATTTCCCGTTTATACCGCACGCAACGTGTGCCGCATATATATCCACCGCATGGGTCACGTGTATCGTAAATCGAGGCATACGTGGGGAACAGCTGTCACCTGACGTGGCCTAACAATGATTTATTAGATGCGAATAACACGGTACACTACTTGGGAGTAGCTTGCAGGATCTCTGGAATTAACTCGCACTATCCCACGTGGATGTATGTACGTATACATGTATAGGACGATAATTCATCAGACTGGGGTACTCGGTTTCGTTTGAGGGCGAAGGTAAGTACCTGTTAACTTTTGGCAATAAATTTGTCAGCATTCCATTGATCGTTGTTTACTATGACTAGGTGTCAAAACGATTTCCGCATTTTGCGAATTCTCAAATTCTGGGATGACAATCGTATTCGGTGGGGGAAAATGGAAGAACTAATTCGAAAATTGTCCTGACAATCAATCTTCTTCACTATAATCCTGAAACCGAAATTCAACCTGTGATTTTTTTTTTCGGAGCCAGCCATCGACTACCACAATTGATTGATTTACGTAGTGGAATCAATCGACCAATCTTCTACTTGTATTTTTCTGTCTTTCATGTTATCTCACGGTCTATGTGTTGGCTAAGGGTTAAATACACGAATAGGAATAGGAATAGAAATACTCACTTATAATGTCGAAAATGTCAACTCGAAGATACACACACTAAATCACCAAGATTACAATCCACTTGGTTCCACGTGCTCGTTATTCTAGAGCACGAAAATCACCAACATAATCATCCGTTGACAGATATGAAAAAGTAGAATTTCTCGCCGCGATCGAACAAATTCGAGTTTCAACGCGCTCCATCTGCTCCAACTCAAATCTGACTCGATTTGCCCAGTAATATGAACTGTGAAAAGCATTCATTTTTTCCTGGCGTTCGTATTTCTTGGAATTCAGTATTCAACAATTTTTCGGATCGCTGATTCCTCAGATGACGTCAGGTATTCCAATTTCAAAATTTCAAGATCGTCGATCCAATATGGTCGACTGGAATTTTCGTAAGGTGTTTTTTTTTTTTTTTTTGCATCGGTAAGCACGAATCCCAAGTTTATATTGGGAGTTTCAAAATTGCGGATGAGTTTGTAATACAATTCATTCTCGATTGATTGAACCTTCCATTATCAAAAAATTCTGGGCAAGGAGTCACGTGTCTGGTCCATTGCATTCAACCGAATGATCCGTTTGGTTATTCATTCTTTCTCCTAGAAATTTTCTGACAAAGTGTGTTTTGGTGATTTTTCAAGATTGAAGATTGTCTCTCGAACCATGAAATTGGTCGTCTGATTTTACGGAAGTTGCGATCAGGCTGCAGGGCGAAAACATCGGTGTTGGATTGTACAACACATTTGTTGATGATGAAACCGCGGATATTTCTGAGAGAAAAAATTGGATTGACTGACTTCTGTAACAAGTACCTATCGTAGAATTAGTGCCAGAATTAAGGGAACCGAACTCTAAAGCCGGCTGTAATTGCCTTTAGACACGAACTTTGCTGGGAATCGAGTCTCGAGAATTATTATGTATAATCCTATTAACAATATTAGACTTAAAGCCTCGCCTAATCCCCCACTAGAGCGGGTATCTAAATTCCTAGATATTTGCTTACACGCGAGGCACCGAGATCACGTACCTACCACATCCGCGCACTGCCTTGTATATAAAACTATCCTAGATTAATCGCAGGACTCAAAATAAGCGACCCATAATCTGAAACTAATCGCAATTTTCTAACTATAATTTGTGAGTATGTGCCTGAGTCACCTCACACACAAACGCTACCTCAAGCCAGAGACGCTCTTCCCACCAACAGTCCACCTCGGTACACCTGTACTTAAAGGTAGAGAGTGGGGATGAGACACCTGAAGCCCAAGTTTCGATCTCTTTCGCTGCTGGATCACTGATCTGGATGTACCTGTTGTAAGAGTCTCTAGGATCTCTGATCAGGGCGTTTGAGCTTCACATTTTATATTTTCTGCATAATCGTCTTTGCCTTTCTTTGTTACTAGTATTAACTTGCTCACTCAGTTTCAATTCGTTAACTATATCTCGATCTGTTTGTCTGTTTTTCCTCTGATTTATGAATTGATTTCACCCGATCGTAATTACACCGTACCTCGGAACCATATTGTACAGCAAGAGACCTTCATCGAATGACGACATTTGTAAACGGTGATATTGTTTCATTATTTCTAACTCTGGTATACTTCGCTCCATTTTTTGGTCCTCTATTAAACACTATATTTTCTATTTTCACGAAGTGCGCTTATTTCACGCCGTCCCGTCCTTTCCACATTATTGTATATTTGTATATGTTTCTGACCGCTTATTCCTAGCTGGTGATTATCTTGGCCTAACAACAGCCGATCCTAATAAGCAGTTCGTTACAAATTCTAGGATCAATTTCCTCACTTATTTGATACAATTTCATCACCATTTATCAAAGTTAGCTGTTACCTCAAGCATTTTCTTCTCTAACACACGCTGAGGTATTGTATACGTCTGCAGCAGCCCGTTTGTGTTCGGTATCGTTAGCTCCAGCCCTTTACTTCAACGCGAATTCTTTATTCCGCAATCCTTTCAGGGATTCCAAGGATTCGGTTCATCCACTTCCATTGTGTCTTTCTACATCGCGTGATCCTCCGCCCCCTTATACCTACCGAATAAAGGGATGCTTCCGTAAAAAGGGATGATTTTAGATAATGACTTCAAGAGTACAAAAGTCGTGGATCTTCAAAGAATGCTAATGACAAATTTTCGAAAAGCTCACTCGTACGTATCGCAGCTTCCTTATCCAAGGATCGAGTTCCACGTAAACGGTTCCAAAAAAAAAATAAAATAAAATAAAAACTACCTTCTATATTCTTTCTTCTCACAATATATGCGATGATGCTCTTTGTCACTTTGTCGAGGTATATATTCGCCTTAGAGATTTTTTTGGACAGCGTGCAGTACACCTACGGTGGCGATAAAATAGCTCCGGGGTGATCTACAGGGCTATAATTATCTCGTGAGGCTATGCTTTTAATTATTCTCAAGGGAATCACATAACCATCGCTAATGCGCACCAGGGTACGTGATGGGTTATCTCTCTCTCTCGACTATACTATACCGACCCGGGTTCGTTCTATACCTGTGCACAATTAGTGTTGCTCGTGCGCTGAAACCGAGCTATATGGAGAGCCGAGAGTGGCCCACATCTGTTGGATAAATCTCGAAAAAAATAAAAAAAAATAAATAAATAAAACAGAGGCCAATTATTTACCACTATACGTGCTTCCTCACCTGGCACGTCCACGTCTGTCTTTGAGGGTGATTCCTACTGATTATTATATTCGAATCACGAGATGATTTGTTTTTTGGAAATCCATCATGGCATCTTGAATAGACGATCTCTTGTAACTTGAGAGTTCAGGACGGGATTGAAGTTCCGAATTCCAAAAGTTCTGAATGTTAAAAATTACGAATTTATACTTGAGATGCGATTCTGATTTTCTAGAAACGTTAAAGATCGGAAATTGCAAATTCCGAGAGGTCGAAATACAGACAGCTCAAAAATCCGAAAGTTGAAAACTCTGAAAGTCCGAAAATCCGAAAATTCAAGGTAAACTCATGACAAACCTGTCAGATAAACGTAGTTACATTAGCAAATTCTGAGATTTGGATTTTTGCTCTTTCGGATCTTTTATTTAGACTATTCGAAATTTGAACCTTCCGCTGTTTCCTGGAATTTGGAATTTCAATCCTGACCTGAGAGTTTGAATCAAGAAACTAAATATTTTTGACGCGAAGAGCTTCTCCAAGTATTTGACACAAAACCAATTGTTTCTGAAATTCCAAGATGTACGGAAAATCGATACTTCGGCAATTCCCATCATGTTCGATCTTTTTTTTTTCAAAGTTGAAACAGAACATGGGACGAAGTTTAAAATTAATAAAACTGAAGATAGCCGCAAATATCACAGATTTAAAAATCATCTTAAAATAACATCCAACTCGTCGGCTCGAACTTCTTTCACCGATTCGCGAAGAAACTTTTTCAAGCGATGCGAATACCCAGCTTTATTGAAATTGGATCAAATTTTTTTGCGATTGGGTATACGTGATATTATTCTAATTTTATCATTTTTATTTCACACCTTGAAGAATTTTCTGTCAAAAAATTCACTAAAAACTCTGTTGAATTTGTATTAAGTGTATACTTTTTTTTTTTTTTTTAATGTATGAATGAATTTGCTGCAGGGGTGGCATAGAAATCGATTCCAGTTCCATAAGTATAGAAAGCCATTAGCACTTGAGGACCGTCCTCCTACATCTCCCTCGCCCAAACCTCTTCTTTACATTTCCATTCCATTATTGTTCTCTGGTCTCTCGTCTCGCTCCCCTTACCCTCCGCACCCCATTACATCCAAGTTTCTCTCTCTTTCCCCGAAGCTCGCACATTGTGCCAGGGGTACAATACGCGTTCACACTGTCTCTATGTATGTATTTATGCATATATATGTATGTATGTATGTATGTATGTACGTTCTGGGATACGTACAGCCACGTGTACATATATACATACATACATAAAGCCCCCCAAAGTGAGCCGGTAACAATATAGTTAACGTTGCATAATACATTTTCGTTGCTCGAGCAGATTATTGGGCGAAGAGACACGTGGTAGTACATATGTATATGTATGTAGTACATGTGTAGACGCGTGAACATATACATATGTATATTTATACGCGTCACACAAACCCGCACCTTTACTACTGTTTTGCTAACCGTGTATGTTACATACATAGCAAACCAACACACGTGCTTGGATTGGTGAATGTACGAAGAGAGGTGAAAGGTTGACAATGTACGTTATCGTGTGCACCACTCTGCAGGATCTACAAGCCCCCTTGTTCAATGGGCAAAGTGCGAGAAGGACAAACACGTTTGTAATTGTTTCGAACCAATTACGTATAGTCTAGCAAGTCGAAGAGCACTCGACGAGAGCATTGTGCCCCACTCTACTTGCCAGACTCATATTCAGTCTCCGTTAACTGCCTCGGTGAGGAAAAATGTTTGTTGTTCCAAAATTTTGTTTTATCGTCAGTTTGGTACGGGGTGAGATTGAAATTCCGAATTTCAAAAACTCCGAAAGGTCAAAATTCCGAACTTTTATACTACTCACTCAGAGTTTTTAGAAAGAAGTAAGTTTGAAAAACTCCGAATGGAAAAACACCGAAGGTTCAAAATTCCGAAAGCTAAAGATCCGAAAAGCCAAAACTCCGAATTTTGGAATTCGCGAGATGCAACGTCGTTTGTTTGACAGCATTGTCATGAGCCTCCCTTAAATTTGCGGATTTTTGGAATTTCTGAGTTTGTAACTTTCGGATCTTTGATTTGTCTGCATTACGACCTTTCCGAACTTGCAACTTCTGAACTCTGGCACGTTTCTAGAAACTCAGAACGGGCTCTCAAATAGATTCGGAATTTTGACCTGCACTTGGAACTTTTGGAATTCGGAACTTCAATCCCGCCCTTTTGGTAAAATGAAATTTGAACTGTGTTCCAATGTTTACCCTGTCAAACATTGAATCCAGATTATCCTAGACGTGTATAACAAAAGTTTTTCGAGCTTGACCGAAGCGACGTAATGGGTGAAGATTGAGGGTTGTTAGGAAGAGATCATTGCTCAGTATTGTCGTTGGAAATTTGAATAGCGGAGAGCAGTAGTGGCGGCTGACGACGAGTTAGTAAATTGCAGGGTGATGGATGATGACAGGGTAAATGGGTACGGCTCGTTTTTAGTCTAGGATATATTCACATCGTTGCTATTGTTGGTATAGAACGTTGGGCAAATTCGCAGGAAATCGCTGAAATGAAATTCGAGGGATTTTGCCCCGGTTGATTGCTAAAATTAACATTTATTATTAAGGTTTCAAAGGACCTTTATGTACGGGGCTACAAATGAAAGGGGTGGATTATTATACACCGTATAAGGCTTACAGCTTAATAAATGTAGGTGAGCGTCCAAATTCTGGATACGACAAGGTCGATTTAGCGGGATTAATGCGGTGCATATATTCCCAGCTAAAACCATTGGAAAACGCGACTCCTTTATACCTATGGGGTTTCCAACCCCAACCATCCGCGTCTAATTTTACATTATTTTAATAATTGGTAGCCAGACGTCGCGACGCCCTACGTATATATATTTCATACATCAACCTACCTAAGGATTCCCATTACATTTCAAACCGAGGCAATTGCAAAGAATGGCTATTTAGAAACCTTATAACGTCCTTCTTGAAAATAACTCACTTGTATTCTGAAGGGATATATACATCCTGAGTTTTCCAGAATCTTTTTCAGCGTCGTTTTTCATTCATAAATATTCATTCGCACTGAATCTCAGGAAATAAATATATAGTTAACCACAAACCGTTGCTGATGCTGTATAGAAACCACTTTGGCTAATGCATAGTGTCAAATGAATTTCGTTGGGTAAATCTAGACTGTATAGCGAAGGGGTTGGTCGCGGGTAGTCGGCAAAGTAGAAAAGCCAGGGGATCAGCCGTTGGCCCGGTCCTATACTTTTGTGTAAACTTTACGTTGAAACTGTGAAACCGCGAAACTGCAGTAAAGCTACGAAAACCATCCCATGGCCCCACGGGACGTTTGTCCAAGCACTTTGAATCGGACGAAGTATATTTTTTACCACCTTCTTAACGTAGATTACATTTTTTTTACTGTCTGACAAAACGATACACACTATCACTCAGACAATAAAAAAGCCACTTGTGCCGACGACAAAAGCCAATAGCGTAGTGTCAGCGGATTTGCTCTAGTACTATCTAGTAACTCTTTAGTTTGCGGTAATTGGGTCGATGGAAAGATGACGAATACAGTTTGCCAATCTTCAACGGCACTAGCCCTACAATTTATTTAAAGTTACAGTGTCCCGTTGGGTTAGACGAAAATGTTACGGTGGTTGATTCGTTGGTTTTGGTAATTTTCGGTTACTTTTTTATTTATTTACAATTAAACATTTTTGATGTTTCGACAGAGCCTTGGCTATCATTTTCAGTGGATCAACAAAGTTAGATAATATTGTATAAGAACTAATGATGATATGGCGGGTTCCCAATTGGATTCCGAATATGGTGATAGTGGATTATTTACGTGAAAAGATGATGAATGTTATTCGTGGATATTTGTCAGTGCAAAAGTGGTATACCGTATCATGAATTCGAATATCAGGCGTCAAACGCAGACCGCTGATCAGCTGGAATGTCTGTGCGGTGCAGTGGTTGGAACGCTGAACCTTATATCCCGGTATTGGCGGTGATCCAGTCACGGTAGTATGCGACGTCAGTGTAGACACCGGGGAATCCAGGAAGTGCGCATCCGTTACCCCAGGACATAATACCGGCAAGAAATCCGTTTATGATGAGGGGACCACCGGAGTCACCCTGGCAAGCGTTGAGACCTCCTTGGGGTATAGTGGCGCAGATCTGGCCTTCGGGAAGTCCTCCGAAGATGTTGTAAGCAGCGCTGCAACCAGCCTTGGAGATGATGAAGACATTGGCCGTCTGGAGAACGGTGGAGAGGCCTCCTTCCTCCGGGACAATACCCCATCCGGTGATGACGGCGGAAGCACCGACGACGGCCTCTTGTCCAGAACTGTACAGGGGAATCGGGGCTTGAGTAGGGCCGAAGATCAGCTCGGAATCCAGCCGGAGGAGGGCGATGTCGTTCATGTAGATTTGCCCGGCGTTGATTCTGTCGTTCGGGTAGGTGATGACCTCAATGACGTCGGTGATAATACCTCCACGATTGAGGCTATTGGTTCCAGCGCGGACGGTGTAAAAGTTGGCGGGTAAGGTGGTGCAGTGAGCAGCGGACAGCGCCCTGGTTGGAGCGATGATGCTACCACCGCACACGTGGGATCCGAAAGCTTGAAGGGATACCTGCCACGGAAACTGCTCGATTCTTGCGTCTCGACCTCCAATGAGGCGGCCGGTGGGGCTCAGTGGATTCAGGAGACTTCTGAGTTGAGCTGATGAGACATGAAAATTCACGTGGTGAACAATGAAACTCAGTTCTTTGCTCGGGATTTTCCCCAAAAACTTAATCTTGACCAATTATAATCTGGCAATCTAACACCACAGTCTCTATCAACTACGGCACATGTGACCATACAGTGGATGTCGGAAGCTAACATTTCGTTGTAAGTCAAAGTCTCCAATATGCAGACTTTGAAACGTTCCCAAGTCGGAATAGATCGAACGTTATATTTCATTTATTAGCAAGTGGAACTCATTTATAAATCAGTTGGGCACATTTGATGGAGGTATGAACTACTCACCAGTTGTAACGGCCACGAGGACCAGAAGAATGGTGATCTTCATCATCTTCAGACTCGACTCACTTGTTCGGTGGATCAGACGTCTGAATGAATTTGATGCTGTGCTGAGTGGTTTTAAACATTCGTTCCGGCCCCTTTATCGCGATCAATGTTAGGTCGCGTGATTCGAGTGAAAGCGATTGTTATCATTATCTATTTGCCCAGACCGTGTTGAAACATTGCCGACGTTCGTTAATGCCCGACTCGTATGTGTAGCATTTGGTAGTATAAGGTATCTTTACTGTGAACAATACAGCAAACCAGCTGAATAATTAAAATTGCAATGAAATTCTGAGATATCATCAATTTATAAAGAGAAAAAATACGCATCTCACCTTTGACAATTGTTGATATCGTAATTAGGTAGATGACAGGAGGGGGGGATACGATGTCGGAATCTAGGGCAAAGAAGTAATTTGATCCATATAATATCGCCTGTCTAAAGGCATAAGGTCATATGTGCCATTATACGACCGTTTGCCGTCTGTAAAATCAAAGGGTCGTATAATTTTTTTGCCACGTATTTACGCGAACAACGTGAAAATATGTTGAAAGACGTCAATATTGAAAACTGGTTTACAAAAAGCAGAATGTCGTAAGTCCTGGCGCATACGACCTTTTTCACCTGACTTGTGGAGAAATAATAATGAAAGCTAATTTCAAAAGGTCGTATGTGCGGATGAAAATTTGTTTTTTTTTTTCAACAGAGAATATGAAGAAAAAAAATGGGATATCGAATTACTTATTACGCATTTCAGGAGATTTTGGAGTATTTGCGATAAAGAGAAAAAAAAAACAAAAAAAAAAACGAACAAATTGTGAATACGATCTTGTGCCATAAGTTTCGCAATTTTTGTATTTTTTTTATGGAAAAGTTCAAAAAAATCGGGATATTGATTCACTAGTGCGTTTCGAGAGGTTCTAGAGCATTTGCGGTGAAAAAAAAAAATTAATAAAAAAAAAAGGAAATGTTAACCACCAAGATACGACCTTTTGCTTTTAAGTTTTTCAAATTCTTAATTTGGAATTATCCATGCGCTTTCACCATTTTGATAGAAGTTGGCAAAAAAGAAATAAAATTATGCGACCTTATGTCACTAAAATCGGCTTTTTGACGCTTACGACCTTATACCATTAGACACGCGATTAAAAACGTAAAAGCCATTTTAGATTGACTTGGTGACGAATTATGGACTTAGTCGTGCTTTTTGGAAGAGTGAAAACTGACTAGGCTGTATTCATCCGAGCAAGATGTAGTTTCAGGTGCTTATTGCGCATGCTTGTGTAAACTGTTTTAAAGTTGTTGTACTGCGAAAAACAAACACAATTTCGATGATTTCGCGTCTTTCTTCAATTATATTTGTGATCCCAATTTCCAATCGTATTTTTTCGCGCTTTGCGTTTAAATAGATGATGAAATACACCAGAGTTGACTTGCTGAGCTGTAAAACGGCCGATTTAAGAGTGAAAAATTATGTCCTAAGTAAGCTACGAGATCTATGTCCAGATATTGTATTGCGCGCCTCTTCCTCATGATCAACTTGTAGTTCCCCCTACTTCGACCGATGTCGCCACAATTTTTTACGTATTTTAAAACAATAAAGTTTTAAAACAAAGAAAAACGCATCCACCGCGCTCGCTCCTGTACCCACGCGTGATCTTCATTCTTTCGCTTTGTGCCGATGAGCCACGTTCAATTGAAATCGGAAAAGTAACGAATTAATTCAGAAGATGGGAAAAAGAAGCAGGGATGATTCTTCAAACAGCGACAGTTCGGATAGTGAATATCTGAAGAAACGGGTGAAGAAATTAAAGAAGAAAATTAAGGACAGAAAAGAGAGGAAGGAACGACGCCGTTCAAAACGTCGTGGTTGTCGCGAGCAACGCCATATCTCTTCTTCATCAGAATTCATTGATAATCAATGTAAGTGAAGCACATTTTTTCTGTTCTAGCCCATTGAGTAATTGTGCATCGATTCAATATCTTCGCCTGTTCATAAAATTTTTTGAGATTTAAATCTCAGACGAAATCAAAAAAAAATTCATTTCATCGGGCTCTAACCCGTGCGAGTTCATTCATATTTCGCTGATACATGCGTATCATTTGTTATAAACAAACAGATCAACGTCGCTCAAGGGATCTGATCTGCGAGCGAATCGATTTCGTTGATTCATGTTAAATAAACAGATCAACATCGCTCAAGGGCTCTAACCCGCGAGTGAATCGATATTTCGTTGATTCGTGATAAATAAACAGATTAACATCGCTCAAGGGCTCTAACCTGCGAGTGAATCGATATTTCGTTGATTCGTGATAAATAAACAGATTAACATCGCTCAAGGGCTCTAACCTGCGAGTGAATCGTTATTTCGTTGATTCATTAGTAAATCGACACATCGATGGAAACAAACCAGCATCTAACGAGGGCTCTAACCCACGAAGGCTATGCTTTTTGATGATTTAAACATGAACTCGTTGGTGATAGGCTCTAACCTTTATACCAAATGTGCTTTTTAATAAAAGTTCAAACAGAATTTAATATTTGCGGACTCTGATCCAAAAATATCGAGCGGATTTTTTATCCCTAAATAAAATGTTGACTTCCAGTAGTCGGAAGCCGAAGCAGTTCGAGATCATTTTCAAGAGAGTCAACTCCGTCGAGAAATCCGACAATTACCCTAGAGGATGTCACACCAAAACCAGCGTCTCCTCCACGAATGGGAAAAAACGATCAGTTAGAAGAGGTCTTGCTAAGCGAAGACGTTAGAAACGTCATCGGGAAGCAAATATGCAGAGATAGACCCCTCAGCTCAGCCATTCATTCTGATTTTGTCGCTCGATGGGAGGACATTATTAAACACGGTCTTCCAGAGAAAGAAAAGACACAATTGATAGAAAAATATCCACCACCTAAGAACTGCGTACTGATTGATCCACCGAAATTGAATCTGCAAATCAAAGCTGCGGTTCAAGAGGCTGTTCTCAAGAGGGATGCTCGCATAATACAAAAACAACAAAAAATATCAGCTTGCATCGCCGCTGGTGGAAAAGCTTTATCCTTATTGATCGAGAAGCCTGAAACGGGAGAAAACATCCCAGTTTTGGAATGTCTCAGTGAAATGTGCAGCTTATTGACTGATTTGCAGCATGACGAATCAGCCATTCGGAAAAGCCTCATAATGGCAACCATCAACACTTCTTTACGAGATGCTTTGATTGCTACGACAGCTGACCAGTACTTATTTAGCGAAAAATTGGACGATGTTATAAAGTCCGCTAAAGAAATAGCAAGTACTTCAAAAGACCTGAAAACTGTGTCAAAAAATCAGGTCAACAAATCGACAAAAAACTGGAAAACCCCGTTCCGTCAACATCAAAAGGAAGTCTCAGCGACGACGGGCGGGCAGAAACGTCAGCAGGGACCACAGAAAAAATTTGCAGCGCAGCCATACTCGAAATACCGACCCAAGAAGGATCAGGATTACCGGAAACGCCGTTAAACAATTCAGTAAGTCAGATTGCCGGAAGGCTTCGCTTTTTTGGATCAAACTGGAAAAGGATTACATCAGATTTGACTATCCTTTCTTGGATTAGTGGATATAAAATCCCGTTTGTTTCCAAGCCGGTTCAAAAATCAGAGCCGTGTCAAAGAAAATGGTCCGATGGTGATAAATGTATTGTTCGTAATTTAATATTACAACTCATTATTAAAGGCGCTATACAGGAATGTATGGAAGACCCAGACCATTTCATATCAGACATTTTCTTAAGACCAAAGCCAAATGGTACTCACAGGCTTATTTTAAATTTGAAAAGATTGAATGCATTTATTTCAACTGTTCATTTTAAGTTAGAAGACGGCAGAACAGTCACAAAACTCATGAGTTCAGAGTGTTTCATGGCATCTATAGACCTTAAAGATGCTTATTATTTGATCCCTATCCATAATTCATGCCGAAAATATCTACGATTCAGATTTGATGATAAATTGTATGAATTCTCATGCTTACCATTTGGTTTGAACACGGCACCTTACGTTTTCACTAAGGTATTAAAACCGGTTATTTTTCACCTACGCCAATTAGGTTTCTTATCTGTCATTTATTTGGATGACATATTACTAATAGGTGATTCTTATTCATCTTGTTTGAAAAATATCAAAGCAACTAAAACACTTCTAGAAAACCTAGGTTTTATCATAAGTGAAGAAAAAAGCAAATTAATACCAGATCAGAGTTGCAAATATTTGGGTTTCATTTTTGATTCAAAAAAAATGGTAGTAGAATTACCAGAATCTAAAAAAGTTCACTTAAAAGCTCTTGTTGAAAGAATTAAAGTAGACAAAAAGATCAGCATTCGAGAATTCGCAAAGGTTATAGGTTTCTTGGTGTCTTGTTGTCCAGCGGTCAATTATGCGTGGGCTTACACAAAAACCTGCGAACGAGAAAAATTTTTAGCTCTTAAAAAAAGTCAGAATAATTATGAAGGAAAAATGATAATTTCAGACGAGGTTGTAAAAGAGCTCAAATGGTGGAAGTCAGTAGCCATTTTTTCGAATAACCCTATCCGAGAAACCACGTACGATCTAGAAATATTTTCAGACGCATCGTTGTCAGGTTGGGGTGCTTTCTGCAACGGGCAACGGGTACATGGCTTCTGGAAAAAAGATGAAAGATCAAATTTTATAAATCATTTGGAACTCTTAGCCGCCTTTTTAGGCTTGAAATGTTTTGCAAATAACCATAGAAACTGTCAGATTTTGCTACGAATTGACAACACCACAGCTATTTCATACATTAATAGAATGGGCGGTGTTCAGTTTAAGAATTTAAATAAAGTAGCTCAAAACATTTGGAATTGGTGTGAAAAGAGAGGTATTTGGATTTTCGCATCATATATTGCGTCAAAAGAGAATACCGAAGCAGATACTGAATCGCGCCGCAGAGAATCGGTTGGTGAAATAGAGTTATCTGATGAAATTTTCGAAAAAATAACAATGAAATTTGGAAAACCAACAATTGACTTATTTGCGAGCAGAGTAAATAAAAAATGTAAAAAATACGTGTCCTGGAAGAAAGATCCAGAATCATTTGCAATTGATGCATTCACTATAAGTTGGAAAGATGATTTCTTCTATGCGTTTCCTCCAACCACAGTTATTTTAAAATCTTTACAAAAGATAAAAAACGAGGGGGGGGAGGGCATAATGGTTGTACCGGATTGGCCTTCTCAACCGTGGTACCCCTTGTTCTGTGAAATGATTGTCTCAGATCCATTCAGATTTGATGCTAAAACCAATATTTCTTTTTCAAATAGGAAACCAGAGGAATTTTGGGACAAAGTTACCCTGGTGGCCGCTTCCTTATCAGGAAAGCTTTCCAAATGAAGGGTATTCCTGACGACACAATACACATAATGATTTCGTCGTTAAGTAACTCATCATATAAACAATACGAGTGTTGTTTCAAGAAATGGTGGAATTTTTGCTCTATTCATTGCATAGACCCGTTCAACAATTCCGTCCCATGTATACTGAGTTTTTTAACAGAATTATTCGAAAAAGGTGCAACATATAGTACCATTAATTGCTATAGATCGGCTATTTCATTACTTGTTGGACCAGAAATGGCTCAAGATCACAGAATGTTGAGATTTTTTAAAGGTTTATCGAAATTACGACCATCAAAACCCAAATATGACTCGACTTGGGATCCAAAAATTGTTCTTGATTACCTGACTTCTATTCCTGATAATGACAATTTGCCTCTTAAAGAATTATCTATGAAACTTATCTGTTTACTCGCATTGGTAACTGGACATAGATTACAAACTTTCGCCTTAATCAAGACAGATAATATAGAATTTAATGAAGAATCGATTGATATAAAAATTCCTGATCACATCAAAACTTCGGGTCCAAACAGGAAACAACCTCTTCTGGTCTTACCTTATTTTCCAAAAAATAAAAAGATTTGTGCAGCAACTACGCTTGAATGTTACCTTGAAAGAACCAAAAACATCCGTGGAGAAACAACTGTTCTTTTCATTTCAAATAAACGTCCATTCAAAGGTGTTACTGCTCAATCGTTGAGTCATTGGGTTAAAAATGTTCTGTTGAAGAGTGGCATAGATACAAATATTTTTAGTGCTCACTCAACTCGTCATGCCTCAACATCGACAGTAAAAAATAAAGGTTTAGACATAGATACCTTACGTAGAACTGCAGGATGGACTGAAAAATCGAACACATTCGCAAAGTTCTATGATTTGAAAATTGTAAAAGATAAGAAGGCGTTTGCAAACGTCATTTTGAACCTTTGAAGGTTCAACATTATCCTTGTTGATTGATTCTGTTACAATAAACATTTGTTCCAAAATATATCGTATCAGTAATTCTAATCGTCACCGCCGTAACATGCGTCGAACATCTACAAGTTGATCATGAGGAAGAGGCGCGCAATACAATTAAAAGATTAAACGAACTTACTTGTAAGTGAAGTTCTATCTTAATTGTATGAAGCGCCTCTTCCGAAATGATCAGTCCCACCCTTATATACACCCTTCTTAAGATACGTTCTTAAGACCCATCAAGGTTACGGCGGAGCTTTAAAGAAATGAAGATCACGCGTGGGTACAGGAGCGAGCGCGGTGGATGCGTTTTTCTTTGTTTTAAAACTTTATTGTTTTAAAATACGTAAAAAATTGTGGCGACATCGGTCGAAGTAGGGGGAACTACAAGTTGATCATTTCGGAAGAGGCGCTTCATACAATTAAGATAGAACTTCACTTACAAGTAAGTTCGTTTAATCTTTTAATTATCTGCTGATTAATGGCTCCCATACTGAAACGATATCGAATTGCATTCGAATGATTGAATTGATTGAATCAACATGCAGATTTTCAATGGCATTGCACAGAAGTGACATCAGATGTTGTGATATTATCAGATAGCAAGGATAATTTTCTCTTTCAGATTGGATCGGCTTGTCCCCATCGAGTCTATTTATTGTAAGCCAAGCCATAGTTAGGAAAACAAGGCAGAATAATGACATTGGGTAGATTTGTACACACCTGGACTTATTGTGGAATCGATCCAGGTGCAATATAAAATACAATAAAATGAAGCAAGGTATGTTTTATAACCTCAATATATTCGTGTTTTTCCAAACACGTCTGGCTGACGAGACCTTGTCTGTCTGGGGTAAAGGGGCATCAAAATAATCTGCCTGTAGAAAGGCGATGCTAAAAAATGTTGCGAAAATTTAAAAGGTGTCAGAAATTTAACACTGCGGAGTTGAGCAGCAAATATTTTTACCTTGGAAGCTTGTCGATTTGACTATGAAAGTTTCTACAAATTATCGGGTATCGAGCTCAAAATAGAAGGAAAAATATCCCGAGTTACGGAAACTTCAGTCAACTAGCTCGCAAATCTGGGGGTAGCAATTTAACTTGGTGAAGGAATAATAAATGTAGTCTAGTGCTATATTTTACTCGAGATTGGAATATCGGGCACTAAACCCAAACCTTCGATTAGGCGGATGGATCGAGCGGTGCGGTTGAAACGCTGAACCTTATTTTTCGGAGTTTGTGGTGATCCAGTTACAGTATAGGCTGCGATCTCAGAATATCAGGATAGACACCAGGGTATCCAGGGCATTCGCATCCGTTACCCCAAAATCATCATCAGTATAATAATCAATAATTTTCTCAAACTTATTTTAAAGAGTATTCATTCTCAGGGAACGAGTAGTAAATTTTATTCGACATCAGGATATCAGAAAATGAATTGAAACTTATGACGGAGAGTTCGGACGGCGTGGTCAAAACGCTGCTGTTTATATTCCAGACATCATGTTGATCCAGTCACGGTAGGCTGCAACCTCAGTGTAGACACTTGGGTATCCAGGGCGTGCGCATCCGTTACCCCAGGACATAATACCGGCAAGAACTCCGTTGATGGCGAGGGGAGCACCGGCATCACCTTGGCAAGTATCACGACCTTCTTCGGGTACACCAGCGCAGATCTGGCCTTCCGGAATTCCCCCCCAGTTGGCGTAAGCAACGCGGCAATCAGCCGTGGAGACGATGGAAACTGTGGTAGTCTGGAGAACGGTGGGTGCGTCGCTCACTTCTGAAAGAGCACCCCATCCACCGATGACGCCGATTGAACCAACGACGGCTTCTTGCCCGGAAGCATATAGGCTGATCGGTGCTTGAGTAGGGCTCCAGGTCAGGGCAGCCCTCACTCGAAGGAGCGCAATATCGTTAACGGGGACTGTCCAGCCGTCTACGCTATAGTCATCGTGAGGGAGGGAGAAAGCCAAAGAGCTACTGACCCCTCCGGTACTTCGGAGATTGGTTCCAGAACGTACGGTGTACCAGCTAGGGAAGTAGAGCATGCAGTGGGCAGCGGTCAGGATCCAGAAATTACCGATGATGCTACCACCGCAGATAGGGGTACCAAAGACTTCAATAGATACTTGGTAGGGCACGTCTTCGATTGAGGTATCTTGACCTCCAACGATGCGACCGACCGGGCTCAGCGGGTTCAGGCGAGGAATAGGATCCGCTGATTAGACAAAAGTGTTCGTGAAACGATAAGTGGTCCAGGGCTATTAGACAAGTGCGGTACTTGACGTTGCACAATAGGACTTGGCACTATGGTGTTTCTTTCGCATAGAAAATTTCGTAAAGCAGCGAGAATTGATACCTAATTGTAAGTGGCATTTTCTAGGTCACAAGACTCTGAATTAATTGGCTTTCCAAATTTCCATCAGACACGAAAACGTAAATATTATATCATCAGATCTATTAGGAACAAGTTAACAGCCAACTCGAATGTGGAGAACCTTCTTATGGATTACTTACCAGCAGCGGCAGCCACGAGGGCAATCAGAATAGCGAATTTCACCATCTTCTAGCTTGAGTTGGTCTCCTGGTGGGTCAGAAATCTGAGTAGCCTTATATAGTGGTGGACGGTTCTTATTATTCTTATCAGGCTTCATGTCTATCGCGATTCCTGACAGTTATTTATATGCTCAAACATGATATTCATCAATATCGATTGGTCCTGACACTGTCAAAACGTTGACGTCTGTGGTCTTCATATTGTGAAAGTGGGACGTAAAGAGATCATCTCTTCACTCTGCATACGTACTAAAATCAATTGCGATTCCACTTGAATTTCTAGATTTGATTAATTTGATAACTGAAGACAGACCTCTTGGCCTTATTAACAGACGTCAGTCTCTTGATCAAGGTGGCAATTTTGTCAGTAAGAAATCTGAAAGCTGTTTGAGTATGGGCGATATAACGAAGGGTAAAAAACGACCAATACCACCCAGGAAAAATGTGTAATTCGACCAAAAATCCATCAATTTTCTGAATATTATTTACAAAACGCGCGAATTTAAAATGTGAAATTACCGGCTTGATTAGATTACGTATGCGTCGAGTGGAATTTGATTGAGATCTGGATGTAGATTGAGTTTTTCTACTGATTGGAGGCACTCACAGATTTTGAAATGAACTTTCAAAGCCTTGTGACCGGGCAGTCGTAGTTTGTAACGCATCGCGAATACATTTTCACATAAAATTTAGCAATAACTTATGAATACTATTTAGTTTATTTCGTTCGAAATGTTGACGGTTGTGTTTGATAAATCAGAGATGTAAATTCTCGTGCACGGCGACAAGTAGCATCGTTATTCCTGAAGAGAACTTGTACCACCAATTTGGGCTTATTGATAAAAATTCTTCGAACACTCTAAAAGTTTCGAGGCATACCGGAATGAATGAGAAGCTGCATCCATGAATCTTTTTCCACTTTTTCCTGAGTGTCTAACATCACATGAATCTGAAAATTTCCTTGACATGATTGAAGCGCTGCATTTCATTTCTCGGGCTTTTCGGTAAATCAATATGATTGAGATTCGCTGAAGAAGTATTCAGACGGACCACCGCGATTATTTGACAATTGCTCCAATTTGGTAAAAATTTTGTCCATGCTTGGCTAGTTCCAAGATCGAAAAATTCTAGGTTGTATATCTCTATATATATTTCGCTGAACCTGTACTGAAATGTAATGACGAAGTATAATGCGAAGATGAGTGTGATGGAGCACATTTTTTTTTCTTGTAAGATTCATGATCCGTGTTTAACTTTTTTCAAATATATGCGATCCGTAAATGTTCTTCGGTTGAGCTGCCATATCGGCGCGTTACCATTTTCGCCTGTGACCGTTATATCCCTTGAGAATTTCCTGAAACCTTGAGAGACGTCACAAATTTAAATCTGCGTGTTTGTCTACCATGTATTTCTACCTTGGGACCAGTAAATCTGGTTATGGGAGCCCCAACTAAGTTACAGATTCGCCAGGATCATGGATCAGCCCGCAGAAAAAAACTGAAGATTCGAACACACCCGACTTAGGCACTCATTCCAAAACCTGAAGCTGGGAGCTCTTATCTTACCTCCGTGGGAGGATAATAAATGTAGTCCATGAATATTTTTCAAAGACAAAGTGCTATACTGTATTTGATACTTCGACATCAGGTGGCAAATCCAGACCTGTGATTGATTGGATGGTTACGATGAGGACGCTGCACATTATATTCCGGAGTTGGTGGTGATCCAGTCACGGTAGGTTGCGACCTCAACGTAGACACCGGGGAATCCAGGACGTGCGCATCCGTTACCCCAGGACACAACACCGGCAAGAACTCCATTGATGGCAAGGGGACCACCAGAGTCACCCTGGCAAGCGTCGAGACCTCCTTCGGGTACTGCTGCGCAGATCTGGCCTTCAGGAAGTCCTCCCCAGATGCTGTAAGCAGCGTTGCAATCAGCCTTGGAGACGATGGGGACAGTGACAGTCTGGAGAACGTTGGAGGCGCTTCCTTCCTCCGAGAGAGTACCCCATCCAGTGATGACGGCTTGGGCACCAACGACGGACTCTTGACCAGAGTTGTATAGAGGAATTGGAGCTTGAGTAGCACCCAAGATCAGGGCTGAGCTGAGCTGCATGAGAGCGATATCATTGACGGGAATTCCCCAGGTATTGTAGCCGTAGTTCCTGTGGCTGACGATGTCAGAGACGCCGGTGTGACTACCTCCACTGTTGGAAAGGGTCGAGCCAGAGTGGACGGTGTACCACTGGCTGGAGTATACCATGCAGTGAGCAGCGGACAGAATCCAGCTTTGAGAGATGATGCTACCACCGCAGATGTGGAATCCGAAAGCTTTGAGAGATACCTGGTAAGGTACCTGCTCAATGGAGGTATCAACTCCCCCAACAATGCGGCCGGTTGGGCTAAGTGGGTTAAGATGAGCCGTGAGGTCCGCTGGCGAGACAAAAAAAATTCAAACTGACCCTTAATGCTTTATCCAACAGAACATGGAACTTTGCTGCTAATTTGAGTGTCTTCCATGTAGGCACAGAATACTCACCAGCAGTGGCAGCCACAAGGGCGAAAAGAATGATGTACTTCATCATCTGCAGACTTGAGTTACTATCTCGGTGAATTAGAAATCTGGATTAGGCTCATTTAGCAGTGAACGGTTTTTATTATACTCTTCAGCATTGAAGTTTATCGCGATAAACGACAGTCACACAGTGTGATTGAACGTAGTTGCAATCATTATCAATGCCCTCCGATGGTATCAAATCCTCAGCAAATGTTCGTCGATGTCGCTATTCGAGATCGCGTCTTTTCTCTGATGAACGTAGCGAAGGTGAAGTGATTGCAAGTCCAATCAACCTAGATCTCATCAATTTGATAATCCGCGATGTACGTATGCCTTTCACCGTTGACAACGTTTGATGTTAGATGACAAGAAGCAGATATCGAGCTTGGATCGGATGGATAGTTTCCTTTCTTTTCATAAACAGAATGCTGTGTCGATGGTATTGCTTATGCGCTATGCATCATGAAGCAGGTCCTAGTATGTCTAACGATAAGTCTGATTTGCTTCAACGTATAGTGGGATTAATATTTTTGAAGGCAGACGAGAGGTTCGAGAAAAAACAAATACTAATGGTTTACTTCTGTTATTAACTTTTACCGAGTAAATATAAGGTCTAAAATTCTTGTTAGAGCGTTCGACTGAACGAAATTGTAAGGAAAAGGTCAATAAATACCACATTTTCGATTTAGAGTCCCTGTGTTGCCTCAGGTCCAGTCGCGATCTCAATTTTCGATCAGCTTCCTCCTCGATATGTGTGTATACGTATGAACAATGTAAGGTACCCAAGCAATACGCGGAAGTACAAAAGTTCCTACTAAACTGCACACGTTACGTACATTTCAAACGGGAAAATAACGCCCACATTAGATTAAGCTTACGTCAAGTAGCTGTTGGATGGTACGTGAGATCGACGATTGGATCAACTTTTGGCTTGCCAGTAGTACCGCTTGAATTGACCGGGCCTTGGTTGGGTATCTAACACAACATTGTCAGGAGAATAGCAATAATAAACTAGAAATAGTAATCGTATTGTTTTGATCGGAATTCTGGCGATTGTTCTCCGTCTTGATACATCCGAAATGAAAATCGACGAACAAAGCTTTTATTTTTATAGATACTAAGCACAATCAGTTCAAATTTATCATAACACGAAATTTTCTAAGCATCTGGAGGTCCCAGGCGGTACAAGAATCAAATAGACGTCCGTTGCATGTGCTGAAAGCTCATAGAAAGCAGAATTTATTTCTACTTTCATGTTGCTCTGGCGATTCTCTGGTTTTTGAAATGGCATCCTGGTAGACTGGGGATTATAATTGAATTTGGAAGTAAATTATTCACATTTTAGGATTGGTCAAAGAATTGCACGATGCTTCCAAAATGCTCACCTCATATTCCGGAGACGCTGGTGATCCAGTCACGATAGAATGCTACCTCAGCATAGACACCGGGGAATCCAGGGCGTGCACATCCGTTACTCCAAGATGCAACACCGGCCAGTGCTCTGTTGATAACAAGAGGACCGCCAGCGTCACCCTGGCAAGTTCCTCGACCTCCTTCAGGCATAGCAACGCAGATCTGGTTAGCGGGGAGTCCACCCCAGGTGCTGTAGGCAGCGTTACATTCAGCTTTGGAGACGATGGGGACGACGGTGAACTGCAGACCAATGGAGAAGTCGCCTCCTTCTTCAAGACGACCCCATCCGCTAATGAAACCGGGGGCTCCAGCGATGACCTCTTGTCCAGCTGGGTACAGGCTAATCGGAAGGCGAGTAGAACTGAAGATGAAAGGACTCCCCAGCTGGATAAGAGAGATGTCGTTGATGGGGACTCCCCAGGTACTGGAACCATATCCCCCGTGGTTCAGGATGCGAGATATTCTAGTGAGGATACCTCCGCTGTTGGAAAAGGTTGACCCAGAGCGGATGGAGTACCAACTATTCGGGTAGGCCATGCAGTGAGCGGCCGTTAGCACCCAGCTTGCGCCAATGATGCTTCCACCGCACGTATGGGATCCGAGGACTTGAAGAGATACCTGGTAGGGTAGATCCTCGATGGGGGTAGCGAATCCTCCAACAATACGGCCAACAGGGCTCAGTGGGCTGAGGCGAGGAATGGGCTCCGCTGATCAGATAGAAACATTCAAGGGATCACAATGACATATGATCGTGGTCATAGAATGGCACTTGACCTTCCGCCCCAAGTCTAAGGTCCGTGGTCTTAAAGCGAGATAAAGAAATTTCACTGTGCAAGAACTGTCAAAAGTTAAAATTTGCTTGATTGGAGGCTGTGGACTTGGACCTGAACTGTGAACCTCATTATACCGAACAATGATTGTCACTGATCATTTTTAAAGTCGCACACTTTTCACTCATGTGTGGACTACTCACCAGCAGCGGCAGCCACAAGGGCGAACATGATAACGAACTCAATCATCGTCAGACTTGAATTACTTGTTCAGTGGACCTGGGAGACTGTGAGTCGAGTACCATTAGACGGTTCTTATTGTACTGTTCAGTTTATCAGCCACGTATGTGATTCAACGCCAGTGTCGTTCTTATCAATTTACATCTGTGGTATCGAAACGTTGTAGATACTTAACATAATGTCCGCTGCGTCGGTTCGACTGATGGTCGGACGAGATTTTGTCTCTATTCTGAATAATGTTGCAGAAATTAATAGCAAAACCACTCAAATTTCTAGATAGAATCAACTTGATAACTTCAGATATGCGTCTTCTGCCGTTGAAAGCCGTTGGAGTGCTCGAATGGTTTTCGATCAAGAATAAGTTTCACTCAATCATACTTCGTTTTCTCGGACGATGCGGGATTGCCATTCTTTTTAGTCATACCTACTATATTTTGATTCTCAATTACCCTGCTCGATGCTGAGCACGTGAATGAGTAATGAGGTGCAAAGGTGCTCGTGTTCCGCCGAAGTGCACAAGAACGAATAGGCGACAAAACTCCGGCTGAGCTGTAAAGGGAATATTTAAAACGGGAGAATAACAACTTGATTCGATAACACTTACGTCAAGGATTACATCGCTTGTGAAATCCATTTTCGGATTAAATTTTGCACCGCTCAATGGCACCGTTTCATTTAAAAGCGACTCGGAATTTCCGTTAAAAGGCAATAAAGTCCATCCGTTTCTATTCTTCAGGGAATACAGCTTAATTGCAGAGATGACGGTAAGAATTACTCACCAGTATAATAGCGGCAACTACGAGGGGCAAAAGAATGGCAAACTCCGTCGTCTTTGGGTCTGATGATTTTCTCAGTGGGTCGGAAGATTGAGTTAGCCTCATATAGCGCTGCACTGATACTTTGCAATCATAGGCGAAGAGTTTTTATCCATTAATGTGGAATCAACATTTTTCGACTTCGCATTTTGAACGATAAGAGAATAACTTGCGGCGTGAGTTCCTTTGGGCACAGAGACAACACAAGGATGATACAGGATTCACAGAGGACAAGCCAATTGGCTTATTTGAGATCTGAGTTCTCGGCCACCTTTCCGGATGCTGGGTCCGTGAATAAATGATAAGGTTCAAAGGCTGCCCACGCTCTACAGGACAACACATAAGAGTGGATATAGGCGGCGAAGCTTTGGCTGAACTGCAAAGAGCATATTTGAGGAGGGAAAATAATGGTTTGATTCGATAGCCTTTGCACCGTGGATTAGATTGCCTGAGAGATTTACCGTTGAAATCTATTTTGTGGTACTTAATGGCACCGTTTCGCTTCAACACAAGTTGTAACATTACCTCAAATGTCTCAATATTGTTCTGTATCATGAATAACCCTTTGAAGCGCAAATTTACAATGTGGATGCAGGGAATAGTTAATTTATTGGAGATGAGCATTTTCTGACTGTCTGACTGTGAGTTAGACTCTCACCTTCATTAAAAATGTCTGAGCTGGAATGATTTTTTTCTCATAATTCCGGTGGTACCAAATATTAATAATTTGTTCGGTGCTGAATTTTGGTGGATCATGTTTCAAGAAGTCACAGGTTTAAACTTTCGGAACTGATCCGATCTTCCTCGGTTTCACGCAATTCCTGTTCGTTCCGAAATTTCTATTCCAGTTATACCTATGAGTCTCACTACTGAAAATTTGCCAGCTCTATTTAATTGCTACTGTTTGGGCTAGATCGTTCTACTGAACGAGGTCTTTAGTTTTACGTGAATGTTCGGCACAGCATGTATCGATGCATATACTGCAGCGTGTATGATGGTGTCTTTGCCCAACGAACAATTTCGTTGAGAATTTCCTTATTGTTAATCATCTTGAGAATCAAAGAGTTTCGAGATCACATGGCGTTTTGAATAACAGAACAATAAGCTCAATGACAGCGGGGCCCTGGAACAATGAGTTGCAAAGAAACGGGTCTCTGCATTGAAATCGGTTCATGTGGCAGAAAGGATATGAATTGTGTAGTTCACGAATGTATACCTTCAGGGCAGGATTTTCATATTTTATTCGATGTTTGAACATTGGACATTGATACAAGACCGATTATGGGTTGAGAAGTTTCGGTGGTGCGGTTGCGACGTTGCACCTTAGACTCCAGAGTTGGTTGCGATCCAGTCACGGTAGTATGCGACCTCAGAGTAGGCACCAGGGAATCCAGCGCGTGCGCATCCGTTACCCCAGGAGACAACACCGGCAAGAACTCCGTTGATGGCAAGGGGACCACCGGAGTCACCCTGGCAAGCGTCGAGACCTCCTTCGGGTACAGCAGCGCAGATCTGGCCTTCGGGAAGTCCTCCCCAGATGCTGTAAGCGGCGTTGCAATCAGCCTTGGAGACGATGGGGATGGTGACGGTCTGGAGAACGGTGGGAGAAGCCCCGTCCTCTACGAGAGCACCCCATCCGGTGATGACGGCGGGAGCACCGACGACGGCTTCTTGTCCAGCAGCGTACAGACCAATGGCGGCTTGAGTGGAGCTCATGGTCAGGGCAGAGTTCAGACGGAGGACGGCAATGTCGTGGGAGGGAACTCCCCAGCTGTTCGAGCTGTAGCTTTCGTGGTTGATGACGGTGCTGATGGCGGTTTGGGAACCCCCGTTGTTGGAGAGGGTTGTTCCAGCGCGGACGGTGTACCACCTGGTAGGGTAGACCATGCAGTGAGCAGCGGTCAGCACCCAGTTTTCAGAGATGATGCTAGCACCGCAGATGTGGGATCCGAAAATTTGAAGGGATACCTGGTAGGGTACCTGGTCGATGGAGGTAGCGACTCCTCCGACGATACGGCCGGTGGGGCTCAGCGGGTTGAGACGGGGAATGGGTTCCGCTGATGAGACAAAAACATTCAAGAATTCATAAAACGGTAAATGACTCCTGGCTCGGGGCTTTCAGGGAAGTGCATTATTCGTGTTTTGCACCGAGACTCCGTCCTCCAGAGTTCATAGAAGTTAGAGTGAAGTCAGTAGAAATGAAGCGGCGAAGATTGATATGTGACGCAGGTTCTTCTTTATGGATGACCAAATTTCAAACTCGGCGATTCAATGGTATTCAAAACAAAGAGTTGGTGAATGAAAGTTTGCTGGGTTCTAATAGCCGATAAGGAAAAGTATGACAAAATTCTGCCAGTTCAAATGATCTTTGAAATTTGCTCAGGTTTCAGGCGTTTCCAGTTAGTGTGAGAAGTTCGAAAATTATCAGAGGCAAACTGCGTCCAAATTACGTACAGAAAAAAAATGGCACAAAGCGTTAAGCATTAGGCGCTCGAATTTGTTGAGTATGGCGACTAACTCTGAACTTGGATTGTAAATAGTCCCAGGTCAAGACAAGGTGCGACTTATTTCATCATGTGGGAAATAGGAGTCGTTTGCAATGATACTAGGTGAGTTTGATGCGAGAATTACTTACCAACAGCGGCAGCCACAAGGGCGAACAGAATGGCGAACTTCATCATCTTCACAGTTGAGTTATTTTCTCGGTACTAGTGAAGACTGAATGAATCTCATGGCATTGGAAGGCTCTTTTTATACTTTGCTGACACGAATATAATCTTGATTCGGCATTTAGGTTCAGTTTTCTTCATCCGATCATTTTTCTTTATCAACTTATCATTTGAAATCAAAATAGTCGAAGACACTTCCGTCGAGTCTACACCAAAACTGGGTGGGGGAAAGATTTCATTTGTAACTGTAAACAATAGGTATATCGTTCATCTTCATGTTACTTATTCTACGAATTTGCACTCGCCGTGCCTATCATGATAATACTGTGAATAGTAATAATAGAAATAAATTCCTCTGTTTTGTTGACTGATAATTGGCGGCAGAAAGGCAGAGTTTCGCGGTAGAGGAGATTGTCCCGGGGGATAGCTGGACGCCGTCTGATTAGTTCGGAAACTGTGGTTTTACTTCGAACGAGCAATCTGTAGCAAGGAGCATTGTCCGAATTTCATTCTGCCATAGAAATTTTCCTATAGTATAGTTCCGAGAGTAATTTGCTCAATATTCTGCATACGACGATTTGCAAAATATGGTACTTGAATTTCAGGTATCTTGTTTCCTTATAGTATCACTTCGAAGAAAGATTGTCGAAAGATTGGACTGTCCGAAAGTCAAGTGTCATGATTTGTTGATAATTTTGACGCCGTACTGATTGGAATTACCCACTGTTTAATAAGTTCAAGTACCATAATACTGGTCTGCGCACTTAGAACTGGATAATGTGAGTACATACTAGATAAAAAATGACCAGAGTAATTGCTATGCATCGTTCGGACACCTCAACTAAACCTTCTGATGGTGGTGTGCCATATTAGCTCCTTTAGTCTACACAGTATCATTCCGTATGCTTGTATTTCAAACGTCGAGTGTTTGCGAATGTATCAATCTGTTTTTCTGCATGTGGAATAATTTTTTCATCAAATAACAATGAAACCTAATGTGTTTTTGAACTAGTGCATACTTTTTACCAATCAATCTCTTCTCCAGGAGTCTCTCATACCGGATGTAAGTTAGATAGGCGTATCTTTGCTGCTTATTCGCCGAAAGTTGTTGTTATCTGTTCTAATGGTATCATTGATATGGCCAATCAGGCAAGAATACAGTAGGAGCTGGAAAAATGTTCGGTCATATCTAATTCAATCTTTCTCATTGATTCAATCTATACAATCAGTTCTCGGTACTACTTACAATAAGGTATATTTGGAGAATTCCATGCCGTTTCAACCTGGGTTTAACCCTTCACCTCACGGATTTCGCTCGTGATTTTTTATATGATTGCTCCTACTTTGAAAAGCACTAATTTTTTGGGGGGGATTTTTGTGAGTTGATTCGAAATTTCTAAAATTTTTGAAAACCGTCATATTGATCGACACAATTTAAAATTCTGAAGTGAGAAAAAATTCTTCAAGTATCAAATATCAGAATTTTTAAGTATATATAGCCGAAGTGGGCAGATGTTCCCTTCTTACTGTTTTCAAGCTTTTTCTGGAAAAAAACGTTGAAAAACCTAGAAGCGGGAGTTATTTTATATGGATGGTGGCTGAAACATTTTTATATGCCACACCGGATTTTTTAGACCCGAAAAAAAATTTTTCAATAACATTTTTTTTTTCAATAATTACAAAAAAAAAAAAATTAAAAATACAAAAACTTTTCGCGAAAATTCTGAAAATTCTTCGAAAAATCCGGTGTGACATTTGGAAATATTTCAGTAGCCATCCGCAATAAAATGACTCTCGGTGCTGATTTTTCGGATGTTTTTTTTCGGAAAAAGCTTGAAAACAGTACGAAGGAAACATCTGCCCACTTTGGCTAAACGCTCAAAAATTTGGATATTTGACACTTGATTTTTGAGAATTTTTTCAGAACCTTGAATCGTGTGGATCAATATGACGGTTTTCAAAAATTCTAGAAATTTCGAACCAAGTCGCAAAAATCTAAAAAAAAAAAAAATTAGTGCTTTTCGAAGTAGGAACAATCATACAAAAAATCACGAGCGAAATCCGTGAAATGAAGGGTTAAACCCAGGTTGAAACGGCATGGAATTCCGCAAATTTATTGCTCGTGGCTAACGTTTTTCAAGGACGAACTGCAATAGGTTTGTTTTTCGGTTCACTTCTTGTTCAATGATCGCTACGTATATTGCCATAGAGCTTTATTTTTTTCAGAAATTTATTTTTAAAATTGAAGAATGATAAATTGGTGTTGAATTTTACCGTTTTTTTTTTTCATTAAGAACAGCGAACGTCCGGCACTGGGGTATAATCAATTCCAGTCTACGGTGGAATCCAGTCTAATTTTACTGAACTATTCGTGATATTATCAAACGAATATTTGTCAAACTGGGCTGCGTTTGTCAAACACTTTCTGGGAATGGAACAATTCGCGTCCCAGTTTGAATCGAGAGAAAAAAAAAATAAATAAACGGTCCGACAGTGTCGTACATGCTTTCTCGTCATACGTGCTGTAGTTTTTGACGACGCCAAACGCTACTCCGATATGAACTTTGCACGAAATTGTTGTGGAGCCATTTCCGAGATACTTTTGTGATCGTTATAAACAGCCGTCCATCAGTAAAGTGCCCTCGGATGGATTTTCCCGAATAAGGCGCCTACTCCGTCTTGTTCACTTTGCCAAACGCTTTTTAGATCTGAGTTTCGAATGAAATCGTTGGAGCCAAGTTTGAGAAATTTCAAATTTTTTTTAATCGGCTTTCAGTAAACTACCCTTAATTTTGGGGCTGGAATCAAAATTTTGATTCGGTTTTGGAGCATTACCGAATCATTCACAAATATCGTAATTGAAGCTATTAACTTTCAGTCAACATCGTAATTGAAGTAAATTAATTGTACTGTTTGGGCTCTGGACAGATGGGCGCAGGCAAACGGACGGACGAAACTGTATAAAACCAACTTTTTCGAGTTCCTTTGCTCATGAAACGCCAAGATCAGTCATAATCTCGATCACAATCTCGATACTTTCTCTGTCTATACGACATAAGAAAAAAATCGGCAGACCACGTTAGGCCAGAACTGTAACCTGCCGGCAGGTATGGGTTCGGCAAACAGAAGTTGAGGGCCAGGAGTTCAACGTTTGAACAGGAAAGGAATCATAGTCGAACGGAATCTTTTTCAGATATATGCACTGGAAGAAGTAGCGCATATCAAAGACAGAAGACTTTGAAGAGACCATACCTGGATTCGACTGGCTCCTGAATGCGGAGGTGATAGTTCATGCGGAGGGAAAACGGATAATAAATGTAGTTTACGAATGTATATATGCCTTGAGGGCAGATTTTCATATTTTATTTGATGTCTGAACATTGTATATTAATGGAAGACCGATTACGGGTTGAAAAGTTAAATTGGTGCGGTTGAGTCGTTGCACCTTAGACTCCAGAGTTGGTTGCGATCCAGTCACGGTAGTATGCGACCTCAGAGTAGGCACCGGGGTATCCAGCGCGTGCGCATCCGTTACCCCAGGACACAACACCGGCAAGAACTCCATTGATGGCAAGGGGACCACCGGAGTCACCCTGGCAAGCGTCGAGACCTCCTTCGGGTACAGCAGCGCAGATCTGGCCTTCGGGAAGTCCTCCCCAGATGCTGTAAGCGGCGTTGCAGACAGCCTTGGAGACGATGGGGATGGTGACGGTCTGGAGAACGGTGGGAGAAGCTCCGTCCTCTACGAGAGCACCCCATCCGGTGATGACGGCGGGAGCACCGATGGCGGCTTCTTGTCCAGCGGCGTACAGACCAATGGCGGCTTGAGTGGAGCTCATGGTCAGGGCAGAGTTCAGACGGAGGACGGCAATGTCGTGAGAGGGAACTCCCCAGCTGTTGGAGCTGTAGCTTTCGTGGTTGATGACGGTGCTGATGGCGGTTTGGGAACCTCCGCTGTTGGAGAGGGTTGTTCCAGCGCGGACGGTGTACCAGCTGGTAGGGTAGACCATGCAGTGAGCAGCGGTCAGCACCCAGCTGTCAGAGATGATGCTAGCACCGCAGATGTGGGATCCGAAAATTTGAAGGGATACCTGGTAGGGCACCTGGTCAATGGAGGTAGCGACTCCTCCGACGATACGGCCGGTGGGGCTCAGCGGGTTAAGACGGGGAATGGGTTCCGCTGATGACACAAAAACATTCAAGAATTCATAAAATGGTAAATGACTCCTGGCGCGGGGATTCCAGGGAAGTGCGTTATTCGCGTCTTACACCAAGACTTGGTCCTCCAGGCTTCATAAAAGGTAGGGTGAAGTGAGTAAAAATGAAGCGGTGAAGATTGATATACGACCCAGTTTCATTTCGGATAACCAAATTTCAAAGTCGGTGATTCAATGGTATCCGACACAGAGAACTGGCGAATAGAAGTTTGTTAGATTCTGATTGCTGACATAGTTTAAAGAACAACATTCTGCCAGTTCAAATGGTCTTCGAAATTCGCGAAAGTGCGAAGAGTCCCCATGATTCCCCCAAGATCCCCACGATCATTTCCCATGAAAATAATGGATATACTTTTATTGGTGCTCGGCGCCCAATGAGTTTCATTTACAACGTAAATTAGTTTCGTACTGATCTGTTTCTACCATTTGATTCAGGTCCATACAGTAGGTACCAGGGTTGTGAAAAATGTAATTAAAAATGCAATGTAAGTACATTTTCAATCACCATTGCATTCCGAATGAGTTTACTCGAATTCCGAAATTAATTGATGACTCACAACCCTGGTAGGAACGGGAGAATTTTTCGCATTTGGAAAAAGTTGAGCATCAATGGATAACCACGTATGAAAAACGGCCATAGCGATTGGAAAATCTCATGTTTTTTGAACGAAGGACAGAATCCGAAGAATTTTTGTGTGGATATTTTTCATCCCATTTTAGAGTGGTGAAGTTTTTCCGAGAGTATTCCGAATCTACTGAATTGCCCGGAAAAAATTGTACAAAGCGTTGAGCATTAGGCGCTAGAATTTGTTGAGCATGGAGACTAGCTTTGAACTTGGATCGTAAATAGTCCTGGGTCGAGACAAGGTGCAACTTATTTCATCATGTGGGAAATAGAAGTCGTTTGCAATGATACGAGGTGAGTTTAATGCGTGAATTACTTACCAACAGCGGCAGCCACAAGGGCGAACAGAATGGCGAACTTCATCATCTTCACAGTTGAGTTACTTTCTCGGTACTAGTGAAGACTGAATAAACCTCACGGCACTGGACGGCTCTTTTTATACTTAGCTGACACAAATCAAATTTTGATTTCGTATCTATACGATTCGTATCTAAATTGTCATCGTCCGATAAAATTTCTTTATCAATTCGGGATTCAAAATCAAAGTAGTCAAAAAAGCACACACACTTTTTATCTTTCATCTATAGATTTTACTCATCGTACCAATTTCCAATTGGCACATGACTACTATGATATGACTTATCAACGTATACATTCAGAGATAAATTCCTCTGTTTTCGTTGACTAATGATTGGCGGCAGAGAGGCAGAGTTTCGCGGTTGAGGAGATTGTCCCACGGGATAGCTGGACGCCGTCTGATTAGTTTGGAAACTGTGGTTTTACCTCGAACGGTCAAGCTGTAGCGTACCGTATTTCTCGAATTTCATTCTGGCATAGAAATATTCCTAGTCCCGAGAACAATTTTTTTGATAATCTGGATCTGATGATTTCCAAAATATTACATATGTGAATTTCAAGTACCTTCGTCCCCTTCGAATCACTTTCATGAAAGATTGTCGAAAGATTGGACTTACCGAAAGTTAATAATTATGATTTGTAGATAACTTCGATCAAGTACAGTTGATGGGATTTCCAAACTGATTGATGAGTTGAAGTATCACAATACTGGACTGCACACTCAGAACTGGATACTGTCAGTATATACCAGACCAAAAATGATCAGAGTCATTGCAACGTATTGTTTGGACACCATAAGCCATAAGCTCAAGTCTATGTATATAATAAATTCTCGTTTCACATGATTGTATGACAACAACCGAATGATTGCGTATCAATCTGCTTCTTTGCATGTGAGAATATTCTTTCATCAAAGATATCACTATAAAATACAATGTGCTTCTGAACCAGCCCGTACTCTTCACGAAATCACTTTAACGCCAGGAGTCCCTCATACCTACCGATGTGTCTGTCAAACCTAAATTCGGTATTAGGAACTCCTAGAGTGAAAATTGATTGATAAAAAAAGTATTTGTGAGTTCCAAATACGCCTATATGAGGCTGCGCATTAATCGAAATTTGTTGCTGACCCATAGTGCTTTCCTCAACTCTAAAAATAATTTTCTAGATATGAAAACAAGAAGATCCGGTGAAAGCTCGACTGTTCATTTTTGAGGTTATAGAAATGAGAATAAGTTTCTTTTTTTTTTTTTTTTTTTTCCGGAGCAAGTAGTTAAAAACGGTATAAAAATGTGAATTTGCGGAAAACGTTTGACGTGTATTATATACGTAATATATGACGTGGGGTGAAAAGGTGGTAGAATAAATATTCGCTGCGTCATTTCGTGCTTGCGAAGCATCGTGCCCTTCTCTGAAAACAAAAAGGTAATTCTGTCGAGCGAAAAGAGAGAGAGAGAGAAAGAGAAAGAGAGCGAGTCTTCGGAATTAGCCGAGATAATCTCCTCCGTTATTTTCTGCACGGAGAAATAACAATAGAAGTCGGGGATCCTGCAGAACTTCCAGGAGTAAAATTAGGAGGCGGATGGTCAGTCATTGCCCCGCAAGCCTTTCAGAAAAACACATTGAACCCCCCCTTTTTAGCCGTGTTTCTTTATCCATTTAGCCCAAAGCACGTCCTGGCGTTTGCTGACACGTCCCGCTTGGCTCTTTCCCAAAGGAAGCGAAAGGGTTAAATATAACGTAGGTTTGTCAAAATACGAGGAAAGGAGAGAAGATGAGAGGGAAGGAAAGGAAAGTAGAGGAGAGGAGAGGAGAGGAGAGTAGAGAGAAGATGTAACTTTATCATTTCCCTTGACGGGCAAAGCTTCCTTGCCCTTCGAATAATAACTTCCCTTTCATTCCCCATAATCCTTCGCTTTGCCCTCAAGCTTGTTCGCCGCGTCTCCGCGAACGCGCGAGCTTTTCTACCCGGTAATTGAAAAACTGTTGACAAGGCAGTTTGTAAACGAATGAACCGTCAGTTACGTTACCCGAATCGCAAACAGTTAAAGGAAAATTTTACTCCGGTATATTCCCACTTTACATCGTTTCATGGAAACAATAAATTAAAAAAAAAAAACAAAAAAAAAAAACAAAGCACAAAACAAAATGGAAAAACCGCACGGGGCACGCGAGCCGGAAATAAGAACATGAAAACCAGGGCGGTTTTGCGTTCGTTGAATTATGCAACGGATGTCACGTTCCTTTTTTCCTTCGTTGTTTTTTTTTTGCCCTCCCTTCATAAGTTTTAGACGAGCAAAAGGACACTTGTTGTTGAACAACTATACAGATCTGAGTACTTGTGTCTTAGAATGTTTAATATTAATAAAAAAAAATTCGCATAGACTCTATCTTCCGTTTCTGAATTTTTGAACACACCATAATTTGGAATCAAGCAATTGATCAGCGAAATAATTTGATTCGAAATCATGGTTTGGATGATTGAAATAAAAAAATAAGAACCCAAGACGCCGGAGGGATACTCACGATCGTTCCATTTATCCGTATATAAAAATGTTAACGCCATCAAAAGTCCGGTTTAATTATGCAATCTTTAAAACATCTTAATAGGGATACCACGTCTGAATAATACATTTTGAGTATGCCCAACGTAATAACGAACTACCGAGGTGAAAGCCCCTTTCGCGATTGCTTTTTTACGGGTTGATATACTCACATACACTACTGTATAATTGCGTCTGGGTTGGTAAACGTGAGTCCCTTGAAATATTTTACGCCTAAAATCGAGTACATACTTGAACACCATCTAAATATTATTCTGTGACGTAAATTTCGGTGAGCCAAAACCACTCGGAGAGACTAAGAACACTTTTTTTTTTGTGTTTGACTTCATTATGATCAAGCCAGACGCTGACTTGCCTCCGTAAACATCGTGTACTTTTTTACGTCTCGTAATGGTTAAGCTCGAGGATCTAATGCCATGTTCAATAAAGCTCGTCTGAATTGTTTTTCTCCCGATTTGAGATTGTTTTCACTTTCAAGTTAGGTAGCCAATGAGCTAATAAATGACGAATCTTGAATATATACTTTTAGTCGAAAATTGACGTTCGTTGATTTCCAGATAGTCAAAACATTATCTAACCCTCATTTACAGTATCCTGCGAAAAGTCGTACTGGGATTATAATCGACTGCGATAGGAAAATCTCATGACTTCTTTGAAATCTCAACTTTAAACGATCATCTTTACTCCAGGTTCATTGAGTTTATAATCGTTCGAGAAATCGGACTTGCGAAACTTTCCGCTGCAGGGGATGATTGTGATCGTTTATACGGAGAAACGTTGAAGAAGATTATGTTGCTGCCTAGTTGAGAATAAAGTCGAAGCAAACGTTAGGTAATAGAAGAGCCAACTTTTCCTATTGAAATGATAAATAGTGCAAAATCACAGTTTCGATTGACTAGATTACTTTCAACCCTAAGAACATGAAAAACGGTTATCGAAACTGATCGAAACTTGGGGTAACCGATTCAAGGGTTGAGAGAAGCGTCGCTTCAAGCCAAAGATCGATAGGGCAATTCCTCCATATTGTAGAATCGGAGAAAAAAAAAAATAGAAAGGAGTGACAAAAAAAAAGGGTGAAAACCTGAAGGTGCACATTTGTCACGTAGAACTTTGTGATTCGTGATTTTTCGGTTTCTATACCGGCGAGAAATCGTCCGCAAGTCCTCGGGTCATTGAGTCTCGTCGTGGTCAAGGGGTTGAGTAACCCTTGACCTTTGGTCAGGTAGGGCGAATAGATATCTGCAGGACTTTTACGATCTCATTCGGAAACAAATGGCCCGTGTCCTTCCCCGAGCTGCGACAATTCTCCTGCCCTTTGAATTAACTCCATTTGTATATTTAATACATCTAGGTAGATAATATACACGTGGAGAAATTCGAGAGTCATGGCATTAGTTTATAATTCATAGGTGTCGGAACATTTGGCAGAAGTAGTTTTGGCGATTTCCTATAAGGCATATTAAATTCGAAGTGTTGTGTGTTTTGTGTTTCTTGATTTTCGAAACGAAATGGAAATATTTTGGTGATAAACTGACAGCTGAATAATTTGGGAGTTAAGCCTGCGGGGGATGTAACAAAGGACATCATCCTATATTAGGGAGGATCCCGTCGTTTGCCAGCGATCGAGTTTCGTTGGCGTTCGAGGACTATGGAGAGGACCCCCAGGTCGACGAGGGAAGCTCATAAACACCCGGTACTATAGGATATGAATAATAAACGATTCTCAACGTCACCTAACCCTGGCGTGTTCTCTTTCGAGAAACTTACGACGATCCTTAGAATGCCCAAGGTGTGTCGTTACAAAGTTTACTTACACCCACGTATCCGCATATCCATCCCTTCGAGAGAATGGAAGACCAACCTGCAGCTAAACGTCCCTTCTATTACTCATTTGCTCGTCTCCAGTGGGACATTAAATTATAAACTCAGGTTTTTCTAAGTGTCCTCATCACAAACTGAGACATTTTGTGGAGAAAACAAACCACGAGAACTTGGACTTGATTGATTGATGATCAGTAGTATAGCTCATGAGCACCGATATCTCATTCAAACGTAACTAATCATTCTAAATTGTTCTACATCAACATCTACGCAAATTTTTGGACCGTGATTACTGATATTTTCGATGAACCTGTAAACGGACATCGAGTCCATGCCAAGGTGAAATCCAAATGCGAAATTGTGAGAAAAAAGCACATGATATCGGACACAAGGATCTTCCATGGTTATTATGTTCTCTGACATGAACTGACGACGAAAGGATTGTGTGAAATATTTTCGCGAATATTAAACTCGTAAGTCACGAGGGAGAGACAGTCCTCGTGACATTTACATGTATTGTCTTCAGACCAATTTACAGTAATAGTTTTATTACTTTATGGAAACATAATTGTTGATAGTCTTTCGCACTTAGTAGAAGGTGTTGCTTCATTGCTTGTGTTAAGGCGATGCTTTACTCGATTTTTACCGACATTTTGGATTTTTGCGAATATCTCCGAAACGGTGATACCGAATGGATTTTCCTTTGGGGATCCGACGATTGAAGATCAATGGGTTCGATTCATCACGTAAAATCGAAGTAAATCGAAATTTTTTTTTTCTTTCGGAAATTTTGGAATGTGGGTGGGCCGCGTATGTAGACTAATATCACAGCCTACGCGTCACTGATGCAAAAAAGCGTTTAAGACTGCAATTCTATGGGAAGTGTAGAACGCGTCCATCCTAAAACATCTTTGTTTCAGGCGATAATGAGGTCTTAATCTCGATTCTCGTAATTAGTGACAATTTGCGATCGTAAATAGCTAGGGAACCATAATACTTCAGGGTCTCCGCGATACCCAACAGATGGAGCGCAGCGCGGGGTTTGCTATCAGACTGCTGTGAGCTCACGGTCAGCCTAGTGTCAGCCCCGCGCTGCGCTCCATCTGTTGGGTATCGCGGAGACCCTGAAGTATTATGGTTCCCTAGCTATTTACGATCGCAAATTGTCACTAATTACGAGAATCGAGATTAAGACCTCATTATCGCCTGAAACAAAGATGTTTTAGGATGGACGCGTTCTACACTTCCCATAGAATTGCAGTCTTAAACGCTTTTTTGCATCAGTGACGTGTAGGCTGTGATATTAGTCGACATACGCGGCCCACCCACATTCCGAAATTTCCGAAAGAAAAAAAAAATTTTGATTTCCTTCGATTTTACGTGATGAATCGAACCCATTGGTCTTCAATCGTCGGATCCCCAAAGGAAAATCCATTCGGTATCACCGTTTCGGAGATATTCGCAAAAATCCAAAATGTCGGTAAAAATCGAGTAAAGCATCGCCTTAACTTTGGAAGCGAATATACTTTCCTCGATCAGATTCCAAGTAGGTACAAGACGAATCTATTGATACAACATGGAAAGAAATTAGGAAAATAAGAAGGTGAACCGATCGAAAGGTTCTTTGATTTGGTTCAATTTTGACCCAATTTGTCTGTTTACTTTTTGTTTTGCAGTCAATACACATTTAGACCTAGATATATGTCATGCCTATAATCGAAAATCATGTTTTTGTATCAGTTCACTTTGTTCTTTTTTACTCACAATCAGTTCCGTACTTGAAAACCGAGGCCATTGATAAATTCCGAAAGTCATGTGCAGAAGGCCAATATCATTGACATGCTGAGGTTGAACAGTTATTTCTATATCTACGTTTGATAATGGTGAGAGTATATCATATCTCTGTTTACAATTCTATAGATGGAATAAAGTGGACAGATTTTACTGACGTATGTCAAAAATTCGACGTCTCTATCTCCCATTCATTCAAACAGACACGTACTTGGCCAAAGTCCGAATTCATTGATCGATATTGTGACAATCATTTCACGATTAGTCCGTAATGCGTCGATTGTCCGCTCGTTTCCTGTAGCCTGGAAATATATGCTGATCACTGTGCGTGTGGTGAATAATCAGAAATCAAATCGCCGCTATTGGAAATATAGATTTTAATTTCGCTAATCAAAACCACGGATACTTTTCCCCGAGGAATACTCAGGCTTGTAAAAATATTCAGTCCTGTAAAAATTTGTACGAATTCTTTGGGAAACTCGGATCTTCCGTGGATTTTCATGGTTTGACATAAAATTTCGTTGTTCATGTCAACGAATAGAGAGAAAAAAAAAAAAACAAAAAAAAAAAAAGCGAAAATTCACAATTTTTTTTCTGAAAATTGAAATGAATTCTTGGAACTGTTTTCACGGGGGTATAAGTTGATACGTAAATAAATGGACAGGTAAATAAATACATGACATCGTTGTTGACGTATAATGATTATTATCCGTTGGTCTATTCACGTGGTGAAGAGCGTAGGCTGGGGCTGCGGACGATTCGAGTGCACTTTACGAAGTGTGGTCCTTGAGCAGCCCGATGGAAGTGCTTTCTCAATTGGATTTCAATTGGATTTCAATTGGATCACTGTTCTCTCTTTGGGTTTCTTTTATCGAGCATCCACGCGAGGGCTATATATGAATGAAAGTGCATCGACGCGCTTTTTATCTTCTCTATTTCGATCTTCTTCTTATCTCATATCATCTCCGTCAGTTTGGGGTTTCTCTTCTAGTTTTTCTTCCCAACTTTCCTCCGCGTAAAAAAAAAAAAAAATAATAAAAATAAAATAAAATGACGAATCTCTAATTTCGGACACCCGAGAGCGATAGTAAAAAGAAAAATAAAAAAACAGAGTTTATCTTCAAAATGTGATTCGCTGGATCAAATTACCCAACGAATTATTGTTTTATGGATATTTTTTCACATGCCATTCCTACCACATGCATATTAAAACTTCCAGAGGTATATCGAAATGGGTACAATTATTATCGGAAAATGGGACAGTCGATTTCTCCGATAATTATGGGTTGGTAATTAAAGTGGAAAAAGGACCAAAAGTGGAAAAAAAAACAACGAAAACTACTTTCGATACGTTTGGTTTTAGTATATTAATCGTAAAGCAGCTGCTTGAAATTCAAAAGTGCTTATATATGTATACCAGTACCCAGTTCGGTGTAGGTATAAACGTTGTACGTGGGGGTTGAAAAAAAGAGGTGAATAAAAACCTTTCTTAATTAAAAGAACGCCTTTCTATACATATAGAAGATTAAAAACTGGTACCTAAATGCGGGTATAAGAGCTGGAGAATTTTCATTCCCGTCCCTAGGAGCGGCTGGGTACGAACCAGGATCTTATTTTTAGAAATTTTTAATAGCTAGATGTGTAGAACATCGAATGTGTGTATACTTGCAGTATGTGTACATACCTAAATAGTTTCTATCTAGGCGGGGGGAAAAAAAAAAATTAGCGAAAATAATATGGCTAGGATGTAGACTGATGAACATGAACATTTTTATACAACTCAAACGTTTTAACGGCAAACTTCCTCTTTTCGTACTAATACCCGGAGGGGCTGAGAAGCTTACGCTTTCGAAACGCTTTTATAATGCCCGGGTACTCGCGTTCTTGAGGACAATTCTCCTGAGGCTAAAAGATACGCGATGTTGTCTGACGCCATATTGTCTCCCATTTTATACAAGACGAATAATCTTACCGATGACGTATCGACATTCTGTCCAACGATAAATTCCAAAGTTAGTCAACCATTTTCCCCGGTATCAACTTTTCACTTTCCTTTCATCAGCCATCCATTTTTTATCGTCGATTTCTAGGATAGTTTTTACATATTGTTCAAAAATCTGACACTCCATTGAGTTGATTTGTTGTTTCTCAGATTCCTGACTCCGTATCGTTGTAAGAATCTCGAAAATTTTGGATACTTTTTCTTGTTGAACAGTTTAAAAAATCACCCCTTAAGCCAGTCGATAGAAGGAAAAAAAAGGGGGGAAAAAATGAATTTTGGTTCACGAATGGAGGTCTGGATCCTGATGGGCGAGTTTTATTGTTCTTTGAAACGAGCGGGTGGGTTCTGGCGGGTGAAAAAAAAATGGAGAGTTTGGATCTCGGGGTAGGTATAAGAATAATATTGCTTTTGGGGTTATCGATGATCATTGATGTTTCTACGGCCCCGTTTCTCGCGAAAGAAATTCTATTCGTTCGGTGTACCTGCCTGGATACCCGTGGATAGTATTAATATCAATAACAGTCAGAGACTGAGATAACACGGTTTCCTTCTCCGGGTTTCTCTTTATTCACGACGTATATTTCCATTGGGTTTCACCACTCTGGTCGAACAGGCAAACTTCATCTCGTCTAAGATGCCAAAATGAGGTTTGGCACGTGTTACACAAGTCGTAAATAGACCTCGGAGGAAAACCGCGCGTTCGATATAACCCAGATTCTATTTCATCTGACATTGTTCTACTCCGGACATTTATTCGTGATAACAAATTTCCGTCGTTTATTGTTTCAAAGAAATGTTATATTTGATCATTCTTTAAAATGGTTCCATTATAATCTAAATTCGTTTACAATCACAACATTCTCGGCAATTTCTCAAGCAGCTATTTGCAAAGTCGATTGTTACGGGGGGTGTGAAAATCCCTGCCAAGCCTCGGTTCTTCGTCTGAAATTAATCACATGGATCTGCATTTTAATTAGTATTAAGTCTTGAATAAATATATACAAGTTTCGCCAGCTCGAGCTCGAGATGGGAATTGTTATCTGAACGAGGAGCCAGAATTTTGAATTAACGAGGAAAACTTTGACTAAGAACCTACCGCTCGAAATTCAACAACGCAAAAATTTTTTGACCTTTTTTTTTATTCAAGGATTTCTTTTAAGGTTGATACAATCGATTCTGCAGAAAACGCTCAATATTTACCCCAATGTTTGCACAAGTTCCGAAGTGTTTCTCGGAATTGTTATCCAAACGAGACGAGGCAGAATTCAGAATTAACGAGGAATACCCTTCGCGTACAAAATTCAAATCGGCACCGCGTTTCCGTGGATATTTCTCAATACCTTCGAACAAAAGTATATCCACCGATTCCGATAAGACGTTCAACGTTTACCTCACCTCGAATTATTTAGTTTCTTTATATTATTTTTTCTGAAATATTGCAGTAAAATAACTGCGGTGACCAACGGGGTGTAGAGAACGTGGTAAAGAGTTGAACATGTTGCACAGCGGTGAGTACTGGCGGTTTAATTAAAGCAGCTATTTGCGTGTTACGTTCTGTTGGACACGAAACGTGGCTTACTGAGTCTCGTACTTTCTCTCTCATTTCAACTAGCCATCTCACTTCATCCCTTCATCCCTTAATTTCTACCAGCTCTCACTCCTCTTACCCTTATCCGCAATTCCCAGAAAACCATCTCTACACGTTATAGCCTAGGAATTCGTTTAAACGATTACCTATTAGCTTACTCGCTCAGTAATTACTTCTTCATGTATATACATATAACGATTAACCGTGGCGGTAAGTTTTCTACCAACAACTTTATCCCCGTTTATAGGGTAATACCGAATGACACGCGACGTGATCATTATACCTCATTCTCTTTTTACATCAGTGAGAAAAAATCTTCACCATCTTTGAATTTTTTCATCAGCCTCTGGGGACGAAATAATCCAAGTTAGTTATTGGGTGTAATTAATTTCTCGGTTTGTGTAGGGTAAGTGTACCAGTTACTGACCCTGTCCCAATTATTAAACTTTTCCGATGATTTCTTCTTATCCGTGAGCTTTGAAATGGTCAAAAAAATCAATTTGTATTCTTCGAGTCTCTAGCAACTGATTCGTGTAACGGAAACATTCAGAATTCTCATCATCGATTTGAAATTTAAGAAAATATACGGGTCAATAATTGGGTCTTAAAGGGTCAGTAATTGTTACACCGACCTTATATGGAAACTCGAATAAGATCTACATAATTTTTGAAGGGTTGAAATTTTCTATGGGAATAATTTCGAGGGATGTGTAAGCCATGCGGGAAACTTTGGGAAACAATTAATGGTAAATATTTGAGGCTTTAGTACCAGCATCAGGTTTATGGGATCGTTATTAACACGGGTTTGAAGCTCTCTCTCTGTGCCTATAACAGCGACGGGACCTAACTCTAAATTTAACCTGAAGCAGCCCCAATAAACTCCAATATCACCAGCCCTTGTGAGATATGAGCGTACTTCCGGCACCGATGCCTGTCTCATAAGGGAGTTGTTTATTTGCTTAAGACGTTCATGAACTGAGTTATACTTACAAGGGATGAGGATATTTCTTACGGTAATTTTCAAGGATAATACAAATCTTAATTGAGGTATGAAAACGTTAGATCGCCCCGGACTTACCTCGAGGGAAAATTATGATTCTTACAAATTTTATTCTCATTTTGAAACTTTAAACTTTGTGTAAAAAAATATCTATGCAAATTGATCATACGGATCAGCTGTAATCGAAAATCACGACCAACGAAATGTATATATGAAAAGTTTTGAAAATCTCATTGTGGGAGACGAGACATGCTCTAATATATTTGCTATCTCGCGAGGGATGAGACGAAATACTGACTTGCAATTTGTAAGCCTGTAATTTTGGTCCCGCGGAGTTGATCTCACAGTTTCTGGTCTGTCGAGTCGTAAATCCTTAGAATCCAAGCTGCTAACGCGGTATCGTGGGACTTTCTTCGTCTGGGGTGACAAATTTGACGTCAGGTAAAAGATTAGGTCGACTTATCGCGACTTCGGGGTAGTTTACTCGATATTATGTTCCCTAGGGAAGATTTCTTAAGGATATCATACGATACGCTTCAGGTACGTTCCGTTTAATATAATAATATGAATTTTCCATTTTCCAAGCCTACGTCGTTCGGAAAATTCTCTGAATGATCAGGTATACCCCAGACTTAATTAGTCGGGCGGTGGATTACCGTTGGCAAAGAGTAAATTAAGTTATTAACTCTCGGCAGACGAAGAGAAAAGCGAAGTTCTTCGGCCACGGCCGCGTTGGTGAAACTTTACCCCGAGCATTATCTGAGCAATCGTTTGAGTACTACCCCTCGTTTATCTGCTTTTGGCATTTTACAACTTTGTCCAAGTCGAGGAACAGGTTCGTATATTTCCTCGTGCCGATATCACCGCGTATTTTGTAGGTACTTCAAATAGTCCCGTTTTAACTTCATCCCGCCGATCGTTAACAGGGGCCAAAACTTTTCTTAAACCAAGTTATCTTCTTCAACGATAGGGTATATACCGAACTTTCGGACTTTCATTCCCTTCTTCTTTCGTTCTTTTTTTTTTTCTTCTTTCCGATCATTGAAATATTTTTTTTTCTTCAAAAACCCACCTTTTTATCTAAGAAATAATGAACAACGATATTGAGAAGCCCCTGTTCAATTCTTATCAGTCTACTTGAACCCTCTTGCAAGTGAGTTCAGAAATTCGTATATGATTGTTAGGTAGAAATGCCGTTTTTGGACTCTGGGACCAGATTAACCAAAAATTGTTGAACCTGTTGAGGTGAAAATTTTTCTACTTATTTCTTAACCATGACGAGGCTTGGAACCAGCCACACTCACAATCAGAAAACAAGTTTGTCAAATCCAACAAAAATAATTTTGTTAGTGATTTTTTGTCGATTCAACAGTATTCTGTCCAACAATCGACAAACTGTTTTGCTATGTTAATTCAACTAAGATTGGGGGATAGAAATTTTTTGTTAAATCAACTCCACATTTCGATGGCTGTAACTCTACCAAATTTGTTGTTAATTTGGCAAAATTTTGGATACTTTTTTCTGAGTGTATTCTTTCCAAATGAATTCATGTAAAGGTGAAGAGGGTAGGTAATGATAAAAAAGATCACTGATCAAATGATCGAAGTATCGTACCTGAACGTGGATTCACTGGATTTGCATAAAAAATCAGTCCTATTTTTTACCATCGGAATTATTTTGGAAAATTCCTGGCTAGTGGCTGGTGGACTGTACCTGTTAATTTACGTTTGACTCGCAAAAAGCAAAGATTGGCGAGCCATAGTTGGCATTAGCAAGTCCTAGTAACCTAGTAACTAGTATTGACGATCAGGATCGAATAATCTCGGACAGGATGTATAGCTTCGGTTATTGTTCGGACAGAAAAGGGATGGAATAAAATACTCAGGAGTTTGGTAGGTAGGAAGGAAGGAAGGAATAGGTACGAGAGAGATTAATGGAAATGGGAGTCGAAGGTGAAGTGTTTTCGTGCGGATCACTCGGTCAGTAGGTACCTTCCCTTTTCGAATATCCTTCAGACCACTGACCTCAAGGGCCATTTCGTGTTATTTATTCATTTATTTTTCTGCTTCTTATCCGCGACTGATAACCGCGTTTATTTACTACCCCCAAATATTTACGCCCTTAGGTATATATATATGTATATTATTATCTCTCTTCATATTTTTCCTCACCGATGACTTCGCGCCCCAGTCCCAAACCCTACAGCTCGAGGTTCCTGGCAGCCCACCCGTTCCTCACCAGAAAAAAAAAATTCTTCCGTCGTATTATGAAAGTAATTTTTCACAACGTGCGAGTTAAGCTCGTATTTGGGGGAGGTTTTCAATTTATTGTCCCCGATGGTGGAAAACTCGAGGCTTCAGCCTCATCTCACCTCACCTCACCTCACTTCACCTCACCACGACTCACACGGTCGACTGTCAGCAAGGGATGACGTGTTTCCATCTACCCAGTATAGGGCTTTTCCAAGTAATACACGCAGCTTTGCAACTACCCTATATACAGAACCAACCCCTCCGTATTCCTACATACATGCGACATCAACGTTTTTTTCTTGATACGTACGAGTATATCTCACGTCGGAAATAAAATAATGTCGAGTGAAAATATCCTTATTTCTTATATTTTACATTTTTACGAGATATTCTCATCCCCGTATAGGCAGCTATATGCCTGTATATTTTTACGTCATTGAGGGGTGAAATCAGGATATAGAACCTGGTATAGATATTCGGAATATTCAATTAAGGGTGAATAAGGGTGATTTTTCTTCTTTTTCTTTCTGACAAGAAAATTAATTTCAACATTTTCTCTATTGTTTCAGGAATCAAGAGGAAGAAATTATGCATCGTTTCTGGTGGATGGAGGAAGCACAGTTTTTTCAACCCCTATGTGGAGATATTTTTACTCGGTAAGTGTATATATATACATACATACATATAACGCCCACGAAATTCTGCAAGATTTTCGGGATGACTGTTTTCAAGCAACAGTCTTGTTTCTTGTCAACCGACAGTCTGGCCCTGACTGTCGAGCATTTCGTCTCTTAGAAATCCCCGTTACTCTCAACCATCCTCGACAATTCAAGGCTCGGCCCTTATTCCCGTATATGGGGGTCTTCTCTTCGTCATCTCTCTCGCCATCACGTTCTAGCATAGCTTACTGCCGAGACAATCGCCTTTTCCAGCTGAGAACGCGCGAGGCCCCCGCGGCTTACCCTGGCAATTTTCCGTCACGTCAGAGAACCCCCCCCCCCCCCCCCCCCCCCCCGCCCCCCTCATCCCCTTTCGTCCCATAGCCCGTTAACGCACCCCTTAGAATATAAGTCCTCGCGTCGTAAATTGAAAATCTCAAAATTATTTCGGTGTACCAGAACCGTTTCAAAGACTACAAATTTTTCTCCAATCTTTTACCATCCTGAAATAAAAGGAAATTCTATGAATATCTAACTGAAATTGGAGGACTAAAAATGGCACAAGGGAGAAAATGAAAAAATTGAACTCGTCTACATTTTTTATATTCAAATTTATGTCCTTTTAGGAAAAATGAATCCTTTAAATTCACTCGCGGCTTGGCTGCATCATTTGTGATCATCTCAAAATAGCAAGTCACGGAAAAGTTCAGAAAATTTTATGCACAATTTGTTTATGTTGGTAGATCTGTGGGAGGAAAAATTGGGTCTTTTGAGCCAATAAAGCACTTGAAATCATTCCAAATTGATACTTTGACTGCAACAAAGATGTGGGGGAAAAGTAGGATTCCCAAAAAATGAAAAAACCCAAAAAACTTCCATCAGAAATCCCGCAGATTTTAGTCGATGAAAACAGAATTTGAACAGTAGCTTAAGATGTTTAAAAATTCACTCAATCTTAGGGGGCCATTTTGCCTCGCTTTCGAGGTATTAACTTTGAGTGTTAATATCTCGAAACGAAAGAAACGTACAACCCTTATTAATCCAACCTGTCGATATGTGAGGATTATATACTGGAAAAATGAAAGAGATAAACGAAAGGATGAGAAGTCGACTTTGTGATATTTGTGGATGAATTTAGGTTTCGGGCGTAACCAAGAGAAGATGAAGTTATCTAATCAGAAGAGAATCACGACTTCCGCGAGGTTAATCTAATAAAGTTTTGGGTAACGTTAGTCATGTACGGAGGTAGGAACATGAACCGAAGGGCGGGTGAGGTCAGGTATAAATTCCAACTTATTGGAAGGAAGCTAGGAATCCACGAAAACGGAAACACGACTGAGTTACATATACCGGAATGTTCGGTATTTCATAAAGCCCTAGTCTAGTTCCCTAACTGGTTTCACCAGCTTCCAAATATCGGCTACAATCATGCTAATCCGATCGCGCCAGCCATTTCCTAATATCGAAATACATCAACGGAGCCCAAAATTCATGAGGACCGATTTCTCACGATTCAAGGTAACAATATGCTCAAGTACGAATTCCTTTCCAAAAAATCAACACCAACGAGAAGCCTTCGTTTTCAAAATTACTAAGTTGTGTGCCAATTTGAATGAGGAGTTCTATCGACTTCCTCACATCTTCCATAACTCTATACTTTCTGAACTGACCCATGAAATTTGAAATACTGTAAAATTGGAGAATGTTTGACGTATTTTGAAAATTCAACACATTTTCATGCACGCAGAATTCGATACGAAGTATTTCAGCCCAAAAAGCTCCCCCTGTTTTTCCCCCAATCTAATCTGAAGGTATAGAAAAAGGGGTTGTTTCTGGAGAACGGTATAACCGTTCATATTTCTTTCGGTGTGAAACACCTACGTAGGTACGAATTTTTCGGGAACTCACAGAATCTTGAAGTGTATTGAAAAAGTACGTGACTATTAGACGAAAAAACTTATCTAACGATTGATAAAAATTCGATTTTCAAAATACACGATGTATAACTGTATGATGTGCATTGTATCTACAGCCCCTTATCTACTTGCTATTGGAAAAAATGTGAAAAGAGTTCGGTTGCATAGATACCTATAGACATGGGATGGGTATATTGACCTTTTGCGGTCGATAAGAAATGGTTTTTACTCTTCTTTCGTATATCTATACAATATTCTATTGTGTAGGTGGTGCCGGTCCTTCGTCTAAGGTAGGTAGGTAAGTATATAAGGTATGAGGTATGAGGTACGGGTAAGGCTGTTATAGGTATAAGGTATAAAGTATAAGGTATGTCATTCCTTTAAGGAGGGTACGTCAGGACAAGCTGGCGCCCTCCTCATACCGCCGTCGCTGTTCAACGAATAACAATATCCGTCTCTATCTATATTCTATGTATATCTATATACTATATGCCTTTTACCGAGCCACCCTGTGCCGTCCTCAGAAAATAAAGGTAAGGGTGTTGCGCGGACGTAATCGAAACCGGATGTGGGATTATATTTCTTTTACATTTTATCATTCCCAAAGGGTACAATTTAAGAAAGTGCCGGCTAAACTTGCCACCCCTAAATTTAATTGAACCCTCGCTTCCACTTACCTTGCAAAAAAAAACAAAAAAAAAAACAAAGGCTCCACCACCTGATCACATGGAAAAACATTCTGGAATAATCCTGCCGACAGATTTTTTTGGAAAAAGGTTGTCTTTCAAAAAATCCATCAGTATCGTGAAAATCGTGTCTCGACTTTCGTCAGATAAACCACGAAATGTTTTTGATATCATCGGCTTACTTAACTGCATGAAAGTCAGTGTGTGTCTTATACATTCGTTTAAGGCATTTTTTCAAATCATCTGATGGTTTGATACAAACGACCATTTTTTTTTCTTCTCATGGCACTACGTGGATTTGTTTCTTGATAAAACTGATGAATGGGAACAGATCTTGATGAAATAGGAGTCAGAAAACATATAAGAGATAAAGATAGAACCGACCTCTTCTAGTCGTTTACCATATATAATTGTATGGATTCCTATCAGTTCGCCATTGGACTTTCTTTGCAAAGAATCTACGATTACCTTATATATGTTTAAAAAAAGTAACGAACAGATCATGAGAAAGCAAATATAACTGTAGTCCTGATCTAGATCAGGGAATACAAAACTGATACTTTAATCCAGCTGATGTTGGAAGAAAAATGAGAAAAAAAGGAAAAGTTTAAGAAAAGTGCAGTTGATGATGATTTGAAGTGTGCAATTTGATTGATGCTTATAAACGTTCTTCGGTCAACGAACTAACTCAGCTTTAGTTAGAAATACGAGACAGCCCTTTTCCCAGTTGAGTCTCCGGTTCCTATCTGGTTTATTGCCTAGGTACTCGGCTTCTCCGTCTAATTAACAGCGAGTTTCCTGTCAACATGAATACGGAGGACCCTCTATCTCCGTTGCTAGGCCACCCGGTAATGCGAACGTCGGGTTTTAGCCGGGGGATGAATAGATATATACCTACCATGATTCATGTAGACGAAATCAAACCTGATCGAAATGCTAATACATATAGCGTCATATCCAACAATCTCTCTATGATCCGTCGAGATACATGTAGGTAGGTACATATACCAACGGGATATGACGTATGGTCAATATCGGACCAACGTATGTATGTATGTATGTACATACAGATATCGGTCTGTATAAATTTTACTTGAGATTTCATTTACTTTTAATTTTCTCTAGGGAAATTTCGCCTCCGCAATTTTAGCCAGGCGTACTTCAACCAAAGTAATGATTAATCTGTGGAATTCGGATTCAAGTTGAGTTGGAAGAACGGGGACGTTTTTTTCACTTTGAAAGTCGAGTTTTCATCTATAACTCTGAAAAAGTATTTTTTTTTTGAGAAAACTCTAGAAGATTTGAAATTCATGGACATTTTTCAATCAAATATTTATACATATTGAAATGCATGAGATTGTTCTACGAATAAATTATATTAATCCTTAATCAAATCAGTCCAAACACTCGATTAGGAATTCTTGTTTCTTTCCACTGTTCTTGAGACTAGACGCAAAAAGCAAAGAAACTCTTGAACCCTGAATCAAGATGGAACAAATTTTCTTGCTAATTATTTTCTCAAGTTCAAGAATGAAAGTTCCATATGACAAGTAAAGTACGTTTCTTCGCAATTTTTTCAAGATTGGTATAATTGTGCGGGATCTAACTATGTAAATGTGGTGAAGATATTTGTTAAATCATTTCAGTTGCGGATTCTCATTTTCTCCATGATATCCATTGCTTCCACGATCGGGGTGGCTGATTATACAGGGATGTGGTAAACTGCTAATCAATATTTCAACCGCAACGGATGTATGTATATATAATGTAGGTACATACATACATATATATACCTACGTATACGAAAGACAAATATCTGCCCGGGTATGCAGGCATGTATAGGTATCAGACGTATAGAGCGAGATACGAACGTGAGAAAACTATTGGTTTTGCAATAACATATTGCCAATTCTGAAGTGTCTGTTATCTATCTTTTTTACTCGACGAAACAACCACCAGTTTCGGTATCAATTTAAAAGCAGTATTAGATACGAACGATTTCGATTAGGTATAATGATTCTAGATCATGGACGGAGATGCCGTACGACAGGACGTTTCTACAATCAAGACATGTCAGGTTTTTGCGGATATCGAGTCAGTCTGACGGCACAAAGGCGTAAGCGACAAAAAGCGATTTTAATAGCAAAAGAGCCCAAGATTTGTTTCGTATTTACTTCGAAAATGAAAAAAAACAAACGCATGTACATCAATCGAAATTCAGGAATTTGAACAGTCACATCGAAAGGTCGTGTGTCTGACGAATACGATCTTGCTGTTTTTTTGTTTCATCTTTTTTTTTCACGGCAAAATGTCATATCTAGCAATTTTTCTAGCTTGTTTTTAACGAAATTATTATTGCAATAATTCTCTATCTAATGACACAAACTTGTAGTTCAAATTTGACAACTTCGGATGTTGATGTCAGCGAATTGACCGGAAGAGAGAAACATAATATAAGTTTAAGCTGTTAAAGAAGAGGAATCGAAATTACAATAAGGTGTAGAAATTTGGATTCCTTGCGGTTTTTGCTCCAAAAATGATATCAATGCATAGAAAAGTTGACAGAAAAAAGTTTAAGCGTGAAATCGAAACGATTTCCATACGATTTTCTGCTCCAGGCTGAAAAATAATTCCGTGTCAATGTTTCTGGATATATTTTTATGGTTTTCACTTGGTGCGGGAGTTGGAAATGAATTTTGAGACCTTGGGCCATTGAACACATGTATACTCGAATCTATAGTCATTTAGCCTAGAGATACGATTAGATCGTGTAATAATGAGCAGTTCCAACGACTGTCTACTACGCCAATGAAAAACCGATGGCCATAGAGTCGTTCGGTCTAAAACCAATATCTTGTTATTTCCGGGGTTTTATATCAATCAGTTTTTTTTTCATTAAATTAATCTTTTCAGTCAAGTGAAATCAGATATAGGATTTCAAGTGCAAGACATTGAGTATATATCGGGTGCAAAGCTTATTATCGGATAATAATGACGAATGATCGTACCTATACATAATATATGATGAATCAAGATATTAAATTACGCGTGAATGATTGGCAGACAACTTCTATATATATAGGATATAATGTATAACAAAATGATGAATGCACGCAGTGGTCTTAGATATTTCTCGACGGCCGTAGTCGCGCATGCATATTCATTCCATTGATCCTCTAATTCCATTAATATTCATTTGACTGCTGGTTAAAATTTGTTCGCAAAATCGTCTTAACGAAATATATAATAAGTTAAGTGTTTCGAGAAAGAGAGAAAGAGATATATAGAGGTGCGTACAGTCGAAGAGAGAATCGGACGAGGTTTGTAAAAAAAAAGATGAGTAAAGTGAATAAAAATGTAATAACAGCGTCGTTTCGCAAGAGCCTAGGGAGAGCATGTTTTTAATAAACCTCTACTTTATTATTCCTCCAACTTAATTAAAGCGTTCTTCACCCCTGTAGATGTATATATATATATATATATATATATATATATAGATATTATTATCTTTACACGTGTAGGTAATGTTATTATGCCACGGATATTAATTTACGAGTTGATTGAATCATTCCACGATTTAGCAGACCCGCCGTTGGGCGATATAGACTTTAACAAACTATCAGGCAGGATATTATTTTAACGCGAATAATTATTGCCGTTTATTAAAACGGTCTTATTATATCTGAAACCCCCGCGGTTATTTTGATGTAGAACAAGCTGTCCCGCGGAAAAAAAAAAAAAAAAAAAAAAACTTCCATCTTTCGCAGAAAGAACGATACCGAAAGGCGATGAGCCGAAAGTAAGTATAAAGTTCGAAAAGTTTGTTATGGGGATATATTTCGTAATCGAATTTCAGGCGAAATTTAACCTTTTAGAAGAAACGATATAGAGTGAAAATAATCAGAAAAAAGTTTCAGTCCCATTTTGAGTGATGAAATCGAAATAAGCTTGTGAAAATTACTGAAAACTGTACTTAATCAGTGCCAGAAATTTGCATTTTCACATACATGTCATATATCTTTATAAAATATAGCCACGTCATCTCGAGGTATATGTGATTTTCCGTATAGGTTTCGTAAATATCGACCAAGCGGTTCGTTTGGAATTATGGATATGGAATAGGCACTAGTTTTGCAATATGCTTGAAAATTTAGAGAAGAAAAGTTTATTTGAAGTCAGTATGAGACTTGAATAACGATCCGATAATTTTTTCAAATGTCTAATGTGCACCGTAATACGTGTTTGAAGATTTTTCAACCTGAGGTATAAGTATACGCTGATCAAGTAGACAAGTAATTACAAAGTAGGTCTCATCACTGCAGGGTTTCACATTATTAACGTACGCAAATTTATGCGAAAGCTGGTAAACATCAACGGCCTATCAAGTATCAACGTGACAATCAAAGCCCGTCTAGGCTCCGCGGGAGTTTCCAGCTGTTTATCAGGTTTAGCATAATAAAGCGCACCCTACACCTTCAGTCTTTGTCACTAATTCCCTCACTTTATATATACCTACCTAATAGAAACTGAGATCGGATACGGTGCAGTGAAAATCACTCGCGAATCTGCAGCTCGAGGCAATAATATATCAATTTCATGAAATTTGATGTGTGAAATAATGTACGGCATGTATCTTGGTGTCAATTTGATGCTATTTGAGGTCAACTTTTGTACATGTAATTGCAATTTTGAAATTGAACACAGCAATTGTTCTCCGTGCTGGTGAATTGAAACACCACAATTTTTTGACATTATACGCGAATGAGAACAAGCAGACCGCGCAGATCTTTCAAGTTTGAGCAATAGAAAACTACAGTATCGATCTGATTCAAAATTCAGTCATTTGTAAGTTGTAGCGAATGCTATCGATGAAGATCAAAATCATCAATATCGGTTGATTCGTTCTCGAGATATGACAGTTTGAAATTTTATTAGTCTAATTACTCAGAAACTATGTAGTGAACCGATTAAATAAAAAATCTAATCAGCTCTGATTGTGAGTAACAAAGAACCGTATAGATTGATACCAAAATCGTAAAAATCCTTTGATTTGTTCTAGAGAGATTGTTGGACATAAAATTGACGTATAGACGTCGATCCAAAAATGGTTGGAGGCGATTCTCTGGACCTGAAATTGTGGACATCTGGTAAAAGTTGAACTTTTCATTTCCCGGGTGATTATATGTATAATAACTTCACTTTTTCATCAAAGCGGGAAGTTAAAATTGTATTTCACTCACTTCTTCTTTGTTTTTTCGCCTGTGAGTCACCTGAGAAATAATACCAGAGAAACATGCACATCTTCTTGCATAATTTTCAAAGAAGATAGGTACATATGGTATAAGGTATGGTAAGTTTGAGTACAAGTTACGCCGCTGAATAAGTCTAGTGCACGTGTATACAATATCATATATAACTGAAAAGTTTTTGGAAGAGAGAGAGAGATAGAGAGAATGAAATGACGAAGAAGAAGAAGAAGAAGAAGAAGAAGAATCCAAGAAGAAGACGAAGACGAATACGAAGATGAAGATGAAGGAGAAGAACTTCTGAAGCTTCTTGTCTCGAACGTTCATGCTTCTCCTCCTTTAGTACATCTGTATATATAATTTTCAGCTAGTAGATAAAGAGGGTAGGGCCTGAAGGTAGAGAGAGAGAGAGAGAGAGAGTGGCGGAAACGGGCAGGTTTTTAATACGCAAAGTGCTTGGAAAATACTCCATTACACGCGGCTCTTGGGCGCAAGATTTGTCTCCAGTAGTAGTAGGTATATAAGGCAGATACCTGTAATACCAAATTCCTTGAACAAGTTCGTTGGAAGTACTTCCAACGTTGAAGTAAAGTTTCAAGAAGAGAGAGCAAGAGGGAGAAAGGGACAAATATAGAGAATAAGGGGGGTGAGTTTCTCACGAGTAAGTAAGTACAAGGGTTGGGTATATAGTATATACGTATATATACGAAAGTTTGTTATAGGTGGGTTTTCACTCCGGTATAGACAAAGTTCGGTATCAACCTTGAAACCAACCATATTGCCTTTTTTTTTTTTTTTTTCTCTGAACTATAACCAGTAGCTTGATCATGCGGCTGCGGCTCTATAACGAATTTGCCATATGGAGAAGAAAAGAAAGTAGAATTTAGATAAAAGTCAGCCGGAACGACCGCGGGGCTTGAATACGCGAGGTAGGTAGTATATATAAAGAAGAAATCGTAAATGCGATTTGAAATTGAAGTTCTTTCGTGTAAAATTCGGTGATATCTGACCGGAGAATTTCGTCTTATATAGGACGCGACGCGCCCGGTTGAACCGCAGCTGTCTCCAAGGATCGTCGTCGTATAGCGTCGCGGTGAACTACGCGGAATCCGGACGTAGCCCATCATAGCCTCTTCTCGAGTACGCGGCGAAGTGTTAAGCGTATTGAATTTTTAGCGAACCAATCTTGTTCAACGGCTGAAATTGAATTCGGGGTGACAAGAAATTCAATAAAAACTCTTTGATGTAGAAATCGGGGAACTTTCCTGGCTACGTTGGTTTATATTCATAAAAAAAAAATATATATATAAATAAAATATGGAATGGAAGGAACAAGACAAAAAAAAAAAAAAAAGAAGAGGAAAAAGAAAAAATATAGGTACCCCTCTCAAAATATAATTCCCCCGAATATCAAATCTCGAATGGTTACTCCTGTTGCTGTCGTTCTGGCGTTATATAGGTTTCACCCTTATTTTATCATCTGATCTGACAGACTTTCTCTTTCTTTGACGTTTCTTTACCCATTGGAAATTGTTGTTCCGGTCGGTATATAATGTTCTATGTTAAGGGATGAAACTCAATTTTTTTTTTTTGCAATTTGTAAAATGACTTAGAAAAATCTGATGAAAAATTGCTTCCAACAAAAGTTAGTTACTGTTTGTATGTGTATTGAAAAAAAAAAGTATGATAAGGTTCTGCGATGAAAGTATAAACGCAAGGAACCTTTTGCAGGAAATGTCCAGAGTACCATTGGGAAAGGTTCGTTATGCGCTTGAACTTTCATCGCAGAAAATTGAAACTTTTTTTCAAAACATATCCTTTACCATATAATCTGAAATTCCAAGGATCCGTTTTTTGATTGGACGTTCTTATGACGATTTAAAAAATCAAACATTGAATTTTTCTAACTTTCAGTAGGGGTTTTCCCTTAAGAAAAAAAGAAAAATGGGTTTTATCCAATTGAGAAAAGGAAAGATCTCGGATTTTTCGTCGATAATTTCATTGTCGGAAGTAATACGAGTTCGCGAAAGCGTTCCGAAAGAGAAAAAGGAGACGAAGAAGAAGAAGAAGAAGATGAAGATAGAGAAAAAAGAGAGGGAAAAATATATTTGTTTTAAGAAAAGTTGACGGTAAATGTTTCCATCATCGGATATTCGTGCGGAGGCTCTTGTATTTACTTGAGTGCGATGAAATGAAATCCCGTGAAAGAGGTCTTGGCCCAAGAAAGGCTGCTGTGGAGACGCGGGTCCTCAAAGAAAGCTGAAGTCTTTCAGTCCTAGCCTGGCAACTTAACCCGAAAAACGAATCGAATCGAATCTTGGACGAGGGCTTGAGAGAGCGAAGTAGGTAGAGGTCGTAGGAAGGCATCTTCTGGTTTGAAAGCGAGGCAGGCTTTTGCCTTGAAAGAAGAAAGCAAAAGAGGTGAAAACGCGGCAACGAGCCGTCATTTGCCTCCCCTAAATCCTACCAACCAACCCCCGTCCCGGTCAACCCCTGACTTTCCCCTTTCGTTCTTTCTTTCTGTCTTTTGTCGCCTCTCACGAAGACCTCTCGTCTCTTTCATCTCCTTCAAATTTCAAGAGCAAATAAACCCGATCCTATCCACCCTCTTCTTCTATCCCTGCCTTTCCTTTCCTTTTCTTTATACCTTTTCGTCGTGAGCTTCTTACCACTTCTATGGGTATGGCATGCGGACGGAATTGCCGCGGAAGCTCAAGGGGCTGCAGCACATCCTACGTACCTACCTTCTTTCCTATACAGACACACACGTCTCGGGGCCATCAATCTTCAAAAACTTTTAACTGATACCTACCTGTATGCAATTTGTTATACTCGAAAACTCATTTCTCCAAGCATTTCTCTTGGGGGATGTGTTTAGCCCTCGAGACTCCGAATCTTCGAGTTGCGTTTCGAATCGATCACAGAAAATACGACGATAACAACCATGCTTATTTCGCGGGTTTGAAAATAAAAAAATTTCATTTTAACGGAGTCTTTTAACTTCCTACTCAAAAATAGAAAAACAAAAAAAAAAAAATGTTCGTCGTAATCGTATGAAAAACGGAAAAATCACTTGTAATCGTTTTCAGATTACATACTTGGATCAATTTTTATCAGAAACTATGTGAAGACCAAATGGAAAGATTTTGTTGATTCAGTTACAATCGACGAGCTGCTTGCTAACTTCGAATTTATCAGATTTTGCATTCACTCGGTCTAGTCTAGTTATAGTTATCGAGTTATTTGAAAATTAAATTCTGTACAAATTTTTATCAATCATATATCTCTACAATCGTTCGATGATCATTTTTACGATCTCGATAAGATTTGTGCCAACTTATATCGGAGGGATTTCGATTCAATTATTGAATAAAAATCGATATTCCAAAATTCCAACCAAAGTATAAAAAATCGTAAAAGTAATTCGCTTTCCACTCGTCATACGATTCATTTTCCACCGATCAAAAAATCCTGATAGAAAATTCCGGGGTGGTAGGCTCATGATAATCCGGCGAATTCCGTTCTGGTTTCTTCTTGATTCTTTTATTGGCTGTTTACGTGATATAGGGGAAAAAATGGAGCGAGGTTAGCAGGACTCTTGAATTTTGTGAATCAAATTTAACGATCGATCGAAATCACGCGTCCATAATTTATATATCTTCATACAAAAGCTCGGCGGTTCTATATACGCTGTGTCTATTGTTTGATAAAAGCCATACCTACCATGTGTGTTTGTACCTGTATAGATATATCGTATATATTTATACACATCTATGTATATGTACATACATACGTAGGTGTATAGATATCGCGGTGATATAGCCAAGTTACGTGCGCCCGTTGATGCTATCCGCCTTATTCTGGCTCGAATCCACCTTCGCCTCGACGGAGCCGTTATTCCGGGTAAATTTTCAAGGAAACACGATAATGTGATACGATACTTCGATTAGCAAACAAAGTCACGTAACGTGGTAACGTTGTGTTAAGCATAGCTAAGTAGATGGGACGAAGTTGGGGGATGTTGACTGGTGACACAAAACGTTTTACGAGAGAGAAAGGAGAATATGCGAACAGGGGATGAAAACCCTGTTATTTCCTGTGAAAAAAATAAATAAATAAAATACAGATTATTAATTTTGGTAAAATTTTCATTACAGACATAACCAGCCGAAAACATCCCCCCCCCCCCCCCCCCCCCAAGCCAAGTAACTCAGGGAACTATTAATCCAATTAGTTTGCCATCAAATTGCAACCCTTGGCCGCAGCAAAGTTGCGAGATTATAAGCAAAACGAAGAATTGCTAGATATTCCCATGCCGCAAACAATGTTTAGGAGTTTCTAGAGAGAAAAGCTCACCGCAACTATAGACCGCCTCTGCTAAAGCATATTAATTCGTACGATTTGATTCCGTCCAGATCTCCGCAGTTATTTTGCAATTGGGAATTTTAATAGTACCGGAAACGGGACGGTCGACCGCTAGGTACGGCTTTTGTTATAGTTTACTGTCCGGTGCTAAAACCTTTGAAATTCGATATACACGTACGCAGAAACTTCATGGTCGTGTGAATTTTTACGAGCCTCTTTCCACGGGACTGGCATTTAGCACACCTCGGTTCTAAATCTACCGTTTACACGACACCGAGAAAATTGCCATCATCTGGTTCTGTAATTTTCGCATTCAGCGTTGGATTTCTGGATTACGGGGTTTCGGAGTTAGTCCTCTAACTTCTTGTATTCAATTTCATCAATGTTTCTGCTTTTTCTTCTTTACCTTCCAACAGCACGTTCATTTCTAATACGATCAATCATTCGGATATTTCATCACTTTATCAAATCTAAGCTATTGGGAGGATTGGGCAAAATAGAGATTCGAATCGATGGATCCTCAAATTTCTACCCAAACACGATAGCCTATTTAAATATTCCAATAATCGCAAACGAATAATGAAACATCAATACATAAAATTGAACAATCTCGAATTTTGAAAAAGTTTGGGATATTTTCAGTGGCTCGATCTGCCCGTCTCTTCCCCAATTTTTACAGCACATGTATAATAGTTAGTTTGGCTCAAACCGAATTTTCAAACATGATGAAAAATGTTCAAAAGGTTCCATTCGGCTCGGCCCCTTGTGGCTATTAATTTTGAAATTCAAAGCCGTACTGTATAGGTGGGCCATGGGTATAATTTGAGTCGGGTGATTTAGGTGTAGAATTTGAGCAAACATTAATCTCAATTCAACAAGGAATTGGATTTGGCCTAGGTTCGAGCCATTAGCGAAAAACACAATTAAAACTTTTCTAGTACACATGCGGGTAGGAGGCGTTTGGTTGGCTGGAGGGCAGTGGCTTTACTCTGGCAAAGCGTATATACATTATATATATATATATATAAATATATATAGATAGTGGCCGAGTTTGGAAAGTGGAATAATCATTGTGGCTATTTATTAAACGGGAGTATTCTGCATCGAGATAATTCGCCAGGTTTTAATTACGCGAAAGCCAACCGTATGGATCGCATGGAGAATAATCGTCCACTCGAAACTCTTTCGAATATCCCGATATCATCGCAAACCATTGCAAACTATCCCATATACGATTCATTCATCCCGCAATGCGAAGTGAAAAGATAAAATCTCTACTTTGGCTACGGGATTTTTGCAATTTGTTATCCACACCGTTCAGATTTCTATCTCTACAATTTTTATCCACTCCGGCTACAGGATTAATCATTTCTCGTACATCCCTCAATCGTCGATTCTAGAATCAATGATAGTTCGAAGCTCAATTCATTCGTTTAACGGTTTATCATAGTCCTCCGAAGTTTCATATGGAAGATAAAAATTTATTTCTTTTAAATAATGAATTTGGACAATTATATCTCAACGTTTTGTTGCACCTCGGCAATTTTGAGAACCTGCGACGCGCGTGTAAGAATTCTCCGTTATGAGGAGGATCTTTTCGTTTAATTTTTTTTTCTTTCTTTCTTGGCAAAAAAAAAAAAAAAATCTGCATAATTTTATATTCATCTCACAGCTAGCTATTCGTTTCGTCGTAATCTGTTTTCCACGCGTCGCAAAATTTGCTGGAGATTTTTATGATTATCATTATTATGATTATCATTATTATCATTACCACTATTATTATTTTCAACCCCCGTTGCTCCGCTTGCACCGCAGGCAAAAGCCCCTGAGTAGCCTTCACACAATTGCTATGCAAATCTTCCTGAATAATGCACAACGTGATATTATTCATATACCCTAGTTACCCTGCACTATCGCGTGGGAACTAGCGCGTATCAAATTATTTTATAGTCTGTTTTTATAATTATTAAACGTGCCAAGTTATTCAGGTGCCATATTGACATACCTAGACGATAATCTTCTGCCAACAATATTTCAACCCATCGGGGTATATCTACTCCGAAGTTAAAAGAAATTAAGAGAAAATTAGCAGATAAAGCGACTGACCACATATATATATATATATATATGGATGAGCCGAGTCAGATGATTCATGCCTAAAGCATGGAATTCCTATGAAGTCAAAACTTTGACTAACGGAAATTAAATTGTATTCGACGAAAAATTATAATAGTTACTTTTGCGTTCCTACAGCCACAATTTTGAATTTTTTTCTAGGAATTTCGGATTTATAACAAATCTTCTGATTTGCAGAGAATATTAGGCGCTGATATTCGATCCACTATCTTGAGATTTGGGAATTACAAAAATTTAACCTCAGTCTAGTGATCTGGGTTGATTATTTCAAGGAATATTATCAGTGTAAGAAAAAATTGAACGTTACTCCTGAATGACAAGCTGATGAATCGATTACAAAAGAACATTGAATCAGTTTCAGAATTGAACTATTCCTGTCAAACAAGATCATGAAAAACCTTTGATTCGTTCTTAAGATATCATCGATCAGAATTTTTTTTTTTCGAAATTCGGCATTTTCCATTGCTTGAACAGTATCGAACCAATCAAATCCAATATTTAAGTTCTGACTCAGGTAAGCCCGCATTGGATGAAACCAAAATTTGAAGAATCGGTTCATTCTTTCTGGAAACATGAACAGACGAATAAATGATCGTACAACTGGACGTCCGTCAAAAAAGAATCGGGGTGATTCTGATCCTGTACCTGAGAACGCGGAGATGGTGCGAAAGCTCAACTTCCATTTTCTGATCGCAATGCACGAAAGTGAATATCTCAGCCTCCGTTTAAAGAGTATCCAAAAATCAAGGTCGTACATTTAGTATAGTAAATGAGCTCCGTGCAACAATGGCCACTTGGAAGCTCAGTATGGGATCCTCTAAGGTTGCCGCAAAAGTCTGGGATTTCCTGGATCTTCTGATACTCCGGGATCTTCTGAAACTCTGGGATCTCAGGAAACTCCGGGAACTCCGAAATCTCTGGGTACTCCAGGATTTCCGGAATCCCTGGGTACTTCGGGAATTCCGGAATCTCTGGGTACTCCGGGAACTCCGGAATCCTTGGGTACTCCGAGAATTCCGGGATCTCTGGGTACTCCGGGAACTCCGGAATCCTTGGGTACTCCGGGAACTCCGGAATCTCTGGGTACTCCGGGAACTTCGGGAACTCCGGGAACTCCGGGATCTTCGGGACCTTCGGGGACTCCGGGAACTCCGGGATCTCCGAGAATTCCGGGACCTCCTGGATCTTCTGAAACCTCGGGATCTCCTGGATCTCCGCCATCTCCTGGATCTCCCGGAGTTGCTGGATTCGACCAGTTGTCCAGCCTCCAGGAGTCCCTGATTAACAAGTCCTTGAAATGCGTGTTGTATGCATACCAGCTACGTATGTGCCATTCCACATTCATGTGTATTTACCGTGTACGACGAAGAGTCGACGTATATATATATATATATATATATATATATATGTACATTCACATATATTACATACAGACACAGGTAATTCTCGCGCCTAGGGACGAACTGAGGCCAAATTACACGAAATATACGAAAACCATGTGAGAGGGTAGTAGGCCATGGCTACAAACCTGCGTAACTATACACAGGGTGGAAGAGTCAGGCATGCCGGGGCAGCAAATTGGTAGAAAATACACAGATCCGTGGAAAAGCAGAGCTTCAATCATTTCGCGTGGGTTCGAGCCTCGCGGATTCCGATGTCCGGCTGTACGCTGACTCGCGCCTCTTTATCCAGGGGGGGAATATATTTTGGAAGCTTCCCACGTCAATCCTGGATAAATTCACCTGGAGATGCCGTGGGGTCTTCACTTCTTTCATCACAAAGACAGAAGAAAAGAGTAAATAAAAAAAAAAAAAATTAAAAAAAAAAGGAATGAGTCAATAAATGAACAGTTTATCGAATTATGAAATCGGTGTAGGAACAGAGTTTTGTGGAATTGATATGGGTGCATTCTAGTTTCGGGTGCTGGCAAGCAGGTACGTTGCAGATACGTGAAACATCTTGTGGACGGTAATCTGGTCGTTCCATATCCTAGGAAAGTAGTTAGTGAGGGTAGATAGGTGGGTTTGTATGTGTGTGTGTTCGTGTGTGTGCATGCCTGCCTAATGCACTCATGCAATTTAAAAGGCAACGTGAACCATGCGAGCAATAAAGTGGGCTATATAAAAAGCAGTAAAACAAACTTTATCGGAACTCATTACTAGTAATTTGGTGCATAATCGTAAACAAGGGGGAAAAGATTGTGAAAAGTTTATTAATTTTGCCCCCATTCATCTGATACACCCGACCAACTTGATTTTATTTCCATTTTATATCATGCCATCGATATTTGATCAATTGCGAAAATGAGAGTGACGCACCATATGATGTGATGGATCTTTCGGCTCGTACACAGTAGATACTCAAACATGTTTCCCCACTGTCAAAATTACCCTCAGTCATAATTTACGTGTCAATAACGTGAAACTTTCGTGTCGTAATAAAACGAAATTTGCTTATAGGCCTAGACAATTTGAGACAGAGCTTGTATTGTAAAAACTATAAATATCAAATCTGGTTTTGTTTTCTGATCATGAAGTATGCTGCAATTGTGTTATTCCGGAAGATTACTATACAGAATTTTTGTAAGAATGAGGCTAAAAAATGGGGGTAAAATTGCTAATTTGTCATTTCGGCGTTACCATTGTACGGTGAATTCATTTTTGATGTAGCAATTATTAGTAAAACTTTGTCAATTAGGCAAGTCAGTAGTTTTTGAGTGAAGAAAACCATTTAGATTTGCCGGATGCGGTTAGCCAAATTATCCACTTGGTTTACGGTGTGGGTATATTTTTCAATTTTATCGAAGTATTTCCTTACACTGATTTGATTATCGAGTCTCCAAAGACCCAAATGTGAAAATAATAATGAATAATAAATAAATAAATTATATGAATGAATACATGAATGTGAAAACAATGAGAAATGATAGAAGACAAACAATGAGAGGAGAAAAGATCGAGTATACCTATACTGCAACTCAGAAAGAACATTCTCCCCATTATGAAACCATAGCGCAAGCTCAACTTGAGTTTTCAATCCAATTATTAAAGAAATAAGGCTTGGAATATTCGCAATATAGTATATTTTCTTGTATTTTTTTGGTTTCCTATTTCTGTCATTCTGTTTGATTTTTGTTTTTATCTGTTATTTATTTCACTTTTTATTTCTTGCTTCGAACTCGTTTAAATTCTACCGGAGTACCGAGCTTACCAACGTAATAACCTGAGCGTACGGTATTTGCCCGGAGATGATGACAACGGACTCGGGAATGCAGGGATGAAAGAATTACATTCGCAGAGAAAGCGAGAGAGAGAGAGAGAGAGAGAGAAAGACAGGAGGCGAATAGAAATAAACGACAAAAATCCATTTAATAATTGAAAGAAAATGAGAAAAATAAACAATTTCTACTTCCTAATCATATTTTTTGATTCTTTTCTTGAAATTATATATAGTGAATCTATGTACACATAATCACTCGATGTTTTAATGACAAAAAAGAAAATGAAAAATCGGTTTCGTACCGTATCAAATCAAAACAATATGTAATTGATCAGAATTTGAAATTTTCTTCGAATATCTGACCACAGCGAAAATTGGAAGCTTATTAAACCCCATGGGTAACCCGATGTTCTGTTCCAGCTTATAATAACAATAATTAGTTGCAAGCCATATTGCAGCGATCTTTAATAGGCATGTTCATGGGGTTGGCTCGAGGGAAGAGAAATGTAAAGAAAAAGGAAAAGGTAAGGTGGTTACAACGGTAGCTCACAGCGGAAACGGAAAAAGGTTCATATAACCATATTATATACAGACTGGTAGGTACGTAGAGCATGTAAGCCGAGGGTGGTGAGGTGCGCAGGTAGGTATAGGAGGGTAGCTGGTATAGGGTGGGTGGGCAGGTAGTTGGTTCTATTAGAGTTTGTAGTTCTAAAGGGATTCCATTATGGTTAGTACATATACATTGGTGAGCCGCTCGTACAGTAGGCGGAAAATTTAATTAGCAATTAATCCAGGAAATGTGTTTATTTTTAATTAACTTTAGACACTGCTAGGGACCCCCCCTCCGCACTTTTACACATAGAATATTCTGCACACTTACCTTGTATTATGCTCGCGGTTCTACGACTCGACGGTGTCTAACGAACTCGTAATAACTCGTCTAGATATCTGTACAGTGTATCTACCATACATACCTACGTCTACCTACATTTAAAACCACGTGTTTTTTATACACAGCAACGTAACATTCGACCTTATACACGTGAATATATGAATAAATAGTTTTCTATCATTCATTAATTACAGTATTCAAATGAACGATAACCAACTGTGTCACACATTCTGTCTCATCGAATCTGATGCATTTTTCAACCAAAAAATGTAATCGAAATATTTTTTCGAATTTATCGAATACCCTTCGAAAACGTCCAAGTCCCTTCAAGGAAGTTCTTTTCATTTTCTAAAATCTGTCTGCAGTAAATTGCTCATGGATGAATTTTCCCTGAGAACATGTTTTTCATTGAGAATTCCAATTCTTTTAAAAACGAAGTTCGTAGTAAACTGTGAAACTATTTTCACCAGTAATCATCGGGTTGGGATACGAACCACTGAAGTGAAAAAGAACATTGATTGAGACCAAAGTCATAGAAATCGATGGATTTCTTTTCATCCTATTGGCGGATATAAAATTGATCACACACAGACCCGGACGTTCGTCTACAAACTGGCGGGAATGATTTTCTGGAGTTAAAAATTCGTAGATCAGGCGCGAAAAGTCGACTTTTCATTTCGAGTTGATGGAAATAACGTCCACATTCAAGAACATAAAAAGTTTGAAAATTGGGCAAAATAATTTTGGCGAGAAATTGTTACGCTTCATTTACAACTGAGATCAGTTGCGATTTACCCCATTTTACGGTGAGTTAATACATCATCTTACTATGGGTATAGGTAGGGATTCTTGCACATCTAATTTCACGGCATTGTTTATGCACAAACGGCTCTATTCCATCCACGTGTCTCTGAGCGAACCGCGAACTATCCAGGTCCCAGACTCTAGAGAGCCTAGAGCTTCAGACAGGAAGCGATGACTGAAAATTGATCAAAGTGGTTGAATATCAAACAGCGATGCTTTGAATAATTGATGGGGGTATAAACGACCCCCAAGCCAAGTGTTACCTCGAGTAGAATGGAATTAATTTTCTTAACGATGCCTACGTATATACCTCCGTATCTATACAACTTTACTTACATATATATATACATGTGTATGTATCTACATTCTATATACATATACATACATATCTACCTATGTACGGGGTGAACGCAATGCAGTATGTCACCGAGAGACATGTCTATGTACATCCCATGGTGTTACGGACCGGTTCGCTAAGCGGCAAATAATAATTATAATTCCATCCCGCCATCCCCTGCGACTAGCTTCAGGACATACCCTATACACGTACATACATATATATACATACATACCTACCATAGAACAGCAGGCATGCCTCGTGACGAGGTCGCGGTTACACGGTGGTTGAGTGGCTGATGGCTTGTTTGTCGAGGCTGAGCGACATGGTCTAAATGTCATTTGACAACAGTCCTAATTGACAAATATATGCAAGGAACTTCACCATCCTCCATTCATTTTGTAACATCCCGCAAGTTGAATGGACTTTGAGAAAAGTGGATTGATAAAAGCCGCACGCGTATTTCTAGGGTAAGTGATCAGGCATTTGTATGATTTCGAAAAATTTCTCATACAGAAGCTGCAGGGTTACGAAGGGGGTAAAAGATCGCGTCATTGAATTCTTTCGCAAGTTCAGGCGTTGAAGTAATTCGAAGTTCAACTCGATTTTTTTCGAAAATTGTAAAAAAGCACGTCTCTTACTCATTTACAATTTTTAGATTTTCATTTCGCCATTTTACGGTAGGTATTCGATTTCATAAGTCAAAGCGGTTTGTTCATTGTCCGGAATGTCCAATGTACGATTCATCATTTTTTTGAGTGGATTGAACCGGTAGGTACTGTTCATTCAAAAGCTTTTTGAAAATATCTGGGGGGTTTGAGGGGGAGAGGGTTAAACTACACGGTTGTTATTAATAATTTTACGTATAAGGTTATTCATATTTTCTGATCAAAATTCTTTTACACGATAGAAGCAGACTTCTATATTCTGTGCAGAGTTCGTTCAACAAGGTTAAAAATGTAAAATTCAAAGTCAGCCCGACCCTCGGAGCTATACGAGCAATTTCGGTACAATAACGCGATTTTGTGTAATTTTTCTTATACTTGAAGTTGAATTAATATTTCAGCTATCTTACGAAGCATCAATTTCTATCAGCTCAATATTACGGTGGTAAGAATTCTTGGAACTTCTTTGATAAATAAGAAAATAAGAAGAAAGCCTCTCTATCTCTCTCTCGTGAACGATTTCATTTTCTGGATATACGGACATTCGACATGCCACCCTTAAAATACTGATCGATATTTTCAAGTTAAGACTAAGCTCTTGCCCCTTGGGTAAAGAGTTTGAAACTTTTCCTGCCTCTTTTTGCCTTTTTTCTTTATTATAATACGTATACCTGTACAGGTACATATGTATAGGTGCCTGTATTCTCGACGGGAACAACGCCGAGGAAGAAGAAGAACACGAAGAAGAAGAAGAAGAAAAAGAAGAAGAAGTCTTACTGTTTTAGGTTAAGTTAGCGTATAAGCACGTTGCAAGGATGATGCGGAGTTGGTTGGTAGCGTTAATGAAAATAGGACGGGAGGTTCCCTAATTGCAAATAAGACGGAAGTTCTCGTAGGCTTGAGGACGCAGCGTGGGGGTGAATAGGGGAGCCCGTAGCTTAATATCGCGTGTAACTTGGCAAATAAACGCCCCCGCTTTGGCTAGGTTATGACACATTGTATGCCAGAGTTAAACGTGGATGTAGCCTCGCAACGCGCCCCCCCTGTATATAGTCGCGCACAACGCCCGTGCCGCGCCGCACGGTGTGGTGCCTCGTGCCTCGTAACTTGAAACTTTCGGCGTATGAATTTCCACTAGGTTGGTAGGTAGGTTGGTAGATGTAGGTACCTACGAATTTCAACGTTAACTACAATATGAAACGCTCGCACGAGTGTCCGACGACCATTACGGAACCTTACCCTCAACTTTTGCGTTTATACTGACTGAGTGAGAGAAAGAGAGACAGAGATTATAGTTAGACAGAGAGAACTTGTACAGAGTGAACATTTTGATTGGTTTTTATTTTTATTTTTAAATGTCCACCATTTGTTTTTTTTTTTAGTTGTCCATGAAAATTGTTCACAAAGATATGGCGCAGGCTTTCAGATCACCTCGAAAACGCGATTCGTGTTTTTTTCAAAGCCACACGACTGATCGGCGCGAAACTTTGGGGAGTAATACTTCACTTTGGCAGGAATTTGCCCAATTCATCACTTTGTCGAAATTCTCAACAATTCGCAGTTATTCGTCGAACTCAGTTTAGTTAACCTAGAAATATTTAGTCCTGTTCAACTTCAAAGCCACGATTCGCACTTTCGCCCAATCGACAGAACCCATATTGGAATACCTACAACTTTATGGATTAACGCTTCAGTTTCACATAAAATAGCCACGTGTTTAATTTTTTTTTCAAAATTAGAATACAAAATTTGAGCGCAAATCTTCGAGTAAAAAAGTCCAACAATAAGCATGGCTGTGTTTTTCATGATGCTCGAGATTAACAGCCATAGGATTTAAGGAATGATTTTGAAAACTGGGGAGAAAAAAAATCAAGTCTTTATTATCGAAAATCGATGTTTTCTTTCAAAGTGATCACCCTGTGTGCAATGGCGGGTATCTATACGTGTCCCTCGTTTTCAATGAACCTTTGCCTCGAGCTGAAGCGCAAATTAAACGTACAGGGATATCGGGAATTAATACTCACGTGCCACCGTTCATCAGGTTTAATAATTAACACTTCATATCTTGGAGGGTGGTAATTACAGCGAGAGAGAGAGAGAGAGAGAGAGAAGAAGATTGGGGGATGTAGGAGTAGAGTAAGTAATCCGTATACTATGGGATAGGTAGATGATTTCTCGGGATTCGCAATTTTTATATAATATCGATCAAAACGATAGTGAAAGGTTGAAAATGGCGATGAAATATAGCTGAGAAAAACAGTTTAAAAAATCACCCTTGATGTATTATTATCGGTAATATATAATACAATATATAATATAATATGCAATGATGCGGCTGCAATGTATCAAACCGTCGACAGATTCTATCGACAAGCTGTCGTATAACTATTATACTTTCTACCCGTTATAAATATATTACGAAAGAACCCCCCGAGCACAGGGGGGGGGGTTGGTAGGTACACGAGTGGGCGAGTGTTCAGGGGTATAACAACCACCACAACTACTCTCGACCACCCCACATATCGCCTTAGAATACGACCTGCATATATACACCCCCTTCAAATAGTTCAAAAGCAATACCCAGGGACACGTATTCTCCCAGGTTTGAAAGTACAGGGGATGGTTTTACCCACCTATACCCTATACCCTCTACCTTCTTTCCTTACTTCTTTCTTTCCTGCCTTCGAGGCTAGACGCGGTTTTATACGCCAAGTCCGACATTTATTTGACTAAAATGACGATCTATTGTCACCCAAGATATCGCTGAGGGAATTTCTTCGACCCGTATCTATAGCCTGGAGATGGTTACGAGTTATAAGACCCGTTTGAGTTATGGGTCAGAGTTGCAGGGGGTTACTAAAAAGTTTCTTTCTTTTTATTTCCATATTTCATCGTTGAAATTCGTCGAATTTTACACGATAAAAAAAACTTTTGATGCGAAATACTATATTGAAGGCAACTCGGTGTCCATCTGAAATTCATTTGACATCCGAAGAAGTTTTTGTCCATCATGTGGAACTTTTGGAATTTTCAACAGCAGTTTTTATTTTAACTTTTGGAAAAGAAGATCCGTTTTTTTGACAATTTTCTGACTTTCATTCAGTTTTTCGAGACCGATTTCATTGCTTTCAAATGCATAAAATGAAATTTTGGAATCTGGAGTAGAAGTGAAACTTTGTGAATTGTTCAGTTCACAGCTGAGGCTTTGGGGGGGGGGGGGGGGGGGGGGGGGGGGAGAATAGAAAACCAAAAATCATTCCAGGCTGGAAGGTGAGCGTGGAATAAATTGTAATTTATGTGAAGTTCGTTGGGCTTTGTACTTGAAATGATATTTTATATCTTAGAATCGGGCGATATTTCTCTCCGACAATTTTCAAGTAATCCTCATACATTTGGGAATATAATTTCAAGTTATTGCGCGAGGGCCAAGACCGAAGTTTACTGGGACATAACTTTCCGGAGATTGGTCCAACAATTTCGAGTATAAGGCAAATAATAACTCCACCGGATATTACCATCAACTTCTCACGACGTTTTACCTATTAGTGTGGGAAGGTAACTTCTACCAACTTTATATTGTTCCCCCATTTTAATTCTGGCTCAAACTCCTAGGCGTATGGTAACTTTTGCTTAAAAATTCGTTAAATCTCTCTTTCATCTTTGAATATCAATAATATAAAGTAAGCTGATAACCAATTTGTCAAATTTTTTCTCTGACATGATCTTTATCTTCCTAAAAAACAATCAATCAAATGAAATGTTTTTTTTCTCCCTTTCTACGTAGGTATCCGCGGGCAATTAAATTACTTTATCTGTATCTCTGAAGTGAGTAAGGTTAGGTGAATATATATATATTTATGCCCATACATAATTCGTTCGTTTAAAAGTTCAAGGCGTGAGTTTCAGATACTGGCAGCAGCAGCTCCGGGTATTTTCACGTCAGAATAAAGCGGATTGCGCGGCGTCTTTTGCGCCCCAAGATCGGAGTAAGGAAGTAAGGAAGTAAGGAAAGGGAGGAAGGACGATATAGGGAGTAAGGGAAAGAATGGAGAAAGGAAGGAAAATGGTGATTCTATTTGTGCCCCTAATTGGTATTCTTATTTCACGCGCCTCGCGCAGCCTATACGACTCCTTCATGCATATATTCCGCCCCAAGTATAAATCCTCTTCGTCTCCCCTTTCCTTTCCTTTTCTTTTCTTTCCTTTTTCCACCTCCTTCTTATTCCTCTTCCTTTTATTTTCACCAACCCTACTATTTTCTTCCCCTTTCGTTCCATTCCGTTCCGTTTCGTTCTGCCAGAAGCACTTCGCATTAACAGCTATTCCTATAACGGTAGTCCTTGGCTGGGCTCATCTGCATTCCTCTCCAATCTTTTCACTATCCTGCTACCGTTACCTTCCACTTATTCTCCTCATTATTTTCGTCACAATTTAAAAGACCGGGAAAAACTGAACCAATCATCTATCAACGATTCAAATTAACTTTCAAATTTTTATTTCTCGATTTTTCATTATCAGTCACGGTATCCCCAAGTATTAGTCCTCGAATAAGCTGCAGGGTGTTCTGGAAAACGGCATTAAGACGAAAAGTTCAGAAACTTTACAAGATCAAAGATGATTGAAAATTTCCATGTCGAATTACGAATGACGGAATGGTCAGGCTAGAGAAAGCATAGAAAATAATTTCTTTAATGATAGTTTATGGAAATTCAAGATCAACCAGGTTGACTAGTTATTATTTGTTCATTTCGATTTTCAAAAATTTATTTTGCAAACATGTTGGGCCGACGAATGAACCGTTTTTCTCTAATTCATTTCGAAGCAATCAAGTAAACGTTATGAAATACAAGGCGAGAGCGACTCGAGCTCTACTACTGTTTGTGTCCGACCAACAACGGTCTGTACTACTTCCTGGCTCTACACGGTTATTGCTAGCTATTTCGCTAGATGGTCTGTAGAGCTGAATACTTTACGATGGCACAATATAACGTTAGCTAATGATTGCTGGGCTTGAATATTGACGAGAAATTACTTCATCGATGTTTGAATGGCAAAAATAAAAGAGAGAGAAAAAAAAAGAAAGAAATCTGATTTGCTTAAAAACTGATTAATTTCTCGATACGAAACCTTTCCCTTAATTTTTTAAATGAATTTCTAATTTACTTTACGCTTTTTAGAGAAATTGATATACCCTTGCGGTGGTTCCGCAGGCATATCGTGTGACTAATGGAAAAAGGGCCTAAGCGACATGTTTACGCCCCTTTGTATTTCTGAAGGGCAAAAGGGCGTATGTTTTTTTTTTCTTTCGTCATTCGACTGGAAAATCGTCGGAAAGGAAAAGTATGTCAACATTGATAAATAAAAGCAAAAAGGCGTAAACGCCGGAGTTACGCCCCTAGCTGCTTAAAAAAATCAGTCGAATTAATGCCAAAAGGGCGTATCCTTAAAAAATGTTGAAACTTCCGTCGGAAACAAATTTTGGTGGATACGCCCTTTTGGCATTCACTTTACGAGAAAAATCGGGCGGACTAATGCCAGAAGGGCGTATGTCCGCTAGAATTTGTTTTTGACGGAAATTTGAAAATTTCTAAGGGATACACCCTTCTGGTATTAGCCAGCATGATTTTTATCTGAAAGTTATTGCCAGAAGGGCGTATCCTCTGAAAATGTTCAAATTTCCGTCAAAACCAAACTTTGGCGGATACGCCCTTCTGGCATTAGTCGGCACAATTTTTCTCTCAAAGTTAATGCCAGAAGGGCGTATCAGCCAAAATTTGTTTTTTTACGGAAATTTGAACATTTTCAGAGGATACACCCTTCTGGCATTAGTCGGCACGATTTTTCTCGTAGAGTTTATGCCAGAAGGGCGTATCCGCTAAAAAAAGATCCGTGTTTTGACAAACGCCAATTTTGGCGATTACGCCCTTTTGGCATTAGTCCAGAAAATGGTTACTGGCAGAAGGGCGTATTAAAGGCGTTTACGCCCTTTTGCCATTCAATTTTAGACTCGAAAAAAAACAGCAGCCTTTTTCATTTCAAATGATTTCCCATCGATTGGCGAGAAAAAAAATATATACGCCCTTTTGCCATTTAAATTGCACTTTTCGTCGCTTAGGCCCTTCTTCCATTAGTCACACGATATATAGGAGTTTGGGAAACAGCTACCGTCGAGAATATATAACTTATTTATTTTTAGGGTCCCCGAGAGTATTTACTTGACGTTCACTGCTTTGATGTACATCCTAAACAACCCTTCGGGCCTAAATATACGAGGGAAAAAAGCTTCCGGGCATAACGCAACGAGTATTTTTAAGTAAACATAGCTCTGTAGGTATGTAGTACGTATGAAGACTTCCGCTGTTTGTTCGAGTCAAATTCAGCCAGATTTCTCAGCCCCATTTTCCGATCTTTAAGAAATCGTTGAAATTGAGTAGTTTAAAATATCAGGCTAATTTCACTGAAAATACGTATTAGAATATTGCAGATTACGTAATCGATAAAGAAATTATCTTTTTTTGAAGCGTAAGGGAAATCTCTCAGATTCAAACTCTCTAATTTGAGTCTGAGGATCCTCCATTGGCTCGATTTTATCTCGATTTCTGCAGCAGCTGGAAATGCGGAGAACGATTCACCCTTAGAACTAGAGTTTTCCGCAGTGATATAATCGTAAACAAACGTTTTTTTCCCCATTCTCTTGGGTGGTTTAAGGGCAGATCCGTAGCGTAGTTTTAATCGTCCTTTCCTTTTCCGGGTTAGGTACATACATACATAACGGAGGTGAATTAACATACGGAGTAAAAAAAGGAGCTAAAGAAACACGAGGGGCGAAGGTGCGCAAGAATTATAGAATAAGAGAACGAAAGAAAAGGAGAAAAGTAGAACTGCAGAAGCGAGGAAAAGAAAGGTTGGCAATTACTTTATTCAAGCCAGGCGTTTTAATGCATTTTATGGACCGGTTGAGTAACTTCACCTCGTATTAAGGGGGTCAGCAGCTGAGAGAACCGAGCATTGTTCATCGGCGATTAAGTCCGCTTACTTGCTGCTGCTGCTGCTGCCCCTGGCTCCAGCTGCAGTAACCGGAAGTTCACCTTGCTCATTCATTTTAGCTATTTTTACAAATTCTTTAACCAGTCCTCATTATTTTTGTCTATTCTTCATCCCCCCTCCTTAAGCCGGAGAACCAATAGAATTGCTTGTCTTACATCGCAAATCTACAACCCGCCACGTATTCTATTCTTTAAATTTTTTTGTAAAATTCTTTTTCTTCTGTCTCTGTAGTAGCTACTGCCACGCTTCATGGACCGGGAAAATATATCTTGAAGTGAAACGCTGTGTGTTGTAGGCACGTGCCCATCACTCCGAGGCAAGTGTAACGTTGAATGTATATATATACGATTTCAAACCATGTGGTAAATTTGAAATTTATATCCTTATACCCTCACTTTCCTCTCTTTCTCTCCTTTCTCTCGGTTGGGCGAATATTTTTATTACATTCTTGCGGAGAGGAATTACCTTTCTTCTCTATATACCTATACCTACCACGTATAGGTACCGTACATGTTAAAATTGGTTTGATGATATATTCACGCAAAAGTGGGCTTTTCAGTCGAGTAAAATGATAATAAAATATACATATGAGCGGGTCCATGTCATTTCACTCGAAAAAAAACACTCAAATCGCGGATCTTTGCGCCCTTCGAGGAATCTTTAGTACTATGGAAAAAAAAAATAGAAGTTCACGGATTTCGAAAAATTTTCAAAAATGGCGGAGTTACGGGTGTTTGAATTTTTTTGCACTACTTGGTTTGAAAATTCATATCTCCGAAACCATTAATCGCAGCCGAATGATCTTGGACTCATTTCATTCACAAAAGAAAGAGCTACTGTTAAAAAAATATGTTTGAAAAAAAAATTAATTTCTCCACCTTTTTTTCGTCATTTTTTTCCGAAATTTGGCCGCCATTCCCAAAGGGTACAGTAAATTTCATGAAGACAATTTTTTTTAGATAGCTGGATCCTTCCCCTTCAAATTCGTAAAAAAAAATTCATGGAGACCACACTGGGTCCGGAGAAAAAAATTAAAACGTCCGGACGTGCGTCGCCGCGCGTGCCGTTCCACGGTGGCGCTGCTCCGGTAGGCTCGCTGTTTCACGTAGCCGTTGAATTTCATTCAATGTTTCGCAATTTTCTAGGGCTATTCTCTCTTGGAAAATAGTTATTCAACTACTTTAGACTTCCAGAATACGTCTACTGGTTATTTTCGCTTGAAATTTTACTTGTTCCGAAAATTCCAGCACGGTTATTAATTTCCAGCACATGATTTCATTGCAAAGCAGCAAATCAGTTATTGGCAGGAGATAAAAAAAACCGTGAAAGTTGGTGAATTTCTAGTCGTGTGCGATTTCGCTGACAATCATGCGTTTATTGTACAAGATTCCACTCAAGGGTTCAACTAGAGATCCATCCAATCGTAGTTTATTATGAAAGTGACAGCGAGGGAGAATTGAACCATTTTAGTTTTGTAATAATTCCATAGTGTCTGAAACATAATACGATCGCAGTTGATTTATTACAAACAAAAAATTGATCGACTTTATGAAGAAGAAGTTTCAAGGTTCAATTACAATTAAAAGAGAAGTTCTTCTCAGATGGAGCAGCTTCCCAGTATAAAAATGAAAAGAATTTCATTAACATAACGCATTATTTTGAACCGTTCGGATGTCAAGCTGAGTGGCATTTTTTTGGCTACATCACATGCAAATGGCCATGCGATGGGGTAGATGAAACTGTCTGGCGAGTTTACAATTGATTGGCAATTCAGATCCTATTTGAACACCGCTGGATTTGTATAATCGGGCATGCTCTTATTTCAGGAGCATATCTTTTGCCTACTGCAGAACATACAGCAGAAGAAGCTATTTTACAAAATCGATTCGATGAAGCTTTGATGGTTCGTGGCATTCTGGAATTACATGTAGTCATTCCGATTTCTGATGGATTTATAAAAACGAAATTATTTCCTGCATCAGAAAATTTTGATCATGTCAAAGTTAGAAATTAATATTCAACTTGTGTGTCCAACTAAGCGCTATCGAGCGCAATTGCACTCAAAACATTGGCCCTTTTCAGAGTCACCGCAATTTTGCGGAAATCAATCATTTCCATTCCACGGAGCATAACTATTAGCTCTTCTCTGCAAAGTGACGAGAGAATCACAAAAGAGCCACAGTCATTAGATTGCACAAACCTATTGCAATAGAACCAGAACGTTGATTGCAGCACAGGTGTGTTCAACTTAACAATAACCGTGCTGGAATTTTCGGAACAAGTATAATTTCAAGCGAAAATAACCAGTAGACGTATTCTGGAAGTCTAAAGTAGTTGAATAACTATTTTCCAAGAGAGAATAGCCCTAGAAAATTGCGAAACATTGAATGAAATTCAACGGCCAAGTGAAACAGCGAGCCTGCCGGAGCAGCGCCACCGTGGAACGGCACGCGCGGCGACGCACGTCCGGACGTTTTAATTTTTTTCTCCGGACCTAGTGTGGTCTCCATGAATTTTTTTTTACGAATTTGAAGGGAAAGGATCCAGCTATCTAAAAAAAATTGTCTTCATGAAATTTACTGTACCCTTTGGGAATGGCGGCCAAATTTCGGAAAAAAATGACGAAAAAAAGGTGGAGAAATTAATTTTTTTTTCAAACATATTTTTTTAACAGTAGCTCTTTCTTTTCTGAATGAAATGAGTCCAAGATCATTCGGCTGCGATTAATGGTTTCGGAGATATGAATTTTCAAACCAAGTAGTGCAAAAAAATTCAAACACCCGTAACTCCGCCATTTTTGAAAATTTTTCGAAATCCGTGAACTTCTATTTTTTTTTTCCATAGTACTAAAGATTCCTCGAAGGGCGCAAAGATCCGCGATTTGAGTGTTTTTTTTCGAGTGAAATGACATGGACCCGCTCATATATGAGAAATGAGAAATTACGTTGAAGAAAAAAAAAGAATACCTATTCCAAACAGATTTTTGCAAAATGAATTACAGTCGTCGGACTATATTATAGGACTTTTTTGCAAACTCTGTGCAAAAGCAATTTAAACCGAGTTGGAAATCCAATTGATGACTGCAGTTTTCACGAATATTTACAAGGATGGTACGTATTATGGTTATCGGTGTGGAGAGGCATAGGGTGGTGAGTAGTATATACGTTGAGGCTAGGAACTTTTACGAGTTCATAAAGTGGAACTTTTTAGTACTTCCGCACGCAAAGTATGCGCCAAGCCATCGGGATTACAACGTTACTTTTCACCGTTCTGCAGGCCCTCGAGGAAATAAAACCAACCGATATGGATCTCATCCCTTATACCAGATACTGGGATACAGATACGCTGAGGGGGGGTGAGAAAAAAGGGGGTGAAAATGCATACGGGTTACGTATTTGCATATGTACTTGTACACCCGTATCTCTTTTTCATTTTCAAAAATTCTTCCCGAATCAGTATAGGTGGGTGTAATTTATATCCTTTCTTCAAGGGAATTAAATCACTTCTATTACGCCGGACGTGCAGTTGCACGAATGTAACTATCACAGTGTATACTTACTACCCACATGGATTAATACACGTGCGAATTCAACCCCTATTTCTAAACGTATACACGAATTACCTCTTCCTTTACGACGGGAACTGGATTCGCGTCGTTAACTCGTTTCGTAAGAGAATTTCGCAATTCTATGCAGGCGAAGGACAGCCAACTACATTCTGGGGTCCAAATATTCTCCAACTGCATTACGGTCCAGATAGAAGAATTGGCTCACAGACACTAAAAAAAAAAAAAACCCAAAACCGTAAAAAACCAAAAATATCAAATTCAATAGAATTAATTACACCGGCCGACACGATTATTGGGTCTGATTTCTGAATGTCAAATTTTGGATTCTTCTACGTTAATAAAAAAGGAAAGAAATGATTTTTTTGAATCAAAGTTTGCTTTTGTAAAAACTAGAGCAATTTTTTGAATTTTGAGAAAAGTCACTGATGTTTTTATAATTACCTTCCCGTTTTTTTTTTTTTATCATAAATTACAATCATAAAAATTTTTGCCGAATATCAGAGTCTTTTTAATTTAAGAATAATGATTATTGATGGTACTCAAATGTGGAATTATAAAAAATCGAGATCAAAAATGAATATTTTTAGTGATTTTCTTACGTTTATTCGGACTTTCTCGTATTGAACCCCAAATTCAATCTCCCATCATATTCTCGTTGTACTGCCCTTGGTAACATCGTTCAAAGTCGATCAGATCTTAGTAAAGACGTTCTCCTTGCTCACCTGAGGTATAGGCACCCAGATTATCTTTAAATTGATCTAGGTGAATATGTAGCATATGAAGTTTAAGGGACATTATTCAGCCCATAATTTTCAAGCTTTCTCTACTGATCATGAAACACTACTCACTACCTGCTCCTCGTGAAATCAATTTCAATCTTCAAAACTCATTTATCAACGTAAAACAGACAAACGCAAATTCTAAAAGCTGAGAATGGATATTTTGAGTGTTTTTCGATGCCTAGCATCAGAATTTATGCATTGAAACAGAAAACCCAGGAATTTTTTTTTTTTGTTGACCTGTGTTATCGATCTGTAATATTCATAGTTTTTTTTTGCAAGAAAACGTTTGTACGGACGGTTTTTAAGCTTTCTATTTTGATTCTGATTCTATTCGACAGGTAGAAGGAATCGCGCATTTTTTTTCGATTCGTAGGATAATTGTAAAATAATAGTGCAATGAAGTTTAAGGGACATTATTCAGCCCATAATTTTAAAGCTTTCTCTACTGATCATGAAACACTACTCACTACCTGCTCCTCGTGAAATCAATTTCAATCTTCAAAACTCATTTATCAACGTAAAACAGACAAACGCAAATTCTAAAAGCTGAAAATGAATATTTTGAGTGTTTTTCGATGCCTAGCATCAGAATTTATGCATTGAAACAGAAAGCCCAGGAATTTTTTTTTTTTGTTGACCTGTGTTATCGATCTGTAATATTCATAGTGTTTTTTGGAAGAAAACGTTTGTACGGACGGTTTTTAAGCTTTCTATTTTGATTCTGATTCTATTCGACAGGTAGAAGGAATCGCGCATTTTTTTTCGATCCGTAGGATAATTGTAAAATAATAGTGCAAATCATGAGCTGGTGGTGAGTATTTGAAGAATATATTGTGAAAAGATGAATAGATCCTTCGAGGTAGATAATGAACCGTAACGCGTAGATGCGAATATCGCGAAGTTCGTTAATTAGAGGCGTATCTCAGGTAATACTCCGAACAAAGAGAGGAAGTATAGAGGATGAGGAAAGCTAGCAGCAGTGGCCGGATATAACAACCACTACCGGCTGTCCGCCTGTAGGTATAATTCCGTGTATAGGAGAGCGCCTTTTAATCAATGCCGGACCTCGGGGGCTGCAGGTTCTGCTACTTTCGTCTGAATAATTCAACGCCAGCCAACCGCCTCGCGTATTGTTTGAGACTTTACTGAGAGGATATCCGCAAGATCTTGCCGAGAGCTAGATATGTCGAGAGTTGTCATCGCAGGATAGAAATTTACTGAAACATCGTCTCAAACGGTAATTGCGATTCTCCGGTATTCAGGGTAATTGAAAAAAAATAAAACAATTAAAATTAAAAAAATATTTACAGTGTAACAAAAAATCGCGGACCATCTCCATGTATCGTCGGTTTTCCTTGTTGAAAATGAAAAATACGTTTTTTTTATAAAAATTTCCTACGACGCTTAGTTTAGACAGTAGAGCCGATAAGAATGCACCAATCTGAGATCAGCTTTAGAAAGTATAGCAGAATAGCTATAGCTATCGTCAGCTTTTCTGACGCGGTAATATGGCGAATTTTGCTATTAGTTTCCGGTAAGCTGATCTCCCATTGGAGGGTCCTTATATCGGCTCTAGCGTCTAAACTAGGCGTCGGAGGAAATTTTTGTAAAAAAACGTATTTTTTATTTTCAACAAAGAATCCAAACGTGCAGACATAATACGATACGCGAATTTTGTTACACTCTGTACTATATAAATCTAATTATCTGGTCTTGTAATGAAGCATCGTACATTTCATGCGAAGGTATCAATTGATATGAACTGTGGCTTTCAGTGGTCAAGTACTTATACAATAACAATTTACAGATCGCCAGATGTGTACTGCAGAGTCTAGACTTTCGAGTACCTAGATCTACTGCCACGGTGTACAGACATTGCCGTGATTATCTATTGTGATACAATTAGTGGTCCGCCAGGTCCAACCGCTTCGATGGTGACGATGAAATATCTCTATCAGTTATCTCATCGTATCGTTGTACGTTGTATTTTATCTGCTCGTGTACTGCAGTATTTTATCCTGCTTTAGTTTGCACGGCTAGATGCCAGCTGGTTGAAACATTGATCGTCAAAGTTCGGAAGGAATATTTATCGAGCGATTTGAAAAAGGGATAAAAGCCCCGAAAATTTTTCAACTTCCAACAATACTAATCTACTTCATCGATCTATTGAAAAATTCAGTCATTTCTAAGTTGGATCGATTGGTATCGATGAAGATAAAAATAATCAAAATCCATTGATTCATTCTCAAGATATGATTAATAGAAATTTTTTGGTTACAATTTTGTATGCCTAATTACCTACTCGAAAAATAGTCGACTGATTAGGTCCAAAATCTGATCAACTAAGAGTAACGAAAAACCGCATCGATTGAGACTAAAATCAGGGCAATATGTCGATTCGTTCTCAAGATATCATCGGAAATAAAATTGATCAAACACCCAGACGTCCGTCGAAAAATGGTCGGAGGTGATTTTCTGGACCTGAAAACATGGAGACTCAGTGAAAACTCAACCTTTTATCATCGTGGTGATTAAATAACTTCCTTTGTTTTTCAAATCAGAAGCTTGGAATCAAAATAAGACGAATCAGAAGATCAAATATTGGCTTTCCAACTTGTTGATTCGAAGTCCTGAATAGAAGAAATTGTAGAAGCCTGCAAATTTATTGTTATCGTTTGTCTCATCATAAGGAATCGATACCATGTTTTTTTTTCTCGGTATATTGAATTGTGTTTTGGCTAATTCATCGTTTTCCCTCTCTTTTCGTTTTCTTTCTCCTTTTTTTTATTTTTTTATTTTTTTTTCCTTCTTATTTTTATATCGAAGCTTCATCCACCCGCCCACTCACCAACCTACCACCGCACACTTACTTGGATCGTGATTTTTCTGAACATTGACGGCACCTCGTACCGCGGCGGTACGAACTTCAGATTGGCTCGAGAGGAATGGGTAATGGGTACGTGTTGGGTTGAGTGCCTTCAGGCTAAAATTGTGGACGGTGTACGCAAAAGGTTGTGCGACGGGCCGTACGTCGACGCCAATATTGACACAGTCAGTACGAGGCTGGCTCGATATTACTTTCCTACAAACAAGTTGCAAAGTGAAACAGAAAATCCCATCGTATATGTACAAAGTCTGAACTGGACCCTATATACGTCCTTTATCCTACTTCGTCCTTCGTTCTATGATACATATACACTCGAGGTAGACGTCAAAGGATCATTCGCTATCCACCGAACTCCAATTTTCTAATATGCATGTTACAGTTTTTTTTTTTTTAGGATACTATGGCATTTTTTAATTACAACTCGTCGGTTTATCCAAATAAATAAACAGCTGACCATCAGCCTCTGAAAATACGCTCGGTTCTGTGAATTTACATTGGCGATGGCGTACGTCTGCAATGTCTTTTTTTCTTTTCGAATTTTTTTTCCAAACGATTGAGATAAAGATCATGAAAATCTGTTGATCCATGTTTTGGGTAACTTTTGTTCTCTGCATAACTCGGCAAAGACTAGACCGATAGATTTCCGAATCTGTTCAATTCTAAGTGAGGAAAAAGCGCTCGAATCAAGACTAAAATCAGAAAAAATGCGTCTATTAATCATAAAAGACATTCACAACCAGATGTAAATTCTCTGGACTTTGAAACATCGTGATCTGATTAAACATGCGACTTTGCATTCTTTTCACAATGAAAATATAACTTTCCCTCTGCCCATAAACGGAAGGTTAAAAAAATCGATTGACTTAGTTATAAAATAAACGGTGAGAAAGGGTGGTAACGAGATAACGGGACACTTTAACAGTTTAACCGAACATAATGTATTTCGGAATCCTCAAGAAAACCCTTTCGCATTATTCTTACGTTAGATATACGTATAATATACTGTTTGGATCGATATTTGAGGTTTGTGTTAGCAGATATCGGACCATCTTCTTCCGTTTGTTTTGTCAGGTTGTAACGCCTCCTTAATTAGAATGAATGGCGTATTTTGCAACGGTATACTGGCTCTACGGCCACCCTGTGTTTTAGTTCCCGCTTATCATCACTGCAAGGCTAAAACTGAAGATGTTGGGGTGGAGGAAAGAAAAAAAAAAAAAAACTCAAGAAATATGGGAAAGTTTTGGCTGGTTGATTACAGGTGATGTTGATGGGTCGATTAACACGTTCGTTCCAAGTTGAAGGTGGAAGGTGGAAGGTATATATATATATATATATATAGGTATGCATGTACCTAATGTTAGCTTAGCTAATACATCACTCGTTGGGTTGGGTGTATGTCTTACGGTCGACTCCCCGGCAACTTGAACGACTAGAGAGACTAACGAGTACTTAGCTGGAAGCACCAAGCATCAGTACACAAAACGGAATTTTTCGAGAAAACAAGATTCGAAGTTTAGCCCCCTTACTCAATTAATCGAAAATCTATGTTCAGCCTTGTTCCTACCGACCCATCATCCCGACTCCGTGGAAGTTAACAGAGATTTTAACGTTTCCTCCGTTTTAATGAGCTCAATTCTCCGAAGCATGTATTATCAAACAGTAATGGCGAACACGGTTGTGATATTGAAGGGTCCTAGAAATCAACTTTGTATACAAAACGAAAAAACAAAAAAAAAAAACAAAAAAACAAAAAAAACCAGCGATGTTATTATACTGTAATGATTATTTTCTCAATTTCATATCAGGTTTCATTCTTTGTGAATACTTTTTAACAATTTTATACAGCGAAATATTCGGAAAAACGCTGAAGTTATAGGGGGTTTGCTGCAAAACAGATTGGAGTATTTGAAAAAAACCACTTATGGTGGTGAATCCCCAATGAGCCTAGGATTAATGGTCAACTTTTCCTATTGCCGATTCATAGAAACTTCTTCTCGTGTCCTAAATGCAGAAAAACGTTACATGTTCTGGACTGCAGGATGCATTCTAGTTTGTTGAAGAATTCAGTTTATATACCTATCGAATAATCCGTACTGACACTTCGAAACCGTTTCTCGTGAAATTGATTCCCTCAAAATTCTAGAAATTTCGACACAATACGACACAGAAGACTAGTTTCTTTCGTTCAGCACACGGATTTTGCGATACTGTCGTACTCTCCATGGAAGCAGAATTGAAAGATCTACTAATCGTCTATTTTCGAAAAGAGTAGTAACTTTTGTTGCTAACATTTGTTATTCTATGATAGAAATAGATAATTCAGAAAGTTCGTAATTACAGAATCTTGTGAAAAAATCCAAAGTCGGAACTCCTTTCATCCCAGCCGATAACCTCAGGTCGAGAAATTGTTCGGGGCATGATTTTGAGAAGTATAGAAGCATTGAATACCCTTCAACTTTCAAAATCTTAAATATGTTTTGACTGAAAAATTTTACGGAATATTCTTCAAAATATATCAAATCATCGTGATTCCACGGGCGTTTGAAAAAATATTCTATGTAACGAAAAAAAAGAGAGAAAACAAAAAAAAAAAAAAAATGGAATATATAAAAGACGACTATTTTTTGCGCCATTAAAATAGTTTTTACCCTGAAATAAAATGATCCTTTCTAAGACTCCTCGATACGTATCTCACTTATTGTTAGTCGGGAACCTGCAGAATAACTATTTTAAAACAAAGCCCTTTTGAAGAAAGGGTGGAGTGGGTACGTGCCGGGGGTGAAGGAGGCAATGAAGTGAAGTGGAGTAAGGGTGGGTTAAGTTTTATCGCATGTGACCCCTTCGCAGTCTGTTTACGTAGCGAACGACTAGCACCCGGGTGGTCCATCGACCCTCCTCATTTCTGGATCGTAATTCGTGGACCACCCTAGGCGCATGCGAGTTACAGACACTGCAGGAAAACGTTTTGAACATAATAAATCAGAAATCACTTAATAAGAGTTTGGGGATAAATTGCAATCCGCGGTTACGTCCATAAGCGGACAATACTTTAACCTCAAATTTCAAATTTTAAATCTATTCCAAAAATTCCACAGAATTTAGCGATTTATTGAATTTATTTATTTTATTATTTTATTTATATCATAAAAGCTGGACGTGATCAAAAAATTCTCACCGGTCATTCGATGCCCATTTTTGACTCTATTTCGGCGTAAAAATTCATTTTGCTTTTCATATCTATATCGAAGAATTGAGGAGGTGCCATGGAAAAAAACATACATGAACACAAAAATTCAAAAGCGAGATTTTAATTGGATATATTTTTGGAGGTGTGATTTGTTGATTATTATTCATATGATATGTTTTCAAGGCAGGTTAACGTTCAGGGATCGATCGATTGATTGGAAGAAAGAAAAAGAAAAAAAAAAAAAAAAATTAATGAATTGATCTCTCGCTAACATTAGCAAATTATCATTTCGTCGACGGCCTAGGTAATGACCTCCTTTGAAATTGTTAACTTGCTATTTAAACGGGTGCTCGGAAGGAAAAGGAATGACTCGAAAATGAACTTTTTCCATTGAATTTCATTCCCCCGGAGATTTTGTATGAATTCTTTAAAAGAGATGGGAAAGATTCTTGGAACTGTTGGAAACGAGGGGGTATTCAAGGCCCCCGGGTGATTGGACGATTTGTGTAAAATTCTGGCTACTGAGTGTCAGCGTAGTATAACTGCCAGTAGGTAATGACTATAGAGTGAAAAAGATGAAGAGGGAAGGACGATACGAGATCCTGTCATAAATATCGAATCATTTTTTTTTTTCAGCGAGATTAGCGAGATTTGTTCAAGCTATGAAATTCTCTTAGCGAATATTTGATTGCCCCAGTTTTCGGAATCCTTTTATACAGGCGCAGTAAGTCATAATTGAGGAAGTAATCTTGCTTAAGCTTTCAATGAACAAAAAATGTACGAACGAACGTACGAACGAATGAACTTTGATGTACATTCATTATACGAAGAGGAATTGGTTCATCGAGAAAAGTTCGGCGAAGGCATAAAATCAATCGAAATTGATATTTCAATTCAATTCAATTCAAAGTGGTCAAATTTTGGTTTCTAAGAACCAGAAAAAGAATCAATTCTCACTGTTTCCAAACAACCTTTCATGTCCAATACGTTTGAATTCCATTTTTCCAAACTTTTTCTGCTCACTTATTGCGTCCCCTCCTTTTATAGTTGTCAAAATTTTCAAACGTTCACTCATGCATAACAATTTCTTTTACGAGTTGCGATATATCTTCGAAACTTTTCTATTTCTTTATTTCTTTATTAGTTTTTTTTGTACTTGCAAGAGCGGGGCAGGATAGGGTCCCTGAGGAAATAAACTACATATATACGAAAGGTTTAGAAACGCGTTATTTTTTATTTATGAAATTTCAAAGAGCCCCGTCCATTTCACTCACACAGTTACGAAAATTCATATTGGACATGAAACGTGGACTAATTTTTATTTGAGGTCAAAGCAGAGGCTTTGACTACAGCGTAACATGAATGTGCTTCAGATTGGAATATTCAGATATCACAGGAATTAATCTCGTACATCGGTTTTTATGATTAATTATATCAGAATGTATTGTTGATTGAATGTCGCAGCATAATTAGAAGCATCTCATATGACTATGACGAGATTAAAGGGAATAGAAAGTATCAAATTAACGTCGTTTTTTCTGATAATTGGATTAACAATTAATAGCACAACGAGAAAAAGTTCGTATGTTAGGAATAGGCCGCAGTTTGCTATAATTTGTCTAGTTTATTTGTTCAATTTTTCATTGAATATAAGATCAAATCGTGAAATCGAGATTCAATAATTATTCTCTTAACTTTGTAACAAACGTAAGAAATTTCGGATAAATATACTATGTAGGTATAATAAAAACAAACAAATAGGTAGATTTGTGTGATTTCAATTGCTGCACGGCGTTGACACAAATATAGATTGTTGAAATGCAGCTACGCCGTGTAATTGACTCAACTTCAAGCAATAATAAAGGAGCTCTAATTAAATTAACGAATGAAAAAGAACAAGTCTACTTATATTTTTTCAACACCGTGATGTGTATAGGTCATAACTATAGACTATATACATGCGTAAACACCGCTTTACTTGATTGATTCTTCCTTTAAATCAGGTGCATGAAATCTAGGGCAAGGTGGGCGATTCGTTGGGCGGCGGGATTGAAGTTCCGAATTCTGAAAGCACCGAACGGTCAAAATTCCGAAATTATTTGAGAAGCGATTCTGAGTTTCTAGAATCGTCAGAGCTCGGAACTTGCTAATTTCGAAAGGTCGAAATGCAGACAGCTCAAAGATGCGCAAGTTAAAAACTCAATAAGTTCAAAAATTGGGCAAATTTAAGGGAAGCTCATGACAAAGCTGTCGAATAAACGACGTTGCATCTCACGAATTCCGAGATTTCCGGATGTTTTGCTTTCAGAATTTGAAACATCCAGTGCTTTTCCATTCAGAGTTTTTCAAATTGGTCACGTAGACTTCCGGAAAAATAATTTTTCTAAAAACTGTGAGTTGGTAGTATAAAAATTCCAAGTTTCGACTCTTCGCAGCTTTTGATATTCAAAATTGTGATCCCGTCCCGATCATTTGTTTTCAGAACATTTGTCGGAATTTGAAAATGTCTTAAAACACGATTAGGTAGATAAGGGGCTAGAAAAAATGTACAAAATATTGAGGATAGAAAAAAATCTAAGATCGTTGGTTGCTGCATTTCTTCAATTATTTTCACGGAAATTCGGAATTACGATCATTCGTACCAATTTCTTGAGAATATAAAAATTTATTGAAATTGATATTCTTTCACGTCGCAAAGAAAATCGCCATGTTTTTCCAGTTCATTATGGCTGCAAGAAAGAATGAAAAACTAGAACTTCGTGCTTACGGGATACTCGAAAAGTTTCAAATTTTTCTTAAAAATCACTAAATAATATACCGCATAAATCGGTCCTACAGATCGAAACTCATATTATGTCTGCTTCAAAAGAAATGAAAAGGAACAAGAAGGAGAAGAGAAGAACAGAAAAGATAAAACAAAAAAAAAAAAGAACAAAAAAACACGAAATCTTATATAACCCCGCGACAATTTCTTCCAACACTTATTCTTATCAACATCCACAGCTATATTATACCTACTACATACCTATATATAGATATATATATAGTATATATAATATACTTTTCCCAAAACCCTCATGGCTGTAAAAAATAAATTCTATTGTTTCATCTCCGGAAATTTTTCTCCCCGCGAAAATAACATCTTACACCCTCCACCCTGGCAATAAAGACGAGAAGCTGGCGTCGCGACGTCACCTCCTCTATACCTACATATATATATACACATGTATATTATATACATATAAACACACGTGTATATGATCGTATATATTTATACATCTACACATATATACATTGTGTTTACATACATAGATGTCGGTAGTTATATACATATATATATATATATATGTATATATGTAGAGGTGATACGTGTCCGCGCGACACCCCCGACAACCCCCGACGTTCGGGGTCGCTGGCGGCGCCCCTCCAGGGTTGTTTTCGTCGCGGGAAAGCAGTGCGCCGGGCGCGCTCCACGGGGCCAGACGCCTTCCCGGATCGCGAATCTGCGGATCCCGCATACTTCGTCGAGCCGTTGAGCCGCGATGTATTAACCACGTGACATTACGTCCGAGCTTTTACTGATATCTATATATATATATATATTATAAAGCTTGTTGAGAAAACCGCGAAATATATCCTCATCGTTTACGAGAAACGATCAGTGCGATTCGTCGTACAGTATATATAAATTCTTTTAATACATATTTATACATCGACCGATAATTTCCCCTCGTATATACAAATACAATGAATTTCGTGAAATTTGATCAGTGATTCACCTTTTAATAATCATCGAATCGCGTCAATCATCGTTTTCATCACTGAACTGTTTGATTGATTGCATTTCGTACCTACTACGCCACGTTCACGTATATTTATCATCTGGATTTGTTTTCATTCAGAAAGCTTTATCCGGCTAAATATCTCTCTATTATAGTCGGCTTATCATATCCGATTAGGTAAATAAATACCTGTGCCTCTGAACAATTCTTCATCCTTGATTTCAACTGATTTCTAATCTTCAAATCTTACAATTTCGAAACATCCTAGTTTTTTTTTGTTTTTTTTTGTTTTGTTTGATTCATCGATTTATAAGTGATCCCAATGACAAGGGCGATTCGTCTGCGTGCTTTTCTCGAATCATGAAATTTGAGGATGAACACGGGCACACGTGTTTCCTCAAACCATCCACAGCCCATAGTAACTGCGACTGATAATTTGTTGTCGTTGTTTTTTTTTTTTTTTTTTTTTTTTCATACCGAATCTATCGCCTTGCGGAATTTCTTTCTCAATTCAATTCAATGTCGTCGATCAATTCTGAACTAATTTCAATTCCCTTAGCTCGCGTCGTGTTCCGATTTGTCCAACTCGCGTAGCGAAAGTCATTTATTGTCAGGGTGATGGATTATCCAACGACCCTTATCGCGATCACTGTCTTTTTTTTCTTTTCCATCTCCTTTTCCATCTTTTTCTTTTTTTTACTTTCTTCGATATTTATATCAATTTTTTTTAACACTTTTTATTTTTTGGAAATAAGAAAGAAAACGTAAATCCAATTGCTTCGGTTTCATACGAGAGGCAAAAATAAACTTGGGATGTTCGCGGCCTAGACTGTCGTGTATGTGCAGATATCCGCGGTTCAGGACATCGCAACGATATGTTCGTATATAGAGAACACGATGTTGCAAGCTCCGTTGTTTCCGGGAAATACAAGTAAAGCTTTATATTTTCTAGTTCGATGTACGTACGGGCCACGTGACACATGTCGAACAAACGAACAAACAAATAAACAAATAAATTTACTCCTTGTTTTCGAATAAAAGCTCACAGCAATCCGAAAGCTCCCTCGTTCGAAAGCCGCGTGGCGCAGTTAGGGGACTTTATACCAATTCCGATACTGCGAAACGAATATTTTTGCATATTAACTAAGTTGAAAGCTTCGTGTATATACGCCGGGACATATGTATACCCATGTATTTTCACAAATATCGAACGATTTGTGTCGTATATATTATCAGACATTTGGAAAAATGATACGTTATCCGAAATCAATCGATTTTCAATCACCTAAATTTTACTTACAGATTTTTCGTAAGACCTACTGTTGCCAATCGAGTTCGGGAAATCAGATCGAACCATTTGTCATTGAAGACTAAGTGGTCAAATATAAAAAATGTCAACATTTCTTTTTATCTACATAATTAGCAAATAATTCAAACCAGAAATCTAATTCTCTAATTTCTCACACTCGATTCATGATTGTCAATCTTTCTCCCAGAGAATTCTTAATCGGATCAACAATTTGCCGAAATAAATGAGCTTTTGTGACAAGAAACGAATTGATTTCGGATTGACTTAGGTTTAATTTCTTTATCCATAAGATAGATAGAATTGCGAACGAACGTAGAATTAGAATTAGATCGAGGAGGTATATTTGCGCAAGGGTAGTTTCGTATCAAGTAGGGATATTTACCGAGTAAAAGGCGCGGTAGTAGCGAGGAGGGACCTCTGGAACACGTGGTTTTGACAGGGTGTTAAATAAGGTGTAAATTTAGCTAATTTGCATCGGTAGTCGTGTTAATTAATTCAAGTATTATAAACAGCCGTAGACGTTGCTGCCGCATTCAAAACGTTTGTAAATAGCTTTATCTACCCATGTGTATGTGCATATTGTATGTATACCTATATGTTTATATATACTAGATGTATATATATTTATATATATGTACTCACGAAGTACCTACCTATTACACCTATTCCTATACCTACCTTTCAACTACCCCCTGCAGGGTGAGAGTTTCATAACAAATTATTATATTCCTTGCTGCTGCAGGGTGCAAACGGCTGCGTAACTATTGTTCGGTTGGTTAAGTTGCAAGGGTAGGTAGCTGGTAGATAGATACCTACCCACCTGTTAAATGACATGCGAGTAGGTACACAGTGCAGAAGTGTAATTAAAACTTTCAACCCGTTGATGATAGCGTGATGAATAAGTAACGCAACTGGTAAGGGGGGAGCTGAGAAATTTTAGTGTACATCGAAAACTATCGCGCTCATTAGTAACTAAGACGTTTCATTATTTTTTTCTACATAGATTCTTAAACTTTTAAAATTACAAATCCCGCGATGTCAAACAATCTGTTGAAAGTTTCGATAATTCGATCAGAAACTCGAAATTAAATATAAATCATTTCTCTCACTCGAGGCGTAATTTGGTTTTCCAAAATTTGTTAACCTTGATCAAAGAAAGCGGCAGAATTAACGAATAACGATGATTATCCATCAAATTCGGAATCGAAATCAAATGACTCAATCGAGATTGAGAATTTTTTGTTATTTGTCCAGAGGATTAAAGAAACAAATTTTATGATATTGGTTTCAAATGGAATTTTGGAAAAAAAATCCTTTTCGTAATTCAGCTTTCCGATTTTGCACCTGCTCTCGGTTTTCCTATAACTTGATGCTAAAATTTATAATACATTCGGCGTAGATTCTTGTTTCATTCTCCATTTTCTTATTTGGTTTTTATTCGATTATTGTAATTAAATACAGTCTGAAAATATGATGGAAATCCTTTTAGTTAATGACCCGAGTTTACCTAGTGATCGAATAGTCCGATTAATAAAATTACTCACTATACCGGCGTAGGTGTAGGTAGAAAGGTTGGGGTTGAATAACCACGTGTATTTACGACCGTATGTAAATACGTGGATAAACAATCAAACAGAACGTAATTAGTTTATTACCCGATTTTAATAAAATTATACCAACTCGCTGATTACTAGCCATGTTGCGATCGTTAAATTATACGATTGACGTACATAAGTACATATACCTTCCTATAACTCGATACACAAATTTTCACGTGTCGAGCTATTACGTGGTTTATCTTCCCATAGATGAACCTTGATTTTTATATCTTTTTTCATCGATACTATCTCCGGTAAAATATTAATAATTGACCACCGATATGGAAATATTCGTGCAAAAAGCTGCGAAAAAAAAAACGAAAATTAAACAAATAAAAATTCAAAGAAGAATGCGTATTCAGGTAGTTTTTTTATTTCCATCTTTTTTTTTTTTCCTTTCGTATAAAACAATTGCGGTTTGATTATTGCGCGGGGATGCTGATATGGGGTGAGGTATATATAATTATATATACATAATTATTATTTTCCTCGATTTCATTTCTCAAACCCGTCGCAAACTGCAGCATAAATCGATAATAATTATTGTCGAAACTTCATTCGCCTATGTGTATAACTACGTACTCGTATATACAACATCACAATTATCTGTTTGCGTATATGCCGCGTAGGAGCGATCAATTTCTCGTAAATATTTACGAACCAATCCATTTCTACTTGATAGAGAAAGACGGAAATAGAGAGAAAATGAACTAACAGACTGTGGATCTACGAATAGTCAGAAACATTTCAGGGAAACGACGTAAAAATTAAATTTCGTCGGTTTTTTTCCCCCAGTTTTTGAAATTTTTTTTTTGTCAGAAAATATTACTCCTCCATGATGAAATTTTATATCATAGAACATGAAAGACTGGATTTGAAACTTTTGTACAAACTTATTTCGTACGAAATAGGTAGATGGTTTTAGAAATGAAGAAAAATTCTTGCGAAGGAAAATTTTGCAATTGAATTTTGCGATCTTCGCGATTCCCTTCGATGCGAATAGTTGAAAAATCGAGTTTCAAACGAATCTTCTCTAATCGGTTGATCCGCGAGTGCGGATGGATAGTCGAAGGAAAAACCGAAATCGACTGATTATTAATTCAAAGGAAATATCCCTGTCGAAGTTTACTCGTATTTTGGATATCAGGATGAAATTACGCCAGTTTCAATTTCGGATTTCTCCCTTTTTCTTTTTCTCTTGGTCGTTTATGGAGAGTAGAGTAGAGTAAAGCGAGGAATTCAATTATTGACAATATGAAGCGGTAGGCGAGGGCAAAGCCGAATGTGCACGTCAATTGGCAGCCAGATCTCGCATTGGTAGGTACTCTGCAGTTGTGGTTCTTGACGTAAAATCAGGGGAGAATCAATCCCCTCCGGCTGATGGCTCGTCCAAAATTCATTGGCTGATTGATCCGGGAATGGTGGGCACCTATTTCAACTCAATCAGAATTTAAAGCATTACTGTTTTTGCCAAAAAGTCGTGTACCTTTCTCGAGCCCAACCATTAGTCGGGCTAAAAATCTTGTCCAATCAACACGGAAGTTCAATCATTCATTGAAACAGAGATCAAAATCAGAGAGAGAGGTGTCAAGTTGCTTCGGATGGTTGATTAAATAAATATTTACCAACATACTCGGTATTCTCTGTCAGTTACGCCAATTCTTTTTCACCAACTAATTCTTGGGTATGTTTCATAATTCGCCATTCACCGAAAATACTCGAAAAAGCTTTGAGTAAATTTTTCCAAACTTTGAAAGCCAACTGTTTTGAGTATGTACTTTTTTCTGTCCACTATGTCAGATCAGTGATGGATTGTAAAAATGGAGCTCAAGTACAAAAAAATACTAAAAATTTCTCTTTTTCAACTGTTCAATGCAATTCTAGTCATCATTTTATCAGTATCAATGGTGTACAGACCGTTGTTGCCAAAAAAAAACTTTTGATTTGTCTAGAAATTGTACAGAATCTTGGTAAACGTATATACCTACCTACGTAGGATGTGTAAAAAGAATTTTGTTTGCAGTCTGGCAATTTTTTGTGATTTGAAGATAAGAATACTGCAGACACTCTCAATGCTACATATATACATAATATCCCATTGAGTACTGCGATGTACTTGTGAGAAGTTAACGAAAAACTAGAATTTTTTGCTCTCCAGAGATTTATCGTATCCTATGAGATGCTGAAGTGGAACAAAGCTGAACTCGAGTACAGTTGGCTTTTGGAATGTGAAAAAAAATATTAGCACGAGATTGTCTCGAGTAGTCCAGCCAGTTTGCAGATGACGAAAAACGTCAAATTCGAGGTCGTTGTATGGGAGATAGTAGGTACGGTTGTCAGTTGATAGAGATCATTTGATGTGAATTTGTCGGTAAATCTAACGAAAGGTAATTTCATACTCGAGAGTGAGGTTAGCTTCGTAGAAAATTATACGGGTAACGAACCATTCGAATGTCCGTGTAAACAATTACCATTCGCCAGAGTTTCTCTGCATATAGGTGGGTATATACCTACCTATATTCAACATTTGCGAAGCTAAAGTTTGCCGCGATAACTTGGCATATAATTGCACCGTGTTGGCGGGGTAGTTTTACACCCATATATACAAACGACCCTACTATACCAAATGTGCACGCATTTGTTAGGTACATACGTATAATTAATACGTGACTAACATAAGTTCGGGATGTTATTTAACTGTTCCTACCTACACCTGTAGGAAAGGAACTTACCCTACTGGTGTGAAAATAAAATAATCCACGACCGTTTTGGGATTATGTATCTCGAGGGGCGAAACCCCCGCTTTATAGCTTCAGCTTAGCTTTGACTAAATAGCGTATAGTGTATATATCCTTATACTGCCCACCTTATCTCTTATACACTATCGTATTATCTCGCATTCTATACCTATGTAATGAGATGAACGAAGGAGCTTACGGCAGCTGTAGTATTTGCTCTGCTACTTAAGGGAAGCCCCTACTGAAATTCAGGTAAGAAGCAGTTTTTTATTTTTTAAATGGCCAACAAACGTCCAATCAAAAAACGGATGCATACAATTCCAGATCATTGTAGAATATGTTTTGAGAAAAAGTTTAAATTTTCTGTAATGCAAGTTACTGCGCAGGAAACCTGTCGCAGTATCTCTCCTTCGCAATGCTGAGAAAGGTTCCTTGGGCAGGTATTTTCATCACAGAAAATTTAAACTTTTTTTCAAATCATATCCTACCATAATCTGGAATTCTATGCATCGGTTTTTTGATTGGACGTTTCTCGGCCATTCAAAAAATGAAAAACTGCTTCTCACCTGAATATTTCAGTAGGGTCTTCCCTTGAATGAACAAACGTTAGACACCTACCCTTAAGGATCTAATTTGTGTCCATTTTTTATTTACCAGTCACGAACTTCATACTTTTATCAAATTTCAGTGGCAATCAAATCATGAGGGTGAAGTTGAATACTGTGTGAAGGGAGAGAAGAGGTTTTTGAAACAGTGCAGGTGATCGCGATATGATTTTTGCATCCATGTTGATGAAATGACGGAGTAATAACGTACTAAAAATTCGTGAACATTGGTAATTAACGATCATTGTCACACCGGTACTAATGATCAGATAATTAACAATAATAATAATAATAATAATAATAATAATAATAATAATAATAATAATAACAAATTTAGTGAAGGAAGTAAAAGGGAAAACCGAATAATAATAAAACGCCGCGGAGAACAGCCTCGGACAACTTTAATCCCCGAGTCCTCTCGTCCGTTCGTTCCACCCCATACGAAAATGACTTAGGGCTAATAACCCGGCGAGATATACCGCGTGAGTGGGAACGAGTACGAGTCAATCCTTATACACCGAAGGAAAAGGGACAAGGAAGCAGAAGAAGAGAAAGAGAGGAAGAGAAAGATAAAAATAAAGAGAAAGGGAAAGAGAAAGAGAGAAACAAGGGTTGGAAACGGCGAACAGAGTACTTTCAGTTCGGACTGTGTGGATGGGGTTGAAAATGCTGGGCGTGTTGCTGGCATGTGTCTGGCTAGCTGCCGGCTCACCGATACCCCAACTCAATGGTAAGTCTGAGTGAATAGACGTGTTAATATCAACCCCTAACAAATATTCTCCCTTAAAGGGAGCAGTATATGTCGGCGGTTGTAAAAATGAAACGTGGTCGAAAATCAATTTATTTCTCAACAAAGTTCATTTTACATCATTATAATCATGTCACTAAAAATCAGTCGCTGCACGAATTGAGGGACACCGTAGGTCCGATTTCACTTTCTCAGGATCCAAATTGTTCGGAAGACGCGCCGACAAAAATTGAAGGAGGGAAATTGAATAAAAAAAATTACCATAGAAGATATGGCCAATTTTCCGAAAACCGAACATTTTCTTTTCCACTTACCTATTTGCAAATAACTCAGGCTAAAAATTAAACTTACCAATTTTCCTCATTCAATTTGTGACGGCCTGTATTCCTTCGAATCTCGGTCATAGATTTGTCGAATCGGACCTACGGTGTGCCTGAATTCGTACAGCAACTGTTTTTAAGTGAGATGATTATAATGATGCAAAATGAACTTGGGTGATGAGACAAATTGATTTTGGACTATGTTTAATTTTTCCAATCGCGACACACTGCTCCCCTTAAGTTTGTCTTTTTTTTTTATTCCTCTCGAAATGATAACGATAACTGTATCTTCTTCGGTTTCTTGTCTGGACCTAACCTACTTACATCACTTCGTACACATTTCTCGGTTTCTTCGATTGCAGTAGTAACTCCGGTCGTTTCCGGGGGACCGGCGTGTATCGGAAACATAGTTCAGAGTCAATTCATCCATCTCACATCGTTATAATCGTCTGATTTCAAATTTTCCATCCAATGGACACTTTCCTTGGTGAAAGATTGTTCGGAATACAGTTTGTCATTATTTTAGTGCAGAAAATTAGATAATCCCACTTTCGGGCTGAGTGATTTGCAAATGAGTGGAGGGGGAGGATCCTAAATTGTTCAAAAATTGACTTTACCTTATATGAATATTTTTCTAATTCAATTTCCCGATCTAAATTCAAGCCAACACGTTTTCCAAAAAATTCTAATCCTAGACAAGGCAAATCTTATCAGCAGGTGTTTTGGAACGAGACTCGATCGTAACGATGTGAAATGAACTCTGGAGATGAGAAATAATTCGGTTTTTTTGACTGTGTATCATTTTTACAAACTCGACATACTGTCCCCCTTGATGTCATAAGTTTATATCGTATTTGCCATTTCTGCGAAGTTATATATATAATATATTTCTTTTGGTCACATTGGCCTCTTCCTGCACCTTTCATATTATATTTTAACGACCGTCCGGGCGGGCACAAGCGTTCTCATTGTCCTGCGGATGGACGGAGAGCTGGGATAGAGGCAGAATCCTGGAGATGACGGGATTTTGACTTCTCCACTTTTATCCTACTGCTTCAGGGTTTCGCGGTCTGGGCCTCCTTTGATGCCAAATCGCGAAATCTCGTTTCGTCCACCTCATACATACATACCTATATGTAAAAAGCCTTTTACTTCTGACGAATATCTACCATTCTTTCATGTACCTTTTTTCAACCACGTATTTTCCCCTACCCGGAATTCCCAGCCTAAATTTTACTTCCCATTTATGTTCTGTTTTTTTTTTTTTTTGTTTTAATCATTTTTTTCTACGTCGTTATTAATGGAGAAATTAATAAACGTCACCTAGTTCTTGATATTTTCGGTACAAATTTTACGAAACTTGAAAGAACTTCGGGGGGTGGGTTAAGAAACTTGCAAGAAAATGAAACCAGGAGAAAATAAACGGTCATACAATGCCCGGTGAACTCTTTCGTCACGTCTATTGTAGTTTTCAGTTGAGAAAACATGAACTAAAACTTTCTCGGGGTGTCAGTTTTGAACAGAAACGTCGGAGACGCGTTTAAGAAATGTTTCATTACTCGAAATCGGGCTGCAGTTATAGACTTTTTTTCAGCTGATTAAGACCATTTCATTTAGCCCTTACGTATAAAATTTTATAAAAATTATTACAACCGTTTCTACACCTATGATAAATGATGTAGGAAAAAAAATTGCAGGGAGAGAGGTACATACAATTCTAAACTTATGTAAGTGCATATGGATAGCTCTCGGGGATGATTATAGATGAGAAAATGATAGAAAATAGCAAAAGCATGAAGGGACGAACGGTGAATATATCGGGGTTCATTCACCCCGTTTTCCAATCGGAAAAGAAGCAGTTACTGGCCCGTGACGTTTGTATTCTCATATTGGAGCGGCAGTCGACTGAACTTTTTCGATATCACTATCGGTAACTTTTTTCATTTACAAGAAAACTTTTCCCTTGGAATGAACTTCCATACAAAAATCCTTCTAGTCACTGCCCACACGTTCCATAACCCAGTCTGTTCATATGGAAAAAAAAGTATGAAGCAAGAAAAAAAGAGGAGGAAAAAGAAAAAAAGAAAAAAAAGAAAAAAATGGAAAATCTACGAGGTTTCCCGTTTCTTTTCTCTTTTTCATTCCCATTTTTCTCATCCCCTCGCTTATTCATAAAACGAATGTGCCTGTTTACAATCGTCCGGGTATTAAAGTATTCGTCGGGGTTTAGCCCCGAACGATTTGGGAGCTTTTTTTTTGCCAAATTTTTTGTCTTATGGTTTTTATTGTTTTGTTTTGTTTTTTGCTAGAAAGTTTTTTAAGCCACGTTATTGACGACGCTGTTAGTTCCCAACTTGTGTTTCAGGGAATTTTTGGTTGAATATGATTTCTTTCGAAGCAATTCATCATACCGCGGAGAGGCGAAGGTCGGATCAGACTTATTGTTCGTCGATGTTCACTTCAATTTAAATCTTTCGGTTCGAGGCGTTTTGCAGCGGTGCCCCATACCGCGTGAAGAATTTATTTTTATTACAGACGTGTGCGAGTGCTCTCCTTTTCCATCCTTCAAAACCTATACCCCGTATATTCATCTTTTTTCAATGCCTGCGGTAACGTCTAGACGTGAGATGAAAAAAAAAATTTATACACTCAAGTGCTGAGTTTTGGTAGGCATTCTGTTCCCTCCCTTTTCTTCATCTCGGGTTCGTACCTGTAGGTATCAGCCATAACGCAATATCGATGTTTACCGATATAAATGCCCCCTTTTTTCTTCTTTTTCTTCTTCTTCTTTTTTACCCATGAAAAACAGCCACACGCCTCGTGGTCCGAAACCATTTGAAATTTCATAACCCTTATTTATATATGTATACAGCCGAAAACCCCCGGATACCAGGATAGAAACCGGCAACGAACAACCGGTAACCAGAAAACAGCTAGGGGTGGATAAAGGGTAGCCTCGAGCAACCCGCGAGTTGTAATTTCGAGCGTGCGTCGTCCCCAATAAAACACTGCTGGGTCTGCATTTTTAACATCGGGATAGACCCGCGGATACCGCGACAAAAGTCACATGTCTTTTCGACCCCTTTTTCGTATTTCTGCTGGATTTTAGAGTATGGATACCATGCATGTGTTCTAGGCTCGGAATCGCGTAACATATTTACATATACAATGTATAGGTAGGTATGCATGAATTCTGAATCCTGCAACACCCACGTATGTACCTATACGTATTTAGGTCGACGGCATTTGGATTCAGTAAAAGTTATACCTACCCTACCAGAGCTTTGTTAATCCCTTGGCAAAGTGTTGCGCGATATTTGCAGACTTTGACTTTCGGCGTTATACGTAACTCGTTAGGTGCGCATATTCAACGTTTACGTAAGCTATGTGCTTTTCCTCGGTAAAGGGTTCCCTTTTGCAAGGCAGGCTGCCTGAGCCAAGTCTCTTTTATACAGCACTGCTTTTATAAATATGTACATTTATACTTCATCGGTTTAAAACTCAACACATTTTGAAAAAATCATGAAAGACAAAATATCTGCTTTCTATTTTTCGGTCACCTCATCAATTTTTGTTCATTTCAAATTCACTAGTTTATCATTGAAGTTTTTGGAAGGACAAATCTTCGGATGAAAGTCTCAAATTTTTTTTCGATATCATCTGGAAAACAAATCAAACGATTCTTCTGATTTTGAAGTCAATCGATGAGGTTTTTCTTGATCTTGAATTGGTCAGATTTTGGATTCAGTCGTTTCGATGGTTTTGGAGTACTCCGAATTGACAAAATTTTGATTCACCTCACTTCGAGAAATGTTGAACCGACTTTCATAATATTCTTTGTTTCGATCGATAGTATATTGAGTGCGACTCGAATTTGATGAAAATTTTTATATTAAACGCTGCATTAGGTTGTGAGTTAAGAAAAGCATTCTGATTGAAGATTTTACTCCAAATCTTATTCCAAAAATTTTACTTCTATTCCTGATTGTATTTTGGGTCCAATTATTATCTGCTTGTAATTTATAACAAAACGTGTCATGTAAATGAAAATTTACGTAATTCTGAAAGCTTTTTTTGAGGCTTCATCTCGAATTTCGAGTCTCGAGAGTATATATGATTATGTATATCTGGTGTGAAGATGGAACTTTATTCGGGGTTGGTTGAATCCCGATAAAAGATTGAAAATAAAAATGTTTTTATAGAAATAAGTTGCACCCCACGGGGTGGGAGTTATAGTACATGCGTGCCCTGTACACGCTTCGGCAAATATCAAGCATGTAATAAAGGGATGTTTCTTCTGGGCGACAGAGCGTGTGCAGTCTAATGTATAAGCCGAAATGACAAATACATTGGACTTTCCTGTGCACAGGGCTATGCTATATATATATATTTATATGGGATATGCTATGCCTGTGGGAAGATACGCCTTACGAGATAAGGCAGAAGCTCGTTCTAACCAGAACACGCAAGTTTATTTGTCTTGCCTACTATTTCACCTGACATTTGATATTCTCCACGCGAGTACAGCTAGTGTATTAATTTCCATAACATTATACCCCATCACACATACACACACACACACATATACACCCTCAATTTTCATCCTCCCCGCCCTTTCTCTCGCCCTTATGCCACCGCAGTTATTACATCTAGCCAAGGGATAAGTACATGTAATATTATGTAGTATGTAAGTGAATAAGTTATCTGTACATGTATATATCTTTGGTTTCGTTCGCGTGTCTGCAGGTTTATCCGCATGTTGGTATGTGGCCTTCTGTGTCATTTCGCAAAAGATCTTGTATTCGAGATAATAACTGATGTATATGCTGACCAACGCGATATGCGTATAGAGAAGTATAAAGTCCCAACGACATATATTTAGCCACTGTTCTTTAATCGTAATTAAAACTAACAAATATTTCATAATTGATCATTGATTAATTTTCAAAATTCAGAGAATTGTCAAAACTGACGTCAATTCTACATGGTGTTATTTATTTCTGCCAATTTTTCACTTTTCTTTTTTTATCGTATTCAGTCTTCTGCGGGGTCTTTCATGTATGCCAAAGAACTTGGCAAGCCAGAGGTCTGCCATACCTCGATAAGGGGATTCGGCGTAATAAAGGCTTACCACGTGTGTAGGCAAGCCCGTGGCTTTAACGAGGCCCACGGTGCTGTCATTAGAGACCCTTTATTCAGCACATTTCTCCGTCTCACCCACCTCCCTTATGCTACTCTTAGTTTTCTTTCAATTTTTTTCTTTGTGTGTGTGTGTGTGTTTTTTTTTCTTCTTTTCTTCTTTTTACGGGTTCTCCGCTACTGTACCTAACCGCTCAGTTTTACACCAAAGAGAAGCGAATCGAATTTCTTATACTAGCTGAAAAGTCGGTCATCCGTAACCGACTCTTTTATTGCTACTGTAAAGTCAAAATTTGAAAAATTGTTCACTTTTTTATCGCAATTTTGCCATTTTCATTCCCGTTCAGTTTCCTCTTTATCAGCCCTGAAATAAAAGTGGTTGAAAGATGAGTATCGAAAAATTTGTTGCATAAAGTGCGATAACAGAATTTTTGTTGATTCTGAATCTGACAGAAAACTTGTTTGCGTGGTATGAGGAAAAAAATTTACTATGGTCAGATAGAATCAGTATAATTCGATGATACTTTGAGATCTGTACAGAGGTCTGTCGGTATCTCTTCGCGAGTAACAAGGTTTCCTAATCTATCAACAAATTAAAGCTAATCAGAAATATCTTTCAAAATCGAAGGGAAACTAATTCGTGTTTCCTTAATGAGATGCCAAGCCACCTATTATTACAAAAGCAGGAAAATTCCGGAAAATCAAAATCTTGAAATGTTTCGCTTTTCTCCGAAGTGGTACCTGGCTCTTATAAAAATTTGGGAAAAAAATTGGTCAGTAACGAGCGTTTCAACGAATGTTTAAAAATGTATGATTGTATTAACTTCTCTGAAAATCTCATCTTTATGGGCTGGTTTTCTTTGATTAATATGGCCGTGCCCGGGCGCGGGGAATCTTCGAACGTCTTTCGCCGGTGGAAATAAGGTAAAGATAAGGGTCTGCAGAAGGGCGAAGTTGGGAAATAAGAAAAGAGAGAGAGAGAGAAAGAGAGAAAGAAAAATAAAAGAGCAAACGAAAAAATCAAGGAATGAGAAAAGGTCCACTCGTTTTTCAGGTAAAATTGAGCCGTTGAAAAGCCTCTTGGTCGTCTAGATATATATATGTATGTATATTGCAAAAATTCTTCAAGTTAATGAAAATATCGTCTCCACGCCTTGATTTTCAAGCTTTATCGACGACTTTACAAACGAACAGTTCCGTCTCCAGGACTTGGATTGAAATCCATGCATATGTATAGGGTCGAGGCTGTATAGAGAGTATATAGGGCGAAGAATAGAGAGAGGGGAGATTTGCGATACGAAAATTGTGGCAAATTTGATCACGAATAATGGGGGGAAGGGTAGTTGGGTGAAAAATGAGACTCTCAATATTTAACGTAACAATTTCGTCGCCGTACAGAAATTTTCCTCTTTCTTATTTCTGTTCCTCGTCGAAGTTTTTCCAGCCTTATCGCGTGCGGGTTGAAAAGGTCTGGAATAAATCAGGCTCGAAGTAGGTTGCCTAACATATTTTCAATTATTATATCTATCCCCTTTGAATGTTCCTTGCTCAAAGTTCGTTTGTTTAATATCTATACCAGAAGCTCATCCCTCGCTTTTCACACCTTGAGTAAATATACCGATCCAACGTTTCTCCTTTAACGAACCATCCTTTACTTTCAAAGGACGCGTTACTTCCGGTGCAAAGAACACGGCACAGCGCGACACCAGGAGTAGGTACGTTACATTGTATTGGCACCAAAGTTCTCAAAATCATTATTATCGCAAGAGAGTGGATCCTTGATTCCCTCTTCCATGTACTACCTATATGACTCGAAGAATAAACCGTTGGCAGATTCTGTACTTGTGGTTTTTATTTTTCATTATATATGAATACGCGATTTATAAAGTTACGGTTTTTTGAATCTTTCATTGGCCATTGATATTCCAACGTATTTTGCGCAGGTATAATTAAGGCAATCCAACCGCGTCCTGTACAGTTGTTACCTCGGGTCGTTCCACCCCGTGTTTTATAACCTCAGGAACAGAAGGGATTCACCCCACGGACCGTTTCAGAAACCCTGGCAAAGCTCTGAGGCTTAAAACTTAAAAGCTACGTTTTCGGTTTGACCAGGACGCCTCCGGGTTCCTTCGGTTTTATTTTCACTTGAAAATATCCGCCTCTTTTATCACTTATCGCGCTCGAGGTACAAAAGTACGTAACGTTAAATGTATATATATGTGGGTCTATAAATGATTCAATAGAACTTAGTTAGTTCTTCCTCTGCACATCTGTATCCATGAGGGTGTTTCGGCCAGAATCAAAATTTATGCTTTACTCATGGCATATCTAGATAGAAAAAAATTTTCATCTGCATTCGAAACAAGCCATTTACTCATCAACGTCATCGACATAGATGGAAACTCTTTGCTGCTTGTAAACTTGCATTTTATACAGGTAACTTTTTATTTGAGACATGATTCTGAGTTTCTAGAAATGTTATAGTTCAGAAGTTCGAGATTCCGAAAGGTCGAAATGCAGACAGCTCAAGGATCCGAAAGTTAAGAACTCAGAAAGTCCAGAAATCCGCAAATTTAAGGGAAACTCATAACAAAGCTGTCGAATAAACGAAGTTGCATTTTGGCATTTCGGATTTTTAGCTTTCGGAATTTTTAACCTTTGGTGTTTTTCCATTCGGAGTTTTTCAAATTCGTAGGCTTCTCTCTAAAAACTGTGAATCGGTAGTATAAAAATACGGAATTTTGACCTTTCGCACCTTTTGAAATGCAGAATTTCAATCCCACCTCAAAGTTCACACAATTTGTTCGAAGGAAACTTGGGTTGAACCATCATCTATCATCAAATAAGTCACAAAGTTCCATCAAAGTTAGGGTGGCGAATTCAGCCCAGACTTAACCAGTATGAATATTCGGGAGAGACTAGTCGGTAGCGTTTTCCAGTTTCAGTACTCTGCGGTTATTTTCTGTTTAAAAAGGTGCTTCAGTGTATGTGTGTGTGTGTGTGTGTGTTTGTCTGGTAGATATATGTGTACATACGTTTGCACCACCGGACTGCACGAGAGCGGAGAAATAACAATGCCTAAAGTGAAACTGAGCTAACGACCGGCTTTTTACTGTTATGCAAGCAAAAAACCACCCCCTCTTTCACGAAGGGAGTACCCTACCTCTATACATCCCTTTGTACAAAAAACCAAGCAGATCGGCCAACAAATTTGCAAAGGGCCAACGGTTGTAATTGTATTTACGTTCCTCTCCTATAGCTGGATCGCCCTGAGTTATATACCTACATGCCTCCAATTATGTCAATTTGCATTGATCACTTCTTTTCCAAAATGGGGTTATACTCCCCTTAACCCTGTCTCGGCGTGTGATATAACATAATTCAATATCATTTGTCTGGAAAAATGTTTTCCTTGATTTTCCAAGTAGAAAACCTGATGTTTCTCTTTCGAAATGTGTCTTTCATTCTGAAATCCATAAGTATATATTTACCTAAGTATACGTAAGATGGTTGATTGTGAGAAGGATGTGGGTTAGACAAGGTTGTATAGGGAGTTTAACAAAATTCATTATTGCTCGATAACGAAAATTTGGCGAATAATTATCATTTGGTATACATCAACCCTGTGAATTAATGCTAATACATAAATCCTGGCAAATAAGAGACACTGCGGTGCTGGTATTAAACACAGTTTGTTCACCGGTGTAACCATCCAAAGCTTCAAGGCAGCACCATCCTACCGCCAGCAAACTTTCCATTACCTCAAACGGAATTGAATATGGAATAGATATTTGCATTCCTACAGTTTATTGGCTCGGAGCTATTCTCTCTCTCTCTCTCTCTCTATCTCTCTCTCTCTCTCTATCTCTCTTTCTCTATCTATCTATCTATCTCTCTCTGGCTCTCGTCCTCCACTTTCAGAACTCTGCTCGTTTTATTGGCTGTGTATGTATACGCGAACTGTGGCTAGGCTGGTGGTGGCATGGCGGTGGCAGTAGTGGCCAGAGTGAAATAATAATTGTTTCTCTATCGATCTTCCTTCGGTAGGTAATCAAATTTAAGGTCAGGATTCTAGTATAGCAAGGGACTCAACCGATCATACCCATCTGCACAATACTCGAGGCGTAATAGCCAATTTGAACATGTAGCTACAATGAATCATCGATATCATAAGTGTAGCTATACATATAACATGTCTGGTTCCCAAAGCTCGATATATTCCTCAAATAAAATAAGCTTTTTTTGTGTCACTTGCGTCTTCTGGATTTCATAATTGGGGGCTTGAAATATCAATAAGTAAGGTGAGTGTTCCAATTATCGACACTTTAGGACCTAATTATTGATACTTACCCCATATTGTTCTAAATTCTAAATTGATGATGAGAATTCTGAAAGGTTTCCATCATACAAATTAGTTGCTAGAGACTCAGAGAATACTAATTAATTTTTCGATAATTTGAGAGATCAAGGATGAAAAGAAAGTATTCAAAAATGTCAATGATTGGGACAGTGTCAGTAATTGGAAGACTTCAAGACTTACCTCAACAAGTTAGCCTTTGGAAGTCTCGTGTCAAATGAAAGCACCGAAGAATGCATGTATGTGTGGATTTTGGATTTTCTCATGCTTTTATAAAGTGAGTTCTGAAAATAGGGATTTTTTCGCGACCTACAAGGATTTGTAATTCCGTTTTTCTTCTTCTCTTTCATTGTTCTTGTCTTTATTTTACGGTTACAGGTAATGCAATTGCGTTAACTGACATGAGCCTTAGCGTAAGCTTTGGAATACTGCAGAGTATTATATAGAAAGCCGAGTTGTGACTGCTGACTTAGGCGAGATCAAAGAAAACGGTTGGTGATGTTTGCAGGAATTTGAATCGTATTTAACGTAAACTTCAAAGAAAGACCTTTTCGGAAAATATCCTTTATTCTGCCCGAACGATCGCGTGGATGTATATATATATCTGTCCCTATAACACCCATATTACCACCCACCTCCACCTTTCGAAGAAAAAGAAATTCAACTAAGATATCCCGCAGCTGAAGGAACTGTCACCGACAGAATAAGGGCCGAAATACGGAAAATAAGATGCGCAGGTCGGAGAAGAGAAAATGAAGAAAAAGAGAGAAAAAAAAAACGAAAAAAAAAACAAAACAAAAATTGGGAAATCAAGTTCAACTGGAATTAGGTAGAAAGACTTCACTCGAACCCTTTGAAATATTGATACGTGGGTTTTCGGGTGGAAAAAAAAGCTGTGGATATCTCCGTACGCGTAGGATTGAACGTCGTATGCGAGTTGGAGACTGTAACATATATTTATTTGAAATTCCTTCGATTCCTGTTACGTAGGGATGCGATGCCCCCCAGTCTCTCAGCAACCCTGAGCTCTCATGGGAGGAAGGGAAAGAGAAGTAGAAGAAAAAGGAAGAGGAGAGGTTCGCGTCCTCGAGGCTCAACCCTCAACCCTCAACCCTTTCTCGACAAAAGTGGCAACTAATTGCTTTCGAGTTCCCTTTTCTTTACCCTCCTCATGCTCTGCAGGTTACATTCTGAACGGGTGGAGAGGGCAACATTGGGGTGGCGAGTTCTTCTGCTGAGTCCAGTGCGTGTCCGCAGGGTCTGGAAGTAAAAGCTTACTTACCTTTTTGCCTCGTTGCTCAAAAGCGAAATACCCGCACGAGATCAACCGACGAGGAAAACGGGGGTCGGGTATAAGTCAGATTTCAAAAAGGACTCTTGAGAATTATCATGTTCCTTTTCATCCTCTGGTTTTCTTTTCTCCCTTTTCTCTGTTTCTGTGACTTGTAGGTACCGTAAGACGAGACGAATAGTTAGCGACTTTTTTGGACTTTCGAAGACTCGCGTGAAAAATTACGTGAAAATCGCGTAAAAAATCAACACCTTTGGAACTATTTTCGATTTTACCATGTTGCGTTCCGATTCAGAAATGAATACAAAAGTATGCATGAGAGTTGATGGGGGCAAGTTCAATTTTGTGAACATTAATCGTCATGAATCTACAAAATTGCAGTATTTTGATTAAAACAGTAAAAATTCATTGAATGAGAAGGACAATTATCACAAAAGGGCTTATTTTTCAATTTCCCACCCCTCAGCAAAAGTAATCTCGAAAAAGTCGATTATCGAATGAACTTGAATAACTGGAAAACTGATGAGAAATTTCTTATGAGATCATCTGTATGAATGCAACTAGAGAATCCACCCCAAATGAGTATCATCTCAACCCTTGATCAAATAAAAAATGACTTTCATCATTTTGGACTGAGCTTTAGGGATATTGGATAAAAATTTTCTGAAAATTTCGAGTTTTTGCTTTAATATTGTCATTCGTTGATAACCTATATGAACAGAAACTATAGTAAGACACTTTCGGCAATGAAAAATACGAATAAAAATGACAAGAAAAAAATTGGGGGGAAGAAGAGTACATTTTTATTATATCGCGTAACAGTTGTGTAAAAAATTAGTAGAGGAAGTGAAAGAAAAAAAATGCAAAAACAAATTATAATTTCAATCAGGTTGAGAATAAGACTAAGGTTTACCGTTTTTCTCCCTTTTTTCCCCCCCTAGTCTCGCTAAACTGCGGCATTTTATTTTTAATTAAAAGGACGAAGCGTATTACATGTCACGACGATGACTATGGGCGCGATGCCTCGCCATCTCTCACTGAACAATCCCCCATTCCCACGAGTGTCATCCGTCCATCGAGAGAAATGAAGGCTTGTTAGGGGATGATCGATTCTCTCTGGATGACGTCGGTGCTCCATTATCCCCTGTCCGTCCGTTCGTCCCTCTGTGCGCTTGTCTGTCTGTCTATCTGTCTGCCTGTCTGCCCTTCCGTCTGCCTGTATGTCTGTACGTCCTTCCATTCGTCCGGGTAGAGTCCGTTCTGGCAAATGTTTGCTGCTTCGTTGCCTTTTTCGAAATCCTACTCCCGCGGCAGCCTGAGCTTTCATGGCAGATATCTGCGGATTGTTGCCGTTTATCCATGTGTACGAGTATTGTATGTATGTGTATCTATGTATCTAGGTATAACTACCCTCAGGGTAGGTGAGAAACCAATGACGAATTAGATAAAGAAAGGGGATGAAAATTAGATCCTGCTTTTTTCAACCTCTTGAAATCTCCTTACTTCTAATGGGGTGGGGATGAAGTTCCGAATGGTCAGAATTCCGAATTTATTTGAGACGCCATTCTGAATTTTCAGAAACGTTAGAGTTCAGAAGTTGCGAATCTAGAAAAGACCGAATGCAGACAGCTCAAAGATCCGAAAGTTGAAAACTCAGAAAGTAAAAAAATCCGCAAATTTGAGGGAAACCCAAACGACGTTGCATCTCGCAAATTCTGGGCTTCAGAGTTTTTACCTTTCGGATCTTTAGCTTTCAGAATTTTAAACCTTCGGTGTTCTTTCCATTGGGAGTTTTTCAAATTGGCTACGTAGACTTTCGGGGAAATAAGTTTACGAAAAACTTTGAGTCGGTAGTAGAAAAATTCGGAATTTTCATCATTCACAGCTTTTGAAATTCGGAATTTCAATCCTGCCCCATAGAATTTCGAAAAAAACTTGAATCCACTTTGAGTAGAGATTCCTTTTCCTCCAATTGAGGGTGGGCGGCCAACCGAATTGTGCGAAATCTGAATGAATTGTCGTGAAGACGATTTGCCCAGAATTTGAGTAATTTGATGCGTATACAGACTCACACTTATTCCCAAATTTCCACCTAAAAACAAAAAAAACATAATTACAATGTCGGTATATCTCCTGACGTTCGTTAAATAACTTGCACCTTGCAAAAAACTGCACCTATGGGTATTTCGAAAAAAGAATAACAATCCAGATGAGAAAGGATAGAAAGAAAAAAATGATTCTGGCTAATGAATTCCTCCCCTGGAATTGGGTAAACGTTGACAGAAGTTGGACACCCGGTATATGATTTTTGCATGTATAGGTGTAGGGTCCATGTGTACATATGTACGTCTACCCATAGCTATACCAATGGAAAAGCGAGCAGAAGGCAGCCCGCGTTCCGCTGACTCCGTGCCAAGTGGAACGAGTCAGGGTCTCGTCAGCCGACCGCGGTATTCTTTTTTACTCGTATTTTTTTCCCCGTTTTTTTCCTGTATTTTTTTTTCTTTTTTTTTTTTTCGTTCAAGCTTTGCTGCGCCTCCACTTTTTCTCCCTTCTTCTCTCTTCCACCTTTATCTCTATTTCACCACCTTCTTCGTCGGTCCTTTTGTTCCACGCAGTTGTGCCGAGCGCAAAAGATGGGCCAACCAGTTGTTAGCGGAACGATCAACGGCTTCTATCCCTCCGGCAAATTGCGGGAAGGCTATCAGAAACACTCGAGTTACGTCTTTTTCAATGCGATCGATTAGACCCTCGTAATTAGCAGCTTCCTACCAAAAGCTGACGATTCATTCTCGACTTTTGTTGCTTTTCTCTTCTAACCCTCATCCAACTTACCAGTATTATTCGATTTTCATTAATTAGGTTTTTATTAATTATCAACTCAAGCTTACAATTATAAGCACTGGAGTCGATCATTCAAAACTTTGCTCGAATCGGTTTGCCTCTTCTCTAATTTCAGCCTCGTCTTATTCAGAGCTTTTAATTTTCTCGTATTTTTATTGGGCAGAAGTATCATCCGATACAGTTATACTTTTTAGAATTTCTCATCTTCACTAAATCCTGAAATTTTAACTTCATCTCTGAATTTCTGTAGCCCTGTCTGATATTAATCGATTGGTACGCGATATTCTCATCTCGATGAAAACTGATCAAGAACATTCTTGAAAGTTTCAGAGTACGGTGGAGGGTTTGGATGCAATAAGAACACATAATTGTGAGAGCTTAATTGAAAACGCACTAAATGAAAAGGCCCTGGTACCCTTTCGTCGAAAATTTCTAGAAATTGCGTTCTTATTGCACTCGCGCTCTTAATTGTTACTGGAATAACTCACGACCCGGGGTACAAAAGCAGTGCTTTTGACGTGTTGTAGAATAGAGTGAAAAATGTTTCCATAATTGAACAAAAACGTTATTGTATAACATTCGTCGAAAAACAATACATGGAAATATCACGAGGACTGTCTCTCCCTCGTGACTTGCGAGTTATTATTCGCGAGAATATTTCACACGAGCTTTTCGTCGTCAGTTCATGTCAGAGAACATAATAACCATGGAAGATCCTTGTGTCCGATATCATGTGCTTTTTTCTCACAATTTCGCATTTGGATTTCACCTTGGCATGGACTCGATGTCCGTTTACAGGTTTATCGAAAATATCAGTAATCACGGTCCAAAAATTTGCATAGATGATGATGTAGAACAATTTAGAATGTTTAGTTACGTTTGAATCAGATATTAGTGCTCATGAGCTACTACTAATCATCAATCAATCAAGTCAAAGTTCTCGTGGTTTGTTTTTTTCCACAAAATGTCTCCGTTTGTGATGAGGATACTTTGAAATACCCGAGTTTATAATTCAATGTACTGCTGGTTTAGCTGCAGGTTGGCCTTCCATTCTTCTGAAGGGTCAAGGATATGTGGTTACTTAAATATGAGGAGTTAACTTGAAAAAAACATACTTGGGAGTTCCTTAATTAAAACAGACAGAAAATATGAAATTATAGACCCTTGCGACTGGTTGAACGGCGTATTCAGGCTGATTCACGAGCACCCACGTAATAATATAGGTGGATATAGGGAGAGGTTCGGATGTGTGGGTATATATAAGTGTAGCTGTCACCTAGAATGAGATGCACACGACGTGGCGGAGGGAAAGTTAGAAGCCACGGGAATTTAGCGGAGCTGGGTTATGCAGAATCTAATAACACGTCTGCAACAATTCTAAAGGCATTCTATATTCTCTAGCCTCCATGGAAGCCACACTACGTAAATCCTGCACCCTGGAGGAGAGTTACTGGCGTGCCGGAACAGCCGCATCTCGTCTTGATGAAACCGTTCAAGATTAAATCAGACTCCGCTCTTTTAATTCATAAAGTTTCCGTTTCTAACCAAAGTCAATCCAAAGGCTCTCGCAAACTTACATGAGTTCTGAAATCAATTTCTTTGAATTCCGTTACTTTTTGATTACATTTCAGGAGACATAGCCGGTTTTTGAATTTATTTCTAAGGAAATAAAACCTACCGATTTTTGATGAAATTGCTGGTTACATGGCTCGTTTTGGAAAAATCCAGAGGACATGTTCAGTTTTGGAGAAATTCTTCTGGGAAATGGTAGGGTTTGGAAGAAATCCTTGGGGTTATCGCTGGCTAGAAAACTGATTCTTCAGAAAATGGCCTGTTTTAATAAATATTTCCGAGGAAACTGAAAGCTTTGATCAAAATTCTCGAGGACATAGTCGATTTTGGAAGTGATTAAAATTCGGTGCTGAACTTGGCCAATTTTGGAGAGGACCGTCATTTTCATTGTCGTTTTTTGACGAATATGGCACTGTGATAAAATTCGGTGTCACAATCGGTCAGTTTTTGCGATCTGTGGAATTCGGTAGGTTATTTCGAGCCAGACAACTAATTTGACGCAAGTTTTTTTTACGTTCGGTAAATCTGAGGATTCGAGGGTCGGGTACAGAATATATACGTTTAAGATTTTGTGTTTGGGTGGGTTGGGGGGGGGGGGGGGGGGGGGTTGGAACCGATTTCTTGAAATAAATTAACCTGTCGCTAGCAAGGCCGAAGGGAAAAGTTTGCGACTAGCTATACCCGAGTACCTATCTACCTACGTTTACCGTAGAAATTCTTAATAAAGTAAACATTCGATCGAATCGTAAAGCGAGATAAAGCGAAAGCCCCCTTCTTTCTCTCTCACTCTCCCTCTCTTTCACTTTCTATCTCTCTCAGAAATTCTGCAGGTTCGCCAATGAATTCGTTGGAATAAATTAACCTGTCCGCTTCACGAGAAAGAGAGAGAAGAGCTCATATATACCCTGCCTATATAGATGCACGAAGCTAAACTTTGCACGAAAAACTCGAAGCTACTTGACGCTGATGCTGACGCTGATGCTGATGCTGATGCTGATGCTGATGACGTTTTTGCTACAAATATCTGCTTCACTGGCTACATCCAATCACGATATACCCATATACTTTCCGTGACGAGGGGCGATAGTATAGGTTCGGTAGGTACGCCAAGGGTGATGCTGGCTGTATAGATTAGGCAGGGCACTCGTTTTACTCGACTTTTCACATATGTACCTTTCACCCGGAGATTTATTGCGAAATAGGAAGCTAAATAGCTAGTTGCTATTGCAGGGCAATACGACATCTGTGGTCGTAGTTATTCGTGTATACATGTGTATTTGTATCTATGTATTTATATATTGTACATGTACGATGTACATATGTGTACGTTCTTCTACACGAAGGATATTAAAATCTCGGTTCGACTACTTGCTTTCCAGTGATTGAAAATTATCGAGTTCGTATACATACCTATACGTATATTCGCAACAGTTAGTTTCATCTCGTATTAGAGATCATTGCCGATGGGTTTGCATTACCTGCTAGTATAAACGTGCGATTGATCAAATAAGGGATTTCTCATCAGGAAGTTTCGATTTTTTTTACATAATCTGAAGGCATCACCCCCCGATAACGAACCAAAGATAATTGGAATCTGGACTCTGTATCCAAATCTTTGTCGATTCAGGCCGAAGCTTTGCATCGTGATACGACAAAGAATACAAGCGAGGAATCAAAATTCTTTTCAACAATCATTTTAGAGCATCAGATCGAGAAAATTTGGTAGATAAAAACCGTCAAAAACGATGCTGTTTTGGTGGCACTGCAGACTCACGAATCACAAATGATCCGTCCCCAAATTCCAATATGTGATAACAAATTTCAAAAAACGTTTGAAAAATTTACTTTCACCGCATAAGGTTCCAAGTTCCCAAATCCTATTTTTCTGTCACAAGTAATGCAGAATCTTATGAATTTTCGTATTTGATGAGTTTCTCGCAGTTTTGTCAAAAAACTCATTAGCATCTGATCGCGGAGTACCTACGGGACGTCCTTTGAAAATTCGATTAAAATCGGGACTCGCCTAAAATCGCTCGGACATATAAAACAGGAGGAACAGTGGAAAGATTTGTGAAAATGCAAGAAACATTTCTGTTCACATGACAAACGACAAACGCGGTTGAAATTTAATTTCAGAATGTTATATTCTTCTTTTGGAAGTTAATTCCAATGATAGCGGATGAAAGGGATGATTAATTTAATCGGAGACGATGATATCGTGCAGCTAATAATATCCTATATTGGAAAGATGAAAAAAATTGATCCAACTTTTTTTTTATTATTTTTTTTTTTTTATTATCGTTTGACGATCAGCGGACGAGCGAGCGCCGGTACATATACTGCGGAGAGTGAGAGTGTAATTAAGTTTCCGCAGTAACGAAATTGTGTAGGTAGGTAGGTAGGTGGGTAGGTATATATATGTATTTACCTGAGGGGGTGTTTCCGTTATCTATAAAAGTTTATTTCGCGAAATTTTTACCCTTATCGTTACACGGATCGGCCCCCGGGTCCCCCTTTGTTTACAGCTAATTTACCGTAACTTTTTCCGTGTCCGGAAAACTCGGGGGTAGAAAACCACCCCCTGCTACCAAGTGGTTTCGTCGGTACCGCACGGCCCGTGGAGTTTTCAGGCTTCGACTTTTCCGGGCTGACATGCGGTCGTATAACGTACGTTACTTCTGGTATAACCGGAGCCTGTCTTATCTTCATCCGAAAACCACAACGAACGTTAACTTCTGACGGGAAGGAAATATCGCCACTCTACATATACAATAATATATCCAGGACTCGTTCTCCACGACAGGAATAATTCTCTCTCGTGTCCCTGGCGCGTATATGTATATGTCAAGTTTCCCCGTATTCTGACGTGTAAAAAATATCCGATCCTGATATTTTTCCATAGCTTCTATTGGCTTGTCAAATTTTTCAAAGTGTATAGAAATATCTGTGACGAAGAATGATCGATTGGAAGTGGAAAGACTTTTATCTTGTCAAATTCTTTTTAATTTTTTTCAAAAAATTGTATGGTAAAGATAGGAGAGACCCTATGGATCCTTTAATTGTAGGGATGAAAATGCGAGGGCACTTGCTTCTGGAAGGATACCGAAGGCTATACGAATCATTCGATCCGAATTTGGATGAATTTTATTTTTTTTTCAAAATTGTTTGCCACCTTTTCTCGCTCCACTTCATATATCAATACCGGTTTATTTATTGCGAGAAAAAAAATATCCGATAATTTTTGCACAACGTGCAGAAAATTTGTCCAAACGCCTGACTGACTGACTGAGTGAGTGATTGACTGAATTGGCTGGCGATTTGTTGAAAAATATATTCTCACATATATATGTATGCCTACTCGTATCTGTGGTAGAATATTTATGGTTTTAATCATTCAGCACACCAGCCCGGACGATTGACCCCTCGAAACTGAGAGTGATTTTCAAAATTGGACTGCTGTACGTCGATATAATACCTCGACGGAATTTCAAGTCAGCTACAATATCGTTGTAGTAAAATTTGGCGCTTATTAATTTCAAGGCAATGTCTCCGACAGAACAGCACCGAAATAGAATTGATTGATAATTTCCGGCGGATTGAAGCAGCGTATTGTAATTAATATATATAAGTAAAATCCATTGTTCTCGTATTAGAGGCATCAAATGCTTTCGACCATCTGAAATCAATATTCTACCGGCATGGCATCTAGATGAGCCAGTTACCAATGGCTATAGGCACTATATTCATCCGATTGTTCATTTCGTCTATTCATCCCACAGGATCCAGTCCGCTGCAATTGTTCGACTTTTGTTTTGTTCTACTGATCGAACTTTGATATTGTTGGATATTTTTATCTCGTTTTTCAGTCTTCTTTTCATCTTTTTTTATTACAACTCTCACTCCTTTTCACGTAGATACATTTCCATAAATCGCTATGTGGATTTACCCATCGGTTTTTGATGATCTGTCCAAGAATTTGATACGAATTTTTGACAATTTTGATTGATTTTTTTTTTTTTGCCTTCTTTTTTTTCCAGGTATAACCAGAGATTCTTATGTAAGAAATTACGGAGCAGCGTGGTACGACACAGCATCTTTACGCGAACATCACGCTAGAAAGCGTCGCGACGTTGAGAAGGACGAAGAAGAGGACGAGAGGGTGAAATCTACGACTACGGAACGGCCGCTCGTCTTACGTCTCGACGCTCTTGACAGGTCGGTATCTCTTGCGAACAGCAATGTCAACAGCAGGGTGCATATACGATAACGCGTCATGCCGTGGCAATCTCTTGCTCGATAAACAAGATGTGACGTTGGAATGAACCTGGACGTCAAAGACGCCTACATACATATTATAGTATATAACCATTCTCATCATAAAACTCTTGGTCCACGATTACGCAGAGTCGATTTATCGCTTCCTTTAGTTACTAGTAGTATCATATACTCTTGCGAATTGGTATACCTAACTCTAAAATCTAAGCTCGAAGCTCGCAAAGGTAGGAGAAATCAGAGAAATTAGCTGTCGATTTCTATATCAAGGACTGATGAGATTTCTGGGTTTATGTAGATACCAGATATTGGACTGGAGATTTTACCTTACAAAAAGACTTACAAGGTTTCATGGGATTTGGTGGGTATAACTGGGTAGGTACAGGGCGCACAAGGTCTTCCGAGAATTAGTAAATTTCTACTCGAGTCTAAGAGTTTCAAGTTTGGGTGTGAATTAAAGGGTCCAGATGTACGAATACTTGGCATTTTGTGTCAAAGGGTGTAATCCAGTTTAATCATCACGTTGGATATATAACTTTTCGTCTGATGAAATCTCGTCAAAGTATGTATCAAAGTGACTGTTCCGTTCAAAACCTCATTACATCCCGACCCATTATACCCCATGGCGTTCAAGTCTCAGATGGTTATGGTCAGACTGGGTGAAAATGGATTCAATGAAGGTTGTGATAGTGCTGCGAATACCTTCTCATCTTATTTGAAGAGATATTTCCTCGAAGTAGCTATATATCAATTCGCAATCAAAGCATTGGAGCCCCCATCAAGAAATTCTTTATTTCTCAGTCAGTCAGCGGTAAATTCCTATACTCTGGGATAAATATTTTTTCGAAATTTTGTACGCCATCTAGGGTATCATGTAAACCAGTCTTCAGATCTGGATTCCGATCGAAATCGTTATAGCCGTTCATGAGGATTTTCTAGTTCTCCAATATAACCATAATCAGAAACCGATACTTATTGAATTTTCTCCGAGGAAACTATTAGATCGTAGTTATCAAAATCTGAAGTCCATTTTTGAGTTTGATATCAAGTTCTCCGAATCGACCATCAATAATATCCCCTGAATTCTGGGGTTTGAATGAAAATTCGGGAGAGAGTGAAAGAACAAAATTTGAGGAGTGGCATAACTGCAGATGTCAAAATGAGCACATAATTGGCTAAAATTTCAATGGAATTTCCAAAACGCTTTTTCTCACAGTCTGTGTAGGTATGGACAGAAATGTACTTATTATGTTGATACCTTTTGATTTTTTTTATTTTATTTTTTGAGTCACGGGCTTTCGGCATGTCACCCTTCTCGCACAGGCACCTCGAAGCAGAACGCGTTTACCTTTTTTTTTTGACAGGGACGTGAAAGTTCTATTTTAATATGTACTTTATAGGCAAATAAAAGTACTTTTTGTCAGGGTGAAAGTTACACAGAATTTTGACATGCCACTCTTTACTTTCCTGGACACGTAATCACGGATTGAAACTCGTCAGATTAAACCTGCGTAATTAAAATAAAATGAAGAGCCCATAGTCGGTGGTACCTCGTATATAGGTACATTGAATAGCTGGTCAGTTCAGGTTCTGTGACTGACCCATATTTGGCCTAATGCGAGTTGCAAGTTATAGATATATGACAAAGGGTGGTCATAGGGGCCAAGTAGGCAGGATGAAAGGGATGAGAACCAGGAAGTGGTCGCCCGCGCAGCTCGCGGTTCTGAAATCCCCTGCAGTCCCTCAGCTTCTGGATCTCGCAGGTCGAACCCATTAGCGATAATTAGGCAGCTATTATCTACATAATACCGTTGGGCTACATGTTATATTAATTCGACCGGATAAATGATTAATATATAGTATAGATTTTATATAATTATATCTATATATCAGCTGCAGTGTTCGGAAATTAATTACTATTGGTCAGGAAGGTTTGTTCGACGGTCAAAAATCACTCCATATATACAGAAATTTGTAATGGTTTGGAATTTGCTTTTACGCGTTGAAATATTAGGTAGATATACCTATAGAATCGGGGCTGGGAGTCGTTGAATATTTTCATTATTCGATAATCCGTAATATGTTCGATATATACGTACATTTGAACTCGTTTCGAAATTCAATAATGGCTTTTCGAATTACAGTTTTAATTACAATTTTTATGAAATTGGATAAAATTTCAGGGTACAAAGGGTGGAAAATACACGTATCGAAAATTTTATAATAAAATACGCTTTTCATTGCCTATTTGAAAATTTCGAGTTTTTACATCATTTCCATTACTTCAGAATGATGAAAAGAAACTTGGCGCTTGCGCAGATTTAAAATATTCGATTTTCCGCACTAGGAATTCTTCGACTATCTCAAACTCTGGAATAGATTAACGACTATACGTATACGAAACAGGCCGGATCCTGGATGCCATCGAGCTTTACCATCTTCATGACGATATTATATCCATTCAGGATATAGTAAATATAATCGAGGATCGTTGAAGGGTGAAATAATGGACTCGTAAATACACACTCCCCTTATATGTTTATCTTCCATTATGCTGACTCGCCAGTTTCCAATGGCCAGCGGAGGTTTCTATCTCGGATTTTACTGTCCAGGTATATTATAGCCCTGATATCAGTATATAGTGATCGATACGTCAACCCATGGTTTTGCTTCAGGTGAACATTTCCTCTATTTAAAACCATAAGGAAACGGTATGCCGAAAGGAGAAGACCAGCATGGGAAATAAATTCCCAGTTTCACCATAGCCTCATCCCGTTTATACCATCGATGCAATCCCGTGGTAGGGATTAATGTTTATCATCTTTATACTTAGCCTCATGCACAGCATGCGCTTCTTAACGTCTTGGGGTTTCTTATCGTGATATGGCCGTTCATACGTATACGAGAGACCCCGTTTCGTTGTAACTTTATACACTTAAATGAGGTTACCACGTCGAGTCCATTATGCATATCTATGTTAACGTTACTGCCGTTATTATATGCACCCTAAGGAATTTACTTCACGACGCGATGGCGATGTATGTATCCGTAAAATCTCACTATTGCATATTCACCCTTATAGTCGGGTGGTTTTCACATGGATTTCTTGTCAGGTGATTTCAAACACGCGTATCTAGTAGCAACTATTGATCGATCTTGGTATAAATCAATTACGTCGTATAAGCTTTACGGTTTGAGATTAACGATAAGATTAAGAGTTCCTTAAGCTCGCTCGCAGTTCCTTCAGGTTATATACTATAAGGGAGAATGTGAAGAACGTGAGGGTTGTAAAGATTGAGATTTCTTGACGATTCAAGTGTACTAGCCGTACCTACTTGATCGCTATACGGTATGGGGGCTGGTATTTTTGGTATTTCTAGATTAATAATTAACAACGGATAACAGGGATTCGTGGATCACTGACTTTGGGGAAGGGGGGAAAGGGGGGAGGGGGGGGGGGGGGGGGATTATGTAAAAACTCAGATATTCCTTATAAAATGAGATTAAAAATTGACGGGCCGTTTCTGCGCGCGCGGTTTAATCGCCTTAACTCCCATTACCGAAGTTTATCACCAATTTCCATGGTAATTGGAAATCCTGAAAGTTTATTTCAAATATCCAATAATAATCTGTCGAGGTAAACGAAAGATTATCATGGAAGAAACTCGTTACATAGTATATATACCTAACCTACCTGTGGGTTTAATTCATTTGATATAGAAAGAAGAGGAGAGAACAAGAGAGAACGATATCAAGGAATAAAACAACCATATCAACAATATAATCAAATAAAAAAAAAAAGAAAAAAAAAAGAAGAAAATTCGGAAGCAACTTACGGATTATTCCAATCGGCTTTCATTAATTCGAGCTTAACGTTCGATATTATTCGCAAAAAAATGTAATCTACCAAGATTATGGCCGCTCGCGGGTCATCCAGTTTCACCTTTATTCCACTTTTTCTCTCTCTTCTTTTATTATTATATACCTACCTATATACGTACACGTGTTTTGTCTCCTGGCTACGAGTATATAGATAGGTATATACATAAATACACATATACCAGCTCGAGACACACATACACACGTGTAATGACATACATATAGCTTCACATCCTCGCAACGTTTCAGAGAGGCAATTAATTTCTGTTCAAGAATTTGCTACGTGTCAGATTTCCGGGAGAAAACCATCGACGTCGAATTATTACGAACAAAGAAATCCATCAATCTATATCTTGGCTCGCTCGAAACTCAGAACCAATTTATAAAGATCGATGATTTTCTCAACGAGAATCCCTGATAGACACGCGTTTGGATGAATTCGTTGTGGATTTGATTCGGTTAAAACAAATAAATTTCCTAGTATTTGGTGATCAAATGGATCTATCTTACTAGCTGGAAGTAGCTTATTAGCCTTTTTAATCTGATTTTTTATTGATTCTGACTCATACCCCTCCGTTTGTTCATAGATGACACCCTTAAAATTATACACAACTGCGAGACAGAGTATTGGGGCTGCTGAGTTGATTTGAAAAATTTCGTCTCTTGGAAATTAAAATTTTTTTTCTTTGTTCGATTATCACGATTGATAGGATAATTCGAAAACTAGTCATTGAATTTTTCGAGAAAATTAGCTTTTTCGATTTGAAATAACACGAATGTACAATGCTCATCATTCAACCTCTAGATAGTAACATTTTGCCTGTGAATATTGTTTAAAATTGAATCTACATAGAGAAACCTCAAAGAATAGTTTGATTAGATTCAGTTTTGGCAATTTTCAAAATTTTAAGGTGAAACGTAAAGTTGAATACGTGAAGTCGAAATATTGTCATTCCATTCCGATGTATGTACGTGTACGACAAGATCAAAAGAACGTGGCCATCAGAGATAGGAATTGACGAGCAAAGAGGGGAGTAAAGAAAGAGAAAAAGAGAGAGAGAAAAAAAAAAGAAATGATCTCCAAGGCGCATTTACCCCCTTAAAGAACTTTGGCAAAGGGCAGGCTATCATATCGCGTTCATTGCGTTGACGTAGTGATAAAAAATTCCATTTTCGTTTCGCGTTTCAGAGTGTTCAAGATGAGGCTTGTGAGGGACGTTGGCTTGTTTGCGACCGACGCTGAGTTCGAAGGTTCAAAGGGTCGACCCATTGCTTTCAACACTCTGCATGCCTACACAGGGACACTCGAAGGTAAGTACACCTCTGCTCTGACCCTTGCCAGCATTTGGACAATGGGTCTTTTGCTAAACATTTTCTACCCCATCCTTCCAGGGCGAGACTAGCCATCCCCGAGAATCCCGCTGTTCTCTTATCCTACCCTGTCGTCTTTCATATATATATATATATATATATATACATAAACCTTCTGAATGATTTTCTCTTGCAATATACTCGCTACATATAACCACTGGCTACCTAGTCCAGATCCTATACCTCGATAATACGCATGCTTTTAGAATAATTACTCTTCGCTACATGCTCTGCAGGTATAGCCATCCTCAAATGTCAAAGCTCTGTTTCTGGAGCAGTTATTTCATGTCAACTAAATTTATCGAAAAGCAGGTTGTATTCTATATGTATAGAGGAATTAAATGAGTAGGATTATATGTGGTTGAGCGTAGATTTACTTCATCGTATTTGAACTTGTTAGGGTAAATGTACCAGTTACTGACCCTGTCCTAATTATTGAACTTTTTCGATGATTTCTCTTCATCCCTGAGCTCTGATATTATTAGAAGAATCAATTCTTATTCTTCGAGTCTCTAGCAACTGATTTGTGTCACGGAAACATTCAGAATTCGTATCATCAATTGAAAATTCAAGAAAATATAAGGGTCAGTAATTGGTACACTATTACCTTAGATTAATTATTCATCTAATTTGTGGATTATTATTTATTTATTTCGATACACATGAATATACATATGATATGTAGGTACATACATTTCTGTTATATATTTTGCACTTTTGAAAGGAGCTGGCTCGTTCATTCGAATTTATTTATTTCCCATATTTTTATTTGTCAGTCTGCCTATTGTATTGAAAAACTGTCATTAGCATGCTGCAGTTTATCCACCGAACAGAGAATATCTGCAGAGAATATGCCGCTGGTTTGTTTCGCCATTATAACTCGTTATTTTTTATTTTTAGGTTCATTTTTATTATATTTATTTATTCATTTCATTCGGAATCAGAAGTTCATCGTTATACTACCGATGGTCAAAATATTTTCCCATTGAATAGACTGACTAATTGAACTGTGCCAATGTTTCACGTTGTGGAATTACTTTTTTCTGTTTTTACAACGTTAGCCAGATGAGGGTTGGAAATATTTATCCAACGTCAGACTGCGAAATTATAGAGTGAGAGAGAAATAATTGGAAAAAAAATTAAAGGGTTTCAATTAAAATGGGTATACATGCGAATTTTTATACTTGAATTAGAATACTTATGGGAAAAAAAAGACGGGACTTTTGGATGGTCGAAGGTCCAGAAAAATATCACAATTTATTAATATGAAAGTCAGATTCATTGATCTTCCACTGCCCTCGAGTTAGACGAGGAAAAAAATCCTAAAATTGTGCGTATTCTAAAAAATCAGTGCAATTCTGACTGTATTTTATTCCTATCTGATCAAGATCTGCCAATCTCTTGATTGATTTTCCGATTTCGCTAGTTATACATGTATATCTTTGTTGTTCTAGTCCCCTCGGTTTCTTCACACCGCAATGAAATCAATGTGCGATAAGATTGATTAGGTTCGTAGAGACGAGACTTCTACACATCATTTATTGTCTAGTCTTTATCGCGAACTCGTTTACTCCATGAATAAATTATTTTATCCATCTGAAGAAGAAGAAAAATAAGAAGAAGAAAGAGACGAAGAAGAAGAAGAAGTAGTAGTTCTCCTCGGTCGTCTGAATATTTGAATAAGTACAGACCCGCTTGGCAATTCTTTTGAAATACATATGCAAAACTGTTGCTTGATTTTTTACCTTTACATATATATATAGAAAGGTAGTTTCCTGCGCGTCTAGACAAACTCAATTTTAATACCAGCACTAGACGTAAAATAAAACAAACGTTGGTATACATGTGGCAATAAATTCACTACCTTTTACCCTTGATTACTTATATTGTCTGACTCTGATCGATCACGGCATTAATCGATACCGACTCGAGAGTGCTCGCCTCATCGTCGATCATCCCACAGAACAAAAAGCCTCTTTTTATTTCTGTCGCAACATACCTAGTTTACCTCGAGTTGAATTTCATTTTTATGAAAATTTCTACTGGAAAATCGTAACCGAACAATGCGGAAACTATAGTATTTAATTGGCTTCACTATACCAAAGCCGACATAAAGGAGACGAGAAAATTCGCATTACTTTAATCCCTTGACGGAATATATGTTGCTGAATTTAATGCAACCGAAACTTTCCAACCTAATGCCAAAGGGAATCCGGGTAGTAATTTTTTGCCAAAGCTTAGAAACCTTATTTGCAAATTATACCTATACGCGATCAGGTATGTGAAGGGAAACTGATTTTCTCATTCTCGGATTGATCTCATACTCGTATAACCAGCTATTATCGCCGGACTGTGTATATAAGTAAGTTCCTCGAACTTTCGAGTGTAATTAGTACATCCCATACATAGGTATAGTTATATGTAAATGTTATATACAGTTGCTGACTGGCTAATGGAAACACAACCGCGTAGGGCCACTTTGAAATACGATCGATGCATACTCGAATTTCACCAACAAAGTAAATTTAACGCACGACGTACTGTATATAACGAGAGAGTAATAGAGAAGAGTTAATTGACGGTAGCTAATTAATTATACTGTAATATGTTTGTTGTTTCTAGTCACTTTCGGTTCTCGGGATTTTGGTGATGAAACCCTTCTCTCTCTCGATAATCATGGTAAAATTAAAGGATAAAGTTCAACCGGGGTAAAAACTATAAGACGTAAATACAGTTTCTGAGAATAAAATTTTTCCGCAAGGGTATAGACGCGGCTTTTTCTTTCCGATAGATCGATTTTATTTAGAGTAGAATCTACTAGACTAGAATTGCGGTAATTCGGTAACGTCAGTCTGACTGGCTTGGCAGAAATCCAATCATTAATTTTATACCTTTTGCGGGATATATGACGTCACCAATTCGGCTTTCTTCCTTAACCATATAATACGACCGCCATCGCAGCTCCGCAGAAACCGCAAATAGTCCTGGCTTTTATGGTTCAACTTTCGAATCTCCAACGTATTTACTTATTTACGACTTCTTTTCCGTCTACGACAGAAACTCGTATAATTTATGTACCTCGTCTTTGGATTGCATTGTGGGGGAATCGTCTTTTCTCTATGTATGTACATACATACCTACCCTTGAATCGCAATCCCATCGTGGGATATCTACTCGAAATTATTTTCGTCATCGAAAAACTATATATATATACCAAAAGTTGGAGTCATAGATTTGCGGTGTATAAAACTGTAGATTAGTTTCGATTATCTGAATACTGTTAGATTGAAATTGAATTGATCACAACAACTACATATATTTTGTCTCTAATTGTAAGGGCAAAAATTTTTTGGTTTTCAACAGCATCATATCGATTCAGAGCTAATTTAAATTTGAAAGCAAGAGACGAATAGAAATTACCAAATCTTCAATGCTGGCATTTATACCATGATCTTTCTTTAGAACCAGAGTCAAATCAACCCTCTCAACATATGTTAGAAAAAATGCTTAATAACGTGAATACCAATAACGGAAATTGATGTATGTACATATTTCTGAGTGAAAACGATATTTGAGAAACCCATCGTTTTTCGAGTATAATGAATATACATATATATATATATACGTACGCAAGCGAGGCAGGCGAAGAACCTCGAGTGGATGTAAGAATTGGAAAAAAGATTGAAATTTTTTTTTTCTTTGAAGTTTTTAATCTACCGCGTTTCGTTTTTCAGTTGTACTTTGTGGTTTTACATTCTCCCTATGTATCCACCCTCTACCCCTCAACCTTCTTCCTCTCTCTTTCTTTACTTGCGGTAATATTTTGCCAACCCCTTTTATAATCCGCAAAGCATATACGCATTTACTTATACACGTATACCTACAACCTTAACAGTTTCGAGTCACTCTCAAAGGTACATATAGATTAGAAAATATCGGAGAAGAAGCAAGAAGAAAGAAGAAAAAAAAAAAAAAAAAAATCAGGATCTTTACTCAGATTCTCGAATGAAAATTCATCCCTTTACCAAAATACCGCGTTTTCGCGACTATATAAGATACCCTCCCTTACTTCCTTCATTCCTTACTTCCTTCCCTTAAGACTTGAGTGGGCAGACGTTTAACGCTTCCTTACCCTGGTCCCGAAGTCCAGGATTACTCGATGAACCGTTCGTACGATTGAATTGGCTCCGAAACGGATTGCGAAAAGAGGTGGGCGCTGGGTTAAAGGGATGGAAAAAGGGAAAGAGGAAAAAGGATAACGGATAGGGGATGAAAAGGGGTAAAAGGGGAAATAGGAGGGAAAAGGGGTTGCTGGAACAGAGAATCGACTACGACGCGATGAGCCAGTAAAGCGTGGTCGTACACGGGAAGCACATTAACTCAATGAGTTAGCCGAATGCCGAACTTTTACGCCATTGGCACCGATAAACGAACTGAGTGTGGCTCCAGGGTGGTTCGAACTGTTTCGCTCATGATCCGTCCGTTCCGAAAGTTTTCAGCTTCACTTTTGCCTCATCCCTACGTTTTCCCCTTCCCCTTCCCCCCCCCCCCCCCCCCCCCCCCCCCTCTGAGGAAAAGGTGTGTCGTTAACAAAAAGAGAAATTTTCAGCTTTTTTTCTACTTTTTTTTCCCCGTTTCCGTATTTTTTTTTTTTCTTTTTTGATGTTGAAAAGATTTTGACGCGAGATACATACAAATACAACTATAATACACATATATTTGAAAGCTTGTGATTTCAGTCATGAGTATAAATATATGTGTATACGTTTATATAAGGAAAGAGAAGATGAGATGAGGAAATATCTGATTGAAAAGTGTCAAATTTATTTATACATAATATACAAGAAGCGTGACTGCGGATCTTTGGAGAAAGTTATTTGGAGGATTTCTTTGGATTGGATATATATACCAAACCGACAACAGGGAGGGGATTGGGTAGAAAGCAATATTTCAAAATATCTGACGTTTTCTGTATACCTATATTCTACGTTTATACAAAAGTATATTTTCAACAATGGATCCATTCGTGTACCACGTCGCCCGTAACTGAACGGAAAATATACCCCATTCTTCGATACGAATAAACAGTTTTCTTTACTTACCGAAAGACATCATTGCCAAGGGATACGAAAATCAAATTAATGTCATGAAGTTGAGTGAAGGTCTTTTTGAAATTATCATCTCGCCAAAGTTCGGGATGTTCAAAACACTGGAGACGCCAGATTAAGGCGATATGGGAGTCTGTTCGAATTTCTATTATTGGGCAATTGTTGTCACCTCGGGAACGCAATTCGTATTTTCAACCCATCCGAATGAATCTTCTACACGAATATATTGAGTTTTTTGGTAGAAAGTTGCTAAGTATATCACTTTGTCAAGAAACTGATATGATTTCAATAAAACTGGTGTTTTTTTTATGTTAGCTAGGTCAAGTTGGAAATGATCTCTACTATATCGCCTTAACTGATGATCCGATTGGATTTACTGATTTTTATTGCACAGAGGGAAAAGTTTATTCAATGTTAACGAAGCTACAGTTGAATATGGCGAATTAAATCTTTTATTATTGTCACCAAATTTTTGTCAATCCAAATAAGATTTAGTTGGATCGAATGATTCTCATCAAAATTTGGTTACGATGAACAAATTATTCTTTGGTTCTACGAAAATTCGGTAACAATAATAAAATATTCAATTCGCCATATCCAACTATAGCTTCGTTAACAATAAATAAACTCTTCACTCTGTGTGCGTATGAAATCGATTCGAATTGAACGCCATCTCTATCTTTGATTTGTACTGAAGATTCGGAAAATAGTCCTCCTGAAAATGGCGATGTCGAAACGAAAAAATCGCCCAGGTCGCTGGTCTACATTCTGGATCCAGAAGAGGCGAGGATATAAATTTTGGAAATTTGGTGTCTAGTCTGCACACGCTTTACCCCTAAGGGGACCAGTACACTTTAGTTTTAGAAATTTCAACTAGTCCAAAATTTATTAATTTGTTTCGACCAAGTTAATCTCGCGTGAAAAAAAAGTTCTCTTCTAGAAACTGTGTTGCAAGAATTTTGGAGCACCGTTGATCCGATTAAGGTAGTTGAGGGCTCATCACGTGAACAATCAGGGGATCTAAAAAAAAATAATTAACTGCGTGTGCAAGCTTACAGTCAATTATCAAAAGTTTCAAAATTAGGGCCACTAATTTGCAAATGACTCGGCGAAAACAAAAACATGAAAAAAATTTCGCGTTCACATTATGAGGATTTTATTTCCAAACAAAATCAGCCCTTAACGACTTTAATCACATGAACGGTGCTCCGAAATTATTACGACACAGCTCTTGGAAGTAAATACTTTTTTCATGTGAAATGAACTTCGGAGAAAAATTAATAAAATCCGGACTGGTTCGAATTCCAGAAACCAAGCTGTATATACTGGTCCCTTTTACTGGCGAAATAATAATTATCCGGTCGTCGTTTGCAGTACCTCTTTTTTCCCTATAGGATTAATTGAGATCGAAACTAGCCTCTCCTAAGCTTCGATGTTCCACCAATCCTGGCCTCAATTCCCTCGGTACGATTCTGCCATTTGCTATCAAGCTGCTTCACTTGATATGTCCGATACTTGGCCACCGGCATTAATCTCGTTGGCAAATGAAGGGGATGTCTACGTCTTGATTTAATCTACGGATCTAACCGTTTTCACCGGATTAATCGTTCAGTTTAATTCTTAAGTACGAGACAATATTTTCATGGAATTTGGCGATTTGGATAGAAATTATCTTCGTCAAGCTGACAATATAATTATCGGAAACTACCGTACGATAGACAAGTACACTTTCTGCAGTTTTGCTTCTTTTTTTTTATTGGTTAAATTGATTTGCTAAATGAGGATAAAGTGGCTGACGTTAGAGTTAGACTGAATTTCAAATCGGCGATGTATGCAGGTTCGTCCGTACGTTGGAAGGCCTTGGTTCAGTGCCAAATTACATCGAAAACTACGAAACCTTCGTCACTGTCGTTTCATCGTCGTTCGTACGGAACCCCAATTATTCCTGTCGCGATGATATCGTGGAAGGTGACCTCCACTGGCGCAAGAACTACCCCTCAAAAAGGGATGCTAGACCCTTTGTACACTTTGTGTACGTTTACATTGTCCACATACATGTGTACACGTCTCAGACACCCTTTCTCAACCATCATTCGTACCGAGTCAAGGGGGTGGATTGAAATTACGAATTTTAAAAGTTGCGAAAGGTCTGCAAAATTTTGAAGTTTTATACTACTGACTCAGATCAGTTTTTAGAAAGATTATCTCCCCGAAAGTTTACATATAGCCAATTTGAAAAACTCCGAATCGAAAAACACCGAATTCGCTTATGCAATGTCGATTATTCGACAGCTTTGTCATGAGCATCCCTTAAATTTGTAGATTTTTGGACCTTATTCTGAGTATTGAACTTGAAGATCTTTGACCTCCCTGCATTTCGACCTTTCGGAATTTGCAAGTTCTGAACTCAAACGTTTCTAGAAACTCAGAATCACGTCTCAAATGTATTCAGAATTTTTACTGTTCGAAAATTTTTGAATTCGGAGCTTCAATCCTACCCCCTGAGTCAGTGAGAAAAGAAAAGCGCAGAATTGGCCGTATCACAAGTTTTTTGAAAATGATCTGTACCTCTGATTTTTGGCAAGATTATGATGTTTTTCTTTTCTTTTCTTGTCCAAACTGACGAGATATATTTACCCACCTATGAAATATCCGCGCTTCCTATTTTCGACGAATTCCAAGCTTAGTCGGGGGTTGAAATCCCCGAGTAATACATCCCTCAGATTTACACGGTCTTACCTCTTCGGCCCCGTCTTCGAACTGAATTTCGAATTTCAAATCCCACACGGTTACAGCTGAGGCTATTTTCTTCCGACTATCGGAGAAATGTTTTCTCGCTATACTGAAGAGGCTGGAGACTTTGGAAATACTGGAAAGAAGTCGATGTCTCTAACACGGGGGTGCACACCCCTAGCCCAACCACTCGGCTTATTGTCACTGAGTTTTACACCTAGGGTAGGTAGTAGTAGGTAGATGGGTACGGGTATAAGGGTGGTTGGGTGGGTATAGGCTCTTTCGGTTTATTGGCTGTTTGTCGAAACCAATTTCCATCTGCTACCCAGTCGCTATTGGCGAATAGGCGAGTAAGCTCAAAGCGAAAAGCCGAGTTTTTTTTCCCCACTTTCATCTCCAGCTTCCTTCCCTATTTCACCATTCCTTTTCTTCCCTCTCGACGAGCTTCTTCGGCCAAGTCATCCCCCCCTTATACTTCTTTGGCTCTAACGTTTGAAGGAAATGGAAAAGTGCCTGTCGGATTGACAGCGGCTATGCTATCGATGGGCTTGAGTGAACGAGACCAGATACCCACCTTCGCCTACCTTACAACCTACCTATCTACCTATCTTCAGCCGAATGCATAAACGGGGAAAAACAACCCTTGTGAAAAACCGACGAACCTCCCCCCTCCCTGTATATTATATATTCGAGAGGGGATTGAATTTCCTCAACTTTACAATAAAACGACTATTTTATTTTCGTTTCTTCAAAAAAATTGAATAAAATATATGAAAGAAAATCGTTGCGTATTTTTTTTATTTTTTATTTTATTTTGTACAGAATAGGTATATGATTATCCGATTACAAAAGTGTATATTATATATGAAGGTATATGTTACATACCTACCCACTCGTTTATTCAAAGTATATATAATATACCCGCCCCTCTCTTTGAGATCCTTGTATTTTGTCAAGCTGACGCTTACATATTCTTTCTTGTTTCATCCCCTCGTTGTTTTATACGGATTCAAGTTTGTTTTTACCTTCGACTCTTGGCCCTGCGATTGTCAAAAAGTAAGTACCTACCACCGCGCAGCAGTAAGTCGAGTATATATTCTCGAGCCAATTTTGTACAGCCAATTATTGTCCACTCGTCACGCGTCCGCGTCGTCCGCCGAATACAATGAAATACTGGCGATCTTTCTGGCTTTGCACTGTGAAAAAAAAAAATGTAAAAACAATATATGTATAAAAAACTGACACGAATTTCTCACCGCTTTGAAATCCGCTTTATAATAATATTACCTCGCCGCTACTTTTCGCATTTATATTTCATACACGCTCATATGTAAGCTCATGCAGCTGTCTAATTGTAACTGTATGTACATGCGATACATAAAAGTTTCGAAAATTCATTTCAACTAAGTTTTCATTAACACGTTGCATAATTTATTTCATGCCACGTGTATACATATGTATATATATATATATATATATATTATATACACGCAGGGGTTTTATTTTTATTTTCACACGCTTACTTTTAATACTCGCGAATTCTCGCGCTTTGCGGGGTGCAGGCGTACCTGTACATATATATACAGAAAAATTTTTATCTACCTAAACCTACAGCAATTTTACCGTATATCGCGGAGGGGTGCCTTCGAGTATTTTTTCGTCAGTAAAATTTCACCCCGCGTCTCTTTGATGTGGTGTTAAATCCTTCGCTGGAGACGTAATCTATTCCGTTAGACGAGACTGGTGAGAAAAGGATGAGGAGGAGGTCCCGGGCGACCGTCACCACCTCCTGGGTAAACGGTTTCTATATTTAAAAAAAAAAAGAAGAAAAAAGTAAAAGAAAAAATGAAAAAAAAAAAAAACCCTGAAGCCTGGATGAAATTGGGTATTAAGCCAGCGCGGCGTGAAACTGCGAGATAAGGTATCTGTTGCCCAGAGCCGAGTCAAGTGTAGGGATGTATATATATCTATATACATATGATATACGTATGGATGGTATATATATATATATATATATGTATACACATATCTACGCGTTTCTATACCACGTTTTCGTGTTAAATTCGTCCTCGTCCTCTACGTCGTCGTAGTCGACGCCACCAATCGAGAATCGTCGGTGGGTTAGTCGGTAGCAAGAGATTAGCTGCTATTAAAAATAATCCGTATATTTATTACGAGGGTAACAGCGATGAGTTTACCCGTATAAAAATGGAATTTTTTTGGTTTTTTTTTTTTTGGGAGGGAGAAGGGGGGACTTTTTCTTATTTTTTTTCTCTTTCCTGATATGTATACGTGTAGGGATTGGTATTTATCTAAAGCCTCATTTTATACATACCGAGACACAGGGTCGAAAGTGAAGAAAAAAATAAAAAAATCTTTCAATCGAATTTTGTATTCGTAATATCCAAAGGTATATGTATAAAGAATTATGTTTCATTTCATGGAAAAGAATCAACAAATTGATTCAATTTGATTTTAAACCTGCGGACCGTATGGAAAATGAAATTGGATTTGTCAAATCAACCTTTGTTTCGCTGGTTGTTTTCTGTATTTCGTTGAGATTTTTTTCAAACGATTTTCAACGCTTTTTATTTTGGTTTGAAGAGTCGACTAACGATTGAATAATTTAGTGCAATTGAATTCAGAACTTTTTTTGGTAAATATTTTCAACCAGGAGCGAATTTGGCACATATACGTACGGGCCGATTCTATAATGTCAAATCATCGAAAGCATGACCCTGACACTTTTACACTGGTTCCAAATTTTTTTTTTTTTATCACATGGCTATCGTTTTTATCTCAATAATCACGATAAAATGTCGTTTAATATCATTTTCAAACACTTTTATTTTCGAATATTTTATTTTCTAATCGAGCCACCTGAAAAACACGAGATTTGCACAAACCTTATCGTTCTATCGGCAAAGACGACTCTCACCCTGAGATGAAAATCAGATTACGACTCGTTAAATTTTTTTTCGGAGTAATTTCAATACTTTCTCCATAATCAATGATCTGAACACGGTGGAAAAATTCCAGAAAGAAAAATGTTCTATTCATGTTGAAATCATTGAGATGAAATGTTATGACCCTTGTGAAGAATGAAAGACACTCGATTACCATTCTGATCTTTGTACTGAAAACATATTTAGCGATCACGAAATCTCCGTGAATTTTCCTTTTGAATTGAAAAAACGGTGCTTCTAAAATATCTTGAATAATGTCAAATGATTATCAGGTTCACAAGCTGAGTGATTTGGCATCGAATATCCCATATAAATCTGATTTTGGATAAAATTCTGGCCCACCAACTGCTGGCGAATATCCATTGAATCGATTACTCGCGGTTATGAATGAATCTTGGAACAAGTTGGCATTAGACCAAAGCGGACTTCCAGACGGCTGGACAATTAAGCTCAATTTCGAACTCGTCGTCGTATTATATTGGAACCAGTTCGCAATCTATGCTTCGATGAATTTACTAATACTAGCATTTCCCTTGCCTTCATATGCCTTCAACCTTACCTCTATAACCCTGGCCTGGCCTATTCGTTGGCCAAGTTTGAATCGGGTGCCCCAGACTCACCCTGCACCGCGTTATACTTCACCTCCATTTTCATTACTCGATCTTAGGGGTAACAGCTGGTACCAAGTAGTCGTCGGGGGGGGGGGGGGGGGGGGGGGGGTAATTACTTCTTAATATTTCACAGGATCTTGAAATCTCTATTCTCGTGGAATAATAGATATAGGTATCTCTAAATTGTTTAGATGCAGATGGAGGCAGAGATGATTTCGTAAAAGTCGTTAAGGTTCAATCACGTTATCATACACGTGTATATATTATAATAATATTACACTATACACCCTAGTACGTTTGACGATGCAATCAAAATTTCAATACACGTAACCTGAATCCGTGTTTGATATATATATATATATATGTATATACGGAAACGTACAAATTCAAAGCAATCGAACCGATTCCGACGTTGTACTACAAGGAATTAATTGGCAGTTAGTTAAATAAAGGGAAACAGTATAGCATCGAGTTGCAACACGCAGCGTTGTGCGAATGTTACGAAGACGTGAAATTTACTCTGTAAATATTTGTCAATTATATTATATACATATATGCCTTTGAATAATTATTCAGAATTGTTATTTCACGTTCGTTATAACGTTTCATCGTGGAAATATTCACAAATTATTTGCGATTGGAAAAGTATCAATTAAATCACACTGATGGGACGGAAGTTACGTCATTATAGTCCGTCACTTCAATAAATTTTAACAATACAACTTCTGTTGATGTAACATTCATTATCGAACTACCATATTATTTTGGCCTCGTTATACAATAATTTGAATCTCATTCTAAGTCACTAACTAACGCTAAGTCACGGTTAAGATCGAAGCATAAGTCAGGCATAAGATAAATGCATACGCGTTTGATAACTGAGTTTTTGGACTCGAACAGAATTCGAAGCGATAACTAATCAAGAACAAAATAAGAACGTCTAAAAAGAATCGAAGTGTGAGAAGAAAAAGAAAAAGAAGAAGAAGAGGAGAAAAGAAAAAAAAAAAAAGAAAAGGATTTTCTTGAACGGATCTCTCCAGAAAGATTTAAGGAAAAGAATTTCTCTCGCGTCCCAATCCCGGATCTTTATCGAGTCGGTCTTTCTACCGTATAACCTAAAGTGACGAAAGTTGAGGCCATTATCACGAAGCGTCGTTCCGGTAGTACAATTGAAAGTAATTGAATCAACTTAGCAGAATGAGTTGGCAGTCACCTTAATCAAAAAGTATATGGAAGGCGGGTTCGGGTGTTGAGGGGGTTGTAGAAAAGGCTGCTGTGAACAGGGGGGTGAAGAGGTCGGACGGGTTTACGGGATTTAATGGGGTATAAAGGTATAAAAATGATGTCGCAGGAGGCTAGGGGTGAGATATGGTCAACTCGGACGTTATATCATTGTAATGGCCAGATGTTGTCGCCTCGCCTTTACTCCACAGCTAGGGTAGAATTCAAGCTCAGCTTTCATCCCGCTCTCTTTTCCTCCTTCGAACTTGTTTCAAACAAACTTTGACCTGAGATATATAGCTTTATATAGGCTGCAGAGACATACACCCAAACATATATGTATACGTACACTTATATATTATAGACCTGAAGAAATATGTACAGTACGCCATATAGTAACGTTTTGTCGTCGGAGAAGGTGTCCCCCAGGTGCTGACTTTTCCCAAATTATATGAAATTAAATCGACCGAGGTTAAGAGGACGGCATAGAATAAGATTATTCGATTTCATTTACGTTCAATTTCACCGTAGGTTCGTTCAGAGATTTTTCGTTAATTTGTTAAATTCCCCAAACTCACAGCATCGCAATTAGTTTAATTAACTAATTTCGCTATGGGAAACGGAGCGTACTTCGTTTCTCTGTGGATGGAAGTCTATGAAATGAGAAATTGAATATTTTAAAATTGATGACTTAGAAAAGAAATTTTTTTTTTCTCCTTTTTGTTTTATCTGACAGCCGGGGTAACTCGCTCTTTTACAAAACGAGGCTGTTTCGTTTCAGCTGTCGATATAGATGCTGAATAAAGGGCTCGCTCTGGGTAGGTATTCAAAAATAATTGATTTTATATTGTTAGCGGGGGAGGACAGGTTTTTACGCCAACTACCAAGCTATAGAGGTTATGAAATTCTCTCGATATTCAAATAATTTGAAAATTTAATAACCACTCGTATTATTCGACCTGTACATACCCGACCCCTGATACTATTCATTCGTTTTATAAGAACATCAACGGTCAGGGAAATGAGATTCTTAAAATCTGGCAAGGGTAGGAAATACTGAAATTTGAACAAAAAAAATTCCAATCCATGTGCAACGTTTCATAAATTTGTTGCTCACATCAAAACGAAGGCTCAATTTATTCAAAAATTCGTCATTACGAAATCTCTCCTAAGCCTCAAATATATTTGAATCGTGTAATAAGCTGAACAAGTATGTCAGTTTGTTCAAATAGCTGCAATACTTTGATTTTTGGTTTGGTGATAAACAAGAAATTTCTCTGTTTCCTGTACTCTGGATGGTAATATATATGTATACCAGTCTTAGAAAATAGTGAAAGAATCGAAAAACTAGGAAGCTTTTCGCCTTCACATCTCAAGCCAGAAAGTAGGTAACGTAGAACAAAAACGATATTTCAAATTTTCACATCGTATCCTGTACCTACCGGGGGCCCAGTAGGTATGCCGGAGATATATCGTTTATCTGCAGGGGGAGGGGGGGGGGGGGGGGGGGGGGTACGACCCAACTTATCTGACGACCAGATAAATAAAGTACCTACGTCGCTTTTACGAGCTCTAGTTAGCGCGAATAATAAATTTAAATGAAACATTATTGCCGTGGGTGGGTTGGTATAGATATATAGGGTTGGTACACCCGTGTACATACGTGGCTAGAGGTAAGTTTCACCTAGCAGCTAGCATCTGGATGTGACTGAGAAAATTTTATCGTCTCGTTGACTTCTTCTTACCCTGCAAGAAAGAGAAGAGAAGAGAGGAGTCTGGTTGGTTCGGCACACTTGCTGTTTCTATTTGTTTCGGTTAGAATGAAGATTGCACATTATTTTCCATCTCGTTGTACTTCCATGCCAATTTTATATCGTATATTCCGTTTTACCTACGACTAACAAAACGCGTATATCTTACTCCAAGATGAAACCCATAGCAATTCGGAAATATAACGTACAGCTATAACGTATGTTCATCTGCTGAATAGACACCTTGTGTTCATACTTCGGTTCTCGATTACAGGGATCATGAAATATCGAAGCTTTAAACTTCATCGTAGTCTGAAAGGTATATAGAGTTGTTGGAAATACTCTGAAAGCTTCTTTTGTATGTACATTCAACCATGTACTCTTCTCAGTGCTTTTCTTACAAATTAAGCCGTAATTCGCATGTATTTCGGAGCAGTTGACTCAATCTACTGGTACTATTAGGCTGAAGGATATTTCTTTTCTTCAGGTGAAAAGAGAAGAGATGGACCGTTTTCTGGATTTTACAGTTTAGGGGATGAAAATGCAAAGGCACTTGTCACAGAGTGACGAATAAGCCTATGGAAGTCCTTCCAGATCTTCCAATGCTGATCAAAGCCCTGGGTTTTGTTTTTGCAGGTCTTTTTGTTTCAAATTCGGTATTTTCATCACCGGGGTAACGAATCATTGAAATTCCTGGATCATTCTTGAAAATTCAGTGTCATCCTCATACATTAAAGCATTAATACAAATCATGACCCCATCAAGGGATGTTCGGATGAAAATTTGTTTCTGTTTTCTCGAAGAAGAAGACGCTCTGGGTAAATATGATGATGTTAAATTAGTTTGAAAGTAATTTCTGAATACTTTGAAAGATACAGAGATGAATATAATGTCCGTTGGCTTTGGTATAGTTTCCTTCAAGTTGATACGGGGTATACGTGGTGAAAAACAGTTCTAGTTCATCCAACTTGGCTGGGATTTATTTGAACATAACATAATTTCCTTTGGACGTAGCTAGCAGAGCGTCGACGACGCTGACGTCGACTCACGCGACTCGACGCGATGGGACGCCGTCCTTTTGAATCGCAACTCCCACGCCAAAGGCAACATAATCTTCTCTGCCGTTTGATCGTTTCTCTCTGCTTTTCATAACTTCAACAAGAAGATGGAGGAACGCCAGTATATTTAACGGTTATTCAAGATCGATTCTCGGGTCGAGCACCAACCCCTATATATATATATATATATATATATATATATTTATATAATATACATATATCTGTATACATCCACATATACTCACCTGCCTTCGTCGCGACTCCCACTGCGTCATTCAATTCATCTCTGGGTATTGTTGGACCTAGTGCCATTCTCGTCGGGTCTGGGAATACCGAGAATATGACAAACAAAAAAAAAAACAAAAAAAAAAAAGAAAGAAATTTCCAAAAATATATTCACCAGTCTAGAGCGCACGAGACATTGAAATGGTTTCACCGAGCGGAAAAAAACTGGGTACTTTGGGGAATCCTAAGAAAAAACAAAAACCTTTTCACTTGGAATTCTAAAGAGAATCGCATGAGTGAAGCAGCTTCGCACTATGACAATTGGTTCAAGAATTAACGCTCCACTTTAATCTTTGGTCCATGATGACACTTTTCGAAACGTTACAACTTTGAGGGGAGGAAAAAAAAAACGAACAATTTTGTCAAAGAATCGTTTTTCTATTCGTTCAGATAGTCGAAAAAGAAATATCGACAAAAATATTTAAAAAATGGTTTAAAGAGGATAAGTTTCAAAGCTTTCATCGAAGTTTTCGAAATCTAGAATTCATAAAGATTAATTATTAATTTTTTATCAAAGATTCTGCTGAGCTTGGGTTGAGGTGATTTTGGCAGAAGAGAAGTTCGCGTGGGCAAGAGCTGTTAGGTACGGATTGGGTAAATGTGTAGCATCGGTGAATCTGAATATATGTTAACGGTTAATTTGGGTATCGATAAATCAGGTGACGGGCAAACATTGCAAATCACAAGGGGGGAATATATTATTTTAACGCCTGGCTCGGCTGCAGCTCGTGCCCATACCGTACAGGTACCGGGTTGGCCACTGGTGCGAGGCGCATTTGGAAAAAGGATGAAATATACTCGAATCCTGAAAATGGCAGGTATACAGCTTTATTTATATATATATATATATATATATCTCCCCCATCGATGGAAATTTATTATTTCACATACTGTATTTACCTGAAATTCACCCTCCGGTGGTTAGGTTCGTGACGACTATTTCCTTCCCCAGAGGATTACGCGGATACGTCACCTGGTTTCGATATGCAGAAAATTAGAGCCCCCAGGATACCCCTCAGGGGTAGAATGGGATAATTTTCTCTACTTCAACAATTTGAAAGATTCAAAATAATGCGATTTCTTTCGTTGTGAAATTTAACTCGATATCCTAACGGTTCCTGTTTTGCTTCGATGGTTTTTACGAGCTCAAACTTTTACACTTCGCACAATTTACACCGAGAAAACCATTTCGGGCAAGAAGACGAAAGAGGGGGGGACCAAGGAAAGACGAGCCCTCCGATCGAACGACAGCCCTTCAACTTAGTTAGCGCTTTGTTTTAAGCCCTCCTAAGACGGAGCCGACTAACTAACCAGAACTTTGTCAAACCTACCGGATTTTCTAACATCCCGCATCACCTCGCAACGCCCATTTCTTCGCCCGTCAAACTCGAACGCGATATATCTCTTGCTAATTGTTTTACAACGAATAAAGAAGTCCTGGAGGAAAGATATCGTCAACCGAGTTCCATCCTAATTCACTTTTCACTCTTCGGCAAGAAAAAAAAAATAGAAATTCGGAATCAACTGAAAAATTACTATACGTCAAATTTTGACGAATCGGTAAGTTTCACGACACCTGGAATTGGCGAATAATATAGATTGGCATTCAATGAAGTGTCAATTCAAATTGGCTTAGTTTAGGGATTTGGATTTTGGCCTGACATGTTCAGAATGAAAAACTGGCTAAACGAAATATGATTATCTAATATTTTAACTGTTGAAATTATACGAATCCGATTTTTGTCGAGGATGAGCAAATTCGAGGGATGATTGTTGAGAATTTTCTTTGGAAAATTGTCACAGAGAAAAATCTAGCTGTACTGTATGATGATTGCAGTGAAATGATAAAAGCGCAACAAATGTACCTACCTTATACATCCAGACTTCCATTTCACGTATATTCGTAGTACGTTTCTCCCAATGCCTTGGAAAAGCTAGAAACAAACGTACTACTCCCCTGTCTGTTGGAGCACGCGCCAGTGCCCACAATCAGAAATATTCGAGACAGTAGAAACAGTTCACAGTTGTCAGACGTAAGCGTATGTATGTATGTATGTATGTATGTTTGGTCGTATATATTATGTACATATGTGTATACGTATACGTATAGCGAATCTCGATACGCCGTGCCGCTCTGGAATTTAGGGTAACCCACCAAACCAGAGAATTTCGTATAATATGCAGCAAGTCAACCGTACAGAAGCTTCAGCTCTCTATATGTACTTTTCTGCAGGAAATGCATCATTGATATCATCATGGAGTGGTAAACCGCTGTAATCCCGCAAGGGAAAACCTCAGGTGAGACAAATTTCACCGACAGTGATCGCGTAACATATGAATTTACCATAATCAATTACCGTTAAGCTTTACGTCTCCCTGTATCATCTTCATCATCACTATCCCCATGTATTCTGCACTTTCTGTTAGGGGAGTATCTATGTGTTGGCTCTGAATTCTATGCTATAGAATTGCTACTAGTGGTCAGCAACTTTTCTGGATATTAAAGTTCGATATTCGTTGAATCGATATCACTTATTTGCGGAAAGATCGATTGGCAATAATTGAAGGCGCGTAGTGAAGTATATAATTTACCAAAGTATCGTGAGGGGAATGTACTAGTATTGTACATAATTACACACTTCAATAGCGCTCTTCATTTTAATGATGTTTTTGGATAACTCTGACTTTTGTACTAGTGAAAGAACATTTGCACAATTGATGGCGGTGATAGAGGGCAGTTCTATGAACGTGTGCATTTTTCAATCTGAAATAGGTAAATTTTCGCCAGATATGGAAGTAGGGAGAATACTGCTATCTTATTATCAAGGAGTTTTACTGCATTGTGATACATTTTACTTCTCGTTTCGTATCAATGAAGAACAAGATCAGAAGAAGGGTTTCTACTCCATAAAAAAAAAAATGAATTACCTTCAGTATAACAGATATACAGAAAAGAAAAAAATTGCTGAAGTGCCATAGCGGCACATTTAGTGAGCATGCTCTATAAATGTCTGAATATGTGTCTGCTATCGTAGTTGGAGTGGAAAAGTGCAGGTCGGATAGAACTAGTATAGTTCAGTAACGGTTTGAGGTGCAGAAGTCCATGGCACTTCATTTTCTTCGATAAACTAACCTCTGCTACAACTTTCGACCGTAGAAAAGTTCTTACATCGGGTACAGATGGTATAGCTATTCAAAATGGCCTTTTTAGACTGACTAGGAACTCCTATGTGCCTCATTGAGGTTCTTACCAGATCCCAGACAGCTTCAGGAATAACATCAATAATTGGAGAAGCGTGAACTTCTTGCAGCAGTCCAGTTACTAATGCTATTCTTAAGGCTGTCCAGGAAACTGATGATGTTTTCGAGCCATCTAGGCATTGATACTTTGACCTTATGATGAATAAGTTTCTTCTCGCCCTAGAAAATTGGGGGATGAATCGATCGTGCAATTGCGGAAGTTATAGTTACACTTATATACCCTCGTCGGCTAGCTGCTGCGCAAAGACAGAGATTTATTGTCAAAGTTGTGATTGTATAACCAACCAAGTCTGAGAAGTTTACGTCACAAAGTTATTGGCAGGATCGACTCGGAATTTCCAGCCTGTAATTTGAGAGGTTGAAAGCGGTGAAAAACAAGCATAAAGATTCAAACCGCGGGCTGGGTTCTTCGTCCACGTTAACCCGCCCTTCATCTCGTTTCCCTTTTTCACTCTTTTTCTTCTTCCTGTATAAGATGTACTTTTCAAAAGGAATCTGGTAGCGTCGAAGCGAAAGAGGTAAAATAAGAGTGACTTTGATTTTGATCAAACGTACTACTTTCATCATTTTTATAAAGGGAAAATTTTACTCTGCGCTTTGAAATTTTTAGAAATTTGATTTCGACGTAAGTAGTCGAATGATGAAGTCGTCACTCAAGATCTGAAGATATCTACTACCCGATACACTTTTTCATCTAAACGTCGACGTTTCTAGATTTAAAATTGAATAAGTCTGGATATCCACTTGCGGCGACAGATTGTAATATAACTGCAGACTAGACAGAGAAAAGGGGGATGGAATACAATACATATAGATGCAGAAATAGCTACGAAGAATGTCGGGAATCTAAGGATATAGAAGTGGTGGTTGACGTTTGTAGAAAACAATGGAGAAATCTCGACGGTTTTATAAAGGTGAGTGGCAGGGGAGCAGATAAAGGCAGTAGATTGCTCTTCCCGACCACTGACGCTACTGGTTCTGGTGCTTCCTGGTGCTTCTGGAGCTTCTGGAGCTTCTGGTACGGTGCAGTGGCTGGCTGCTGGTTGCAGCCGTGCGCTGATTCAACAACTCGGTTTCGTAACAAGATGCGCCTCGACCTCGAGAATAAGTTTAAGAGGAAATCTGAAAGAAAATAAAAATGAATCCTGTTAACATCTTCTTCTTCGTCTTCTTCTTCCCTGGACCCCCCCCCTGATTCTCACCCCTTGTGCCTCGGGTTGCCCGTCTATCGTCTGATCCTTCCTCGTCTTCTACTTCAATTTTCTCTTTTTCTCCCTTCGTACTTCGTTCTTCGTTCTTCCTATTTCCACCATTCGGCTTCGCGTCAAGTGCAGGCCAACTTTTAATCTAGTTTCCTCTTCGTGCTGCTAACAGTAAATCGTGAATTCGCTGATTGCTGATTTTACGTCGTGCGGTGAAACAGGTTGAAAAAAATTCAAGCAGAAATTATTTCTCATCTTTATTTCATCTGAGTCGGTATACGTGTACGCGAGAAGGGTGGGAACAAGTCCAGGTAATCCCACGTACTTCTTTTTTCTTTATAAGTTTTGGCAAATTAAAAAAATGCCTTGATTCGTTGTTCCTAGCTCTGGAGTGAAAAAGTCCTTACCTTACGAATAAATCACCACCTCAATCAGGTACCTCTTTGCCCAAACAAATAGACAAATATCCGTTTTTGATTGAAACGTGTCTCTACATTTATAGTTATTGATCACTTTGAATCGTCGAGGTATTTGATTACTGTTTTTAAGTAATGATTGATTGGACCGTCCAAATTTGGTGATTTTCCTATCAAGTATTCCCTGATTCCGAAAGATTGTGGGAATAGGATTGTTTCGATCTTTTCGAATACTCGTGTTCACTTTATTTCAATTCTTCAGCATTCACGAAATGTATTCTCGAAAAAAAAAAAAAAAAAAACGACGAATTTTGAACCGGCGAATTTATCAACTGGTCCAGTTTTCCCAATTCCACTCTAATGTTGCTGCAAATTTTTGAATGCACAGACTCGATTCGATTTTCAATACTTGGTGGTCACATATACCACGGTCATATTTATTGATTACAAGTTATCACAGTATGTTGAAGACATCCTGAACACAAAATTAAAAAAGAAACAGGATTTTCTTACAGAATCGAAGTCCGATTACGATTAAATAATCTGTGAAACGGAATCTTTGTGATACACAACAAAAATTGGATCTCAAAATACAGAAGTTTAATTGATTTTGGGAAAAAATTGAATTGTTCTTTTTCGTTCCGACTCTCCTCGGGTTGGGAATAATACCTATATAGATATGAAATGTTTCGAGGGTATTTAAGTCTGACCTTCGTTGGATGAGACTAGATAGAAGGTTAGCGTATTAAAGGAGAAACTCTTATTTCATTCGTTTGATGATTATTATTGAGGGCTTGAATTAAACTTGGAAAGTTTTAAAGCCATGAGCATCGAGAGTCGAAAGCAAGTACGACGAGAGTTTCTCGGCTCGATTTCTTTGCGTAATTATGTTTGCCGATGCTCTTTTGCCTGCGCGAAATGAAATTCGAAGTTTGAAACTTTTTCACTTTGTTAAGTATCGACAAACTCCAGTGACAATTGCTCCACGAGTAAGAGGCACCCTGCATCTTTGGTTAACGACTTTTCATCGATTTTTCTTCTGACCGGAGAACCTGATGAGATGTGATTTTTTTTTTTCACACTTCGGGATCTTTATTAAGGGGTTGAAAGACCGATTTCGTTGTATCCTTCTCAGTATACGCAATTTATGAATTCTTACTTGTTTTCTTATCACTATAGGTACGTTCTATAATCCACGTCGATGTTTCGCCGTTTCTCACACAGCTGCAGAAGTAGCTATTCCTCCCTCGAGCGTCTAGACGATCTGGATAAATTATTAACCTTATTCCCAGGGAGAGAATGTTTCCACGGACAGATTTTCAGGCGACCGAAACCACGTTCGAAGCTGAGCTTTTTCCCCATACCACTTCATCCTTGCTTCCTTTCTTTCTTACTTCCTTCCTTTTTTATTTCCTTCCTTTTCTTCGACCTGCAGTGATCCTTATTCCCAATCTCGTTCGATGTGTTCCGTCCAGTTTGGTAAGCCACTTTCTTTCCGCTAGATGCATCATTCTACGATACGTCGAAAACAGGCATTATCCTACATTCGAAAGACCACAACAGGCCCTGCAAGCTTTTACTATATACGACTGAAATACTGAAATTATTGCTGCACACGGTCTCCTCTTACACGACTCACAGTATCGAACCAAAAAGTATAGGCTGTATATGATGGCTCGTAATTGCTAGAGTCGAACTCGGACTCTGTTTGTCAGCGAGCCATCGCTGATAGTTCCGTACCATTTTTCATCGACCGCGTTTTAGTTGCAGGAGAAAAGTCAGACTTGGGAAAGAAAAACTCGAGCCGCAATATTTCCCGGATATTTTCAGGGCAAAAGGAATTCAAAAATTATACAATTTTCGGCAAAAAATACTTCTGAAGACGTTTTTTGGAATCATTCACCACGAATCTAATTCCAAAAAGAATAAATTCAGGTTTTTTGAATCCGAACTGCAGGTGTAAATCGATAGAATGACGCAATATTTAAAATCATCGATTCCTAATTTCAGATAGCAGCTTTATTTTGATAGAAATTTGAAAAAATCTTCAATTTTTCATCACGATTTCGGATCCTCATCCTGAATTTCGTGATCTCATAATCGAATTCATATCCAGTGATCTCAAAAATGTTTGGAAATCGATATCTCTAAAACAAGAGCGTACTTCTTCAAGTCACTTTTGGCCACTAATTAGAATTCACCAATCTGGGAATCAGAGGTTCATCGTCAGTGATTTTAAAAGCTTCTCCGTCAATTCATTTTGACGTTCAAGTAACCAAACGGTTTGGGAAATTCCGTTTTATTTTTCCATCCGCTTATCAGCTCCGTTATTTCGAATTGAATATTTTTAACCTGAAACCTAAAAAAAGCACCGTTAATAACCCCGGAGAGACAGTCAAATTTTGTAATTCGTTCAAGCAGTTTTTGAAATGAGAGAGTTTCTCTGTGTTTGCAAATCTTATTACGCGAAATTACTCGAAAAAACAATCTGGATCTCCGTTCCTCTTCTCTGTCAGAGTAGCTTGAACGGTGGTAGTAAAACTGTATATTCCGCTTTCAAACATCGATAAAATTTCCGCTTTCGTCGCTCTCTCGGTGTAGTTGGCTACAGTTGGATTTAATTGTCTCAGAGAGAGTAGTACGCGCTCTAAGTGATTGGTACCCAGCTACTGGCCGGTAGCCAACATTTGTCGAAGCTGCCATTAAGCATATAAACAAGAGTCAATTCCGCTTCGAAACACCCCGGAAGTTTGAAACACGAACTTGAAGCTCATCGTGAATCATTAAGAAATTGTTAAAAAAAAAAAAAAAAAACATAATTACAAGTCGTTTGAATTTGCATCTCGAAATCTTCCCTCGTTTCGTGTTATACGAATTGAGAGTTCTATACGTCAAAACAATCATCCCGATGTCACGAATTATTTTTCTATTCAAGGGTGGCATGTCATGTCATCTGGGAATTGGGGGGTGGGATTAAAGTTCCGAACGGTCAAGATCGCGAATTTATTCGAGGCGACATTCTGAGTTTCTAGAAACGTTAGAGTTCAGATATTGGAAATTCCGAAAGCTCGAAGATTCGAAAGTCGAAAGCTCCGAAAGTTCAAAAATCTGCGAATTTAAGGGATGGTCGTGACGAAGCTCTGGAATAAACGACGTTGCACGGCGCAAATTCCGAGATTCGGAGTTTTGGCTTTTTGGATCTTTAGCTTTCGGAATTTTGAACCTTCGGTATTTTTCGATTCAAAGTTTTCCAAATTGTCTGCGTAGACTTTCGGGGAAATAATCTTTCTAAAAACTCTAAGTCAGTAGTAGAAAAACTTGGAATTCTTACCCTTCGGAGCATTCGAAATTCGGAATTTCAATCCTACCCCGGATTTGGTTGCAAACTCGAAAATGGGCTGATCTGTGTGTTTCGCACTTTTGGAGACAAACGTCACAATAGCATTTTGCGAAATCCTCAAAAACGTTAAGAGTGGTAAATTTGCCAATAAAAACCTGCGAATATATCATCAATAAATGAAATATCGTTGATGTTTGTAATCAGTGAAAATAACGTGTGACCATACAAGAGATCCCCACAGCTTGGGAAAACCACAACGTCCCATATTCTTGGTAGAATTTCAGTCTGCGAATCGAGGAGCCGGCTATGGTGATCATAAATTTATCGTACTCCCGATATTGGTGTTCGCAGCCGAGATGTGGGGGTGCGATCCATGGCTCGGTATGGATATGGCCCACGGGCTATATTCTCTCTCCTCTCTCTCTCTTTCTCTCTCTCACTCTCTCTCTCTCACTCTTTAGCAGTAGAGTTAGAGCTCCGGGTATGGCGGGTAGGCATCGATAAGGGGGTGTCAACGTCGAAGGGAGTTATGGTCACGTTATTAACCAACTTGGCCCCTGTTTTAGTACCCTTACACCGTTGTTGCGGGCCTGTAGAGTCGTTTACCCTTGTTAGAAAGGTTCACTCTGAACCTTTTCATGTAGAAATCAAAACTCCCGAACGTTACCGTACATATATATGTATATATATTTATATACCTATATAGATATCTTTGTCGCAATGGGGGTGGAAAATGGGAATGCGGTGTCCACCTGTGCGAAGTTCAAGAATAGTATATTGTGCACCGAGAGCGAAAACGGGCGATTGCGAGCCGCGTATAAAGTTGGGATTCCGAGGCGAAGCCGAGGAATCTCAACTTTATACAAGGCGCAAATGCCTGTTTTTTCTCGAGGTTCACATACTATTTTCTTCAACAGCGGTGCGAACGCAAGTTTTCGCGTAGCGGGCGATTCTCGGATCGGTGGATATCACCAGATTAGTTTTGTAACTTGGCACGATGGCCCACAGAGACAGAAGGGAGTTCAGCCGGCGAAGGCTCGGGGCAATGGTCCAGGGGGGGGGGGGGGGGGGGGGGGGGGGGGTTGCATGTATATATAAGTAATCTAGTCCCGGTAGGAATGTAATGCAATCATGTCACAAATTAAAAAAACTCGGGTGAGTCCAAAAATCTTGGAAAAACCGACTTTTGACAAATCACTGTGCGTGACGGCGGGGTCCAGGGGCGAAGCCCCTGGTGGGGTCGAGGGGCGAAGCCCCCGCGGGGGGTTCGGGGGGCCAGAGGCCCCCCGACCCAAAACACAAGAGGCAAGTTTTTATTGCAAAAAAAAAACGTGAATAAATAATTCATTTTTATTCTAAATATTTTTCAAATCGATACAATTATGATCTGTGATGATCTTGCCACAATTTCATAATTTTCACAAATAACGGTTCGGATTGTTTACACATGAAAACTCTAAAAATTAACAAATTCATATCGAATGATGTTTGGTTATGAAATTGATACGGGAATATGAAATCGTATTGACAGGTCTACTCAAGAAGACAAAGGCAGCGGGATGTAAACAAACCTGGTCGGGTACTAAACAGACATGGTCGGTATTGCAGTAAATCTACATTTAGACCGTAATTTTGGCAGTGATCTCTTTTACGCACGCAGTGCGATGCGTAAAATTGGTGTGTAAAAATCGCGTTTTACGCACGCGGTATCGAAATAGTCCATTTTACACACTAAAATTAGTGTTTAAAACGCGGATTTTACGCACGCAGTGTCAAAAAGACAATTGTCTTCTGAGAAGTGCAGTTATTTTACAATGGATTCGTTTCCAATATTTCCGAAATGTTTCCGTAGAGTGCGACACGTACACAAGCAATACGAGTGGAGCTCCTCACTCAACCCCCTCTCTGCTGCTTATCCTTATCGCAATTGAGGTTAGGTCTTTTGGTGACTTGAATATTAGACGGACTGAGACGGACTTGTGGTCGCGATTCTCCTATTCCGGATCCACTTGCGCGGATCGGCATCAGCCAATCCCGAGCCGCCTACCCTCGGCGACACGTTTTCAATCCTCTCTTTCGCCGACCGAGAATCGCCCGTTTTCGATCCTCCCGAGCGGAGCGAAAACGAGCGTTTTCGCTCCGCTGTTGAAGAAAATTTTATTCCTTTGGTCGAACTTGTATTCGCGATAAACTTATATATACCTACGGTATAAATATATAGGGGTGCGGATTGGAGGCAGTATAAAATATAAAGAAAATAACAAGTTTACGTATTTTCGTTTTGTTTTAGCAGCATTAAGGGTGCGGCCGTATAACGTGTACAGGTAAATGTGGGGATTTTGGATGGGTTATACCGTCCCGATTGTATATTGGCATTAGATTAATTGAGCTTTAATAGGTTCCGCGCATTATCCGAGGGCGGAAGTAAATGCATCTTTAATTATATCCATTCGCGAGATTGGTTATCTAATATGGATGCGGGGTACCGCGTTGGGCTTTCCACCAGGAACACTTCGCTTACTTTGATTAATGCGGATGATTAGTAGAGTGGAGATTCATAACTGATTATTGTACAAGCTGGGTTAATTAATTTTATCCATCTATATCAACTTGCAGTCTTATACCCTACTTCGATCTTCCCTTCTGCCATCAGACATTATTACATATTAAAAATCAATTCAAGGGCTTGGGGCAGAATGCTTTGGGAAAGTAGGGTGAATCGAATCCCTGTAGAAAATTCTACCGTTCAAGTTTTGAAATCCGTAGACAGTATCGATTGGATTTCGAAAATCGTGTGGATTAGAATTCTTTGAGAATTTCGAAAACTGAGCATTTCGATTCCTATTTTGATTAGGTATTTCGATATTCCGAATTTTGGCAATACTTTTGCAAAACGACAAACAAAATTCAATTTGATGATCGATCCAATTTTCTCGACTCCACCCTGTGAAGTGACATTTTCAAAATTTGGGCAAAATTCGTACGTTTCAAATGTTCAAATACACTGTGAAAAGTTTTCTTGATCATGCTATACTTGTCCCCTATCAATTTTTGGTTTATTTGAATCAATTTCCAATTTTCGGAATTGAAATCCAAGATGTCGGGACCATTCTCGATTAAGAAACGGGTGTAACTTTATCTTGACAAGTTTCAAATCGATATGTAGCATTTGGTCTTGGCGGTGTTTTCGTGCTTTCGTGTCTTATCGCGTCTTCGTGTCTCGTCTTGGATCGTCTCTAACAATAAGATAGAAACTAAAGCGAATTAGAGGGCTTGGATCCTGTAGTTGGCATTTTGGAAGCTTAGTTCAGTCTTGCGTTGTGGCAGCTTTCTGAGATAAGAGCTTTAGCCCAATGCGGCAGTCTATATTGACAGTCTTTGAAGCTAGACAAACAGTATAAAGTCTACATTGTGAGACTGGAGGAAAAAGGTAAAATAAATCTTTCAAGCACAAAACTTTCATCCGACTGTAATTTGACTTATAAATTTTTCCTATACACCCGCCTACCTTCTTCTACCTACCTATAACCTTTCTATCTTTTTATCCGAACTGAAAACATGTTGTTCCTACTATTTTATCACCACCGTCAACTTTCTCACAATAAATTCTTACCTTAGAAACTTTTGAAGTAACCTCACTCTCCGGAAACCTTCTATTTAATTCATATAATATTCGCCCTCGTACTTGATGCGCAAAATGGTAATTCCTTGTGTCGGTTAGCTACGGCCGCGGCGTTACACTCCGTGGTAAATTAACCAAAACCAATAATTTAGATGAGGTGATTTTGGATTATATATTAACGGGGGATTCGATCTGTTTTATACAGAACTCAAGTGTTCGAGCTTAAATTACCTTTGAAATTTTTAGGTAAATTTTTCGTATAAAGAAGATTTGAGGCTGGAGGATTTACGATTTTAGATTTTACAGCATCCGTTGGTTTTCGAAGAAAATATTTGGCCAGCTATTTGTTTATATAAGAAACCAATTTATCTTTTGGGTCGGGGATTCCTCAACCCCCCCCCCGTCTATGATGGTGGAAAGTAAATTTTTACCTCTCCTCCTCGTCCGACCGAGTCATATTTCAGAAGACCTCCTCAAGCTCCGCAGGCCTATACGACTACCTTAGCCACCCCCAATTCCAAAAGCCCAAACTCCAACCCCTGCAAGACGAGGGGATGCTATGAATATCATTACTCTTTTAGTTTCCAGTTACAAATTGTCTGACCTCGAATGACGCCGGGCGTTTTTCACTGCGCGCGGATTTTCCCTCAGCTGCCTAAATAACCTGTAAAATTTGTCCATTCCTCGAATAACAATGCTCGCAATATCTGTAAGGGTCGCCGCCTTATGCGTCGTTAGGGTTTCAGTTCCTACCCAGGTGCTGGTGCGAGTCTTTGTGTTTTCTAAAAATTTTACTTTTGGCATATTTTTACCCCTCGCCGAGGCTCTCCGCGTCCGGTTTAAATTATATCTTTTTTCTCTCCCCTTTTTTTTTCCATAACGGAGGGAGAGAAAACGGAGTTATTGTGACTTCTGCGTTTAAAACTAATTAAAAACGCGCCCTCTCTTTTCATTATTTTTTTCTTTTCTCTCTTTTTCTTTCTTTATATGTCCGGTTCTTTGTCCCACTTTTTTTTTTTTCTTTTTTTCTTTCTCATCCCTCGGCAGTTACGTGCTTGTCCAAAGCCCACCACCCTACAAATATTCCTGTTACCTTTTTGAAGGATTATATGTACATACATACGTATACATGTGTGTATGTACATACCTGTATCAACAAATTTTCTATACCTCATACTGTACTTAGGCTTGTATATCCTTCCGGCAATTTATATTCCCGACAATTTCGACTCTAACCGTTTTGTTTATCTGTACCAGTAGGACCTATTTACCTACCCCTACGTACTATTTACCTATCTAGCTGTCTATCTACCTACGCTCACATTTATCTTCGGCCATTTGTCTTGGACAACGTTTTACCTACGACATCGATTCGAAACGTTGCTATTACCACTAATGACAAACTTAGTAATGTTCCTATAACTGAAAAAGGTTCTTATTCCGAAAATTATACATACAATAGAAACGGTCTGCCACTTTGGTGAATATCATTCGTCGATGAAATGATTTGAGAAAAAATTTAACAGTATTCGGTGGAGATCTAAGTATGGTAAGTGTACCAATTACTGACCCTTTAAGACCCAATTATTGATCCTTATATTTTCTTCAATATTGAATCTACGATAAGAATTTCGAATGTTACCGTTATACAAATCACTTGCTACAGACTCGGAGAATACGGATCGATTTTTTTGATAATCTGAGAGCTCGTGGATAAAAAAGAATCATTGAAAAAGGTTAATAATTGGGACACGGTCAGTAACTGGTACACACACCCTAGTGATTATATAAAAAAAAAGAGAGAGAAAAAAAACTAGCCAATTTACAGCTAATTCTTTGCATTCATTTTTTGTAAATTATCGAATTTCTTGAGACAATCGATCTTGTTTTATGATTTTTATACCATGCAGGCCTCTTGCTGACGAAATTTCTTTGCAATTTGGAGATTTTTTTCTTAAAGAACGTAACGTAACATAACGGAAACAATTTCGCATGAAGAGAGTATAGTGGATGAAATTTGAATTTTGTTCGTTGGTATTCGCAGGACTTTATACACAGATCGGATTTCATAATCGTCGTCGCGGTTTTTTGAATCGTGATATTTTTCGAAATTAATCGTTCGAAGCGATTTGTGTGGATGATTTTTTGATGAGGATTTTCATACGGCGTATTTTATGTTCTATAACCCTTCGAATTTGCACACGCGAAATATATGTCTGTCAATATGTGAAACAATTTAGTCGATGATGGTTTTTCTTGTACATATTAACCTTCGACATTACCGAGGAGTAATTTTTCCTTCGTAAATATATCTACCCGAATTATAAATCCCGACTGCGTCTAATGACAGGGTCAGATACCTATATACCAAAGGGGTAGCCAGATGACGCCCTCCTTGGCAACCCTAAGATTTCCCGAGGATCCCTTCCTCAGACATCTCGCGTAATCTATAAACCGTGGCCGGGGTACGGGGTCTGGGGTGCCATATGCGGCTCCTGCAGGTTTCCTTGCCTATTATACATATAGGCAGGTAGGTATATACATGTATATAGGAATCGAGACAATAGGGTTGTTAAGGTATTCTGCTTGCCTCACGTTCCGTTCGTCGTTACGTTTTAGTGGTGTCATAAAAACCAATACGACGGGGGATTCCCCCGTAGCGTTTTCCCCGCAATTCCCTGGCCGAGCGCACCGCGCGCATATCCTGACGCTGTCTCAGCTTCTCCTGGGTTCGTCTTCTTCTTTCTCGTCCTTTTTCTTCTTCTTTTTTCTTCTTCTTTTCCTCGTCCTTTTTTTTTTCTTCTCTCTCTCTCGTTTTTCCTCTTCTATTTCGGCAGTACCGAGATCCGCGGGCAAGGAAAGCTAAGGAACCTCTTATTCTACAGCCTTAAGTGCTCAGGTACGGTCGAGCGAGCCCCGCGAAAATGGCGTACGCCGATTTCTTCCCCGTTTATTTCTCATCCCTATACTCTTCCCCTCATTCTCATCCATGAGCAATAAAACAAGCGCGAATACATTTTTCATTAAGGAAAAAAAAAAAAAAAAAAAAACACACAAACGAAGAAAAAAATCACCCCTGCAGCTTTTTCGACTTTTCTCTATATACCTATATCTTCACGAAATTTCCGCAGCTTGTAAAACGAGCAATTAACCCTCTCGATCTCATTTTTTTCTTCAATTTTTACAATACCATTTTTTTTCTATACTACAACCTCGTGGCTAAGACAGGGGGAAAGATTTTTCACCTTCATCTTTTTTCTCCCTTACTTTTGGGGAAGATAAGCTTTTGTGCTTTGTTTCACGATCTTGCATGTATTTTTTATCGGTACGGTGAACATGAGGAAATATAGAGCAAATTTCATTATTTTAATGATTAAAATTGGAATCAATGAGCTGATTTCATCCGATTAATTGCCAATATTCAATCTTGAGTGTTTCTAACTCTGTTCGTGAGGATCTAAAATTCTCATGAATTCCCATGTAACACTTCATATGACCGCTGTATATTTTCAAAAAGATAATTTCGATTCATCTCCTGATCTATACCTGATGGGTGGGTCGAAATTTTATGATAAACTTCGTGACTAATCGATCCAGTGGTACATAACGATGAACTATAACATGTCCTCTGCCGAATTCAGAAGTAATTTTTTTTTCTACCCTGTGCATCGCACGCCATACCGATCGTTTGCAGGCAAAAGTGATCTCACTGTACCTGCACAGTTTGCAGTATTCTTATAATACCGTTTCAGCTTTGCCAATCGGTATATAACTTCCATCGCTGTCGATAGAAACGATCTGTAACGAGCAACGGGCTGTGTCCCGGTATGGGGCTGTTGGAAATAAGGAGTTAAAAGGAAAAGAAAATCCACACTTTATGCTCCTGCCAACCCGCGACGCTATGGGATAATGAGCAATTAAGTCCTGTTTTATTTTTACTACTATCACGATTCGACTATATATGTCTATAGGGAAACGAACGATTTCCCAATCGATAACTCACCTGATTCAAGAAACTCGATACTCAGCTATAATAATTTCGACACATATCGTGCTTTTGTAATTATTTTTTTTTCTAAAGATAGTTATAATCATCTACTGCAGAATATAAACCCCGAATTTTTGAAGGAATGGAGATAGTCTTTGAAATTGAAAGGTTTTGAATATCCATGAAATCGTTTCTGAAAGCTTTTTCGTCAAGACACTTTGTGATTCTTCTTTATTTTTTAGAATCGTGCCTGCGCCACCCCCCACACCCTACAGAACGCCCAGAAAAGAATATTTCTTTTATATATCCACGGGATGGAAGCGCGTGCGAAAGCCGAGCTGATAGTGATTATGCAAATGCAACCTTTGCATATTGTGGACTTTCAGGGCTCATATGCATATTTTTGTTGAAACTTTTTATTTTTTATTTTTCATTTTCTCATTTTTTTTTTTTAAATCTCTTTCTCTCTCTCTCTCTTCATATTTTTATACTATTTTTAAGAACCGAGCTCTGCACTTTTATCTTGCGCATTGGACTCGCCGCTGAATTTTCCCGTAACGCGTATACCTTCCTACCTACCTACCTGCCTGCCTTGTGTAATTAATTAAGGAAGTAGCAAATTGCTTCGTTCACCTTCCGAGGATTTCTAGAGCGCTCTTCAGTTATATCAACCCGCCTGGCCTCTCTGAGAATATTCTTGGTCGAAGGTGAAAACCATCCGGTCTTAAGCGTGCCTCTCGAGTGCCCATTAAACGATCCCATTTGCTTCCTTAAAGTCGATTCTCCGTTGAAGAGTGTAAAGCCCTTTTTGCCTAGTAGCAAACGTAACTTGCCAGTTCTTATTCGGAATATAAGCGATTTGAGTTGAATTTCTTTTTACGATTCTCATTTGACTTTTTATTCGTTAAATGAAGAGCAATTAAATCTCTATGTATAATGTATATATACTGACTATCATTATTAAATTGAGTATACATAGGACCTGCTCTTTAATTACCTTTCATTGTCATTATACGCACACGATATACCGTCTAGTAGTAGAACTAATAATAATTACTATCATTCTGGAATTACCTACGCAGGTAGACTAGCTTTTTGTCAGCACAGGTTGGTATGTAATAACCGAGCTTTCTATACCTCCGACGTATAAGCTGTACACGTAACGTTGGATTAAAACTTAATTATACAAGCTGCAGACTCTGGGATTTTGTTGATTAAATTATTCGAAATATATAATATAAGATATATACCTTTTCAACAAAGGTTGATTTTCCTCCCGTGGATCGTATGAAAAAGTCTAAAAGCTATAGCTTTCACGTACACATAACTTATTGCCGTTAAATTTTTCATGGAATAAAAATTGGACTTTTAAAACCGTTGAACTGGACAATAGGGTACGTATACTATGGGATCTTGTGTCTACTATTGAATATACAATTTATCAATTGGTTTTTACGATCATTCCAAGGCTCGTTGTCTTTGGGGAATTTCCGGAATTCTTGTTCAAGGAATCTGGTCACGTAACCTTATCGGTTAATTTGGTTTCACGCCGTGTAGCTTACGGTGGGTTCCATGGGGAACTCACTCGATTATGAATCCCGCAAGTATTGGCTTCTCTCTGCGAACCGCGAGGCTAAGCCTCCCCCGTATACTATATACCGTAAGAAAGGAAGGGTAGTAGTACGAGTGGGCAAGACCAACCCCGTGATCCTTAACCACGTGCTTAAAATGCACCCTGCGAAACTTCGGCGGACCTTTACGCCTCTAACTATGGCTTCGCGCGTGGAAAACCCGTCGCCTCTACTGGTAATCCAGAGTCTATGGGATCGTGAAAGAAACACCGTGCTTGGAAATTCTAATCACATAAGATTTTCCGGTAAGCATATTCCCCTAGCATCGTATCCACATTCGTTTACCCAACCAGATGAACAAGAATTTACAGAAGAAGGAAGAGAAGAGTGAAAAGAATTTCATTTTGGATCTTGACCACTGCAATTGTTTCAACTGATTTAGAAGAATTCTTTCAGTTATGGTCCTGTAAAATCTTTGAAGCTTCTTTTTGCTACTCGAGTATGAAATTGGAAAGGAAGCATAACCATTTGGATGAAAAATCATTCAATCAACAGTAGCGTTGAAAGCTCCACGATCCATTATCCATTTTGATTGGATTTCTTTAGTCTTTCGAAAAATTAGGAATTGGTTTCTGCCAAGATTTTAGTACGGTAGTTATTCCAGAAGCTGTCAATACCTGAGGCTAAACTTTTGACCGACAGATTCTTCCCTGTCCTCGAAAATCGGATCTGAATATTTGGGATCCTCTGGTTTCAGTACACACCTTATGATCAATATTGAAAGTTAAAGAAGTTCGAATTGTCCGAAGGGACAATTAAATCAACTAGGAGGGTGGATGTTTTTTTGTCTCTTCTGATCATTTCACCTTTTCGAATTATACCGCTGTTGGCCCAGTTTGCGATTGACAAATATAGGGATGGGAGTAATGCGGTCCACAGGCTGCTCTCAATATTGTATACAAGGATTCCCATTAGCTGTCAATATTTATCATTCACAATGTACGACATGTCAGTACGTCAGCGAATCGTTTTCATCTACAAATTAAAAGTCGGGGTGGGTTGGAAGTTTCGAATTCTATAGACGTTCGGAAGGGTCAAAATTCCGAATTTATTTGAGACGCGATATTCTGAGTTTCCATATAGAAACTACGGTGCTCGGAAATTGCAAACTCCGAAAGGTCGAAATGCAGACAGCTCAAAGATCCGAAAGTTGAAAGCTCAGAAAGTCCAAAAATCCGCAAATTTAAGGAAAGCTTATGACAAAGCTGTGAAATAAAAGACATTGCATAAGCGAATTCTGAGATTCGGAATTTTGAACCATCGATCATTCACGATTCGGAATTTTTCAAATTGGTTACGTAGATTTTCGAGAGAATAATTTTTCTACACTGCACTGTGAGTCGCTAGTATAAAAAATCGTAACTTCGATCTTCGCAGCTTTTGAAATTCGGCATTTCAATCTCGCCCCTAAAATTCGTAGGTGTATAAAATTTTCCGGGCAGTTTCTCCACGGTTATACATATCTATACTTGCAGCAAATTCGCTATGTACCCACGTAAATTTGCCATCGTATGTTTGCTCCGTGGATTTATATACTAGGTACCTAGTTCACTAGTCCACGGTGAGGGAGGGGGGGACGCACTCTGGAAAGATTTTAATTAGCCTTATATCATCAAGGTGAATATCGAGCGAGAGATGCGACCCTCTCGTTTCGTTTCGCAAACCGAGTTTTGCTCTAGTGAAACGATATCTATATATATGTATACCTACATAGATATAACACCTGCCTCGGAACTTTTAACGGTTAGGTATGTACCTACATGCATGTAGACGCAGCTTCGTTTGCATATAGATATAATCTACATATATCGAGTGGACCAAAAAATGGGGGGGGGGGGGGGGGGGGGGGGAATATTGAAACGGATTCGTGAGAGGAAAAGAGGGGAAAAACTCCCGAGCGGTATTTTCAAAGAGGGTTTTATAATGATGTTTTATGCCGCAATGAATATGAATATGCATGAGCTGCGCACGCATCAATGGGTATATTCATATACATATATGTATATATGTATATATACCTTGTGCATTTACATACACGTGGTTAGAGCCTATGGCCTGCCAAAATCCAAGATTTTCTCGTAATTTTCAACCCGTTTGCACGTCACTGGGGTGAAAATATCGAACTTTAGATACGATTAGAGCGAAACATTTCTATATACGTATTGTACATACTGCATACATAAATAACTACCATGCAAGGAATATTTAGCGGGAATAAATTCGTCCTCATTCGCGATATGTGCCTATGAAATTTTCCGTATATTTGTATATGTATATATATATATACTATAAACGATATAAGATAACGTCGCAACAATTTATTACAATCTATTTCCTGCTTTACTAAATCCGCTTACGTCAAACGTATACGATGTATGTAAGCGCGGAATGAGATTCTAGATTTGCAACAAAAAAAAAAAAAAAAAAAAGAAAAAAAAAAAGAAGTTTCTATTCACCATCAGCTCTGGATCACAAATCGTTTCCGCTAATATGATACGAGGTACTCTGTATAGTCAAATTTTTTACAATTTTTCTTATATATACCCCAACTCTTATCTACTATAAGAAACTATTAATCTTTTGTATTTTCTATGGACTTCAGTTTGCGGACGTGAGCATACGACTATTAATATCGTTTAGATTCGCTTTTCTATTATACCTACAATATACTGGTCGTATACGATTCGTCGTAGGCCACCGCGTGTGTCATTCCGCGAGCAGAAAATCATCCGTCTTGCTAGAGATGCTTGATGTATCAAATATATATTACGGGAAATCTCTTGGTCCCTTTTTCCTTATCCTTTTTTTTTTTTTTTTTTTTTTTTTTTTTTATATTATTTTTCTCCTTTAGCAGACGACGGGTAATGCTGCGTGGAAAGTATAACCCCACTACGTCACTTTGGGAATGTATATACGTATGTATAATAAAAATAGGTACTGCTTGCTCAACCCAAAACTGCAGTCAATAGATTATCGTCGAATTAATAATAACCAACTCGCGGAAATCGTTGACAATGTGTAGCTTACCGCAGCGGAATGGCGGAAAACCCAAAAGGAATTTTACTACTGGTATATTATTATAATAATATGATATGCAAAGTAAAATTTGTTAGCACGGGGATATGGTGTAGGTATAGGTACATACGTATAGACGTACAATGCCGCGTCAAATATCCAACGTTATGTGTCTGCGCCTTGTGGCCGCGTGATAACAAACGTCGATAACGTCTCTGTATGCTAACGAGGATATGAAACCTTATATATATATAATATTATATATTCAGAAATTTGTGTTTGAATTCGATAGGAATGTATTTATATATAATGTGTAGCAATTACAACGTATGGTTTATTAACGAACGTTGAAATTCAATCATTCGAATGGTAGAATATTAAGATGAATGGTTTTGAGCAGGTTTTTATAAATTTTGTAAAATTTCATATCACAGATTTACTATTTCAATACGGAATTGTGGAAATTTGAATATCTGTGTCGAATACATATATTATTCTCTTGTCTGCAGGGTTTTCAATTCCCAATTACGATGAATATATATGAAGTTTGTAATATTTTGATGCTGATTTTTATTCGATTACTGCAGGGATTTCGTGGATTTGGTCAATTCTGAAAGTGTTTTGAACAACGTACCTAAGTAGGATATAATATATGAAAATTACTTGGACAATTAACGTCTATATTTCTTTACCACAAAACACGTCGACTGTTCTAAATATTCATGCCTCTGCAAATTTGAAATAATATTTAAAAATCAAGGCGGAATGGTAATCAGGGCGAGCTGGGGTATTCTCTTTTCTTATACTGAGCGAACTCGACTGATTTGAATAAATCTAAAAATTTAATAAAATTATAAGTCCACTTCTGAACCCACCGTCAACGTCTCCCATCTTCGTCTCGGTCTCCGTACCTATACTTACATATCTCCTTTGGGAAAAATCTACCGAACTCCATTTATCCAATATTTAAATATCGTTAATTTGAATATAATTATACAAAGTTCTCGATAATGCGGCGTCTGGAAATGCCAAGGTGCGGTAGGTATAGGTCGGCGTATTAATATACAATGAAAAATTCTTCTTATACCAAGCCGAGTTTCAAGTACCATTCGCATATAGCCAAGGGACACACCTTTATTTTTCATCAGATTTGAAAGAAGAAAAAAAAAGCTTTCGGAGAGAGAAAGAAAGAAAAAAAAAACAAAAAAAAAAAAAAACGAAGGACTTTCACTTCTAGTGCGGGAAAAGAATTCTTAACCGCGATATTCAAGTGTTTACGGTATATTAAGCTCAGCTGGTAACGGACCGCAAGTTACTTTTTAAAATAAAGTCTTTGACCCGCATAAAACGAATGTATATACCTTTACAATTATATAATTGCAAGCTCACCTGTTAGTGAAATCGTTTCGGCAAGTAGGTACAGCCCGGGATACGTTGACGCAAGTTAGTTCCCTGCTTTCGTTCATTTTCGCCGACGCGAATTCTTTCGCACGCGGTATTCAGCATTTATTTGCATTCTTATTAGGCGATATATTGAATTTTTCATTTTTTTTGTTTTTTTGTTTTTTAATTTTTCACCTTTCCACTCTTTTTTTTTTTCTGTTACTCATTTCATTTGCAGGAATCGTATACTGGGATATGCCCCAATTTTCATTCACTCAGTTTTCAAAAACCGCCAGTCCGGAGAACTTCCGGGGGCGGGTAGCTCGCCTAAGTAAATAAGGAAATATCGCCGCGGCCAGCTGAATAAATGAAACTGCGATTAAAGCTGTTTCCATTACCTGCGAAAAAAAATCCTTGCAATCAGAGCCACCAACCCTCTGGCGGTTTTCGTTCATATACCAACAAGCCAACGAAAATATTGTACCGTAACACGCGACCTTTCAACCGAATTAATACATTCATTTGAAACTCGAGCTGTAATACGGTCCCTTTTTTCATTTTACTTTACCTATCCACGTAATAGCTCGCCTCGTATACTTTTATTTCCACAAATTATTCAAGTTTGGTGAAATTTCGTCGAGTCACCGGAGTGACTTTGAAGTATTTGAAGATTTTCGAAAAGTCGCAAGAATCATTCATTTTCTGTTCCTTTTTTTATCTTGGTAGACTTTGCGTCACTTAGAACAGAAAAAAAATACAATATAAACGGTATTTTATCATTGGTTCGGTTGAACGTTTAAAGATGTAATATAATCCCCCACAAACGAGTTGGTGCGGAGGAACGTTTTACACTAAGAAACCATATTTCTATGGAATAACGTGGTTTTTACTCAATTTCTTGAAATTCGATTCAATTACTTGGCTGACTGAAGATCCACCTCAAACGTAATTGAGTAAACTATGATTAGGCAGACTATACACAAAAATATTTCACAATATTCTTCTTTACTATATTATAGTTCTACAGGTCTACACGTTCTAATTCTTTTCAGCAAAATACCTCGCGGCTTCAACTTTTCTGTTCAATAAATATTACCTACAGTAATTGTCATTTGCTATACTGCTAAAAAACTTCGAAAAAGGTATTATTTTTGTCGGAGGGTAAAGCATACCTGGGGTTTTTTTCCACAAGTTTATTTATTTTTTTTGAATTTTTTTTTTCAGGTTTTCGATTTAGTTGGAAGTTTGTTTCGAGTAATTATATTAGAGTCCCGAAGTGACACGACATCATCAATACTCGAGAAGTAAGATGTCCGGTAAGAAAAAGCTGATGTTTGCTATAGTCGACCGAAATCAATGACAGCAGAAAATCCATTTCGATACTATTTCATCTTCTGAACCGCTTCGCTACTCTCGTTTCCACTTCTTTCACGTCCATTATACGTTCGAAGAGAAAAAAAAAAAATTTTGTCTCAAAAAGAAAAACGTCTGTCCATTCTTTTCCACAGCAACACATCAGACTTCGCTCTACGAAGTATATAAAATATTCGGCAAAATAGAAAATCGGGTAAAAAAAAAGTGAGGAAACGGATTTCCAAGTTGAGCGGAATGTTTTTTCTCTCCCAATACAAGATGCAGAGAATCATATCAACTTTCGATAAAAAATGATCAGGTTGATCGAATTCTGAATCTTTTGGGTCTAATCGTAAGCATTTTCACGTAATCCGAGTTACGTATAATAAATAGGCATTGTTCAAACGGTGTAATAATTCCTGAATATTGTTTGATAAATTGGTAGCAATTTATTCGGAGTATAATATTGGCTTGAAATTAATTAATTTTATAGCGTTATTAATTATTATATAACACTTAATTAGGGGTATAGTAATTTCACGTTCCTTCAAAGGTCCGCGCTCTTCTCTTTCGAATTGATTTTAATCAACGCTCCCAGAGTTTAGAGATTCGTCTGCTATGGACAGGCCAGGCTTTCCTTCTTCTCCGTATACCTATAATCTCCACTCGGGACGCAACTTTCATGTAAATTAACCATCCTCGTTGGAACCGCAAATTTCGAGCTTCGAACTCCAATTAACTTTTCAAATGTACGGATTTTCCGGGTGAGGATTAAATCATACGCCAATTATATACACGCATGTACACGCGGGAATTCATCGTCCTTTCGATTTGTCGAGGGTAGCTAATCCATGTACCTATACTGGAATCTGCAAGATTATGAAAAATAATTGTTTGCAAATGCATATAAGTACCTATTCGCAAAACTAACTTAACCTCTCCCCGGTCAAATTCTGTAGCTCCGCGAGAAAAAATTATTTTCGAAGAATTTCTGCAAAAATCTGTAAATTATCTTATAGAATATTGACCAAATTTTTTTCAGATTTTTTAGGCGAATAAAAAAAAAGTGTTCCAAATCCGTCTTTCAGTAAATTAGCACTTTGAAAGATATGGGTTCTCGCAGTACCGTTGATTTTTCTCACTCATGAGGGTCATACACATGCACACAAATTTATTGGCAGTTGTACGATTCGAATGAACCAGCACAAAATATTCGAATATAGTGTATAAAAAGCCAACCAGTCGATTAGCACGAAATTGTATGTGCATTGCCAGACCACAGTACAAAATCATTTTCACGAATGTTGGCACATATTTTTTCTTACCATATGAACCCCACAGAATGGGAAATCCCAAGATCAAATATTTCTTCTATCTATATTCGTACGCTGAAATTTTGGTAAACTTTTGTTCCAAATATGGAACAGTGGCCAGGAAGAGGTTAAACTTCGTGCAATTCTAAAATTAATATTTTATCGAGCAATTTCTAATCGATTAGAATTATTTTTTGATCATTTGATCTTTACGCCATATTGATCCCAGCGATTTAGGTTGATCAAAAATGCAAAACTTCGTTATCCTCAGCTCTGTTATGTATTTGGTTCTGCTTTTCGTCGGTTTTTTTATTTTTGCAAAACAAAATTCGGCACACACACACACATAGATCTCATGAACCGCGTTAAAAATGGTAATTAGTAAAATTCATTTTGTACAGTATGTTTTTTTCTCCTCCCTACAGCTACCCAAAGCTGGGCAATTTATTCCAAACAGTTTTCCGATAAACCAACATCCAATGAAGTGATGTTAGTACTCAGAAATGAAATAATGATAGAAATGATGATAGAATTTTAAAAGCACTGCATACAAAATGTATAACATGTAGATGTGTATTTATGTAATTTCAAGCAGCGATTAGGCTCTGTGATTGAATTTTAGCTCGTTGTTGTTAGGTGAATCAAGCTCAACGATAAAATTACGGGAATTTCGCGTTACTCGTAATTTTTTTCACATTTTGTAGAAAATGACGAGTGGAGAAGGACGGTGGGATTTTTGGAAATTTGAATACTTGATTTGATTCAATTGCCTTCTTATGTACATATTTACCTACCTGACGATGTATTCGTGGGCATGTAGGTATGCGGCCGGGCTTTTGCAATTTGCGGTATACATAATATAACCACAGTGACGTTAAACCCCTCTGGCGTCCGTCTGATGAACAACTGTAATTAATAAACTTTCATGTCGAGATCAGCCGTTCAGTATACAGCCACAATCAGCTTTCGCTATTGTATAAGCTTTCGGGGTATCAACTGAAATCCGACGGCTCTGACACCCCGTGCATCAAAAGTTACCATTCAATTTAGCCAAGTCGACATTCTCCATCGAAATACAAACAGATCAACAGACTATCTGTGGCTCCGAATTTGCAACGAGGTAAACAGCACCAAATTCGAAGTAGACACAACTCATTATAAATATCATTCAACGGTCTTCAGTGATTTTAACCTGTAAAATGATCCAGTGCGGGGGTGGAAATCCACCCCAATCGAATTTCAAACTAAACTCATTTTTTTTTAGTGTTTTTCTTTTTTGTTTCGCTAAAGTTGTTCATTTTGACTACACGTGAATGGTCAGAAAAATATTACACTTCAATGGCGGAAAAGTTATACACTCATGAGTTTTGTAGGTACAGTTTTCGAGTGAGACGAAAAAAGCTCTTCATAGCCATCGCTCTTCTAATTTGTGTTCCATAAAATCAACATTATTGTAATATAAGCTATTCTCTTCATTATTGAAAAGCAAAGAGATTTGAATATAAGTAGCCATATAATCTTCACATAATAATCAATAGGGTCAATCTCGATCGATCGATTTGAGCTTTGTCAAAACTGTGCAGCTTTTTATTCGTGATTTTTATTTTTTTTATTTTCGCTTTTGTTATGTAACTGCATAGATGTCTGCGTGGTTTACGTGAAAAAGCCTGCGCAAACAGATCGATCGAGCTTTTTTTTTATTTTGCCTGTTTTCCTGATCCGTATGGCTGTAGAATTTAATGAAGCGTTATCCAACGACCAAACTTTATGTACATCCAATTTGTGTGCTTTCGTTGTCACGCATAAATTTTCTATACGTATAACACTTCAATAACGTTCTATGTATTATACGATACATAATTTATATTCGCGATACGTATAATACATAGATTACTTAGAACCGTAGATTTTTGGCAGCTTTTTTTTTAATTTTTATTATTATTATTATTTTTTTGGTTATGCATATTATATCAGTACAACTTTGAGGAAACTAATTTCTAAGCTTTGAATTTAGCTTCAGACTTTGTGGTCTGGATAGAGAATAATTAGTCTCGTTATACTGAAAGCTCGCTGATATCTATAATGTATAATTATAATTCGAGGACTGGGCAAATAATTTTCGGGTAAATAACTTACAGGCCAGTGAAAACCCCTCTCGCTTATTAATTTAGTTGAGTGATTATAACTCGACCTCTGAATCTCGAGGTATGTTTCCATACTTATATATTTTTTGCTCACCGAAGCGAGGCGACATGAGGCTGGAAAGATTATTCCACTCAAATGTAGGAGCTTTTAAATTTAATCCACTTCGAACGCCGGCGAACTTCGAGTCTGAAAATACTGTTTTATTCAACTGTAAGCAACTTCGAAAGTCTTCGGCAAAAAAAAAGACAAAAATAAAAAAAAAAAAAATTAAGAAAAACTCGTAGAAGTAGTAGTATGAGTTGCCCCTCCTTTTTCGTTCCACCTAATTATTAATCAGCTCCGTCAACGTTGGAGCAAATAAAAAAAAAAAAAATTAAATAAAGTATATAAAAACCAATTTCTGAAAGATCGTGCGATTTGCTTTCACGTTACGAGGGATGGGGCAGAGACAGACTTTTTCTAAGGTACTAAAACGATGTTTTAAAAAGACTAAAAATATCGAGGCAAAAGAATAAAATAAAATAAAATAACGAACTTGAGACGAACCAGATTTTAAACACACAAAACTTGCGTGCGTGGAAAAATGTCTCGTCTTACGTAACGAAACACAACTTTCAGATTGTGAGTTTATTATCGTGTTTTTCACTTGCCGGGATCAGGAGGAGATAATGAAATCTAGAAAAATCATTTGAAACGAGACAAATACGGTTAGGGAAGATAAATAAAAGGAAAAAAATTAAAAAAATGAAAATAAAAATAACAAAAAAAAAAGGGTGCGGCTACAGGCGTATGGCGAACTAATGAATACGCGGATCCCATTGTATCGGGAGATACGGGGTCGTGGCCTGAAGCCATAACACACGCAATGTTATAGGTACTACAGAGTAGGTAAAGTTTTGGTATTGTTGAGTTCTGCGAGGAATCCCTCGTCTATTTGTAACCGTCCTGCCGGGCATTGTACACCCTTAAATCACCGGCTAGATTAGATTCCAAGCCTCGGGCAGGCCGCGGGCTGCAAGAACGGTTTAATAATGCACGAGGATTAGCATTTGGAGAAATCTCGGCTAAACGGATGCATCAACCTTTTTATACACCTGACAAGAAATTAACATCCGGTTTATCCCCGTCCAGCTTAAGACGCCACCGACCATACGGTTGAATTCTACTTCGGGTGAAAATCTGATTCCGCAAACATGCAACCGCTTCAGAGAATAAGGACTTCCTCTTTTGAAATGATTAATGTATAGGTCAGTCAGACAAAATACTGTTTACTCTTCTAATTTTGAAATAGTCGATCAAAGTCTGAATTTTGATTCCTTTCTTCATCATTTTTTTGTTCACTCAAATGTCATGATCTCTTCATTTCTACTCTGAGAAATTTGCAATTAATTTCTACTTGCAGTGAAAAAAAAAATTTTGGCTCAAACGGAGTCGAATTTAATTTGAGAATCATATTTTTATGGCTGTTTTTACAAGTACCTCCGTCTTTCTCTGTGTCTTTGATGATATGTTTTTTTTTTTTTCAAATTCTACTCCTTTATTGATGTATAGAAGGAGATGAAAATATCATGTGAAATATTCAGTATACGATATTTCGTCATAAATCCCATCTTGGTCTGTTCCACTCTTCGTATAAATATGAAATTATGTTTGACGAAAGGTTTTTGACAAAAAATTCTACAGGTACACCGGTTGGATATTGCTGGTGTTGTTTTTATACGCTTGATCCATTTAGTACGCCGATTATAATTCTGACAAAAAACTTTTAGCCGATATACTTGATATTTGTCTCTATAAAACGAAATAAAAATAAAAATGATAAAATAAAAATACAATGAAAAAGAACAAGAATTTTTTGGGGTAAATCCAGCGATGTCTGATGAAGTATAATAATATATTTTCATCATTCTAACCTCAAAATCGCAACTTTCACGGCTTTCGCGATGAAAAATAATGATCGTCACTCGTAACGTACTAATATACTCGAAAGGAATGAGGAGGAGAGTGACTCGTTATTGAATTCTTGTTCGTCGTTGATATTGAACGAAGGAAATTGTCGGTCATAATGAAACAAGAAAACAGAGTAAAGCAAAGCTGGTAAATTGAGATTACCTAAAATCGTCTGGGTATGCTTGAAATTTCGGTTTCATAAACATCTCCTTACAAATATTCGCAAATACGTACCTACCTCCGTAACCCAATCAAGTTGCGAATCAAATTTCATCTCGGTAAGGGAATTAGAAGAGAATACGGGGCAAAACGGTACACTCAAAATTCAACAGGCTGTAAAAACCAAATCACTCTTTTTACATCACGATAAGTTTGAACATACGCTATAATAGGGCTGTCTCTCAAAACCTATCATTTGAGTTCTACAAAGAAAAAAAAACATTCTATCCCGTTTTGCCCCAGACCTAGGGCGATCCTAAAAACTATAAGCCTATTTCGCCCCATGGCGTTTATAAAGTAGCTATACTTTGTGGACAAGAAAAATTTGAATTTATACCGAAAAATCATAAGGAAATTTCATCCACTTGTCATTCTACGAACACATATTTTCACCGGTATCAATAAATTAAGTCAACTTACAATTAGGGAAAAAAAAATTATTGTACAATTTACAAGAGTCAGCAGCAGCGTAGGGGACAAGCGAACTTTTTTTGTAAAAATGACAGAAACTGGTACGAATAACTTGTTACCTTGTTAAAGTTAACTTTACTGTAATTTAATTATTTACTGTAAGTTAATTAACTTTAATTACAATCGCGGTTGTGTATAAATACCAAGAATTCCTGTCATTTTTGCAAAAAAGTTCGTATATGCCGGATTTTTGTAAATCCAACATTTTTTTTTCCGTGTAGAGTCATCAATACACAATTGTGGATACGAAGAACATTATTGATAACTACAGTAGAGATGCAGAGAAAAATTGCTTTTCAGTGTATTTCCGGGTTTACTTAACGTTAAAGAAGCGACGAGCCAAAATCCTGGAGTAAATACCCTACGTATGCGAATATAATGGTATTGCAGAGAAGCGGGCAGTTGAGTTTGTGAATAGTTACACTGTGGCTGGATTAAAAATTTCATTTACGTTGGGTAAAGGACCGGCTGTTATTCCCAAAAGTACAGACGGTGTACCCGTTAATTGCGCCAGTTTGCACGAATTATAATTTTCCCGGCTGAGTGGTTGGCGGTGGGTGATTCACCCCTTGGCAAAATCCACCCCATCGCCGTCGTTCGCCCTTTGGTAGGAAGGTATATACATATATACCTTTATACATAGATATATACCCGAAAACATCAACCACCCGCAGAGATTGGCGACTCGCACTCGATTCCCGAATAATTGGAATTTAGAGGTTGCCATCATGCCGTTTCGAGTCCAGATATACCCCAAGCCCGTAGGGCGAGCGCCAAAGAGACCCTTTGCACCACTCGATATCGCGATTCACACACACACACACATATATATATATATATATATATATATATATATCTGAAGAATCTGAAACGGATATATATATATATATATATCCGTTTCAGATTGAAAGCGAAACGCACTTCGCGTCGTTTCAAGTAAAACAAATTAGTTTTACGACGTTGTCTTTCTTTTTTTCCCTCTTTTTCACTTTACTCCCCTTTATATACAGAATCGCGCATTGCCTAGCGAGGGGTAAAATAAAGACAAAGGGGAAGTGATTTAATAGAAACCCAAAGAAAGTGGATATATATAAGGTGGCTGCGTCAAGGGGCTTCAATAAGTGTCAAAGAACCTCTATTTATCTTCTATACCTTTGATATAGGTACACAAAATAAAAGATTTTTTTTTTTTTTTTTTTTTTTGTTTCCGGCATCTTTCGCCTTTCAAAACCCATATACAAAAACGTTGAGCTCCAATATATAATATACAGGGTGGTCTTTTTTAATCGCCCCAGGCGAATATCTCGGAAACTGAAAAAGATACGAAAAAAAGTTTGATACAAAACTTGAAGGGTTTCGAGGGGGAAAGATGATGACGGTATGTGTTGACTTGTGGATTCTGCCACTTCCGAGATTTCGCTAGTAACTTCGGATTTTAGATAGGGAACACATATTTTCGATATGAGCAGTTGATAGCCGGAACAAAGACTGATTCAAATACGTGGAGAGAAAAAAATTTGAATTTTTTTTTTGAATTTTTTTTTTTTTCTAAACTTTTTTTTAAATTTTTTTTTCTCAAATTTTGTTATTTTTTATAGCGAGGGTCGGGTGAGGGTGCACGAGTCGGAGTCGAGGGCGCCGAAGCTGCCATCACCATCATCTTACCCGAGTTAGAAATTATCCTCCCCCTTGTTGTACACCGTACTATTGATCTCACGTTTTGGAATTTGTCTCCAGGTCTGCTATTGGCTTGATTGACAGAAAATGACAAAATCAGAGAGAAAAATTCGAAAAAAAAATCAAAAAAATAAATAAAAATTCAAAAAAAAAAATTTTAATTTTTTCTTCTCCACGTATTCGAATCAGTATTTGTTCTGGCTATCAACTGCTCATATCGGAAATATGTGTTCCCTATCTAAAATCCGAGGTTACTAGCGAAATCTCAGAAGTGGCAGAATCCACAAGTCAACACATACCGTCATCATCTTTCCCCCTCAAAACCCTTCAAGTTTTGTATCAAACTTTTTTTCGTATCTTTTTCAGTTTCCGAGATATTCGCCTGGGGCGATTAAAAAAGACCACCCTGTATACGTCATCGAGGAACCTTTTTTCGTACTTTTATCGATCATTGAAAGCCTCCAGCATCAGCTGTCAATGTCCACAACGTAAAGCTACTTTCTTACCTTATATACCTACGCAATTTAATGGGACATGGCGCACCTGAGACCATCTGGCAAAATCTATTTCATTTAATATATATTGGGCTGTCCACCTCAATACGACACACCTCCAGACCTCACCATCTCCGATTCGATCCATTTTTTTTTATTTTTTTTTATGTTCTTATCCTAGCTCTGAAACACACTTCTGAATTTTTTTGGATTTTTTTGGCCAACCCTTTTTGAGTAATGAATTTTTTTTGAGCTCAAAATTGGCCAAACAATCCTTTCGATGATCTAGAACAACCTTCGACTTTCAGAAACGTGGGCGGAAGTTTCCTTATATTTTTTTTCGATTATTCAATTGTTTTATTCGACAAAACGCGTCACCGAGGACTTCTAGTATTCCAATTTCGGAAACTCCATCAATATAAATCGTATTTGCGATTTATATTGATGGAGTTTCCGAATTGATGCATTGATAACAGTAGAAACAGTTCATACATAAATTGAATAGTGCCTATACTTAATGTTAAATGATCGTTTCCAAGATATGAGTTTCGATCTGAACAATATTAGATTATTTTATGAATATACAGTGACTTTTTCATCTGAATAAATTCTCAAGTAATCAACCATGTGAAATTTTCGATTTCCTCATTCGTTTCTTCCTAAAATTTCATCAGCCAACAATTTACCCGCGTAATTGGAATACTAAAAGTCCTCGGTGACGCGTTTTGTCGAATAAAATAATTGAATAATCGAAAAAAAATATAAGGACACTTCCGCCCACGTTTCTGAAAGTGGAAGGTTGTTCTACATTATCGAAAGGATTTTTGTGAATTTTTTCAGAATTTTCAAAATGGTGCAAATTTTGGCAAATTTTGAGCTCAATGAAATTCATCACTCAAAATGGGTTGGCTAAAAAAATCCAAAAAAATTCAGAAGTATGTTTCAGAGCTAGGAGAAGAACATATATATATAAAAAAAAAAAAAAAAATGGATCGAATCGGAGATGGTGAGGTCTGGAGGTGTGTCGTGTTGAGGTGGACAGCCCCATATATAGGGTAAGACGAGGGATGATGTCGACGGATAAGTTGAACCAAATGGGCCAAGCGATTCTCTGAACCGGCGGAACCCGGAATCTCATCGAAGTCTTGTCTTAATGTCTTGTCTGGTTAAGACACGCGAGTATATATATCTACCGCCTGTCTATTTTCTCAGGTCGAAAACACAATCGAGAAAGTTCCCCGTGATGGAGTACAAGGAGAAAAAAAACAAAAAAAAAACGGTCAAGCTGAGCTAAAAAAAACTAGAATCATCGAAACATGCGAATCGAGGGGCTATTCACTTGGGAAGTCCTATGTACACTGGTCTCGGAAGTCTTTGGAAGTCTTTGGAAGTCTTCGGAAGTCTTCGGAAGTCTTTGGAAGTCTTTGGAAGTCTTTGGAAGTCTTTGGAAGTCTTTGGAAGTCTTTGGAATTCTTTGGAAGTCTTCGGAAGTCTTTGGAAGTCTTTGCAACTCTTTGGAATTCTTTGTAAGTCGGAAGTCACCTGTACACCCAAAATCGAAGTGAATAGCCCCTCGGTGCCAACCGAACAAATTCTTGCTCCAACGGATTCCTGATTAATAAATTGATTCACGAATTTCTCGTGAAAACTTAGACCCAAAGATCCAGTAGGATTGGGGAATTTTGATGCCTCGATACACGTGACAATCAAAGCGCGATATTGAAATATTCGCACCAGATGGTCAATTATCTTTAATTGGTAGGATTGCTCATATTGGTGGGTATATATTATATACGTGGGTATACCTGGAGGATTCGGGTCACTGCGATGGACCAGTCGTTACTCGTTGACATCGAAACATGTTTGCCAGGTGGTACAGGATTGGTAGATGTAAATAAATAAATATATATATATATACATATATATACATACGTGTATAGCTACTATACTCGTATTCCCGCGATTAACTAAGGGATCGGGGCGAGAATCCCGTTCAGTGGCAACCAATTCGAACCATCCCAGCGTCTCTAATTGCAAGTTGTATATAGGGGACATTTGATAGCGCTTAATTGCTCGCTGCTGACGTAAGCGTGACTAGACGTAATTCGTCGTGTAGGTAACTTGCGATACCAACTATGTACGCACATCGGAAACTGTTGCGGGGGAGGTTGCGGCCATGGGTCGACGAACAATGTTATTAAGTTATACGTATACCTACCTTCGCCTCGCCACCGAATCGAACCCCAAATGGAATAAACGAGTGACTCGAGGGTTGTTTGTGTTACATATATTTTTCTTTTTCTCTTTTTTACCTCAAATTTCAATTCTTTCTCGTTTACGTTTTTTTGTCTTTTCGCTTTTTTTTACCGTTCGATATCTCAATAAAAATGTAAAAATTGTCGAGAAACGGAGAAAAGAATTTTTTTCATCGTCAAATATAAAGCCTACATGGATATAATTTCTCTTTGTATTTCTGGAATTTTTCAAACAAATTGACCGAAACCATATTATCTCCGATTCGTATAAAAATATTTATATGTATGTATACGAACGAAATATTCACCGTCATATAAAACAAAACGAAAAATTTTACAGGAATTTATTCCTAAAAAGTAAAGGCTTTAGAGAGAGACGATTTGATTACGTCGGTTTTCATTATTCACTCGATACATCAGAGAAACTTTTTGTGTGTAATCAGAGTTTCATACTTTCATATATATATATATATATATATATTTGTTACTGATAATAATTTCGAAAAGTATAAGAAGATTACTCTCAAATTCAGGTCATCCAAAAATTTCTACGAATTAAACGTAACGAACGTTCACGAAATTCGCTTTACTGATTTCAGTTTTTCAATTGATTTAAATATTAACCGACCGATAAAATCCCACGATCAAGATCAATTCTGAGTTAGAAAAAATTGCGTGGATCGAGACTGGAAAGACAAAAAATTCATCACAGACACACTCATGCGACCATCTGAAAACGATCGGAAAAGATCTGGTAAACACTAAACTTCGTATTTTTGGGGTGATTCATGATAATTTCTCTTTTTTTTTTTTTAAGACTGGCGTTGAACTGCCTTATATTATATGTATACACTGATGAACCCAAAGCACACGATTACTGATCATATTTCTGTACTCAAAATGGAGTCAGAGTTGAATTGGGAAGGCCCAATCATTTTTTACCACTCTCGTATCGCGTACCGGATGATATCAAGTTCAGCGAGGACCGATTGTGAATATAGATAATAAATAAAAAAGAATGAAAAAAAAATAAAAAATTGGAATTTGCTGACCTCGTCGGGGTATCGAATGAAGCAAAATCCGTAACGGTTAGCTGATAAGAATGGATATAGAATGGCCCAAGCCTTCAGAATTTGCAGCCGCTACCCCTCGGCCCCAAAAAAAGCTCATTCAAATCACGGACCATTTATTGTCCCGCTTTTTAATACACGTTTTTGTGCTTACCCATATACAGGCCTATACTATAAAGAAATTCCAAATCTGATAATAAAATGATACAAGTTTGAAGTTTCGAGTTTCCTTTACCTGCCTGTGTGCCTTCTAAATCCATCACTAGATTTGCGTAAAGGCATTCTCATGTTAAAAAGCATCCCCGGGCCACAATGCCTGCGTATCATTTTACAATTCCATCGTGTATGTGTGTTGGTATACGTTATCTACTTCGTGTATTCGAAAGAGAGTGGCTTTTCGAATGGATTTCAACCTATTCTGTGCGGAGTACATAAAAGTATATATGCGTATATACTGTACTATATTCGCCCATTTACCCACGGGAAAAGCTTCCGATGTATATATAACATATATGTGTGTCTATACGAAATGCCTGACCAATAAATTGTAATATTGCACCGATAAACGTGAACAATTTTCTTCGCATTTTGTGTTCTTAAAACTTTCCATTTAAGCCGATATTAATTATTCCCAGTTAATTAGAATCAGGTGTTTCTCGACAGACTCTTCCGAAGCTTCTTTCATTTCAGTCAGAAAGAAAATGTCGTTGGTCGTTATAGGGAAAGGTGAGGAAGTAAGGGCCAGCCTGGGTTTTCTTATCGGTTGGTACCGCCAGTGGTTATTAAATACCTAGCAATTATCCTCTTGACGAATAATGATAGAAAAGAAAAGAAATGAAGAAAAAAAAAAATGAAAGTATATCAATTAACGGTTTATTAAATTACAAACTCATAAATCAGTTGGGAAAATTGAAAGCCAAATTAACCGCCGGCAGCTGACTTCCTTAGCTAATATTATACCGACCTACCCAACCATCAGCAAGAAATCAATTATCCCACCGCTTACACCGTTGGTAAAACTTTTTCAGAACTTTAAACTCGAGGAGGAAACGACCGTGTCCTATTGTTTTTCATTTTGTTGTTGTGAATTTAAATTTTGGTTTTTGTACGAATATAGCTGGATGTTGCTTATTTCCATCCTTTTTTATTTCGGTATACTCGAGTTCGCCTCGAATGTTACCCCGCAAGGGAGTTCCGAGATTTTCGAAAGGAAGAACTTGAGTATATGTATGTATGGGAACGAGTATACATAGTTTGGAGAATTAATGAACGGCATAGACAGCGTTAACAATGTCCCAAAGGAAATCTCTGAGGCGAAATAATGACGTTGTCACCGCCTCATGTTTCTTTCAATACAACCTGGCGACTCTTTTCTTTCCCCATCCTTGACTCACGGCAAGACGAGCTTGTCTTCTTCTCGACTCCCCAGTGAGCACAATCTGTCTACAAATCAGCTTCTTTCGCAGGCCGTTGTCCCCCTCCTTATACACGTACTTTTTACAGATCAGGTGACAGGGACAGTGAGCAGCAAACAAACTGTTCAGATTCGTGAGTGGAAAGTTCAGGATAGATTATATTTTCGGGGAACAAAAAAATTCAATCAATAGCCAATCATGCGTTTCACGAGTAGGAAGTCGATTAAACTTCTGAGCTTTTATATCCACAATTTCAAATTTCATCATACGGGTTCCGGATCGATGGCTATATCGAATCAAAAAACCGACGAATATCCATTTCCGGAAAATCTCATCATTAGTTGGCCGTAACAGATCCGCCATCCTGATATTTGAAAATTTGATAAATTCTGATTGCATTTTACCAATTGGTGGTCCAAAAAACCTGGGGTCTAAGTTTGGAAGAAGTACAATATGAATACAAGGGAGAAATTAGAGCTTTTTCTAACTGACAAACAACTGAATCGATTGGCAAAAAAATTCTGTCAGATTCAAGGTTGATCAAATGCTATCAATCGAGATCCCAAAAATCCGTTTTTATATGTTTTCGAGTTATCATTATCTGGATTGTTCGTTTGGAATTTTTTTTTTTGTTTTCATGAGGATTGGAAACCTTCTGAACCATTCAAATCTAGAATTGAATCAATTTTGAGTGAAGAAAAAAATGCATCGACGGAGACGAAAATCATGACAATTACCAAAAAAACGATTAAATAAGAAGATCAGAAGCCAGTGGAATTGAAGGCTCTCGTTTTCGGAAACAAAAAACTGAACACGAAAAGACGAATAATGTGATTTGCAGTTTCTGAAAATGCATTGAACGCGATAATTCAGCTTGCAGTTGGGAAAGGGATATGGCAGGTTGAGTGAACGATATAACCCAGTCGTGTAGATGGTTCTAGCATTTTGAGGGCAGAGTTAGGGGTAGTTCGGGGTTGTTGGGGTGGGCGCATCAATCACTGCTCTGATTACTCGCTTTTACCGCTAAACCGGCGTCATACAACATCGGATGCCATCAGCATTAATTTTCGACCGCACGAAACGCTGACGAATAGTAGCAGGAACAAATCGGTTCGGATTCAGCGGTTGTCATAAATCGATGAAATCGAAGCTTTTTCGCGAGAGAATCATGTCCCCTGGATGACCATTTTTTATTTTATTTTTTTTTATCTATTTTTTTTAATTAAAAAATAAAAATCATACCGCAACTGCAACGATACGTATTCACCCTATGCTCTATATGCGGATTATAATCATTATGGTATATATATTTTGTACGTCACGTACCTGCCGATAGAAAAATATCATTATTAATCTCGACCAGTCGGTATATAATCTGGAATATAAATCCGTAATTGGCAGCGCGTGTATCGGAATATTTTATCGGGTATATAATTTGTACGATATTTTCGACAGGACGCGGAAACACTTGGCTAATTAATTACGGTAATTACTCAATGAATTTACCGAATTAACCGTTAAAAATATCTTGATGTTACGGCTCTCGCCTGCAATAATCGAACGAATTCAGTGGGATAGAACGAAATTTTCATTCTGTTTATATATAATTGTTATTTCAGCTGTGAATTAGATTGGGGAACTTGTCGAACGATTTTTGGTTACATAATCAAACGAATTCATTTTGATCAAAACTCTTCAGCAATCAACTCGCGTTCGTGTGTATAATTAAAAAAAAAAAAAAAAATTCCTTTTCGACGTAAACTTTAATCAGGATCGTGCGGAGCCAGATTTTAATCATCGAATTCCCTACTCATATTTCGATTTACCGTAAATTGACGTGGAATGTTGCTAATAACGAACATTAATTCACGTTCATTAATTTATGTACCGTAATAAACTTGACGGCAATTGCGTTTATATTGACCCATTAGTGGTTTAATTATTGTCAGCGGGAAAATTCTGCGAAATTACATAATACGATTATGAACTATTACTCAGCAATTCCGTCACCCTTTATTATTATTTATCAGATTAAAAACTAAGAAAAATTGTTTTGGAACAGACAGGATTCCATTTCAATTAAAATTCAATTTTTTTTTTTTTTTTTTGAGTATCTGAAAATCCAACATTGAGAAAAAGTTCAAAACGTCAACCTTCAAAGGCAAACGCCATTTCTACTCAACGCCAAATGTATATTATAATGACGAAAGTTTTCAACAAATGCCAGAAAGAAAAAGAATATATGTTCTTGTAATTTAGGAAGAATAATTAGAAGTGGAGTTGTCTGGTTGTGATCCTCCACTTCTCATATATCTACAATGCAAGGTAAATCCCACTGCTCGTTTTCGTTCATATGCTTTTTTTTTTTGGTTCATTTTTTTTTTTTTTTTGGTTCATTTTTTTTTTCGTTCAAGGGGAAAAAACGAGGGTAAAAATGGTGAGTGAGATCTTCGCTGCCAACGGCTTTGGTAGAAGTCTTTTTCCCTCGGTGGCAAGAGACTTGTTTTTTCCCTAGTGGTATTAATTACTTTGGCAAAGGGTATAGCGGGTGCCAAGAGGTAGGTGGTGCGCGTACACGCCTTCCCTTTAATTTACAAAGTATGACGGCCTTTCATCGGGTATGTATATATCTGAGTAAAATTGGCAAACGGCAGAACTACAGAAGCGGGAAACATCCAACGCCGATGATTAATCTTGGGATGAAAATTCTCGACGTTCCTTGGACCGTTCAATAAGACGAATATATACCTACCTATATACCATCCCCAAAATTATACAGAGAAACTTCAGCTTCAGTTTAGACCAAAGTAAAAAGAATCTACAAATTTTACCTATACGAAAATAGACAATCAACGGCCAAAGATGATTCGGTTATTGTGAATATCGAGGTCAAGTTCGAAGGGTGAATTATTTACCGGATTGATAAGGAGGGGGTGAAATTAGTTTGGAATGATGGAAAGCCTGGTCGAGGGGTAAATTTCGAAGTGCATACCGAAATTGCTTTAGATAGAGGGTTTAATTCGATCGTTTGGTTTTGGTGAATGATAAATGACCCGTTGAAATATATATATATCTTTGCGGAGTTGCGCCGTTGAGTGGATTCTCAGATCTCTTTTCTCTTCTTTTCCCCTTTGCCAAAATACTTAGGGGTAGGTGAGTATATTTATTTGCCACCGAGAAGACGGATGGGTAAAAAGGTACGGTGTGAGGCATGGAAAAGGATGCAGGGGTGTGGGATATAAAAAGTAGTCAACAGCTCGTTGATAAATAGGTACACCCCCTGACACACACTTCCGGTCCTTTAGGGAAGTTGGGTAGCCCTGCTAGAGTGCTACACCTATACATATACTTATACACATTCAAAGTTCACATCTACACTGTATATATAAAAGAAGTGAGCAGCCTTGAAAAGCACTCGACCGGATATACTTTTACCTGTGATTGATACAAATTTCTTCATACAAGTATATCCACACGTCTCTTCCATCACTTTGCTCACCCCCAAACCCTGCAAGCGTTCAATTGAAATTGCAAGAAATTTATGGCATGCAAAAAAATTTATCTTTGAATTTGTTTCATTTCTCCGAAAGCTTTATTTTACTGTTTTGAATTTGAACCTTTGTCTTTGGGCTTTCGAGGGCTTTGCAGATATGAATGTACTCACACATGCATGAATACATATGCCTCATTCGAAAACACCTTGGGGAATGGGGAACTTTCGATGGACTGGTGAGTCCGAATGAAAATTTATCAATAACTCAGTTTTATCGCAAAAGTTTGCACAGTCTTCTAAGGAATATTTAACTCAAAGTTAGAATTTGTGAGCTATTGTCTCTCAGAGTTAGACACGGAAAAAGTAAAAGCACTTACCGCGAGGAGCTGGATCAATTACAGCTTTGGATTCAGAGTGTTTTTGGTTGTCTCAAATTGTTCAGAAAACAGACAACTTTTTGCACACTAAAGGAATGTCGTTCAAGTAATCGCTGTGATTTAGAAATTGATGTGCTTTTTTGTACCCGATTTTCATTTTTCATTTCTTTAAAACGAAAATCAATCGATTATGGAGTGGTCTGTGGTCTGGAGTGTCTAATAGAGGTTTGTTCTTATCACGTTGAAAAAAACTGTGAAAAAAAAAATTGGATGAATAGAGCGTTGTGAGTGAAGTAGCCGGTGCTGCTGTATCGATTGAATGATATATTGGAAGCCGGTGTACTTCGGGAAGGTTGAGTGTGCCTATTAAATCCAACCAGAGCAGTTTACTGTTTAGTTACAGTAGCTACATAAGTATCTACAGTTGGCAAAAAGCAGCTCTCCCAGTATTCTGTACAGACTACTTGACCCGGTTCGATGTTTATAGTTTGGCTCGTAAGTTTTCCTCCTGTATAGGAAAACCTGCGGGGATAAATGAAAGATTGTGAACCGTGGTTTTTTCCACGCGTACGTATAAATTATTCATATGCGCTGCGCTCACCGTCACAAAAAATCTCCAATCCGTTTCCCAGCTTTATCAAATAATATTATACACATATTTTCACGATGTTTTGTAAGGGGATAAAAATTCCTCGAGTCTTGTTAAACGCGCGATAGAAAAATCCAGACTAATTACACATTCAGATGTAAATATATCACGGATAAAATTCCAAAGCACCCAAACCCCGTATACCGTATATCAATAAACGAGAGAGAGAGAGAGAGAGAGAGAGAGAGAGAGAGAGAGAGAGAGAGAGAGAGAGAGAGAAAAGTAAAAACGGAGATTCTTTCGAAGAAAAATGTCATAGCTGACATTGCAGCGAAAGAAATGTCAGAATAATTATCTTCCTCATCCTTTTATCATTTACGTTGGTTATTTCGACTGAGTAGGTCCTAGAAACTGAAAGCAGTAAACGAACTTTTCGAAAGTTTCGCCAAATGAGAAAAATACGTATGCAGATTTGTTATTTCTCCAAGGACTAAAAATGCTTTGTTAAGCTACGAGAAAAGCACAAATCTGACCACTTTCACATGCTGTTCGTTTCGTTGATGGTACTTTGAAACGATTCAAGTTATTTGCGTAGAATTATGTAGGTATGTCTGGATGTATCTGCTTTTGATAGAAATGTTTTTCACATAGTTGGGTATTTGCGATTCAATTTCAATTGAAGGGGTTAGAAATTGCCCATAATACATAATGCAGATCTTAGTTTAAAGAATAATCCGATTCTGGCACACCAGCAAAATTCTATCATCTTGTGCAAAATGTACAGAGCCTTTGCGTATATGTCAGAGATTTAGAGGTGACAGGAAAAAAAGGAAATTCCGTGATCTATTTCGACGAAAAATCGCACTATCTGGATATGTCCAGATACTTGTCAACCGGGGTCTGCAGGTATGCAAAACCTACCGCAAGGTCCTCGAGCCTCGTTGAGGCGAGAAACAGTGCTTCTTGTATTGCCTATCGACCATAGAATGACACATGGATATGCCAAGGAGGGGAGTGAAGTGGCAATCAGACCCCTTGTCCTCCAACCTCACTTGAACTCCACCCTGTGTGCCACGCTGGCCCCTTCTGGTTCTCCTTTGGGACATGGCTGACAGGAGTTGTAACCGACCAGGGTTATGGGGCTGAAGCTGGAACTGGAGCCAAAGCTGGGGATGGTACTCGCCAGTAACGGCAAGAAATGCAAAATCAAGTTTCTGGTGCTGGAGAGCTAGGGGGTAGTGAAGAGAAGCAAAGTCCTGACCGTTTCTACGGTGCAGATACTTTGGCCCACGTATCCTAGCGAATGTTCTTGAAATCCCCAAGGGGCTTGTAAATTGCATTCTCTGAAATAAATTAGAATCGTATGTATCTAGGTGGGTATATGGGTACAGGGTTCCATGCTGCACATGGTGCTATACGTTAGAGGATAGGTGAGTATGGGTACAGAGTATAGGTACTGCCATCTGGGATATCCATACCGTTCGTCTTTATCTCGAAGAGACACTGCTGAACATATAGGAAGCTGTATAGATGTAGGTATATGTATGTATGGTATCTATAAGATACTATGCCAACCTCCTTGAGAAAGCCGAGGAAATGGCATCCGAAAATCTACCGCTGACAGACATATTTCAAGGAATAGATATTCCCCGTTTAGTATTCACATTAAAGTCCGGATTTAGATTCTAGACCGTCTCTTTCTCACTTTATCGAGGACTGTGGCTTTAGACTTCGTAGCTTTACCTCCTTAACATATACCAGATGTAGGACCTACACCGAGCTTCGGAAATCAAGAATTCCAACGAATTCAATCGGAGAGAGTCTCGCCTGATTGACAGACTCCAATATACATATACTTATTCAAATATCAAACTCTCTTCAGAATTATCACTGGAATTATTGATTGCAGACTGACGTGTCTGACGCATACGACCAAATATCACGTCCCGTTCGTTCACTGATTCATAATTGTCAGCTTCGGTATATTATATAATCAGAGGTGGATTAAATCCCAGTCATTAACGCGCGAATCCTGCAACTGCAATTGTGAAGAAAAAAAATTTCGAGAAGAACATTAATGATGGATGGAGGATTGTGAGGTGCCTTATTTACCAGTTTGAGTTTGAAGAGAGGGATAAAGCCGTCGGAAATTTTGGTTTCGTTTGCTATTTTATTTCCAGTTTTACAAACTTCATCGTTAACTAGAATGTTGGAAAAAATTTTTAACGATCGCAGAGTTGCGTAGGTTGGAAAATTCCATATTCCATAAACGTGATTACGATTCCAACAAATGGCCAGGCGAAGGGCATAACAAAATAAAAATTCCAATGAATTTAAAAACTGGATAACATCATGTGGGATACGGTGATGAAGCAAATTTCAAAACGAACAGAAACTTCAGGTTTCGGCTCCGAAACACCGACATTATTATTTTCATTTGATTCTTCATTAACCGTGTCAAAAACGACTTTTGCCAATCAAACACATTTTTTACTTTCGAATCCTCTATAACTGACGTCACACATAATTGCGAACACACGTTGGCCTGTCTGTCCGTCTATCCCAAATAGCATTCAGCCAAGTGTTCTGGAAAACGGTCAGACGTAAAAATTTGAAATTCTGCTTGTGTTTTGAGGATGAAAAATTGCTATGTCTCATTAAGATCAACCGTCTGGTTCAACCTCAACTTTGGAATTGAATAAAAATAGATAAACCCGGCGGTCTCCTGGGGAATGTCTCGATAGAAAAAAAATCTAAACTTTACAGGGTCATTGCTAATGATCTGACGATGAATAATTGCTACATCCATCAAAATCGACTATTTGTTTGGATTGGGAGCAGAAAAACGATGAATGGTGATATAAATTTAGAGGCAAGTTGGTTGACAGAATTTTTTTTCTAATGTTTCGAATCCCCAGAATTTGCTTCAGAATTTCATCGAAGCCTCCCTTAGTAACAAAATAGCAAAAAAAATGAAAAAATTTGAAATAATCCCTCATCGAATACGTTGAAACGGGATGAACACACATACGTGTACCTTCTGTTCAAATTTCAACTGAATTTGATACAGATCTCTTAACTTTTGGTTGAGCGAGTTTTGATACTTTATAGCTGTATGTACATATTATAATGTATGTGTATGTGCGGGAGTGTCGGAGTAAACAAATGGGCTTGATTGACGAACGCTGTGATGTTTTGCCCCAGCTGCTTTTGAGGGAAACTTTATCCCTCGATTTTTCGATTGTTAATTTCGTATATGAAAGTTTAAAAATCGAAATTGTACAGTGGAGTTTAATGGCTCCTCGATCCCACCGCACAAATTCCCCACGCAATTATTTCGCGGGTATACATGATACAATCACTACGTATACATGCGTTAGGGGTGTATGTATATAGCTGTACTGTTTCGAGAGATAGAGCGTAGGTATAGTCGAGATAGCGAGAACAGGATAGAAGAGGAGAGAAGAGAAGAGGAGATAATGCGAAGGTATCAGATCGATTCCATCACACAACAGCAGCAGCAGCAGCAGCAGTAGCAGCAGTAGTAGCAGCAGCCACACTGCGACTGAAATTTCTATCCCACTGAAAGCGATGCTGATTTAATTCAATAATCCGTATGTCACGTTGCTCACAATCTGTAGCTACCTACCTACCAACCTACCTGCATCCGTGAAGCGACAGCTGCCCACGAATATCAGGGACTGCTAACCTCCTATATTTCGCGAGTTAATCATCGTTATTGATTCTGTAACTGACAGCTGTGCAGCGTGTAACGTCAACTCGTGCAAAAACAAGCTTTATATTCTAACCTTGTTAGTCTATCGATGTTACCTAGTGTCTACACACATATATAACATATTTACGTGTACTGTACACACTAGGGACTGCCAAGATAATTCTTATAACTTTTGTTGTTTCTTTTTTTTTTTTTTTTTTTTTTTCACCAGAAATTTTATCGTCGTATTGGTGAATCGATCTAAAATGCTAAAAAATCCGGTAACACTAAATCCAGGAAAGGCCTGTCTTGACAAATGCAGTATTGGATACATTATGATTACTCGTGGTTTTATCGAACGCCAAATTTAGTTATTAACCAGATTGGAAACACGGGAATAGAGTCATTTCAAGGTCTGATCGGCAATATTTATGTGCGAGATGAATGACATTGATTAAATGATCTTATAATTAGAATGATTTCATTGAACACAACCCGTTTGAATATTTAGCGACTCAGAAATGATCATCACTTCTCCAAACGCAATTTGGATTGGGCACAATTAGATTTTCTAGACATCTGTCAATTGAAATTGTTTCTGTTGTGATATTGAAGTGACATATCAGAGATGACTTCCAACTTAACCTAATAGCTAACATAAAAAACATGAGTTTCGCTGAAATCCAATCAGGTTTTTTTTTACCAATAAGTGACATACTTAGCCACTTTCTGCAAAAAAAATCGAATTCATTCGTAGAAGGTTCGTTCGGATCAGTTGGTTAGTCTTCGAGAAAGTACAATTCGCGTTTTCGAAGTGACAACAATTGGCAGTAATGGAATTCCGAACAGACTCCAATGAGACTATGTTCAGAATTTCATGATTACCAATTGTTACCACCTCGAAAACGCGATTCGTAGTTTCTTCCAAACTATACAACGTACTGGAATGCAACTCAGACGGCAGAAATTGGGCAAGTATTGTAATGTTTAGAAAAAACGACTAGAATTCTAATCAGATTCATATTTCTCATGTTAGCTAGGTTAGGTTCAAATCGACTTGCACAATACGTCGTCTTAATCGGGTCGAACCTTGACACGTATAGCCACGATTGCATATTAGAATTTAGAAATGGAATTTCAAATCCACCCCTAGAACGTTGGTGGAGTTACATGATTCATATATATATATATATATAATATGGTGGAGAAAAATGGTAAAGTGAAAGGAAACATTCTGCGATTCTTTCCAGATGACGAAACCGCTTTGGTTCACGGGGTTGTTACGTCAGACGGACTCTTCGACGGGACGGTGAGCACCGAGAGCGAAGAAATTTACATAGAGCCAGCAAGCAGGTACTTCAGAACTAGACGGAGCGAGTCACCTTCCGACGTCGACGTCGATGCTGACGCCAGTCCGGTCTACCACACGATCGCATATCGCTCTACCGACGTCGCGACGCCGCGCCAAGAGCACTCGTGCGACAGCGAGCGTCTCCATCGAAATGGTAGCCTCAAATTCAACCATACGTAAGTAGCTGAGAGGAGGAAGAGATCAGAACTTGAAATTTACTCAACATCTTCAACCTTTTCTGGTATTTTTTTTTTTTTTTTTTTACGTTTTTACATTTATTTTCTTCAATTCTCGTCCAAAAAGATCCACCTGGCTAATTTTTATAAAATCAAATACTTGGATTACATTTATAATTTCATCGAAATGATCGCAGGGCATCGATCGTAAAATCAAACCAAGTAAATCGCGAATACTGGAAAGAATAAATAAAATTGATCATGATTGGGAGAATTTCGAGATCAGTTAGAAATCGTAATATATTTGTGTACAAGTCCTGTGGTTTCATCCACCGAATATAAAAGCAATTATTTTTATTTATATTTTTCGTATTTATTTAACGACATCCGGATTGCGTGTACCCATCTATATAGGTATAGGTATATATACATTGAAGAGGTCGAATGTATTATACTCTTGGAATTTTCGAGGATCGAATTACTTTTAATTTGAGTACCGCGGGGGGGAAATTGCGAAGGTGTAATCAAAGATTGTTTCAGCAAGAGTCAAGTCACGGGTTTTGAATAGAAATAAGAAAATAAGAGAATATAAAGAAAATGACAGAACTTTAGCTGATTACGTTGAACATGCGAGCTCCGGCCGTCGAAGCGATAAGAACCCCTTGCGAGGTAGGACAAGTTTATAAAAAATTATATACTGAAAAGTTTTCGCGGTGTAGATTTTCTCCACATTTTTCTATATGGAACGATCCGATTAGAAAAAAAAAAGAGAAGAAAAAAAAAAGAAAGAGTAAAAGTCAGCTAACAAGTCTTGGGGGCGATTAACACCCGTGACCAGAACGAGTTGCAACGGTATCGTCTACCTGGATCTACAACTGGAATCTTTGAAAATGAAGTACCATACTATAATATAGTTTCAGAAAAAACGAGGCACCCTATCAGCCCAACACCTCGCAGCCGATTTACCAGCACCTGAACGATGGAAAGTCTCACGCAAAGCCCGGCTTTTATCCAAAGGATGCTCGAAGAAAGAACCCAACTGCCAGCTCCCACAATTTGGAACTACTCGACAAGTAGGTTCAGCAATCTTGCATTCGAACCCGAATATATATTCAAAGACGTGCTTCTTTGAATTCCTACGAACCTTTTAGATTAAGAAAGGAAACCAAAGAGCGAAAAGAGAAATGGAGAGGAGATGAATAGGACGGAGGTCGGATGCCCAGAGCGATTAGTTGCTTAGGAAAATTCCTCTCATCAATCTCGAAACTTTTGGTAAAGCTGATGGTCTCGTGCGTGTGCTTTGAGTAGAACTTCGTACCAATTGGTACGGGTAAAAAAAAAAAAAAAAAAAAACGAAAAAAAAAAGAAATTCATTCAAGTCATTAGTCTTTGAGAGAAATATTTTGACCTGCGATAAGGAAGGCACGTCCTGTCGAGACGAAGGTGGAAGCAAAAGTTATTCTCCGAGAAGAAGAATGAGGCCAACTGTTTTTTCCCACAATTTTGTGGTTCCTTGCTCGGATGGGTATGTCCCCTTCTTATTCCCATTTTCTCATCCCCGTAGCCAAACGTTTTATTAAAGCTCAGCCTAAGTTGCCGACCACTTAAGAGCGTCGCGACGAATAAACGTCGAATAACAAAACAAACGTGGGAATAAAAAAAGGATTTTCAAATCCTTGTCTCGATGAAAAGGCACTTGTTGCTTTTCTGGGACTTGCCGTCCTTAACGGGGTATGTTGCGGAAAAAAAAACAAAGAACAAGTTATCATTCGATAGTCACTTCCGAAAAAATGCATGAGGTTACAAATTTGCTATTCGCAAGTACAATATTCGATGAGGAGACAAAATTTTAAGCAAAAGTTGAGGCCAAGTAAAGAGATTGATAAAAAATTGAGACACTCTCAGATTCTTGTTCTGTTAGCAACGGTTCATATTATGAACACCGAATACGGGATGAAAATGACGATTATTTAGCAAAACTGGCCATGTCAGAATTCAGAAGCGTATAATTCAATTCAAATCCGGGGCAATATCAAATGTTTCGAAAATCAACAATTTCCTGAGTAATTTCTTCCGATCTTGCAGGCTATGTTTCTAATAAAATTTCTCAAAACCGGCCGTTCTTCGGGAATATAATTTGAAACTGACCATGTTTTATGGTGTTTTTCTCAAAACCAACGAATATATTCCAAAGAATGTCTCTTAAACGTGGCGAAATTCGATTTCGTAACTATAATACGATTCTACGAATTTCTACGATTATTTCCAAAACCGGCCAAGTCCAATAGTGAAAAGTTGATCGTTGCCTTAATGCAATCGATATGGATTATTGATTTTTTATTTCTTGTATTGATCTTCAATTCATTCATGGGAGACTTGACCAGGTTGCGAATTATGCAACTTATGTATTTTCAATTGCTCAAAACTCCGCAAGCTTCGCTAAATGGACTCGCAAATGTGTAAAAATTGAGTAACCACGATTATTTGTCCGGAGAATGAGAATGTGAATTGTATGTGATATAAAATTGGCGATTTTGTGCATCTGCAGTTTAGCGTCACTTGTTCATAAATGAATGTCAAAAAAGTCTATTGTTCTTTTGTATACGTAAGCCCTCTCAAAGTGTTCAAGTCATGAATGGCAGAGTCTGGAATCTCGGATGTCAATATATTCTGTATCTTGACTAGATTATTTGAGGAACACTCGACCCCCGAATGCCCAGCCAAATAGATGATCAAAATTACTGTCTGAACAGGCTCTACAGGGAAAGGTACACTCGAGTGCTGCGCAAACGGACCTCGGTCGACCCAAAAAAGACAACTTGCATGCTCTACCTACAGGCTGATCATACCTTCTTCGATCACTACAAATCGGAAGAAGCTTGCATCGAGGTCATGACGCGTCACGTGCAACGTGTCAACGCCATTTACAGATACACTGGTACGTATCATATTTCCTCTTCCACTGAAGAGCTTTTATCTTATAAATGTGTATTTATATTCAATCCCATATGAAGAAAATATTCAAAGGATTATCGACGGAAAAATAATATTGTGCTTTCCGTTGAGCTCATGCTATAGCTTATGGGAATTAAGAGCTTCTCTTCTGCAGCCATCTCCTATCGAGTATGTCTTTGGCACGTAGTAGCCTAAAGTTTTTCAAACTAATTAAAACTTTGTCGGGCTGTTTGTGCCGAAAAACTGGAGTTGGAATCCATTAAATCAACAGCTGGGATCTAAATACAGTTTTGTTTTTTACCGAGCTTTTATTTATTTATTATTTCTTCTTTTCCTCCTTCTGCAGGATATAAAATTCCTACCGACGCGGCGTTACGACGTGTTTGCGATTACCGAATGTACAGCTAAATATTTGTCAGCTAATATTTATTTGCAAGATTGATAATATTGTCAGTAATCATGATGATAGTAACGATTGATGCAAATTTAAAAACGACCAATTTCTAGCCACGATGTTTAGAATTAGTATTTTTTCATAGGCTTTTCCGATTTCTGTCTTGAAAAAAAAAAAAAAAAAAAATCAAGGCAACGCTGCGTGAGTTTGACTCGATAAGTTTCGAAAGGAATTCTTTAGCCGTCGTGCTCTTGTTACTTTGATGTAAAAACATATACACACAAGTGAACTGAAAGTGGCGTAAAGACGCCATCTTGTCTTACGCAAACAACTTGAACCTATTTGATTTTAAATTGGTTTTTTCGGTGTCTCTTTTCCCCTCCATCTTTTTTTCAGTCTTTTTTTTTATCCCTAGCTCTCCTCGCCGCTCTTTTCACTTTGTCAGTAATGCTCTTCAAGATGGTTTATTATTTACGATAGCTTACTTGCAGCGTTATCGCGATTCGTTGCAAGCTTTATGATATATAGTATGTCTCTGCAGGATCTCTACACACAGGTGTAGGGTATAATATTGTATATGTATATCTATAGAATGATATCGGGAACGGGGGGTCGTTTAGAAATTCTTTAGATATTTCTTATCTCGAAGCCGTTCAAAGTAGATACACTTCCTTGAAATCTTTTCCGTAGGACGGTCATCAGAATACATTTTCAACGCGTTCAATATCCCCAGGCGACTCTCAGCCAACAGCTATCTCTATATAACTCTGCCTCTTATATTATCTCTAAACTCTGCACTTCTTGCACCTCCCTGAAAACCCTGTTCTATACGTGATATCGAGTTTGACATTTTCTTTCATACCTTAATATACCACAAATGTGTTACCTAATCTCTTTACAACTGCTTCAACCCTGCCATTTGCCATAAGTACTATCACGTTTTTTCGTTCTTTTTTCGTTCTTCAGTATTTCGAGAATGGGGTGAACTGCCTGCGTAATCAGTTTTTGTGTACAGCAAATTTCGAAATTACAGAAGATTTAGAAATATTTTTTTATGATTTTATGGATTTCACAGATTTTAAATAATTGTCAAGGGTCTTCAAGGTTTAAAATATTTTTCATGATTTTGAGGATTACGAGTGAGTTTAGATAATTCAATTTTAAATTCCGAGGATCCTGAATAATTTCAGAAGATTTTTCAATACGTTGTAAGATCCGAAAAGTCTCAAAATGTTCCGAAGGATTCCACAGATTTCAAAAGGCAATTGTCAAGGACCTTTAAGGTTTCGAATGATTTGAAATTATGGTTTCAAGAAATTCTAAGATCCCAACGGATTTCCGATGATTTCGAAAGATTTCAGACATTTCGCATGATTCCAAATAACCCGAAATACTTTCGAAATTTCGTATAATTTCAGAACATTTGAGCAGATATTAAAGATATCACGAAGAGGTGTACACGAGATTTCGAAAGTGGATTGACTTTTTCATCTCCATGTGTAAACGAAACTTCCTGCGTACGAAAACCTGATGATTTTTCCGTGATTTTCAAAGCTTTGTTTTTTGTTTTTCGACTTTTCACATATAAATGCAGAAAACCCTGTCCATCCGGTTCAGAAGGATTGGTGGGTTATAGCGTTAGACCGTTGCGGATACATTCCACAAGCTTAACCACTCGTTTCGGTTCTTTTTGCGCATTGGCCCCTTTCGTCCTTCAGCTTATGGGCCTCTACATTATTTAGTATTTTTACGAACCCTCGTAAACTTTTGGGGTGGCTTTAACTCGAAGCTCACCCCTTGCGCACCTTCATCCAACTTCTGCTCTAGGCGTAGAATTCTCCGCCATTCGCGTTCCGTCGCCTCCATGGCAGTCGAGTATTTCAATTCCAATGATATTGCGACGAGATCAGCACCGCACCGCGCCGCGCCGGCGGCCAACAAGTTAAGCTGATTAAGGCAAACCAGGAAATCCTAATCTTTAACGCCGCGAGCTTTTCTGAGTGCGGAATTTTAATACCACGTAGAAATCGAACTTATACGCATGGGGAGATAAATCGATCGAATTCAATCCAAAGATGAAAAATCTAATCAATTAGTTACAGAATTAGATTATTGAAATTTTATCATCCATTCTATGATGCAAAGTAGAAGTATAGATTTTCCGACTCTACCAACCGTCTAACTAATAATTCACCTTCGGGATAATAATTCGGCGCTATCCTGTTCTAGGACGCGTGATACATCGGCACCGAAGTGACAAAGGATCACCAAGTTTGCGTGACCCTGTGCAGTTTTTAGATTATTTCTTTCGGCTTTTTTTTTTGTTTTCGTTTTTTTTCTGTTTTCTTTTCCCTTTAATCCTGGTTAGACAGCGTGATTAAATGCGGTTGGACACGCCAGGAGGCTTCCGGATCTGTGTAGCAGTAGGCGACGTACCTGCTATAGCTAGGAAGTAGAAACTTGGTTCAACGAGTGTCCGCTATAATTTGATCGTACGATTAGACCATACCGTCATGTGTATACATGTACCCACCTTTACATACCTAGTTGCGGGGTTCTTAAACCAATTACTTTCAATATCGAGAGGCGAAACTTTTTGACTCGGTTAGGATTTTTTTAATTTATTTTTTCATCTTTTTCTATTGGGGAAGTAGGTTTTTTCTTTTAAACTCCGGGCAATCAGTCGATTGGATTTCTGCACAGGATCGAAAATGCACTTTTGCACGCAGCTGCAAATAATATATAATTAAATTCCTAGTTTTAGGTCCGCAAACCCACAATTTAACCTCGATGTTGGCTGACCTCGATTGCCAGCAATTTATACTTTGGAAAAAAACGTGTCGAAAGAAAGTAACCAATCTCAAGAAGACCAGTGCATTTACTCGTGGTTGGAAAAATTAGATACATAGTCTAAAATCGATTTCTTTCATTTCAAAACGCCCACTGTTCTGGATAACTGAATTATGTTAGATGCAAATTGAACTGAAAAAAATGTCCAAGAAGTTACGGTCGATTTTTCGAAAACTGGATACTTCTTTTTCACTTTTATGCGGATGATCCAAGAATTCAATCTCCTCATTTTTGTATTCTGAAGAATCTCTTGAGCAGTATATCGAATCGGAAAGCTCGTGTAGAGCGAGTGTTTCGAAATGAGACGATGCCAATTACGTGAAATGAACTTCAACGATAAGAAAGAAATTGATTTCGGATTATGTTTATTATTTCAAACCGGGACGCAATATCATCCCCTTAAGCAATAAAGGACTTCCATCCATTCCTCGGGATTTCAGTCAGATATACCCTGAGTAAATTATTACTACCTGGAATTCTCTTTACAAACTCTTTGACGCAATTTGATTTTTGCTGTTCGTGTTGTCACGGATGAGGAAATAAAACTAAAGGAAAAGTATAAAGGAGCGGGGAAAATGCGAGTGGACTAGTGTAAAGCAAAGACCACCCTATGAGAGATTCATCGGCGTATCCGATCTATCGCGTGCAAAGTGGATTCGAGAGTATAGAGTGAACTTCCGGTTTGCGTTTCTGATCAGATACCAATTTTGTTTAGATTAATAGCCGCGGGAAGTGACAGTGAATTATTTTTCCAATTACAAAAACTTGCTGTGTAATATTCGCTCTTAATTAATTGCCACTTTATACCTCTTTATCTCTATGACTTTGCAGATTTTAACCAGGACGGTCAACCCGATAACATCAGCTTCATGATTAAACGTGTCAAAGTACACGGTCACGACGCTCTTCAAGATCCTACCTATCGCTACACCGGAAGTTATGGCGTCGAAGAATTCCTCGAACTATTTTCTGGTGAGTATTATACTTTTTCCTTCACATGGTATAACTAACCTTCCTATTTACACAATCAGGTAACAGATTATTACACTTTGTTCAGCTTTCAAGACCAATTGACCCCTTTCCCTTCCAAAATTCTCGACTTATAAATTTCGAATTTTTAATCATGGCCAACATTTCAACGCATTTTTCAAAATTGTCTGTCTGAGTTTTCAAAGTGACAGCTAAGATTCTATTCTTTGATTTTTGCATCTGGAAAATTCACCGTTCGTGAAGGATGAGCTGATGTAATGAGCTTTTCGAATTTGGGTCACTTTTGGTTCACCGTAGGACGTGATTATACTTCCTGCCAGAAGGAAAGAGAAAAAAAGCAAAAAAAAAAAAAAAAAAAAAGATAAAAATAGCTTTGGTCTATTGACGAGGCAATTTGTTCGTATTCCGTATCGATTCGGACAGTTCATAGCGGTTTCTATCACGCGTGCTGTTCTCCTATCAAATGGTTTTTTCTCCAATAAAAAAATTATACGATTTACGATCGGTGTAATGTTTTCTATACGCAGAAAGGGTACTCTGTCTCTTTTATGGCTAGGATGCTGCTTCTAAACACGAGAATCGTTCTGTTTGGTTCCGAGGAGATTTGCTACTGGATAAATTATTCACGTATATATCTACGTTGGATTCCATTCAGGATTCTATACTAAGGGAGGGTGGGACGAACCTCAAGAGTCATTATCGACATTTATTTTTCTTAGGGTGTTCACGTGTGGTCTGAATGGTCCGTAGTGCCCCAGAATTTGAAATTGGCTTACTGCAGTAACAAGTACAAAATATATCAGTCACAACATTTTGTTTTCGACAGAAAAGGCAAAAAAAAAAAGCTCATTTATAGATTGAAAGTGCCAAAATTGTTATTTTCCTCTGAGGGATTCCTTCTGCCCTACTATACCTTTCTTTCTACCCAAGTATATCATTCCTCTGCAATCTGACTATACCAACGAATGAATTGATGAACAGAATAGGATAGGATAGGATAGGATCAAATTAACCCTTCTTGTCTGAGTCGAGAAATAGATCGGTTAGGTCAAGTGAAATTGAGAGACAAAAATACAATTTTCTAGAATTTACATCATAAATCGAGTCGAATGTTTGACTACGATATCGAGTAGCGTTTATGTGAGCGCGTAAACACGTGGAACGATGTACCGGATTATCAATAAAACTATGATAACTGTAAAAGCCCTAAAGCTACGCTCTCGGTCGGTTTTAAAGTTCGATAACGCAAATCACCCACACTTTGCACACATGTATGTACGTATTTATGTACATGGGTACGTATGTACGACTAGATGTTAAACAGTGCGAACGAAATGCTCTCTGACCAACAAGTGAGTAGACGCGCGGGGTTTAGCATCATCGAGCTTTATTTAGCCCCATCGTATATGTATATACGGAATCGCATGCACGTGCCGATCTACCTCGGGTTCTCTCTATATTCCAAACCGCTTTTGGGCCCCTCTTTACCCCCCTTACTCAACTCGCTCTTCAAGTTTCGCGGCAATATCGAATATCGGAAAACTCTGATAATCCGTGTTAAGCCTGTAGAAAATTGTATAGTCGTTTGCTAGACGTTATATAGACGATGTGGCTGCTCACTGTATACATATACTCTGGTTACTTATTTCTGACTTTCAACGATATTCTTGTGGTTTTTTTACATTTATTTATTTTTATTTTTTTGTTGGTTTCTCATCACTTCGAGCACTTCACCTCTAATTTTGTATTGATTTTTTTTCTGTTCGAGTGGCTCTAACCCTCTCACATTCAAATTACTGAACCAAAAAAAAAAAAAAAAAAAAAAAAAAAAAATCGACCCGGCGATATATAATGCGACGTGGTAAATGGATGTAGTTTGTAGGTACCTACGTGAGAAATTCGCGAGGTTTTAGCCCTGCAGTAATTTGTGGCTTGTGTTCATCTCGTTTGAATATTTGTCGCGTGTTATATTATGAGGAGAGAATATATGAGAAATGTGATTTGTGGAATACAAGAAATCCACGAATCCGCCCTTGGCTTCTGCATACTTTTGAAAAGTTCAAATCCTACTTAAATATCCATTGAATTCCACGTACGCGGTTATTTACATTATAATGGAAACGGCTTAAGGCTAAGCGGATCAGCATAATCCAAAATCCGTTCCTCGAATTTTCGCATTTTTTATTCAATGGATAGAATAATATGATTCTAGGATGTGCAAATTCAGGCAAATTCCGGATTTACGTTATTTTCTATCTTTGAAAAATAACACTTCATATACCTACTTGGTAAGCAGGAAAATCGGTATTTTGTCCTTCTCTGAATACTACCAGTAGCTGGTTCATCTGCGTACATATGTATTATATATACGTATATCTGTATGGGGTCTATGTATATGGATCGATTCGTGCCTGAAATATTACGCAGTCGCCTTTGTTCGGGTTAACAGTGGACACTGGACAATGGAGTGTTTTCGAAGAGCAGTTTTCGCGTTATCGGCTTGTTAGTTCACGACAGCCCATCGTTTTCCTTGCGAAATAGGGTTGGTAGCTGGTTGGTACGTACGTAGGGTAGGTACGTATTAAACGGTGGACTTGAACAAAGTATATATACTCACCGTACTGGAGAACTACAAAGCTATACAGGACGAGGTAGAGAAAGCACAAGAAATCTAGATACATATTGTTCCCTTAGAATCCATTGTGTGCAGATATCAAGGACCCCCCAAACGGTCGATGAAGATCGTTATGAAGTTATTTGTGACATTCTGGTGTGCGCCGGAAGCAAAAGAAAAGGGAGAAAAAAACAAAAAAAAAACAAAAAAAACTTGGTGAACGGGGCCGGTTTCATTAAAGAATTTCACTCTTATATCACAAGGAATGATAAAGTTCGTATTCGAGTAGCAAGACGGAGAAGTGAGATATTCAAAATTGGACGATCAATTGTGTCTTGTCGTTGAATCAGGGGACTGTCTACTCTGGCATCAGGTGATTGAATATTACTTATCATCATGAATGCCTTGGAGGGTTGATTAGGAGTGGAGTACCGTGTTCGAGGAGAGTCAAGGGACCTCTTTCTTTCGAAGTCATTTCCCTTGGGGGATTCCGAAGTACTACGGTTCCTATAGGAAATCCTAGACCGCAGTGATCGCTCGAGTTCCAGTACCGTAGATCCCTGAGGAGTCTTTCACCGAATCTGCATACAAAGCAGTTTCCAAGGTGTTATAACACTGGACACTGGCATGGTAGGTAGACGATGTAGGTAGGTAACTATCTACCTACCTACCTACCTACCTACCTATGCCATGCCCACGATAGAACGGGTCGTATAACAAGCGACAGACCTGAGAGTTAAGCCCTGGGATTTACCCATTGCATTTCCCAGGCACGACACGGGGCTTTTACTACGTGTTACTGAATCCTGTGAAGGTACATCAGAAGGGGGTAAGGTAAGGTAAGGTAAGGTAAGTTAAGATGAGGCAAGGATCGGACGTCTAAATCTCAATCAAACTGAGATCTCACCCCTACTGCAGGCTCATCGCTGATCGTAGCATAATACAGTAGGCGATCAGCGATAGCGATTTACTTCATAGAGTTTCATCCTCCCTCACTGCCTCAATCTCACCCTTATTCTATCCCTGCAGTTCTGGTTATGCTCTAGCAACAACGAGGGTTGCTAGGCTTGCCCATATAACGGGTCAGGGTGTGTTCGGGTTTGGTGGTGGGCTACCGGTGCGAAGCGAACCATAATACCCCGGTTCATTGCTTGGGCCGATCGACCAGAAATGCCACAATGGGTTGAGCACACCCGCGATAAGCGAACAACACGCCGACAATGATAATAGTTTACCGTCCTACGTTTACGTTCGGTTCGGTTTGGTTTGGTTTGGTTTGGTTTGGTTACACAGGGTTTGGCTGTAGTTCAGACCAGTTTCGTTTCAGGCAGTACATTTCCTAACCTCCCCTTTCTCTTACCACTAGAATCTTATCTCGACATTTTAATACTTGGTTGTTAACCGCATTACAGCGTGGCCGAAGTGCTACTCAAAAATGAATAATGATCTGATTACTTACCGACGACATGCAGCAATACAACCTATTCTGGGATAAAAGCGTTAGAGAAAGACGATAGTTTCGCTGAGGAATTTATTTTATGTTCCTCAAAAGTCTAACCAGTTTTTCAGAATAATGATGAGACGTTGTTCTTCAATTCTTTTGTCTTTTCCAAAATTCGAATTAGCCGCTAATTAATCCAAATGAAAACCAAAATTCATCCAGGCACTGAATTGGTTTCCGACAAATTTGCAAGAAAAAATAAACCCTGCCTTGTTCGTGGGGAAAAGTGTTTCCGGTCAAGTTGGTTAAGTTTTGGATATTTCGTAGCTTCCTCTGGGTTTCTGATCCAAAGTATCAGTGGGCACAGGTCTTAATAGCTTCCATCATTCTTGATCACTCGCAAATTTGACTGTATAAGTATGCAGAATTCATTTTGAGGGTGGCAAGAATCAGATTTCTAATTTGTTGATTTTTTTTTCTTCTCACAGTTTTCTATTCAAAGAATTACAAAAAAAACCTTACATTAGAATATCAATATTAACAGTTGACTACCAGTTTTTGAAACATAAGGTAATATGCATGAAATATTTGGAAGTGTTGTAAAGTATTTACGAAATGGTTTTGCCCCATAAGCACCTGATAATCTATCCAGCGACGAGCAATAAAGAAAGTCACGCCTTGGAGGTTGGAATGTTTAATTTAAAAGCAACGTAACATCTGGGAAATCGCGAATGTCAAAATAATAATTAGGCCGAGCGAGAACTTTGAAAGTACCTACTTGTCAAGTAAGACTCTGACGTCCCTTAAACGAATCATTCGACGACGTAATTAGTGTTTACAACGGAGGGAAACGTTTTAGTAGGCAAAGCTCTAGGTAATGGCCTGAAGGGAGAAGCATTTATCCGTTACATTGAACGCGCCGCGAAGGACAAACTGAATACAACTTGAATACAAAACGTTTCTCTAATCGAGAGTCGAATTTGCTGAAAAAGAACCAAACCAAAAGAAAAACGAGGATAAAAAAACAACCCTCACTGTTTTTGTCTCAGTGATTATTCATTCGTGGGGAAAAACAAAGGAATTTCTTATAGTCTGTGAAACAGCAGGGCACTTTACTTTTTTTTTTTTTTTGGTTTTTTTTTTCTCTTTTGTTTTGTTTTTGTTTTCTTGCTCAGGATGTAAAAAGCTCGCGTCACTTCCTGCTTTCGTATGCGGTTCACGTATGTTTGAGTATATATTTTTAATTTTAATTTCTCAGTCTCTCTAAGACTAGAAATCGCGTTATTTCCGCGTGATATTTTTCGTCTGCGGTCTCTGCACCAGAGAATAAATCAAAGACGAAAATGGCCTCGACCCCGCGTGGTGGTTTAATTAATTTCAGAAATTTAACATCCCGCGAACTATTTTTCTAGCTGGTCGGAATGACCGCGGATTAGAAACCGGGGTTGGCTAAAGAAAAATGAATAAATAAAGAGAAAAAAAAAGAAGAGAAAGAAAACTGGTTTACGGTTACCGCGAGTGAGTTACGACCACAATTTTTATTTAATTTCACTCGTCGGTAAGAGTTCTGTAAAAATATGGAAAAATTTTAAACACCGACGACCTATTATCAATTTATTATTCTTATAATCGCCTTCGCTAACATATTTTTTGTATATTTACGAGCATATTCTTTCAAACAATTCAATTTGATACCTAATTTTTCAGTTTGAACTTCTAATGTGGAAGAAAAATTTGACTTTGTATTCGAACGTCTTCCATGCTATTGATTTACTATTTCTTGTCAAGCACGCCTTGACTTTCCAGCTGGGTATGTATACCGTCGAGGTAACTTAATTGCTTTGGGAAATACCGTTTTCGCAAAGAACAAATTAAATCGAAAACACGTGTGCCGCGGTCCTTGATCTTGACGAATATTTACGGAATCGATGAAATATTCTTTCTTTTGGTATAATTGCACCGTTTTTTTTCCCTTCGACTTCGAAGGTTTGGACTCAACGAAGTTATTTTTAGTATAACCAGCCCTGAAACTTCCGGCCAGTTGTTATTCAATATTTCAAACTCTGTAATACGTTTATGTATTCTTCTATAGATTGCAGGTATACCTATACGCGGTTATAAGTGTTTAGGCGAAGTATGATTGATGAGAAAACTTTATTAAACGTGGCCCCGGAGAATGGGAGTTTGTCAAAGGCAGCCTTATTAATAGCTGGGCTGTCACTTGACATTGACGGGTCGCACCGTCTTTCATACTTTGCTATTGAAGAGTGGCTAATTTATTATCGAATGTCATTTTGCCAATATTTCGAACTTCCGAACCTCGTGTCATTCAAATAAGTGAGGGGAGCACTGAAGGAGGATCGAAAATTCGTCAAGTAACCACTGCTAGCTGCAGGTCGATTGTCCGACTGGCAAATTGCTATAAATGAGCCCAGTATATCGCGGAGTACAAAATCAATTCATATTTTTCATCATCAAAGTTCATTAAACGTCACCTACAATCGTCGAATTTCAAATCACTCGCTGCACGATGTCAGACACAACCCGTTGGATGATTTCGACTTCTCTTGGATGAATTGGAGAATTTTCATCTTGGGTTCATTCGTTTGCAAATAAGTAGGGAAAAAAAAGTTGAATTTTAGGACAATTGCCTCTTCATCTTCTTTGACAATGTTTCCAATGTGATTTTTCACACACAATTCATGACGGTGCGTCTTACAAAAAATCTGGATCCCATGGGGAAGACCCTATAGAGACGATTGTAATCATGTGAGAAGAGAAACCGAGTTTCGAATATGTACAATTTTTCCAAAAAGCGACTTATTAATTCCCTATGAACAGCTGGAAAAGCCCACTAATTGATTATAGACGATCGCTCGGGATATCCGGCTCCGTTTTTGCAACACTTTTACCTCTCACAGCAGACGGATTGTATTTTTCCTCATAAATTTATGAGGAGATTGGTAAAGTTAGACGAACCTACCCCTCTCCTTTCTATATCTTGGAATCGAGCCAATCCCTGATTAACCCAGCTTCTTACTCAAGGCAATTAACTTGCAGGAAAATTGTCTTAACGTAGCAAACAGCTTTTCAGTTGAAGAGTTTGCAAGATGAACCGCCGTCTTTGGAACTCGATGAAAATAACAAGAATGGGGCTGCGGTTCTGGGACCAATCAACAATTGTTTTACCCAGTTTCAAAACTACCCTTACAAAAATGTATCCGTCATTGTAACAAAAACGGAAAAAGTTTTCCGTGTATATATGCTTGTTGATTTGAGATGGTAATTGAATTTTTATTACGTTATTTCTCGTTGCATTACTTTCAGAGGAAGACTACGACGCCTTTTGCCTGTCCTACATGTTCACCTATCGAGACTTTGAAAAGGGTACATTGGGATTAGCCTGGACTGGAGATCTGAAAAATGCTGGTGGAGTCTGCGAGAAAAATGGGGTATGTGCTTTTACCTTAGGTATGCTATAAGTCCCGGGAACTGGATTCTGTAAAGGAGATGGTAGAACATTGCGCATATGCCCATTGAAATATCTCGAAACTCAGTTGTACCTTCTACATAAATAAGACGGGGCTCGCCTGCCTAAGTGTACTTTACCAACATGTACAATTCCAGCGAATTGCAGAGCTTACGCTACCTAATATTATGCTAAACACACTCGAAACATATTGCGAATTTGTAGACCTCACGAAGAAAGGACGAAAATTAAATGAAAGTTTATAAACCGAGAAATTATTTTGTGGCTAAATCGCGAGGTTTATAGTAGAAAAGCTTGATACCAGCTCCGAGACGATTCTGACGTACTACAGAAAAGTTCTCAGTCCAAACGACATAAAATGAACGGACTCTGGAGTAATTTTCTTTTCATGGTATATAAGTCGCACCTGTCTCGATTTTTATGGGTAGAAAAAGGTTCTACTTCGGTGACGATTACCGAGGGATTTATTATCTTTCGAAAGGAGGTAAATTGCTGTAATTTTTCTTCTCGAACGAGAAACGAAACGTAGTTGGGTATATAGTACATGTAGAAAAGTTGTGGAAAACATGTTCTAGAGAGGGTGAATTATGTCGTTGCAGCATTACAGGGGAAGCATGAAATCCCTGAATACGGGAATAATTACGCTTTTGAACTACGGGAAGCACGTGCCTCCTGCCGTATCGCACGTCACGTTGGCCCATGAAATCGGACATAACTTTGGATCGCCGGTAAGTTGCTTTTCAAGCTATAGACAGATTTCATCCTCATCCCTTTAGCTCACCATTTGCCCAACCTTTGGTAACCTCGAATTTTCCCCATCCTCATCCTCATCCTCATCCTCATCCTCATACCCATCTTCATCTCCAGGATCGTCCTCTCGTCCTTCGCCTTGTACCAACCTCTCACCATCCCGACACTCCGACGCCCCAACGACGCCAAACTTGAGCGCTAATCGGTACCGGAGTTGGGTGTTACTCTGGCATGGCCTATGGAATATCAATGAATTTTCGACGCCTGTGTTAAGCTCGAAAAGATCCTGGTGGCGCGCGCTTTCGAAACTTTTAAGAATCTTTACTACATGTTGGAGGTAACTCTCGCTAAAGGCAATTCCTCTACGTCTTGACCACTTTTCTCACTTTTCCTATAGTTCATAACAGACTTTGTCACCCTGTGCATGCATGTGATATCAGTTTGAAACAAGTTGCTTCGAAACCCAGGAACTACCAATGAAACTTGACATCTCTCAAATCCAATAACTCGCGTGGTAAACGTTTCTCGGTTTTATTCGATAAAAAAGATCCTGTGAATTTAGGGTGAGCAGTCTTCATTATTATTCTCAACTCTGGTCACTAATTATTGCTGTATACATTACCTGACCAATGCCATAATTAGGTCCCGAGCGACATTTCCCAAACTTCTGGCACGGAAATCAAATTTTTGATATCAGTATCATGGTATGTAAAAAATATGTCTCAGCTATAGATTCTCACCCTTTTGAAAAGTTACTTTTGATCTTTAACAACTCACAGGGAAGAAATTTCCCTTCTATCAACATGTCAGTCATCTGATGTTGCAATACTGCGGAAATCCAAAGTTCGCAATATCGAGTACGAGAGGATGATTGAAAATGCTTTTTTTTGTGGACCAATATTCGACGCCACAATGTTTGTAGACGTGTGTAATTCCGAGTAAAAGTCCATATGTTGAAATTCATAAAACCTATCTTGGTTTACGAGGACAATTAATATTTTCCACGTTTGACGTTGGTGAGCGATTTCTGTAACGACCGTATAGGACTTTGGGGGCATGCCGGACTCCGGGGTAATATATTGCAAGTAGAATCGAAAACCCATACAGTCGTACGTCATCGAAATTCCGCTGTGCCAGCTGTTGCCAGTCCTTCACGTCCACAGCCTCGTAACATCCCTTCGCCTTTCCCGTTTCCCTCTTTTACCCTCTCTTTCTCTTCCCCAGTTTTGACATTCGCCTCCAACAATTTCCCATTTTCATCCATATATATGTATACCATATTGTTGCAAAATATCAACGGGAAAAAGAGAGGCGTCAGTTTCCGAGTGAAATAAAATGATCCAAATGAAATTGACTGTATTGAAAAAGACCAAGTGCTCTATTTAATGTCTAGAACAAGACTCTTGATACACAACAAGAGTTTTGTTAGTATTACAGTATTTGGTTGTTGAATGACACTCGATAATTCATCAGTCTATAATATCTTTGACGGGCTACTGTAGTCTAAGGGTGAATTCTCCCTTTGTAACAATGCACATGCGTTGTAATGTGTGTATAAGTTTGTAACTTTGTCCCTATATGTACTTACGATTTAGCACGATCCTGACGAATGTTCACCCGGAGGTGAGGATGGCAATTTTATAATGTTCGCGAGAGCAACAAGCGGTGACAAACGGAACAACAATCGATTTAGCCCTTGCAGTTTGCTGTCCATCAATCCGGTACTCAACACTAAAGCACGTTCGGCGAAAGGCTGCTTTGCCGGTGAGTGCAGTCGATGTATTTTACCAATGTGCAACCACTAACAGGTACACCTATACTGGTAAAAAGACACACACACACACACACATATAGATACATAGGAAGATGTTACATGCGCAGTGTTTCAAGAAGGTTGAAGGTAGTGAAGGGATTGGGTCGTAAAGTGGAAATATTCGCTGAGAGCTCTTCCGGTGTACAGCTCCCTTGACTACGTCGCGAACTCAACGAAATGCCATGGTATGACATGGCAGTGGATACCAAGGCCAGGCCGTGTAACAAGATCAACTTGGGGAGATAAGCTTACAGTGGCATATATATTTATAAATACGACCGATTGCCTTCGAATATTCCCGAGGAAGTTTAGGCTAAGGCGCAGTTGAGACGGGGGATCATTCTGTCCACCGGTTAATACTGCCTCTATAAACAAATAGAGTAATTTCCTTTGACTTCGTTTAGAATTTTTCCTTTCGAATTTATCGCCAATTCAAACCCCAGATCTCCGTACGGTTTACGTGCGGTGAAGAGGGTCAGCTCCATCTACTTCGTAGACGCCCACTTCGCCAATAACACCCTCGTGCTATTCTACTAGATTCTGCTTTTGCTCCTGTTGACCTTCTTCCTCCTCCTACCTTTCTTCATCTTCTTCTTCTTCTTCTTCTTCTGCTTTTTCGTTTTTTCTCTTATTGCTACTGCTTTTGCTACAACATTTTTACTTCACCCGGACCAACCTTTTCACAACCCCCCCATAGTACCAACGCTTCGTAAAAGATTTATCTGGGGACCCGGAATCGTCTGGCCGGAAATTTTCCATCCTTTACAAACCTATACTTACCCTCTAGAGTTGTTTCGATGAAACTCGTTAAACGAGATGTACGATGCTGAATATTCGCCTGCGATTTGAATTTGATTCTACATATGTTGCTGAATTCACTGTCAGAGCAACGTTACACTCGGATTATTAACGTGGAAATTTGTCACGAAGATCTGCAGCTCAACACTCTTCTTTCATGTTCTCGATTCGCGAAGTTCTTTTAAGAAAAGGTGGAAAAGTCCTCTTTCATTTAATTAATTCAATACGAAAGTATCGGCCTTGCAGATCGTGAATTTGTTAAGGATTCAATTGATTCCTGGAGTCACGTGAAAGCGATCCTGTGGGTTAGGCGGAGAACGGAAGTAGGAAGGTTAGGGAATCGAACGTATATACGTCTGAACGGTACATTCGATTAGCCGCAACAAAGCCGTAGCTAATGGACTGTCTATCCACCTATCGGATCCACCTTTTGTCGACTTGTACCAGCACGTAACTGATTGGACCGAATCGAGTATCTGCTTTACGGTGTACGAGCGTTTTGGCATTTTCTAGTTGGTGTGCAACTCATACAAGTTGAACCCCATCACCGTTGTGCAATATCATCTTATATAGCAACGGGACCTAATTTTGTAGATCCACATACCCCGCGCGTTAGTTTGTCATCCTCTATTTGGCAAGACCCAACATTAAGATCTTCTCACATTCTCTACGTACCACCATTGCACACAGCTGGATCTCAGGGAAGTTCTAGTTAGTAGTTAGAATGTGCACGTGGTATGCCATCCGGTAGTACTTTGGCTCTTGGTAAGCTGCGTCGACTAGGTGCTTAGCGGTGACACAAGTTTATTGGGAAACTGCATAAAGCATGGACCAGTCATCCTGTGTGTCAGTACAACCAACTTCAAAAGATGCCGAGTACTCCTTTGATAATGTTTCTGTTTCAATACTCGATTCACGGTGCAGCTAAATCCATGGCAGGTATAACGCCGGGATAAATAATTAGCCAACGGTTAATCACGGCGCCAATCGCAGCTCGATTGATTATTCACACCGTGTGCAGAACGCGCGGCAAACCTATGCGGTATTACATTGGCACAAAGTGTTTAATATTGTATGAGAGAGTGTCTGACGAAGAGTTCGAGCAGTCGATTGAAGACTTTTTCTTCTTTGCTTGATGCTGCAGTAATCAGAATACTTGCAATTCCGGTACATCCCTTGGCGTGAAAGTTCGAGGAAACTGTGAGTATGCGAAATGCCAGAGAGGGCTGGAATCTGCAAAGCGATTTGGAATGGTTGCAGCATTGCAAACTGAACTATGCTGACAGTTCTATGTCTCCGTTGCTGCATTTTCTATTGATAAAACCTTCGGGATCGGAGTGCCCTTTACCGAGAGGGCGAATTCCTTATACCTTCCTAGAAGTGTCTGGTACACGTTATGCATATTTCTTTTCAAGGCGGATGCAATGTGGACTGAAGCAACGCAAGTGATGTCCACAATGAGCTTTATCCTCCTAATTGTTTTGCGGATCGTTGAATCACCGAATGAAGTTTTTTTCTTCGAATATAAATCCGGAATTCCGGCGTTCTTTTGCTCGCTTATACGTTTAGCCGTAACTCACAAGATCCTGAAGACGTCCCTGGGAGCTGTACACAACTAAAGCCAAGCCTTCTTCTCTACCTCGCTATATCTTCGTCGACCTAACAGTGCGAAATTCTCTTGTCGCTAGGCACTAGATATTCCGAGATAGCCTCTTGTCTACTGGGAATTCCGGGGTCGCAATGTCTGCCAGAACTGAACGAACAGGCTTCCTTGTACCATATGTATGTACAGTGAGATCTCATCCCCGATGCTTACAGGCAAACAGTGTATCCTGTGAACGCTGCGAAATCCTTCATATAGGTCGCGCAAAAAACTTATCAATAGTTCAGAATGTGAAGATTTCAAAGATTTTTGGCAAATTAATGAAATTGTATGTCAAGGACTTTCAGCTTCATAAATATTGTGAATTTTTTGGTTGAATGGCAGAACCGAGATCCGCGTTGTGTGGAAACGGGGTCGTGGAGGAAGGCGAGGAGTGTGATTGCGGTTGGGAAGAAGACTGCAACGATCCATGCTGCCATCCTCAACGACGTCATCATCCAACCCACGAAATACCGTGCCGGTTAACCGAGGGTTCAGTGTGCAGTCCGAGTCAGGTAAGTCAGTGGTTTTCCCATAAAAAGCAAGACAAACTTTGCGCAACTCCTAGTTGTATAGCCATTTCGAGAACGTACGTGGCTCTCTCCGGATGGTCCGACCTAGGCCACCTAGGGATCCGTTTGCCAAAACGATTCCGAACGTTTTCCTGTACAACGTGACTTCCTTCTCTGACCTGATTTACCTACGGTCCCTTTTTCGGACCTTTTTTACTCCACCCGTTCGAAGCGAGATTGATGGAAGTTGACGAAAGATATTGCCGGGCTTTCCGGCTTCGATGGGTTGAGCTCGCAGGATAGTTTGAACCAAGAGACTTGCAAAATCCTATAAGAAAAAGTGCTCTTCTTATGGTATGTTCCTTCTTTTATCGTGTTTTTTTTTTGTTTTTTTGTTTTTTATTCTTTTATATCAGGAAAACGTTGAGCAACTACCAAATCATTACCTGCAATCCCTCACGTTTACTAGAGATAATTCTGCCCCGGCACACGATCATGAACGTTAGCGGTATAAGCTATCTTGCGTGTGATAATCAAAGGGTCCAAGATTAATACAAACTTTGCCACAACTCCACACCAAAGTTTCGTGTATATCAGCTTACTCGGTGGGCCACACGCAATTTCCTGTATATATATATACACTGTTTATTGGACGGACTTTTACCAACTAAGAATCTACGGAGCTGAGAGGAACCGCGGTGTTCACTCGCACTTTGTAAACGGGACAAACGAGCCGGATTTAACGCCCTGTGAGGGCTTATTTTCATCAAACTCAATCCTCGTGGCTAACACGTATTTATTAGGGTCCTCCTCATGATTAGATCATTTTCAAAATTCAATGCCTACATCGGCTCTAATGTTGCCGAATAAAATTTAGGAAATGTAACCCAAACTACTGCAGATTTCTCAATTCTGCGCAACGTCAACGTCTAGCGTTTTAATTTTTCATTCTAATTACATATGGTTTTCGCGCTTTATGGTTTACTTTAATTTTCTATGCAAGTATTGCTCCAAAAAATGTCAAATTTTCTTCATCTTTTAACTAAACCAATAAATTCTTGATGAAAATATGACATACTTTCGATATCTAGATTGGATTTGAAAAATTATTAAAGGACAGAATTAGCTGATACCAGTCGAGGATTAACGCACATCGTGACTTTGTGACTATAGTAAGCTTGAAATGAAATGTAGAATCACACGTAGTTAGTGCTGAGATAGTTGCGGTTGAATCGCAGCTTGCCCGTTATGTTAAGTGGTCCAGTTTCTAGCGGAAACTAAACTAGTCGTGGATCCGTGTGGGTTGTAACATGTTTGCTCTGGATAAACATGAAGAGAGCTACTGTGTAAACTATGTCTTCCGTTACCGGGAAACTGCAATATATACCGGTTGTGGATATGAATGATAAAAGTTTTCTCAGAGATCTATATATGTATAGTGCCGTGTTGTCCAAAAGGGTCTAATACATGTACAAAATATAACATTGCCAGTGAGGAATACACACGATACAAAATGTATCCTTCTTCTTTGTTTTCGTCTGCTAAATATCAAAGGCGACAGATACTACGGGTTGTAATCTACTCTGCATCTTATTTCATACCGTATATCTTATATACCTACGTTTTCTTGTCGTAAACGACTTAAGGCGGCAATCTATCACCATTAAAGGTAGTCAAAGTTGGGTTTATATAGCCGGGGATATCCGTCTGATTTACAAAGTGGTAAGATTAATTATCTTATCTCTTCGTCTTCGCCTTCGTCTTCGCTTTAGCTTTGGACCAAGTTTACTACGATATAGAAACCGTATCCCGCGAGCTACCGCTTCAATTCATTTGATTAATTATTCTCATTTCCTTTACAAACACGCCGACAAGTCTGTCGGAAACGTTAGAATATACCACGTCCAGGAATCCCAAGATAATTTTCCTCATGCAACGATGCAAATGTTGACCACCAAATGCCTCCATGCAGCTTTGGTGAGATTTGCCTCTTTCTATTGCTCTGCATGAATGAGACGAATTTTATATTGAGACGAATGGATTTTTCATCTGATACATACAGATGGATCTAATTATTGGAAAAATCGTTTGAAAATGATGAAGGTGGAAGTCATGAGTTCGAAGAAATGGAAAGACGTTAAAAACGAGGGTTTGAAATGGGCCAAATAAAATGGGAATATAAAATGGGTGAATTTTCAGCAAGATAGAAACGGTTTTCTTCGAACATTTTAGCGAGAACTTCCTCGAGGCGTTACTTCACGTGAGGTAGGTACCCGTCGTGGCTACTAGGTCTCGGTTTCAAAACGGAAGTTGGTGCATTAGAGGCGTGGGGTCGTATACGGTACGGGAAACTTTGGAAGACTCTCGCTACAGAAATACGAAGAGAATATACCGCGATGGGGATGGATGGTGTGGACTGTAACTGCAAACTTGAAGAAGGGGGGACTCGGTCGTTTCAACCATTTCCAACCTCTCTTGGATAGTCCAAGATAAATGGACACGCTCCTAAAAAAAAAAAGTTACTTCTTACTTCGTGTAAACATCCACGAGCTTTTAGCCGCTCCTCAGATATACCAAACGATGCCAAATGCTCATAGAGACAGTACCAGACGATCTAGTGTAGATCTAACCACTTCACACGCCATACAATTCCTGAAATGCGGTGAAACATACAAGAGCCCGTTTCTACATTTGTGCAATATGTGAAAAAAAAAGGATTGATTTTTAAAATTGCACGTACAGAGTATTCGATTTTTAGTGCTTTTCAGCTTTGAACTTTTTTCGTAATTATTTTAGTCAATTCTGTTGGATTGTTTGATCCTGTTGGGTAACTCAATCCTTTCCAAACAATGCCATATGCATCGTTTTTATACGTCAGTGAAGATATGATTTCAACGTTGAAAGTCTATTGAGAGATATTGAGCCCGTGTTTTTGGTATTTTTCTGTTTCTTCAACAGAGGTTTTTGATTCTCCGGATCAAATACCACCCCGTCAAATGCAAAGTTCGTGTTTTGTCAAGGGAGAAATCCATCACTCGATCGTTAACAAAGGTCTTTTTCACTGAGGCGGAGTGTCGCCGGATCACACGTCGACTTTTCTACTTCAGGCATGTGTCAGACGCAACCCTTTTTCACTGTATACGGTTCAATATGTTACATCCCGGTTGAGCAACGTACTCGGTGAAACCCGAGAAAAGGGAATATTCAAGATAAAAACACATCTGGGTGTATATCGTTCGTATTAAAACGCAACGGAAATATACATATAATATGGAAAGTTGTTTAACATTTTGGTAAATCAATGTTTTAATAAGATCAGGTTGAATCGGAACTGACAGATGGAAAGCTGAGTCAAGTACGTACTCGAAACAAGAACTTCAGCCGGCAAGCCAATAATGAGATAAAGTGAAATCGAGTTTATTGAGAATCACTCGGCGATGAGTTTTAATTTAATTAGCAATTGGATACACCGGGAAAGCCAATCTTGGGCAATAAAATCGGTTCTTTGAATCCGAAGAATGTTTTCATTCGAATTTTCCTGATTAATCAACAGTTATATTTCATTTCCACTTCTTTTTCACTGTTCTTTTGCCACCTTCGACAACGAAAACGCACTTTATCAACTCGCATTGAAAAAGTTATCGATTTACTTGAAATAAAACTCCGTTTCAATTATTCCCGAGATGCAAAGAAAATTCGTTGATTGAAATTTATCGGTTTTTCGATGTCCACCCGGTACAGATGTAAACATATAGGTATGTCACGGGTCGGAACAGCGAAATGGTAATCTGAGGTACACGACGGTTTCGAATGGCTTGGTATCAGGAGAAGCAATCTTGTAGATGATAATGGCGTAGCTTCGCATAGTTGCAGGCTTAGGTAGTCGGATTTCATTAAAATTCCACACTTTTTAGAATCGTTCAGCTTTACCGGGCAAAAACAAAACATTTTTATTTGAACTCGAGTTTAACTCGAGATTCGAATATCGCCAGGCTAGTCTACCTCGAATTACAACGTTTCAAATATTCCTAGGACAAGCTCCAGGGTCAGCAGAACAGAGATGGACCACATTTTAAAATGGTGCCGGATCCTTTCTGCTTTTGTGATTGGAAATGTTCAAATGTAATTGGACCTTTACAAATCATCATGTAATCATGAGGCAATGGTTAAAAAACTGTACGTCATCTCTAATTTGAACATTGGTCCATCTCTTCGAAATCCACCCTGATATCGCGTGTACTGGAGTTTCGTGGTATTTTTTGGAATCATTTGATTCAACGTCACTCCGGTCCATCATTTTGGGCTGATGTTTTTTTTCTTTTTTCTCTTTTGGGGGACACGTCTCTCCGTCTTTTCCATGATTCATTACTCGAAGAACCATCTCCTTAGAGTACCTACTCTGAGTGTTTCTTTTGTCTCTCCATTTGTCCAGGGTCCGTGCTGTACCTCTGGATGCACTTTGCGAAGCGGAGACAAATGCAGAGACGATAACGGATGTCGTGACGCGAGCTTCTGCGACGGTTGTGGTCCCCAGTGTCCGCAATCCATCAACAAACCCAACAAAACCATATGCAACGAGGAGTTCGTCTGTTACATGGGAGTGAGTATTTTATCCCTATTGCCTTGCAATACGTATACCATATATATATATATCGGACCATATCTTTCTCATCCTCATATTTTTCAACCCTCTCATTTCACCCTGTCGTCTGACGTATTGATCTCTCCCTGCCTGGGATTTACTTGTGTATAAAACCGTTCACAGCTGTTACATTGGCCGTTGGGTTCGTAGATGTCGGGGTCAGTGTGTCGACAATGTCTTAAAACTGTCAAATAAATCCCAGCTGTTTCCCGCGCTTACGAAAGTGTCATGGCAAATGTCGCGTTACGTTTTCTTATTCCTTTCTTATATCCCGTCATATTGTTTTTTTTTTTTCTTTACTTTTATTTGTACAGAAATAGGTTGGTATACTGCCCGATTGTTATTACCAGCTCCGGGGGTGAAACAAGGTCTCGAGCTTTTAACGAAGCAACGATCGTCAAAGCCTAAGAACCGTTTTAGCTCTTAAAGTCAGGGAAACCCAACGTCGTTCTGAACTACCGACTATATCTCGAATGAAACGAGGTGAAGTTAAGATCAAGATTAACCGAAGACTGAGATACGACAACCCTCTTTGTTATTAATCTCAGAGTAAGTTATAGGAGCCACGAATTAGACAAGATGGCGGTAAAATCCATCGGTATGAGAATTCCGAGGGAATAATAAGAAGATTTTCTCATCTCTGATTGTATTCGTCTCCGATCATTATGGCTCACCGTAGGATCCGGTGAATCACATAAATCATTGATTTTTGATCGGATTCATTTGTCAACCGGGATTATGTTTCCCGCCCATCTGAAACTTGCCAAAAACTTTATTCAGCTTTGGGTATAAATTATCACCGTGCACTGGTTCTTGTTCACGTAGTAAAAATACACTAGGGGGGGGTTTCCTACGGAGATAAACTATTTAACTAAGAGTTACGCGAGAACATGGTTGGTAGGTTGGTATATACCTACGTAGCAGGGTGTCGCTCCATAAATTATCGGAAGACAAACGGAACACTTGTAATCGCGGTGGTGCAAAGTTTCGAAAGTTATAATGGCCAAACTCCAGCGACACCTTTGTGACATCATTGTCCACACGGAACGTTGGCAATAGCAAACTTGCAATACATGCAGATCTGCCTATTGTACTTGCAGATTAGGAACCGTCTATTGGGAATATTGAACACCAAACACCAGAGTCAGGCCCCCCCGCCCCCCTTCCTCCCCCTCGCTGCTCAACTATTCATGGTCGTGATATGCACCTGGAATACTCATTTGCCACCGGACAATCGAAATCCCATGACGGAATCGCGCCATTTTGGTCCCTTGCATAAATATATACCGTTCTATATATATGTATGCAAAGGCTTTGATATCTCAGTTTGGCAAATTGCAGCCAGTATTATAGTCGGGTTTAATTCCTACTAGGATGTAGCCAAAGCCTTTCATTTTCCTTTTTACTGACGGTCATTCGTCTTGTGGTCCTAACTAACCTGGCCACATTTAATAGCTTGTTCTTAATTAAGCCAAAGAGTAATTAGGACTGGAATAAGACGCGGAATGGCTTGGTGGTCCCTAACCGAGTCTCATCTTCGTCTATAACTTTTTTTTTTTTACTTTTCTCTTCTTTTCTTTACAAGTCACAAGAGATACTAGCAGTGGCAATGCTTTATATACACTCTCATATTTCGGGGTGAGGAAATGTGAGGGTAATTCAGCTTCTTTTTCCATACTTTCAGGAATGCACCGGGAGTATTTGCCTGGCTTATGGTCTCGAATCATGTCAATGCATCGCTGATGCTGACGACCCGCCAACCAAAAGCTGTGAGCTGTGCTGTAAAATGCCTGGGGAAAATCAACCCTGCCTGTAAATCAGCTAGTTCATATTATCGATCACGGACTGAAAATGACAAAATTCCTTGACTCTTATTTGATCCTTTTCTCATTTCAGCTCGTCGTTCGCTTGGAATTCTCCACCGTACGATATACCGGATATGTTTTCCAAACCGGGTACACCATGCAATGACTATAACGGATACTGTGATATTTTCCAAAAATGTAGAGAGGTGAGGGTCTTCCAAACACTAAATCACACTGATTTTTTTTATCCCTGACTCATCCTCTGCATCATTCTTCCTTCCCAGGTTGATCCCAGCGGACCCTTGGCAACCCTCAGACGACTTCTTCTCTCTGATGCGAGCTTGGCAAACTTTCAACTATGGATAGCTGACCATTGGTACGCCGTTGTCGTACTGGCCCTAGCTGCGCTGATAGCGCTGGTAAGCTATAAAGATATGTTTAATTGTGTATTTGCTTTGTTTATCCGATTGATACGCTCCCAGCTCTAGAAAATTGTTCCTTCCACTGTAGGAACAAATGGAAAATTCCAAAATATCGGGGATGTAGGAAAGAATGGTATACCTAACATTTTGCGGGTAGTAAAACGGTTCAAGGACTGGTCTAGGAATATCTTTGTGGTATGAAGATGAAAGTTCATCTCTACAATCAAGCAGGTTTGAAAAAAACCAACTCACTTCAAGTATTTTCAGTTGAGTGAATTGCTGAAACAGTGAAAGTTGAGTTGAAGTGTAGTGACGGTATTTGGGAAATATACTAGCGTAGGCTAGGCGATCATCTTTACGGAGTGTGATTGAAATTCCGAATTTCAAAAGCTGCGGAAGGTCAAAATTCCAAATTTTTATACTACCGACTCGGAGTTTTTCGAAAGATTATTTCCCCAGAAGTCTACGTAGCCGACCTGGGAAACGCCAAATTAAAAAACACCGGAGGTTCAAAATTTCAAATGCTAAGTAGAATCCGAAAGGCCAAAACTCCGAAGTTCGGTATTCGCGAGATGCAATGTCGTTTATTTGACAGCTTTGTCATGAGCTTCCCTTGATTTTCGAATTTTTGAATTTTCTGAGTTTCCAACTTTCAGATCTTTGAGCTGTCTGCATTTCGACCTTTCGGAATTTTCAACTTCCGAACTTTCACGTTTCTAGAAACTCAGAATCGCGTCTCAAATAAATTCGAAATTTTGACTGTTGGGAACTTTTGGAATCCAGACCTTCCATCTTGCTCCATCTGTACTCACTCTCATAGCGTTTCACAATTGTTCATAGTGGCTAGGGTATTTTGAGGTGCCCATTTTACAACTTCAGTGCTTTTAAAGTGCAAAGCAAGTGAAGTTCACCTAATTTATTCGTGTTGGTGGAAAAAATGGCTCCCAAGATGCATCAGTATGCTTCGAATATCGTCACTGGAACTCGAATCAGGAGTCATATAGGAACGTGACGTATTATATCAGGTCTCATTTCCCTAGGGAAAACGATACGAGTTCTTGGTACCTGATCTGGAATCTTATTGTTAGCTATAAAGCCAGACCCCAGCACATGTCTCTCTACCTATACACGTAACTAGATTGGATCGTATTTTCATTTCTGTATCAGCTGGGGATAGCTGGTTGGGAAGTTCCTCGACTCAGGAAGGTATTAATTGTAATTGTGTAATATTTAGAGGCAGTCTCAGTCTCTACGGGCCTATAGAGTATAAGGAGAGGTACGCGTTTCTATTCCTCAAGAGAGTAACGCCAGAGTTAAGTCCTTTGAGGGCGGTAAGTGGAAACTTGGCAAAATCAGGTAATACTAGGGATCGGAGAAACCTTACCTATACTTCAGGTGAACGACGAAAAGCAAGGTTTAGCTCGCAAATTCGCGCTACCCCTTCTCTTCTCTTCTCTTCTCTTCAACCGCAATTTGGGTATAAGTTAGTTTTATTCAACGCACGCGATGTCATTTTCGTTCACGTCTTCAGTATAAACGCCCCAAAAACCATACAGTAACCCTAAATTCCTAAATTCTTGGGTAATTTACTTGGAAATTGGATTAATCGTGTAATATATAAGACGGGGGCATATCTGATACCGTAAAAGCTCGCCATGCTCTTGTTTGGATCATATCAACACCCATTAGATGGGATTAAAGGGTCGCCCACAAATTAGCTCAAATTACACGAGTTGGTTTACCCAACGGAGCATATACATATATGGGTTATACTGATCCCCATCCCGCTACAGACTTGCGTGATTACTTATTGTCGGATAATTCGCTACTTCGATATCACTATGTATATCCAAAAAGCTTATTTATCTCCAATTTTCTTCAGTCGGTCCACTACCTACCTATAATTTCCATTTGTTCAGAATTTTCCAATCGAATGGCGAAAGAGATATTTGCCTAATCACTTAAAGATTCATTGACAATGAGTGAATTTCATCGATCGAAATACACTTTTGAAATTGAAACTCTAAAGCAGAAATTAATCCCAAATACTTGACTACGTGATTATTCGCAGTGCGAATTTACACAAAGCTACTGAAAATTTATCTCCGTTTCCTAAATGGGGAAATTGCAAATGGGGGAAAACGTTTCTGCACAAAGGTGACTTTGCAGAAGCGAGTAGAGGGAATCCTAACTCGACTATTTGAAGGGCGAAGATATACCAAGCCTGGGTTAAACAGAGATCGTTCTCTATTCCCAGTTGAGTATGTCAACGAGACACGTGAACCGGGGTTGTTCCGTACTACGATTAACCCATTAAACCACCTTACCCGAAAACCTACCTTCCATGCTGCTGGCCTACAATACACGTTCATATACAGAGCTACATTTCACTCCATGCGATTATTCGACAAGGGATGTTAAAACGCCAGCTGGGGAAATCTGGGGTCGGCTTTAGGTCAGTTCATCGAGTGCTACTCAAATAGCATATTTAATCCATTAGATACCAAAACTCCGAGTTTGCTAATTACCTAACAGCATTTCTCACAGTATTTGGTGAGGTTTTCAAAATTTATCAATTCGGTAATGCTCGAGAGTATGTGGAGGCGGTTTTCAATCAATATCTACATATGTGTAGATTTTTCATCAGATAATCATTGGCCCAGGACATTCATTCTTCATTTTTCATCCACTTTGGCAATGGAGATATTGGTGTACGAAAAGTATTGATTTCTGGTGGAGATTGGGGTTAATTGATTTCAACGAATCCTTGAATTTTAATCCTGAATTCCATAATTTATCGAATGAATAGTTTAGCGATCGGAGTATTCATCGAATAATAATGGAATAGAAAAGTATATATCCAACGCAGAGAAGGATCATTTGATGAATTGTTATAATTTGGAGAATTTGGGATATCTGATGATCCGAAAACCTCTAATTTTCAGTTATTTTTCTTTTTTTTACCAGGTTTTCGTTGCGTTTTTATTTTCAATAATTAAGCAATGACGAATTTTGTTCCAGGTTACGATTGCCAGAATTTTTGGCAGGCGAGCCGGTTCACGAATCAACAAACTTTCGGGGTTTAGTAGCGACGTTACTGCTACAGAGGAAAATACTTTTGATGGAAAACAATTAAGAAGTGAAAAAGTTGGGCAGCAGTCAGCCCCTTCAACGACGTCCAAGATCGGAGGGTTAAGCGTGACGAGGATTAAGAAAAGAATCATCGAAACCATGAAGACCATCACATCACCGAGGAGAAGTAGGGCAGCCTGCCTATCTGCCTCTGATTTTCACATTTCAAAGCTCTTCGATTTTGTGTCAAAAATAGAAGCGAAAGATGCAAAGAAAAAAAAAATTATTCAACAGAACGAAAAGGATCTGGCAAAGATTCGCGATACCGTTTCAGACGACGACCGTGGAAACGATCAAAGGCTGTCGTCATACAATATCGAGGAATATGACGGGGATGTTTTATCCAAGGATAAATCAAAGCCAGTTTTTACTGACCGTGATAAAGCACCGAATTATTTGAGCGTCGCGACGGCTGAGGATCCGGGGAAAACGACAAATGCTGGTGGTTCAAAGATCGGTGATCAAAAGACGTCTTCGAGTACTGGAAAAGACCGAAATTGTATATCCCCAAAAATGAATCTCTCAAATCCGAATGAATTCAAGGGCGATTGCCAGGAAAGAGGGTTCGGAAATTGGCTATTCGGTATTGGATTAGGTGGGAGAACTTTCTGCAAAGATAAAGCCGATAAAGTTTCACAAAAGTATTCTTCGAGCTTTGGTTTGAATTTTCCAAAAATTGACAAACTCCGTGGTGGTTCTCCGAAGGCAAGAAACTCATCTGTTACAACATCTTCACAGAATCGACTTCGAGGTAATAATCAATCCGCTGAACCGCTCGTAGAACCTGAAACACCGGAAACTCCGGAATCACCGGCGGAAGTAATCGCCTCTCGAGTAGCAACGTCGGATCTTGTTGTGTTGCTCAAAGAGAGTTAGTGAATTATTTCCATGCTCTTGACAAGTAACTATTATCGAGTTGTGTAGTGCTTTTTAAAAGGGCGTTTGAAACGTTTGAAAGAAAATTCAAATGACTGTGAAAAAGATGTGAGAAAAAGTCAATTGGAAAACACAATTGAATCGTTTCTATTTAGTTTCTCTTTATATTTACCCCCTTTTTGTTAAAATGTATGAATATATAAAAAGACTCGCTCCTTCGTTCGAAGTACTTCAAGTACTCAGGTGTACTCGATTATTATTAATAATGTGACTGTAATGTATAGAAATGCGAGGGAAATGAATATTTTATCAAAGTAGCTGGCGCGATAGATCGTTTTAGAAATAATCATTTCGTTTCGATGAACCAGAAGAAGAAAAAGAAAAACTAAGAAGAAGAATTGTACTTGCAAGGGTTGACGACGGGCTGCAGGTCTTCATCGATCAGGATGAGCTTTGGAACTTTTTCTTCTCGATCAGATTTAGTTTCTAAATTGCAGACTCGGTTCTTGCCCATTTCTTTTTCAATACAATCTTTTTCATCGATTGTCTCCTGATCCTGGATTCAATAAATTGGAATATTCGAATAAGCAAAGTCATCTCGTTCATTGTAGATGCGTGGAATCATCGATATCATTGATTCTACGCAAAAAATTTATAAAAGATGTCAAGTCGAAGAAAAACGTCACCAAGAAGCAAATTCATGACTTGGACATTAAGGTCCATTCCCAAAAAGCATTTGACACACATCCACTATTTTGGAGCATATTTTAACCGCTCCAAATCTCATCCCGATGGGTAAAGCCCGTTAGTTTTGTGTCAATTCCGTTTGAATAATATCGTGAAATGTAAGTCTGCAATTTTTCTTACGTATGATTGTGCGCAACGTGTTTTGTAATTGAAAAAAAAAAGTGCATTTGTGGTATTTGTAAATATTGTAAATATATCGGAGTTTATTGTTAAATCGTACCCAGAGTCCACATTCATGTAATTGCGTAGCTCAGATCCGTTTATTTCGTATACATCGATATTATACTTTTGGATGCCGAAAAATAATGAATTATAGTCATTCGTTTATTTATAAAAAAAAAAAAAAAAGCAAGGAAATTTTTCTCCCTGGACTGACGTTGCGGATAATGAACAATATCAATTCTCATTATTATGTATAGAAGTGGACCAAACGTAGAATACCTAATAATCATAATAGCTGTAAAAGTAAAGAAGAAAAAAAAAATGAAAACAAAATGGTCACTGTGTCATTAAATAAAATATACGTCATTATTGGTACATAAAAAATGAGTGATTTACGATAGCTGCCTGCGAATTTGTAAACCTAAACTCCTTTTCCTCGTAGGTATATTAGGGCTGGATGTTCGTCAAAGGAAATGAAATTCCGAGGAGGTAATTAATTTCGGACCAGTCGATTAAGCGCATCAATATTAATAGGGGGAGAAAGCGCTAATGGAATAATTGAAAAAAGGGTGGCTGCACAGCTGCTGGATTCGAATTTTTGAAGGGAAGTTCATGCCCCGAGGTAATCAAGAGAATGAGAAATCGCGTCAAATGACATTTTGAGAGTTTAAATTATTGTGTGTAAACGTCTGATGAGGCGAGAATCATCTCGCGTATAGCGTTTCTTCCGGTTAGCCGTTCCCCAATCTCCGGAGTCCCTTGCCCAATTTCCGGTTTTTATCTTTATGGGGTTTGTGGGTGTGTGCGCAGCTTCAATATGTATGTTCATCGCAAGTACCATTTTCCCCTTAAGCATCACAATCGTCGGTTTTTCTACGATTAATAAGGTTGTTCGTTTCTGAACGTATTATACCTGCGATGAATTAAAAAAAAATTTCAGGGCGATTTGCACTTTTGTGTCGACTTTCGTTAAGATCTGAAATTTTCGTAGTTTACCTCGAAGAAATTTGTCAATAGAGCTAGAAAGAACTTGATTTTTTTGGGACAAACTACGAGAAGTCTGAGTTTGTCTGAATACTCAAAGAAAACTGTACAATTAATTTCACCAACGTAATTAGTACTCATTCGATTTATGCTAAGCTTTGAAATTTTTGAAACGTAGATTCGAAAATAATTCGAAAAACTTCGCGGTGAAGATTGAGGGAAAAATGTATAAGTAGACGGAATTTTCGAGTTACGATACGCTTTGTATGAAATGATAGTTTCGGTTCAATCTATGAACGAATAATTTTAGAAATCAAGCATTTCGGTTAGGCAATCGCAAATGCATTTTCCGTCAATATTCAGTAAGCTCTGGTAATCAAGTTAACTTGGAAAGATAATAGCCACGTTAAGTCTCATTCGTACGAAGAACAGAATGAAAAATACACTGATAATTCATGCCAATGAATATAGACAATCATTTTCCGAATTCTTTATATTACAACAAAATTCGAGCAGTCTACTGAGGATCGCGCCGCGTTATATGCAACCCGAATTTCTTGACCGCGATTTCCTACTCAACTCACAGATGGCGCGATTAATCAGTCCAGAGTAAAGCGACACTGTCTTTATGGTGATCGACCTACGAACTACTTTTACCGCAAACAGCGCGCCGTGGATCAAAATCACTACTGATATACATATCAGTGATCAAAACAGTTATTACTCAGCCGCAAGAAATCCGTCTCTCAGCTGGGCCGCTCCGGAAATTGAAACGAACACTTTTACGCAACATCTTATAAGAATTTTTCGTGGATCTGCAAACAAAATTGCGATTTTGCCAAAAAATGCCTTGTTCAGAATGTACTTTAATCGGTACTGTAATCGGTACTTCAAATATCTTACCACAATTAATATAACTTTTCACCTATTGTCCTTTCTTTTCCCAAATTTCGGATAAGGCATGATGAGAAAGTCAAAGCGCCTGCGTGTAGGCAACCTCAACATCACGTGCTCAGTATTGGTTCTCGTGAATCACATATACGCATCGAAGCAAATTTGCGATTTCCTATAAATGGAAAGAAATTTTCACCGGTACGAAAGAAAAGCTTTCAAAATTCTTTACTTTCCCTCAAACATGAGGACCAAAGATTTGATTCTTACTGTGGAACATGAAATTTTCACAAACCCTCAGAAATTTGGATTGAACAAAGTACTGAAATGATTTCCAAGGAGGCATGATGAAATACATTTATTATCTTTCGATTCACAGAAGATTTGTAATCACAATTCAGAAAGTTCACAAGTCTCTGATTGGTCTACACCACGTTGATATATACATATTCGTTGTGTAACACTGTATAATATTTTGAGTTTTACATCGAACATGTTGTCACAATTAGTGGTAATCGATTAATTTATACTCATACAAATCGGCAATAATGCCGAGTTCATAATTTTGTGCGTGAATTTCCAATTATACAGAAATATATAATAATCATTGATTGTTCGATGAAAGTTTTGGTACGTATAATATAGTCAGAAAATAGTTCAATATATAGATATAATATATATATATACGATACATATGTTATCGTATATTACACTGATACACCGCTTACTGTTATATTTATAGCAACATTATTAAAAATAGTGATTTTTTTATTTTGTGGGCATATCATCGTCATCGCAATTACTTGCATAAGAATCTTTTTCACCTGCAACTCCGAATTTTAAACAATCATCTGGATAGATTTTTTGGATGTATACTTACGTATTCGTATAACCTTTGTATAAATATAATGCAAATTGATTTTGAAATGAGAAAAAACCGTTCATAGTCACGTGCCAACACTGAGTAGCTACATACTTAAGTGAATAATTATGTCGTTTCAATTAACATACGATATTAGCAAAGACACTTAATGCATGGAAGCGATGACCCGAATCATATACCGTTTCATATATACCTACAACGTTGCGTTGTCCGGTACTTGTCGTATAGTTCACTTTACGCAAGCGAACTATCTATTCGATGCATGAATTAGTTTCAGGTGTTACGTTGAATACCTTCGGAGAATCGATTAAACACATAGATATCCACGTGTTATCCATCTTATTTTTACTCTTTTCTCTTGGAAATATATTAGTTTACACACCTATCCACTTTGAGGGATAATTCTTAACGTTGTTCGATTGAAACATGTGAGAATAAAAATATAGAGCATGGAAATATAACCACGTACAGACGCATATAACTTACTTTCGTTAAAAGTTTCTGTCATCGAATTACATACACACATATTATGATCATCAATTTGATAAATTCCATCCGTTGGTTGGAAAAGGGAAAACTGCAACTTCATAAGTTTTTGGAGTACCTACATTCCTTTTTATCTTGCAAAACGAGATTCGTAATTTCGTGTAAATCACACAACCGATCAGAATTAAACTTTAAGGATCGTTGCAGCATTTCAACAGAAAATGGGAAAGTATTTTACTTCTTCCAAATTCAGAGAGCAATATTTTGACAAATTGTTAGGATGGGTACATAAGGATCAGCCGGCAAGTGAAGAAAATTCACTTAGAATTTGGAAAAAGTGAATCACTCAGCCACTAATTCTTCCTGGAATGGTGCATTGACGCAAATTGTACATGGATCTTCATGTGTCGTGGATTTCATTGTATATATCTATAATGGATTCAAACAGGGTATAATCGACTTCGATCGGACGAATGTATGCCAAATATTCAGATCGCAACTACGGCCAGGATTGCAAGATCTATACGTATAACGATTCGACAAATGACCGTACAGAAACTCCAAGATCCACATCTTCTTCCAGAGGCACTCGAACATCAGGCGCATCATTCAGCTTTACATGAATTCAAAAATCGGTCGGTTCAGTAACAGAGCCCTGAAAAATGAAGAAGCAGCTATTTACAACTATCTGCATGCATGTATACAAAAATTTCAAATCGATAACCAATGATCATTGTTTTTTTTCAGCAATTAACAGTATAATCGCAAAAAACAAATCGAAGAATCGTGTTCATCGCAGAAAGGGAGACAAAAATCACGCTGGTTTTTATTACCACTTCTCTAACCAGGTTTGCCATTTACCAAATCGTCGTACGAGCGATTGAACAGCCGTTCTATCGGACGTGCAAATTAACCTGAAATTAGTCAAGTCAAGAATGCTAATGCTCAGTCTTCCGGAAATGAGCCGTGACTTTGAGGGAATTAAGCGTTGATTATCTGAACCACTACACGGGTAGGTGGTACATAGAACCTACTGAAAATTTCGACAAACGATCGAATCGCTTATATCACTTCAAGATTCGTCAAATTTTTGGTGATAAATTTGCAATTTTCTTTTTTTTTCTCTTCTTTCTTTGGACCCTTCGTTATTTTTTACATGCCAAGTATTTTTTTCCAGCGTTTTTTGAACCCCTTCTAGAGAAAAAATCGTCAAATGCATTGAGTAACGGAAGAATTCCGTATCAGTTTTGAAAATATGCCGTATCAATAATAATTATCATTCATACCTGTACATCCCTCCACCGATGACAAATGAAGATATCTTGCGAAAAAACGGCTGATGTACCTGCCGATTTCGATGTCTTCGTTTTGGTGACTTAGAGCTACGCTTTGGAGCTCGTCGATTAAAAAGAGCTGGAGGTATTTGACCCAATTAGAAGAGGACGCAAAATTCTGCAGTCCGAATAATCTACGCTTCCGTTAACATACTGCACAGAAGATAGAAAAGGAGAATGACCTGAATGATTAAAAGGTACATTTGTAAATTGGCAACTTGACAAGTGAAAATCCTAAATAGGATCAACTGACCAATTGATTAATTATTATGAAGTTTCAAGGCATCGAACGTTGCCTGCAGAGGTGGGCAAACCAACTTGACGTATAGGTACAGAAAAAAAAATGTCCTCCGGCTTTAGACGTGAGGAAAATTCAATGCCGTCGAATCAGACGACTGTGACGACGGAAATCTGTCAGACTATTCGGGTCCTCGTCCGAATCGATTACGAACGAAGGCCTTCTCGATAATCGCCCATGGGCTGCAGTCGATGTGTTTGACACCGGGATATCCGTCCTGTTGAAGCATTGGGCTGGAAATGATGAACGCCGAAGTAGGGGTGGTGGGCGAGCGGCTGGAATAAATATTTTCCAAATTTTTCCCAAAGTTCTGATTCACCTAATTACGAAATTCGTGCAGACTATAAATTAGTCGTCTAGTTCGGAAATTAGCCATGTCCACAAATTGAGACTATAATAAGTCATGAAAATTTACGTCATTTTCAAATCCGCGGACCCTCAGTGAATTTAGAAACCGACCAATCGAAAAAAGTTTGTTTTAGAACTGACCCGATTGAGAAAAATTTATTCAAAAAATTGACCAAATCGAGAAAAGAGAATTGAAAAAATTGCCATTCCTGTCAATTATCTGAAAATTGAACCAAGTCCAGTGGAAATTTGTGTAACAATAATTTCATTTTTTGATGTGATTGATTTGGCTGACCCACGTGGAACAAAGTTAGAACTATTTCAACTGCATGGTGGCAAATAATTACTCGGTTGGAATTACTGACTGTCTCGAATTCATCTGCGGTGAACATTGTCGGTTTCGGAAGCAGGTAACTTATGTATAAATCGGGACATGAGCTGTCGATAAAGATCACAGCTGTGGTATAATTGATCGTTGTCACAGTATTGAAGAGGTTGGCGATGAATCAATTGAATTTAAGAGTTAGTCTTTGTTGCACGAATGAAGCCGTGATTAGGCTTTTAAATTTTTTTGTGCCATTCGCTATGATCAATTGCGATGAACTACTATGCTTAAACGAGTATTTACATCAAGCGTATTATCTCTATCCGTCAATTACGCCAATCGAGCGTCCTTGTATGATTTCAGCCTAAAAAATGAGGTGAAAAGATCTCGGAATACATCGCGAGATAATTATACCTCACTAGCGTTTTATTAATCGCAGATCAAATGTGACTATGAAAGAAATTAATATCAAGTAAATTTTTGCAGCTGCAGGTATAAAAAGTTTCAGACATTCGCTATAAGCTGAGTTTTTATCAATTTTCTTTCATTAAGAATTTTGACATTTATATTCCTTGACTGTGGACTGCAAGTGTACCCAAAATAAGAAATCAAGCTCAAGATCAAGCTGCAGTTGTGAAAAAAAATCACGAATTGAATAATTACGTTGCAATATCATGTGCGATAAAATTGCTGGAAAATTGACGGAAAATTTGCTTTGCAAATCCGTATTGAATATGTAATAACGCAAAGTGCTTTGTGCTATGGAACTACAAGTTGCGAACATAAGTACATAGGTGTACAGTATAGGCACCCACAAAAGCTGGCGGATATAATTACCTCGTTTTATCTACTTCATGCTTCGTAATTGCTTCATTTCATTCTGGATACAAAATTCTAGATGCCTGAAGTCGTTAAAACTTGTATATATATTATATATATATATATATATATTCCTTAATTGCATTACATTGAAACAGGTTCAGGAAACCCAAGTTGGCAACAAGTGGGATTTTCTATATTTCAGTGAGCAAAAGAGATGTGATACATTCCATCTCACCGATTTGCGAATTTGTGTTTCTTGAAACTTCAGATACCCCCGATCAATCTCGATTTTGTCGATTCACGAAAACAGAGAGGATTTTATTTACCAATAAGACGGAGAGGAGACCGATGCATCATCCCCTGTATTTCAAATGACTTTTGTGCCTGCATGGTATCTTTTCTAACGTGACGTCTCTGGCTGTCTCTCAAAGATGATTTTCCCCCGGGTCCATTGCCGTCCGTTCGGTGTTCCTTCAATTAAAATACAACCCATATGACGCAAACCATTGCAGACATCGTCCTCGTGGTCAATTTTACAAAATAATCGAACATGGTCGCCAGTGAACAGCCCGACATTTCAATCCCATTCGTCCATTTGACGCACCTTGTTCACCATGCAAAGACGGGCTCGAAGGACTTCGATCAGTGCAGCTAGTGCAGACCCAATCAGCATAACGCCAAGAATATGTCCAGCGATCGACAAAGATTTCTTGTGATTTCCGCTGACATTATCGTCGCCTTCTTCGACGAGCTGCTTCTCAATTATCCCTGCTGTTTCGGCCATCAATCGAAGCTTTGTTTTCCGCTGTAGTGTCTCAATTTTCCCCGTTTTTTTCTCCCTCGGTTTTACGTGTGTACAGTTCCTGTCGTAGTTGCTGAAGAACAACGCCTTGACCATAGATGGGTAGTCAATATTCGAGCACAACTTCAAACCCCGATAATCAATAGCAATTTCTGTTATGGTACTGGTCTTAACGCCTTTTCCACTCTCGTTAACACTACTTCCATAATTTGTGTTCAGAAGCAGCTTCAATGGCAGTGAAAATAACACTCCGAATATCAAGAGAATCGCGACTATGCCAACGTTTATACCGATGGAAGGACTGCAGATCATTTCAGACGTGAATTTTTTGGATTTTCTGATTAATAATCAATAAAATCTTGCAGCTAGTATGGCCGGAAGTGTTTTGAAACGTTTTTTCTACAGTTTCGAAAGATACTGACCACACTTGATGATTCCAAGTTGATACGTAAACCTCGATCACTGGTACACACTGGTGATTTCGGCAGTGGACAATGCTAGATCACACGAACGTGAAATACCACGAGTATAGGACGTAGAGACGTTGCTGTACTCGGGAATGCAAAATTGAGCGTAATGACACTAACGATGATCACGACTGTAACGACACGCAGTGGTAACGTGTCCCGACTACTGAACAACGATTTGTTTCTATCTCGCAACGATCATCGTCGAAATGTATACATGATCAGTAAAAAGAGAACTACCTGCATAATTTGAGGGGTGTAATTAATCACATTCGATAGTCTAACTTCGAGTTATTTTTCACTCTGTATCTACGTAATTGACACACAACTGTTGCGTCTTTCCTGCACTCTGCTGACCGGACCAGACCCGCTCTGTAGCAGGCAATGTGGGTTGATATTGATTCCCGGTGGACTAGCACTGCGCACGCCCAAAGCTCCAGTGTCTTCCGACGTCGTGTTGACATCAGCGGATTTCGTTTCAACGGATAACTCACCACCCGTACAAGGACACGCATTCTCCATGGAATATAATTAGAAGAACTCTACTGTTCTTCGGTTCCTTTCATGCCAAAGGTATGATGGGTTGTACAGTTACTTAGATTGTGCGATGAACTGCAGCGAGTTCTGACAGTACTCAACCAGTATTGCAAGTTCTTATCAGAGCCATGCGTGACTATCATTGGTTCAGGAATTTCTGAAGGCTTTTCAGAGTATCAGATGCCCACATGGACATTTTCGAATAATTCACTTACACCTGAGTACGAAAAACCTTTCAGACACGCGTCCAGAGGTCCAACACTCCTGAGGACTGATGAATCGCCTCTAGTTTTGTGTCGAAAAAAAAATGTCAACGGTGCACTGCAGGAGATGATTCAACATCACACGCATAGGACACTGGAGCAGCCATAGGATTACAAAATGCTATAGATGCAATGAAATCAGGTCGCTAGTCGTCATTAACACAACCAACTGTTGCAGTGTCCCTCAATATCTCAGAAAATGTGCCAGATAGCAAAAATGAATCTAATTTAATCAAATTTGGATACGTTTCCACGTCTAGGTTTTTAGGCTTTTTGTTTCTCGGTACGGAAAAGCGATATTATGGTAGTCCAAAGTTGTTGCAAAGGTTAGTGCCAGATGGTGAAATTCATTTGGTAATTTTCTAGCGTTGAAGGAGAAAGATTTTGTCAGATTTTGAAAATCTGGTCCATATCTTTTGCCGACTCGAAGCGGATTCTGTTAGAGATTCGAGGCTCGAATCGATCGGGGCGATAGGCGATCTGTTGGAGCGGCGTTATACCCCCATATATACGTATGTATTTGTAGGTTTGAATATTATAATAAAAAGGAAGGTGGCTTTTGAAGCCGCCGCGTCCTTAGTGTGCATACATAAATAATATTAGACAATATCAAATTAAAATTCGCATCTTTCCGCGAGCAACAATGGCCAGCCAACAAAGGAAGCGCCTGCAGTGGCGGCGGCATCGCGGCGTCGTTTATAAAAGTAATAAAACAATCGAACAACACAACTCGCCGAAGAGGCCGAGGGAGACGGAGGCTGTACCTTCGGCCACATGTTGAAAGAGGAGGGAAATCAAGGTACAGCAAAATCGAAGAAAAAGGGCAGATGGAACACAGGGGAACACCGACCCGACCTGGCCGACCGGTAGCCCCGCCAGAATACGTATATATCTTGCTCTGCTTCACCACACTCTGATTCCTCGAGGTTCTCAACGAACTAAAGGACCCAGTCCAGGTCCTGAACTCTGAGGAAATCCCCTTCGAGCCATTTTCTGACCATTTGGAAACGGTTAGTCAATCATTGATGCGACCCTTCGTCCTTGAGACCTTGAGGATCGGAAGCCAAGGTGATCGCCTCTGGAGAAACGACCCTCAGGGGTCCAGGGATGAGAACCTGCGTATGTAGAGCAGATGATGGCAGTGGTGGCCCCGGTGTGTGATTTTTCACCGCCGACAGCTCCTCCTTCGAGACCCGCGCATTCCACCTTTCCCTCTTGCCCTCCCAGCATCCTTCCTTCACTCCTTGAATGCTGCGATACACTTGGCCGTCGTGGCGTGGCTGGTACCCCGCCTGGACAAGGCCTGGACGCGCCACTGGACACCGGTTGCACGATCTTAGATTTGCCGATCTCGTATTCGGAGAGCCAACACCAAGACAAACACACCGAAGGGTATAGGTACTCGGGGTTCGGTTTATCGCATGGACACGCTCGAGGAGTCGTCATTTCGCAGGTTTTCAAACCAGAAATCTATCCTAGTAGTATACGTTACTCAATGGAATTCGGTAAGGATAACAATGAATCAGACTTATGTCTATTCTTGAGCACGAAAAATTGGTGAGTATTCCTTGCGGGTGAGAGTCCAATTACCTATTACACAATCAATGATATGTTGATTATTTTGCCTGCTTCACGTCTGCCATTCGAAATTTTCCAATACCGAATGCGGATTCGTGCTCGCAAAGCCAGAAAAAAGATCGATTTTCCCAATCAAGCTTTTTAACGGAGCTTTCTTCCTACAGCTACAACTTTGGTGGCCTGTGATGGGTTTGTATTTTTGATACTTTGGATGTTGGAAAAGCCTGATTTCACTGTCATTGACCAGTGACCCGAAAATCTCTGGATTTACTAGGTAAGAGTTTCTAGAAATATGTGTGCAAAGAGAAAATGAATGTTACTCAATTTTTATAGACCGGATCCTATCAACTGAAACCAGGATCATCGGAATCCGTTGAGATGCTCTCGAGACATCATCGATTAAAATTCGTGTACCTACGAGTATCATAATTTCGTTTTTCTAATTACTCAAGAACCACCGGGCCGATCGAATCTGAAATCTCGTGAGTTGTAAGTCGGGGAAATCGGCTTCGATCAGGACCAAAATAATGAAAATCCACAAATTAGTTCGTGAGATAGCCTCGGATAAAAAACCGAGAAAACATATAACACAACACCCAACATCCGTCTGAAAACGATCAGAGGACAGGCTTTGGACCACGAAACGTGGATGATCGGTCAAATCTCGATTCTCAACCACGTTTGCAAATGATCAGGGAATAGTTTATATATTTTTGTAAAAAAATATTCTGGTTACCGTGAAACGAGGATCCTAGAGTAAATTTTGACGATGAAATTGACGCTGTACAGTTGTCAAAGTATTCTACGATGATTTCCAAACAGTTGTAAACCCCTCGCACGTTCAATTTGAAAATTTAGTAATATTCGCCTTCTCGATAATGACGCGAATATTCAGAGAGAGAGTTTCTCTGCATGATTTTCTAACGAGGCACGTACAGGCCTGCCCATTTTGGTAATTACGGTAACCGTTCAGACCTTTGGTCTTTGGACTATACCGATTGGAAGCGTAGCTCGTAAATTAGTAAGTACCTACCTGCCTACGATGCATCCAGGACCCTCCATACCCTTCATGGATATAATATTACGTCCTCCTGGAATATACTTACTCCATCGAACCCACGAGTCGACGATTATTTCTAACTAATAGCCAAGCGAACTCACCGCCAACAATTATTTATACCCCGTGCCCCGTTACAGGCGATAATTACCATCATTCAATCAATCTAGGCTCTACTCTCATATCCTAGTCTTTCAAGAATCAAATTATTCTTCAGTCATATCTATACTGCATTTCCATGGAAATTTCGGACGAGTTTTTTTTTATTGACAGATCCTTATGCTTTCCTGATTCCTCTAACGATGATTGAGATGGAATTCCAAAATCTATGAGGTTCAAAGAAAAAAAAAAAAAAAAGGATTTATCCATATGTGGCATATGCATGAAAATTTTTGACGTTTCAATTCAAGTCAAGTTTTTCACACGGCAGATCTTTGTGTTCTGATTCTTCTGATGATGAGACTAACTGATTTTGAAAATCCGTATGGGGTGTTTTGCTAAAAGAAAAAACATTACAAAAAGCTCGATGATCCTAACTGTCAGTTCTGGGACTCAATTTTCATAATTTCATTGATTTATTGACGAGACTAAAAACGAGCGATCGTCACTCGAGGAATTTTTCTTCTCGCCCAGGCGAGTCCAAGGAAGATTAGATTATTAGAAGAAGGGGCCTGCCTCTCTTCCGTAGACAGGTTCACGGGTAGCGCAACTGCACAGCTTCCTGCCTTGACGATCACGTAACCGCGTCGTCAAACGGTAGCGATTCAACGCGAGTGCGAGCCAGCGAGTGCTTAACCGCATTTGCCGATGGTGTAGTAGGTAGCTGCAGTGAGCTTTGTATGCAGGTATACACCTATTCGATCTTATACATATACTTGGAGCTTTGGATGTAGGTATGGCTTGGTACTATCGCCTACGTATTGCTCGTGCACGTCGTTGAAATGGTTTACGTACTGCAGTATTTCGCTAGTACTAGAGAAACGACTCGATGCAACCGATCCGAGCGAACTCCGCGAGTTTGCAATGCCTAGGAAAACTGGTGAGAGGCGAGATGCGAGAAGCGAGATGCTAGATGCGAGGAGAACTCTCCGGCTGTTCGAGCAATTTGCGTAATTGTGACAGCCGACGTATAAGCACTGCAATCCTACGCCGTTCACGAGTCGCGAAAATTGCTCTAAGCTCACACCCACGTAAGCAATTTTGGGGTCAACATTTCCTCTACATTCAAATCATTGAAAAAATTGGAACAAGAATTGGAAGAAAAATGTCTTGTAGATATCATTTTTCGATTCTGAGATTTGAAATAGTTGGAAATCAAATCAGTGCAGGAAGTTGACAAATTTTCAGGAAATAATCCCGACCATTGGTGAAGAATATGCCAAGTTCAAGATTTTTCTAAGCGATACGCTGATGAAAAACAAACTTCCAAAAAAATCATCAACTCCCGAGACCGGAAATTCTTGTGCTGTTCAATTAAGAAAGTTAGAAGGCTTGCGAATGCAGGGCTTGAAATTGGCATGGGAACCTGGGGTTTTGGCTACTTTTTTAAATTTATATTCAGGCATCTTACCCCCTGGGATTGATAGAATTCCAGATCTGTCTGGACCAAAGACCAAGAATCTTTCATAAATTACCAATTGGCAGTACAACTTGAGAAAATCTTATACAGTCAACTAATTTCTGTTATATTTCTAGAACAAATTGTATCGAAGTTTTTTTTTGAACAGTAGGTATGTCCGATTAGGGGATCACGAAAAATATCCAATAATTGAATGACTCAATGTGTATTGAAATCTGTGGGTCCAAAATGAGAATAATTCAGGTCAATTTGACGGTAATAAAATATGATAGTATATGTATAATTGAGAATCCTTTTTGATTTCCAGATTAGCAAGTCTGATAAATTTTGAACAACATTTTTGAAGTTTCATGTATTCGCAAAATGAGATTTTGCGGTTATACGTATATATATACAAACGGATATTTGAGAAACAGTTAGAGAAATAGCCAATAAGTTTTCTGACTTGATTTTGCCGTTTACGCGATAGGGTCACTGACCCTTGCCGTATATTTCATTAATAAATATCCGCACATAGAATACAGAGGGTTAAGCCGAGTGTGGATAAACAGGATTTGCACATCGATCGCGAGGCATAATCTCTGGTATTACCATTGTCTGTTGCGTTTTGTTTGGGTTGATAAACCGCGAGGAAATCCTTACAAGCGTACCTACGTTACGTTCGGTTGGCCATGCGGCTTCCGCGAGAATTGTCCATGTATGTAACATACGTATGTATACATACATAGGTATAATACACGTCATATCATCACTAATAAACGTATACGTATAGTTATTCAGAAAATAATACCTAATCTCTTACATGCTCGTCTCGTCTATCATTATATCTATGTATACATATTTCATTGGCATACTTACAGGCGTGTTATACACACCGGATACACCTAGGATCTAGAGAAATGGGGAAAAAAATTTGAAAAAAAAAAAAAAAAAAAAAACACTTGTCTCTTCGTGTAGAAGAGATTCGCTCGTTAAATATTTTACTCCAATCAAGCAGGAGAGTTATTCGATAAGTAGGTGCTAGAAGAATGATTGGTTGACTGTTGCTTATTGCTCTCTGGCACGAATCTTGATTTTTTTTTTCTTTTGCATCGTTGTATATCATACTTAATAAACAATCTTCGTATTCCTCAATCGTGTAATAATGATAAGATTTAAGTGGAATAAAACACATAAGAAATAAAACAGCTTGTGTCATGAACATACAAATTATAAAAAAAGATGGATAATTTGGCCCCCTCAAAGAAATTATAGTGTCACAACATTTCCTCAGTCATATATATATATATTTTTTTCTCCTTTTTCACAATCGAATGATTAACTCACGTCGTATCTTTCGTGTGGTGAAATTTGATGAGCTAACAAACAATCGAAAATTGAACATTTGTTCTGGAATTCCTGACTCATAGATCAGGACCATTGTATTCAGCTTTTTGCTATTCCACAATTGAACTTGCACTGTTTGATGATGGACCGGTGACATGGAAGTTTTTAATGTGGCCAAATCACATGAGTTATCCAACTTTCTCAATTTTTTGTTTGAATTTGCTAGTGTTGTTCGTCTTTTCCTCAATTACTTTAACTAGTGATGGATTTAGTAGGACATTTTGTGTCCATCTCATAGAGACATCTCTGGCGAATTATCGAAGAAAAAAAATGAAAAGAATGATCGAATGGCCGTTCGGATTTTTTGCTCCGAAAATAATCTCGCGATCTTTGATTTTTTTCGTATCCTGTAGCATAACCACTATCAGACGAAAAGTGAACCATCATGTGATAGATGTGAATTGCGAAGATCATCCCTTTCGTAACGCCATGATGATTTCGAACTTTCGCAGAATCCTCAAGATCGAAACAGATCGAAATTGATTGCCTTTTACGAATTCTGACCCATCCGTTTCTATACAATTTTCATACGTTCCAGCTGAATGCTGTTCTTGGATCAGTCATTTTCGAATTAGCACCTCCATCATGAGAAGTGCTTCAACTATATATACCAAATTTTCTGGACAATTCACCTTAGGAATCAGCCGGACTGAAGATGATGGTGGGTAGATGATCCGAACCTGTTGGTAGTTGGGGACGTTGGGGCGTCTGAGAACGAAGGTATAAGACACATGCCTATAGGTATACATATAAGTATGAAAATTTACGATCCTGATAATTGCGTCTACAGTATGCCGCGTATATTGTAGCCACGCGTAGCAAAATCCCGTCCAATTAACAGGAAATTTTGGTCTAAAGGTCGCCAAGATTGGCTGACATTAATGGCTGGTTTATGTTCCCGGGAGGTAGAGATAGAGAAGAAGAGAGAGAAAAGAGAGGGGGGGAGAAAAAAATGATGATGAGAAAGAGAGAGGAAAAGATAGAGCCAATGCTAATGAGAGCACAACCCGCTCTCGAGTATCGCGTGTCCGCAACTTACCGCCGCGTACGAATCATTATCATTAGAACTCGACTGATGCGCGCTTAACAAGAATTATATGCTATATAGGTATGATGTCGATGGTAATATATGGCTAGGGTATCTTAATACGCGTTCGCCCTGATTAGGATATCACGCACCTCACCTCCGAAACCGTTCAATCAATTTTTAGAGATACTCTTCGGATTTTCTATGTGTATACCTACGTGGGTCATATTTTTACCAAAAACTGCATGTAGATTCCCATTTGCCATATACCTAAGTAGAAACGAACAATTTGATGGGATGACATCGAGCCTCGGGCATAATATTTTACTGTCTGAAGTCTAAATGATTTCGCTGTTGATTGAGATTAGCACTTCGATTTGTTCGTATGAATCACTCGGACGAATATAATCGGAGCTCATATATCAGCCTGCAGGTACTTTATTTTTTTGGGGATTTAGCTAAATAAAAATTATATTACGGTGACCGACGAAATATCACATTATATTCATAATATATCTACTGGATATACGTTCGAAACAGCATCAATTAAGAAAGTGAGTAAAAAGATATTAAACGGTTAATATTCTTCGTTGATTTATCCAAATTTGACGGTTTTGAATACGTTTGAATGTAACCGTTTCTTTCTTTTTCTCTTATCACAAACATATATTTATACCTACACAGAACACATGTTCTACATGTACAAATATGATGATTAGATGCTGCATGGGGTAGAATGGAGGACTCACGTATATGGGGAGTTTTTACAATACACGACAGACTTTCCGACCTGTTCATGTTCGTCGAATTACTTGTAACTTGGGGATATGCTAATGCACCTTCGGATAATATACTTGTGTGGGATTTTCAGATATTGAAACCCACCCGCTCGGCTGTAGCGCCGTCATGAATTTTCAAAAAGTTCTGAAACCGGTTTCAAACTTTATCTCTTTTTCTAAAAATCAACGTGTCAAATGAAATCCACCAAGAACACAATTTCCTGTTAAAAGACTCAACTATTCGACGAAAAAATTGCCATTACGGTCCAAGCACCAGATAGCATTAGAAATGATTTTTTTTTTTTTTTTCAAAGCTTACAGACTTTCGGAGTTCAATTTACTACTATTTACCACGAGTCATTGAATTTCTTGACCATTTCCGCGTAAGGTGTGAGATTTGGAAATCCCGTTCGCAGGAATCCAATAATGACACATTTTCTGATCATTCCATAATTTTTATTCAATAAAATCACAGCTTGTTTGTTAATTGTTCACACATAACCAGAATCAATTTATCTCTCAGCTCTAGTTTATTTGCCGAATTTCTATCGCGATATTGGACGTCCATCGTTGATCCAATTCCATTTCTTCTCGCGCTTCTGCAGTTCGTTCATAAGGCGAATCGTCATCGTATCTGAAATTTCATTTGAAACAACATTGAGCTATGTCCAAATCGAATGGAGGAAATACAGGTAAACATTCTTTGGTAAATTTACCGCATAATTTATGGACTAAATTTTCATTGACAATTTCCAGCAATGTATTCGATAAGAGCCACCCATGTATGGAAACTCTTCGCTTAATTTTGATTCCTTGTATGTGAATTCAATTTATGTAGACAAATATATACCTATATACGTGTCAATCAATATATACCATGTATATACCGTGTATAGTCACGGATGATGTTCGATGTAACATAAATGCCTCCTACGGGGAGAAGAATCCGCTCCCACGCCTATCAGATGTTAATGACCCTAATGAATGTAACCAGAGCATGGGCTTAGGAGCATTGACATTAAGATAAGCCGATATCTTCACATCTCCATCGGCCGCACGTTGGTTATTATTTATTTATGTATGCAGGAAAGTACTTCGAAACCTGTTTGACAACACACACAGGACCTCCTCGTCCCTGACGTGTGCTCGTCCCTGCCCTGCCCTGCCCTGCCCTACCCCCCCTCTCTCCACTTGTCTAAGAAAACAGACAAGAAAAAAAAAGGGGGAAATAAAAAGCGAAAACAAAAAAAAAAAAACAAAAAAAGAATCGAAGAAAAATAAAGGATAAGAAAATACACAGTGCGTATGTTTTCGAGGAAAGCGTTATATAGATATAAATCTTACGCAGCGTCGCGACGCCCTTGTTAAGATTGATATACCTGCAGAGTTATATATACGTACATATCCATACACGCATAGCTTTCAAGTGAAAACAGACGTGAGACTACTTCGGAGTTGATAAGCTTGTCGAGAAACACGAGGTACGGTATTTCACGAATCGATGGTTCGTTCATAAGTGTATTAATAATTCGATCGATTTATTAACAGATATATATATGTATGTAAAGTGAAAGAAAAAGCGTGACAATTATTTGTTGAGAAAATTTTTTATTGATTAGGTACATACATGTTTGATACATACGTGTATTATGTATGTACAAGACGTTGTGAACCGTGATTATCAATCTCGATAGACGTGTATTTAATTATTTATTCACTGTATATGCAAATCGATGTAAAGTTGTATACGAACGTGTGTTATACACGTACGTTCATTCATACACACAGAAACAGGGACGTAGTCGTTCTTAATGAGAAATGCGCAATGATAATTAGATTTTTAATTAACGGTCAAGTTTCTCAAATATATGATTCTTCCTTGCGGATAGACGACGAGTAATAAATTCTGGTCTACATTACGCTCGTGGTATATATATATATAAAAATATAAAAATTGAACTAATACTCATCCGTTGTGTCCACGTTTTGAAATACGCAATTACTGGAAATTTTTCAAAACTTCATTTTTCGATTGGATACCTGCATTATGAATCATGATTATTATATACCAAAACGTTGCAGGGTTTTATACGACATGACCGAAATGGGAATCGGGTCAAGATTTCCGATGAATTTTATCCTCCGGGACGCTGCGGGCCAGCTGAAGGTATAAGGTATATAATATATATGGTAGAAATTATCATATACCAATACATGAACTGATCCACGCAGGGCGTTAATGAATCGATCGGTCACGTCCCACGGTGATTTTGTGACCGTAGGCAAATGCTTTCCCATGTCAGTTTGATTAAGAAGTCGACATATCGCGTAGCTACCCCCAGCTGCATGCTTTCATACGTACCTAACATGTATTATACACTATACGTATACATGTTGAAGGATCAGGCTGGTCGGAATTTAAAAGGGCTCGTGTCCGTTTTGCAGGCTTCATTGATTCACTAGAAGAAATAATCTCTCGAGTCAATTAACAACAAACTTTATAAACAGTAATATTTCAACTCGGAGGCCGATTGAAGACAAAGGTTTCATAACAACAAATATTCGAGAATACTGAACTAGTATAAACAGTTCCGCTTGCTATTTAAAATATTTCTTTTAATTACTATTTCTCTTTGAAATTCAATCAATAAACAAATTGGTAGTAACCAGTTCCTTCGTCAAAATAAACGGCCATGTTCGAACGATCGAAAGACATCCGAATCGCTTCATCATCCAGCATATATTATACATGTACAAATTATCTAAACAAAGTGATTTAAAAATGAGGAAATTGACGAGAATTCATCGAAATTCACCATCATATTCATTCATACTTTCGCGTTCCAAAATGACTAGAAATGATTCACAGTGTCTATTCTACAAAGGAATATATTCCAAAACGACACTGTACTATTTCCGATATTCAGGCTTATTCATTTAACCTCGGACCGTTTTAGTTGACTATAAAAATATCAGTGCATAAGAAATCGAGGTCAATGATTCTATTTATTTATTATTCATTTTTTATTGCACGTAATGAAAAATAGTCACACGGCTCTGTACTATGCTGGAAGAATTACGTTTTTCCAAAAACTGCATACTCATTAGGAGACCCATATCACTTAAGATGCGGTGATCAGATAATTTTTGAATGATAATCACTGTCGGACATTACGGACAGTATACTTTTGCTTGCAATTTCATTAGACTTATAACCGATACCAAGACCATCATGGACGTTTTGAATTCTTGCTATTGATCACCCAGCGTTTTACGGATGGCTATATGCAATAATAAGCCACATTTTACCGCTGCAGCTCTCGCACAATTCTGCCTATGCATAACGTTATCTACACATATGTATGCCCACACCTATATTTGTGGGTCAATATCGCGGTACTTATATTCTTATCTTGACTTGCAAGCCCGCACGAAGCCCCGGGCGACATGTGTGCGGTATAAAATCACGTAGCTGAACAGCATCGATCATAACGTAGTAGCTAGGTAGGTAGATATATCTTTAGGCCTTTGATGCAGTTAGCGTATAGAAGCTATATAACGCGATATAATTTCCGACAGCATGGCCGATTTCTAACTATTATCGCGCATATACATCGCGGGAATCGTGTACGACCGTGTGTATATATTATACGTTTATCCGTATGTGATATAATTTGCGGGTGGTAATAAAACGAAAAATTTCAAACTGTTTTCATCTTCGAGCTACAAGAACAACAACCACCACCACCACCACCATCAACAACCACCGCCTGCACATTACGGTTGGCTGGCCATAGCTATGCCACTACTACTTGCTCGTTCCTTGCTCCGTTCTTTCGCCGCAAGGCAAATCCTCTGGTACAGCGTGCGTTAGAGACACGGGAACACAGCCTTTTGTATTATTTTTTTTTTCTTTTCTTTGCCCTGCATCGTTTGCTGATATAAACCGATTTTTTTACCCCCGTTAAACATCGCCGATCAAGGATTGCAACGTTTCTATATTTTGCCTTACTGAAAAGAAAATTCGTTCAATCAAGTTGCCCCGGACTTTTCATCACGTCTGATTTTTTTTTTTTCGTTCTTGTTCAATTTGGAAGCGATTATTTTTTTCGGTCGAACCAGCCAGTTAATATTGACAAAAGGTGGTAATTTGTAACTGTTAAAAGACAAGCTGTCATCTTGTAAAGTTTTGAAATTCTTCATCCATTCTTTTCTCAGAATACCTTGTTCAATAACTTCGGAGAAACCTACGTACGGACAGACCAACTTGTGTTCAGAATTACGTGTGGCGTCAGCTAAGAGGTTAGAAATTCGAAAATTTACGGTATTGGCAAGCTCCTAATTCTAAGGTGCGAAACCAATTCTTATTTATCACTTACGCGATGAGGAGTAAGAGCATAAAAGGACTACGCGTATAAGAAAAGTCCGAACGACGGTGGACAGGTCGTTTATAGCGTGGGGTGCGCTCCGGTCGGTCGGTCAGCCATGTGTCGACTAACGAATGGCGACAGTTGCCATAGCGTCGAATTAACTCTAATGGAGCGTATCTATCGGTTGGAATTAATTTGTAATTAAGTCCGTTTGTAGGCGGTATCCATGGGCACTTTTACCTTACCGCAAAACTCGTACAAGTATACAAGCAGCAACCGTATCGCGATTTATATCCGATACGCATACTTAATTGACCCTCCATTACCTGCGCATGTGCCTAGGACACCTATTCTCCACATATCCAAGACGTATACGCATAATGTAACGTTTTCAGATGTTTTGCCTGTAAGTAATCCGTAATGGCGCCCAACGTGAGGCGCCAAATCTACAGTTCGGAAAAAATTTTATGGTAAAGGCTTTCATACTGTATAGAAATTTCGATTTTTTTCCGCGATTTTGAAAACTAGGACTATAAGTATATGTTAAATCAAGATATGGTAATCATAACTATTGCCTCAATTGTGAGAATGGTTACCATACTTATAGTCCTACTTCTCAAAAGTGCGGAATACATCGAAGTTCCTATACAGTATGAGAGCCCTTACCATAAAATTTTCTCCCTGTAACGCTCCGGATTTGTTACAGGCTAACTCTCTCAATATCTGAAATGTTACAATAGATACTTGCATTATTCCTGCAGCCATACGTGTTTATTTTATTTTTTGTTTTGAGACAAATCTATATCAAATCAGACGTCAAATGGAGGAACATAAGCCTGTATAACAATGACGAAAGCGTCGTCTGACAATAAACCGCGTACGTTTATCATGTAGGGCGACGAATGGATCCCACTAACCGAACATACAAGTATGTAAGTACGTAACACACATGGTACGGTTTGTAGGTACATCCGCGTGGCCGGCGTTCGGAGACTCGGAAGTGTTCGTATGGGATCGTTTGGCGAGCGCGCGAGTTGACCTAGCGTTGCGCGTTGGGCGTTGAACGCGTAGCGTAACGTAACTTACCGAAGCGAAGTATGAAGTGAAGCTAGCCGTTGCACGGATGAGGTAGAAACGTGTGCCGGACAATGAGTAAACTGCAGAGCAAGTGAGCAAGTGAGCTAGTGAGAGTATACACGTATAGAGTAAGAGCAATATCGAGTGCCGTGATCTTGCCGCGTGTAAACAGCGGCTGGCTAAATACACCCGAGTATATTTATATTAAAACGCGCGCAATTATCATCAACGATCTGTGTTCGAATGTGAAATAGTATGAGGAGTCGAAATTCGGGGGCTCCTCTCTTTCTCTCTCTCTCTCTATCTAACCACGTGCTAAAAATAGTACATGTGAGGTTATAATCGACGCAGAGAGCTCACTGTGACAGTTGAACGTCGCCTCTGGCACTGCTGTCGCTGCTGTACTTCCCGCCGATAACTATGTACTCAGTGAAGCTTTATCCTCATCGTCAACCAACCGCGCGCCGATCGTTCGACTTTTCAAACTCGCGAGTTATTAGTTCTGTCCAATAACGACACGCGGTTTGTTCCTTACGTCATACTATTATAGTGTCTACAGTGCAGCATGCGATAGTCGCGCGCACGGTGTGCTCGTCGCAGTGATAAACCGCGTTATTGCAGATCGACGCGGTAACTTACGAGTCCGTTTCTCGAGAATGAAATGAAATTTGGATTGTTTGTTTAAATTTAACGATAATTTAAAAAAAACTAAAACATGTGTCAAGTCTGTCAGCACGCCCGGTAAATGATCGTTTATATTCTCTTAGATCGGAATCCTGCAGTTGTTTGGCAAAAGTCGCGGAGCTGGCGTGGCGGTTGGTTATTTCATTGGATGCGTTTAGCCCGCGTTGCACGTGGACACACTCCCCCCACATGGTAAACGTGTAAATATAGATCCAGTGTTTGGTGACACTATCGGGAGTAAACATTATCGGGTTGGACCGCCGGCTATCGGCCGTGTTTCGTATGATTCAGGTGAAATAAGAAGAATAAAATAAAAAAATAAATAAAAATAACCTGTTACGGTATACATACCTACGACTTTTAATTCCTTCTCTCTTTACAGTCAGAACTCACATGCATGCCTACGACGTGCATCAACCTGAAATTTGATTTATCATTAACTCACGTTTTTCCTCAACGATATAATATAACGCTTACACGCGTTTTGGGGGAACTCAATTAACACGTTTGTTATTCAATCGATAAATCGCGGTTCGTCTTGATTCGTTGTTAATAATACACAGTGCGCGGGTGTGAAAGTGAATTATAGCAGATTGTTCGGGTAATAAAAATACATAATAAGGAATAAGAAGGATATGTGAAGTGTTGTGTGTTATACCGCGGTTATACAGATGGAAATAACGACTTGAGGGAATTTGTTAGATTGTTAGTCTCATTTTTTTTTTTTTTTTTTTTTTCTTTACTTCTGTTTTTCCTGTACGTAACAAATTTTCCGTTTCTGGTTCGCCTCGACCGACCGTCGACGTCCAGTGTGATGTGTGTGAGCACCGTGAGGTCGCGGAGATAACGCGACTGGTCTGAACGGAAGTGTTATAGGCGTTGATAGCGGAACTCGACGCATACATAGGTGAGTTTTATTCCTATATATATTTATATGTACATCTATATGTTTATATGGGAGAATTCTGTTAAAAATTGAGAAATCATTGAAAAAGAAATTTTTAGAACAATTTGAATTGAAATTTGAATCGAATTTTCCGAAATTCTATGATTAATAATTGAGACAAAATTCAAATTAATTTGAATGAAATTCTGGTAAAAATTAGGGAAAAAATCTAGGTACGATCCGCTACAGCGTGAAATTTTTTAAATTCAAGAGTAGAATTTTTGAGAATTTTTTTTCGGTAATATTCATTGTGACACTTCGAAGAATTTCAATTTTTTCGACTTCTTTATTGAAAATATTGCTCATGTTGACATTGAAATTTATCGGCAATATATATGCATATAAAAGTATGTTTTGAGACGAATAATTCGATGTCCTATTTTTTCCGATACGATGTATGCATCTCGAGATACAGTCCTTTGAAAATTCGTTGACGTAACAAAACAACGATTTTTGAAAATTCATCGGTTGATTACGGGTTCATATAAAATTCTGAAATAATCCAGAAATACTCCGTAGTTTGAGATTAATATGAGAAAAAAAAATTAGATGAATTAAAAATGATCAGGGTCGAAAGTTGGTCGAGTTGGTGTGGAATATCCCATATATTATACATATACATACGTATGCCGGGCTTTATATTCATTTAGGTACATGTGTATGATTATGTGTAGATATGTATGTATATTTAGTGAACATTTTTTTTTCCTACGCGTAAAACACATTCCATTCTTTCTCTTCTCGTTCGACATTCCACTATTCATACATATATGTACACTGTAAGTGTGAGTCTTTATCTGCTGTACGAGTATAATATTTATGCTGAAACATCCATACCTGGTGTACCATCTCCCTCTCGTATCTTCATCACCTACCTATATCTACAGAGGACTGAGGAAACATGTGTTATGTATATATTTACGTGATAGGTGCTGACAAACTAACGTTAACTCAAATTTCCATGCAAATTTGATGCATACCGGACGTTTTCGTTGATGTAAATCATGGGAAATCATCGTTGAGTGCGAACCGCCTGCATTTAGGCAATTCAAACATTATCTGATGGTTTTTGTACTCGCCTCCCTCAATTTGATTGACAGAAAAACAACAGAAATCCGGAATGTTTGAATTGGATAAATACCGGCGGTTTTTGTAATTCCTTATCGTGCATGGTGCGTATCCACAAAAACTCCCGGTATAATTTCTCCACCAAATTTTTTACATAAATGGACCTATATCCACGTTCCTAGATAAACAGGGTATCGCTAAATTCGCGCGCAATACGCAGAGTGTCACGTTATAGTTCGAGAAAAACTGAGACGAAAGTTACTCTTGCAAAAAAGTCCGCATGTACTTAGTTTTTGCTCACAGCGAAAAAAGAAAAAGCACGCCAGAGTCGTTGCTCGGCTCTAGAATTTAGTGGAAAAAGACGACATGGTCAGCCCACTACAGATATATCAGACAAACAATATGTCGCGTTCCTTTTGCTTTTACCAGTCAATCGGGGTGACGTGTTTATAATATTATGTTTTCACGGTGCTTCAGGTATGTACGTTCTGTAGTTGGAGTTGGCTGAACGTGTATGTTTTCAGTTAATTTTGAAGCCCATAAGCATCAATGATTGGTATACGTGCACTTTTCTCGCTCGTTATAGCAAAAACTAATAACTTGCGGACTTTTTGCAAGAGCAACTTTCGTTGCAGTTTTTTGGCGGACTATATATACAACACCCTGCGCTGTATGTACGCGAATTTTGCGACACCCTGTACGTATATACAGTACATGTGTATATGTACCTATATATATGTGTGTGGTCACTCTCGATGTGGTTACGCGATATCTGCGTGTAGATATTTCTATGTTTTTTTATCAAATCACTGAACTTCCGCGTAGAAGAGTTTTTTATATTTCTAAAATTTTCTTTCTTTTTATTCGTTCATTCATTCATGATTCGTTTGTATACAGGAATGAAATGAATTGATTATCGTTATTATATTATCGTCAAGTTTATATCGTACGGTGCTAATCTGTTGTATCCTGAATTCTGAGGAAACGAATTTCTTGATTGATTTGATGAAATTCAGAGTGGAAGCCATTAGGTGTTTCGTAGAGACGGTCAATGAGATTTTTGAAAACCAACCAACGGTCTCATTCCATGGTTACCGAATGGCCGGTGTTCGAACATTCAAAGACCTATGTACTATAGCGTTTGGTCCTAATCGTTGCAAAAATGTACGATTTTTTTCGTTTCCTTTGTTTTTTATTCGTTTCGTTTGTTTTTTATTAAATCTTTTTCCATATCGGTTCCGTTCTGGACTGAATAGACAAACGATCAATTGATCGGTCAATAATATAATGACTATGATCAATTTTACGAGCGACGATAGAGCATCGAAAATCTAGCCTAACGCTGCAGTATACATATATGTATACTCGTAAACCTAGGTATATCTATGTATGTATGTATGTATGTATGTATCATGTATGTATGTATTTAGATACACGGCACATATCGACAAACTCTCGACTGCTGCTGCTGGTGCCTCGTGCTGTCTAAAGATTAGATAATATAACACGGGTAACAACTCGATTCCTTTCGGTTCACCTGCGTCTGAGATATATATCCTTATCGCAGCCTTTTATCTCTAACCTCTGTACCTATACCGCGGACTATATTCCACTGCGCCTATACCGATGGATTTCCATCCAGCTATCTATGTATGTATTTGGATACACACACCTACACGAACATTAGCCTGTATATTTAAAAAGAAAAAGAAACAAGCAGGTAAATCGGCTGACCACGACGAGCCAGCCCTGAAACTTCCCGCGCAGATCTTTGGAGTTTGAATGATATACGAAATGACTGCATCGATCTATTTCAAAATTCAATCATTTCTGAGTTGGAGCGAATGTTATCGATGAAGATCAAAATCATAAAAATCCGTTGATTCGTTCTTGAAATATGACAATTTGAAATTTGTTTTGTGAAATTTAGTTTGCTCGATTACTCGAAAACTACGACCGATTGAACCCGAAATCTGATCAGCTGTGAATTACGAAAAACCGTATCGATTGAGACTAAATCAGCGAAATCCATTGATTTTTTCACAAGGTATCATCGAACATAAAATAAATCACACAACCAGACGTGATCCTTTCGAAAATGGTGGGAGATGATATTTTCTGGACCTCAAAACGTGGTGGAAAGTCAAATTTTCATTTTCGGGGTGATTATCACGATGCCTGTTAGACTTGTCATCACAGAAAATACCGAATCGCAGAGAAGGAAATCAAAATTCTAATCGCTACTTAGAATTTCTTTACGGGTTACTTCTGGAATGATTTACTTATTTCTGCACCTCCGGTCATTTATTCAATCGATATTCATTTTTTTTCTTAAATTCAAATAGCACCTATCATTCTTCTTCTTTATTTTACTTACTCTGTTTTTGCTTTATTTTTGAAGAATTTTTTTGTGCTTTCTTTTTCTTTTCGTTTTTATCGTCATTCTGGTTTACCTGTTGTACATATGTAATTATTAATCGCATACCACTCGCTCCACTGACTCTCAGATATCAGTAAAGATCATGTGATATTTCAAGTCAAAATAATAACTAATAACAGTCAGCTTGACACTATTGCTAATAACTACTTCTCAATATCCAACGGTCATGACATTTCATTTGGCACTTGCAACTGTACCACTTGGGTTTTGTGTCTGCATCCGTGCTTTATTTTGCTTTTTGCTGATATTTTGCAATTTGAGGCACGCCAACGGGTGCGAGATTGAAATTCCCAAAATTTCAAAGCTGTAAAATATCAAAATTCCGAATTTCGATACTACTGACTCAGAGTTTTTGGAAAGATTATTTCCCCGAAGGTTTACCTAATCAGTTTGAAAAACTCCGAATCAAAAAACATCGTACAACGGTCTGAAATAAATTCGGAATTTTTACCGTTCGGAACTTTTCAAATTCGGAACTTCATTCCCCCCCAATCGTGTATGCAGGGTATATTACATACGTGAACGTAAATAAAATAATGAAGGGTGATGGACGAGAGAGAGGGAGAAAAATAGGGAGGAAAAGATGAAGAAAAAAAAAAAAAAAGGAGAAGTAGAAGAAGAAGAAGTAAAGTGAAGTTTGTCGTTGCGGTATGTAAAGTGAGGAGTAAACAAGCGGAGGTACAGAGGCAGGTGGATGTCTCTGGGCAACCTGTTCGACTCGACACAATGGGCGCATCTCTCTCTTTCTCTCTCTCTCTCTCTCTCTCTCTCTTGCTTTGATCTCTCTCTCTTGCGTAGTAGTAGTATTTTCAGCCTCCTTTCCCACCTACTTCTTCTTTTTCTTCTTCTTCCTTCTTTCTTCCTTCCTCTTATTCTTCTTTTTCCGCTTCGTTTCGAGAAGAGGACCAACTTTCAAAGATATTTCACCTTGTACCTACTGCGCTTGATCGGTTGGCTGAATGCAACAACTTCGTTCGTTTCTCAGTTTCTTGAGTTCTTGTCGCCGGTGCTGCTGCATCCTCGCTTCTTCTTCTTCTTCTTCTTTCTCATCTTTTTTTTCCTTTTATTTCGATTTTTCTTTTTCTTTTTTTTTTTTTTTCTTCTGCTTCTTCTCGAGCTCTCGATCTTTCGCGGGGACCCTAAGGGGAGACAGACTCGCCCCGAGGAAATGATCTTGATCTGACGTGATTTGCATAATTCCAGCTTGCCGCAGAACCGTTCAGCTGCTCAATTATTTACTGGAATTCAAAACGTGTTTAAGAAAATAGCTCTTTCCGTTTTTACATCCACCTCGCTCTTCTTCTTCGCTACTTTTTCGCTCGTTCCTTCTTCTTCGGCATTCAGCAACAGCTTATGTACCAATTTCATCCCAACAAAATTCAATCGAATTACCTCACTCTGCCCCAGTCGCGAATTAATTTTTTGTTTTTGCTTTTCAAGTATAACAAATACCTACCTGCAAGTCTCTTCCTCCCGAATCAAATAACTACGAAATTACTTCGTCAACTAGACTCGTCTTATTGCCTGAGGGTCGAAATATCGACGAAATTGTAAATTCGACAACCGATTGTTTTTTTGAGAAACACGGAATCAGTACATTATGCAACACGGGACTAAAGTCGCGGATTATTCCCGAGGGTGGGTTTACTTGTATTCAGCCGAAGAAATGATGGACTTCACTATCGAGTTTCATATAGTACCTATTTTGTTCCTGACTAAACAGTGGTCACTCCATTTTGAAAAAGAGAAAACACCAAAAAACCGGAAAATAGCATTGGCGGGACGAAAAGTACTTACTTTACGTCTCACAAATTTACTTTCTTCCCCGGAAGAAATTATATGCTACTTTGGTCCCGCTTTTCAGGTCAATCAAGTGGTGATTGCAGGTTAATCGGGAATAAAAATCGTTTTCATCACTCTAACCTCAAAATCGTAACTTCGTCGCGATTTCCCGGCTTTCGTACTGAAAAATATTGATCGTTCCTCATACGTAAACCCTTTTTGGCTTAGCTCGTTACAGCATTCGCCTTCGGCTCGTGCCGTAAACCTCCCGTTTCGCCAAAAAAGCCTTTCCGTAGTCGTGACGAAATGTACTATTTTCACCCCTCGAGTGATAAAAAGAGAGAAAAAAATGAGAAACAAATAGAATGAACAGGAATTGGGTAGCAAATATCATTTCATTTTTTCAAATTGGGCTTGATTGTATTTTATATAAAATGACGTGGATTTTCCTCGGCGATTGGGAGGAGGTTAGGACGGGTGAGGAGGACTCTTGAAGAAACTTTTGACGCCGAACTGGATCCGATGCGTAAAGAGTCTCGTGCTCTGGGTATTGGCTCTTATAGGAGGGCGAGGCTCCTCGTTCACCGCATGGCGCATCGCCGTCGTCGCATGGCCGCGCTCTCTTTAAACCGTTGGCCGTTCACCCCGACCTCGCCTGCTCCGCGACTGGTTCGAATGCTCACTTGCCTAGTGCAAAGGTGCACTACTGGTAGGTAGGCAAGGCAAGGCAAGGCAAGGCAAGGCAATGCAAGGCAAGGCGAGGCAAGACAAGGTAGAAAACCAAGGCAGTTCGAGAGCCTCAAGTCTTTCAGGAACATCGACTCCCGCGTCTATTTCTCTTCTTCTTCTTCTTCTTCTTCTGCTTTTTCTTGTCCCAGTATTTTCTATCCCGTGTACTGCGACAAGCACTGTAAGTGCTTGGAGCAAATCTTACAGGTAGAGGTGACATACCAGTTTGCAAAAAATGTAATCGTACTTCAAAGTTTTTTTTTTTTTATTTTTTATTTATTTTTGTTGTTTTCCAACGATGAATCACATAGATCGTTGATGAATCGACGATAAGCTCGAAGGGAAATACTGACGATGAAACAGAGAACGAGATCTTTTCATTCTTTTCCGGGGAGATGATGTGAGAATTGCTTTCTTTTCGAGTGATACCGTAGAGATCACTTGCAACTTGACCTATGGATAACATGAAAACTATCAGTTTCACTGGAATCCTATCAGTTTTATGTTTTTATTTTTGATAAAGTGACATACTTGGCCACTTTCTGCCAAGAAACTGAATTTATTCGTCGAGGGTCAGTTCGGATCGGTTGGGGGTTGGTCGTCGAGAAAGTACGATTCCCGCTTTCAAGGTGACAGCAATTCGTGATAATGGAATTTCGGGGAGGGATTGAAGTTCCAAACGGTTAAAATTGCGAATTTATTTGAGACGTGATTCTGAGTTTCCAGAAACGTTAGAGTTCAGGAGTTGCAAATTCAGAAAAGTCGAAATGTTCAAAGCTTGAAAAAAAAAAAAAATTGTTCACGGCTCAAAGATCCGAAAGTTAAAAACTAGAAAGTCCAAAGATCCGGAAATTTAAGGCAAGCTCGTGACAAAGCTGTCGAATAAACGACGACGTTGCATAAGCAAATTCTAAGGTTCAGATTTTTGCCCTTTCGGATCGTTAGCTTTTTTGAAATTTGGAATTTCAATCCCACCCCGAGGAGCTGCTCTCCTGTCATCATTCGTTAGATGAAAACGCGGAAACGAGTGGACTGCTGCCTCTGATAACCAAAAAACTATAACCGAATAACAATAATCTGCGTCTGTAACAAGAACAATCTCGCCAATCAAGCCAATTTGTGGACCTGAAAATTGATCATCGATTAAAATTCTAATTAGCATGTATAAAATGCTCATGCTCGATATATATACCTACATACAGGGTGTATCATCTCAAGTGTCAAGAACGTGAATGAGAAAAATTGACACAAAGCTGCGTTCCTTCAGCCAATAAGAAACTATGAAAATTTCGTATACGAATATAGGCAAGATATATAGCTGCATCTAATTGGCGTATGATGAAAATTCTGCTAGTTGTTCATTGGCTGAAGGAACGCGTTCGGCTTTCCGTCGATTTTTCTCATTCTCATTTTCGACACCTAAGACGATACATTCTGTTTATAATACAGGTATATTATATACCTGTATGTATATTATTGATTGAAGCATATTATTGTGAAGGTGCTGTTTTGTGGGGAAAGACCCACGCTTCCCGCAGATGTATTAAACCTAGACGTTTGTACGTATGTGTAACGAGATCTTTATAGGCAAGGACTACGCCAATTGGCTGTTGTGAAAAGTTCAGAGCGATCTCTGCAGCTAATTCTCCGGGATTGGTGCGTTTCTAGAACTGTCACCCTTGCGTGGTATCTATAGGTATACCTACTTATGACTACGTTTAGAGGCATACTCGTAAGTATGTACTGCATTCAGGTACATACATACCTACCTACGACGGAAACGACGCGCGACGCGACGCTAGGCAGAAGCGTCTCCGGTATCTGCAAGGTAGGCGTACATACATGTATTATATTAGCTAGAGGAGCAGATCTCTTTCGAAGAGGAAAGAAGGGAAGAGAAGAGAAGAGAAGATCTCGAGCCTGAATACGCCTACGGCTCCGGACACGGTGTCTTTGATACGCAACGGCGTAAGACCTGCAAATGGGGCATATATCCACCTCGCACTTTATATTATCAGCTACCACCGACTGACCCCCAACGCCTGAAGCTCTTCTAATAATAACCAGTTATATTTATTGGCTATTATCAACCCCCAGCCCTCGGTTCCACACCCTAATCGGATATATGGATGCTACGAGTTTCGCAGCATCTCACCCACGCGGTATTTTAATCGCGGAAATATATCGCGCGATATCTTCATTCGGAACTCAGTTTATCTATAAGATTCCCAAGAAATCGTGTCTTGTTATAAGGATTTACCTTTAACGCGAGGATCGAAGAGGCGGGCGAAATGGGAACCATTCTGAAAATTTAAATTCTTGGGGGTCCATTTGACTTCTTGCTCTCATTTGTATGGTCAACTTCACGTTAAACATGAAGAAATTGAAAGCTTCCCGAAGCCAACAAATCCTTGATAAATTAGAAACATTTCTCAATTTTGAAAAATTCCATACATTTTTCAAAAGTTCCGTTTCGTACCCAATTTTCGGACTTTTTGATAAAAGACGTTCAACGTTCGTGACGAGTTCTAGTTTGTGTCAGATTTTGGCAAAAATTTCAGGGTCGATCTATTCAAATATCAATATATTCAAATTCATTCGATATTGCGATGTTATCAGTGAATTTTTTCATACTCCGTCATGTAGAGGATTCATAAGCTGAAACAATTTAATTTTGAATAATTTTCGGTCTCATGTCTTAAATTTAAAACAAAAATTTTCATGATATTGTCTACTTTATTTGTGATTTGTATGAAATTTTCTTTTCACGTGCTGCTATTTGAAATACTATCAGTAAGATATCTGGGATCAAATTATTACAGTAAGAGAACTTTCGAGTATTTCTGAAGGTAATTTCTTTGGCATTTTCCTCGCTCCTGATCGATGATCACTGAAATTTTATAGTTTCGGACGAGATATTCTACGTAATTAAGACGTTTCGTATAATGATTCGCATTCGACGAGGTATTAGGTACGCCTTTGCTCGGGGTAATTATTATGCGTTTTATTGTTGGTGACGTTGGCGATATGTATGTACGTCCGTGTCTCTCTCGCGGTAATTAAGTGCCCGGAACTTCCAACTCCACGAAGTTGCAACGAGAAGAAGTCTCGGTCAATTATTTATTGGTTAGAAGTGTAATGTTGGTACAGGTATATGTATCGCGTACCTACGTACATATCAACCTTTTTTACCACCTCGTCTAAACACGCAGTCTCGTACACCCCGACCTGACTGACATTTCAGCTGGATTCTGGCTATTAAATTTCGTAACGGTCACGAAATAGTCTCACAAATCGCGGATAAACTGCTAAAGTTTCTCCGCATTTCTAGATGGGTTTCAAAAAGATAGAACGAATTGAAATCTGGACATTTTGGAATCAAAAAATTAAAAATTCGTATCTTAAGTGATCAATTACCACAGTAGACAAAAAAAAAAAAACAATTCCGGACACAGATTCGAAGTTTCGAGAAGTACGAGTGCAACGAAAAAATCAATGCTGGTTACGACTCGCGAAATACCAACTTGATCGATTACAAATTTCGATCAGATTTGGGTTCAATTTTTAAATCGAATCGATTGAGACTAAAATTGTAAAAATCTGCTGATCCTTTCTCGAGATATCTTCGATCGGAATTTGTTCTTCAGCACTTTGTGTATGATTCAATAACTTCAAAGATACTGCATAGATCGAATCCAAAATTTGATTAACTATGAGTTACAGAAACCCGCATCGATCGAGATCTAAATCGTAAAAATCCATCGATTGGTTCTCGGTATATATCCTCGGGCAAGAATTTGATCATCCACGCAACCAAAAGCGATCGGCGTTGATTCTCTGGATCCAAGATCGTGAAAATCTGATTAAGAAAAATCGACATTTCATACTTGGATCGATCAGGACGATGTCCTTTATTTTGTGAAACGGGAAGTTGGATAAATTGATCACGAAGTTTGATCATTAATCTCATTTTTCAAATCCCTGGAATTGATTTCCCGTTGAAGTTATCACGGCGGCTGCATCAGCTTGTATAGTTTATAATAAGTACAAAATATATCGAACTTCTTGTACCTCGTTATTAGACAAGGTATAAAAACAGTTCTCGGAGAGGTATTATACTATAGAATGGCGTGATTTTTCGCTATCGAATCGATCCCAACAATCCGCGTATCCAATCATTATTATATATCTTGTTTCGTTAACAAGTGTAACCGCAAAATAGAAGCCGCGCTCCGGCCGAGAAACATTCCGGTACATATTCTTCTTCACTTCCTACACCAGGCCAGAACTTGGGTCTGTTTTATACAATACCTGATGGGATTTAGAGAATAGCAATAACAACAGATATATTTTTTTGTTTCTTTACCGTTTTTGCCATTCCCTGGTGACATTTGAAGGAATACCTACGTGTAATTTTGGATGATTATGTATCGAGTATACCCGATGGCTCTCGATTTATCATAATTTAATAACGAGTATATAATTTCATGTATGTATGTAAAGGTGTGTATGTGGATAATGTTATTGCCCCGGGATTTCTCAATTACGAATTTTTCACCCACGCAAGTTGTGCCGTTCGATTACGACAGCCAAATCAATTAGTCTATTCCTAATACGTCCGCCAGTATCTGGCACCGCATGCGCCAGCCGCACATTGAGTCGAACGCGACCTGCACGCGACGCTGCTATTTCCAGTTTTACACATTTTTCTTCTACCCGGATTTGCCATTTGCGACAGCTACGGCAAACAGACTTTCGATATAAATTCTCTTGACGTTTTATATAATCAAACGATATATGGATATACCTGAATGCAGAGGCACTGGAGACACTTCTTGAATCAACGAAAATAAAGATCAAAGTGCAGGGAGATAAAGTGACGCAAGTTAAATACAAAAAGCATCAAAGTATTTACTTCCGAATTCATCATTCAAAGCGCGGTTTTATTTTTACCGGGGATCATTTTTCCTGACAACGTTGGAGAATTATCTGAAATCTGATAGGGCAGGATTGAAGTTCCGAATTCCAAGAGTTTCGAACGGTGAAATAATTCTGAATTTATCTGAGACGCGATTCTGAGTTTCTAGAAGCGTTAGAATTTAGAACTGGCAAATTCCGAAAGGTCGGATGGCAGACGGCTCAAAGATCTGAAAGTTAAAAACTCAGAGAGTTCAAAAATCCGCAAATTTAAGGGAAGCTCATGACAAAGCTGTCAAATAAACGAAGTTGCATAAGCAAATTCCGGTATTCGGAGTTTTGGCCTTTTGGATCCAAAGCTTGTGGAATTTTGAACCTTCGATGTTGTTCCATTTGGAGTTTTTCAAATTGGTTACGTAGACTTTCGGGGAAAATTATAAATTTCTAAAGTGACAAAGAGGAAGTCGATCAATGGCTATGCAGGCGTGAATTCATTTGATGAAAATGAAAAAAACGGAAAATTCTGGGTATGTATTAATTCGCTGCCATGAAACGTGAGAATCGGCTCGGGGTGCGTATCTATAACAAAGTAGTCGGTCGGGGGAGTGACGTCAAACTAAAACCGTGGCGTTTGGGTTATTTTGAGAAAAGGGAGAGGAGAGGTCGGGTCAGCCTCAGATCTCGTTCGCCTCTAAACTCTGCACGGCTGCTGATGTTAGCCGATGAGGAGGCCAAGAGTCACCCACGCTCCTCTTCTCCTCTGTTCTTCTCTTCATCTCTTCTTATTCAGCTCATCTCACAGTTCTCTTTCTCCCTTCTACTATATCCACCACCACCACCACCACCACCATCATCATCATCATCCTCCGACTCGTGGCCGTCTGCCAAAGCCACATAGACATCCAACTTCGCGGATACTACATCAGACAGATGGAAGGTGAGGATCTCGGGTCCCCCACACATCCATTCGATAGCAAAAAATTAGCCTTCATCAAGCAGAACCTTAAATATCAATGTTTTCCCTGTTTTCCCTCAATTATTACGATCCTCGAATCATTACAATTATTCCCAACTTCACCCCAAAGGAATGAAGTAGTGTTTTTGACTATAAGAACTTGTCGTTTTTGAATGCACATTGAATGGAGAAACGCATTTTTTCAAGGGACCATAGTCCATAGACCATTAGTCTTTCTTCCATTATACATGTCTAAGTGTTAACTTCACTGTGAAAACATTTTCGATCATTTTTGGAAGAATTCATCGACCTCTTTCACCACCTGATGTTGCCAGGGGTTTGCTGGTCATCTCCTGCCCAGGCAATGATCACTCGATTGTTGTACTGCAGGTGGATGATAGAGAGGTGTGAAAAGTTAGGTGAAAAGCTTTGTTCCTAAAAATCCTTGGTCTTCCGTAGATAATATACGGTTTTTGAGTCGTCTTGAACTTTTCCTCGGTTGTACATTATATCAGTAATGGCGTGGGTGGTGGTTGCCGGCACTGGCAGGAGGCCAGAACTCGTAGGAGGCTGACCAGGCCGATAGAGTGACCCCAGCCTATGACCTCTCCCGAAATATCCTGACTCGAGAAGCTCACGTCTTAGTCGCAAATATATATATATATATATATATATATATATATACCTAGACACTACATACATATACCAACTTCTATTTTCGTTCAAACGAGCCCTTCGTTTGCACAGCCATTTTTATAACGATCTCTGGATTTATTGCGTGCATACCCATGTGGCCAATTTTGACGAGCTTAAAAAATTCCCTTTTTGACCATTAATTCGATGTGTTTTCCTTTTGTATGTACCAAGATGTGAAGGTGTTTCAAATTTTAGATCTATAGGCCTCTACGTTCACGAAAAACACGATTCCGATTTTTGTCTACATCTGTGCAGCAATTCCTAAGAATTTCCTAGTACAGAAGTGAGAATATCTTTCAAAGTATGAAATCCATTTTCAATATTGAGTGAGACTGTCCAAAATGTAGGCATTGTGAAGTTTATACCTAATTTAAACTTTCGGACTTTTACAGAAACAGATTTTTACCATTTTCGTTATAACGAACATTCAGAAATATTTTCGGAATTCGTGATTCTTTGATGAACACGATTGTTGGTAGTGTTGGGATTTTTTTGTTTCAAAATGTAGTTTCCTTCGTGTCTTTGAAAAATGGTTTCACGTGGCGATGTGTTTCCGTCTTATTGGAAAGAATTATTATTTCATTTGGCCGACACGACTGGATACTGGCGTGGCTGAGGAGGGTATTTTCCAGGAGTATCTCATTACTCGAGCGATCTAATGTAAGTCCCGCAGAGAGTGGAATGCTTGCACGCACGTGTCTCGCATGTTCTCTATTTACGATTAAATCCAGCCAATCAATTCGTTATCTTGAACAGAACTCGTCACCGGCTCGAATTGCGCAACGCCTCCATTCCATGCTATGCGTCTATCATCCTGCCTACTGCCTACTACTACCTTCTTGGCTTCTTTGCCTTTTTGCCCGGATGTTTCGCGCGATTCACTGCAATCAGAGAAACAGCGAGGGAAACGGACTGATGGATAATGATCAATTACTTCACTTCCCGTTCCGATCCACCAATGCATAATACTTGGAATAAGAATTTTTGAAGATCATATAGATTCGTGATTTGAGGAAAAATGAAACGGAGTTGAAACCGAATGACAAACTGGAGTCGTCACTAGTTTCTGGAAAAGTAAATTTCCTCTTCGTTGTGTTTACGGAGTATTTGACACGGTTTCGAATGTTAAGAATTTTTGATAAGCTATCAAATCGAGGAGAGAAAAAAAAGCCCGATAAGCCGAGGCTTGGACTGCTACAGTGACCCGTCTAAACTTTTACCTGTCTAACGTCAGGCGAGAACTCTGTAGTCCGATAATATCTGTAATGTATAGTATGAAAGGCTCCATGAGCCGTTCCGATAAATAAATCTTGGAAAAAAAAATGTCTGATATAGATTCTTATTAAACGTGTCAAGGATTTGAGAATAAAAATAGACGCACCTATACAGTTATCTTTCTTTCATGTGTACATACACCTACATACATGTGGTGATATATTTTGAACCATGTTTGTACGGTTCGATGATTACGAGCATGAGCAATTGCAGATATATGACACTATACGCTTTGGTCATGAACAATTACCTGAAGAAATGTTTCCATTCGTGGTAAATTAACCATACATCTTCTTTGGCAATCTTTGTATAATTTAATTTCCCCTCAGGAATGAAATTTCTTGGAATGAAAACGGTTAGCATCATGTGGAATGAACTTTGGCGAAGAACTTCATGGGCTTTCGACGGCATTTGATTTTCTTAACCGCGACATACGCGATTCTTCAATTCAGTGTGACCATTGAAATTGGGATTCTGAATTTCTTGACTTTTGCAGATCTTCCAGTACTAAAATCCATATTTTTTCATGACCATTGTAGTCCAGAGCCGGTCTAATCATCTGAAGGTTCAATATGAGGATTGCAACTCTAAACTATCTGATTTCAGTTCAAATTAGGGAAAATTCCCTGGCGTTTCCAGGTTTCCCGAGACTCCAGGTCTCGTGGTCACCCCGTTCATCGGAGGGTATAGTTCCACCATATTGTGTCAATATTTCTTCAATTTGAGATATTCCTAGTGATATGTCAAAAGTTATGACATATTGAGAACCGGAAGTGTCATCAAACCCGTTTTGATTTAGATCGATTCAGAGATTGTCACCCTTGAGGAGTCAATCTCTAGAAAAAGAGTGTTGAAGTACATCAGGTTCTTTTGCAAAATGAGCACATCATGAGCTGTTGAGTTGCATCCACGAAGCCTCTCCGGGCCCCGCAGTGGCACCCAGGGGACCGATGTTCCAATCTAGGAAGTAGGGGCAATAAATATGCCGGTTTGCCTGATATAACGCAGGCGTGGGCTGCACGGACCACTGGAATCAGTCGCCACTGCTTGATTTACGCCTTCAGATGCAATGCATCACCGGGAGCTATCGTCCCCGTTTCCATTTGTTCATATGCCGGTACCTGACTGCCCTGAAATACCTGCTGCTGCTTTTTTTTTTCACATTGAATATCCAAAATCTTCCCTCTTGGAGCACAAAAATGTCCCCTCGACTCCCAAAGTCGGTTAGAAAGTTGAATTTTTGACTTATGTTTTTCAATTCATCGATGATCAAGGTATATATATCGAAAATTTGTGCACTGGTGATTATGTGCATTTCTATATTATGGCATCAATATGCATACGCGTCTCGATTGAGATTAATTGGATTTTTCAAAAGCAACTAATTGGACGGAAATAAAAACTAAGAAAACTAACGCAACGCAACGATAAGGAAGATTAATACATTTTTAAAGAAGGGGGGAGGGGGGGGGGAGGGGGGCAAATGGCCAGGCGAGTCGAGGACGCCCTTGTAAACACGCCGTTTATTAATAAAATTGCGAAATTGCGCGTTTGCATTAAATGTTTAGCATTTTAATTGGCTTGCAGCCCAGTAGCTATACGGCTCTACACGTTTTATAAGACCGGTTCCCCCTGCAGGCTGCCGCCATCAATGAAAAACCCGACTTATGATAACACCGGTCTTGGGGCGCCTATATTCTCTCTTCTCTTTTCTCCTCGGTTCTTCTTCTTCTTCATATTTCCTTTTCTCGTCTCTTTTCTTTTCTTTTCTTGTCTTCCCCACACCTGATTGGTGCCGCGAAGCCGTGAGGGCCGAGGCCAAGGAGCGGAGGGCTACCGTAATTACTAATTGCCACCGAGTCTAATTAGTAATTCACGTGGCTGGTTCATCAGGACTGACCCTGCTTCCCGTCACTTTTTATTCACATTTTTCTTACCAACTTTTACCGACCCGATCCTGATGCTGAGGATGCTGCAGCTGGAGATGGAGATGGAGCTGAAGCTGGAGTTGAAGCTGAACCTGAACCTGAACCTCGAGAACACACGCGGTTATCCTCAACCTGTGGGAAAATCTCTGACTTTCAAAGAGCTCCGGACGCGACCGGCTCGAGACCAAATGAAAAGAACAGTTTCGTTCGGACAGGTGCAACTCTTACGGGGGTTCTTCGAATGTTGTTCCATTTCTTTCGCTTTTTATGCCTCGTATGCTCGGGGGCCTGATTTAGGAGCAAATAAAATTCATAATCGAACTTGATTTTTCCCGTTGAGTTTCGATCTCAGTTATTTTCTTACTTTCTTTGTCTTATAACTGAACTTTTCGCAGAAAAGCGTAAACGTATCGAAAGTTATTTTCAAATGGATTTCTGGCGGTTTTCTCAATTTCTTAACATTGCTATGGAATTTGTTTTCACCCACTAGAAAAACTCACGAGTAATTTTGTTTGAGAAAATTCTCCGAAATTCACAAAATCGTAGTCGTTTCTATTGGAACCGTCATCTTGAAATCTGGTAATCGACAAAGTTCAAACTCATTTCCATTGATCAGCAACCCTGGAAAACGCTGAATAGTAAATTTCGAGAAATACAAGTACAAGGAAACATCAATGCCTCCACCAACTCACAAACTACCGAATCGATTGATAGGACAATCAAATCAGGTTCAACTTGGATCAAATCTTATCGATTGAGATCTAGATCACGAAAATCCGTTGATCCGTTCTCGAAATATCATCGCGATTGAATGTCGTTTCAGTATCCAAACTTTGGTTCTCAAATAACTCGATTAGTATGTATCATTGTATAGGACCAAAATGATGAAAATCAACCCATACAGATTTGCTGTACAGTAAAAATTGAAGTGACAAATCAGTCGCTTATTGAGTAGCTTTCAACCTATTCCGTTGATTTCCTCGAATCTTGATGATGTGGAAAGAGAAATTATACCCTGCGTTTCGAATCAGAGTACAAAACTCATGGACTACAATGTTGAATGAAAGATCACCAGCTGACCAGGGTAAAAATAGTTGAAAAAAAAAAAAAAAATTTGTCCTATTAGTATTTACGGCTAGTCTTGAGCAGCTGCAAGAAGGAAGCTTCGACAGAAATCTTTGGATTGACCAACTCCGCGGGAGGCTTGTGTGTTTGTTATATACCCTGGAATTGTGAAGCCCGGAGTTTTCGATACGCGGGTTTGTGTAACGGAATGAATGAAAATGCGGTCCATGAGCAAGTTGAGATAATAGCCGTTGATCATAACGTTGCACCGTGGAGAGATATGGCCACCGACAAATGGACACAGCGTGTAATAAATACACCGCGCAATTAAGAGAGCGGGTTAATTAATGTGGACCAACTACACATACACAAGCGAGGAGATTATTTCTCTACGTGTTTATACGTACGTACTTTAGAGTACATTCCCCAATAGACGTTCCATCAAAAATACACCTTCGATCTATTCTTCTTTTCCATTTTTTTTCTTCAAATTTTGATGAATTCAGTACTGGCAATGCTTTTTGTATAGGGCGGTTTTCTTTACGACTAGACTGGTAAAGTTCTCAGTCGTTGGAATTGTTAATCGTGCATTATACAAAATGGGAGATCATCCGGCTCCTGGTTTGATTAATGTGCGATGCTATGAATGGAATCTGGAGAGTTAATGGTCTCGGCACCCTTACCGACCTCGTCGTATTCGTATACGTACCTACCTACCTTCCAATCTTTTCACCTTACTACCTTACTACCTGCGATGACTTCCTCGTAACAGCATACATGCCAAGGCACCAAGAAGTCCACGGTGCACGCAAGGCGCGTCTCGACCTCGTCTTGCACTTCCAGCATGCAGCAGCTGTTTAACAGAAACAATAAAAAGGTATCGTTACGCCAAGCCATAACTTACCCTGTTTAATTGATGGCATTTGAACACTTACGCAGTACGCCATCAACCAGAGCAAGAACTGCGACTATTGCCAGTTTTCTTCGTACAATTTTATTCACACATTTCAGTACCGCGTTCAGCTCAGTCCATCAGCAAATTATTGTCTCCCGGATATTGAACTGCTCCAAAATGCTCGATTATATTTTTTTTTCCTCGTATGATTGAAGAGGTTGGAACCATAACATTTCTTTTCATCAGAGGGTATCAACCTTCCAAGTTTTCATCCCAGTTTTAAATTCTTGATGAAGGTGACGGAACTTTTGGAGGATAGAATGTCCAGAGTAGGTTTCTATTCTAGGTTGAGCTACAGGTGCCGAAGGTACAACTGAAGTTTTACTATTCATGAGAGAATGTCCGAGTATATCCGTGGGACTGATAATTACGTTTTTCCTTGAACTAGTCAAGCGTGTGCTTTGACTTTTTGACATTTATGTTACCTATATATGTTCATTGGAAAATTGCCCATTCACTCCGCCGTGGCTTACTAATAGTCAAAAACGAAATGAACTTTTTTAGAAATGATAAAAGCGACAAAAAACAAAATCCACATTCGTCGATTTATATTTTTTGGTCCAAATGTTCCATATCGTCACATTAGTTAGAGGAAATACATTTTATCCCAGATACGTATATGCGGATGAAGGTGTAAAAATTCCGGTGAAAATAGCCGTTCATTTTCCTCACTTTATTCGCAAGTTCGAAAAAATTAGACACCTGATTCTATCACGACAAGTTCTTGTGCTATTAGGCATATAATATATGAAAGCTAAGAGACTAGGGAAGATCAATATCGGAAATTAAGGATTCGAGAACCGGTGTATCGTGATATTTATTTCCCTGAATCAGTTGCGATAGGACGATTAAGACGTCAAGATACCACTGCGAAACCACTTCGCCTCTCTTTTACGAGCCTTGCTACGGTATTTCTATTCCTATTCGCTCGATCGCAATTTTCCTCGCACGAGTCACATCAACTGGTCTACGCAGATCTGTACACGGTAAATTTTCCAAAGCCAGTAGTAGGCATCATGGTTGATATCCTTGCATGTTGGTTGGTCAAGAATTTTCATTGCTACGTTGTGTTTTTTTGATCACGAAATTAATGATTATGTCGTTTGCCCTGAGGGATCAATCGCTACTGAAATGGGCTACTGATACTGAGATGTGCGCAACATTCCATGAAATTTTATGAAATCCACGGAGTTCTGGAGAGTTCATGAAAGTTTATCAAATCTTTATGAATTCTGCATAAAATCCTATACGAAATTTAATAAAATCATATGCAATCCCTACAAGTCTCATAAAATCCGACATGACATCACTTGCAGTCTTTGATGTCAGTGTGATCGATGAAGTCTCTCGAAATTTCATAAAATCCCATGAAAATTCAGAAATTCTGTGTCTAAAATTTCATGAAACTTGGTACGCGAAATCTTCCCTGAATCTTGTATAATCTTGTCAAGTATTTCAAAGATTCAGAAAATCATTGAAACCCGGATGAAATCCGTGAAATCTCATATGAAGCGTCTTGAACTTCAGTATGTGTACGCCAGTTTCCAAACTGATTGGCCACTGAATCAACTCACTTATCGACGGGTTGCAACCGGAGTTAATTTATAATAATATATACAACAGATCGAGGAGAGGATGGGAACTGAAGTAATAAGATGAGAAATAAAGATCCTGGGATGGGTGGAGGTGAAAATAGTAATAATAATAATAATATTAACAATAATAATAACAATGAAAAGAAGGTATCATCATCAACGTGGGCCGTGTGGATATATAGAAGATGTATTTATTAAAAATTTCCTTGTGCAAGTCAACCTTGACTTTGCCTTTGAATAGTGTCTAATTGCCGGCATTCTATGTGGATACTCGCCGCCGACTGATCGATGTGATGTATCGCGAGAGAAAGAAGAAGAAGGCGAAGAAGAAGATAAAGAAGATGAAAATGAAGAAGCAAAAGCTGAAGCAGAAGCAGAAGGCGAAGACGAAGATAGATAGAGAAAAAGAAGGCGGTTTCTCTCAATAACTCTGAACGTTAGAATGAACTTTTGTAGATAGAGAGCGCCGGCTGAAACTCGCCGTGCATCAATAGAGACTTATTAGAAACAGTAGCCGTAATTGAGCCGGCCTTCTTTCTGTACCAACCATTCGGTTCTTCGGACTCTCTTCAATTGCTGGTTCCATATACTTTCCTATAACTAATTGTAAACCTTAACTTACTTCACACCATCACCCTTCGCTCACAATCGGATATATATTTTCAATACTTTTCTCCAAATCATCCCTATCAAAATTCAATTATTCATGATTTACCCGGTGAAAGGAAGAAAACCCTTCACACCAATAAAAAATCTCTCGGAATCATTGAAATCAAGAGTACTGATTGTTACAAACGATTTCCATGGGGTTCCCGTGATTATACCAGGTTGAAAATGAATGGCGACGAATAGAACATCATGCGATTCTTACCTAATCGATCGTGAGATTTCCGTATTCAGAATTATATCAGATTAGAATTTGAAATCATAGGAAATCCTTCGAAATTATTTGTATCCCAAAATGCGATGCTTTGGAATCAAATCCATAAAATCTCTCCAAGTTATCTCAAATCATTTAGAAACGGTTGAAATCATTCTAGAAATCATGCGTGGCATTTCTTTTTGATTCTAAAGAATTGACGTATAAGTCTTTCGAATTCTGTTTTACTCCGTTTTTCACATACTCAATTCGTTTTGGTTTATTGGGGACCTGCAGTCACGAAACTTAGGCCACGATACTTTTTGACCTGTACAGTAGTAATCACCAGTCATACTCAGACAATTTGTACAACAATTAATATTAAGAGAAGGAAGAGGAATCGATCAAGTTTCGATACTGAAATATTAGGGATCGAAGTTAGACCTTAGCAAAAGCTGGTTCCACATTTAGGAGCTAAAAAAACTTGATAAACAATTTTCAAAACTTGGTGCTACATCTCCGCGGTGATTTCATCCAAAAAAAATGCCGAGAGAAAAAAATCCAAAAATAATCGTAACAATAAAATACGGTAATGTTTTTCCCGTTTTGTGTTGAAAGTTACGAGGACAAAGTGCGTTTTGAACGTAATGTCTGTTCCGCAATGTGTATCTATGTACCTATATAGACGCGGCACATACACATCTAGGGGGGAGACACGAAGGTGGGGGTGAAGCCGGTAATCGCGTACCTACCTACCTGTAGGTGAATCGGGTCGATCGTGTTGGGTGAGAGGCGCGGTATGTACATACCTACTTGCGAGAACGAGCGAACGAGGGAATGAGGGAACCGGCTAGTGTGACCAATCTTCTCATTACCGGTAACCGGCATCGGCATCCTTTTTCCCTTCCACCTCACCGCGTTGTCATTTTACTTTTTTTTTTTTCAAACGTTGGCATTTTTTTTTTTCTCTTCTTTCTTTGGTTATAATTTTTTTCTTTCTTTTCATCTTTTTATCCCATATTTTGATCGGCCTTTCATGGCCTTTGCAGAGCGTAATCCGTCCTGCAACCACGATCATGCTTGTTAAACTATAAATCGCGATTTCTTCTTCTCCTTCTTAGTCGAGGAAAGATTGCGAACATATATTACACACGTATATGATCTGTTTTTGTGAAACTATAATCCTAGAACCTAACTTGTTATATAGGTGTGATAGGTACGACATATTGTATATACATATATACGCGCGCACACGATGATAGTTTAATTAACAGATTATACGAACGGTTAACTTGATGACTAATCAATAAATTGATACGTCAAGAGCGATTTATTATCGTCAAGTAATTCTAAGAGCTAGTCAATTAATTATTCAGATATTTATTATGCCTGTAGGTGTCATAATTAGCCGATACATGCACACACGACCGTCTATAACCCTATAACATTGTAATTTCTCCTTATACGTACCTACGGGGTACAGAATCCGAGGGTTTGTCTCGTAGGATAAGTTCACGTGAAAGGATGTCAGTTTTTCTGTGTATGTAAATCACTGGCTGGATATGCCCTCGAAAGAAAAATTCTGCACTTCGTTCTATCCGAATGTCAAAAATTCACTACCATCGATCTCTGAAGAGAAATACCGAAATCGAAGTACCTACATCATACCCACAAAAAAAGTATAAGTATTAAATGGACCAAAATTTTACTACATTGACTAAAAATTTCGTTGAGGTACACTGAAAAAAATGTGGAGTTGATTTACCAAAAAATTCTTGTCCGCCAATTTCAGTTAAATTATATAATATAGCAAAACAGTTTGTCGAATGTTGAACACAATTTTGTTGAATCGACAAAAAATCACCAACGAAATTACCCTTTGGTTGGATTTACCAAACTCGTTTTCTGAGTGCAGCTCGAGGTTGGATGACCCAAAAATTTCATCTTCTTGAATTAGATCATCTTTCACGTAGTTTTTTTTTTTTTCGTTTTTGGTTCTCATTTTCTATGATTCTGAGAAGTCTGTCTTCAAACAATGAAATTTTTGACTCAATTTCGGGAGAATGACCCTAGCTAATTGCATCGACACACACAATGAGAGAATAACATTTATAAAGTTTTGAGCGAAGCTGATTCTGCGGTACAGGCGTTGATTAACTTTGTTTCTTCGTATTTCATCGCGTACCTTAACAACCGACCTAATTTTCGAAGAAGAAGGAAGACGAATAATCACTACAACGTGATCGTGCCTCAGATTCGTGTGAACCCTGCTCGTACTTTGATGACCGTTTCACAGTTTCGGGGAAGATATTGAATCAATGAGATGATCCGGCGTCTCGAAAAAAACTCCGTGAGTGCTGAAAAGCTGGGAAATCGAAAAATCGTCAATCGCACCATCGGCAATGCTCTATCGTTCGGTGGAATTCGATCACACCGATCAATGGCGCGCTGATCGTTGTAACTTGCCGATTATTCCCCGACTGGATTTGTATCACTAAAAATGCACTCCGGCGATCCACTCACCTCTTACATGTTCGCTTACTTACTTACTTACTTACTTACTTACTAGCTTAGCTATTAGCTTACTTACTGCAAACTGCATACGTAAGCATAAGCTACCGGTGGTGACGACATCAGGGCCACATTAGCGAGCCGTACGCGTCCGCCAGCTGGCCGACCGCCTTATAACTATGCGTCCTGTACCCAGGTCGGTTAATTACATGCTGATTCCGGGAGATCATACGGACAATGGAACAGCCCTAGATACACATTGCAGCGTACCGTACCGATATGTGCACCGAATGATATTCATGCGTCTAATGTATACTAGAATTTCTATATACAAGAACAGAGTTCAGCCTATTGATCATGATTTCCTTTGATTCGCTGTACAAACTTCGGCGGTTATATCCACATATAATGGTGGAGCCATGTGGAATTTTGAATGTGAAAAATGAGCGAATAGATCATGAACAATCATTTTCAACATAGTAAAAACTGTTTCGTACAGTTTATTGGATAAAATAATGTTTTTCACGAAGTTCCTATGATGATTTTGCGAGTCATCAACTTGCATTATCTTTTCGACATTCATATTAACCCTCCGTAGTCACTGGAGTGGGTCAAATTGATCCACCTTTCAACTTTGGAGCTGAATATCTGTATGATGGGGATGACTTCAGATGGGGTTCTGTCTATGAAAATTCATTGACTGAAGATATCATCATCGACATTCAACAGTACCAAATCTTAACATTTGTCTGAAACTTCAGGCAATTTCATTTCAGCACAGAATGGCGATGAATATAGAGGCGATCATTGAGTGAACTCTGTTTTATACAGTAACTCTAATATATACAAGCGAGTGTCCTGCAGCGTTTGTATAGCGGGATCGACTCGTGTCAAATGAGTTTTGGGATAGATGCGATAATGAGGGGACAATGTCATCAACTGTTCATCCGTCCGTGGATAAACAATTACAAAATAGTATGAGTGATTTTTTTTTTTGGTTTGTTTTTTGTTTTGTTTCTTTTTCAACGTAGGTATATGTACTTCTTCAGGCGATACACAACCGTCGATGACTCTCGAAGATTCTCAAGTTGAACCACACACCGTGTTTGTCAACCGGTGTTTACTCTTTGCTTATAGAACCACCGGTAGATACTATTGACTCGTTTGCTTCCAAGTGACTCCCTGGTCATTTGATGAACGACAGGCTCTTCAGACCCTGGACTGAAACTCCTCTTCTTCAATATCTTCAGTTGAATGAGGATATACGGTATTATTCAGGATTCAATATCCTTCTTGCAAAGTTTAAAATCATTAGAAATAAAAAGAGCATGCAATTTACCTGACTACATCAGACCCTCTTTATGGAAGATTCATCATTCTCGAGTTTCTTAATTTGACGTTTTCAAATTTTACCTTATCAAGTTCGGATTGGCTCTCGCGAACACAGAAAATCTTGTTAAATCGAACCAGCTTTAGGTAATTTTGGTCCAATATGTTAAACCCGCAATCTCAAATTTTGGGATCCGATAGATTTGACTAGGACATTGATTTGAGTGACCTAGGAAAAGTTCTAGCTATACTGAGATTCCCAAAATACCGAGCTTCCAAAAATATGAGTGGGGGAAGAAATTCAACACCTTCGATGAACTCAAATATTGCAGATGCGATAATTGATACGAAAATTGAATATGAATCACATATCCAATCGATTCAGACCAAGATCATCTGAATCTGTCGTTCAGATTCCGAGATATCGTTGAGTATAGTTGCGTGGTTTCGGAATTTTTGAATTCAAATAAATCAAAACTAGACCAAATGAAAAATCAAGCTACTCCCAAGTCATGAGAAACTGCATGGATTGGCACCCAAAATTATCAATACCCATATCGATTTATTTCCGAGACATCATCGGACAAAGAATTCATGACACACACACACACGTCCATTAAAAAATGATGAGAGGTAATTTTTGTGGACCCCGCAGAACGCGAAGGTATGATAGAAACTGTATTTCTCACTTTCGGGGCGATTATGAAGATGAGTTTGACTTTAATCGCATTATAGCAAGTTGAGTCCGTTCGATTCGACGTTAAGTCCGTAATCCCGTATCTAGGAACGTTAAGCGAGGGTTCGGTAAATGACATAACTGTTATTGGTTCGATTGAATATCTGTCACCTAGCGGAGTATAATAACCGAGTTAACGACTAGGCTTAACGACTTCAAGGAAATGGTTCGAGTCGAGTGTGTCGACGTGGGTATAGGGATATAGCCGTAGAATCTCGGCACATGAACCGCGAGAATTACCTACCTCGACAATTCCGGGCTGAGGTAGGTATCTACACTTTACATTCTACACGATATACATACCCAACCTGGTAATATCCTGAGCTTCGATGTCGTTCGAATCGTAGAAGCGATAAGCTTTTCAACGAGAATGCTGCAGGACTATCACATCTCGGTATGTCACAGGAAATCGATCCGATCCACCGCTGCAAGAAACTTATACTTGCTCTCAAGATCCAAGTCCAATTATCTGGAAAATATATCAACCACGTTCGATTGATTTTAGATGAATCTATGTAGAACCTGAAAGTCACGATTTCATAAGTTTGACTCTAAAAAAATTAGTCGAATTTTCACCAGATCTTTATGGTGAGAATTTTCTATAAAATCACCGCCGATCATTCCCAGACGGGACAATTTTTTTCCGACGATATCTCGAGGACGAAAGATTGGATTTTGATGATTCCCGTTCCAATAGACACAGTCTTCTTTCTTTTTTGTTTCAAACTTGAAACCAAGTAGATTTTCGATGATGGACAGACGTAAAAGCACCAAAATCTTCAAGTTTTTTTTTCGTAATATAATCACATAATAACATAATTATTCCAATAATAACTCAAACTCGAATATTAGTATCTTCAACAGATGTTATTCATTCATGAACAATTCCAACCTTATTGTATTAGAACCAACTTTTTTCTTGAAGGATATCATATATGTATTTTGAGCTCAGGAAATCTGATCTTTAAGTCAAAGTTCAGGCCCAGCATGGTTGGGAAAACTATTAGCTAGTTTTTTTCAATTTTTGTTTTTTGTTGGTTTTTTTTTCGTTCCATCAAGACCATTTGTTATAATAATAGCAGAATTAACTCGAAACGTATTCCGTGTTATCAATGTGATAGAAGAACAGATAGAAAATGCATAAAAACATCGATACGCCGCGTTTGTTTGTACCCTTCTGATATTTTACTGTTTTATGTTCAGCTGGGTTGACGATAATTCGCATAAAAAACGACCTGTGCAATTATTCACACGTAGGTATTACGTATCCTTCTTCTGCTCGTAACATCTATTCTAGGAAAAATAGAAATCCATTGTGCAGAAGTACTATTGCACGAAGCTTGAGGATTGTGGCTTATCGTTATGGTTCGCGTTATGAAGAAACGAGATGGGCTTTGCGTTTCTATATACATATAATATGTATGTAGTTTTACATTTGACAAAGAGTCTTAAAGGTCTCGGCAGGCCATTCATTTTCATTGTTTTATCACAAAGGCCGTATCATGCATACACAGGTTAGGTTAGGGTATACATATAGTCGCATGCTATTCATGACTTCTCCATCTTATTGCCCAGTTTTACTTCAGACTTTACGATTCGCAGCCCATTTTATCAATTTTTTATCTACTCACCTCGGCTAAAATTCAACTTGCAACTTCATGAAGAGTGATTATAGCAATTTTCTGAACAAAATCAGTACAATATACTGTAATGAACGCTTTTTCTTCTTACTTTATGAGTAGGGAATCATTTCTGGGATTGGAAATGCTTTTCATTACTGCGGCCATCATTTTTTTGGGGAAAATAGTTAATTTTTTATTTTGAGAGGACAAAAGGTTTTGTGAACTATACGAATTGCATAACCGACAATGTGGAGTTCAACTTAAGTGAAATAATCTGTCGGTAATTAACTATAATTACACGGCTACCTAAGGTGTCTTGGAAAATTGTTTAATGCCAAGTCCTGGACGTTCTAGTACGTCTATGGCCTTCGGGTTCCACGAGCAATACAGGCACTAGGTTGGAGAACGTGTAACTGTGTTAATATCGAAACATATATACATGTTGCCTATATGCCGCGCGTACCTCAAACCTATCTGCAGTTACCTTACAAGGAATCGAAATTTCATGTATCGGGGCTAATTTCGAACCGATCATTCCCGCCGAAGGATATACCAGCTTTTTTTTTTGTTTGTTTTTTCTTCTCTTGTCAATCACCGAGAACTCTATAACGTCTCGGGTACATACATCGTTTATTTTTACTCAATTTCTAAATGGAAAAGAAAAAGCAAAAAGTGTATTAATTATTTGCAACGACACTTGCACAATTAATTTTTAGGAAAACAATCATTTCTCTTTTCTATTTGTTCTTACAAATATGATTCATGACATTTTTTTTCGCACTTTGTATTCAGAAGCGTGACATCCTGGCGGACGGATCGGAGCGAGACTCCCCTGGGAGTTGCGGGGGTGGTATAAGCAGCATTGGTCGTCGACCTTTAACCTCCATCATCGAGCACCTTCGGGTTTCAAAGAGCAAACTCCAAAATGGTAAGTCCAAAATTTTATCTCAACCATAATCTTACAATCTAACAATTACATACCGTCGGAGAACAAGACAAGCAGACTATTTTGGTGATCACTGCTCCCAAAGAAATCCCTGGGCACTAAGTTTCGAAAAATGTGCATAGAAGGGAAAAACCAAGGTGTTTTTCAACTCAAGAACGATTGAATCAATCAATAGGAGACCCGGATCATCGCAATCCGTGAAAATATCATCGATTGACATCTTTTTTTTTTATTAAAATTGGGCTCTGCGAATATCTCGCAAGTTACTGGGCTGGGCAAATCCAAAATTGGATCAGTTCTGAGTTATGAAAATCGGTTTTGATTGAGACCAGAATCATAAAAATCCGTTTAGTCGTTCTCGAAATATCATTGAGCAAAAAAATTGATCGCATACAGACTGAGACATTATTCTGATAAAAACAATCATCGGTGTGATTCTCTGGCGTCTGATCATAATTTCATTTTCCATTCAAACTCAGCAAATCAGACTCGAATATCTTCATTGAAACGAACAAATTTCCAGAGTGTCAAAAAGCAATTTATACCTACCGATCCTAATAATCGAAAAATGGAATGGGATAGGATGAATGAAAATAACAAAAATTTGGAAAAAATTCACTCGTCTATGATATTCAATTAGAGGATAATGTGTAGTGGGTGAATAGTATATTCCACATAATTGCGCATCTGGTGAATGCGGTACAGATCGTTAGATGGGACTATACGAAGACTGGAGGCGAAACGACTAGCCCCCTATAAATCCTCTTCCGAGGGCACAATTATGTGAGGATAAGGATTATTGTTGCGGTCCCGTCTGCTGGTCCTGCCCAGTATACATATGGCTACGGGTATATACAGGGTACGAGGAAACGAGGAGGCCCCCATCCAGGATTACCCTCGTAAATATATTCCGAGCCATTATGCGAGCACCAGACGTTGATAACGTAATAATGAGGGAGCGTGGGGGCACCGTCCCAAGACATTTGCGAATAAAACACGAGATATCACATACATACAAACGCGGAAAAAAGTTTTTGCCCTTTAAGGAAATCAAAGATCCGCAAAAACGTAAAAATCTTGAAAAAATTTTCTAATCTCTCTCATCGATCGTCAAAATTGGGATAGAATTTTTTTCCAAATCTTTATCAGGTATTTCTCGCAATTTTTTCGAGAATGGATACTTTCGAAAGTTTTTCTCAAATTTGAGTCAATGAATTTAGACATTTTTCGAATGAATTTTTTTAAATTTTGTGTCTAACTTGCGGTTTAGGAAGACAAAAATGTATAATTTGATCTTTGATTCGACTGTACCCCGGAGATGTTGGAGGTTGAAATTCTTGTTTCATCTGTAGGGTTTTCGGGTGCGCCAATAAACCTCGGTAGACCCGCCCCGTTACCGGTAGCACTTCATCATTTTCTCCGGGCAGATACCTACTTCGAACCTCACGCGTCTGCAATGCATCATTGTCCAAGTTCTCGGGGCTCTGACTACGCTTATCAGAATCCACATGAGCTCCGGGAGTATATCGGCTTCTGCTGAAGCAACAACTTCACCGCTGAAAGCTTCCAGCTCGCGAACCAATATACCGCGATCGCGATTCTACAAATCAGCAACGAACTCCAACACAGATCCCGTTGTACTACTAGCATCAGGTTGTTGGCGATTTCATACGACCTTTCGTGCTTTTATCCAAATGATGAAAAAATTGACCAAAAATTTTTTTGGAGGAACTTTGCCCCAAAATTTATAAACGCTAATGAATCTATATGAAGCAGAACAACGGGAAATGGAATCAAAACTAAAAAAATCTGAAATTTTGATCGTTTAGACCTCCTGCCTTGGATTTTGGGAAACAATTTGAGAAATCCAAGCCAGAAGATCGTCCTATCCGCAAAAATTTCCATCTAGACTGTTTCGTTCTTCACTGCATGACTTTGAATTAGATTGTTATTTAGTGTTTTTTTTTTCTTCTTTGTTGTTACTTCTCTTCCATTGATAATGTTGTATCGAGTATTTTGGAAGATACGACCTAATGGCTTTAGCCATTGAAAAAAATTTGGCAAATTACACTCAGAAGGTTGTTGAATGGTTGGTTTCATCGATTTCAATCGATCCAAACGTTTAGGTCAATTCGAAAAAGCAAGGGACCTTCTGGTGCCGCGAAATCAAATTTTTGTGCTATAGAATCTAACCAAAATTCATCTAGTGAGGTGATATGGTCTTTAGGTTTTGAAAATACAAGAATGTTCTTCCGAAAAGAGTACAGGGATGAGAGGATCTACATATGGCTAGATATTGCCGACTATAAGATTACATAGCAAAATCCTGGTTTTAGCTTCATAGTTTTGCATATGGAATTCCGTGATCCTGTTTCTGTTACGGCCACATCACGTTACCGTATGTATACATAGGTAGGTATATATCTCCGTATTAGGACGTGGTGAAGATTAGCTAATGCCGTATAGTCTGTCTGCCCTGATGGTCGTTCAGCAATACGGAATGGAGTCAGAAAGGAGAATTGCCCGGAGCTGGGTTAGACCAAAGCATTATGATGTCATTCGATGAGAGAGTACAAAGCTTGCTTCATGTATGTATACGTTATACTTATATATGTGTGTGTATATATGTATGTATGTATGTATGTATCTATACGCATCGCACCACGTGCGCTTCAGCCGAGTTTGCTTACTCAATCCGAGAATACATCTTGCAATTATATCCTTCCCTTTCCAGCTCCGGCTCCCGTGCACCATACGGATTTCGCATATCCCATGTAGTACATATATCTATATATACCTCGCCACGTGTATTTTATGTATTGGGATCGAGTGATACGGCAAATTGTTACAACTGTTAGCGAGACGGTGAGAATTTTCTGTACGGATTAAAAATACTGCGTCGATCGCAATGTATCGATGCCAACGGGTTTGCTATACACGAAATTGTATAAACTCCAAGAAAAAATATTGACAATTTTGGATCGTGATATTCGCGGAACTTGTGGTCTTGCTGATAACAAACATAGTAACTCGTAGTAAAATCAGATGTTTTTTGTTTTTGCCCAGATTATTGAATGAGATTCATAGTGTTGATCAATTTTCTGCAAATCTGGTACGACCATTGACGGTACGGCGTTTCGTATACCTACTGAAATTTTTGTACTTTCATTTTGGAAAAAATATCTTTGATTCGCTAGGGAATTGTGGAAAGACATTGATGGTAATGCAGCTACTCGTCGCATGTACCATCGATAAAAATTTTCAGTTGAAAAACATGGATACAAAATTTGCAGTAGTCACAAAATCATTACAGTCGCTTTCGAACAAATTTTCATATGCTGAAATCAGTCTACAGTAAACTATACTGAGCTATAATCTTGAATGAATCTTATATCCGAACAATTCAGTAGACCATCTCTTTATCTCGAAGAAAGGTTCTCAGGTATTAATTTCGATGTAACTCGTCGAAGACATGTATGAGAAATTTCTAATTTTCTGAAAAGTGTTACCAAGACAGTTATCCTTGATTAAACTTTCTCGGCAAAAGCCCGTGGACCATTTTGAATATCTTTTGAAAGTGTCTCCAGATATGAATTCTGATCCAAATCTCTGGGGCCATTTTTCAGAAATTTTAAATCATTAAAAATTGGCTACATATTTCTGTGAGCTACCCCCAATTCTAGGACTGGATTCAACATCTTCGTCGCCTCTCGAGACATTGCAGAATCGTATGATCCATTTTCTTAAGTTTTCTCATCAGGATTTCAAAAGTTTTCGAGATCACGACACCTACCTACAATTATATTCGTGGACGTACCTATGGAAGATCATAGAATGAAAACGAACAAAATTCCGGCAGACAAAGAAAGTTCACATTTTTCGGACATGTCATTTTTTCGACAATGAAATGTGATCTCGAAGGGATGACAAATAAAGCAAAAATTGTCTTAAAAAATGCTATTTTTTTCTCAAATTTCTGTCGAGCATGAAATTTTGTAAGTCGGTTGTCCGAGTATCGTATATGCTCTGCAGGGGCCTCTTCTCGTACGGGTGCGCGCACAATTTATAATGCAATTAATGCCTTGGATAGCAGCGCTCGGATTTATGGGATCTTCGGGAGCGGACGAGTGGGTCGAGCCTCGGATGAGTTATAAGACACCGCGGTAGCTCAGCGAAACCTTATTTATTACCACCGTTTGATTATTTCTACCGCGCGCGCCGCGCTTCTCCGCGGCTCGCGGACGATGAACTAAATACTAAATATCAAACGAAAGAGTTCACCATCTCGTATAATGCCCGGTTGCATCGAGACGGCTACTGCAACATCCACTACCGGTGAACGGAATAAGACCAGAACCATAACAACAATCATCATCATCATCACCATGATCATCATCATAATCATAATCACTATAATGGTCATCCAGCGTCTTATACATACTATAGGCAGTTTGTACATACACGAACATACATATAGGTATACCTATACCCACGTCCCTATTATCTTCATCTGGCACATGAAACAAGATTTTTTTAGTCGACCAGCCCGTATACATATTACATATACGTGTGCAAAGTATAATGGGGGACATTTATATTTCAACTCGGCCAATGATTTTCACTCGCCATTTTTGATTAGCTTCAAAATTTTATATACGATGATTTGATCCAGGGAAAAAAAGAAAAAAAACCCTCGTGAATTTTTTCAGATTTTGTACATCCACGATTCGGTAATTTTTGATGATTATTCAAATTCATCTGAAGATTAGCATCTTTTGAAAATTTTTATAAATATCCTCAAAAACCTTACATCATTTCGATCATTTCGACACCTGTACAACGATGGACTGGTTTTTGTTTACATATTTTTTGGAACCTTGAACATTTTGATCGAAGAAACCACCATGTTCAAGGTTCCGAGCATTCTCAAAAAATTACCAATAATTCTGTTTCAAGATCGGAATCTTTTGACGCGATGACCAATGATGACCCATACAAAATTTTTGGTAATTTTTTAAGAATTCGCGAAACCTTGCAGTGTGGTGCTTTGTTTGTTCAAAATGTTTAGCGTGTTAAAAAACAAAAACAGAATTAAGAATCAGCCCATCATGGGACGAGTTCCAAAATGATGACAATGAATGATAGACTTTTGGAGAATATTTGGAGATTAACACAAAATGCCAATTTCGAGGTGGGTTTGAATAATCATCAGAAATAAACAGTTTGACGGAAAAAATCGGAAACAATTTTAGGAGTGCTTCTTCGAGATAGATGGAGATAAAATGCCCGATGTACAAGGCATTCTGAAGCTTCGAATGCCCTTGCAGGGTGGGGCTTTCACAGTGACCAAAGTGATTTCGTCGGAAACGAATCAAACTGTTGAAACTTTTTGAAGAGGACGGGAGATATAGCGTCGTTGAATCCTTTCAGGATTCCATCGGCATTGAAGTATATAATTCAAAGGTTGACTTTGATTTTGTCTAAAGGAGGTAAAAGTGCGCCGACTCATCGAAAGAATCGAAGTCGACATTCTACTTTTGACCCTTTCAAAACCCTCCGAATTTCGTGTGATACATTTTCTTGAAATCGCGCCTCGTTTCCGACCAATTGGCTTTGATCAGTAAAAATGCCCCACCCGTATTTGTCTAATGTATATATAATCCAGGCGAGAGAAATTATTTACCTAAATATATATGTAACTTCATGTACATACAGTTTAACGTATTTATTGATAAGCAATTAAGTCTCGGGTTTTATTATACGTTCTATATGGCGGTGAACTTCATCGAGTATCGATTAACGTCCTAGTTAATGATAATCGATGAAATTTCTCGCGTTCCTTTACCTACATATGTATATTATATGTATACGCGCACGGGGTCTAATAGCTGATGGATTTATAGCTATGCATAGATGAAGTTCACCTTTACGATCTAGGAGAGAAGAAGAAGAATAAAAAATAAAAATAAATAAGAAAAAGATAAAAAGTAAGAGATCCACCTAGATCCATGTAGGCAAAAAATTGCCAAAATGAAAAGAAATCATATAACTATACGAGATTTGTAAACATGTTTGATGAACGTCAATTACCACACGATATATAGGCATAGAAATCGTTAACATATCATCGAAAATGATCGACTAATGAAAATCAACGATACATAATATATAGATATATATGTACCTAATTATCGGTAAATCTATTACCATACCCCATATATACTATACTGTACATATAGTTATGTATAACACCGATTAATTCTCCGCCTTTCGAATTTTATATATATATACAGACACGATATTTGCTTACTATTTACGTAGGTAAATCCAATTATTGAACAGCGATAAATAGTTTAGATTTTACTCAAACTGTATACAAACGAGTCGTATAGAGTATCAGTGGTTGATCGGCTATAGAAATTCTTCTATTTATGTTATATCGTAAATTTCCTCGTCCACTCGTATACGAATACCTAATATTATACTTACGCTTTGCACGAGGGCCTACACCTTCACACTGCAACACACTACAACTATATGTCCAGGTAAATCTATGTAGACATAATAATTTTCTGAAAATACGTTTTATTCGTTAAAAGTTCAGGTAAATTTGTAAAAAAAAAAAGAAATAAAAATGGACAAAATATTCTATTGGCTGGTGAAGGTACAGAGGTGATATTATGACGCAATTGGCGTGCTCCAGTTAGCGAGTGGGCGAGGAGAAAAGTAGACAGATATTAAAATGAAAAGAGATAGTCAAAGATAGAGAGAAAGGGATAAAGAAAGAAGGGAATAGAATGAAGGAGTATATAGATGAGTAGCAACGAGTTCATCCGATACATGTGTTTCGATATGCCTTAATTTTTCAGTATCTCAAATTACAGATACGATTTCCGCTCCAGACGCGCAGGCTCTTCAATTATATTCAACTTATCCGTTTCATCCGTTCTTGACCCCATAAGACCCCGAAATATGTGAAAAATCTTAATACACGTAGGTAATTATGTAATTTCTACGTGGAATTTATTCTCCTGCTAATAAGAAAGAAGAAAGGAATCAAAAATGTACATTCAGAGTCTATGACATGAATGTAGAGGTGCCAAGTATTACATATTGCAACTCTGTATATGTTCATATCAGCAACTGATCGTGGCTGCAGGTATATATTGATCTTAGCTACAGAAATTCTATAGAAAGGGATTTGACCCATTGATCTCTGGTAGTTCCTCGAGTCCAACAAAACGATTGTTACACCTATATATATATATGTATATATATACCCTTTACAAATGGTGATTGAGTAAGGCTGCTGGTAATGACGGATCAAATATCAACACGTATTCGAAATATATTTATAGATAGACGTCCCACCAACTCAACCAATCCAACTAACTAACTATCTAATCAACAACCGTAACTAGTCTCTTCAACTATTCAACGTATACAATGAAGAGCGGTGAAATGATATTGGAATGTACCTCCAAACTTTTTTCTTTGATTTGAATTTAGTATGTAGCTCGACTTGGCTTGACTTGGCTTGACTTATATAGTATGTAGTGGTTTCGAGTTTTAGTATAGGTAAGCGAGGTGATTATCGATACAGTTAAGGAGCACCTCTTGCTAATGCGGATACTTTTATTTCATCGAGTTATTAGAAAGTCCTTGTTCTTCCGTTCATGTAGTATAGATGAGTTCGATCCTTGGGGTCATTGAGGTCCCGCGGTAGTTTCGTGGCGAACGATTTCTAGCCACCGCGTCCGTGCAATACTCACAGATCTTCTCATTATACGAGTATAACTTTATACACGCGTGCAAAAAACAAGTTGCCAAATGTTGATGAACTTGTCTTTCTATAATATCGACGAATATATCATCGCTAATCGAATCTAATTAACCCCCATTTTCAAACTCATATAATTCTTCGTTTGCCTCTTCATTAAGATGATCGACTA